>OZ012680.1:73358301-75758301 GCA_963942445.1 Argyra leucocephala
TAATCTTTTGTTTTAAATTGTTTTGTATAGTTCAATAGCTTTTAGGAAATTTATTATTTTTCTATAATTGGTTTCATCATCACTCTTTAAAATATCTAGACTATTACTTTTTAAATATCTATCTCTATTTCTTGAATATCTAATACAAGTTTCGAACAGATGCCTAATAGTAAGGCTTGCTCCACAAGCACAACTTGGTGGTGTTGTATTATCAAATATAAATTTGTGTGTTAAATTAGTGTGCCCTATTCTTATTCTAGTAATCACGGTCGACTCTCTTCTGTTAAATAAATTGAGATTTTTCCAAGGTCTCGTATTTGTTTTGATATTTTTTAGTTTGTTACTATCGTCCGTTTCTATCCATTCTTGTTCTACACTTTGATATATTTTCTTATTTATTATATTTTTAAGATCTTTATAATATAAAAGGTGATGCATATCGTATGGTTGGTTTACAGAGCTTTTTACTAGACTGTCAATTATCTCGTTATCATGGATGCCGATATGACTTGGAATCCACATAAATTGTATATTTTTTTGATTTTTATTTATCATTGCTTGTATTTTTTGTATTAAAGGATGTACTGGATTTAGTTTGAGAATAGTTTTTAAAGAGCTCAAGGACTCAGTACAAATTAAAAAGTTTTTTTCGTCCCTTTTCTTAATATACTCGAGTGCTTTAAATATTGCGTATAGTTCAGCCGTAAATATAGTGGTATGCCTTTGAAGATGAAATTTGTGTTCTTCTTGTTTGTGTTTGAATGCGCATCCTGCCTCTTGATCTTTGAAAGACCCATCAGTAAATATATGTTCATATTCACAGTATCTTGTCTTTGTTTTTTCTATGAATAATTCTCGAAACTGAATTTGGTTTGTACTATCTTTTCTATAATTTGCCAACTCGAAATCTATATTTGGGTCTGGAACAACCCACGGAAAGCTACTTGAGAATTTTGGGTCTCCATATTATTTTGGAAAGGTATATCATATTTTTCAAAAATTGTTCTTGCTCTTGTCAGAAGTGGTTGGGAGTGCGTATTCAACGTTTTCATTTTATTATGCATTTCATCATTTTTAAAAAAATTTGTTAAAGGATGATTTTCAAATGACGGAATCTTCATTGCGTAATTCAACATCTGCTTTTCTCGTCTTTTAATTAAATTTAATTGACCAGCATCTATCATTATACTTAGAATGGGACTAGTTCGATAAGCTCCTATTGAGATTCACGTGCCTAAGTTATTAATAGTATCAAGCATTTTCAAATTCGTTTTACAAGTTGAACTATATTTTGGGCTAGCATAATCTAATATTGGTAATGCAACAGTATTCAAAATTCTAATAAGCGTCTTACGATCTGAGCCATATCGTGTATTACTTAAAATTTTTAGTGTATTTAAACTTTTTTTGGCTTTGTTTTTAATTGTGTTTATGTGGTCTTTCCAATTTAATTTAGAGTCTAGTGTGTGAGACCTAAGCATTTATGTGTGCTAACATATTTTATACTAATGTTATTCAAGGTAAGTCTTGGTTGATACACATTTTTCCTTTTTCTAGTAAAAAGCATTGCTACTGTTTTCTTCTCCGAGATTTTGAATCCGGTTTTTTCACACCATTTATCTATTTTACGTAGTGTATTCTGTAGATTATTTTGTAATATCTCAAGATCCGAGTGCGTCATAAATATTGCGAGATCATCAGCGAAAATCATAAATTTCACAGGTTGTTCTATAATTTTGGAAATGTTATTTATGGCTATAATGAACAGTACTACACTCAACACAGATCCTTGTGGTATTCCGTTTTGTTGTAATTTTTCTGAGGAAACTGCGTTTGCAGTGTACACTTGGAAGGATCTGTTCGCTAAAAAGTTTGAAATAAATTTAACAAGATTCCGTTTAAACCCCATTTGTATCAGTTGCTGCATTACTCTTTGTTTCCATACTCTATCAAAAGCCTTTTCCAGATCAAGAAAAACTGAAATGAAGAATTTTTTATTGGCGCTTGTAAAAGCTCTCATGACTTCTGTTTCCAGATAAGTGAGATTATCTAGAGTGTTACGATTTTGTCGAAATCCAGATTGAAATATACTAACCTTATTAGTATGTTCAAGGACCCATGTTAATCTTTTGCACACCATTCGTTCCAATATTTTACAAAGACAATTAGTTAGAGATATCGGTCTATAATTTTTAACCTTTTTTGGATCTTTGTTATCTTTTAGGATTGGGATAAGTAATGCCCTTCTCCAATTTTCAGGGAAGGTGCCACTTATCCACATATCATTGTAAAATTCAAGTAGATATTTTTGCTGCTTAGAACTTAATTGTTTGATCATTTCATAATGGATAAGGTCAGATCCGGGGGACGAACCTTTCACTTTTTTTAGTACGGATTCTAGTTCAATTAATCTAAATGGAAGATTATACCTTTCATTTTGATCGGGCGGAATACTTGGAGGATTGTGTTCATGTAAAATTTTGAATTGTGCGAAAGGTTCTTCGTAGTTACTTGAATTGTAAATTTATTCAAAAGACTCAGCCATTCTTTCACATATTTGTTTTTGAGAGGTAATAATGCAAACGGAATAGAATGGGATCTCTTCGGAAACTTAGAAGACTTAGATTACGCAGATGATGTATGCCTCATATCAAAAAATCAAAGGGACCTACAGAACAAAGTCAACAGATTACAGGAAGAAGCAAAGAAATCGGGACTGGAATTAAATAGCGAGAAAACCAAAGCAATGAGGACAAACAATAGTTACAGTGAGCCAATAACAGTGAGTGGACAACAGATAGAATACGTAGAAGAATTCAACTACCTGGGGTGCATTATAACATCAAGAGGAGGTGCAACAGAAGATGTCAACAGCCGTATAAATAAGGCAAGAAGAACATTTGGGAGCCTAATGAAGATATGGCGGAGCAACCAAATATCGAGAACAACAAAGCTAACAATATTCAGAGCATGTGTTAAGTCAACATTAATATATGGCAGTGAAACATGGCTCACTTCGGTCAGAATCAAACAGAAGCTACAAGTATTCATCAACAAGTGCTTGAGAATTATATGCAGAATATTCTGGCCGGCAAGAATTAGCAACGAAGATTTATGGATGATAACTGGAGAAGAACCTATCAACAGACAGATAAATAGGAAAAAATGGAAATGGATAGGTCATACACTAAGGAAATCAGAAAGTGATATAGCAAGAAGAGCTCTAGAGTGGAATCCACAAGGACAAAGGAGACCCGGCAGACCATACAACACATGGAGACGCACAATCGATCAAGAATTAACAGTCAACAATTATACCTGGGACGATATTAAGGAAGTAGTACTCAACAGAGAGGAATGGAGGTTCACTATCGAAGCCCTATGCTACCACGCGGAGTAATAGGAGAAAAAAAAAAAAAAAAAAAAAAAAAAAAAATAATGCAATGTTCATTTACGATCGAGGTTATTAAATTTTGTTTTTCTTTTCCTTTAATTTTTTTGATTTTTCAAAAATTTCTTTACCAGTAGCCTTACTATTTATAGATTCAACATAATCCTCCCATGATTTTTTCATATAATATCGTATTGTTTTTCGGGCCTCCCTTTTAGCAATAATAAAGTTTCTGTAGTCCGTTAGATCGCATGTACGATCATATTTCCGCTTCAGACGTTTTCTTTTTTGTATTAATTCTCTAATTTTTTCATTCCGCCATGGAACACTTTTTCTATACTGTTTTGGTTTAACTAGTGGCATTGCAGTTTTTGCTGCTTTTAAAATGTTCGTTTTTATATGTTTTTCATATTCATCTGTGTTTGTAAAAGTTTCTCTATTTGCGAAGAATATGCACTCTCTATATACATCCCAGTTTGCTTTTCGAATTATAAATTTTTCTCTAGTGTATACCTTTTGGTTGCTATTCAGTATAGGTATTACAATGGGGTAATGGTCACTACTGTATAAATCATCATTCACATACCAATCAAAATAGGTCTGGATTTCTGATGAACATATTGAAATATCTATTGCACTATGAGTTTTATGAGAGAAGCTGAAGAATGTTGGGTTTCCGTTATTCAGTATATGTAAGGACATGTCATTGATTATGCCTTCGACTATTTTTCCTCTAGGATCTATTTTTTTTTAACCCCATAAGGGATTATGTGCATTGAAGTCGCCTAACATTATAAAGGGACTATCAAATTGTTTTATTATGTTTTCTAAATCTAATCTTGTAATGTATTCATTACCTGGTAGGTATATATTGCATATAATAAGTTTATTCGGATAATATATTTTAACTGCTATTGCTTGTAGGTCTGTATCTAAATCAAAATTATTACAATCAAAATTTTTTTCTATGAATATTGCAACACCCCCGTGTGCTACAGTATTCGATATAACACTATTATAAAAAACTTTATATTCTTTTAATTTAGGTATTTGAGTGTGTTTAAATTTTGTTTCTTGTACACATAATGAAAAAGGATTTAATTCTTTTAATATTAGTCGTAATTAATATTAGTCGTTCTCCTAGCTACGGATTTCTTCTTGATACATTTGAATATTAAAGAAGTTTTGGCATTTACATAATTTTTTTATTATTATAATATTTAAAAAAAAACACTTATATACGTACACTACACTGATCACTGAATTGAATGTCAATTATTATTAAAACTAACTGCCAAGCATGTAAACCTAAATAAAAAAACAACATTTGAAATTCATTTCAAGTCAAGTTTTTGTCAAGTTTTGATTGATATGATTTGTGGAAGAAGGGTTTATGTACCGGATATAACGCCTTCATTCTTTCAACTAATTTGCAAAAATTTGCAAAACGTCTGGATGAAGGGGTGAAGTGATGTTAATACCTTCTTCCATTTGAGTACTTATAAAGTTTAGTACATAACCCCTTCATACATTGATTATCTCCGAATCTCTTGGAGATTTAGCTTTTGATTGTATTTGATAGAGGAGGCTATATAGCCTAGAGCTATGTAAAAAAACACAATTTCGAAAAAGTGTCAGATACCTCCTTCATCCACTCGTGTCTTCAATTGTAAAAAATTTAAGATATAATAAATTAAGCTAAAACTTAAACCTAAACCATTTGCAAAAGTGCAGTTTTTCAATTATAGTAAAAAAAACTTGTGTGAAATTAAGTACAAAACTTCAGCGCAGGAAATAAATTTTAAGCCCGGTAAATTGCAAAAACCCAGTGAATACAAAAAAGATTCTTTTAAGGCTCAATTAACAGTTATAGCACCCAAAACCTTGACATTAGGCAAAAAAATAATTTCTATCAAGCCGGTAAAGCTATTTTAATGCTACTTATTTTAAAATAATTTCACCAATTTATACGATACGTAAACTTAGATATCGTAAAAATTGAGTTGAAGGTAAATAATATTGATAAGATTTTTTCTAAATATTGCTTAATTTTTTTTTTTTAATTTGAAAAAAATATAATAAAATTTATTTTATGTTACAAAAATAAAAATATTGTAATGGTGTTTGTAATAAAAGAGTACATAATTTATTTCTTTATCATTTAAATAAATTAATAATATGTATCTTAGTCTTCATTTTAAGATAATATTTTTCTTTGGTACGAAAATATTAAAGCACAAATGAATTTGAAGTGAAAATAATGTTTCTGAATGTCTATTTCTTTCTTTTATATTTTTAAAGAATTAATTTTCAGTTACAAAAAAATAAATAAAGATTGCCAAATGTGTTGTTTTTAGTATAATTTTTTATTCTCACTCAATAAAATTTTTAATTCTTACGTATAATTTTTTATTATATTATAATACTAATAAAATGTGCAAAATAATAAAAATGTGCCTTATTTTTTGTAATATACCGGGTGGTCCATAGCATGCGTATCAGCTTTTTAGGGGAAGGAGCCGTTATTTTAAACTTTAGAAAAAAGTTTGTTAACTAAATCGAGGGTGCTCTATCGATTTGTGATATTTTCAACTTCCGGAAAGGACCGCAAATTGGTTTTTTAAGACAAAAATCGGCGAAATCGAGATTTTCAAATGGGAAGGGATACTTTTTTATGCGAATTCGGATTTTCCAACGAAAAATAAGAAGATATAGAGCACCCTCGATTTAGTTAATATTTTAGTTAATATTTGTTATTAAATTTATAATAACAATTCCTTCCCCTCTTAAAAAGCTGAACTGCATGCTCTGGAACGCCCGGTATAAGAAATTTATAAAAAAAATCAATGAGTTTATTCTACCGCGTCTTCCAGAGCATGCGTATTAGCTTTTTAAGAAGGGAAGAGGCATTTAACATATTTTTCTTATTTTTTGTCGTACAACCAGAATTTGCATTAAAACGTAAAAGGTTAGGGACAGGGTCATAATATTTTCATAATAATTCATAATAGTTCAGAATTCTATCTATATTGACAATAATAATTTAAATGGAATTTTTTAGTGCTTTTTGCTCTGAATTTTCTGATTGTTTTTCTGATTGATTGGTTGTCGGAACCAACTGGTTTGAGATCATTCTCACAACACTGATTCAGAGCAACTTGTATCAACATTATTTATATTTGAATAGATTCATCGTTTTTTGATTCCTAAATATAATAAAAATATTTTGTTATAGAGATATCAAACACTGAAGAGGAATAGTTACAGAGGTCTTAACGAAAAGCATCTCAAGATGCTTTATAACCTAAAAATCTGGCAATTTGTCTTGCAATTGTAAGGAGTCACATAGTGTAGTGATAAGGTAAAGGTAACTCTGTCTTGTTGGGTGCTGTCTACTTCCCACACCCTGCTGCGTACCAAATGAACCTTTCACTAGAGCTTTGGATAAATTTGGAAAATATACTGATTGGAGGTGATTTCAATATAGACATGTTGGATAAGAACAGCTTATTGAAAAACATATTTATTAATAAACTACATAATTTTTCTCTTAGCGTAGTTAATAATTTGATACCCACTCGTTATAGTAGTCAACGTGATTCTCTACTGGATATATTTCTTACGTCATCTGAGCAAATAAATAAGACATCTAATTTTGGTCAGTTATCACTACCGATTATGTCTGATCATGATCTTATTTAAATATCTTTAAAAATTATGCTCAAAATTCCTAATAAAATTATAACTTACCGAGATTATAAACATGTCAATATAACCAATCTTCTTGAATCCGCAGCTAATTTTAATTGGCTTCCTTTATATAATATTGACAACGTTAATGATAAGGTATGTTTCTTCAACAACCTGGTCTTAGATCTATTTAATGAATACCGTATTTTAAACCCTCAATCAAAACTCTTATTTCCGAACGGGATACTGCTTATGAGGTATGGAAAGAAACAAGGAGTGTTCTGGATAATGTTAATAATGTTAGCTTAAGAATTAACCAGGCAAAAAAAGAGCATTTCAATAACATTCTCCATCCTACGAGTAATTCAAAGAATCTTTGGAATAATCTGTCCAAACTAGGTATAGGGAAAGAAATGAATGTTGATAAACTATAATATTGATGTTAATGATCTGAATAAAAAATTTTTAGTTTCACCTAACAGTAGTCATATTTATCTATCTTCTAATTCAGTTAGCAACAATATGTCATGTACTTTCGCCTTTAGGAATGTTTATATTGATGAAGTTTTTAGTGCTATTAATAGTATTAAATCTGATCCCATTGGGCCAGGTTTGATACCTCTGAAATTTCTTAAGCTGATTCTTCCAGTGATAGGAACATTTATCACACATATTTTAACTCTATACTTACCACTGGTTTGTATCCAGCTGTATGGAAATGCGCTAAAATTATTCCTATACCTAAAAAGGATAACCCTACCGTTAATGATTTTAGACCCATTAGTATATTACCAAGTTTATCCAAAGCTTTTGAGTTCATATTACATAATCAAATAATAAATGATGTGAATGTAAATAGGTTGCTAAATAAATTTCAGTCAGGACTCCGAAAGCGACACAGTACTTCATCTGCGTTGCTTGAAATCACTGACAACATGTATATTGAAATTGATAAGAAACAGGCAATTATATTGCTTTTTCTTGATTTCTCAAAAGCATTTGATTGTGTAAACCATGAACTGCTTTGTCATAAACTAAGAACCCAGTTCAATTTTGATGCATCTGCTGCTTTTCTCTTAAATAATTATTTGATTGATAGAAAGCAATTTGTTTACATTAATGATGTTATGTCCAATTATTTAACTACTAAATGTGGAGTGCCTCAAGGATCCTTATTGGGGCCTTTTCTTTTTAGTCTCTTCATTAACGATTTACCACTTTGTTTATCGGAAACCACGTGCAGATTATATGCTGATGATGTTCAATTGTATATTAGTGGATCCATTGCTAATATCAATAGATGCATAGCTAAGATTAATGATTATCTTGATGCAATTTTATTTTGGTCTAGAAATAATGGCCTAAGATTGAATGCATCGAAATCACATGCAATGATCATATTTTCGCGAAGTTTAGATACATCAAATTTAGCTAAAATCAAAATGAATGACGAAGTTATTCAATATGTTGAGAAAGCTAAAATCTTGGGGTGATCTTCAATAATACTTTAACTTGGCGAGACCACATTAATCATATACCCAATAAGGTCTACTCTAACTTACTCAAATTATGGAAGTTCTCTTTCTATCTAAACGGTTGGATTAAGAAAAAACTAATACAATCACTTATAATACCTCATTTCTTATACTGCGATGTTGTTTACTCTGGCATGAGTGTAAGGAAGTTCAATGCTCTAAAACTTCTATTTAATGCATGTACACGTTTTGTAACGAATAGACGTAAGTACGAGAGTATTAGAGATGTGTCGAAAATTATACTTAGCTTAACATTCGTTAGTTTTCTAAAGTTCCGTTATCTATGTTTCATGAAAAAAATTATGCGCAATCTACTGCCTGAATACTTAAATGATAAGCTGGTGTTTGGTAGATCACTTCGTAATTCAAACTTACTCATACCACGTCACAAAGGTCGCATCAGACATTTATCGTATTTTGTTCGAGTTGCTACTATGTGGAATATGATGCCGAACTATATTCGTTGTGTTAGTCGGTACAAAAATGTTGTTGAGCTCTGCAGAGAATATTTTAAAAATCAGGCGTAAGATAATTGAATCGATAATTAATTAATTTAGTTTAAATCAAATCAAACTTTCCTAATTTTTATTTTTTATTTTAAATTTTAATTTTTTAATAATTTTTTTTTTTTTTCTATTATTTTTAATTTTTAATTTTAGTTTTAATTTAATTTTTTTCTATTTTAAATTCCCTAATTGTTTTAAATTTTTTTTTTCTCTTTTCTTTTCAGAAACATAAATCTCTAATTTTAGTTTTAATTATTAAATTTTTTTCTAGTTCTAAATTTTCCTTTGAATTTTATTGTTTTTTTTTTTTTTTTTTATTTTAAATTTATATAAAATGATTTTTTTTTTCTTTTTCTTTTTTTGTTAACTATAACTTTATGTGTGTGTAAACTAAATTAAACCAAATCAAACTGAATTGAATATTGTAGTTGTATAGTAAAAAGACTAATCGTCTTATGTACAATTTGTATAAACCAAATAAATAAATAAATAAATAAATAAATGGAATTAGTAACAGAAAATTAGCTATCTGCTACAGATCTTTACGAACACTTTTATATCAACAATTTTCATTTGAAAAAAGATAATTTATATTTTAGATAATATATATATAATTATCTTCAATCGCCGAAACTAATGCTATAACTATTTCCTTCTGGTGATACTTAAGGCCTTACACTGAAATTATTATGTTAAATTATTATGTATTATGTTCCCCCACGGAAACGGTTACTATAATAATAAATATTTAAAATCCTTAATCGATCTACCATAGATTGGTTCTAACGGCAATACATGTGGTTCAGTGGGTTCGATTCTCATACTAACAAGAAACACGATTGGCTAGGACTCTTGATTTCCTTCGATGATCACCTTCTATCTTTGGAAAAAAGAAAACAAAACATTTCTTAAATCGTACTGAATGTGGCAACAATTTAAAACAGTCTGACTAAATAATAAATTGGAAGGTTATGAAAGTCTATTATGCGAAATGTTGTCCAAAAAAAAATTTTAAAGGTTCCGTTCCAACTCAAAAATTTTCAAAAATTATTTTCGATAAAAGAAAAAAAAAGAAATTATGGTAAATTAAATTCGCTAGAAGACGAGTAGCCAAACTAAATTTTTATAAAATACACTACAGAATATGCTTTGGCCCGACTTAAGGCAAGTATTAAGTGAGATGAATTCACTTAAATTATCATCTTTTCATTAATGTGTATTGCATAGACACAAAACAATATTTTTAGTATTGATGCCAATACATTCTGTATTGTATTTTTTAATGCTAATAATCCTGTCGAAATGTCCTAGGCTTTCAATTAGCCTTCTTCAGACTGTTTTGTGCAGTGATCTTGATATTTTTATACTCTTGACAGTAAGTTAGGTAGAATCACCTTTTCGTGCTTAATTAAGTACGGTACTGCAATTTTACACTATACAATATCTACAATGGTTTGGTATGGTTGGGTCTGAGTCTCCTTCTACAACGATGGGGGTTCCATTCTATGGACATTCTGGTTGTTGGTGATTTTCTCAAGTTAGACCTATTAATTTTTTGAGTTTAATTTGGTTTATTGCAGGGTTTCACCACTTTTTGAGCCAGAATATTCTATAAACTCTTCTTTGACATTTGTTCGTGAATACTTGAAGCTTTTCATTTATCTTATTTGTGCCTGTTTCGCTCCATAAAGAAATGTTGACATAACACAAGCTTTGAATATTCTAATTTTGATTAACTGGTACTCCAATGGACCTAGCCACTCTTTCATATTTCACTTAGTTCGCCAAATGCAGGTGTTGTTGACATTTGTTTCTGCTCCTAAAGTTGTTATTAATATGTTATCTAGGTAAGAGAATCTTTCTATATATTTGACTGTTTGGCCTTATTTTTTTGATGCTGTCTGTATTGGTGCTATTTATTCTCACTATATTGCATTAATAAGTAATATTCCCCTTTCGTTATATAACAGAACCGTAAGTCATTTATCATAACATTTTTTTTTAATAATTTAATTAAATTAACAGCTAAATTGCCAAATCATGTAAAATTTTGAAATATGATAGTGTTTCTTAACCCCAAAATAATTGTTTAGGGTTAAATATTATAATGTTCACAACTGAATGAAATGAAGAAGTAATTAAAACCGAAAGAAAGAAAGAAAAAAGAAAGAGAAACACTAATGAACAATGTTAATTTTATTATTTTTTTTCTTTCTTTAATAAGATTGCATGAAAAGATAGCACTTCGAACATTAACGCGATTTTAAACACCTGGAAATTAAATTAACTTAATACTTACTTTGTAATTAGTTTAATTTACCTTTTTCTTAACTACAATAATTAGCTCTTAAAAGAGAAACAGCTAAATAGTTTTAGGTATCTTCTTTCATACCAATTTCATTCAATGGTTGGTACCCACGAGTATTAAAATTGTTTAAGTTAAAAGTGACTTTTGTCATGCAATTTTATTGCACATTTTCTTCAGATACTTTAGTTTTGTATTCTTGTCTCAGGTTAATTTCTATGAAAATAATATAGTGGGTGCGATACGAAATAAACTTTTTTTTTTATTTTTTTATTATTTTTAACTTTTTTTTTTGTTTTAATAAAAGTGTAAATAATAATTTTAATCAAGATGAAAGATATCTTATTTAATAAAATTTAGAATAGACATAAATAAAAAATTAAATGAAGAATAAACACTAAATTTTTAAATATATTTTTTATGCAAAAATATTTTTTAAACCTAGATAGTTAATAAAAATATTTTCTTATAAAATATACCAAACTAACTGATGGATTATAGGTTCAAATTTCACATAAATCTGCAGTTCATTCTTTTTAACGGGTTATTTGTTATGTTAAAGATAAATAACAAATCTTAGCAGAATTAAATGTTACATCATCTGGCAAGTAGTACATTACCCAAATGATTATATTATAATACTTTGTTTAGACCATGGGACTGCTGCCCTGAAGTAAATCTAATCATATGTTCAGTAATTTTTTTGTTATACTGATCAACGTAATTGTTAAATATGATCTGTGTATTAGTTTTTACACTGCTGTTCAATATTTTGTGTATATCTATATGGATCAACAGATTCCTATACCTCTATAATCTTTCAATAGTAATATGTTATTGATTCTGTCTATTGGTTTTATATGTGCACGGCGGTAAATCATACAAAATTTAAATTTATTATATGATTTTGTATTTTTCGTAGCTTTTCAATATATTTTGTGAAATATGCTTCCACCTCAAACAAACTCCAGTGCCCTAATTTTTTTATATTAGTTCCACTTCAGCTATTTGTCATATAGCTATACCCATAGATATTTAATTTGTTCTACTTTTTCTAATGAGTTGTTGTCATAATTTTTATTGAAAATTTAATTCCTTGTAGAGCATTCCCAATAATTTTATTTTGTCTGTGTTGTCTAACTGTTAGTTTATGTAAATTCATCCCATCATGCACTACATATAAACATTATCTCAATTCGTGTTTTCTTCAATTTTTGTAACAGTATCTACACTATAAACATAGTACAATATTATGTCTGAACCATAAATTAATGATGGACAATTTTACAAAACTTCTGATATAGTTGGAGAATAATATTGGTCGTACAGGACTCTCTTGTGTAATACCATATTCAGTTGTGGTTGTATAACTTTTAAAATTGCCGCATTGTGAATACTGATTCCTTTTCTCAAAGTACCTCTCAATTCATTTGTACTGTTAATTTGTGTATTGTTTTAAAAGTATGAAAATTAATTTTTTTTTTAGAATTATTACACCATCCCAAAAATGCAACAGAACTCACGGTAATTGCAGTTACGCAGAAGTTTCTTTTATTTTTTTTTATATGTTTTCTCGAATTTATTTTATTTTTTTGGCAACAAGTCATAATCGCTTATAATCTGAAATTTATTTTTCAAGTAAAGTCAATTTTTTGTTTTAAGAACGCTCAAATTATGCAAGCATTCGAAATCCAAAAACTTTATTTTGTAAAAAACGCTTAGGTAGCTAATATCCGTTTATAATAATCACTTAATAAATTTTAAAATGATTTTCTAAATTTCTAAAAACGCTTATCAATTTATAACTTTTTTTGACTAATGGTAATATAATATAACTAGTGAATGCCCTGTGCAATTGCACAGAAGCAGTTCTTTCAAAAACAATTTTATATAAAAAAAAATATTTGCTTTATTGTAATTGTTGTTGTTTTCTGAATCGCTTGATTATTGAATATATATAATATGATGAAATTAAAGTAAACGTAGTAGATCGATAAAATAGTGTTTTCGCATAAGATGTCAAAGTGGGTTTTTGGATCTTATTATAGAATATATTCTGAAGCGTATTTAAACAATTAATTTATCAGATTTGGTTCATAATCAAAAAATATTCGTCAGTTTTAAAGACAGCCATTAATTTAAACGGACTAAGATAGTGTACTGCTGTACCAAAAATTAGAAAAAAAATTGATAAGAAGAAGGCAATGTTATTGTTTATGCCATTTTGTAGATATTATTGTAAATGGTAATCCCTTGAACAGTTAGGATGACAATCGTTCAGTATGGAAATTATAAAAATAAACAATATGATCATTTTCATATGCTTGTATTTTATTTATCTCATATTTTTTTACTTCTTGAGTAATACCTATGTGCCACAGAGCGTTAACGATTAATTTTTAAATATTTGAAAACCCCATGATTGAATGCCGCAAAATATTAAATTGTATATGAATGGTTTATTGGTATTTAATTGTAAATGTTTCCAGTATTCGCCATCTTTTTTTATACCTTTCATTTTTAGTTTGTAGAATGTGTAACTATTTTAAATGTTTTAAGTATTCACCAGCCTTTTGCACATTTTTATTTTTTGCTAAAACTTTTTACACTTGTTAAAGTTTTAATATTTTTGTGTTGTAATTTGCTATTCAATTATTATTCTTGTTTTTTTACTCACCACGTCGTTCATCTTGAGTATTAGGTAAGAATATTTTAAATATTTTAAGTTAAATAAGCGATTTTGATCAAAAAATATTTAAGTCATATTAACATAATTAAAAATTTAAATTATAAACTTTATAGTTGTCGGATTAAATAAAATTTTGAAAGGAAATACTTTTGAAAATTCTGAATATTGTGGTTGTTTTATCTTTATTTTTTCTTATTTTGATATAAGCGTTTATGATTTATTGCCAAAGAAATAAGTTCGAAACATTTTCAAAATTTCGATCTTATTTCAGTTCATAGTTCATCCTTAATTTTTCGATATAAGCAATTTTGCGAAGTAAGTTCAAAAAATAACAAATAAGATAATTTTTCTATTATTTCACTTTTAGTGGCTTGAATTTATTCCGCATAGCTAATTCGTAACGCCTAATTAATGTGGTACCTAATATGAGAATAAATCTAAATTCTTTGTAATCATTCTTAAATCAAAATGTACTTGTGTGCAAAAAAACATTATTTCTGAAAAGTCAATTATCTAATTTAACAGTCGGTGTCTAATTTGTGAGGTGCAATAACGCACTTTAATAATTATCAGTGTAAATGATCACCAATTATTTTTAAATGCTAATTAAGTAATATTGGCTAATAAACATATTGTTTGTAATTTAATTTTAAGAGCAACTGACCGACTTACCAATATGCTCCAATTTTATATACAACTCATTTGTGCTTATTGTTGTAATTAATTACTAGCTATTCCCGGCGTAACATTCGCCGGTCTAGCATAAGGATTATAATTGAAACAATTTATTTAATTTGTTTATTTTCTTTATTTTCTTCAAAAAAATCAATGTTTTAAATATTTTTTTATTACATAGTAAATAAGTTAAATTGAAAAACTTAAAACTATAATTAATAAATTACACTTTATTTAATAATAATATCTTAAAAATAGCTTAACATTTTAATACTTATTCAAACATTTCATAATATTTTATACTACACTAACACTATCAAAAGATCGTACTCTAGCAAAGCAACATACAACTGTGAAATAGAGAATTGTGTTTTCAGTGAAATATTTGAATAAGTATTAAAATGTTAAACTATTTTTAATAAATAAAAAATATGTAAAACATTGATTTTTTTTAAGAAAATAAAAAAAATAAACAAATAAAATAAATTGTAAAGATAAATAAAATAAATTGTTTCATTTATGATGCTAATGCTAGATCGGCGAATGTTACGCCGGGAATAGCTAGTAATTTACAATATTGTTTGATCTATCAATAACTATTTTTTTATATATTTTATTTAGGTATTTATTTATTTATTAAACAGTGGACCTGTAGATAAATCCGCAGGCCTACTTCAGGTTTATATTTTTTTCTTTTATTTTGAAAGCACCTTTTACTGTATGTATTAAAATTTTATTTTCACAACACGTTGGTAGGTATTATAATACGTACGGCACCATAAATTATTATAATTGTAATTATTATTGTTATTTAAATAATAATAATGAAATGAATAAAAAAATGAATAAAATTATAATTTACAATATTTATAGTATACTTAATACTAGGGACCCCTGTTGAGTAATTATATTTCAAGTTGAAGTCAAATTTAAAGTTTTAAAAAAAAAACAGTAATTTACGTACTGACATAGACTTCGCCCGATATAGCAAAAACCACTCGTGTTAATAAAAAGTTTTGTGGTTAGTAAGTTTTATTTAGTACACATAAATACACGTCCCTTATATTCATATACTGCTTCGTTTCCGATATATTCCCTATAGTAAGTGGCATTTAGTGGATAAAATTTAGTGGATTTAGTGGATTAGTGTTGTCATTAAAGAGGTATGTATATATATACCTACATAATACATAATTTTAATAAAATCTATATTATTACTACAAATAAAAAAAATTTAGAAACAGTTACATAAAAAGATAAAAATGAAGAATTCAAGTGACCTACTATATCAAAATAAATTTGCTAGTCATATGAACAATTCAACTGATTTTTTTTTGTTTTTGCTTTTTTATATTTTTTATTTGAGATGAATTTGTTTTTTTGTTTTTTTTTTGGCATATGTACATAGATTCATTCGCAAGTACATAATATAAAATATAATAACTGATTTGTTTACTTTTGTTTATTGTTTTCATAATATCTCACTTATGCATAATGTATTTGCTGAATAATAAAATCATATGAGTACAAAATTTTCACCTGTGTGCGCATTTTTGTTTTATATATAATCTTATATATTATGCATATTAGAAGTTCATTAAGGAGTAGGAGAATCGAAATAAAATAAAAAGGTATCTACTGCGCAGGACCTTAAATGCTTGTCAATTATAATTATAGATGTGTATAATATAATAAATAATAATTTTATTTGTTTTTCATAGAATCAAATTGAAAATTTTGACCGCTTATAGTTTTGAAGAAAACTTTTATATAAGGGAGTATTTTTATATAAAAAATACAAAAAATGTGTATTAAATATTATCATTATTCATCAATACAAATAATACTTAGAATAATTGATTTACTATTTAAATATTTATATTTCATAAATATTCTGAAATTACACTGAATATTTATATTTATTTATAAGTATTTATTATTAGTACTCGTCACGCATATTCGTATCTTCGTATTTTGCAAGTTTAGAAAGTGGATTTTGCATGAAGAAATATAGTATACTTTGCAACTATTTTTGTTTATTTTTGAGATATGTAAATAAAACTTTTGAAATAAAATTTGATGTAATTGCGATAAAATTTGTAAATGTAATAAAAATAAGTAAAACAAAACTTTAATGAAATAAAATCTGATGTCTAAACGCTCCCTAACAAATACTATTAATAGAGACGTACATTTCAACAAAATGTGGTGAACAGAGATGTCGCTGCAGCATGAAATATGAAATTAAATGCATTTAAACTAAATACATACCACACCCACATTAAAAACACATTAAAATAGCCATAGATACTTTTTTTGTGTTTTTTTTTATTATCATAATAGCCCTAACTATTTCAAAACTCAAAATAAAAAAACAAAACATTAGAATTTATATTTTTATTTCACTTCTTTTAAATTTAGGTTTTGACGTTTTGGTATAATTAGATATGACCATTATAGTAAAGGTTACGATTGGTTACGACTTTGTTAATCATATCGAATTATATAGGCCATTTAACGAAGTACCACATGACATCATATGACGCCTTATGACTATTATAGTTAGGGGTAAAGTCTATAATTATGCTTTTTCTCTTATTGTTCAGTTTTTACTGACGCCTTATGACTATTATAGTTACGGGTAAAGCCAATAATTATGGTTTTTCTCTTATTCTTCAGTTTTTATTGTTATCCCGCTAGGGTCTCTAATGTAGGTAAGTGTAGTTTGAGATTTTTTTTAATTAAAGTTTTTTTAATTTTTATGTGTACTAAATTTACCGTGTATTGAATTGGAACTTGATAATAATGTCATAACATATTTTGTTTTTCTTGTTCTTAGCAGACCTTAAATTTCGGTTTATGATTCTCCATGCACAATATAATATTTACTCAATGCTACTGCGCACTTGAATTTATACTTTTGAATTATTTGTTAATAAAATAAATAAATTTCAATTTTTGAAATTTGTGAACATGGTCTGGGTGAGGTAAAAAATATATTTTCTAAATTTACTATTTGTTTTACCGGTAAGTTTTTTTGCTGTAATATCGTAATATCGTAATATTTTAACAAAGCTATTTTTATAATAATATTTTTACAATAATTATATTCTGATAATTTGGTTTTTGTCTTTGCTACTTTGTTTTTTTTTTTTAAATTAATTCATATAATCAGATAGTCAATGCTATTGCTCAATAGGTGAATTGTTTTTAGGTTAATTTTAATTTGTTTTTGGTTTTATTTGGTCTTATCGTTTTGTGGTTTATGTCTTTAAATAAAATTTTGCACACTATCGTAATTCGTAATAGTTCTAATAAAGTTGTCTAATCTAGTTGAAAAAAGCTTCATCTTGTAAAAGCTTTGTGAAAAGTTTAACAGACGTTTAAGCGTATTAATATATAAGATAAGAGTGTTGTTTTATATATATAAAGAAATATTTTCAATAAAAAGTTAGTTGGTGGTAAACTATCGATTGTAGAAAGTAAAATAATTAAATAAAAGATCGTTTTAAATAATACAATTTAATTTATCACTGCTTGTGCAACAAAAAATCGTGATAGTCACATGCATACAGCAAATGGCTCTTATTAGCTGTGGATGGAAATACAGTAGTATTATAATGGCGAATACTTGAATCGGTTTTCCAAAGAATGTTAATGTTATTTATAATTTTTTTCGAAAGAAGATGGAATATTTAAAACTATATATTTTTTGACAAAAGCATTTAAAATTATTTTTTTTCTATTCAAATAGTTATAAAACTGTTATAGTCTTATTATGAAACATTTCATTTTATAGCAATATTCGAAGGCAAATTTTGAACGCAACTCCTTATTTTTGGCTGTTTTAATTTTTTTCATTAAATTCTACTGGGAAATAAAATATAAAATAAAAAAGGAAACCTGTTCTATACTATGTATATCTATATGTTTTTAGTAATATGAATTATGAACTAAGCATATTGTAGGTAAATACGATAAGAATTGAAACAAAAGAAAATATTCCAAAAAATATTTACTACAAACACAAATACACAGTTTTTATGTCATATAAACGATAAAACATTTAACTTAATCACGAAAGGATTGTGAAACCTCATCATATTAATGAAATATAAATTTCATGCATATATATTATTATATATATATTATTATGTATATATTTTGAGCTTGTAGATGTAATTCTTTAATTTGTGTATGTGCAAATTTTAAATAATAAACACCTAAACAAGCTTTTTTTAAATGTATTACAATTAATTTTTCCTGATTTCACTATTTAATATTTTGAAATTGATAGAGATAAAATTATAGAGAATACAAAGTGTACAACCCATCAAATTTAATAAAATGGAAATTAATATTTTCAAACCTGAGTGTCGCCTACCTAATAATTAGATAAGTCTATAAATAATTTTAAATATATTTTTAGATTCCATAATCCAATAATTATATATACCTAAATACGTAAAAAATGTAATCTAAATCTAAATATCAATATTGTGCTTATTGATTTTTCAGGATAATAATGATTGTATTTCAAAATTTTTGATTTATCATAATTTCAGATTATATAAATAAATTATAGGATCAGCTGGAGGATAGGATTGAATATGATAGTTTTATTTTTATACAAAAAAAATTATTTATAATTATTATTCAACAATTTTTAAAGTCAACACTGATGTGAATCTGTGTAAGAATAATGAAAATGGAACTTATTATTAGCACGTTGGCTACCAATGAATCACCGGAGTCACAATGAATATTTTATTTTACCACCCCCGGGCCCCGATGAGCCACTCACTATACATTTTGAACATAAATTTCAAAGTCGTATAACATGCAAGCTGTAAAAAAAATAATTAAATATTTCAAAATAAATGCGTTATTTTTTAGATTATTCATTCCAACCACACGTGGTAAAGATTTAAATGCGTTTGGTTCACCCGAAATCTAAAAAATTTACGTAGTAGGAAAAACAAAGCATGGAGAAAGTATCTAATGAATGAAAGGATGTGATGAATCCCACAATGAGTGTTTTGATCTTTTTAATACCTTCAAGACCTCAGTAATAGCTAGACAAGAACCTCAATAAAAGCTAGAAAGTTTTCTGGAGGTTCATTAACTTAAAACGTAAATCAGATCGATACCCTAATTATATGACTTATAAGGGTTCAACAAGTAATAATTCTGAAGCTATTGTAGCACAATATTTAAAAAATATATCAGGATAACATCTTTGAAGTAGATCCACTTAAACTTCCTCCATTAGCATAACTACCTCCAAAGCCCACACCTTTGAT
This sequence comes from Argyra leucocephala, assembly GCA_963942445.1. Lineage (NCBI taxonomy): Eukaryota > Metazoa > Arthropoda > Insecta > Diptera > Dolichopodidae > Argyra > Argyra leucocephala. Next base: position 73,378,396 of record OZ012680.1, read on the forward strand.
CCAGTTTAACGCATCTCAAATAAAAGTCTATTTCAGTAAATTTAATAACGAAAGATCCCTAGGTTCCGATTATATTCCGAAAATAGTTTTAAAAAATTACTCTGAATCACTCGCTTATCCATTATCAATTTTATTTAATAAGTCTCTTGAACACGGAATATTTCCTCAATCTTGGAAATATGCTTATATCAAACCGGTTCACAAGAAGGGTCCAAAATGACATGGCAAACTATTGTCCAAAAACCTAAACTGTCAAGTGTACCAAAGCTATTTGAACATAATGGTGTATGATTCTATATATAGCGAATGTTCTTCTCTACTAATGCTTAATCAACATGGTTTTATGAAGGGAAGATCAACCGTAACAAATTTAGTTGAATCATGTTCCATGTTTCTTGAATCGATGGAAGCTGGCTTTCAGACTGATGTCGTCTATACTGATTTAATTAAGGCATTTGATCTCCTGCCTCATAGTGTTATTGTACTAAGACTTCACAAACTAAGATTCCTAATATTCCTATTAAAATTGAAATTTCCAGTACGTTCCATGCAAGGCAATGCAATTTCCAGTACATTCCATGCTAATTCTGGTGTCCTGTAAGGTAGCCATCTGGGTTCAACGAAATTATTAATAATGCTAATGTTCACTAAGCGATGGAGTAGGGAATTCGACGATCCATATGTTACCAGATCATTGTATATGTCACTAGTTCGTCCCAATCTTGAGTATGCTAGTCAAGTGTGGTCATTACAATATAATATTCATATTGATAGAATTGAAACAATTCAGAAAATTTTTTTGAGGTATGCGTTACGTAGACTGCCATGGGCTGACCCTCTTATTCTACCCCCTTATAAAAATCGCCTAAAGTTACTTAACTTAATCTTTTTGGAATCTAGAAGAGATATTTCAGATATTTTCTTCATACTACAAGTTATGAAAGACGAAATCTATTCACAGTACATTAAAAGTATGGTGAATGCCAATGTCAATACTAGTACACGGTTTCGGTCAGAGAACATTTTTAATGCCTTTTGTCATCGAACAAATTACGGGAAATTTTAACCCATTAATAGGATGTTTACGTTATGCAATAAATATAAAAGCTACATTGATCTTTCATTAAGTGGAAGTCAAATTAAAAAGGATTTATTGCTACAATCTCTTGGAATTAAATATTTGAGTTCGAGCTTTAATAGAAAAGATATATAGTTACAAAACAAAAAAAAAACAAATCATTCTCTCATTACAATATACTTATAATCCTTTTTTAATTCGTAGTTCTAGTTTTCCCATTTCCTTCTATTTTTTAAAAAGAAATATATTTTGGATTACATTATCCACTGACAAGCAAAATATGTTTTAAGCAATCTCGTTCATTCATCTTTCCATTATTTTTACTCATCACAAGTGATACTGAAAATATTATAGCAAATCATACTGATAAATAATTACTAAGGGAGTATATTTTTCGTTCTACTACTAGTCTAACACTACTTGAACTCATAAGTGGTAGTTTTTAAACATTATTGGTGATTCTTTATATTGTTTCCCATGTTTCGAATCTATATAAAAGAACCGAGAGAATCTTAGACTTGAAGTTTCAGGTTTTGTGAGATGTTTGGAGATCTCTAAACGTTTTTCAAAACACCATATGCTGACTTTCCTGATACGGCTTTCAACATCCACGTCCGCGCCACCATACACAGTAAAAAAAACTGCCAAGATAGCAGAATAACGTGACCTTTTCTACATTTTGATCAATAATCTGTGAACTGCAAGAAACCGCTGTGTTGATTCGCTCCAGTTTTGTTTTGCCGCATACTTGATTAGTGACTGCAGTTTGTTTGCCATGTCGGTTTCGGTGCGAGTGAGCAAGCAGAGATATCATCTGCCACATCGAGGTTGTGAAGGTCTCTTGTAAAAGTTCATCTAATAAATTTTGCTCCACAATTTGGTTTTTTTTTATGGAAAACAACAATACATTTATTTACAAAAAAAAAGTGTTTCTTTTAAACCAATATACTAATTGCAAATGTAAAAAAGAATATTGTTTTGAAAACATGAATTAATTATTTTAAGTTAAAATAAATATTTTTAAAATACAACATTTTAACAAAAATATTGTTTTGACATAACAATTAGAACAATTAATCAACAAATTAAAATAAAATATAACAGATATGTACAGTTGGTATTAAAATAAAAATAAATGTATCAAATTATATAAATAAAAAAAAAAAATCTTTAATTTTAATATTTTTTGATCTTCCAGGCATTCAAATTAATACCTGGAATTGGTTTACTATCACATCTTACAGGATAATTACTATCAGCATCAACCCTAACAAATGCTAATTGTTGTACTTCATTTGCTAATAAATAATCCATGTTTTCACAAATAAGGCCAGCCATTAAAACTTAAAGAATTTCATTTAATTGTGGTAATGTAAAATAACCAGAATTAATATCAAGTCCATTCTCATATAAATATTTATCACCATGACGTATTCTTTAAAATTGGTCAGCAATTATTTCAGAAAATGTTGGACCAGATATTTCAATACTCAATCCAAAATTAAAATGAAGAGTAGGGGGGATAAAATATAGCCTTGTTTCACACCGGTGTGGACATTGACAGCGTCCTCAGTTTTCCCTCTCTGTAGCACACTGCACTTAGTGTTCCTGTAAGCCTTTTTATGATATTGATGGGCACACCATAGCAATAATGGTCCACATAAAATCACGCTGTAAGCTATCAAAGGCTTTTTTTAAGTCGTCAAACAGATATATATAATGGTTCCTGATGCCATTTTACGGCCTCTTCAAAGATGATTCTTAAGGTGTTGATGTGATCTATCATTGACCATCCTGGCCTGAAACCTGCTTGTATAAAGTTGTTGCTTAAGAACTTTTGATAATCCCTTGTAGATTCTGATGGACGTTATTATTTATTGATGACATTTAGTAGTGTGAGACCACGTCAGTTTTGGCAGACACTGAGATCGTCTTTTTTAGGTATTTTAATGATTAAATCATTTTTCCAATTTTCCGGAATATTTTCCGATATCCAAGTTTCTTCAATTAGGGTGACAGAGTCTCAATAAGCAACGTTGGTGTAGTTTGTAGTATTTTGACGTATAATTGATCTTTTCCTGCCGCTTTACTGTTTGTTTTGCACTTGAATAAAAACAATAATATGATGCTTTCTGATAACATCAACACCAATTTTTCAAGAATATTTTACAAAGTCTTTGCAGAAGAAACATTTCATTTTAGTTTTTATAAAAACTTGTTTTCCAGCGTTAGAGTAAAATTTTGGTATAACAGTGAAAATAGTCGAATATTTTCCTTTTAATTTTACTGATATGCTTATCATACAGATACGTGTATTTCGTTTACTACTTGCAGACTTCTTCAGTGTTTTGTACTCGACTGAGGAAAGAAATCTAAAATTGTCTTATTTATTTTATTCGTACTGGTAACAATTTGATGTTTCTCGCAGCTGCATGATTGTTTATTATCCAATGAATTAGCACAGGTAGGGGGTTGAATAAAAATATTTTTATTTATTTTATTATTGGTATTTGAAATAATTTTTCCGACGTTAGAGTGACAGGTAGGGTGGTGTTATTCGTTTTATTGTATTTCACTAAAAATGTAAATAAAGAAGAATATCCGTTGCCTTGGTCTTTATTTAGGAGTGTACTTATTGTAGACTTAGAAGCAGGAATCAACACGTACAATCCAACGTTGCCCATTACAACAGAACAAAAGGAGCTTATAAGAGCCACCACAGCAAAAGTCATTAAAGAAAAGATGTCGATTGACTATGAGAATAAAAAGGTAATCAGAAATGAGAAAAAAGTCATGAGAGACATCAAGGCGAAACCAGTATACTTTGTCAAGGCTGATAAAGGCAACGCACTGGTAATTTTAAACAAAGAAGATTACGATAATAGGATGCAGGAGAAGATCACGAACGGACCTTACAGGAAATTAAGAAACGATCCTCTTCAACAGTTCATCAAGCGAGTAGACAGCACTATCAAGGAATGCCGACAAGTAATAGGAGTCAACAAACTTAAGGTCCCCAATCCAGCACTTCCTAGAATTAAAGGACTTCCTAAAATTCACAAACCAGGGCATGAGATGAGAGAAATTGTGACAGCAGATATGTCTCCAACATATAAAATAGCCAAATGGTTAGTGGAGGAGTTTCGTAATATGGATAAGCAGTTCGACCCAATCAGTGAAAATTTTTAAGGAACTTGCTCAAGAATTGTAATCAATGGGAGGCAAGACGAGGTTATGGTCTCTTTTGACGTAAAATCCCTTTTTCCCAGTATCCCAGTCAAAGAGGCTATTATTCTGGTAGAAGAATGGTTACTACAACCAGAAACTGGACCCCAGTGGAGGACAAAAGTAAAACAGTACATAAAGCTGATCCGGCTTTGCATAGAAGAAAATTATTTCACCTTTAGAGGAAATTTCTACAAGCAATTGAAGGGGGCTCCAATGGGAAATCCCCTTTCTCCATACATCAGTGAAATTTTCATGGCTAAATTGGAATCAGATTTAGCAGCAGAAGAACGGTTACCAAGATTTTGGAAAAGATACGTAAATGATATTTTTGCTGTAATAAGGAAAGGGACTTAGAATCAACCTTAACTACTCTTAACGGGCTCCACAGGAATATACAGTTTACTGTCGAAGTAGAAAAAGAAGGTCAACTACCATTCTTAGATCTACTGTTAAGTAAAACAGGAACATCTCTAGAACTAGAGATTTACAGGAAACCTACGGATACTGACAGGGTCATCCCGAATACCTCTAACCACTCGTATCAACATAAGATGGCATCGTTCAACCACATGATCCATCGAATGTTAACACTTCCCATCTCCCAAAAAGGTTTAGTAAAAGAAACTAAACACATATTTGAAATTGCGAGAATAAACGGATATCCGGAAAAAACCATCACGGCCTTACTTAGTAAACGGAAAAGAAGTTTACAACGGAATTCCCTCACTAACCTACTCACTGATCAACAACAGTAAGTACAAGAGTAGCATTGGAGTTTAGCAAGATTTCTCTCCCACTCAGAACGAAAGTAAGAAAACACGGGGTAGATATCGTATATAGCAGCAGAACTAACCAACTCAAGTCTGTTCTAGGTTCAACTAAAGACCCAATCGAACAAATGGAAAAATCAGGTGTATATAAGGTAACTTGCAGTCATTGCAACAAAGTTTATATTGGGTAAACTATGAGAAACATGCAAACACGACTCAATGAACACCTGGAAGAAGCAGAACTGGCTAAAAAGAAGAACTCAACAGAGTTCCGATACAAAGTAGCAGAACACATCATCCAGGAGAATCATAGCATTTCGAAGGAAGACATTGTAATGGTAAATTACATTAGAGATTCTAGGAAACTAGATTCAGCTGAAAGCATCGAAATTTACAAAACTAAAAATGACTCACTCCTAAATAAAGACCAAGGCAACGGATATTCTTCTTTATTTACATTTTTAGTGAAATACAATAAAACGAATAACACCACCCCTACCTGTCACTCTAACGTCGGAAAAATTATTTCAAATACCAATAATAAAATAAATAAAAATATTTTTATTCAACTCCCTACCTGTGCTAATTCATTGGATAATAAACAATCATGCAGCTGCGAGAAACATCAAATTGTTACCAGTACGAATAAAATAAATAAGACAATTTTAGATTTCTTTCCTCAGTCGAGTACAAAACACTGAAGAAGTCTGCAAGTAGTAAACGAAATACACGTATCTGTATGATAAGCATATCAGTAAAATTAAAAGGAAAATATTCGACTATTTTCACTTTTATTTCATTTTAATTTTTTGATGAATGAATATTTGCGAATTGCAAATTTGTTAAGTGAAAAATTTGCTAATTCCTTTTTTGTATTGTGAATTTTTTGATATGTGGACTATGAAGACCAAATAGATGTTCGTCATCTGAGTTTTGATACATTTTCAACCACATTTTCCACTACATAATTATTTTAATGTAAATGTATTTTGTTCTATCAAAGTCCGATAGTATTTAATTGTATTCCAAGATACTTGACATTTCCATTATGTGGAGCATTGTTGCCTTTTTTATTAAAAATTTGATTACTATTGTATTGTGGCTTAAAATTCACAAGCAAAAAATAATAAGTTTGCATTCGAATACACATAATCAAACAAGTAGAACTGTGTTGTTACCCATGTACCGTGATCACCAGTGTTACAAACATTTGCCTTCCCCAGGTACAAATGTATCACCAGTGAACATACCTGCTTTCGTCCACATTTATTATAGTTAAGAACATCGTAGACGGAAAATATTTTTACATATTAAACTATTGATAAACATATTTAAAAATAATTGGTCTAGAAATTGTTAAAATATATTTTTACTGTTGTAATCGTCTTTTTTTAAACATTTTTGAATAGTTATAACAATCCTATATGTTACGTACGATTAATATCCGATAAAATCTTACTCACATTTATAAATTTTGTGTATATAATTTTATGATAAGATTAATAACAACTAGTCTAAGAGAACTTGTTCTTACTCTGTTTAGTTTACTTGTTTACTGTTTTCAAGTGTACATAAAATTATTTTTTTTATTTTATTTTTTTATTAAATAATATTTAAGTTAGAAAACGGTTAATTTAATAGAGACACGCAATAAAAAAGTTTATCACATTGTAATTACTGTAATTTACATAAGAAATTTCTTCCTTAATTTGACTTTTCGAGTACTTTGTTCTTCTTTTTTTTTTCATCGTCTTCCCTATTTTCTTAGTTCTGTTTGTTTTTTTTTCATGCAAATTTTTTCTTTACTCCTTGTTTTTATTTTTCTTCTATTTTGTTTTTTTTTTCTTTTCTTTACATTTTCATAACATCCAAAAGGGTTTTTTTTTTGTTTTTAATTTTTGTTGTTTTTTCCGCGGACTCTTTGACATTAATATAAGCCAATACCAATACTCACTTAACTCAGTTGGGGTTCTGGTTATTTTCTTAAAGCAAAAAAGAAAAATGAAACGAAAAGCAAACCAACAAAATGTGAAAAGAGAGACGAACTAAGAGTGCGAGCCAAGTGAAAAAAAAAAGTTTTGAATTGATTTTTTTTTTGTTTTTTTTTATGATGTTAAACAAAAACAAATAAACCACAAATAAAAAAAAAAACAAAAAAAAAATAAAGTTCATTATGTAAATAATTACAGTTATTCACGAGTTTTTTATGAGAACACTTAAAAAAAAATTTTTTTACAAACAAAATTAAAAAAAAAAGAAAAAAAGTTTAAACTCAGACTAAAAAGTACTTTAGTCAATTGGATTGGTCAAAAAATAGAAATCACCAACAGGTGAGAATTTAAATGAAATATAAAAGACCATATCAATGTAGTTCAAATTCTGAAAAATATTAATTTCACTTCTGGACAAATAAAAAGATAGTGAACATTTTCTTAAACTACTGTTATTTAAATTTTTTATAGAAGTAAGTTGTCTAATAAATTGGACGCAGAATCTGAACGGAATCTATTATTATAAAAATCTTATAGGAGAGATACAGTTAATATCATGCCGTAAATATTTTAATTAAGATATTGTTTTTTTGGGGCCAATAAATGCTGCGATAGCCTAAAAAAACATTTCTCTTTGAGCTTAAGCAAGCGTGCTTTAAATTATTTTTTGCTTACAGAATCGGATTCAAACAAATTATCTTATTTTGAATTCGTTCTCGAGCTAGAAGATTTTTCCTTAAATTTCCCTCTATATGAATTTCACTCAATATTTAAGGGTACTATCATTATTCGAAAATCTAACCTGAAAAAAAATTGTTCTACTTCTTTCAAATGTTCCTTGTATTGTGTTTCCATGTTTCTCTTATATACTTTGTTGCAATGACTGCAAGTGATCTTCTATATTCAAGATTTTTTCATTTGTTCAGTTGGGTGTTGATCATATAATTGTTTTGAGTTGGTTGCCTCTGCTGCGGTATATTATATCTAACCCGTGTTCTTAATCTCTCAACTCTTATTCATTTTGATTTGAATATGAGCGAAATCTTACTAAAACAAAATGCTACTTTTCTTCTGGGTTATTGATCAGTGAGTAGGTAAGTGAGGTAATTCCTTTATAAAGTTCTTCTGCGTTTGCTGAAATTAGTAATGGTTTTTTCTTCTTACTCTCGCAATTTCATATAATATGTATAGCCTTTTTCACTAAATGTTTCTGAAAAATGGATAGTGCTAACATATGATGGATCATGTGATTAAAAATTTTTTAATTTTTTTTATTTCCCTTTTTTTTATTTATTTTATATGACATTTCTACGCTGGTAAATTGCACTGACTGGCGGATGAGATAAGCCAGTGGTCAATCATCCATGATGCCAACATTATACTCCATTGTATTTCTTGGGTAGCTGCAGGATGCTAGGACACTTAAGGCAAATTACATCACTTGCAGCCAACAAGGTGCTTGCCAGTCTGTTTGGATGTGGAGCTAATCTTATCTAGTACTTTCCGCCTATGCTTCTAATCTCCTCCTTAATGGTTCTCACCTGAAAGTCATGATGACATCATTATTGACAAACAAAGGAGCGCGAACTATCAATCTTAATAGATTTGACTGCACTGTAATACAAGACAGGTTTATAAATCAGCAGATTGTTTTCCAGTGCCAGCCGAGAGTTGGGGCCAATCATCCAATACAGTTTGTTTAGCCTCACGCCCAGCTGCTTTCTTTTGTAATGGATATGGATTTCCCATGTGAGTCTCCTCTTATAATATACTTTACAGCCTCTTTTTGTGGTACTACTTCGTTATTTCGTACAACCACCGCACAAGTTTTCTCTTTAGTGTAAATGTGATATGTGTTGATTTTGCTCCATTCACCCTGATTCTCCACTTTTTTAGCTATTGCTGAACTTTGTTTATGCTGTGTTGCAGAATCTCTGAAGCATGCACTGGATTACTATGTGAGCCTAGAAAGGCCGTAACATCAGCGAAAGTGGCTGTTTCATTTGTTGTTGGTAAGTCTGCAGTGTAAATGAGACATAAGACAGGACCTAAGACGCTGCCCTTACATAATTTCATGGTACACTTTACATAATTTCATTATTTGGTGTATAGGAACCTTAATATGCTTCACCAAAAAGTGCCTTTCCATAAGATATGACCGCAGCAATAAATAATAGTTCTGTGGTAAAATTTTTTTAAGTTTATACAGCAATACTTTATCATATGCTTGACTAATATCTAGAAATATCGCTGAAAAGTACTTTTTTTCATCTAGACTTAACTTGATTACATCTGCTATTCTATGTATTTGGTCGATAGTTACATATGTTCGTTTTTGAACCCAAAATTGATGCTCTGGAACAATACTTTTTTCCAAAATCGGGTTTAACCTTTTCAGGAATAGCTTTTCAAATGGTTTTGATAAGCACGATAGTAGACTAATCGGTCTGTAGGATGAAATTTCTTCACTTGGCTTGCCTGGTTTTATAAGTATTATTTCACCAATTTTCCACTAGGATGGGACTTAGAACAGCATTTATAATATACACAATATTTTATAACCTTCTTCCGGAAATTCTTTCAATATTTTACAACTAATTAGATCATAATGTGGGGCTTTTTTTGTTTTGATATTATTTTTAATCATTAAGCTTATTTCACATATAGCCTCACAGAGTGGTGAGGAACTTATATATTTCTGTATCTAATTAAAAAATGCCATCTTATATTGATAGAAGTAGTTCGATGCGTGTAGGATGACTACTCTGATGTAGTTATCAGTAGGCTTCGTGTAGATTTCTAGTTCGAAGGACGTTCTTGTGTTGGTTAATAATAAATTTAAGAACTTTAGTTGAAGTCCTCTTTCTATCTCTACAGTAAAATTCCTGCGATGTCCGTTAGAGGTTATAGTTGAAAAAATTATTATTGAAAAAATTTCATCCACTTATGTTTTCCAAAATCCTGTTTTTTTTTCTGCTGCTAAAACTGACTCTAATCTGGCCAAGAAAATTTAACTGATCAATGTTTGTAGAAATCCCATAAAAGTAAATTTTTTTCTTCCATGCAAAGATGGGTCAGTTTGATATACTGTGCTAACTTTGTCCTCTATTTGTCTAGTAACAATTCTTCTACTAGCATAATGACTTCTTTGACGGTGGAATTGGAAAGATGGGATGTTACGTCAAAAGAGACTATAACTACGTCCTTGTCAAGTCCCCCAATTGATTGTAGCTGTTGAGCTACTTCATTAGAGGTTTTTGCCGGTTGGAACTCCAACTACTTATTCAGACGAAGTACGAATATCTGTATGATAAGCATATTTAGTAAAATTGAGAGGAAAATACTGTTTAGAAATACCATTTTCAACAATTATGCAAAATATATAGTTGAGTTTGTTACAATTCCTATAACATTGTCTGTTTAAGTTGTATGAGACAAGTAAACCATAAAAACTGCTTGAGACTAGTTATATGTCTTTATATAATAAGAAAGTATAAAGTCTGCGATCTAAAAAATCACTTTCTATTTAAAAGTTTACTTAGCTTACTGTGATACCAAATTTGCCACTCTAAAGTTAATTTTTAATATAAATAGTAGAAGCAACTGCTTAATCAGATAATCAATACACAACAAATTTATTAATTGCTATTCATAATATCAAAATCTACTTATGTTGTCATTTAGTTATGTTGTTTGGTACACAACTCAACCAAACATTTCTATGAATCATAAAAGCAGCACAAAATTTCATGATTCCATAATACTCAGTCATCCGGGAGCAACTACTCCAATTGCCAGCCCAATTTTATTTGATTTATTTATTAAATAATTAGATAAATATGAAAACTTAATTATAAAGAAGAACTGCGCCATATGGCATGTCGGCCAGTTCGGTTGTTAGGTGTGTTGAAAATATTTTTTAATTTAATATAATTGTTTTAGTTTTGATTAATTTAAATTAATTCTCATTTTATTATTTACTTGCTATTATTTTTAGTTATTAGCTTAATGTAGCTGATGACTTGTTATTTCCTGTGATATTTGTTGTTTGTTTATATTATATTGTATATTGTATGTTGGCATATTTTGAAGTGGTTAAGCAAATTTCTTATCATACAGAGGCTGTCAGGATCGTCGTTTGATAACGCCTGGATGAAGAAAGTTTTTATATCAACCCAATAGCGGTCTCTCTCTGCACAATCCAGGAGTATGTGTTTGAATGGGTATGCGGGTTGATTGATCTGTTTATTCGAAAAGGGGCTTGTGAGTCGTTACCGAACAACCCACTCTGATTCTGGTTCCGTTTTTACTCCTAGCTGTCTATTTTTGTTCATATGCGTGGTCTTCTTGGCGTTTGGGCAGGGCAGTCTCACTGAATAAAATTGATTCGTGATATTTGCCACATTTATTTAACACAATCCAATCTCGCCGTTTTATTACCAATTCATTTGCAAATGACATTTGAAATCTCTAAATTTATTTACAATTTTTATATATTACTTCAGAAAATCTTTATTAAAAAATAGTAATACAAATTTTTTAAAGGTCCCCTTGAAGTGATTGTAATTCAAATAGAATGAAAGTACTTTAAATTTCTGGTTTGTAAACATGAAAATGAATTCTGATATAAATATTAAGAGACTGACAGACAGTGAATTTTACTTTGATAAATTATTTGATTATGAAAAATAGAAAAAAATATATTTAAATAATTTCCTAAATTGGAATAAAAGAAACACTGACCAAAAGGTCATTTAAAACATAAAAAAAAAACTTTTCCTTTCGGTAGAAGAATACCTCTAAAAGAGGTAAATTGTCTATTGATGTAGAAGAGTGAACTTTGGACTTCCTAGCATTTCTGTTTATTTTATAAATGATGGAATATAAATCGCGAAATTAATATTATTTTTTTTATTCGGTTTTTCAGACTGCCATGAGACGAATCAATTTTTTTTTTTATTTTTATTAACTGAAAAAATTAATTGCTGGTATTTGTAACTTAGAACGCATAGATTCCTTAAAGTAAACAAAAATATATACCGAGGAAAAATATTTTCAAGGACAATGAAATTAAATTGTTTTTTTCTTTTTTTTAGGAGTAGGAGGTTTTTTGAATGATTTCCATTTAATATTATTATGATTTGTTTTTGTTCAGGAGGACAAAAAAAATTTGATTAAGGGTTCTTTCACTTTTAAATTGGTACAAAATTTATTGAAAATGAAATTATAAAGAAAAAAAAAATTTAAATATAGAATAAAAGAATCCGGTTAATTTTTAACTAGTCCTGTTTAAAAATGGAAAAAAAACATTATTTATTTGTCTGTATTTAGAATTTGTTGCCGAAAAGTTAAAATTAGAAAAAAAAACAAACAACAAAAATAACGCGACGGCGACCTATTTAAGAACATTAAAAATTAATGAGTAGAAATTTATTTATTAATTATAAGTTATGAAAATAAATAAAATTAAATATTAAAATTCTTGTTTTGTAATTTTTTAAAGGACCTTAATAAATTTAACAAGAGGTTGTTGTAATTCAAATTGTAAATTGAACATGAATTATTTTCTTAAGTAAATATGGTTATAAATTAAATTAATAATTTATTAAATAAAAAAAAAACATTTGGGTTTTCTTTTTTTATTTTTTTTTTATAAATTAATTATAATTTAGATACTTAATTAGCAACTCAATTAAACAATATATAGGACGTGTACGTGAATAAGTTAATATAACGTATAATAATAGCGTACTTCATTTTTATGTAATGTACAATATGAATTTGTAAACAGACAAAACTGGTAGGGTTTCCTGGGTTATGTCGATAGACCACGGAAATATTTGTCTCGCCTGTACTATAATAGGCGGCTACAATCAGAGTTCTCTATGCGAGCGGCTGATTTATAAAGAAGCAAAATACTGCAAAACCTACAGAAAGCAACGGGAAACCACGTATATTGTAGTATTTTCTCCCTAGAAAAATTATATAATAAATCAAGTAGAAAAACGGTCCTCAATTGCAAATATTGTTTATTTTTTATTTTTTTATTTATTTTGTTCATTAAACTATTTACATTACTATTCTATTACACTATTCCAAAAAGGAAAAAAAAACATTCTTTTTAAACTTATATTATTACTTAAAATTATATTAAAAAAATTTAATCTCAACGAATTAACGTTTCTCAAATTATAATTGTGAATATCCGACTAAACTAAACGATCACATAAATAACTGGGATATTTACCTATTTTTATCTTTTGTACAATTTTTAATACATTTATTATAATTCTTTGATTAATACTCAGCCATTTGAACACATTTAACATAATGTATATTATGCGAAGTATATCTGCTTACTTTAAGGATGACTCTCATATAGCCCTGTTCTGCGTTTTTTGTAACCTAATTTTGTTACTACTACTTGCCATAAATAAAATTGTTAATATGCGAAACAATATTCAAAATGTGGTTTAATAATCATATTATAAACTGTAATAGTACTTGAATACGATAAACTATTTCGAATTGTTTTAAAAAAAGAAATTTTTTTTACAAATTTTTTTACAAATAATATAATCTATATATTTTTTAAAGTCAAGGTTTTTATCTACAATTACTCCTAAGTATTTAATTTCATCAACTTTTTTTATTATTTCATTATTTATTTTAAGATTGTCATTTGTTTCTCCATTAATAACGCATCATCCACAAACAAGACTATATTAGACGAAACACTAAACTCTATATCATTAACATAAATTAAAAACAGTAAAACACCAATAACAGAATCTTGTGGTACACCAAGATCCACATCCGTATCAGATAATTTATCCTTGAATTTTGTTCACTTTTTTCTGTTAGCTAAGTAAGAACGAAACCATTCAAGTTCAACATCCTTTTGCAACATACCATAACTTTGCAGTTTTAGAAGCACAGTCTTCCTATCAACTGTTTCGAAAGCTCTTCTCAAATCCAAAAAACCATAACCTTGTTGTCTGTGTCCCATTTGTTATTATCAAAGTTTAATAGTGATTCACAGCTATGTTCTTTTTTAAATCCAGATTGGAATTTAGATATTAAATTGCAAATTTATAAATAATTTAATAATTGTTCATTCATTATTTTCTCTATGATTTTAGTTAGAATTGGTCTAAACTCTTCAACTTTATTGGTTCCTTTTTTTCAGTAGAAATTACTATATAATTATATAAAGAGCTGTTAACGACTGGCAAAAAGTTGTTTCCAATAATATCTAAATTTTTTTTTTTATATTATTTACAAAATAATAATAATTTTTCATTAATGTCATTAAGATCTCTTTTTAGTACATACATACTTTTTATATTTTTTCAAAATAAAAAATATAAATTTAACACTGATGAATAATTTTGTTCATTATAAAACACTTTATACGAACTGTATAGTTCTTATGAGTTTAGAAAATTATAAATAAATAAAATAAATAGTTGGGAGGTTCTTGATATTTTTATCTATTAGTATAATAGTGCACATGCATTTAAATTATTGTTATATTGTAATATTTTCTACTTTGTTTTTTTATTATGATCAAGATTATTTAAAAAGTAATCTTAATACTTTAACCAAAGCCCTATCGTACTAACAATATAATATGATAATAATAACTCTTTTTCCACTTTCATCAATATGCATTTCGTGCCTGTTTTTTCATATGTCTTAGGTGTTCCCAATTTTGTGATGATGAAGTTCAATATTTATATTATATTATATTATATATATTTATATTGATATTGATTTAGCCATTATGATGTTTTTGCTATTTTTGTAAGACAGTATTGATCACTGTAGCTAGACATTTTTTTTTGCACAATTTTTCATTACTTCCTTCATCACTCGACCTTCTGCCATTCTATTTACACAATATGGTATCTTCAGTTTCTTCGTATACCTTTAATAATAATATCAATCAAATGATAGTAATATCAACTATTATCTATTATGGAATGAATTTTCCTGAAAATCCACGCAGGATATTTCCATTTTATATTTTATCCGAAAATGAAAATTTTTACAAATATCAATTTCAAAGAATAATGGAAAAACTGTTTACAAGATAAAAATGATATCACTTAAGCCCCATACGATTAACAAATGTTGTTATAAATAATGGTGTACATTGTAATTTTAGCCAAATCCCCTTGGATATGTATAATATGAACATTTTGTTTCATAGGTTGACAAATCAAATGATTCTACTAATCTCAAAGATTTTTCTGCTGAAATTGCGGAATGAAAAAAATTGATAGCCTCTGGTGTTTTCTTATAGGTCAAGTATTAAATATTGATATAATATATTATATTCATATAATTGTGCATTATTACCCTGTGTCACACCTCATAACCAATATTGCGTGATATTTTTAGAACTGAATAAATAAGCATGTAATTAAACAAATATGGTTGTAAATTTAAATTTAAATATAAATATTGAGTAGTTATTATTTATAAGGACTTCGTTATATTTGTGAGTAAATTTTTCTTAGAAATGTAGGTAGTGTGTTCATTATCAGCGAAAAAACATAGATTCTAGTAAACATATCATTAACAACTACTAATAAGGACCTAGTTGTAGTAGTTAGTGAATTATTTTCAGAAATTTGATCTCCTGAGTTTTGAAATGTGCTAACCTTTTGAATGCTCGTGTGGTAACACATACTAAAGGCAAAAAAAAATTAAATGTAAATTATAAAAGAATAAATATTTTAAAAAAAAGCAGAGCAAGTAAATTGTAAGTATATTAATTTTTTTTAGGACAAAAATGGTACATGTGTGCATTAAATGAAACTTTTTGAAATTTCCTAATTTTTTATATACGTTTAGTTTTTTGTTTGTTTTCGTTTCTTTTCTTTTAAGTTTTTTTTTCTTTTCTTTTCCGTTTTATTATATTTTAATTTAATTTATTTTCGTTTATTTTGAACAAATGAAGAGGCATGATAAATTAAACAGGGACCAAATTACAGGGCTCCTTGATAATTTAAATTAATGATAATACTAGCGCTTTTGTAGTTGATTCTGGCACAGAATTTGCCATAATATTATCAGAAGATTACTCAGAAAGTTATAATGCTAATATTTTTTTTATTAATTGTAACTTACTATTAAGACGTTGATAGATTTTGGTAGAGGAAAATGTAATGAACTCGCGTCACGCTTAAATTATGAGTCACTAATGTTATTAATATATACATTCATATACATTCTAAATAAAGGTACAAAAGAAATTTTTTTTTTGCTGTTTATCTTTTATTTTTTAGATACATATAGACAACACGTCGAGAATAATAAGAATAATAAGTAAAGTAAAATGTGGATTTTGTTGTTGTAGATTATACAACAAGATAGATTATATATATTTTTCTCATTTAAATACAAACAACAAAACAAAAAACAAAATTTGAAGTTCTGTTATTATAGCAAGAAGGCTTAGAAGGCTTAGTTCCTGACAATAGCAGTAGTTTTCCACATTTAATGAGTTGATAAGCTAGTAATTTGTTAAATAAATACTCGAAATATTGTAGATACTGTAGTGTAAAATTGCAGTGCCGTACTTAATTAAGCACGAAAAGGTGATTCTACCTAAGTTACTGTAGAGTGTAAAAAAAAAAAAAAAAAAAAAAAAAATAGGTCAATAGACCTAGCTCATTTACAAAATATTCTAATTTAAATTTATGTACATATATATTTTTATAGTTTCGTTATGTTTAAGTTAAAACATTTAGACTTATAAAAATATATAAAATATATAAAAAAAATTAAGAATAAATCAAACTAAAGATTATTGACCTTAGTCATTTAAAAAATTATTGCTTTAATTTAAGTTTGTGTATGGTGGTGTTATAATAAAAAAAAAATATTGGTACCTACATTTTAAGTTTGTGTATGATGTGTTTGTGTTATATGAAAAAATAGAGGAATTGGCGTTAATGTTTCTGATATAGGTGAAATATAGGTTGCCCGTTGCAATTCCGAAAATAGGCAATACATTTTGATCGTTATCGTTGATCGATATTTCGCCTGGAAAACCCATGAGACATATACAACCATTTTTATTCGAAAATTTGATGATTTATACCGAAGAAGGTTCTAAAATAATTCTAAAAAGATTTGGCGAAAAATTTCACGATGTACCTATGATTTTAAGACCTTAATATTGACTTTTCAGATGATGAAGATCTACCATTAATTGAATTTTTGAATGAAACATTAAGTTTGACGTTGTCCAATGACCGAAAACGCAGTTCATCAAAATATAAAAAAAACGATCGATGCTGTTTTTACACGATAATTACATAAATTCCAATCAAAAATTTTTGTGTCCTACTTCAGTTACCATAAGCATATTTTATCTTTTTTAGAATATAATGAAAATTATCCTATCTAATCGACCCTCAGGCCTTAATCTTAATCTCAATCATCTGCATATAAATGTTGTTTCTCTTATTACCGCCATTCCATGACTGGACTTTCTTCTTTTTTTTTATTATTGTTATCAGGATTAATTTAAATTTTGAAAATCCTGATTAGATAGTCTAACACTACAAATACCATACTGATGATGAGTTCTAGTAGTGTTATGATGAACGAAACAATTCCCGAAAATAATTTTGTTTGTTAACACAAATAATAATAATATTTATACAATGGTGATATAAAATATTTATGTATCAAGATTGAATATTAATACATAAATCGAACTTGTTCTTTTTATTAAAAGTAAAGCGATGTAAAAACTTTAAAAATTTATAATTATATAAATTTATTTTGTCAATATAAATATTTTTTATATATTATAAAAATAAGTCAATCACCCATATTCTCTTAGACCCATCGTTGACGAGAAGAAAAAATTCATCTCGTCTTGTCTCGCTGAATATGCATTTCTGTTAGACACTGTAAGCGGCGCGATAGAACATCTTATTTGTTGGTAGTACTGATCATTTTTTATTGTCAACCAAAATTATTGGTATATAAACAAAATATGGTTTATAAAAATTTTGGAAAGTATTAGTGGGGTTTAGTTTTAAAATATTTTCTAAATGAAAAATAATAATAAATTTTGTTTAAAATTTAAAATGAATATTGTTTTAAATATTTTTTAGTATAGTATACATGTCATAAACAGTAGTAAAACAGTAATACTAAAGATTGTTTTTTTTTTTTCAAAACAAAAACACAATTTTAATAATAATGCAAAAAAAATAATTAAAAATTGTTTATTAATCTTTACTTAACTATTTTATCTATTCAATTTATTTATTTAATTCAATTTTTTAACAAAAAACACAAAATACTTTGACGAATTATCTAGACCATCTCGTCAAAGGTCTAACAGAATACAAAACTATCTCGTCAGAGATATTCTCACGGGATCTCGCGAGATGGATCTAACAGAATATGGGTGAATATTTGAATTCAAGATAAAAAGATATTATAAAATAAATTTTCTGTATATATTTTTGAATTAAAATTTAGTAGGACAGAACTGATACATGTGTGCACTTCACTTCTTATAAAAAATAAGTGTACATTCAGAAGTTTTAGTCAACTTTAAATAATGTTTTTTTTTTTCAACTTGGTACTCCATACACATTACAAAAGAAACAAAATGCAATCAAAGTTATCCAGCGAGCTTTCAAAAAATTAAAAACAAATTCTAGTAAACGGTAAGTAGAAATTCATTAATAGTTTCATAATTATTATCTTTAATATAGAATAAAAATATCCAGAAGGACCCATTAACTACAACAAATAAATAAAATTACAATAGAAGAGAAACATAAAAGTTTTAGTAAAGGTAATGAAAATATTCAATTAAGCTTAAAACGTCCCCATTTAATTCACATTCTGTTAAATCTTTTTCTGTTTTTGCTTTTTTGTTTTTTTTTTTTGTCCTTTTTTAATTTAAGCGCATTCTATCGTTGTCTAGTTATGGTTATCATATTGAAGATTTCTTCCTTGAATTATCTTTTCAAATATTCATGTTGAAAGCATGTTTCAACTTTTATCAAAATTCCTCTCTTGGCATTATAAATTTTGCCTTTATTCAACGGAATTAAAAAGAGAAGAAAAACAATAAAAAAAAAATAAAAATAAAATTTAACAATAATAAAAATAAAAAAAATGGCAATAATAGTAACAACATCCAAGGAATACAAAAAATATATTTATAGTATAAGAACAGCCAATGTACTCGTATAAGATTCGCCTCATTTTTTATTTAAATTTTAATTTGCTTTTCTTTGTTTTGTTATCATTTTTGTTAGTTTTGTTGTTCGTACTACAATCTCTTCGTAGGGATGCACTTAACTTCTGAAGGTTAAACATAATATTTTCATTTTTTTTTGTTTTTCTTCATTTTATTTCCATTATTTTGTTTTTATTTTTATTTTTTACCATTAAAATGGTGAAAAATCTGTCTACGGAAAATGAAACATACTCAAGCATACTAAAACGGTGCAAACTGTAGGGAACATTAAGATGACGGTGGTAGAATAGAAAAATAAAAAATAAAAAAAAAATACAATATGAATTAAATGAAAAAATATTCAAAAATAATATCTAACGGGGAGATACATAAAATAGGAAGAGCACTGGGCAAGTAAGCAAAAAAAAAAAAATCAGCAAAAAAGGATTTGAGAAAAAAAAATAATTTTTTTTTTAAATATTTTAACGTTGAACACAAGAAGTGCATTACCATACCGTACCGCACTTTTGAATATTAGGAAAATACAAAAATGAAAAAAAAAACCTAATCTAGATGAAGAAAAACGATGCTAGAGATAACAGAAAGATAAAAGAGATGATGCACATCAGTGGCGACTCCTAGAACTTCAAAATAAGCGTTCACGAATGAAAATAATATAAAATCAAGAAACAAGTCATAACCGCTTATCTATGAATTTGATGTTTCAAGTAAAATCAATATTAAAGTTTAAAAATATAATAATAGGGCTGTAACAATTTTTGGTTTTTTAAATTCGCTTAAGTTATCTAAGAATTTGTAATCCAAAAACTTTGTTTTGTAAAAAAAATACTTAAGTTGTTGTAAGATGTTATATTAGATAGATTTACATTTTTCCGGGAGGGATCTGTCCCTATATCACCGCAGCCACAAATGGGTTTATTGTGATAACCCATGTTTATTAGTTATTGCAAATTGTTAGATGTTAATATTAATGAATAAAATTTCGTAAAAATCGCTTAAGTAAAAGAAGCCGTCCAAAACTACCAAATTTGTAAAAAATGCAGTTATCAATTTAATAAGTTTTTGAGGTTAATTGTAGGAATGTATTTCAAATGTTTTAGGTTAAATAAACAATTATGACAAAAGCATTTTTAATTCATATTTACATAAGCGATTCAGCACCCTTGTAAAAAATTGACTTTTAGTTATCTTCATCTTTCAGCTTTCAGAAGATATCTGAGTTCCAATTTTCATTTAACCAATATCCAAGATATTTAAAAAGGAAGACTCGTTCAAATATGGCGTTATATATTGTTAATGTTATGTTGTTGAATGTGTTGGTCCTAAAAATAACCATAAATTTGGTTTTAATTTTCTGCGATCCTTTCTCGAATTTAAAAGTTATTGAAGATCAGTAATATTATCGGTAATTAGTGTTCATATGTTTTTTTTTTTGTACTTTCACATTTCTTAAAGTTCAGATCAGAAATCAAACAAAATTTTAATAGAAAACACTTTTGAAAATTATGACTATGATAGCTATTTGACCTTGATTTTTCTAATGTTGACATAACGTCGGTCGCATTGATCCATACGCCATTTCGACATTTTTGACATTAGAACATTTCTTGGGGTTTTGCGATGTACTCTTTCTTTCTGTCTTACTCATTTTCTTCTATGTCTAATTCTTTTTTCAATAATGAGAGGTAACTTTGAACCACACCCACTTTTTTTTATAATTTTTTATGCAACTTTGCAACTACAAAATTTTGGCGTTCGTATCATAAAATATATGAATATCCCCTATTGAAATTATATGGTGCTTATTTGATCCACGTTATTGTATAATACACGTGGATCACTAATTTATAATTTTTTTTTCAATTCAATTTTCATCCACAACCATTATTAGTGCAATAAGCTATCAAATTTTGCAATCCACATGGATAAAAAATAACCGGTTTTTCTTATTGTCAATTTGAATTATTTTATTAAAACACAGATTTATATATAGTTTTTTTCTGTTCTTTATTACAAATATGTATATTTTGTGATTACATAACAGAATTTCTATTTATGAATAAAATAAAGTTTAAAATTGTTATACGAAAGATATTTTATTGAATTTGATTTTATTTATAAAGATGCAATTTTTTTGACCACGCCTATAGTCCCAAAAAGGTTATAGTCAGAAATATTACTGAAATTTAGCGAATGACTACAGCCGTGTTTTACTGCATATATTTTTTTTAATGATAGTAGAAGCAAATGAATTAAGATTTATTATATCATTTTTGAGAGTATGATCTGATCTGATTTTTGTTTTCTTATTTTGTTTTTAATTTTTGTTTGTGTTCTTGTTTTTGTACTTTTTTCTATAAGTTTGTGTGTTTTATTTTTACAGAATTTTTATCAAGCATTTTTAAAAATTTCCCGTAATTGAAATTCCTTTTAGAGTATAGATGGCACTCAACTTGGAAATAACCCTCACTATTTGGTGTAAATATTTGAAATGTTTTAAGTATTCAGCACCAAGAACTTATTTTTATATATTTATTTGCTAAATTTTTAATAGTTTTTTGTTGTAAATAATTTACTATTCAATTCATCTTGCTTTTTTACTGACCACATCGTTCATCTTGTGTATTATAATATAATATATTCCCCTCGTGGTCTTCCTTGTGTAACATAATATAATATTATATGCAAATACCTACATGATACATCATAGTGTCAAAACTGTTAACTCTGAATACATTCCAAGTATACATAATTTGTATCCTTAGAGTTATTTTAAACTAAGCGGGTTCGTATTTTGTTGAAATAATAATTAAAATTTTTTTTTTTTTATTAAAAAAATCGTGTTTTTGGTTATTAATTATATTATATTATAAAAATTATTATATTGTAATACATAATAATAAAAAAATATTTGTTTAATAAAAAAAAACAATCTGAATTAAAAGAGAATCGAACTCACAAAAATTTGTGATATTAAAACCTATATTAATAATATTATCTTACTAATTAATTTTTTTTCCTACTAAAAGTGCAAAAACCAAATGCGATAAATAAAATGCATATTATATGAAAACCTTTTATCATTAAATATAAAACATCTTTTTTGGGCTTGGACTATAATTACATTAGCACAAATTTCCAAAACCAAAAAATTTGTTTAATGTTCAGACTCTTACTTCGAAGTTGTCCAAAATTTAAAAAAATAAAATCAGTGACATAAAGGACATACTGACTTCGTCGTGAAAAAGTTACTTATCTAACTGCTTTGCTTAAATAATTATTAAACTATTTCAAACGTACTATCATGTTACAAGATAATGGCTGTGAAAGCTTTTACTTTAAAAAATTAAAATTACCTTCCTAAGTACAAAAATATTAATTTCTTAGTTAAGATTAAAGCTACTTAACAAACCTGTGAAATTATTTTTAAATTAAATGAATTTGTTATTTTTGATTTTATTAAGATAAATTTTATTAAACAAATATTAACAAAAGACTGTTAATACGTAATATTTAGAATAAGATTTTGCTGTGGAAGCAATTTTTAATTTTTATTAGAAATATTTTTTTTGTTTTGTTTATTAAAGACTAAAAATTAAACAATATCGTATTTTATTTTTATATTTTTTGTTTTGGTGAATATATTAAACTTTCTTACTTCAAGAAAAATGTAATGCTTGCTTATTTGATCCACGTGCGCCATGATCAAAAACTAAGTTCACTTTAAAATTGGATATGGATCAAAGATGAAAATTTAGTTTTCTTTTTAAAATGAACAAACTAAGAGTTATTAGTCTAAAAATTTGCATGAACATATTTTTGGGGCACATAAGTAGTCTAAAAATTCTATCGAACAGCTTAATTTTTATAGTCTTTCAAAGCTTAAACTCATTTTTCTCAATATGACTTTTTGGCGTATGGATCAACCGACGGTAAGCTGTAATTTGTTGCCACAGAAATAACAATTTGTAGCTTTACGAATTATTTTATGGGTAACTATTTTATCCTTTTGCTCCACGATTTGTTTTCTTCAACACCCAATCCAAAATTAAAATGAAGAGTAGGAGGGATCAAATACAGCTTTGTTTAACCCTGGTGTGGACATTGAAAGCGTCCTCAATTTTTCCTCTATGTAACACATTGCACTTAGCGTTCTTGCAAAACCCTTTAATGATGTCGACTATTTTAATGGGCACACAATAACTAAACATAATGGTCCACATAAAAGCATTAATGTTCTTTTAATACTTCGCCTCTGATTGCACAATAATTTAAGATTAAAACACAACGCATCATTTATAAGTTCTCTCTCTCTCTCTCTCTTCTTTTGATTATTTTAGTTTGGTTTTTTAATAGAAAAAGTATTTTCAGAAAAAAGAAAATATATCTATTCTTTGTGTATTTCATATCTTTTTCACTTCAGTTACCATGTTAAGACTATCTTAATTTTGTTTGTTTTGTGTTGTTTTTGTTTTTTCTTTACTTTAGTTAACGGTGTATATTTTATTAAACTGAAAAAAATACTATTTTTTACCTTTATTCTAACCTGGTGATGATTTTGTATTTCAGTGTTCTCCGGTGTGAATAAATGTCAAATTATTCACTAAAGTGCGATTCCATCATATATTTTTACCTAAAATATGAGAAAATGTTTATGGGTATGTGTGTGTGTGTTGGTGAAAAAATTTTGATATTTTCTTTTCTTATTGTTATTGAATAGAACACATTATTCATATACATAATATGTATACAAGGTTAGTTAGGTTACATCTTTTTAAATCTAAAATATTCCCTATGTTTTCCCTATTTTTTTTTTTTTACATACACTATGGAAAAAAAGAAAAATGTTGCATCTATTTTCCTTTCTATTATTTTTATTACAAAAGTAAAGGATAATGTAAGGATTTTCAGAAATTGGAATATAGATTAAATGAAATATTGGATTATTCCCAAAACGATATATGACCAAGATGACAAATGCATGTTCATTTTTACCTAAGTTAATAAAAAATAATTTTTCTTATCCTTGGTATTGTATTGTAGATACTAACGCTAGGATAAAATTAAAAAAAAAAAAATCCGTTTACAAATTTTAAAAGGATTTTTCCTTCTAATCTTTTATTATTTTTGTGTTTTTGTTTTGCTTTTCGTTAATTTTAAATATATTTTTTAGATTTATGATTGAAAATTCAATGTTATCCTTTTAAATGTGCTCCAACAGATTATTTAAAATTAAAATTGATAATTTTAAAATTGTTAAAATTTCTTGGAACAAATTTTATATTCCCGGATTTTAGAGTTTAGGGAATAAGCATTTGCGTACCCTTATAACACTATTATAAACACTCTTATAGCAGTATTAGTGTTAATTTGAGTGCTCCGCAATTGCTATGAAAGGTTATTAACACGTTATAGCAAGTGCTGTAATTTTGTTATAGGATTAGTATACATGGATTAGTGTATATGTTTTTATTTTGAAATGATATTCATTTGAAATAATTTATGTTATGCGAGAGTGAGAAAGGTATTAATTTTATTTTCAAATAATAATTTTATGGAGTTTATATTTATTTCCTGAGAAAGGGAGATAGATATTAGTTAATAATATAAAAAATGTCTTACTAATAAATAATAATGTTTCGGTCAAAAATAATTGTATTAGTATTTATAATTATTGTAAACAAAATGCAAAATTTGGCTGGGAATGAAATTTCATTGCCATTTATTATAAAAATACTTCGAAAAAATACATTGCCCTTCAAAAAAAATCAATTTTTAAATAAATAAAAGAAAATATATTTTTAAATTGCATATTTAAAACATTTAATAATGTATGTTAATTAATGCATAACATCAAATTTGATATTTAAATAATTATTCTCATGAGTAAAAATAATATTTTTGCGAACAGAATGCAAAATAAAACTTTTTAGGTTTTGTTTATTTAAAAAAAAGATACCATCTTTGTAGAAAATAATGTCCGTCGCAAAATATTTATCTAAAAGCTACAGTAAGTTTATTAGTAACATCATAACATTATAGGAATACAGTAAAATAATAACACCACTACTGCTATTCTAGCAATTCTATTCTTATAACAACACTTTAACTCTTGATATAGGATTACGCACTCTTAGATTTATAAAAACATTGCTGAATCACTTGCGGAAAATCCCATTATAACAACTCCCGCAATTGCTATAAGAACATTCTTATAGCAGTATTAATCACATTATTCCCATAAAAACATCATTATAACAACTTTAGTGCTTATCGGGAGTCATATAGAAGTCTTGTAGCACTAATTTTGTTTTTATAACAATAAAATGTTACGTGGGATATTTAATACTAATAGAAATTAAATACGATTTCAATTTAAATCTAATCTAAATCTAAATTGTTAGTTTTTATTTGGTATGTTCTTACTTTATTTTACTTATTTTTTTTTTACCGGAAAAAGGCATTGCATTTTATTTTGTAAATTTTTGTATTTTTTATTGTTAGATGTCGTTCCATTTGCCGTGGGTTTTAAGTAGGTTTTTGATTTTCTGTATGTCTTTTTTGTTAATTAATTTTAGTGTTTATGTGGTCATTTGGTTGTTACATATATGTATTTTGGTTGTTTACGTGTGTATTGTAACTGGATTCTGATCAGGGCCGTGCCTGGCCAGCTACCATTGCGTGCGCAGCATTTTTCTCTTTAAGAACGTCATAAAAAATTTTTATTATACTACTTTTTATGAAATAAATAAAGCAAGTTAGCTTTGCTTTTCTTTTTTTCCAAAAATTTTCAAAATTTGTGTGTTAGAATATTCATAGTAGCTAAGTTAACGTGATTACTAAGTAAGTTTCACTACAATCATTATTCAAACGTTTAAAAAAATTAAGACGTTATTTTTGTTTTAAAAAAGTACCTGAAAGTTTTAGTAAGACTACGAAAATAGTTGAAAAAGGTACAACGATTTTTAATATTATATTTATATTTTTTTTTAAATATGTTCGTAGATTTAAATGTCTGAAAGAAAAACGAAAAGATTGTCTGGAGCACAAAGTAAAAGAAAGCGAGAACAAAAACAAAATGAATTTGAAAAAATGTTTGGATCAATAACAAAATTTTTAGCAAAATCAGCAGAATTAGAAAATTCTTCCAGTAGCCATTTAAATATTGAATCTTCTTTCATTGAAAATGTAAATGAAATATCTGCGGAAAATGAGAATGAAAATAGTAGTAATGACGAAATGGAAAATAATTCTGTTACTGAGCTTGCAATAACGCTGAAATTGATGAACCACATATACTTCAATGTGCTTGGAATTAGAGTGATCCAGCTTGCTGGCCTGCAATTTTATTAATCGAAAAAGGACCGATTGAAAATGTGCAATTAATATAATTACAAAATTGGAAGATCATTTTCAAAGATTTATTTCTACAGAAAAATGTCTAATGGTGAAAAATTTAATCGTGAGTGACTAATCTATTCGCCAAAAAATGATGGCATATTTTGCTTCTGTTGAAAAATATTTGGAAAACAAGAAATGAAACTAGTTAATGTAGGCTTTAATGATTGTCAACATACTTCTGAAAACTTATCTCGCCAAATGCCAAATAGCGGAAAGATTTGGAATTAAATTTTTAAAAAAATGTACAATTGATAAGAATATGCAACGATATTATAACGCCGAGAAAAAACGATGTTATCAAACAGTCGAACGTATGATATCAGTGATACTATTTCTTGCAGGACAGGGTTTAGCTTTTAGAGACGGTCCAAACAAATTGTATGAAAAAAATAATGGAAATTTTTCAAAATCAATTGAAGTGATAGGAAAATTTGATGATATAATGGCGGACCACATTAATCGTGTACAAAAATCAGTCTCTTTAAAGAACCACATGCCACATTATATTGCAAACCACTTCCAAAATGAAATAATTACTATCCTTGCAAACCAAATTAGAAAATATATTTTAACATCAATACAAGAGGCAAAATATTTTTCCCTCATTTTGGAGAAAATTTCATTGGTTTTTCTCAAGCTGAAAAAAGTACTGGAGAATTTTTTTATGACATCTTAATACAAAAATTAACATTCTTGAATTAAACATTAACTATATGCATGGCCAAAGATACGATAATTGGTCCAATATGTTCGGAAAACATAATGGATTGCAAAAAAGAATTTTGGATAATTATCCACGAGCTTTGTTTATGCCATGTAACGCGCATACATTAAATTTGGTCATAAATGATACAGCTAAAGTTTCATTTGCAACAGTTGATTTTGTTAGTAATGTATCAGCAATATGCAATTTTTTTTCTAGCTCTTCATTTAGATGGCAAATTTTTAAAAAAATGTAAAATCTTTAACAGTGAAGCAAGTTAGTGAAACTCGATATGGGGAACAAGAATAAAAGCTATTCGACCATTGCGAAATGAATTAGGTGAAATTTATGACAGCCTAATAGAAGTAGCTGAAAATAGTTCAACAGCAATATCTCGACATGGAGCTGAATGTTTGTCAATGAAAATTAAATCTTATAAGTTTATTTGTTCAACAATAATATGGCATGAAATATTGGGGAAAGTAGATATTATTAGTAAAATGATGCAGGAAGTTTCTTGGCAGTTCCCAAGTAACACCAATAATGCTTATAGCACGAAAAATTCAAAATAAGCATTATAACTGTCGTATAAGCAACAAGTAGCATGATAAAGGCATGACAATTATTGTACAAGCATTATAAATGTCCAATAACAGTATATAAGCATTTATTTCATGTTATGCTTTAACGCCAATATAAGATGCATTATAACTGCTATAATACTTCTTTTATTGTGCTAGTAGCATAATAAGCTAGATTTCAGCACAATTCTACATTATTTTCTATATTTTATATAGTGTTTTTATTGCGCTTAACCCGAAAGGTGCTTTCTCGAATAAATTTCAAAAAGACGCAATATTTCAAAAAACAGTTTTTTCCAATTTATAGTTAAACTAAATTTTAATTTACAAAATGGATAAATTTACTTCGACCTGGAAAAAATTCAAAAAAAGTGGCACTTTATACAGGCAATTGACAAAAAGTTAGCTTGTAGATTCACCGAAAAGAATACAATAATTGTATATATGTTAAAAACAATAATATTCCGTAATTTTCAAATTTTGTATCAAGTGATGTAATTACTGATCCGCAGTCTATTTTAGTAGAAACAAATTTTATAACAGAAAACGTTGATGAATGTACCAGTAACATGGGATTTGGAATTATCTGATATTAATGATGAAAACATTGAAGATGGTGCAGATGAAATTTTCAATAACAACATTGAAAATAATGTACTTTGAAAGTTTTATCAGCATGTAATGGAATTCAATATATTTCAAGTAATCTACCCAATTTAGATTTTATTTTAGTTGGGGTTAATTTCGAAAACCAATGGTTTTTGACAAAAACAAACCAAATAGTAAAAATAATCAGAGCCATTTCTTATAAAAATGAAAAAGAAATTTTTGGTGTTTCTTGAAAAGCGCAAATAATTTATTTGAAATACCAATGAGATCTTCTATTTTGAATATATTCGTATCTAACTGTAGAGAAGAAATTCACCAGATTTGTACATGATAGATGATATTAAGTTTAAGCTTGCACCGATTAAATATAAAACGAACATTGTTTTTATCCCTTTACTACATTCGAGTGAGCATTAAACTTTTTTTATTAATTTAATTTATTAAGAAATGAAATTATAATATGTAATTAATAAATAAAAATTCCTTTAATTTCTAAACTTAAAAATATTTTAATTTTAATTTTAATTTTATCTAAAAGTAAGTGTTTTTATTTCAGGTATTTCGTATTACATAATTAAGTTTGACGTTTAAATGTTATTAAAAGCTATATGTATTTCGGTGTCGGTTTCGGTAAGTCTAAAATGTTTTTAAGTGATATAAATGCCAGTTTCGGTTGACCACTTCGCAAAACAAATTATTTCCAGAGTGCCCTGCTTCTGGAATAACTGTAAGGGAATAAATCTTTTTTGGATTCATTATCCCTACAGTTTTGCTTTTCTGGATTGTTTTGTAAGATATCTATACGCAAATAAATTTATTTTTCCTTTAAATTTTTTCAATAGAACAAAAGCAAGCATTTAAAAAAACTATTATTCATTAGTCGAATAACAGCACTATAATGTAATATGTAGTTGAAGTCAAATTTAAAGTTTTTAAAAAAACAATAATTTACGTACTGACATAAACTTCGTAAGATATAGCAGAAACCACTCGTGTTTAATAAAAAGTTTTGTGGTTAGTAAGTTTTATTTAGGACACATAAATACACGTCATATACTGCTTCGTTTCCGATATATTCCCTATACTAAGTGGCATTTAGTGGATAAAATTACTAAAAATAAAAAATTTTGTCATTAAAGAGGTATGTATATATATACATACATAATACATAATTTTAATAAAAACTATATTATTACTACAAATAACCAAAATTTAGAAACAGTTACTTAAAAAGATAAAAATGAAGAATTCAAGTGATTTGTTTTTGTTGTTGTTTTTATATTTTTTATTTTAGATGAATTTGTCTTTTTGTTTTTTTTTTTGGAATATGTACATAGTGCATAATGTAAATTATAATAACTGATTTGTTTACTTTTGTTTATTATTTTCATAATATCTCACTTATGCATAATGTATTTGCTGAATAATAAAATCATATGAGTACAAAATGTTCAACTGTGTGCGCATTTTTGTTTTATATATAATCTTATATATTATGTATATTAGAAGTTCATTAAGGAGTAGGAGAATCGAAATAAAATGAAAAGGTGTCTACTGCGCAGGGCCTTAAATGCTTATCAATTATAATTATAGATAATTGCATGAATGCTATTACTCGACTTATTAGTCGAATAACAGAACTGTCGCTAAGGTTTCTCTATACAATACACCTCCAACTATATCTTTGAAAATATTTAAAAAAATGTAATTAAAATATTGACTTCTACGAAAATTTAATAAATAAAGGGATGATAAAAAAAAAAAAATTTAAAAAAAATAATATTTAAACATTTAATAAAAATCCGAAAAAATAAAAAAAATAATTTTTTTTTCCTGTTTTACGGTAGCTAATATAATGCTTCTGAAATTGCTTTATAAATGCATAGTAAAAGTCGTTTAATAGCACGCCGTGCTGTAATTGTGCATTTACTCGACACATACATCAACAATGAAGCATTATAAAGTTGCACTTTGTAGATATAAGTGTAGTATAAATGCATTATAGCAGTTATATGACTAATTTTGCATGCTTTAAGCATAGTAAATTAGCATTAATGCTTCTATGATGCTAAAATTGTTACTTGGGTTCATGTGCTGGAACAATTAGTGAGGTTTTGAATTTTTTTTAAAATATCAGAAATGATGAAAGTTTCGAAAACTATTTGAAGCTTTCTGATGAACTGTATGAAAAAGTTGAAACCGAATCAAAATTTCCTGCTGATGTTAGTCTACGTCCCCGACGTTATCGTAAACAATTTGACTATGAAGGAGATGAATATATTCAATTTAGTCCAAAAGAAAATTTCAAAATTAGTTTTTTCTATACAATACTAGATACAACCAGTTCATCGCTTACCAATCGATTTCAATCTTTATCATATTTTGAACAAACTTTTGGATTTTTAATTAAATTTATTGATATGGAACATTAGGATATAAAAAAAAGTTTTTTCGATCCCCATAAAAAATTTAAAGATGGTGATGAATCATATTGTATTAGTGGCGAAAAATTTCGTGAAGAATTGCTTTCTTTGAAAATTATCATAAAAGAGAGAAAGAAATCCTAAGATTTATTAAAATATTTATATAAGCACAACTTGGCAAATTCTTTTCCAAATGTAGCTACAAGTTTAAAACATTTGCTAACAATACCTGTATCTCTTGCATCTGGATAGCGAAGTTTTTCGAAACTAAAGACAGTAAAAAATTACTTGAGAACATCAATGACGCAAGAACGCAGCAGCAATCTTTCAGTTATCGCAATTAAAAATGAAATTGCTGGTTTTTTAAATATACATGAAGCGGTTGAAGACTATGCTAAGCAAAACTTTTTTTTTACAAATTTTATTATCTAATTAAAAATACTTATTTTGCTATTTTTTATCTTGGAAGCGGCCAAAACACATTGGCACTCAGGTGGCCATTTACTCAGGCACGGGCCTGATTCTGATGAGTTTCACTCCTAGTGGTCTTGTTTTATTTCGCTAATATTATTTTTGTGTTGGCGTCCGTTGTATGGTAATCGTCTAAATCAGTTTGACTGATCCCATGGTTCCTGTCTTTTCGTGTGGCTAAAGTTGTGTATGTCTTTATTTATCTATCTATATATTTGTGTTGTATCATTAGCTTGTTTTGCTTCCTTGTCAGCTAGTTCATTGCCCTCTATTCTTGCTTGTCCCGGTATCCATATGATTTTGATTTTGCCTCTGTTTTTAATTATTCGTATGTGTTATCGTTCCGTGTTATCTATGTTTTTAATTGTTCGTGTCATGCTCATACTGTCCGTGTATATGTTTGTTAGCTAGTACTATCGATTCGTAAGGTGCTGCCAATTTGGCTATGTAGATGAAGCAGGTCTCGTATACTGTTGTCAGTATGATTTGATTTGTAACTAACTATTAAACATTCATTTATTAGTAAAAACTATATATATAAAACATAAATCTAAATTAACAAACAAAAGTTAAATTCTCAAATTAAAAATCAAGTCAAATTAAAGTATTAACCTTTTTTTACATTTTACAAAATTTCTTTCTATTTTTAATTTATTCGGAAGACTATTATAAAGAGCTGATCCTCTGTAATATAACAGGTTATTTTACGTCCTTGCTCTTCTATACAAAGGCAATCTGAAGTTTTCTGCATTTCTAACATTGTACGTATATGACTATCTGATATATATTTTAGATTTCTTCTTAGATATGCAGGATATATTTCATATTTTATTTTAAAGATGAAAATTAGGGCATTGAACTTTAATCTTTGCTATACATTCATATAATTTAATTGTGTTAACATTTCCTGTATATGTGTGCACCGATCACATTTCAAGATAACTCTCATTACTCTATTCTGCATAATCTAAAGTCTTTGTATCTTACCAGTATCACACATAAAAAGCACAGAAGATCAGGAATCATAATGTGGCAATATTAACGTGTTGTACATGCTAACTACACAATCATACGACACCTTTTCCCTAATACGTGACAGAAATCCAATTTTCTTTGAAATCTTTTTACAGACATAATTCACATGCAAATTAAAATTCAATTTATTATCAATGTACACCCCTAAGTATTTTATTTCTGCTACACATTAAATTTCCTGATTATTCAAATTCAATGTTACCAGTGTGTCTTCGACCATTTATCACCATACTTTTCGTTTTATCCTCATTCAGTTTCAGTTTATTCCTACATAACCATTCAAATAAATTTTATAAATCAAAACTCATTGCTTCTCTGCATTTTTCAATACTTCTTCCCTTTATGTACAGTTATAATAGAACTCCCATCACTTAACCTTGTGATACTCCAATATTTACATCTATCGAAGATGAAAAACTAATACCGACTCTTGTTCTTTGTTGTCTACCTGTTAAAGATTGTTGAAACCAATTTAATTCCACTCCATCTATTCCAATTTTTCTTAATTTTTTTATCAATATGTCTCTATCAATAGTTTCAAACGCACGTTTTAAATCTATAAAAACAGCTACAATACTATAACCATCATCAGTATCTCCTTTCCATTCATTTATAACCAAATTTATTGCCGTTTCACAAGAATGCCCGTTTCTAAATCCAAATTGCTCTTCACATATTAAATTATTTTTTTCTAAAAAATTACTTACTTTTCAGCTACTATTTTTTCCATGATTTTTTGATATTAACAAGTTGACAGGTCTATAATCTATAGGGTTTTTCGCATCTTTTACTTTTGGTACTGGCACTACTAACGTATCTTTCCAGCTCGCTGTATAAACACCCTCAATTAAAGATTTATTCATTATTTTTATTAGTAATGGAAAAAATAATTCTTCACACCTCCATAATTATATTTTTATTTAATCCCATATAATCATTTTTTTTATTCATATTGATTAAAATTTTTTCTATAATATTTCGTCATTTACCAAACTAAATTGGAATCTATATCTACTATTTACTGTATTGCTCTCAAAGTTAAATTACACTATTTACAAAAAATTCATTTAAGCCATTGGCAATTCTCTTTCATTATTTATTATTCTAGTACCCATTACTAGCTTCCATTGTAGGTATAATATGTCTTCAAAACGTATTTTTTTAAAGTCTTCCACATTTCTTCCTGGTTTCCTGCTGTATCTAAAATTTTTTTTTCAATGTATTTATTTTTTGCTACTTTACATTTCTATTTGTAATTATTCCTGCAAAACTTATATTCATTCCATGTTTTTGAATTGTTTGATATTACAGCTCTGTTGTACAAATAAACTTTCCTTAGATTTAGTTGCCTCCAGTTCACTATTATACCATTTATTAAAATTTTCTTTAATTACTACCGTTTTTCTCATCATACTCAATATTTCACCCAAATCCTGCTTAAATTTTAATGCACAATCATTGACGTCATTTATTATAATAGAATAATAGATTTTGATGCGCTCGTGTATATGCTTGTCACGTTAGGATGTCCTTGCTTAAGCTTTAACTTAGGAGGTGAAATTTTGTAACACAGTACTGGACGTGGTAGTAAATTTTACACCATTTTTTTTTTATATTTTAGAAGGAATATAATATTTTTTATAAATTTCTTTTTCACGTAAAGCTGGCTAAATTAATTCTAAATGTTATATTAAAAATAAAAAGAATTTAGTAGTGAGGGTTTTTTAAAAAATTGGCACAATCACAAGCTTTGGTTTTTTTTCACAATTGGCTTTTTTTCACAAGCCTTTTCTAAATTCATAAAATAGTAATTGTTCTTATATTTACATAACAAAATAAAAAAAAGTTAAACAAAAAATAAAATGGTATTTTTCTCACAGCTTAATATACATATTTAAAAAAAATAAATAGAACATTTCAAAAAGTTTTATATCTTAGAAAATAACAACCAGTCTTTTCATGTAATAATTTCATTCGTCAAAATCAGTATTTGTACAGTTTATACACATACGCTTGCTACAACCCATACACATTGGTTTTTGACAAATCATCTGTGTGGTATTTTTCGTTTTAATCTCTTTGGACAAATATAACACAATTTGTTTGATGTGGAAATAGAGGGCAGCTGCATTACAGGTGGTGGGAGAAAATCTGAACCCAATATTCTTCGAATAATATCAGTTTATCAAATATATCAGTAATATATCAATTTTCAATTATTTTTTTAAATATTTCTAAAATAGCCGCTAATGGATCAATTATTAATCTCTGCGGTCTATCAAAAGTGTTATCAAATCGTAAACAAGAAAGTATAGTAAGAAATCGAAGCTCAGACATAACAGTTCTGAAAATGTCTCTCCCTGTTCCGCTGTTACAAATATTAATTTTGTAAGCTCTCGATTTGACTTGAAAACTGATGTATAAATTATAATATTCCTAGAAATGCTCTAAATTCGATTTTATCTAAAGGTTTTGTTTATATTTTTACTGTTGATTCAAATTTCAGTTTTCATTTTGTGTTGGTATGTGATGATTTTATCTTCAATAGAATCATCAAAAATTTGAGACCAATATTTATACATTTTATATTTTCTGTTTCATCGTTACTAGCTGCGGCTACTGAAGTTTGTAATATTACAATATTATGCAGTGGAGTTCTAAAGTTGAGACTAAATATCTGTAGTTCATTAGCTGCCCACTTAAAACGGTTTTTTCCATAAAAATAATTCGTCATCAACTTCGCTTATATCACAATTATTTTCTTCATCATTTTTTAAAATCTGTCTTATTCTAGATTCGTTCATTTTGTTTGATTGTGCAATATTCTCTTTAATCGGAAAATTATAGAAAAAGGGTTAAATAGTTGTATAAAACTTCAAAATGGATGATTTTAAAAGATTTTTTAGATGTGTAGTAAAAATTTTTCTATTAATTGTTTACGTTGCCTTAGACGTGGTAGTAAAAAATTTTCTAAGAAAAAATTCCACAATGAATGACGAGTGGTAGTTTTTACACCTCTTACCAAATTTCTCTTCACCTGCATTACTTACAACATGACAAGTAATACTGTGGATAAAAGTATAATATAACTAGAGGGTACTGAGATTATCACCTTCTGAGAGAAGTAATAAAGAGAAAAAAAAAGTGAGTGTAAAATTTACCACCACGTCATAAGTTAAAGGTTAATTTGTTCATGCATTTTTTTTATTGTTCGTTCGTACGGTGTTCTCTCTTTTATGGTTTGCAAGTTGATCTATTATATATTGATACAAATCGCCCTATGTTGGTTCTATTGATATTTTTATTGATTTGTTTGTGAAATTTAATCCGGTTTGCAAAGTTGTATTATTTTGCTTATGGATGTTTGTGGTAAGTTTGTATTTGACTGTGTTGTAAGAGGACAATAAAATAATATTGCTATTTGTCAGAGTGTTGTTATCAATATACTCCGCTTGTCTCATTAGGCTGAAGTACATCTGAAAGTTAATCTGAAACTAAGCCTGCGTTTAAATTTATCATTTCACCATTATCGTTGAGATCATTTTCTAATTATGATAGCTGGCATATTTGGTGTCATTTCATATATTTTCAACTTTTTTCGATGGTTACTCCTGTTGGGTGGTTTGATAAGTGTTAGTTAGTCATTCTCAATTTCGCTGAGCGATCTTCACCCAATCTCTGTATCAGCTTTGACAACTTGTGTAATTTTCCCCTATTAGAATAACGACATATATACACAATTGGACAATATCCATGGAATCACAAAATAATTCGAGCATCAAAGAACTATCAAATAATCGAAAATTGCTATTAACCAGAATATTAAATAAGTACAGAGTAGTTCAAAGTTTTTACTATTGTAATGTTTTTACTATTGTGTTTTACATTGTTTTTTTCTTTATTAACAAAATTTAGTACTTATGCCTGTTAACCATAAACGGATTTTATAATTGAATTTAACATAAAAGTTCTTTAAACGTAATTAATTATTCACTTGAAAAATTAGATAATTTTTATTGTTGTTTGTCAATTTCACTTAATTTGTATTCCAGACGCACATTACGAATTAAAAATTATTTTTTTTAATAAATTCCCGAAAATTTGTTAAAATTTTTATAGTATATCAAAAAATCGATTATCTTTGCAACAGATAATAATTAATATACAATATCATCATTTCAATCAATAAATATTCAAATTGTTCTTCTAATATAAGTTATTAAGTACAATGACTTAACCTTTTTTTTTGTTTTTGTGTAGGATTTTTATCTTTAACCGATAATCAATTTTGATCCTTTTGTTTCCTTTTCATTTTATTAGAAGAAAAAAATAATCATTGTTTTTTTTTGTTTTTTTACTATTTATCTATAATTTTTTTTTCTTTTTTATATTACGTAGTACTATTATAATAGATATCATTATAAAACACTTTAAATTTTAAGAAATAAACCTATTTAATATTGTATGAACTGCTAAGTAAGTATATGTATTTATATAAATGTAAATTTTATGCCTGTCTGTAAATTATACGCACAAACTAATAATAAAAAACTAAAAAGTTAGAAACAGTGTTGTAACTACAACAACCCTTTTACTCAAAAAACATTTTAGGTATATGAAGTTATTTGTTATCATTGTTTTCAAATCAAAAAATGTACAAACAATCTATAATGGCAACAGTTTCCATATCATTAGACATGAGGGTTGATTGCTATTTTATTCTGGTCTATTATCTTATGCTAAGTTAACTACTATATAGATATATTTTAATATATAATATGAGATTAGCTAAAAAGCATTGTTTTATATTGTATTTTGTATTATAAGGAATAGTGTATATTAAATAGTTTTAATACTCTTTATATGTATATGTAAATGAACCAGAAAATAAACCAGTAACGAAAGAAATATAATTTTTGCGTTTTCAAAGTTCAAAATAGAATTTCTTAATATATATATATGTATACGTATAGCTAGTTATATACAATTACAAATTGAGAGGATCTAGTTAAAATGTTAATAGGATATTAGGTTAAATTGAAGTTATTTTTGTATTATAAAAGATTTTCTATAAAAATTAAATTTTGTTATGATTACATGGTGTTCCTGTTGTTGATATTTACTAGAATAAAACTAATAAAATTTTAAATCAAATTAATTTTATAAGACATTTCATTTTTGTATTTTGGAATTATAATATAGGTAATATGTGTAAATTTTTATTAGCATATTATTGGATTTATAATAAGAGATATCAAATTATACCACAATACTAGAAAATATTAAGTTTAAATAGAATTTTTGATAATAATAAGATGAACAAACGAAAATTCTGAATAAATAAATACAAAAAATCCGGTACGTCTTTTGATATCAACTTTTATCAAATCTATCATAGTTTATGTTTTATGGTAAGACGTTAAGACTATTTATATTATATTGAAGATATTTACAATAAGATCTGTCATTTTATGAAAAATAGCTCCACAATATATATGAGTATTAGATAGTATTAGATTAAGTAAAAATTAAAATTAAATTAATGTACAGTAAGCCCCCGATTTACAAAAGCTCGTTTTACGAAATTTCGTAAAGTGCAAAATACGAACAAAACTTGAAAAACAAAAAATTCATATGAAAAATAAAATAGTTTAAGTGAAAATTAATTTTGCTATAAAAATCTGTGGAAACGAACAGGATTTCATTGCAGGTAAAGTTTGATGTTTTACGACGGCTCGAAGCAAGTGAGAAAAATAATGAAATATGAAAAGCTTTAGGTCTGGCTACTTCAACTGTTTGTACAGAGAGTAATATAAAGAGTAACATCTTTAACGGCAAAAATTGTTTCAAAACAAAGAAGTTTGGTGATTGAAAATATGGAACGTAGTAGTATGTGGATATAGACTATCAATCCCAACAAAATATTCAGATAAACGCAACTATCTGCAAAGCAAACTTCATTAGCTTCTTATTTATCTAAAAAATGTAGCAGCTCCTAATATTCAATAGCCTGTAGAATCTATTTCAGGTACCAGTTCAGATGAACTATCATTTGCTGGCTTAGACAAGAGCTCATACCACACATCAGATTAAATATAACATTTATAATTAATATTTTTTCCTTAACATGTAATATCAAATTTT
Source organism: Argyra leucocephala (assembly GCA_963942445.1). Lineage (NCBI taxonomy): Eukaryota > Metazoa > Arthropoda > Insecta > Diptera > Dolichopodidae > Argyra > Argyra leucocephala. The sequence continues at coordinate 73,417,077 of OZ012680.1, forward strand.
CTTTTTTAATAAAGAAAGTAATTTTTCTTTTATTTTCTAATCCCACTGTTTTAAATGTTTCTAAAAATAGGGTTTCGTATAACGAACATTTTGGGTACGCATCTATGTATTTCTAATACAAACTTATACTAATATGGATCCCGTTTTACAAATATTTTCAGTCCCTGGAACGCATCTACTTATTTTCAATAGAATGCCATTCTAATATTGAACTTGCTTTATGAATATCCTGTTCGTAAATCGGGGGATTACTGTATATACAATTTTCTTTTTCTTTTACTTCCAAAGATTATGTGGAATCTAAGTCCATATATATTAGCAAATATTTATGATATAATTTATTTGTTATGACTTGTAGCAGCGTTTTTCATCGAAAATTTGGATCAATTTACAATTAGTTTTATTTTTTTTTTTATGTTCTTTGTTTTAGTTTTCTTATCTGATCTCCACTTGTCATTAGGTTGTGGGTTAAATTGTTTGAATGATACTTATAGTTTGAGTCTGTATCCGGTGCTATACTTAGCTATTACACTGCTGACGGATTCAATGCTTAAGTCGTGTTCGATGACTTTATTTAGCATAAGTCAAGAGACATTTACGAGTGACCTTAACACCTTATTTTCGAATCTTTGTATGATGTTGATGTTAATTTTTCTGCGGAATTCCAAAGTAGCCTTTCATATTTCCAAATAGGTTTTAATATAACATCATAAATTAATATCTCATCATACACATTGTGAAACATCCTAATTGTTTGTTAGCTAATCATTTGTACGATATATCAAAGGCATTTTTAAATACACACTTATAACTAAACCATAATTTTTACTGATTCAGCAGAGAGTAGGTAAAATTGTACTACTTCAAAACATCGTTTGATAAGAATCAGTTTTGATAAAATACTATTCTTAATATTATTTTTAATATAAAATAAAATTAATAGAATTATAAAAATCCATTAAAGTTGTACGAATTTAAATTGAAAATAGTTAGAGAGTAAGCTATTCAATTTAAAAATTAAAAAAATTACATTTGAATTTGACGCAGCGACAGAACCTATTGATTAAAAGATTATTTTAGTTTTGACTTTAGAGTTTTAATAGTATCGGTTGAAGAGGATTTAATTTTAAATAAACATTATAATTCTAGGTATGTTTCACAAATTTTATTAAATATCTTAATCGATTTTGGTTATTAGACCATCATCAGAATACTGAGGATTTAATTGTTCGAAATGAGATTTAAATTTCTTTTTATTTTATAAATTTAGTACAGAACGGTTAAGTATGTCGCCCGGTACGTATACTTATTTTTTTACCTTAACAACGGTTATTTTTTAAAAAACTCTGTTTCATTTTATTCAATTTACCTTATGTTTTTCCCAAAAAAAAAAAACATTTAAAGTAAGCCCAACGCTTAATTTCAATTCAATTCAATTTTCGATTTTAATCCGAATTCAAAAAATGTTTCAACTTTATTTTTTATTCTTTAGAAGATAAGTAGATATACACGGTATAACTCTACCATCAAAAGAAGAATGGGGAACAGTTTTGATCATTTGTAGATATTTTTCATCTCTCAACTTAGTTGACCCTTTTGATAAAGCCCAATAGATTTGGGGGATTTTACTGCAGAAGTTTTGAGGTTATGTAGTGCATTTCCAACCGCCCGAGTCTCAGCCTTGAAAGAACTGTGTGGAGCATGTGTTGAGGTTTTTTCCTCTTCCAAATAGTGTTTACAGGTTGGGTCGTCACTTAGGGCTAATCTATACATGTGTTTATTCATGTAGTCATATAATTGATCAGTAAGTATCTACCTTCCTGCAGTCTGCTCTGTTGAGAATTAGCAGGAAATTGTTTATTTTGGTGTTTATTCTTGGTACAGGAGACCCTGATGTAGTTTTCAATACGCTCCCAAATAATGTTTGCTTCCCTCTTCAGGCAAGTTTCGATATTATTCGTTAATCTCGATATAATTCGTTAAGAGTTAATTCGATAGTTTAATGTTCCCAAAAGATGTACCAACTGCCGGTTTCGGTCCATAAATGTTACCCGCCGATGATATGGCTAGTTCGTCAGCTTCTTATTTCCAATCAAGCCACTCTGAACCGGTATTCAGATTAGTTGTACCTTCTTTCGGAGCGCTATAAGGTTCAGGGCGTCCGGGAATTCTCCCACCAATCTAGATTTGATGAAGTTACTTTCAAGAGCTTTTAAGGCAGCCTGAATGCCACTTAAAATTCTAATGACTTTGCTAGACCATTTTTACTCCTTTATTATGTTCACTGCTGCGTTTATCGTAAAGACTTCAGCCTGGAAGACTGTGCAGTGTTTGCCAAGAGGAAACTGGAGTTTAAGTTGTTCTTTTTCTAAGAACACTCCAGCTTCCGCGACTAGAGCCGTAAGGCACCCGTCAGTGAAAATATGTCCGTGGTGTTTGAGGACCTAGCCTGCTCTTCTGAACCACGCCAGGTCTCTTTTGTCACGATTTCTACTTCAAATCTATTCTTTAGGAATACGTATGTAGTGATGTCATCTGTTGGCATGAAGAACTCTTTCTGCGCCTCAATTTTTCTAAATTACCGGAAATCTTTACCGCGATCAAAAACGAAAGCTGATAACCAAAACAAGTCTCCCGAGACATGCGTTTTTTGCGATTTCTGGAATTTTGTTTATTATGTAATTATTTCCTTTTGACCAGACATTTCTTAGTTTGGTTTTAACTGGATTAAATTGTAAAATCCTAAAATAATTCCAACACATTGTTGGTCCTATAAACCGTATAAGAATGGTAGTATCAGTACTGGTCATTAGAAAACCACGTTGACAAGCTTACCGTCAAATTTAACCCCCAGTATTGTAATTGCTATACAGAAGATAAAACCAAAACTCTTGAGCACTTCTTTTGCAGATGCCTAACCATATTTCGGGTAAAACCATCCCCAGCAATATATTTTTTTTTTTATTAGAGGTTAAAAGCCTTCGAATTTAAGCCATTTAAACATGAAGGAAAAAGAAGAAGGATAGTAAAGAATAATAAATAAAATTAGAAAAGTTAAAAAAAATTCGAAGAGTTAGTACAAAAATTTACAGACAGAATAAAATATATTTATTTATCACTCTTGAAAACTTCTAAATTACATGTTTGTGTGAACACAAAAGATAGTAGGATATTCCATAGCTTAGAGGTTCGGTTGATGAAAGAAGTTTTATATTTCTCAGTTCTGGTACGTAGAGGCTCTACTACAAATCTGTGAGAGAGGGCTGCCTTGCGAGTATTACGCTGGAATGGTTGTATTTTGGGCATAATACTTTATATTTAGTCAGATCAATTCCCGAACAGATATGTTTAAAAATGGGTGGCTGCTCCTACATTACGGCGATGATCTAATGATGTTAGGTGTTGTGTAACATCTCCATCATTGATAATTTTTATGACTTGGTTTTATACTTTATCTAGGTACTGTAAATCGGTACTACGTGCACCGCCACAAATATGCGAGTTATATTCAAGTAAAGACCAAATGTACGCCATGTATATTAATAGGAAGTAGGAAGATGTAAAGTATTTACTTTTGCTTAAGAATCCTAAACTATTAGCAGCATCCTTCTCGGCATGTAAAATATGATCGTGCCACGAAAGTTTTGCTGTTTATTTCCGCTCCAAACAGTTCTGAGAGCTTCAAAGTTTTCGATATTTACATTTTCGAATAAAATATTTGGCATTGATTTGCCCTTTTTAAATTTTCCCCAAACATGTATTTTTTTAAGGCTGTTGTTTAGTTAACAAAGGATGCTATTTGGTGTTTTATAGCTTATTGAAAGAAATGCAAGTAATCAAGGGTACTATCATCAGCAAAGCAGTGAATCTGGCTTGAGTTATTGCGGGAAGCAAAATTGCTGATTTGATCGACTTTCTCAATCGCATAGGATGGCTCTAGTATTGAATTGCTTGTACAAGTTAGCATTTAAAACAAACAAACAACAAAAATTAGATTTGTGTGAAGTTCAGAAGAAAAAACTTCAAATTACCACCTACCTGTCTAAATTTAAAAAAATACAAACTAGCTGTTTTGAAAAACCAAAATTAATAATGTTATAATGTTGAATACAGGTAATGGTTAATAATAGTATTTATATCTATAATCTCTATTATCTCTGTAAAGATATTTTTATTAACATTTTTATAGATATAGAATTAGTTGTTTTCTTTATACACATCTCATAGTCACTGGCCCATGCTTAGTAGAAATTATCTCCAAAAAGATCTGGCACATGCTCAGTAGAAATTAAATCTGTATTTCCTCCACTTAAGCGCTTCCCTTGTGCATCACGAAGAGCAGCATGTGCATATATCTACACCGTAGAAATTCCCATATTTCCGAAGTTAAGTTATGGAAATTCGTTTATAATCCCAAGATCCCGAATGTGGAACCAAATTCTACGTTATGTATTCCCCAACCTTGATCAAATCCTACACAAATTAAATACGAGCATTTCATTTATATTTCACAAATCGTTATTGTCCACTTCTACCTTCCTAATTGGTATAAAAGATCCAGTGTTTTGGCTATGAATAAAAATAAGTGGTAAAAAAGATCTTGTGTTTTAGCTATGAATAAAAATAAGTTAAGTTGAAAAAATAAAAATGAGTTGGGGATCGAGACTAGCAACACCCAGAGGAAGACTACTGATGAAACTGATCCAGGAAAAGGGTTATGATATAGCATCGTGTGGACACCTCACATACTTGCCAACTGATAGGAAGTAAATATCCGACTTAATTGATTTTGCAATCACCAATAATCACTCAAAGCGCAATCAAATAATGGCAACAACAAGTCATGACCTCTCTTCTGACCATTCGCCAGTTACCCTGAAATATAAAACCGTAATCGAAGTTAACAAAGCGAAGGCGAGTTTAACCAACAAAAATACAAATTAGTTAAAATATAAGAAATATATTAGTGCGCATATAAACCTGAAAATGCCGTTATAACCTAAAACTGATATTGACTCTGCTCTAACTAAATTTAATGATATATTAACACAAGCCTCACAGGTAGCAACTCTGAAGACTCAAACCAACCAGAAACAAAGTATCACAACAGAGATACAAGCACCAATAGCGGAAAAATGTAGTCGAAGAAGAAAGTGGCAAATTAGTAGATCTCGAACATTTTTAGCTGTTGAATTAGGTCAAAAAAGTCTTTGAATTAGCACAAAAAAGTTGAATCGACTTCTGAAACAGAAGACCCGAGACAATTTCAAAAACTACCTTGTCAACATAACTCCAACTAGCGTAACAAATTATTCATTGTGGAAAGCTGCAAAAAATCTAAAAAAAAAACCACAAGAACCAGTGCCACCAATCAGATTGCACAATGGAGATTGGGCCAAAAGCGACAGTCAATGCCTTCGCGGTACATCTAGCAGAAACTTTCAAGACATAACATCAATAGAAACGATAAATTACCAATAATAAGAAACCAAAATAATTTAATAAATCCTAAGATTAAGAATAAAACAGTGCAATTTATAATAACCCAAAAAATTGACGCCAAAAACTCACCAGGATATAACAAAATTAATGGAAAAATGCTTAAGGAATTACCTGGTATAGCTTTCATTCCAAATTTTCAATGATATCTTTAGAAAAACCTATTTCCCTTTATTATGGAAGCTTTCAAACATCATAATGATTCCTAAACCAGGTTAAGACACAACAAAAATAGATTCATATAGACCTATTAGTCTTTGAGCAACACTAGCTAAAGTATTTGAAAAAGTCCTAGAACATAAACTAATGCCCAAAATAAAAAATAAGGGTGTAATCCCACTAAATCAATTTGGATTTCAAGCCGAACAAAGAACAATAGAGCAGATACACAGAATAGCTGCACAAATCTGAAAAGTCTTCGAAGAGAAAAAATTTTGCTCAGCCGTCTTCCTCTATTAATAAAGTTTGGCCTGATGGTCTAAACTTTAAAATTCAAACTAATCTACCGTTTGAATTTCATCAAATTATCAAATCGTACCTAACTGATAGGCGATTTAAAGTAAAATACAATGATTATTTGACTGAAGAATATGTTATCGAAGCTGGTGTACCGCAAGGTAGTGTGTTCGGGCCACTTTTATATCTAATCTACACTGCCGATCTACCAGATAGTATGCAAATACTAATATCTACATTTGCAGATGATACGGCTATCTTGCTCACACATAAACGCTTATGTTGCTTCCAAAAATCTCCAGGACCATATTAAACTTATCAAAAATTTGCTTAGTAAATTGAAAATAAAAATAAATGAAAATAAAAGTGTTCACGTCACCTTCACTCTAAATAAAGACACATGTCCCCCAGTAAAAATAAATGGAATCACCATCCCCCAGACAAAAGAAGTAAAGTATCTAGGAGTCCATCTTGATAGAAGACTCACATGGAAAAATCATATAGAGACAAAACAGGAACAAATTAAACTAAAAATAAATAGTATGTACTGGCTAATTGGCAAAAACTCTCCTCTCGATATTGACTATAAAGTACTTTTATGCAATTCAAGCTTGAAAACAATCTGGTCATATGACTGTCAACTATGGCAAACTACCTCTAAAAGTAATGTGGAAATTATACAAAGACTACAATCAAAAATACTAAGAATCATTACCAAAGCTGCTTGGTACGTAAAAAATTGGAATATGCACAACTAGCTAAACATACCTATGGTCCGGGACTCCAAAAACTAACACGGAACTATACTGGCAGATTGTCAAACCATCCAAACTATGAATTTTTTATGCATACCATTAGCGAGCAGATTGAAAAGGAGCACCTTAGTAGTGTAGGTGTGGTTAACCTGAATTGATGCTTAAAACTTCCTTATAAAGTCGAGTAATATTTTAATTCAACATACCTATACTTACTAATTCAAAAATCATAACTCTCATTGTATGCTAGTATGTTCTATGACTGTATATAAAAGTCTTCTCATTTTCAATTCAATGCGTCAATTTATATAGAATCCTTTTAAAAAATATTATCCTGTAAAAAAATATTTACCAATTTTTTTTTTTTTTTAAAGCCGCTATCAATTTAATATTTTAAATAGATTTATTAATAAACAAGTATCATAAACAATGGGCATCGTTCAAAATCGACATTAAATAGACATGACAGCCATAAAAAAAAAAATTTAGAATATAAAAAAATAAAATTTTTATTCTTTTTTTTTTTCTGTTACTGTTCTGAAATGTTTTCCCATAAATGTAGTTTATTTATGAGTTTATGTTATGTATTTTTTTTTATTTTAACGAGTATAACCATGTAGCAAATATTTCACCCTATAAATATGTACCTATAAATAAATTTTCGATTTTATAAAATAAAAAAAATAAAAATATTTTCTTTTCAGCCTATTTCTATAAACATCCAAATAAATGTTTTTAAAGTAGGTATATCTAATGTACATAGTAAATATATACAGACACTCTAATGTAAGGATAAATGATATCCTGACTAAATAATTTTATTACAATATGATAATGTATATGCATATATATATGTGTGTGACTGATATGTTGTATTACTTTAACAAAACAAATTTGAAAATTTCAAAGCCTTAAAGGAATAAACAAAAAATAAGTTATGCATATATAATATACATATTGTATATTTATGCATATAAATATATATATATATATATATATATATATAATATATATATATATATATAGAATTCGCTTATTTTTATCCCATTTACATATTAAGAGCTAATTTTCTATATGAAATATTGTTCGCCTTGATTTAGCACTGAATTTTAAACCTTTACATTTAAATATCAAATAGCATTACCATCACCATCAATAGCACTAAAACCACCACCATCACTACCAACACCATCACTATCACCATTAACCAACATTATTTTGCTATATTGACTTTACCAGCAATAAGCAACTGGAGTAGCCACTTCCATCTCTACCTATACCAATAGTAAAGTTTACCATAATCAAAATCACTTTAAATATATGCATATTGTATACATTATCTAATATCTATGTGTAAATAAATGTCTATATGTATAGTATATTTTATAATAATTCTCTCCTTTAAAACCAAAATTTTCTTTTTTGTTTTATTCTTGGCTTTTGGTTTACTTTCTTTTTACCTTAGCCATTGCTGCCAGCCAACAAAGTGAAGTAATCACACAAGTTTTCTATTTCATGGTTCGCAAAATGAAATTGTGTGTGTATGTGTGCCTAAAATAAGAACTTAAACAAAATATTTTTTAAAGAAATTAAAAAAAAAAAAAATTTTAAATTTTTTAATTTTTGTATAAAACAAATCCGTAACATAGGAGGAGAACATGGTTGAACAGAAAGTATAACGTAGGGCTTTTACATTTACGTTGCGGTTTATTTTTTTGTTTAACTTTTATTCTGAGATTAAATTAAATATTACTTAGCCAAAAATTAAAAATTTAATATTTTCTATTTTTAGTGAGACATTTTGGAGCTTTTCGTACAAATTTACTATTAAGCAATATTGAAAACAGTGAAGCTAAGTGGTTAGTATTCAGCTACATTGATAACAAAGGTTGCCACGCTACGATTTATAATACATATGTTACAAAAAATTTATACATCCCATATGTTAGACCGACACTTTAATAAGCTTAGCAAGTTTCGTCTCCACATCGTTATGTTGATAATATTACGCATTCAGCTGTTATATAATTATTCGAATCTCTCGATTCGATTCGATGAGAATTTCTTAACGGTGAATTCGATCGAAATTCTAAAACTTTTGTACACATTTCAAAAAATGTATTCAAATAAGAAATATAACGAAATGTGATGACTTTTATGTCAAATAAATTCAAACTTCAAATTAAAAAAATAAATTTAGATTGCTGTTTTAGGAATAAATTATTAAAATACACATACGTATAAAAAAAAAAATGAACATATAAAATTTTGAACGAGAAAATTTTCGATCAAAAAAATTCAAATTTTTTTTAAATCGAATTCGCCGGTTGAAAATTTACGAACGAGTACTCGATTTTTATTCGATCGAATTCACCGGTACGGCTGATTGAAACAGTTCAATGTAAATTTTTACGCTTTTCACTGTATATACTTTTCATGGTCTGAACCTTTTCACTTTTCTTTTTAAGAAGATAGGTTGCTTTTGATAGACCAGGAATCTCTCCAACACGGCCGATTGATAGTTGACAACAAGTTTATCCACCAAATTCTCGCTGGCAACATCCTGGTAATTTATGTTCCGTTACCCTGTTTTGTATTGTATATTTCCGCTTTAGCATTCCCAAGTTTAGACTTAAAAAAAGACCGTGATCATATGATCACGGTAGGGTCACTAGAGGACTAATTTTTTATATAGGATTCTTGTAATCATAATTTAACAACAAAAACGGAACTACGCCAATACACTGAAGAAGGCAACATGTTATTGCCGAAATATCGATATTTGTAAAAATACACTAATAAAGATTTTAGTAAAATAAAAGGAATTATTCGTTTTTTTTTCCTTTTTACAAAAATAGGCTTACCTTCACTATTTTTTAGTTTTATTAAAAAAATATTATATTTATAGAGAGCGAAAAATTTTATTTATTAAAAAATGAAAGTATAAAAATTAAAATAATTCTTAAAGCAAAAATTTTTGAAATAAGTTTTTTGCATGGTCATAAAACAATCTATACAAAGACCAACATTACACTTCACACACTCAGTTCTTATTGTCGAAGTACATGTTGGAAAAGCACAATGTATTCTATTACATTTTCAATCAATTTTCAATCATACCAAAGAGTATTCTAAACTGCTGAGCCATCGTTATGTCGTGTACACAAAGTTGGGACTCCTGCTTCTGCTACTTTAACTTTTCTACCGTACTTTTTGTAATAGTAGATTGTAATCTGACGACGAAACTGTATTTGACTGTTTTCCGTGTAGCTGCCAAGGATTTTGAACACATGCATCTCCCAACAATGTGAAAATACAACTAGTCCATTTTTTGTCTTTGAATACAATCCGATAAAGAGACACATGTTGATCGAAACGCTCATATATACACCACACATATACTTGTTGTATTCGGTATCACAGAGAAATATATACATGGTCCAAAAATATTTATTTTTTTGCAATGCTTTTGAATAACGTAATGCATTTGGCTTTGGATAAATACCGAAACAGGTTGATGCAGCACAAACAACAGTATTGTTGAACCACTTTACTAAATGAATATTTGACTCTTTTATTTTTATTGAATCTCAAAAATTCCTTGTCGTTTTTATTTGACTTTTGTGTTCACTTAGACAACTTGCAGGAATTTGATTTTCACGAATTGGACCTGCTGCATTGTAGTCACGAGATTTTAAATAAATCAACAGAAGGAAAATAAAAAACTTTTCACTTCATCCTTGAAATCGTTCATATTTACTAATGGTGTTGCACATTTAGCCAATCTCCCATCATAATCACTATTAGATCTCGGATCTCTCACCTCTCTCACATTGGATATCTTACCTCACTGTTATAGCCATCACATTGCGGACTGAATAACCATCAAAAATCAGATGGAAAATTCAAATGCATAAAAATAAAAATACAGGTTCCTAACAGTCCTAGTGTGTTCATTATGATCACGGCTTAAAAATCTGGCAAATAAAATATCGAATCAATTACTTTTTTTACTGCTTACTTTTTCATGTACTCCGTAATTAAAATTTTTAAACTTTAAAAATTAACACTAAACTTTGACCCCTTAAAAAACTAAAATTAAAAAAGTAACGGTATTCAAATTTTACACAATGAAGCTGTTAAAATATTGTTCTGATTGTGCCATCGTCCTTAATTTATTGTTCTTTAAATCCGACACAAATCAATTACAACAAACTCCGTAAGTCCTTATTGTACAAATTTTCACGACAAAATGATTTAAATTTGAATGAAATGAAATAAAATTTCCTACACTTGTTGTATCTGTGATCATATGATCATGCCACGCTGATTCGGGTTAACATTAGTTGTTACTACCGATGATGGTTACTAGCCCATTGACTGGTGATCTCATCGTTTATCAATATGATGCAAGCTTTCGTCAATATTTGACAATATGAATTAAGTCTTTAAACTTAAGCTAATGTAACTAAACAACTACTAGGGGGCCCCTGTTGAGTAATTATAATTCAAGTTGAAGCTAAATTTAAAGTTTTTAAAAAAATAGTAATTTACATTCTGATATAGACTTCTGACGATAAAGCACAAGCCATTCATGTTTAACAAAAACCTTTGAGGTTAGTAAGTTTTATTTTGGACACATAAATACACCTCTCTCATATACTGAATTCGTGTACGATATTTTCCCTATAAGTAGTCAGTGGCACTTGTGTCACTAAAAATAAAATATTTTTTGTAATTAAAGAGTTATATACATTATACATATTTTTAACCAAAACCATATGATTACAACAAATGACCAAAACATAGAAAAGAATAAATCGAGACAGTTAAAAAATTTAATAGAATAAATTTCTTTTAATTATTATGTATACAAATAATAAAATGTTGAATGACACAAAATGGATATATTTTATTTAAAAAATTGAATATTATAAAACAAAATACAAATTTTTTCAATCCGTAGGCGCATTTCTGTTGCAAATACAACTTATTTATATATTAAGAATTCATTAAAGAAAAGCGAAATAAAATGAAAAGTTGTCTACTGCGCAGGTCCTTAAATACTTGTCAACTATAATTATAGATACTCTAACTCTACCTGAAGATGAATTTGCCGGTCATGTGTACAATTCAACTGATTTTTTTTTGTTTTTGTTGTTTGTGTATTTTTTATTTCAGATGAATTTGTTTTTTTTGCTTTTATTTGACATATGTACATTACATAGATTCATTTGCAAGTATGCAAATATAATAACTGATTTGTTTGTTTTGGTTTTTTATTTTAATAAGATCTCACATATATAATATGCATAATATATTTCCTGAATAATAAAACCATATGAGTAAAAAAAAATTCAACTGTGTGCGCATTATTGTTTTATATACAACTTTTTTATTATATTAGGAGATCATTAAAGATAAGCGAAATAAAATGAAAAAGTGTCTACTGCGCAGGTTCTTAAATGCTTGTCAATAATAATTATAGATACATAATCGAATATTATATATTAATACATTGGCTACCGTAATCACTGAACTGACAATGGACAAGTGTTTCTACTTCCAGGTACAAATATATACCCAGTTATCATGCTCGTTTTCGTCTACAGGTACGGTGATCACATTTACAATGTTCGGATTTATACCTGGGAGAAGGAAAATATCTGTATCATTGGTGATCATGGTACTTGTGAACGAAAATGGAAAGTTTACTGGTGATATGCTGGCAGCCTACCATATTACGTATTACGTTAACGTATTTAATACTGGGTCTCATAATGGAAGACTTGTGATAAATTTAGTTTTCATCTGCACGGTATGCAATTTTAATCGCATTTCTAAAGATACCCAAAATTATAACGTTTATACGTTAATACGTTTTACACTTGTGCCTTCCATCATGAGCCCCAATTTCATGTTATGGAAGAGATTTTAAGCTACAATTTTTTTATAATAATAAGTCTGGCCACAAAATTGTATTGCTTTTTTTTGAGAATAATTACGAGATCTCTCGTCAAGCCAATAATAAAAAAACCAATTTAAATTATGTAGGTCAAATTAAGTTATATTGTCACAAAGTGTTAGGTGTAAAATATACTAATATTTTTGCAAATCGATAGAGAGATTATGACCTTTAAATAATTTATTAATTATAAAACTAATTTTGGAAAAAACTTATTTATTTTTAGGAGGAGCTGCTATATTTCTAGCTCTTAACAATAATTCTCACAACTGCAAGGCCATTTTAGATATAAAATTTAATAACCCTACGAACGTATCCAATGATCTTCAATAATTTAAATTGTTGAAATATTGTACATTTATCAATACAATTTTTGTATATACATTTTTTTCAAAGAAAGGGTAGAGAGACCCTTACCTATAGTTAGGATCTTACTTTGAACATTTTTGAACATTTTTTAATGAATTTAGCGCAATTGCATTGATAAAAGCATCAAGTATTTCTTTTACCACCTACTTCTAAATTAAACTAGTATAAGACTTAAAATAGTATATTTATTTAAATATAAATACTGAACTTTTTTTTGTTTATTATTATTTAAAACAAAACGTCCAATTCAGTCTCTCTACGGTATGTCAAAGTTTTGCAATGATTCGCCATGCGATTTAACATGAATTCGATTAATTAGTTTGAATTCTCAGCATTATTGTATCCTAAAAGAAAGCAAAACAAAAAGGATTCGATTATTGTGCATGCCCTAAATTAGGATATTTTTATTTTGTTTTTATTTTTTTTTTTATATTTCGAAAAAACAAAATCGAAATTAATACATAACAAGCAACAAAGTAAAAAAAAAAATAAAAGAATAGAAAAATAACTCTCTTAAAATCACAAAAAAAAATAAAAAAAAAACAGCGGGAGTATAGAGTTAAGCGATGATGTGTCGTTTAAATTAAATGCTCTAAATAGCGTAAAACAAAAACAACAATAACATTACCTTAAAATTCCATTTATATATGTGAATATTCCATATTAATACAGTCATGGTCAAATAATTGGAAACAAAATTAAAATATTTTAAAATAGAAGAATATTCTAACCCCAACCAATCACTAATCCTTTATAATTTTGCGTCTCTTTTTTTTTTTTTATATAATTCCAAGTCTATGGGACACACACCCTAACTGCTTTTATACAGAGATTTGGAATACACAATAACATACAATAGCTTTTCTATAGAATTTTTATGGTTATATCAACTAATTTAAATGTGGAAAACTATATCTATTGTCTCGAGTATTTCGCCATCATAATAGCATAGTTCCATTTTATTTTTAGGGATAACCAAAACTCTCAAATTATTTATCATTTATTTTATCCCAATGATAAAGGGTACTGGACCAGGTTGAAAATCCAGAAAGCATTTTTTTGCCTTTGTCAGGAATCGAACCTGGGACGAACCTCGGACTTTTCGGTTGAAAGACAGGCGCTCTACCTACTGCGCCACCCAGTGTGTATATTATATTATTACATTTTGTATTGCACCTAAAATAAATTATAATTAAAAATATAATAAGAAATAAATCGAAGCGATTAAATCTATTAAAAATAAACATTTGATTAGTGAGGAAAAACTACTCAATTCATTAATATTAGTATTATTAAGTATCAATCAAAAAACCTGGACAAATTTCTACAAACCCAAAAGGTTACAGGCCAATTAGTATGCTACTTAACATAAGTAAGGATTGGCTAACAATTACTTGACTAAAATTACAGAGTAGATAAGGAAATCATACCTAATAATCAATTTAATTGCTCCCTTCATGCTATAAATATTCATGCTCACTTCAGATGTATGTGGGTATCTTAATGATAGCAAATACGTGGGTTCATATCTAATAGATTTCGAGTCTGCTGTTAATTTAGTATGGACTGATGGCTTAATATTTAAACTCATAGGCTATAATTACCCAATCCATTTAATTAAAATCATCTAAGTTATGATAACAGATTAAATGTTTATAGTTGAAATGTTATAGTAAAAATATTTCACATGCAAAATGGGCTGCAACAGGCAATGGTAAGTTTTCCTATTTGGTTCAATATTTTTTTGAGAGCCTCATTACCGAGTCTAAATAATAATAACGAGTGTAAGATTTATTTAGCACTTGCTGATGATGCTATAGTTTACGTAGAGGGCAACAAAACATTGGTTATTCAATATAAATTACAGTCAATATTTAACCAAGTTCTTAGCTATGCTAGCTTTTGGAAAATGGGAGTTAGTTTTAGAAAGTATGAGGTTATTTTATTTCGTACATTTTTAGATAAATGCAATAAGGACGTTCTACAAAATTGGACAAATTTCCACATTAAAGAGCCAGGTAATATTAAATTAGGAAATCAATAATCCGTAAAATATCTAGGGGTAATCTTACAAGCTTAATCACACTGAACACATTAATAATAAAATAAATTCGTCAAGAAAAACGTTTTCTATAGTCCAAAAACTATTCAATCAACATTTTTATCAGCCACAGTTAAAAAAATAGCATATCAAGCACTCATCAGACCAATTCTGACCTATTGTTGCCAATTTGGTATAACATTAGCGCCTTACTAATGAATATTTATAGGAAGTTGGAATGAAAATGAGAGCATGTACAGGTTGCTATCGTAAGCCAGGGATGGAGTTCCTACATTTTGTCTGAAAACATTTCCAGAATGATTGATATTTTTATTTTGCGTTTGATTATGAAACACTATTATAAACTAACTACTAATATCACAGATAACAGCTTAACTTCACTTTCTGCATATCCGGAATATAAATACATTGAAAATACACTAAAATCAGGCTTCATCCCTCCAGAAGTATTTCTTTATCTTGATCAAAATAATTACATACAATCCTAATATAGCAATAACCCCATTATTTTGCAGGCCTTCAGACGAACAATACAAAAACGAATAACTTTTGAACCAAATTTCAACACCAATATTCCGCTAACAATATGGTGAAACAACATCAGTCCCTCTGCTAGAGACGTCAAGTATAATATCAATACAAAATAAATGCTGGTGGTTGGACTCTTAACATTACGATAATAAAAAGGTAATATTTAAGTAAATTTTAATTCAAATTAAAACCATGACCATCTCTGGTTTACTAGTTGTAGGTTAATTAGTTGTTAGTTAGTTTAAGTAGATTTAAGGTTTTATAAAACCAGTAAATATAGTCCGTTTTTTCTTAGCCTTTTTCGACATTCTAAATGTTAAATACAAAATTAATGTAAAAAAATCAAAAAACTAATATAATAGTTAATTAATAATTTAGAGTAACCATAATGGGTTCAATAAGTTAGTGTAAGTTATAATATGAATCATTTTTTTGTTTGTAATTTTTTGTATGAATTAAGTTCGAAAATAAAATTATAATAAATATATACAAAGTATGAAAAAAAGTATGGTTAAGTAACAAATAAATAATTAAAAAACTAATCTCTTGTAATGGATTTAACTTATATGATGGAATCTATTAAAATTTTCAGAACTATTTTGCTCCAAAAACTTATATTCGGCATTTGTTATTAATAACTTAATAAATATTAAAAATAAAATTATATTATAGAAAAAGTATATTATAATATAATAAAAAAAATTGGTTCGATTTTGGTTCTAATACCATCAGAAGATATCAGTTTTACGTTATCAGCCTTCTGATGATGGCTTACCAAACGAGATGGATCAATATATTAGTTAAATTTGTGAAACTTACGAACTAGAGTTCTCCTATCTAGAAATATTTTGCCTATGAAGCAAAAAACAAAAATTAATAAAAAAAAAATAAGTTAAAAAAAATATGGAAAGTAAAAAATCTTGAAAACACAGCTATATTAAAAAAATATATCCCGAATTTCAAATATATTAAGTTAATCTGTAAGAAAAATAATTTAAATTTTAAATATAAATTATATATCGTATTATCGTATTATATTTATGTACATTATAAAGTCATGTTATTACGTAAGTTATCCCTTTAAAATTTAAAATACAGGATCTTACTTCTTCTTCTTATAATATGAACGAATCAACATCTCCTTTATTTTCCTTTTAAAAACACTGATGCTATTGATCTCTTTTAGTTCCATTGGCAATTCATTAAAGATTTTCAGGCAGTTATACAGGCAATTATTGTTTTGATGCTCGGTTCGAAATAAACTTAAATAGAAGGTAGACCTGTTCTTAGTATTGTACCTATGGATATCAATCCTTCTATTTAAAATAAAATTGTGTTTTATTAGGTTGTTAACAATTTTAAAAACCATCATGTTTGAAAGCCCGTGTTTGTAAATGTTCGAAAAACTTAAATACTTTCCGTATAACAAACTTGTTGGGTGTTTTGTTTAAATTTCAAGTTTATTAACGTAAGTTCGTGCTGCATGATTCCAAATTGGATTAAGATATCGTAAGTTGGATAGAATATAGGATTAGTAAATAGCGAATAGGGCATTTTTGTCCAGAAAATTTCGAAGTCTTTTTATTAAAAATATATGCGGCGTTATTTTTTTTATAATAAATTCTATATGGACATTCCATTTAAGTTTACTGTCGATGATTAGCCTAAATAATTAAATTGTTTCACTACATCTTTTGAAACTCCATTTATAACAAAAATGGTGTCTGACAACACTTTATTATCCAAGAACAATAATTTTTTTTTTTTCATGTTCAATAAAAGTCTATGCTTACTTAGCCATTCTAGCAGAACGTGGATGTCAGATTCGATGGCATTTCTTAGGTCCAGCTCCGAATTTTCGACATATTTTAAAACGGTGTCGTCAGCGTATAATTGGATTGACCCTTTGGTATTGAGTTGGAAGATATCATCAATGTATATTTTGAATAGATCTGGTCCTAAGATAGAACCTTATGGAATTTACTTCTTACAAATTTTAGAAGAACTATGTTTATCATTACAACGTACTTTTGCATGCGGTTTTTTAAGAACGAAGAGAAGAAAGTTAACTGTGTACTACTAAAGTTAAATTTTGAAAGTTTATAAAGAAGTATATCGTAATCTACACAGTCAAATGCTTTTTGAAGATCTAAGAATAGACATGCAACGAATTTTTTTTTATCCATATTCTTAGTTATATAATCTGTCAGGCTTTTCTGTTTTTTACGTCGACTTCCCATTTTCAATTTCATTTATAATAATTGTTTCATTCGCTAATATTGTTATTTGTTTATAAAGTTCGATATGTGACTTGTTCAATAATATTTTTAGGCCAACATGCCAAGACTTGAGTCATTATGTTATGTTCTTGAAAGGTTACCTTTCAGCAAGTCAGCACATGACCAAAAAAATGGTTCATATTTTTTGATTTTAAACTAATATACCTAAGCAGAGTTACAAACCATCCTGCAATTTTATTCAAAGGTCGGCTTTAAGTTATGTTTATTTTTAATATGTAGATTCATAAAACATCGATTGATGTCGACATGGCAACGACAGGCAATCATAGTTTTTAATCCAACTGTAAAACCAATATTTTTATAGTATACCAAATTTTTGTTTTTATTATCAAGACTTTAATTCAAACCTTCTGAATTCCGTCAATATTCAGCTGTCCACTGGGAAGATAATATTAAACCTCTAGCTATAATTTGAAAGTAAGATATTATTATGTATATAGCATTTGCGAATTTTTTCAAAATATTTTGAGGTTTACTAAATAAATTCAATTTTTTCTTTTTAAATACACAATTTTTACTAAACAAAATTCAGATAATTTTAATTTTAATTCAGATTTTTAAGAAATAAATTCAGGTATTTTTTTTTAAATTCAGAAATTTTTATTTTAATCAAGGTTAAGAAAAAAAGAATATAAATATTTGCATTAATAAAAAATAAAAATTATTCAAAATCACAATCAGCAACAGCTGGGCCAATTGTCATTATCATATTAAAACTACAATTGTTACAATCAGAAGAACTTATTCAAAGAACTGCCTGACTTACAGTAAATCATAGTGACTAGAGACCCCTATTTATTAATTATAGTTCAAATTAAATCCACATTTAACGTTTTTAACAGACCCCGATGCACTTCTTCAGATAGCCGTCCTAGATAAGTTCGTTCCCACATCCTTTGACGTACAGCTTTTGATGCATTTTCTTTAATGTGGTGTCCCGCGGAGGTATAATGCTCAACAACAAATTTTAAAATTTAAGACGAAAATAACAATAATTCAAAATTTATATTTTAAATTTAACTTAAAACTATATATAAAATTCATTTAACTTTAATAACTGAGCTTCACCAATAAAAAATTCAAAACTTTTATCTATTCTCGAGCTCCTGAAAATTCTTTAGTTGGAAGTAAAATATTAGCAGTTGTCGATAAACAGATTCCTGGACTTTATAAATATTAACTTGCCATATTAATCTTTCCCAAGATATTAACCCAAATTACTAAAGAACGAAAAAACTAAAATTTATTTGAAATATTACCTACAGCTTCTGCGGTATGTCTAGTCTTGACTTTTCCATCTGGTTGTGCAAAGCGGTTTGAGTTGAGACTTTGAAAGTAAATAATTTAGTTAAATTTAACTTCATTCTTTTAGTTTTTTTTTCATAACAACATTTTTTATATTCAACTAATTCTGATTCAACATTATAATGATGAATTAAGAAGGCATACACATATATAACATAATATATACAATATACATATATCCATTTTAAAAAAGCAGTTCACCACAAAAAAATTTCCCCACTTTTCTCTTAATCAGTTCTTTTAAAGATGAAGTTGTATTGTGTTGGAATATGAAGGATGGCACAAAATATAATTACTGTTCTTACCTTGTAGAAAACGATTTTTTGTTTGCATAACCCTTATTCTCAATGTTTAATATTAATATGGCATGGCAGTGGCATGGCAGTGGCATAGTGATTAGCGAATAGAAATCATATTAATGGATAGCACAAAATAAGGCTGTTCCTTAAATTTTGAAACCGTTTGGAAATTTTTTTTTGTAAGGATATGTATTGTATAATATAAAACTTGCTTATGCATATGGAGCACTTTTTTGAAGTTGATAAAGGTGTGTCTAACTAGTCGCAATTGTAATGTGATTTTAATTGGCTAATGAAAGAGTAAATATAGATTGAATGATTTTTATTTTTACTCTTTACATTTATATTGTATTATCAGTACTGTTACTGTGTATTGATGAGAATCAATATAGAATAGTGAATAGTGATTAGTGAATAGCATACAATACAGAAAATATTAAGGAACAGTAGAAAATGTGTGTTTCATTAATTTAGTAATCTTAGAGAAGATTTTTTTTAAGTATTTTTATTTATCTAGAAGTTTGCTTTGTATATGGTGCACTTTTTTTAAGCTGATAAAAATTATAGTAATGTACAATAGAAATGCGTTACTACTAACTTCTACTTTATGAATCTTTTCTATTTTGTTTGAAAATTATTCAAACTTTGAAATTAAGGTTTCATATTTTGCGTAATACCAATAATATTACATAGGTACTATTAGAAATTAATGAATGACACAAAATAATTACAAAAGATGGAAGTAAGATAGGTGATTTATGAAGGTATATGCTGTGTTCTCTTTCTTTCTCATTTTAATTTTCATATACAGCAATCTTAAATAAAGTATAGTAGTTTTTAATTGTTTTAACGAATGGAAATATTTTGTAGTAGTAGGTATGAATAAAAAATTGCATTAGGTATAAAATAGGATGGTGAGGTGGGTGGGCTAGTTTGTTTTTTTTAATCTTTTTTTTTTCTCTCAATTTTGGGGAATATAATTTTTATTGTATAGTCGTATAGTTTTAAGGTGAATTGTTAAAAACTAACTCTATTATAATATATGATTCTAGTCATACCTACAATCTACATACATATTAATTTTTAACAAATTAATTTTTTGCAATTTTTTTCTTTTATTTGTGAAAAGAAACCATTTTGGAATTTGTTGGACATAAATTTTTATATGCTTGAATTTGAAATAAAAATTTCTGAATTTAAAAAAACAATCTTGGATTTATTTGGCAAAAACCTGATATAAATGAAAATTATCTGAATTTGTTTAGCAAATATTGGAATTGGTTTCGCAAATACCTGAATGTATTTAGCAAAAACCTCAATTTGACTAGCAAATACTTTTTTTTTTTTTTTATGCATAGCCAAAACACTAGGTGGGAACCTTTTATCCCGATTGGTACGTTTGGCTAGGGTGGGATAGGAAAATTTGGAAGGGAGGATGGTAAAAGGGAAGGAGGACAATTACGAACGAAGGTGTTAATGTTCGTCTTGAATTTGTTTAGGTCATAAATATAAAATTTGTCATGTTTTGGGAACACATAAGATGGAATTTGGTTCCACATTCGGGATGTTGAAGTAATAAACGAATTTCCATAACTTGTCTTTTGCCATCTAGGGATTTCAATGGTGTAGGGATGAGCACATGCTGCCCTTCGTGTTTCGCGGGGGAAACGCTTAAGTGGAGGTATTATAGATTTAATTTCCACTGAGCATGTGCCGATACCTACGAGATATCTATAAAAAAGTGAGAGAGCTCCGACTATACGACGATGTCCAAGAGGAGCAAGATGGGCTGTCACATTCGGGTCGTCGATTAGACGAATAGCCCATTTTTGGACTTTATCCAAATGTTTTAACGCAATACTAGAGGCGCCAGCCCATATGTGAGAATTGTACTTCATTTTGGGTCGTATGAAAGCTTTATAGATTTTGAGGAGGTCTCAGTGGGAGAAGTAAGCCTTGCAGCGGCTAAGAAAACCTAAACATTTGGCTGCGTTTTTTGCAACATCAAATATATGATCTTTCCTGATCATTTTTCGATTAAGGTGCATACCTAATATGCTTAAGCTTTCAAACCGCTGAAGTTTATCTTCCTGAAACAAAAGAGTAGGATCAAAAATGGAAATTTTTCGGGAGATTGTACAGCTCTGACTTTTAGAAGAGTTAAACTCGACTCTGTTTTTTATGCCCCAATTAGCTATTGCGACCAAATCGTGGCTGAGGGAACTAGCCATGATGTCTCTTTTGGTTGACACAGCGGTGGATGTAGCTTCAGATTTTTTATGAAAATAGTAGGAGGCTACTAGGGTGCTGTCGTCTGCAAAGCTGTGGATTGGATTGAAAGTGGTTTGGAGCAAATCATTTATAAATATAAGGAATAGGGTAGGTGAGAGAACTGATCCTTGGGGAACACCAGCGTTTATTTGGAATTGATCGGATTTAAATCCGTCAATTAAGACTTGAATCGTACGATTCGAGAGGAAACTTTCAATCCATTTGAGAAAAGAGAGACCCAGGTCTACTGCTTGACATTTTCCTAATAATGCGCTATGCCATACTCTATCGAAAGCTTTAGAAATATCTAGAGCCACAATATTTGCTTCACCCGAATTGTGCAAGCAAATATTTAGCTTCTCGTTAAGGTATGTCATTAAATCACCGGTGGACCGGTGGGATCTAAATCCATATTGCCTATCGTGGACAATACCTTGGCTGTCAAGATATTTGGTCAGCTTTTTGTTTATTAAGATCTCCATCGCTTTGGAGAGGATCGATATTATAGGTATAGGCCTGTAGTTGGAGGGATCGCTTTTGTCGCCTTTTTTGGGAATTGGGTTAACATGCGCAATCTTCCATTGAGTTGGGTATACTCCTGTAGAGTAGGATAAATGGAATAAGTTGCGCAATGGTTTGGAAATAGCGAAGACTATATGACTTAGAACCCTAGCAGGGATGCCATCGGGACCGGTAGACTTTCTGATATTTAGATTCTTAAATACTTTAACAACGGCACTAGTTCTGAAGTAGACTCTTCCGAAGGATGAGTTACTTATAGGAACTGAAGGTGGATTTTGAGTCGTTGGGGGAAGAGTGGAATTAGCAGAAAACAATTTGGCAAATAAATTTGCTTTTCCAACCGAATCTGATATTATTTTGTCATGGTCTATTGGCGGAAATGAAGATTCGCAAAAGTTATGCATGACATTTTTAGCAAAGGACCAAAAGGTTCTGCTAGTGTTAGGGAGATATAAAATTTCTTGTCTCAACCTTTGAGTATGTAAAAACTTTTGCTGGTTAATGACCTTTTTACAATTATTTCTGACGATGTTGTAATTCTTCCTTGATTCCTCTAACTTATTGGCCATGAGACTTCCAAATGCCACCTCTTTTTCTTTAATAGCTTTCCTACAGACGTCGTTGAACCACGACGTGGATGATTTTTTTACACTTTTTAACGAGTTAGGAATCAAAATTTTCATACCTAACTTAATCGTTTTGCTAACAACGTGTGTAGCAAAGTCGACATTTTTATGTTGGAAACACAAGGACCAATCAAAGCTTGTTAAAAAATTGTTTAGACCATCCCAGTTGGCTCGATTATAATGCCAGATCAATCTTTTGGGATGTACATTTTGGTTGGTCAATGTGCTTGTAAAGAAACTGACATTTACAAGACAATGGTCAGATTTGCCAAGTCCAGAATTAACGAAGGTGCAATATTTCTCGGAATGAGAGGTCAGAAATAGGTCTAAGAGATTCATTTTATCGCCAATCCGGTCCGGGGTTCTTGTTGGACTTTTTACAAGTTGAGAAAGGTTGTGTAAATTAGAAAAAAGTTCAACTTGCGTGCCTTCGGGAGTATTGCGACTAGAATGTTTGAGCCAGTTATTATTATGAACGTTAAAATCTCCGGCTAACACAATTTCAGATTCTGGATGGTTTTCCAAAATCGTGTTGATTGTGTCATATAGATTATCTAATTCCACAATAGTTTCGGGCCCAATTAATTGAGGTGATCTGTATAGAAAACAGAAGTGGATGATGTGCTTTCCAACATGGATTTTTACCCATGTGTAGTGGAACAATGGGTTGGAGCTCTTGAAATTGTGAAGAGTATTGTAAGCAACATCAGATCGTATATATAGGGCGACCCCTCGATGGGGAACAAAAAGTGGAACTAGTGAATATTTATTAATGTTGAAATTATTATTTTCACTGTTTACTTGAGTTTCACTTAATGCTAAAATTGCTGGTTTTTCAGTATGTAGATGAGCTTCGACATCATGGAAATTCGTTGATAAGCCACGAATGTTACAAAAATTGATTTTGAACATGAAAGAACACGATAAAAATACTATACATAAGCTAATATTAATGTCAATTTGATGATCCTATAGGAATGTGAAGGAAAACTGGCGTTTTTGGTTTAAATATATAATAGAAATATATTCCAAGGGCACCGAAATGTAAGTGAACCCACAGGGGTATGTAACGAACAATATCACAAAAAATAAACATCAAAGACGAATTGGAAGGAAAGTGTTAACAACGGTCAACAAATTGTAGAAAAACAAAAACACAAACACACTATAGTCGGAATTTTATTACAACCAAATCTGGAAAACGTCTCAAAGCAAATTTTCGTATGAATTATTAAAGTTTAACTTATGAAATCCACCATGAATTATCTAATTGCTTCTAATTAAAAAGCACTGACTGTATATTTCAAAATGAAATTTTTTGTTGTTCTTTCATTTACATACAAAATATAAAATATACAAGGATAATGTATATAATACTATAGATATTCTTGAATTGTAAATGAATATAAAACGTTTATTTGTTTCAGAGTACATGGAAAGAGTTACCGTTTGTGTTGTATTCCCTATTCATGACTGTTATATGCTTTTGCAAATTTCAAATATTTTTAAATATGGTTCAATAGCGTGCTTGATATCATAGAAATGTTTTTTTTTTAACTGTTTTTTTGTGTTTATTTTAAACGGAAAATTTCTAAACATATATGTATGTATGCAGCTATAATGTAGATATGGCAAGGTATAATGTAGATATGGCTACAAAATAATAAAATTAAAAAAAAAAAATTAAAATATCTAATAACGAAAAACTATACTACTACTACTACTACTACTACTGCAAAGTTAAATGAACAAACATGATTTCATTAACACAATTCGTGTAACTATTTAACATTTTGGAAGAATGTAAAATGGTAACTGATATTTATGGCGAGAAATAGTTAAAAAAAAATTTTTTTTTTGTATTTCATGATAAGGAAAACATAATGAAAATTAATGGGTAAATATAATAGGTACATATACTTGTATATATGTTTATATGATGTTTGAAATAAATGTACATAACTATATGTGTATGTATTTATATTAACAAACGAAAATTTTATAATACATTGTAATTCTTAATAATAAAATCATGAAATTTAACAAAAAAAATTAAGATTATATTTCGATTGAAATTCATTTGAATTACGAAATTGTGTAAATTATTATTAAATAATAGTATTAGGTAATAGGTATGTATAGGAACACCTATACTTTGTATAATAAATATTATTCTATGACAATTTTATTGAATTGTAAACAGTAAAAAATTCAAATTAATTTTTATTTTATTAACAATTTTACCGGGACGGTACTCATTCGTACATGTATGTGACCCATTAATGTTTTGTTCTGTATATATATACATAATGAGTGATATCTGACATTCAGTTAAAATAATTTGTATTAGGCATACGTATTATATTTTGTAAAAATGTGAATTCCGATGGAAATTTACATTATACAGCAGTAAATCTTTTGCAATGACATTTAAGAACTAAAGTGTCCACATACTACAGAACAATATACTGACAAATTAGGTGTATACAGTATAATATGACATTTGAGCTATATAAGTATAGTATGTACATAATATGATAATTAACAATATTTAAAAATTAATCAATACTAGTACTTTTATGACCTTAATACACTCTGGACGGTATATTCTCAGAATACTCGTAATATTTCGTTTATAGCTATACTGGGCAACTAAAATATTAAATTATGGTATGTATGTATGTATGTAAGAAAGTTTTTGGGTCAGTACTGAAATCCACAAAAAAAAAAATTCATAAAAATAAATCCACAATAAACGATCTTTTTACTGCTTTTATTAATTTCGCTTTATGCACTGCTAGTTTTTACTACATTGTTTTTTTTCGAGTAACTTTTTTTTGTCAAATTTCTAGCTTCAAAATACTAATCAAAATGATAACGACCGTTTGAGCGGTAGCCTCCATCCTTTTAAATTGTTAGGTAAAATATTTTTCTAGAATATTTTTCTAAGTCATTTTTATGCGTAGCCGCTGTTGGATACAAAACAGAGTATATCCCTTTTTTCCAGGATTAATTGGTTACAATTTTATGGATTTTGCATTTATGGATTTTGTATTGTGGATTTTTATTTCTAGATTCTGGTTTGTTTATTTGCTCAGGAACCCTTATAGTAGCCTTGTTTTACCTGTAATCTGTCGTACATTTTAAAAGCATAGAATAACTTAAGTTGTATTGTTTTTAATTTGTTGCACATTCTAAATCAATCTTGTTTGCTCTTTCAACGATTCTTACCCATATGTTTTTCAGTTTTGTCACAAATAACAGTGTCATTTTTCAATTTTTGTTTTTTGATTGAAAATAATTATGTATCTATAAAAAACATAACAATTGTACGTCAACTGTTTGTTGTCATACTTTATGTTCTCAATATAAGTACTTTTTCAGCTGTAACTTTTGTTTTAGGGTAAAGGAAATTCATAGCTAGTTACCCAAGTAACAAAATTTTTTTTTTTTTTTTATATATAATTCCAAGTCTATTGGATTAACACCCTAACTGCTTTTTACACAGAGACTTGGAATATACAATCACATACAATAGCTTTTCTATAGAATTTTTTTGGTTGTATTTACTAATTTAAATGTGGAAAACTATATCTATTGTAGAGTACTTCGCCTTCATAATAGCATAGTTTCATTTTATTTTTAGTGATAACCAAAACTCTTAACTATTTATCATTTATTTTATCCCAATGATAAAGGGTACTGGACCAGGTCGAAAATTCAGAAAGCATTATTGTGCTTTCGTCGGGAATCGATCCTGGGACCTTTCGGTTGAAAGGCAGGTGCTCTACCTACTGCGCCACCCAGCGTGTCAAAGTCTTAAGACTCTAGTAGAATTCTATGAGAATTAATCCAAGAGTATTACTCTCATAATTTTACTCTTGTAGAATGCTATGAGCCATGTGACCATTTTAGCCGTAAAAATTTATTTTTAGCCGGAGAAAATAATAGTACTCGGCTTAGCAGTGAAAAATTTATTTTAGCCGTGCTATTTTGTTTTTGCCAGAAAATATGTTCAAAATTATTTGACAGACCTACAAAATTTGAAAAACATACCAAGGCTTTTAAAATTTAAATTATTGTACCTAAGTTGTTGTTTTTTCGTTGTTTAATTGTTAATGTTTTTGGCTCATGATGGATATATAAATAGTTTGGGGATAAATAGAAAAGACAAGTACAATTTTATTATAAATGAAATATGAAATGGTTTGAAAAAAACGAAAAATGATACAAAGCAGAAAATTTAAGAAAAATGTACCTAAATTAGCTTAACTTTGTATACCTATCTTTCATTAAAGCAATACTAAAACAAGTTCAAAAAGTAAGCAAAACTACCCAAAACGAGTGCGCTTAATTCACTAAAGTTTTTCATAATTTGTGCTGCATAATTTGATTTTTGATGAAAAAAATCATAGCTAGCCCTCGTAAAAAAGATATTGATATTGCAATTAATTTTGAAAAATATTTGAATCAATGTCCTTATTTGGGCTATGAATGTGAACAAAAACTTGAAGAATTACAAACAAAAAACGTATTACAAGTAAGAAGTATTTAGAAACAATTTAAATTATTCATAACTAAACTAATCAATGAGTAAGAAAAAAGAATCCAACGAATTTAACGATTTTGCAAAAAAAAAATCTTCATTTCAATTGATAATAGCTTGAACGTGAAAGACAGGCATTTGAGAATTACTTATAAGCTTTAATATTGATAAAGAAAAAATTAACGAAATTCAAAGGTTTGGTTTGAAACGCTTTCAATTTCTTCGTGATAGGTTTAGATAAGCCCAATTGATTTTTCGTAATTCGTATATTTTGGTTATTTTATTTTTATAAAAAATTGTCAAATTTATTTAATATAATTATGAAGATTATCTTATTTAAGAAGCTCCCATAATTTTTATAGATTTATGAATTTAAGATTAATCCAATGGATTTTATGGGATTCTTGTTGTTTTTTTTAAAATTCTTTTAGTTGTAATATGAAATAAAGACGTAACATGTTCATATAAATTATGAGTTCTCAACTCTCCTTATAAGTCTAATTGTCAGAAAGAGGTAGAAATGTATTGGTTTCATATTTTTAGAATAATTATGCAGAGTTGAGTTAAATAAAGCTTATGTTTAATTTTATGTGTGTGTCATCATAAGTAAGTATGTATATATTATTAATATTAAATTAAAATAAAGTATTAAATGAAATAATATTATAGGAAAATAAAATCGTTTTTTTGTCATTAATATAAGCCAAACTTTAACTGGCATTGAAATTTTTCTGATAAGAGTAGGCATTTTACTTAAAAAAAAAGGAATGCGCTCCAAAAATAATCAAAATTTAAATAATTTTAATAATTGTTTTTTAACCCTTTTGGGTCCTATAAAGCTATTCTTACTCATATATCTGAAAATAGTTGACTAAATAAAGTTGAGTAAAACTAAGTGTAAAATATAAAATTCAATTAAAGATTCATTAGGCTATCGTTTTAATAATTCCTAAAATATAGATGTCTTTTTCAGTGTTTGAAATTAAATCGCACTTAATGATTTATAATACCTGAATTATAATATTATATATATAATTTTCTGCTTTTATCTGGATGTTTGTAAGTTCGACGGAATACTCCAACACATATACAAATTGAAATATATATACAAATTGTAACATCATGTAATTTTCATAAATATAGTAAATATAGTATCTGTTTTTTATTGGTTATTTATGTCATCTGTCATATGTCATATGTCATATGTCATATGTCATATGTCATATGTCATATGTCATATGTCATATGTCATATGTCATATGTCATATGTCATATGTCATATGTCATATGTCATATGTCATATGTCATATTTCATATGTCATATGTCATATGTCATATGTCGTCTGTCATCTGCAATCTATCATTTTTCATTTGTCATCTGTTATCCGTGTCATTTGCCCATCATTTTACAATGATTGTCATGTCATTCAACTGTTAAATTTAGATGGCGCCATAGAACTTTTTACTTTTATTATGTGTTAATTAATTTCATTTTACAATTTGAATTTTACAGTAGAACGCTGCTATGATTGTAAAAATATAAAATTATTGTAAGTCTATATTATATGGTTTAGATTTTGTTTTCATTGAAAATATTATTTGAATTAAGTATTTCTATATTAATTTAAATTGAAATTATCTTTTTGACTAACTTATATTATAATTAATTGAATACAATAGAATGTCCAGGAATATTGATTATTTAGAATTATTGAGGTCTTTTTTTTTTTTTATCTTCTACGGAAGTGGCCCTAATATGTCAGAGCCGGCATGTAGGCTTCCCTATCCCTTTATGCCGTCCTCCACCCCTCAACTTAGTCGACCCTTTTGATAAAGGCCAATAGGTTTGGGGGATTTATCCTGCAGAAGTTTTCTGAGGTTATGTAGTGCGTTTCCAGCAGCCTGAGTCTCAGCCTTGAAAGAGCTAAGCACTCTCCTACAACGTGTGTGGAGGTTTCTTCCTCTTCCAGACAGTGTCTACAGGTTGGGTCGTCATTTAGTGCTAGTCTACACATGTGTTTATTCATGTGGTTATGACCAGTAAGTATGCCCACCATCTTCCTACAGTCTCCTCTATTGAGAGTTAGCAGGAAGTTGGTTATTTTGGTGTTTATTCTTGGTGCATATATTTTGGAGACCCTGTGGCCTTCCATACGCTCCCAAAGAATATTTGCTTCCCTTTTCAGGGTGTTTTCTATTGATAGTTTAATATTACCAATAGATATACCAACTGCTGGTTCCGGGCCATAAATGTTTCCCGCCGATGATTTGGCTAGTTCGTCAGCCTTCTCATTTCTAGTCAAGCCACTATGACCCGGTATCCAGATCAGTTGTAGGAGGTCTTAGGATAATATATGTTAAAATTTCCAATGATGACAAATAAGATGTCGTTAAAATGATCGAGTAAATAGCCCTTAGGGAATTGAAAATTTTACACCTTACTACAAATATTCTGTTTATATGGTAATTCAAAGCATTTTAATAATTATAATAAAGGTATATATTGATAAATTAGTAAGCAAATACATATTTTTCTTAAACTTGAAATGAAACTCTAATGGAGGAAGAAATGCTAGAATTTATTTCTCTTCCGTCATTTATGGCGGGTTACAAAACTAGTAATATTATAATATTTGAAATTTAAGCTATTAAATAAAAGGTATTTACATAATAATTTTAACAAAAATGAAATTCAATGTACCGTGTATTAAAATTAAAACATAACTGTCATAAAATCAACACAGTATTTACATAGTTTTCAATCTTTTGTTTGATTTCTCAGCCTTTATTTTTTTATTTAGGCCGAATTTATTTTCCTAGATTAGAATGTTGGCAAAAATAGAAAGTTATTGTGTGCAAGTTTCTCATAAGTGTGGCGTAGATATTGAATATGATGAAATGTGGTTCTTGAATCTGTGTTTCTTAGTAGATATAACCGAAAAGATTAACCAGCTAAACAGGGAGTTACAGGGTCACGACAACTTAATTATTGATGCTTATCACATCATATCACATCACAATAATCACATCGAAGCATTCCAAATCAAGCTAATTTTATTTGAGAGCCAACTTAGAAATATCAATCTTCACCATTTTCCATCATTAAATGAATTGAACAGCAGTCAAACTCCCAATTTTGCGAAGTACGCTGATAAAATTGGAAAACTTTCAGCTAGTTAAATCGTTGTTTCTCAGAACTTATAAAATATGACAAAATGTTTGAGATATTTAATTCTCCATTTCAAATGGACGTTTCCATCGTTCCAGAAGGCTTACAGGTGGAAATAATTACTTTGCAGTGTAACAATGAGTTGAAGCAAATTCATAAAACGACATCAAAAATTGAGTTTTACAACACGTATATAACAGCGGAAAAATATCCTAACTTAAGTTTATTTGCTCAAAAAGTTGTAAGCACTTTCGGATTTACATATGTTTGTGAAGCTTTTTTTTAAAAAAAGGAAATTTAATAAAACTAAATTTCACGCTTCATTAACAGACAAAAATCTTGAAAATCAATATAGATGTGGAACTACCAAAATTGATGTAGATTTAAAAACATTGAGTGATCGCAAGGAAAAACAAATATCACATTATTAAATATTATATTTAAATTTAAGTATGTGCTGAAATAATAAACGGTTTAATAAAAAATGTTTTTGAATATATACTGAAATAACAAAAATATATGATACTATAAAAATTGGTTTTTTCCTATAATATATAACACAATTTTATATCAGAAAGTTGGCCCGCAGAGCGATTTGGGTTGGCCAGGCCTGGTCTAAACGTTCAACCATAAAATTATCACAATTATTGAATCAAAGTAAAGACGTAAGGGTTAATATAGAGAAACATAAAAAAAACATCGTAGGTAAAATGGCCGCTGTTGACTTAGTTTTCTTATCAGATAAGAACTCTTGTTAAGAGATAATATATATATATTTTTTTTTTTAAACTCTTGACACTAACTTAGGTAGAATCACCTTTTCGTGCTTAATTAAGTACGGTACTGCAATTTTACACTACAATATCTACAATATTTCGAGTATTTATTTAACAAATTACTGGCTCTACTCATTAAATGTGGAAAACTACTACTATTGTCTTACTCTTCTTATGAGATAAGAACTCTTGTTATGAGATAATTACTCTAATAATAAAAGTTTGTGTTGCTTGCAAAACTAAATAAATAAAATTTGTGTTTATTTCAAATATTTTTTAGCTTTCTAACGAGATTAAGTTCATTTCAATCAGAATGTATCTATATATAATTCTTCGCCGGTGTCAGCATGTACCGTTATAATTTTTTGTTTGAAAGAAAAATATTGTTTCTGTTTCGTGCATACATTTTGATTTAACATAAATGAAGAAGAGAATTTACTTGCAATCAAATTGGAAGAAATTTTTTTCTTTCTTTCTTACACCTCATCAAGAATGCCTTTAATATAGGAGAAAAAAAAAGTCAAACTTTACTCAAATTGATTTAAATGAAACGGAATATACTGTACACCAGTAGCGTGCGGTGGGTTTTGTCATAAAGTGTGCAACAAAATTAAGAGACATGTATTCGGAAAACAAATATACATATAATTTAATTCACATATGTAATCGAGAAAAACATAAATAAAAACATAAAAAGCTTATATACTATAATTAAATAACATAATTAAATATACTTAGTTACTTATAAATAAAATCCATCCGTCTATCTGTCTTAATAACAAAATCATCAATTACATTTTCATAAAAATCTACCTTTGACTGCAAATAAATTAGCAGTTCTTTTTCAATCGCAATCAAAGATAAATTACTTAATCTATTTTGCCCCATTGTATTACGAGAATACGATTTTATTCTTTTCAAAGCTGAAAAAGATCTTTCAACCGATGCTGTTGAAAAAGGAATTGTAACAATTAAATGAGCCAATTTATTGACTTCACTCAATGCTTCACTCAGCTCATGATCTTTAATGTACTGAATTATTTGAGTTACAGTCATGTTATTTATAGATTGTGACTGGTATATCACGCAAAGTTCATTATTAAGACGTACAAAATCAAAATATTTTTCATAATTTTCCTTCAATGAGCTTAAACCTTCAACCGGAAATTCTTTTTGATATTTATAAAAAAGTTTTGAATTTAATAGTTCAAAAAATTTTAAGGCATTAAGTTTTTCAAACCGCATGTCCATTTGGTTGTAAATTTTGTCTATTATTTCATTGTACAATTGCTTATATATTAATTTTGGATCATTTGTTACCATGTCACGTCTTTTTTTAATTGGTGGTCCTACAGAAGACACAATATCTTGATATATATTTTCAAAATTATTAGTGTTTCTCATATTATGAATGACAGCTATCGTTTCATTAACTTTTTCTAAAGAATAAGTAATATCTAAACTTGATTTTTGCAATATATCAAACAAAACGTCAATATAGCTAAATATTTTACTAAATATAGCCAGAAGAAATTGATTTTCAAATTGTTCAAAAAAAATACAGAAACCTTTGGCCATATTGATAGTTTCATTGTCCCAATAGTTAGGATCATCAAGAATATTTTCAAATAATTGAACTAAGAGTTCTTTTCCGGAACTGATTGTATTTATCAATCGAGAAGAATAATTCCACCTAGTTGTAGCCAACTTTGGAAATTTTTTTTTAATAGTTTCATTTAATATGTAGTTCCTTTTCGTTGATACGGAGAAAAATTATGAAATTGTAGAAACTGTTGCAAAAAATAACTTACATTTTTGTATATATGATACAGACTGTGACAATACTAAATTAAGCACATGCGCGCAACAATGAACGAAAAGAGCTGTTGGATAAGCATCTTTCACTTTTTTCTGTGTTCCATTCATTTCACCTGCCATAACTGCTGCTCCGTCATAAGTTTGTGCAATTAATTCATTTTCACATTTCAAGGTGATCACTGTATCCTTTACAAGATTAAATAGACCATTCGCCGATCGATCGGCACTTACATCTCTAAAATATAAAAAGCGCTCTACAGGTACTCCAGCAAAATTAAGGTATCTTAAAACAACTGATAATTGTGATTTATGTGAAATATCTGAAGTTTCATCTAACATGATGGCAACAAATGGAGTGTTAACTACTTCTTTTTTAATTTCTAATAACATAATATTTGATATAGATTCAATAATATCATTTTGTATTCTATTGCTAGTTCCTGCAAAAACAGTTGAATCATTAAGGTGGGTTGACAAAAGATCATCATATTTGCTGATTAAATTTAATAATTCTATGTAGTTTCCACGGTTCAAAGAAGTAGAATTCTCATTATGCCCACGAAATGCATTTTCTTGTTTTCCCAAATAACAAACAACATCAATTAATCTTTTCAAAATATTTCGATTTCTAGTTACTTTTTCGTTATGTTTCACAATATTTAAAGATTTTTTTTGATCTAGCATTAAGTCTATTCTCACCGTGCCGAAGATTTTTGAGGACACAACTGAAAATATATGAGATTGTGTTTTCTCATGTTTTTTTCCAGCTCCATGCAAATGATTTAAATCAAAATATCCTTGTACAGTCCATATATTTTTGTCTTTCCCAAACAGCAGACACGGCCAACAATATAATCTATTTTCTTCACAACAACCACATATCCACTTGAATTTTTCATAAATTGATTTCTGAAAATGTCGTTCACATTGTTTGTCTTTTATTTTTATAGCTTGCGTTATATTTAAATTAGGTATAGGTCTTGATTGCATTATTTTCTTTTTAAATTCAATATCCCGGTTCGAAAAAGGATTTTTCAATAAATCTTGAATAATAGATTTTGCTTCCATTTCTTTTTTTTAATAAAATAAATAAAACAGTTTGTTAAACATGAAATGAAACTACTTATGTATGCAAATGCATGTAATCTTTGCTTTGTAGATATTATGTATCAACAAAATGTCAAAAGCCAGAATATAAAAAATAAACTTACCATAAACTGTTAATATTAATCAAAATGTCTAACTTGAAAATTAATAGGCACTTGTTTTTAAGGGAAAACAAATTAATGTGTAACAAGAATTTTAGAATATTAATTTATTATTCTAACTTTATTTTCTCGGCTTACTTATTTATTCACTTTTCATTGTCACATTTATTTTTTGTTTTTGTTATGTATATCATAAGCTAATTCTATTTCACCACGTGCAATTTAAAGCCTGCACACCCGAGTAGTATAAATTTTTTAACTTAACCTAAAATTTAAGTATAAAATAATAGAGACAAATTGATATCTAAATATAAGAATTAACGTGCACAAAATATGCTGCACGTTGTCATATTAGAATTCCGCCTGAACATATGCACAAAAGTGGTTCTAAGACAAAATTAATAAACGTGCAAAATAATATACTGCATGTAGTCATTAATTCCACCATATTTTTTAGTTTTAATTTTTTTTTTCACGTTTACCTGAATATATGCAAAAAAAAGTGGTGTAGAAAACATTTCAAATTTCAATCTAATAATTTTCAGTGAGGAAGATGATTTTAAGTTATGGTTTGATTTTTTTTAATTATTATTAATAAAATATGATTATTTACAGTATGAATTGATTATTTATAGGGTGTGCAGTGCACACCTTGCACTCTATGACCGCACGCGACTGCTGTACACATTTTTTATTATTTTCTTTTGTTGTTTTTCTTCTTAATACATCATAGCAGAAAAGAATATTCTTTAATAAGAAGATATGCATTGGGGAAGTCAAGATTCCATTTGCAAAAAAAATTCCATTAGTTAAAGAAGCAAAAAACTATTGTTTTTCTTATGTAATAAGTTGTGAGAAAGAAAGATTTAAAAAACCATTTAATTTTTGAAATTTAATTTTAAATAGCCCACGGGCCACGGGAGAAGAGATTTCTAATGTACATGGTCGTCTGAAATCAACGTATTAAATTTATTAGGGTATGAGAGTAAAGAAATTTTGAATGATTGATTTTTTACAGGTACCTACATAACATAATTTTGGTTCCAAAAACATGTTATTTCTTAAACATAATGTTATTTTCTTTTATTGTCTTATAAGGGAAGTAAACATTTTTTTTTTTGAAACAGATTATAATTGATGTATTTTCAATATATAAATTTTTTCAGGTATTGAGCCTGGTAGTTAATACCAAGAACCAATAATTTTTTTTATGAATGACTCGATGCATTTTTATTTCCTTCAAAATTAAATTTTGCCATGTAATAATCAATGATAATTTATTAATTATTAATAATATTAGAATTTATAAATAGGAAGGAAATTTGAATATTAATAATGTTTTTTATTGCTATGCATTTTTAAGTGTGACACATCCTTAATTATTGATAACTAAGAATAAATTCAACAATATTTCTTTGAGACAAAAAAAGTCGTTCGATAATTTTTTCCCACTTTGTCTTTTGAATTTTTATCTCTCTCTCCCAAATGAAATTCTTATTACTATCTATTTCTTACAATTTTGGAAATCGACTAGAAAAATGGTAACCAAAAATTAATTGACAAATTATAAAATTTCATTCCAGTGCACTTTCTTATTAATGGATATCCTTTGGTAGTAGATGCGTGTGCGGCTTTATATTATATAATAATTTATATATATAATCTTTCCCCTTTTAATTTCAATCTACTGAGAATTGTTTTTGTTTTATGGATACATTTCTTTAACCCAAACGAAAGAGAAACGAAAAGATAAAAACAAAAAAATCAAATAAATGTCGAAATAGCACGTAATTCTTTCTGTTTCCTCCTCTGCTAAAACAAAATGGATTAAAAATATTTAGAATAATAATTTCAAAGCTATTGAATACATTCTTATTTACTTGAAAAATATATTTTAAAATAATTTTTTGACTACATTGATTAGCGTAAGTTATTACGTATTTTTTTATGAAAAATAATCAAAAAAACTTTAATCAATTTATATAATCAACTACATAAATGTTGACGCAATAGCATTTAGGGCAGCGTTTACATATCAGATTTTATTTGATAAAAGTTACTTATTTATTTATTTAAGGTTAATTTAGCTTAAATAAAAAACAGTGATTTTAAATATAGAAATTTAAAATTATAAACAAATAAAATAATAAATAAAAAATAAAAAATAAAAAATAAAAAATAAAAAATAAATAAAAAATAAAAAATAAAAAATAAAAAATAAAAAATAAAAAATAAAAAATAAAAAATAAAAAATAAAAAATAAAAAATAAAAAATAAAAAATAAAAAATAAAAAATAAAAAATAAAAAATAAAAAATAAAAAATAAAAAATAAAAAATAAAAAATAAAAAATAAAAAATAAAAAATAAAAAATAAAAAATAAAAAATAAAAAATAAAAAATAAAAAATGCAAAAATACAATTAAGAAAAAGCTGAAAAAATCTGATAAATGTAGGTAGGTAGTTTATTATCTACTAATTGTTATTATCAATACTATTATTTATAACAATCAATAACAACAAAAATAATCAAACACAACAAGTATTAAACAAAAAGTTCAACAAATAACAAGAGTCGATTTCGATTTAAAGGAAAAAATTAGTTTCCAGCATTTTTTGTTTCAAAAATGTTTGATGATAATAGGATAATATTCTATTTTTTCATTAAACTAAGTCGGATGTCAAAATTTGTAGAACAACGTTTACAGGACAATCAAACTTTCAATAGTACAAACTAAATCTTGATGTCTAAACGTTACCTAATCGTTAGTACCTAATTTTAGCGGTTTTTTATTTGTAAATAAAAAACAATAGATGTATTAGTTTACTTTATTTTTAATATTTTAGTGTTTTTTATTTAAAAAAAAAATAAACAGTACAGATAAATAATAAATGTACCTGTATGTAATATATGAATATATCCTATATCTATTTATTGATATTTGATATTGTAGTCTTTTGTATTTTAAAATAAAAAAAACAGTAGTTTTTGATTTTTTGATTTTCCTAATTTATAAAAAAAAAGAAACAGTAAGACGCAAGTTTCCCGTCCGAGCTGCCTTTGCAATGAACATCAACAAAGCGCAAGGTCAAACTCTCAATAAGGTTAGTATCTTACTTGATGCACCAGGTTTTTCACATGGACAACTATATGTCGGGATTTCGCGCACTGGGAATAGAAATCATTTGAAAATTGTCACCGAAGAGAATAGAACTGTTAGAAATATAGTTTTTAATGAAATATTAGTTGATTAAATATTTCAATCTATATCAATCCAATTATATAATCTGTCTGCTAATCTACTAATTTAACTAAAGTATTATTACTAAAATATTGTTGATAGGGGAATTTTTGATTTTGATAATTTATAATGCAGTACAACCTAGAATGTTCTAATTTTGATTTTTCACTATATATAACGGTAGCAAAAAGTTACGTAGTAACGGGTATTTAACTAGTTAATATAATTAGTATCAGATTTTAGCTCTTTTAATTAGATTGTTTGAAGAAATGCAAATATTCCGAATACTGTTTCGGTACAGATTGAAACTTATAATGTTTCAGACATTATTATAAATTAAAATATGCATTAGTAAAAGCTACAAAAATAATTTGAATTATCTTGTTTTAAATATCCATGAGGTTTATAATGTATTCAAAAATAATAAGAAAAAAAATAGCTAGTTGTTTATTTTTTTTGTTAATTTATTATTATTATAAAGCCAAAAGTAGCAAAGCACAATATTATTCTTCGACATCTGCATTAGAGTGGTTTTGGATCAAATTACTCACGTTAGGTTCTAAGAAAGTTTCACTTTGATGTCAAGCGTCAAAATTTTATCCTTAGATGAAGCTACCGCTTATTGCCAATTATTTTGAGTTCTGCCATCAGCAAAGCTATAGATTGGATTGAAAGTTAATTTCAGGAGGTCATTAATGAAAATGAGAATTAGGGTGGTTGAAAGAACATATTCTTGTGGAACACACTAACACTGATTTGAAGTTGGTTGGAAAAAGATAGGTCAATTGAAACTATGATAGATCGATTTAAAATAAAACTTTCATATGATTTTCTAGTTAGACAATTCTATACGAAACAACTATTAAAGACTTCGCTTCAAAGCTTTGAATCATGTAATTAATATTATATAGAGTACAAATTGAAATATCTTCGAAAATGTGAAAAAAAGAACCATGCTGACTTTTAATGAATCGAATTCGAAGCAAATTGATGTGGTAATGAATTCAATAATTCATCTTTCGTCAATGTAATCTCTACATCCTTACTGTGTTATTTTTTAAGTATATCGGAATTTTTTTCCAAATAATCAAATAATAAATTTTTTGTACTAAGAATTTTAAAAAAATTTCAATTTTTAAATTTCAATCATTGAAGAAATTTTCTTTTTACTAAACTAATCAAACTCATAAGGAGGAAAATAATTTTTCATTGAATTTCATTTGAAAAGAAAAACATTTTTTTTTTTTTGTTAATTCATCACTTTAAAAGTAAAAATTCTTGAAACGAAAAATGATTTTGGTAAATTGATTACGTTTTCACTTTTCCAGTAGATAGCTATACTATTTTCATATGTATGTGTGTATGTATGTGTGTGTAATAATAAGTTAATAATTTCCTAGTTTTTAGAAATGTCAGGAAGTTAGTAATTTTTTGATAATGAAAATTCAATTGGATTTTTCTTCATTTATTATTTTGATGCAAGATGAAGTTATTCAATTATTTTATATGTAACAATTTATATAGATTGATAGGTATATTGAATTGATTGAATAAAGTCCTTCGTTTTCTTTTGCATTTTCATAATTAACTTCTCGGTTAAATAAAAAAATTCCAGAATGATAGATAAGAATCTATTGAAATTGTGCATGAAATTTATTCATGAACATAAATCGTCATAAATTCGTTCATTAGTAACACTTTATTAAAATAATAATGATTTCTTTATTACATTTTTATGTATGTGAATATTAATTTTTAACCCTGTTCCAGAGGTTGTGAATCTTAAAATTTATCTTTACCGAATATTTTGAAAATTTGTCGGTTTAATTTTTGGGGTATTAGAATTTGACATTCATCATCATCACTATCTTAAAGAAGCTGTAGATCTGGGTGAGCTTGCGTGTTTATCACAATATTTCTCCAAAAGGGGCGATCTTGCGCCGATTGTCGGAATTGTACGAGTTTGTGATCATTCTGAAACTCTTCCTTTTACTCAATTACTCTCGGGCTTTCTTATTTAACACGACTGTCTGTTTTCGACTTTCATGCATTTTAATTACGTGAGCAGTCAATCTTAGTCCTTGGAAAAATTCTATATTCTACCTTCTCCATTATTTTTGAGCCGAGTATTTTTA
Organism: Argyra leucocephala; assembly: GCA_963942445.1. NCBI lineage: Eukaryota > Metazoa > Arthropoda > Insecta > Diptera > Dolichopodidae > Argyra > Argyra leucocephala. Next base: position 73,456,929 of record OZ012680.1, read on the forward strand.
GAAGAATTTTTCTTTCAAATATACGTAGGCTGTTCTTCTGGACTACATTTATCTAAGATACCTCGCATCTATATATTATTATAGGTCGTTTTAGAGTTCTATATATTATTTGTCATCTTTTCTTGATATTATTTATTTATTTTATTTTGTCTTTCTCAAAATAGCATCATTGCTCGTACAGAGTATATACATTTATATATTTACTTATATTTACATATTTTTTATTTTATTTGTTTTTATTTTATAAATTCAAAGTTAATTCTGATCTAAAGAAATGAAAAGGTTGCAATAACATTAGTGTAAAACCATAAAAAAAAGAGAAATTCAAGAGGGAATAAGAAAAAAGCTAATCCATTTTTTTGTTTTTTTGTGTTTGTTTACAGATATCAATGATGATTTTAGATATTAACCATATCATACAAATGTTTATTTATGGATATTTTGAATGATTCGTAGTTAAAATTTTTGTAAATATCTGGAAAACTGTTGTAATGTTTAACAGCAACATTATAGTGGTACCCAATTCAAACGAATTAAGTTAGCTGACCTTGTGTTATGTTGATGTATCTCATTGTTAACTTGCAAAATAATGTTTGAGTTGAATGTGTTATGCATTATTTTGCGTATTTGGGTTACTAATATTTTGTTTATATAAAATTCTAATGGTAGGATGTATTTTTTATATATTTATTTTGTTGGAGTTCTAGTTTTTTTTTTTTTTTTTTTTTTATATTATAGCCAAAACTTAGGTTTTGAACCTTTAAGTACTTGCGTACCGTTGACTATTTGAAAAAGGAAAGGATAGTTAGAGGAAAGGAAAGAAAAAGGAAGAAGAAAAGTTTTGTGGGAAAGAGCGAACAATGTTGTTAATATTCGTCTTAAACCTCTGTAAGTCATAAATAAAAAATCCTTCTCTCATTGGGAATGCTTCGATTGGGACGCGGTTCCACAATCGGGATGTTCTTACTATAAAAGAATTTCCATAGCCGGACTTAAACCATCTCGGAATTTCCACTGTGAAAGGGTGGGCACTTGATGCCTCTCGTGTTGTGCGATTGAATTGCTTAAGAGGAGGAAGAAGTGATTTTAATTCCTCGGAACAAGTGCCAACACCAGGCAGATATCTATAAAATAGAGTAAGTGCTCCAACAATACGACGATGACCAAGTGGTATAAGGGATGAGGTCACATTTATGTCGCCTATAAGACGAATGGCGCGGTTTTGAACTTTGTCCAAAAAATTTAAAGCGGTTTTTGGTGCACCTGCCCATAAATGTGAGTTATACTCGAGCTTGGGTCGTATATATGCTTTATAGATTTTTAAAAGGTCTCGAGATGAAAAATAAGTTTTGCAGCGGCTCAAAAATCCTAAACATTTTGCGGCGCTTTTCGCAATATCGAAAATATGCTCATTCCAGTGCATATTTTGATTCACTCGCATTCCGAGAATGTTCAGATCTTTGAGTCGCTGGATACCTTCATTTTGAAGCCGGAGAATTGGTTCGAATGTTGTTAGCTTGTTACTAACAAAACAGCTTTGAGTTTTTGAAGTGTTAAACTCGACTCTGTTAGCTTTACCCCAGTCGACAATTTTGGCAAGGTCGTGATTGAGCGCGCCGGCCATCATTGTTCTTTTGGAGGTGACTGCGGAAGCTGTAGCATTAGTTTGTTTTAGAAAATCATATGATGCTACTAGAGTGCTGTCATCAGCAAAACTATGGATTGGATTGAAAGTTAATTTGAGAAGGTCATTAATGAAAATGAGAAATAGGGTGGGGGAAAGGACAGAGCCTTGTGGAACACCAGCATTGATTTGAAGTTGGTCGGAAAAAGAACCGTCAACTGAAACTATGATAGATCGATTTAAAAGAAAACTTTCAATCCATTTAGAAAAGGTTGAACCAAGGCCTATAGCGTTGCATTTTGCTATAAGAGCAGAATGCCAAACTCGATCAAAAGCCTTAGATATATCCAGAGCTACAACAGTAGCTTCACCAGATTGATGCAGGCTGGTGTTGAGCTTCTCGCAGAGGCATGTCATGAGATCACCGGTGGAACGTTGGGCTCGAAAGCCGTATTGGCTATCATGAATTATACCTCTACTGTCAAGATATTTCTTCAGCTTATGATTAATTAAGATTTCCATCGTTTTTGAAATAATGGAAGTAATAGCTATGGGCCTATAGTTTGAAGGATTGCTTTTGTCACCTTTTTTAGGAATAGGATAAACTTGGGCAACTTTCCAATAGGAGGGGTAAGTTCCTGACGAAAAGGACAAATGGAATAAGTTGCGCAGAGGTTTAGAAATAGCGAAGGCAATGTGTCGCAGCACAATTGCAGGTATACCATCAGGACCGGTAGATTTTTTTATATCGAGATTCTTCAAGACTTTTGCTACAGCTCTTGTTCTAAAGTAGATCCTTCCGAAGGAATAATTTAGAACAGGGATTGATGAAGGATTTTGGGCTGTAGGAGGGAGTGTGGAATTAGCTGCAAATAATTTTGCGAAGAGATTAGCCTTTCCAACAGAATCTGATATAATAGTACTATTATTATCAATCATAGGTGGAAACGAAGACTTGCAAAAATTTTGCCTAACATTTTTAGCAAATGTCCAGAAAGACCTGCTGTTGTTGGGGAGATCAAAGATTTCTCGTCTCAATCTTTGGTTATGCAGGAATTTTTGCTGATTGATAATTTTTTTACATTTATTCCTAACCACTTTATAACTCTCATACGTATTGACTGTTTTATTGTTCTTGTATTTTTTGTAAGCTTCTTCTTTGGATTTCAGAGCTTTGCTGCAGAGGTCGTTGAACCAACCTGAGGGATTTCGTTTTATACTTCTAAGGCTATTTGGAATGAAAGTTTTCATTCCTAATAGAATCCTCTTGGTAATCACCTCTGCAGCAAAGTCGACATTTTTATATTGGAAACACAACGACCAGTTCGATGCATTTAAAAAGTTGTTGAAGCCTTCCCAGTCAGCTTGGTGATAATGCCAAACTAGTCTTTTGGGAGAATTAGAAGAACTGGTTGTTGTGCCTACTTCGAAGCTTGTGCTTACAAGACAGTGGTCGGAACCACCTAGCGGAGAGTTAACAGAGATTGAATATTTCTCTGGATGGGTAGTTAGGAATAAATCCAGGAGGTGTCCGTTCTGGTCGCGTCGGTCTGGTATCCTCGTAGGGCTTTTGACAAGTTGAGAAAGGTTGAAAAAATTGGAAAAAAGTTCAACTTGTTTGCCTTCGGGACTGTTGTGACTAGAAAAATTAAGCCAGTCTCTGTTATGAATATTGAAGTCTCCCGCCAGAATAATCTCAGACTCGGGATTGGTTTCCAGAATTGAGTTTATCTGGTTGGATAGTCTTTCTATAAGCATATCAGTTTCTAGCTGATTCGCTTGAGGCAATCTGTAAATAAAACAGAAGTGAATGATGTGCTTATCGGCGTGTATTTTCATCCAATTATATTGATAAATTGGATTGGAGCACTCAAAATTTTGAAGAGTCTTATAAGCTATATCATTTCGTATATACAAAGCAATCCCTCTATGGGGTATAAAAAGTGGCACAAGCGAATAATTATTGATATTAAAGTTAATATCATTATTCACAACTTGTGTTTCACTTAGTGCTAAAATTGCTGGATTTTGGAGCCGTAGATGGCTTTCGACGGAATGGAAATTTGTTGATAGACCGCGAATGTTACAAAAATCTATCTTAAACATAATAACGAACAATTTACAAAGAGAAAAGGAAAATAAATTAAACTTAACAAAAAGTACCGAAAAAAAAAAAATATATATATATATAAAAAAAAAAATATATAAATTAAATTTTTTGGCCCACGTACCACTTACTTATACCACCCCTGCAATGAATGCAACTGAAACCAATATCTACACACAACAGTTTTTAATACCTTATTGGGTGTAGAAATACTCTCAGAAACATTCACTGCAGGTTAGAACAATGAGAAAAGTTCTTAAGTTATATAAGTTTTTTATTGCCTTACTTTGGATTCTTTCTATTCTTAGTAAGATTAATTTCGATGTGTTACCCCAAATCATTATGCCATATGCGAACATACTACGAAATAAGCTACAGAGTAGTGATCGCTTCAAATCATATGGTACACTTCCATTTATATTAATCAATTCGTTATCAGTTCGGGCTCAATTATTATGCCTAGATATTTGTAAGTATAAGCTTTGTTGATCGTTTGGTTATTGTATTTAATGTTCAGCTTATCTGATGCTTTTCCCTTAATTAACATGTACTTCATTCTTCCAATATTGACGGTTAACTTATGCAGGAACATCCACTTTTTTCTAAATCACTATTGATATTCCTTTTCATATTCGTATATTGGTTTTCAGAATATACCACCACTAAGTTATCGGCATAAAGCCAATTCTGTAAAGCTATTAATATATACTGAAAACAATATTGGTCCCATTGAGCTACCCTGAATAACATCATAGTCAATTGTATTCATAAATACTTGTTTACTTGTCAAGTGTTGTAATTTGTTTTCTATCGGACAGGTAGCTTTTAAACCAGCTGTGTTCAGTGCCCTTGATTCCATATTCAAATAAATTACGCAATAAAGTTTTACTGTCCACTGTGTCAAAAGCCTTGGCAAGATCGAAATACATCACTGCTACACATCACATAACTGCACATCGAAATGATATTGTAGGAGCTTTCTGCTTGTATAGTAACATAAGTTAACGGTCCGAATTTTGTTATTACAGCAGTGCTGTATACAATTATCGCTTCTTAAGTTTGTTCCCAGGTATTTGAAGCTTACTACTTCCTTCAAAGTTGTGCTCTCAGATTTTTATATTCTGATTTGCACTTGTTTTAACATTTTTGGATTTCTAGCTTTTTCTTGATTGATTTTTAATTTTTGTTTGCATTTCCTCCCAACTTCCCTTCTTTGACTTCTTGCGTTACCTTGAACTTCGTGTACGGCTTTGCACTTATTGCAACTCCTTGCACTTCCTGAACTACCATGCACTTCCTACATGACCGTGCATAGATGCAGGAAGAGCAAGGCGAAGCATAAAGTTCATGGTGGTGCCGGAAGTCCAACATGTTGCCTTTTTTTTTATATTAGGACAAAATATCCCATTATCTACATCCCCAGCACCCTAACTGCCTTCGCAGAATTTAAGCCATATTAAAATGAAAAAAGAAGAAGAAGGATAGTAAATAAACTTTATATAAATAAAAAAAGAAAAAAATTTAAAAAAGAATTAGATATAGAATAGTGAGTACAAAATTTACGGACAAGTTAACAGATAATATTTATTTACCCGTTGAGGAAACACAAAAGATGGTAGGTTGTTCCATAGTTTAGAGCTTTGGTTGACGAAAATAGTTTTATATTTCACAGTTCTGGTACGAAAGTGGCTCTAATACAAATTTGTGAGAGAGGGCTGCCCTGCGAGTATTACGCTGGAATGGTTGTATTTTGGCCTTAATATTTTTTATTTCATCGGATCAGTTACCCAACAGATATTTATATAATAGAGTGGCTGCTCCTACATTACGGCGATGATTTAATGGTACTAGTTGTGTAACAAACATATCCATCATTGTTAACTTTGATGGCTCGCTTTTGTACCTTATCTAGGTACAGTATTATTGCACTACCTTGATTTTCCCACACCGCCTTGTATTAATTTTTTTTTGTCTCTATTTCAAGTTGCACAAATACTTCTGCCATATACTTCAAAGACCTTTTTATCATGACTACTATATTAGCCGCATATATACTTAATATTTCAGTTGTCATATTGAAGATACTACCTCACTTAATCAAAAATTAAGTTCAATAATAATGCGGATAGTACATCCACTTGTCGTACTCCTAATTTGTACTTGTCGTACTAATTTGTATTGTCAATTCATGTATTATAACACCTTTAGCTTTTTTGATTCGTTTATTGTCATTATGACTAGACTTTCTAAAAAAATGTTTATGCTGGCAAATGCTGGTTTGAAGTCTTTTAAAACCATGTTCATACAAATTTTCCATACTTTGTTTTATGATGAATATTTTCTCAGTTGTTGAACTTTGATTTTTGGCTTCGGGATACTCTCAGCAGTGGTATTTTCAATAACTTTACTTTATAACTATTGATATTTTGTATATAATGTTTACTTATTTGTAATTGGATAATTCTTTATTCAAATAAATTTCACAAAGCAAATGATTAGGCTGCTCCAGCTGTTTTGCTCAATCATAACCAATACTACAAAACTCAACAACTCAAATACCAATAAAATTTAATCTGAATATCTCAAAATCCAAATCCCAACCTCCGGCGGTTCTTAATACACTTTGCAGAAAACAGCTGGTTCTGTTTAAAAATATAACACCTCCGGGCATGTAAATAGTCTGGTGAAAACTTAATATAACTTGAATATAAAAATCTTAACCATAAAACTTACACAAATTAATCTGTAAGAGGCCTATAACCAAAATTTTTCAAGCTATAAGATTCCAAAAGATTTTCATATTTCAATTACATCTAATTACACGCTGGGTGGCGCAGTAGGTAGATCGCCTGCCTTTTAACCGAAAGGTCCCAGGTTCGATTCCCGACTGAGGCAAAAAATGATTTCTGGATTTTTCGACTTGGTCCAGTACCCTTTATCATTGGGATAAAATAAATGATAAATAGTTGAGAGTTTTTGTTATCACCAAAAATAAAATGGAACTATGCTATTGAGAAGGCGAAGTACTCTACAATAGATATAGTTTCCACATTTAAATTAGTCTATACCACAAAAATTCTACAGAAAAAGCTATTGTATGTGATTGTGTATTCCAAATCTCTGTTTAAAAGCAGTTAGGGTGTTCATCCCATAGACTTGGAATTATATAAAAAAAAAAAAAAAAAAAATTACATAGCATTCAAAATAGTGGGGGCTATCACCCCACAAACACAGTCTCACATTTGAATCTATGCAAGTTAAGATATTGCTATTATGTTTGGATTTTATGAATTTCTCAAAATAATTTTTTTTGGATATTCTGACTTTTGGATTTTGAGAATTGGGTTTTTGTAGAATTAAGGAATCAATGTTAAATTACCCAAAACTAGCACTGCGGTATTTCTAGTAGCTACCCTTAGCACTTTTAGTAAAATATTATAATTTCAATTCAACTTTTCAATTTGTTTAATTTAAACCTGCTGGCTGACATGGTATCATCACTGTCCTGTAAACCGCCTTCCGTACGGCATAGGGAAGTGAATGTGATTTATAATTAGTAGTAATTATAACACCAAAAAAAGTACAAAATGAGCTCAAAGCATAGATTTTTGCTTATTTCATAAAAGTTTTCCCATTCCTCAATAATTTATACAATTCAAAAAAAATCTATATTTTAGGGCTTTTTGTCAATTTTTTTTTATTAAAATCTTTATAATCTTTACACATTTTTTCTTTTTACTAAAAATTCATAATAACCTTTTTTAATAGACACCATTTTGCATATTCAACTTAAATGTGCCTAACAAAAAGAGAAATTAGTCTATTGATCCTTTTTATTTCTATTATACAGTTTTCATCATAATTTTCAATTATATATTTTTGCTTCTTTGAAATTTCCATTTTATTTAATAACTAAATTACTTTTTCTATATTTATTATATTTATTATGTGTGTATATAATATATATATACATTTGCATTATTCAAAATGATGGAGGAGTTTCAATATTATAATATATTAAAATTCATTTAGTTCAATTCACGGATTAATGCGCGCCGCGCAACCATTTAAATATATTGTGCAACAGAAAAGATGAATGCGGTACAAAGTAAAAGAAACAAAAAAAAAAACAAAAATGAAAAAACTTTAAATAATTTTTTCAGCAAAAATTTTGAATATAAAAAAAGGAAATTATTACTTTTTTTATTTAATTTTTTTCTTTTCTTCTTATTCATATAGAATTACATATTTGCCTTTTACACTATTTTAATGCTCAAAAATTAAATCAAGGAAGCGAAAAAAGCTAAATGTTCCCAACACAAAAATGTATAAATTTTGATTCTTGTTCTTTTTTTTGTTTTTTTTTTTGGTCTCAATTCGTGATCGGAATACGATATTAGATTATTCTGAAAACGACACATGTTTTATATAATAAATCCATATTTTAGGTTACCTCACAAGTATATTCACATCATAATGTAGAATATGTATATCTAATGTGTACAGAATGCATATGTATGTATATTAATATGTGTATAATATGTTTCTATATTTATAATGTAAATAAATGGTAACATCATTTTATTTGAACCGGATATGCAACGCAAGCTGGTTCTTTTTCAATAAAATATCGAAAATTCATATGACATCTTTTGATGTTGCATTTTTCCAATACATATACATAATATGTACGTTACGTACGTAAATAAACATTATAGATATTTGTATTATTTTATAGATACAGGATGAACCCGAAACAAAGAAGTATAAGGACATCAGGAATATGATTGAGAGATTAAAATAAAGAATTATATGAAGAGGGAAGTTTATTCTCAATCCTTTAGAAGCATAGAGACTCTTTAATGTTTTGCGTTAACGAAATATCGAGTATTTTTTTAAGCCCGATAGACAAGAAATTAAATTTTAATAAAATTTTTTGTATTTATTCGAAATAATACATGGGATTAACATTTGAAAATGATTGTGGGTGTATGGCCATCGGCACTCTAAGCCTCCAATTTTTGTGGCATTTTTTTAACACTTCTGGCCACTAGTCATAAATAATACGAACAATGTTGTCCTGCAAAGCGTTAATTGTTACTGAATTATCAACCGAAACCAATGAATTTACCTCACAGAAAACAATCAAAAGTTGCCAAGTTACACGACCTTCCAGTTCAATTCACCGGTTTGTTTATAGAAATCAACTTATCGCTAAATTTTGATTATGGTTGTGGTCGTCGTATAGCACATAGTATTATCTTGTTGAAATCACAGTTTTTCCATGTAAATGTCATCCATATTTTCAAATAAAATGTTTAGTAATGATCTCCATTAACCACAACGGTAGTTACGACCTCATTTTTTTTCCTCAGTTATCGCTCAACACAATTTTGCGATAAAACAATGGGTCAGTTTTCAACTGCTTCTTAGTCTCATTGGCGAAAGAATGACGCATATTATGATCTTGTTAATTGCTGTATCAGCTGGATATCATACGAGAAGTGTAGGCCAAGATTTTTGCACAAAATTTTCCACTCCAGTCATAGCTCCAGTTCCTTTTACCGACAACGAATTGACAAATTTGGATCTCTTTTTACACTATTGTTTACAACAGTGATATTCCGTTCAGTTTGCACATACCGTGTTGGTGTTCTTTCATCATTTAAAGAGCATGTGGTATAAAATTTCTCCACAATTCGAAGGATGGCTTGTTCAATTGAATGATTATGTGTGTCCTTAAAACAACGGGGTCATCTATAAGTTGGCCGAATCGACGACCGAAATAAATATGAATAGTTTGAAACGTTGTTCAAGTAAAAAAAGGTATAAACTTATACTATAAGTAATTAATTAAAGTATAAAGTAACTTCAAAGTCGTTATTGGTTTTACATAAGTTAATTCGACCACAAAATAGCATACGTGTTTTGTATAAAGTCGATTTATTAGTTGTTTAATTTTGATAGCTCAATAGTGGCTATGAGTCTTTGAAAAAATGCATTCAAAAAATTTTATTAGTGTCACAGAATCCGGTTAACTGTAATCGTGCACCAAGTTCAATTTTAGCCAATTTTACTTATATACTCTGTGAGATTTATGAAAATTATTATTGCAATATTTTAGCAATGAGTTTCGTTTACAAATGTATATCAAGTCAAGTCACGTATTTTTATTATATTTTCATAATTTGATTGCTAATATTATAAATCTTATTAAGCCATTATATACCGCGCATTAATATTTTCATAAATAACATAGTTGAAAATGTCGTAAGTTAGGAGATTGAACTCGTATAAATTGCAAAATTAAAATTTGAAAATTATCAAACTTACTTTTAGTTATCACAAAATGAGAGTGGTTCACAGCCACTACTATACCTACTTTAATTTGGTTTTTTTAGGTGCATTTTTATAGGCAAAAAAATAACTAAAGAAATCTTTAAGTCATCAAAACTACTGCAGAGGCAAAGAAACCTTATAAAAATTTAACCCTATACAAATTTTTGTTCATTTCAATCTCCTAGCACTAAGATTCATTACTCCTGGTACACCTTGTATTAAATTAAAAATATTTAAATAGAAAAATATTTATATATGTTTATTATATATATATATACATTCTTGTATTTTTCCTTTAATTTTCCATTATAAATTTAATACGGTGAAAACGATGCTTTTCTCGATTCCATAAATGCATAATACGAAAACAGAATATTTTGTTTTTTAAAAGAAGAGCTGAGCTGATCAGTAAAGTTTTGAAAGAGACTTCTAAAACAAATACAGTTCTCAGTAAAAATATTTTGTTATTTTAATTTATTTAATAATAATTATTATTTTGCAAATCCTTCAGGAGCTATATTAACTCAAGCATATATTATTCAAGCAAGTATTCAAGCTAATGTACATGTTATTGAACTTTGTGCCCGAAATAATTTTGGAAGAAGTCATACTGACTCTCAATTCATACACCATGACACCCAAGTTAATATAGAATTGGGTAGATGTGCTTAAAACCATGGCGAAAATAAATAAAGTCACTATCAAGACACTCTGGCATCGCAGGAAACGAAGCTGTAGATTACCTAGCGAGGAGTCCTGTCGATGGCAGCGATTTTCATTTCAGGATCAAAATGTTTTGTGAGATTCCCCTAAGCACAGTCAATGATACAAATAAAAACTTTGATAGAATAAAAAACATAAGATGAATATCCATGCCTAAGCCTTTTCGCTCGAGAAAACTAAAATTCTTCTAAATTTCAACGGCACAAAGATACGCATCATGGTAGGGATAATAAGAAAAGAAAGTATTTTTATAAAATTAGGCTAACCGAATAAAACTTGTGCGGAAAATGAGAAGTAGTGGATAAAGCTATTGAATATCTGTTCTCTAAATGTTAAGGCCTCGTTCGTGGCCTCGATCTCTCGTCATCTAAAAACAACATTTGCCCAAAAATAAGAGCTAACCAACATACCACTGGATAGTGTTGTATAAAAGCAAAATGGTATCTTTTCCAAAAATCCGAATTAAAAACTGAGGTTTTTTGCATAACGGTATCTTTGCCAAAAATACTTAAAGGCAAAATAGAACATTTTCCATTTGTTTTTATTTTACTTCAAAAAGTTATCTTTTCCAAAACAAAATTTAGGAACCAAACAGTATTTGTGTAGGATCAGTCGTGTTTTTTTTCTTTCAAAACTGAATGGCCATCTATAGATTTTTATTCTTATTTGACATAAAATTAATTTAAAAATTTTCCCCTAGGGCCTAGAATACTATAAAATAAAACAAGATTTGATAGTTAAACTTAGAGTTCATTAAGTGAAAATACCTCTCAGATCTTTCTTCTTAGCTGCTAAAGTAGAGAATAACAATTTGATTGACGTTTTCGTTCGACTGCCAGAAAAATATGGTTTTGCCAAAGCAAGGGAGCTGAGAGTTATATTTATATAATTTTTCGATTGTGGTAGGTTTTTGAAAATCATCAATAACTAAAGATAATGTGTTCTTATATTCATGGACTGAAAATCAGAGACCGAAAGGTTGTAATGAAAATACGGCTGCTGTTTATCACAGACTCGTTCAAACAAATTTAGAGGAAAACATCACGAGTGTATCTATGTTTATATGCAAATATTGGTGGGGTCCAGAATAAAAATCAAGCTATTATGGCTATGATTTCATACTGGTTATTCAATAACGCCCCAAAAAAGATAAAACATGACGAAGTCATTTTACCCAATATGAGGTCACTCTTATATATACCACCTGATAGAGTATTTACTTTATTAGAAAAATTGGTTAGATCAAATGAAAGATTTTTTTTGCCAGAAGACTATATTCAAATGTACAACCATTATGGTACCTACAATCATTAAGTTCAAGTAATTGTCCAGCAAGAAATTGGAACGAAGCTATAGTACTGACATTTTAAGAGTCAGTGAAATTTTAAATTAAATTTATCGAAGCGGTTTATTTTTAAAACAAAACTATGAAAGGTTCAATACAGTTAAGGGGTGAAACAAATTATATATCTGATTTGGTTAAATTCGGATCAATAGTGAAAAAGGGGAAAAAAAATTGAAAATCTGATTTTGCCTTCAATCTTAAAAAATGAATACAAAATAAAACAAGAAAAATTAAAAGACGTAGATGTTTTACTTGAAAAACATTGTGGTGAAAATTAGAGAACAAAGGAAAATTCAAGTTTTTATAAAAATATAATTAATATTAAATGAAAGCGGTTATTCAGTAATATGTGAGCAGTGTGAAGAAGATGGCTCAATTTTACATATTTAAATATATTTTTTTTAATTTTTGTATTTTTTATTAATATGCAATAAAATAATAGCACATTATGCTGCTCAAAAACCTTTTTTTGTAAATACAATACTCCCACTCTTTTTATTTCTAATTTATTTTGAAACAAAAAAAGAAAGAATTATGTCCTCGTCGTAATGCAAAATAATGCACAATTGCATTGATATGAATAAAAAAGTTATTGATAAAAAACTAAACTAGTTAGACATTTCAGTGAAAACATTAGTTCAAATTAGTCTAAATAATTACAAATCAAAGGTGTAAATATTCTAGTAATATAAGCTCTTGAAATATAAAATTAAAATATATTAAAATACCATATTGTACAAATACATTAAGGCAATAAATAAAATAATAAGAATATAAAATTAGTTCAAATGTTGAGATTTTTGTTTTATTTTGCTAACACCATAATAATTAAACTGGCATGTTCACTTATTTAGTTTATTCAAATAATTGTAAAATATATATTATTAAATAGATTTTAATACATTTTTCCTTCAATTTGTAAATAAAAAATATTTAAGATAACTAATTTGTTTTGAGAGGGAATTAGGGACACGTAAGTTAATGTTGTACGTATTTACGATCCACCGGGCGGAATTAGGAAAATGATATATCGAAATAATTAATTAAGTTATTCACCTATTTTTGATTATATAAGAATGCAATTGGAAAATTTAAAAGTGAAATTGAACATACTAAACTGAACCTAATTACGTCCTACATATTTAAGTTCGCATTATGATGTACTTTTTTGTTACAATTAAATTTTGAGCTTTGATACATGTACAACGTGTGCTAATTGCGAACTAAATATTTGTAAACTATTTTCAGTAAATTATTTTTATTTCTCGTCTTCTATGTTAAAAAATCTTTATTTTAAGGTTTATACCAATTACTTGTTTTTTATAAATAGAAGCAATCTCTGAATTTTTCTGCCATCAAAAATTTATAAAGGTATTTAAAATGAATTACCAAAAGAATTTGTTTACATTTCAAACATTTTTTTGGTTCTACGGATTATTCAGACATCGTAATTTAAATATTACAGATCTATCTTCAAATAACACGGCATTGATGCCAATCTTCGATAGAAAATTATAATGATATCGATCTAAATATCCAATATAATGGGCAAGTTGAATTAATAGGTCAAGAAAGTAATTAATTCCAAATCTATACATCACCGGTATTTCATAAACTACTTGAAGCAAATCGTGTAATCAAGAAACTCGAGGAAAGACGTTCGAAGAAATTTACCAACACCATTTAAAACAGTTTTATTTTGGCCTGTAAAAAATGAAATGTTAAAAAAGTTAACGAAAACGAAGAAACACAGAAAGTTAAACGAAATTTAAAAACAAAAACGATATTAAATACCAACGTAGTTCAAATGAAGAAAAAACTGATAATATGCCTTGTAATAATATTAAATTTGATTTGGTTTTTGTTTGGCAGACTTCATTGTCGAATTTTTGAAACGCCTATTAACTATAATAAATTTATCTATTTTATAAATAATAATAAATAATTCTACTCAAATATTATTTATTTATTACAAATCATCATTCTTAATTATTTTAAAGCGATTTCTTTAATAAAATCGAGATTTAGTACATGTGAATCGCAAATAGGTTCAAAAAACGGAACTAGCTATACCTGTGGGCGGACTTAGCTCATATTAAAAATTTCGTGCGGAAATATGTACAGTTCAATTTTTCTTGTTAGTCTTAATATTTTATTATTTAGGTATTTAGGAAATATAATAATACAAGATACCCCTATTTATTAATTATAATTCAAGTTAAAGCCAAATTTAACGTTTTTAACAAGCCCCGGTGCACTTCTTCAGATAGCCGCCCTATATAAGTTCGTTTCTAAGATTTTAACCCAAATTACTAAAGAACAAATAAACTCAAATTTCAAAATATTATTACCGACAGCTTCTGTAGTATGTTTAGTCTAGACTTTTCCATCTGGTTGTGCAAAGTGGTTTGACTTGAGACTTTGAAAGTTAATAATTTAGTTAAATTTAACTTCATTCTTTTCATAACAACATTTTTTATATTCAAAATATTCAAATGATTCTGATTCAACATTATAATGATGAATTTTCTCTTAATCACTTATCTCAAAGATAAAGTTGCATTGTATTGGAATATGAAGGATAGCATCACACAAAATATAATTACTGTTCTTATCTTATAGAAAACGGGTTTTTTTTTCTTATCTCTTAATATCTTTGTTTGACATTGATATGGCATGACAGTGGCATGGCAATGGCATAGTAATTAGCGAATAGCGATCATATGGATGGCACAAAATAAGGCTGTTCCTTAAATTTTGAAATCGTATCGACATTTTTTTTGTAAGCACATATATATAGAACTTGCTTATGTATATGGTGCACTTTTTTGAAGTTCATAAAGGTGTTCCTTAAGTAACCACATTTGCAATGTAATTTTAATTGGCTAATGAAAGAGTAAATATAGATTGAATGATTTTTTTTTACTCTTTACATTTAGAGCAGTGATGGGGGAGCTATGGCCCGCGGGCCAAAAATCGTCCTCGACATCTATCAATTTGGCCCACGCTCTGACCCAGAACATGTTAGTTACAAAAAAAATTTAATCATTAAAAAATTTAATAAAGTTCTTTATTCCAAAGTTTTTATATTTAATAAAAATTTCGTGTTTTTTTTTTTGTTCACACATATAAAATTTGATATTTTTGCTACATAACATAACAGTTCCTTAATCGTTTTCACATTCTATCATTGCGGTTTGTATATCAAACTCCTAACAATATGCAAAAATCTGTAATTTGTCCAACCAACTAAATAAAAATAAATTCAGAAAAATTCAGTTAAATTTTGGAGCATACCTAGTAAATAAATTCGGTTAATCCCCTTTTAAGAACAAACAATTTTTCATGACAGAAATATCGTATTCGAAATAAAGGTTGTGGTAAGATAAGTAGTGTTTATTTTATTTTAAATTAAATAATTATGTGTGTGTCTGCAAAAAATGAGTAGTGAAGGTAAAAAAGAAAGAAGGATTCAGAATATAGAAGTTTTAATGAAGAATGGAAATGGAAATATTGTTTTACAATGTATAATGGCAAACCTATGTGTTTGTTATGTAATAAAAACGTTTCGGTACCTAAAGAATATAACATTTCAAGGCACTTTAATACAACGCACGGTAGTTCTTCTTATGTGACCAAAGCTGAGAAAGAAGCACGAGCTAATCAGCTACTTAACTCACTTAATGCCCAACGTAATATCTTTATTAAAACAACAGCTTCACAAAAATTAACCATAAAAGCAAGTTATGCTGTGGCGTTCAAAATAGCGCAAACTAACAAGATATTTTCCGATGGCGAAATTGTAAAAGTTTGTGTATTGGCAATGTGTGATATTATTTGCCCTGAAAGAAAAAAAGATTTTCAATCTGTATCGATGTCGCGAAGGGTTATCACCGAAAGAATTGAGAAAATTGATGAAAACTTAACCTCAAATTTGTTAAAAAAATCTAAAAATTTTACATTCTTTTCTATAACAATGGACGAAAGTACTGACATCAGTGATACTGCTCAACTTTTAATATTTATGGTGTAGATAGGTGTATATGAGAATTTCGAGATCACAGAAGAGCTGCTTTCTTTGCAATGTATAAAGGGAACTACAACAGGTTTAGATATATTTACAGAGTTCAAAAAGAGCATAACATCTTTAAATTTAAATATTAATAAATTAGTTAATATTACAACTGACGCGCACCAAATATGATTGGCAAAAATATTGGTTTCAAAGGAACCTTTAAGAAAGAATACCAAGAAGTTTCAGTTGATTTTCTGCATTGCATTATTCACCAAGATGCTTTGTGCAACGGAGCTCTTAACGTGAAGGAAGTGCTTGAAGTTATTGTATCTTCTGTCAATTTAATCCGTTCCAGAGCACTCCATCATAGACAATTTCAAGACTTTTTACAATCTGTAGATGCTGAATATTCCGACTTAATTTAGTATTCAAAAGTAAGATGGTTAAGTGCAGGAAAAGTATTCGAAAGGGCTTAGAACTTAGATTTCAAAACGATAGGTTTTGGAAAAAATGAAATTATTATGTTTTTTGAAAAACTTGACAAGAAAGAAAAATTTTCAATATTTGAAAATAATGACTGGATTTCTGATTTTGCTTTCTTCACCGATTTCTTCAGTCATTTAAATAAACTAAATATAAAACTTCAAGGGAAAAATCAATTTATAGATGTGCTTTGGACTAGTATAAAGTCCTTTAAAGTTCAATTAGTACTTTTCAAAAACCAGTTGCTTCAGAAAGATTTTACTCACTTTCCGAAGCTTTTGACAAGAAATCCTACTGATAATAAATTACAACTATATGCGGAACAGCTTACAAAATTATACAACGAATTTGAAAAACGTTTTCAAGGTTTTAAAGAATTAGAAACTGATATAAACATTTTTTCAATCCCATTTCTGATAAATGTCGAAGAAGTCGAACCCAAATATCAAATCGAATTAATTGAGCTTCAAAATAACATCGAATTGAAGCAAATGTTTATAAATGTACCAAAATTAGAATTTTATAAAAAATTGAACAAAAAATTATTTCCAAATTAATTTTGTATGCACAAAAAATGATGGCAATATTTGGTTCACCATACATATGCGAACAAGTGTTTTCAACAATGAAACTCAGAAAAACTGCAATCAGAAATAGACTTACTGATAGTCATCTAGCTTCAATATTAAAAATAAGTTCCTCCCAAATTAAGCCTAATCTTGATGAAATCGTAGAGAAGCATTCGCAATATCATTTTGCATCCCCTTCTAAACAATAAGACTAATATAATATTAGTATTTTGTAAGATTTTAATTTTTTAAAATAAAATATAAATTTATTTCTATTATTTTCAGATTCTATAATGCCATCAGAAAAATGTATTAATTTCTATTTTTTTAATTTTATCAAATATATATACATATGTTAAATGTACAATCAATTTAATCAATTTAATAAAAAAATTTGCGCTTAAATTTAATTAATTACTTATACTTGTTTTATGTCAGCGGACTAAAATTTTAAGGCCCCCACACAAATATAAGTTTTCTAATGTGGCCAGATCGATAAAAAGTTCCCCCATCACTGATTTAGAGTGTATTATCAGTATTGTGTATTGATGAGAATCATTATAGAATAGTGAATAGTGATTAGTGAAAAGTATACAATACAGAAAATATTAAGGAACAGTAGAAAATGTGTGTTCCATTTTTTTTTAAGTATTTTTACTTATCTAGAAGTTTGCTTTGTATATGGTGCACTTTTTTTAAGCTGATAAAAATTATAGTAATGTACAATATAAATGCGTTACTACTAACTTCTACTTTATGAATCTTTTCTATTTTGTTTGAAAATTATTCAAACTTTGAAATTAAGAATTTATATTTTGCGTAATACCAATAATATTACATACCTACTATTAGAAATTAATGAGTATTTAAATGCAATGTAACCAAACAATAATATTTTTGATACCTAATGATACAAATTACAAAAGTTGGAAGTAGGATGGGTGTAGTGTGGTGATTTAGGAAAGCTTATATTTTTATGCAAATAGGTAGCTTGTCTTTAGTGCGAAATGCAAAAGGGATAATTTTCAGAATTTAGTAACAAAATGGATCTTTTCCGTTTTTATTGTATTTTCTACAACAGAATTATAAATTTTTAATTTTTTATCCTAAAAAACTTAAAAAGCTTTCTAAACTGAATTCAAAAATACATTTATATTAAGATTTTAGAATGATTTAAGATTTTAGAAGTTTTTCGTATTTTACAGAAAATTAACTAAAAAGCCAAAGATACCTTTTTGCTTTTATATGACACTGTCATATAGTGATAGAGGGATCGAAATCTAATACTGCTTACACTCTTTTACTTCTACGTTCAATATTTTAACAAATTAAGAATATTTATCACAAATTATATCATTTTAACACAATTATATTGTCCTAATTGGTCTTGATATGCAATGGTGTAACAGAAAGAAATAAAAACAAAATATTATTACATGAAATTAGTTCAACAAACTACTTTGTTCATTAATATCCACAAAACTCCTGTTGGTTCAATAAGGAAAATTTTTAGATTTATACAAATTATATGGTGAACGAATAATTCTATACAAAACTGTTAAAACAAATAACAAAAACAAAAAAAACAACAACAAAACCAAAATTCATATAAGGATAAAGAACACCTATGGTAGATCTATATGTGGTGTTCAAAGTTGTTGGAATATTAAAAATAACCCTATTTTCATACTAAAATTAGTGCATTATGAATGCATTCATAAGCATAAACTATTCAGTATTAAATTTTTCAATGTACTTTACATACACATTATATTCATATATTCAGAAATATTCATAGAAATTTATATTTTCCATTATTAAATGCATATAAGTTTACATTCCATTCATATAATATGGTACAAGAATACACACACACACACCCATATATAAATATAATTATATTTGTGTTGGAGTGAAACAGCATGCAATGCATATAGGGATGGGGTAACTTTTGTGATTTTTTTCTGTTGAACGAAAAGAAAAGTTTTTTTTTTTTTTTTATTTTTTTTTTTATTTTCAACACTAGAGAGAGAAAAATTATCTGCTTAAAAAAAATACAGGTTACAAAAAAAACAAAAAATTATCAAATTCAGGTACTTGGGCGGCTAAAAATTAACTAAAAAAAAAAGAGGAACTAACTAAAAACTAATATGTGCTGGATAAAGTATCATTCATAATAGAAGAAGAATTTTCTTTTTATTTTTTGTTTTGGTATATTTTGTTTAGTTGTTTTGCTTTTCAACTTTAAAGCTAATGTGATGAAGTTTGTAAGAATGTAAAAGGATTTTGTAAAAAAAAAAAAAATTATTTTTGTAAACGCTTTTGTTTATTATACCATACTTACACAATACTCACAAACACACATACTTACGAATTAGCAGGTGAAGTAAATTCATTTACTAACCATCAGGTGTTGTGTGATGTATAATTCGATGAAAGTTCTTGAATGTACACTCCTTGAAGCGATAGATGAGCTGAAGAAATGAGATCAACTCAATTTCATATACAATACAATACTATGTATATATTATATAGGTGTATATAGGTACATTAAAAAAAATTACCGCATAAAAGAAACTAAAAAAGGTACCATAGAAAAAGAAAAAGGGAAAAATTTATAGCACAAGTCTAGAGGTCTTTAGGTTAATAGATTTTTACATATTTTAAGAGTTATATATCTAAAACTAGTTGGTTCCTTGTTGCTATTTTTTTTTTCACTCCTGTAAATATCCAAGACAAAATCAGAGAAAAAAAATCCGGTTTATATAAACATTAGAAGCACTTCCTATTTAAGTGAAAAATTTTAATACATATTATGTTAATACACACACATATACACACATCAATATTTTATTAGAATTGAATAAGAATATATACGAAAAATAATATACTAAATAATATTATGGTACATTATAATATAGACAAAAAAGAAAAACAAAAAAAGAAAGATAAAAAAACATAAGAAAAAAAAAGAAAGCGCAAATGTTTAAACTTGGTTTATATAATATATATATATACATTTTTTTTGTTTATTTTTGTTAACAACAAAAAAAAAAAAAATAAAAAATAAATAAGCGGAACTAGGACATCATTTTAATTGAAATTTAATACCTAAGTAGATTGGTTTCATTAAAAATGAAAATAATAGATAAATTTATATTTTAATAATATGTATATATATTTTAATTAGCATATAAGTATTTTTTTTTTTCGAAATTCAGATTAAACGAAAAGAATTAATTAAAATTGTTAAAACCTTTTAATTTCCTATATTCAGATATACATAATGTTGTTTAAACAACTATTTAAACAAAAATATAATTGCTAAAATGAAAATATACCTGTGTATATATTTTATCGACAAACTTAATAGAAAACTAAAAAGCAAATGAATGACTAGAATCTAGAATTTAATAAATACCAAAATTAATTATAAATTCAATAAATACTGAATGAATGAATGATTGTATGAACTTAGTTTTCAGAATTACAATCTATGTCTGTTGGGAGTTGGGAGCATAAGAAAATTTCGTCTCTTAAAATGTCAATTTTTAAAATTTCGCTTTTGCAAAAAATCGTTTTTTTATATAGTTTTTTTAATATCGATTTTATAATATCGTTTTTTAATATCGTTTTCTTAATATCGGTTTTTTAATATCGTTTTTATAAATAACAATTTTTCCAGAATATCGTTTTCTAATATCGTTTTTTCAAAATATCGTTTTAATTCAGATGCTTATCTTAATTATTTTTATACGTAAGTGCTGTTGGAATAAAAACAGGGTATCTTCTTTTTTCAGAATTATTGTTAAATTTAAAAATAAATCAATATTTAAAAAATATGTAGAATATTTTAAAAAAAACGATATTTTGTAAAACGATCTTGTGAATGGCAAAATGGGTCGGGTAATTTATTCGATTTTTAAAATGTCAACTTACAAAATTTCGATTAAGAATAATGTCGCAGTCAAATAGGTGACTTGTACAATTTATATATAAATGTAAATTCTAAACTTTCGACATGGACAAAATGACGACTAAAAGAGAAAATAGCTAGTCGTTGTGGAAAGCAACAAAGAGCACAAAAAATTCGATCTCTCAAATCCCGCCAATCAGAATGAAAAATGGTGAATGGTCGAGACATAATAATAATAAAGCTGAAACATTCGCAGATCATCTTGAGAAAAATTTTCGCCCAGAAGAGACAGATTCGAATGACCTTACTGAAGAAAATAATAATTGGCAAGAAAATGTCATATCATAATTCTCACAGGGAGAAATAGTTGAACAAATTAAAAAACTGAGAGATAAGAAACTCCAGGTTTTGATCTAATTACATCGGAAGTCCTGAAAGAACACGCATTATAAACGCTGCTATAAGAATAAGGTATGTGCCGAATATGTGGAAAATAGCAGAGATAATTATGATACCAAAGCCAGGTAAGCCCATAAATGAGGTCAAATCCTACAGACCAATTTCACTACTATCAATAATATCAAAATTATTGAAAAACTATTCATGATTCGAGTGAGACCAATCGTAGAAAATAGTAATCTGATTCCAAATTATCAATTTGGCTTTAGATCTAAGCACTCGACAATCAATCAAATATATAGAATAACAGACATAATAGAAAAAGCTTTAGAAGAAAAGCAAGTATGTTCTACCATATTTCTAGATGTACCTCAAGCTTTTGATAAAGTATGGCATCGAGACTTAATAAATAAACTAAATGATACGTAGATATACTCTCATCATATCTAGAAAACAGACTATTCAGAATAAAACAAGACGAGGAGCATTCTACTATTAGAGATATTAAAACGGGTGCGCCTCAACGTAGTATTCTGGGTCCCATACTGTATTATATACTCTACACCAACGATTTACCACAAATGGAAAATATAACTGTAGCTAGATTCGTTGACGATACTGCGTTGATCACAGTAGGATCAAATATTGAAGCTATACCTCTGGACAAAGAAATGGAAAGTTAAACTCAATTAGTTAAAATCAGTACATGTAAATTTTACAAATAAAAAATTAGAAAATCAACCATCGGTAAATCTGAATGGGGTAAATATACCCCAAGAAAACAATGCTAAATACCTAGGAATGACATTAGATGTCAAATTTAGATGGGAAGAGCACGTCAAAAAGAAAAAATTTGAGCTTGAAAATGTATATAGAGAAATGTACTGGCTCTTATCAGATAATCAAACCAATATGGTTGTACGGCATACAAATATGGGGATGTGCCAAACAAACGCATGTACTTTGTATACAAAAATTCCAAAATAAAGTCTTGGGCAACATGTTAAATGCCCCTTGGTATCGCAACAGTGACTTGCACACAGATCTAAAAATTCCTTGCATAGAAAATGAAATAAAAAGATATGCAGCAAAGCATTTAACTCGTCCGGAGGGTTATGGTAACGTTGAGGCCACTCAACTGTTAGATATCAGAAGACTTAAAAGAACTAAGTCGCTAGATTTAATACGGAAGAATTTCGTAAGCTTTTGCTTTAAGAAAATAACAATAGAAATAAATTAATGGTTAGTCCGTCGGACTAGTTTTAATGAGACGGGTGTGATTTAGTCAGTAAAAGTCCGGCACACAATGGAAGCTACGAGGCTATTGTGTCTATGAAGATTCCCACCAATCCACGCAAAAAAAAAACAAGGCGGTTTACAAAAATTTTAGACTAAATAAAAGATTGTAGCTCTGAGTTTGGTAGCCTACTATAAGCTCCATGCTAATTTACAATCTGGCATATATATCGGGTGCCCCAGAGATGCTCTATCGATTAGTGAAATTTAAATTCCGGGAAGGACCGGAATTCAGTTTTTCAAGACCAAAAATCGCCGGAATTGGCCGAAATCGCGATTTTCATATAGGAAGGGGTACTTTTTGGTCTGTCTGGTCTTGTAATTTTTAAAAATGTTTTTTTTTTTTTTTGCTTGACATTCATATGTTTCAAATTTATTAATTTATTATATAAAATAAGTTTCTTACATTGTAAAATAATGAATATATTTCTAAGCATTTTTATTTTCCATTTATTTTATTATAATTTTTTTTTTTTGTTATTTAATTTCTATTTTATCTCTATTGGTAATTATATTTAAAATATCAAAAATCAATGTAATCCGAAGTTATGTTTAATATTTAATTTTGCTATATTTGAGATTATAAAAATAAAAAAGAGTAAAAACAAAAATAAGAAACTAAAAACTAAAAACAAACCATATTATTATCGAATCAACATCTTACTTATTTTCCTTTTCAAAACACCAATAAATACTATTAATCTCTTTTAATTGCATTGGCGATTCATTAAAGATTTTCAGGCAATTATACAGGCAATTATTGTTCTGATTCTCGGTTCAAAATAAACTTAAATAGAAGTTAGACCTGTTTCTAGTATTGTGCCTATGTCAACCTTTATGATAAGGAGTGATGATACTTGTTTTTAGAGAATTTGGAAAATTTGAGGTTGCGAATGAGTTATTTAAAAATCTCACTAGAGAGGGGCGAGTTTATTGGATAACTTATTAATAAATTTAGCAGATAGATTTTTAATAGATGTTTAAGATAGATTTTTGTAACATTCGCGGTCTATCAACAAATTTCCATTCCGTCGAAAGCCATCTACGGCTCCAAAATCCAGCAATTTTAGCACTAAGTGAAACACAAGTTGTGAATAATGATATTAACTTTAATATCAATAATTATTCGCTTGTGCCACTTTTTATACCCCATAGAGGGATTGCTTTGTATATATGAAATGATGTAGCTTATAAGACTCTTCAAAATTTTGAGTGCTCCAATCCAATTTATCAATATATTTGGATGAAAATACACGCCGATAAGCACATCATTCACTTCTGTTTTATTTACAGATCGCCTCAAGCGAATCAGCTAGAAACTGATATGCTTATAGAAAGACTATCCAACCAGATAAACTTAATTCTGGAAACCAATCCCGAGTCTGAGATTATTCTGGCGGGAGACTTCAATATTCATAACAGAGACTGGCTTAATTTTTCTAGTCACAACAGTCCCGAAGGCAAACAAGTTGAACTTTTTTCCAATTTTTTCATACTTTCTCAACTTGTCAAAAGCCCTACGAGGATACCAGACCGACGCGACCAGAACGGACACCTCCTGGATTTATTCCTAACTACCCATCCAGAGAAATATTCAATCTCTGTTAACTCTCCGCTAGGTGGTTCCGACCACTGTCTTGTAAGCACAAGCTTCGAAGTAGGCACAACAACCAGTTCTTCTAATTCTCCCAAAAGACTAGTTTGGCATTATCACCAAGCTGACTGGGAAGGCTTCAACAACTTTTTAAATGCATCAAACTGGTCGTTGTATTTCCAATATAAAAATGTCGACTTTGCTGCAGAGGTGATTACCAAGAGGATTCTATTAGGAATGAAAACTTTTATTCCAAATAGCCTTAGAAGTATAAAACGAAATCCCTCAGGTTGGTTCAACGACCTCTACAGCAAAGCTCTGAAATCCAAAGAAGAAGCTTACAAAAAATACAAGAACAATAAAACAGTCAATACGTATGAGAGTTATAAAGTGGTTAGGAATAAATGTAAAAAAATTATCAATCAGCAAAAATTCCTGCATAACCAAAGATTGAGACGAGAAATCTTTGATCTCCCCAACAACAGTAGGTCTTTCTGGACATTTGCTAAAAATGTTGGGCAAAATTTTTGTAAGTCTTCGTTTCCACCTATGATTGATAATAATAGTACTATTATATCAGATTCTGTTGGAAAGACTAATTTCTTCGCAAAATTATTTGCAGCTAATTCCACACTCCCTCCTACAGCCCAAAATCCTTCATCAATCCCTGTTCTAAATTATTCCTTCGGAAGGATCTACTTTAGAACAAGAGCTGTAGCAAAAGTCTTGAAGAATCTCGATATAAAAAAATCTACCGGTCCTGATGGTATACCTGCAATTGTGCTGCGACACATTGCCTTCGCTATTTCTAAACCTCTGCGCAACTTATTCCATTTGTCCTTTTCTTCAGGAACTTACCCGTCCTATTGGAAAGTTGCCCAAGTTTATCCTATTCCTAAAAAAGGTGACAAAAGCAATCCTTCAAACTATAGGCCCATAGCTATTACTTCCATTATTTTAAAAACGATGGAAATCTTAATTAATCATAAGCTGAAGAAATATCTTGACAGTAGAGGTATAATTCATGATAGCCAATACGGCTTTCGAGCCCAACGTTCCACTGGTGATCTCATGACATGCCTCTGCGAGAAGCTCAACACCAGCCTGCATCAATCTGGTGAAGCTACTGTTGTAGCTCTGGATATATCTAAGGCTTTTGATCGAGTTTGGCATTCTGCTCTTATAGCAAAATGCAACGCTATAGGCCTTGGTTCAACCTTTTCTAAATGGATTGAAAGTTTTCTTTTAAATCGATCTATCATAGTTTCAGTTGACGGTTCTTTTTCCGACCACCTTCAAATCAATGCTGGTGTTCCACAAGGCTCTGTCCTTTCCCCCACCCTATTTCTCATTTTCATTAATGACCTTCTCAAAATAACTTTCAATCCAATCCATAGTTTTGCTGATGACAGCACTCTAGTAGCATCATATGATTTTCTAAAACAAACTAATGCTACAGCTTCCGCAGTCACCTCCAAAAGAACAATGATGGCCGGCGCGCTCAATCACGACCTTGCCAAAATTGTCGACTGGGGTAAAGCTAACAGAGTCGAGTTTAACACTTCAAAAACTCAAAGCTGTTTTGTTAGTAACAAGCTAACAACATTCGAACCGATTCTCCGGCTTCAAAATGAAGGTATCCAGCGACTCAAAGATCTGAACATTCTCGGAATGCGAGTGAATCAAAATATGCACTGGAATGAGCATATTTTCGATATTGCGAAAAGCGCCGCAAAATGTTTAGGATTTTTGAGCCGTTGCAAAACTTATTTTTCATCTCGAGACCTTTTAAAAATCTATAAAGCATATATACGACCCAAGCTCGAGTATAACTCACATTTATGAGCAGGTGCACCAAAAACTGCTTTAAATTTTTTGGACAAAGTTCAAAACCGCGCCATTCGTCTTATAGGCGACATAAATGTGACCTCATCCCTAGTACCACTTGGTCATCGTCGTATTGTTGGAGCACTTACTCTATTTTATAGATATCTGCTTGGTGTTGGCACTTGTTCCGAGGAATTAAAATCACTTCTTCCTCCTCTTAAGCAATTCAATCGCACAACACGAGAAGCATCAAGTGCCCACCCTTTCACAGTGGAAATTCCGAGATGGTTTAAGTCCGGCTATGGAAATTCTTTTATAGTAAGAACATCCCGATTGTGGAACCGCGTCCCAATCGAAGCATTCCCAATGAGAGAAGGATTTTTTATTTATGACTTACAGAGATTTAAGACGAATATTAACAACATTGTTCGCTCTTTCCCACAAAACTTTTCTTCTTCCATTTTCTTTCCTTTCCTCTAACTATCCCTTCCTTTTTCAAATAGTCAACGGTACGCAAGTACTTAAAGGTTCAAAACCTAAGTTTTGGCTATAATATAAAAAAAAAAAAAAAAAAAAAAAGATATATTTTTTGCACCAACTTGTTTTTAAGGAATCCACAGCTGCCGTGACCTCTATTTCATTGGTCGGAGTGGCTTCAAAATTAGAGTAGACATTACGGGCAAATTGGCTCAGATATTGAAAACCTAATGGTTCATTGTATAACTGTAGTTTTTCAGAGGAATAAATAAAGTGATCTTTAAAAATCTCACTTGCAAAACTTCCTCCTCAAAATTCGAAAACTTTCTCAGATTTGGTTGGATTACAGGCTTTGTAGTAAATTAAGATATCAGAATTAGTTGTAGTGTATATATTTAAAACTTATTTTAATAACACAACATTTTGACTTTTATACACAATTTAATTATTAGCTTTGAGTCTTGTGAATATTTTTTTTTTGCTTTTCGAAATAAATTTCTCATGAACGAAAGACTAAAATCAAATTAAATATACATAGCTATATATACATATTTATGATTCCAAATTCAAGATATTTGTGTATATTGCATAAGTCAAAGAATTATAATATTTCGAATGACCTTTAATGAGATGTTAAATAATTAAATTTTAATAAAATTTAATTTAAAGAAATATTCACTGAAAATTAATCGAATTTGTATTTTTTCGCATGAATAAATTTAAATTTTATTTATAAAACATAATATAATACTAAAGTCATTAATCTTTTTAATATTTAATGAATTTATAATATAATAATATGGTATTGTATTGTACGAATATCCTTGATTTCTAATAATATGAAATGATTGACTTTGCTCTAAAGGAAAAAAGAAAAATTATATTTTTACCAATAGTAATCGACTCAACCACCATTAAACCTTGAAATTGTGTTATAAAATTTTTGATTATATTTGAAAGAAAAAAACGTTTTTTTTTTTTGTTTTTTTTCTTTTTTGTTCCAACACTTTATCATAATATACCTGGCATCTTTAATTTTTTTTATTTTATATAAAATATTAATAATATCAGAAATAAATGCATACAGTTGTGAACAAAAATTTGAATACACAAAATAAAAAATTAAAAAATAATTTTGAATTTTTTCATACTCGTATAAAATTATGAAACAACAGTGATAATTCCAGAAACTAGCCCTACTATTCTATTTAAAAGAATTGTTTACCTAAACACAAAATTTAAGATAATAATAAATTATATAAAAGTGTAAGCCGTACCCAAAACCGAATCAAAAACCCACTCCGGAATAAGCATTTTGTTTTAATTAAGTTTAATAAGCCTTAGTTTTGGTTCAACAATTTTACTTTATTCACTGCATTTTGAAGTTTTGAATTCGACTGCAAGAATCGTATTGTCATATAAAAAGGAAACCATATAAAGTAAATAATTTTAACTAACAACAATATATTATAATACTCTACATTAAATATATATATATATATATATATAATATTTGAGATAAAAAATAAATCAAATAAAATTAATTAAAAAAAGTGGTAAGATAAAAGTGTTATCAATTATTTTGATTCATGTTAATGTAAATATATTTTTGTCCACAACTGTATTTATATATTTTATGATTTTAAATAATTTTATGGTGAATCATTTATATCTCACTTTTACTCAAATAAATCACCATTTTTCATCATGAAATCCGATGATAAATGTTTGTGTTTATTACAATAACTTTTATTATGTTTTTTTTCTTTTTCATTCGGAAAAAATCCCTTTATTCGATCACCCCAAAGAAAAAAAAAGAAAAAATACACATACGAAATCAAAACAAAGGTATGAGATTTCAGCTTCTTTTTAATGTTTTTTTTTTTGTTTTTTTTACAGGATATAAAAATTATCAAAATGCAATGAATGTTGCGTTTATATCTATATACATATTATTATACATAATATAGTCTTATGCTTATATCAATTCTAATATAATATTATGTGAGTGATGGTGTATGTGTGTATCTCGTTAAAGAAAAAAATAATAAAAAGAAATTCTTAAATACAAAATCTTAAATGCTTAAAATTCCATTTTTTGATTATTTTGTTTTATTTTTTTATTTTATTTATTTTATTTTTTATTTATTTTTCTACTTTTATTAACCCTAAAACATTTTTTGGATTTGATTCGATTCTATTCAATTCTATTTGATCCATCAAATTTGACCTTCGTATTAGAAGCCATTAAAATGAGAAGTTTCGTAGCAACTGGAGAATAGAAAATGATATATGTAAGAAAAACAAAAACAACAAGAAAACGAAAAAAGAAAAAATTACCCGGACAAGTTGAAGTCCTTTTTATTTTTTCAACTCTGATAATAATAGTGAAAGGGATCAATATATTTGCAATTTCTATTTTTTTTTTTTTTAACATTTGAAGCTTTCTCTTTTATTCCTGATTTCAGTTTTTTGGTTGTTTTATTTTTTTTGTTATAGTATATACGATTTACTTTATTTTTTTTATCATTTTAGCATAGAATTTATGGTTGTTTTTACTATTTTGCTTGCTCCCTTCCTAAGATTATTTTGATTTTTTGTTTGAGGTATATTCAGAGAACTGAACATATTTAAAACTCTTTTATAAATTAAAGTAATTTGATTTTTTTTTCTTGTACCTCAACTGAAATTTTTTGAATATAGATGAAAAATAGTTGCTGGAATCAATACATTGTTTTTTTTCTGAATAGAGAGGGTATAAATTTAATAATGTCATTTTGACATAATTTTATATACTGAGTATATGAATACTGTCTTGTTTCACTCGGAAGCATAGGGCTTTCACAAAACTCTCTCAATCTGATTCTGTTCTGCGCTGGCTGTTTAATTCCTGCCCATGTTCTATTGTTATTCTATATTTCTTTATGGACTGATCTGCACCATGTTTCCGGTGGTCTACCTCTTTCTCTTTTATCTGCGGCTTTAAATCCAATCCCTGCTTTGATATATTGTTCGTATGTCTTCTAAGGATGTGGTCTATTAAACTAAATTTTCTTTGCTTAATTGTGTGCTTATAAAGGGTTTTCCAATAGGAATGATATAATTTTGCAGTGCTGTTTCGGCCATTTATAATATGTCATGATCTGTCATTTTTTTTCATTGAATCATGGAGAGATACGCAAGAACAACGTTTTCAAATTATTCAGTTTTATTATCAAAATAATAGTACTGCTCGAAGTAATGCAAATATTGCTGCCGTTGAGGCAAGTCATGCTAAAGACAGCAATTTGTCGATTCCAAGACGTTCTCAAGAATTGGGACTGTCTCAAACCACAACCTGGCGGATTTTGACAAAGGATTTGGATTTGCATACGTATAAAATTGTTCTCAGACATGAACTGAAGCCATTGGACGACCGTAAACGTCGTGAATTTGTTGATTTTGCCTTGGAACAACTTGAAAACGATAACGAATTTTTTTTCCGATGAGGCTCACTTTCATCTGAGTGGTGCGGTATATAAACAAAACTGTCGATTCTGGTGCAAAAAAAATCCACAAATTATTCATGAAAAACCATTACATTCATCTAAATTCAGAGTTCGGTGTGGTTTTTGGTCTGGTGGAATCATCGATCCGTACTTCTTTCGAAATGACGCTGGTAACATTACTGTCGTTACTGTCAATGGAGAGCGGCATAGATCGATGATAATCAACTTTTTATGGCCGAAATTGGAAGAAGTTGAACTTGACAACGTTTGGTTCTAACAAGACGGGGCTACGTGCCACACAACAATTGAATTATTACGAGAAAAGTTTGGGGATTCGATTATTTCAAGAAATTGTGATATTGAATGGCCTTCAAGAAGTTGGGATTTAACACCATTAAACTATTTACTTGAAGTCATTGGTCTTTAGCAATAAATCAGACTCTCTGCAAGCTTTACAAGTCAATATTGAACGTGCTATTCATGACATACGATTGGATTTAGTGGAAAAAGGGCTCGAAAATTGGGTTCATCGAATTCGTTCCTGCAGAAGAAATTGTGGAGGCCATTTTAATGATCAGAACTTAATTGTATCGATTGTACTTCATATTAAATAAAAAACATTTGAATTTCCTTAAAAATTAGTTTTTTTTTAAAAGAAATCATTTCACTTTTATTGGAAAACCCTATAGACTCTTGTTTGGCAGTTTCCCAAAGTTTATTGTTTCTAATCTACTCTCTCGCTACCATCAAATAGGGCTGAGTTCACGCAGGCATCATATATTCGAAGTTTCGTGCCCTTGACGATATAAAATGGTTTCCGCACATCTCACAGTTTTCCAAAATTCATTCGGATCTACTAATTTTAATCGATTTTACATGTCTTTCTTAGTGCTTCTAATTGTAGTAATTATACTACCGAGGTAACAACAGATTTCAGTGACATCTTCTATTACTTTATTGTTGATTGTACTGACGGGGGCACTATTTCTTGTGTTAATTCTTAGACATTTTGTTCTGTTTGGTGTAAATTTTGAAATCAACTTCTAATCCATATTTTTCCAAACATCATATTTTATCCTTCATGCGATTGTGTGGATAGGCGGGAAGTCAATTTCACCTGCGTTTTCTACGTCTTCTAGTAGTTCTTGTCAAATACTGTATTAAACAGAAAATACAGCAGTCGTCTTCAAGTCCTGTTTTAAGTATTATTGTTTTACTATTGTAATCATTGTTGTTTCTGCGTCTTCGTACATGACCTTTATTCTGCTAATTACCTAATCGGTATTTCTCTGCATGCTAAAGACTTCCACATTGTTTTTCGATTAATTTAGCCAAATGATCTTTCGAAATAAATGAAAGTAATGTATTTAACGGATTGCTCTATAATCATTCTTAATGTATTCGATTTTTCAGTACATCCTCGTTCCCTTCTGAACCCGGCTTATGTTCTTCTCTCATATGTTCTTCTGTATTATGTTTTCTATATTTCAATGAATATTTAGTTTTGTACTAATGAGCTGTAGGTAACGTAGTTGTCTGTAAATCAAAATGACTATTTTTTGTGTACTCCTGAGAAGTATAAACATTTTTTTAACCTTTTGCACCGTGTTAATTAAATTACATCACAAGTCAACATAAAAATATTGATTCCCACTTTTGCAACGATGGTCTGAAGCTCTTGAATATTTCTTGAATACTCCCAGCGTTAGCTAGAGATAAATTTCGAACTGCATATTGCATTTTTTGAGCGACTGATCTCCCAAAACAAACAACATCAATATATAAGGCTATTCGAGTTGTAGCATCAAAATGGCAATATGAAATACTTACCTATCTACCAATTTTGGATCTCTTCGAAAATTTTAAAAAGATAATTTTTTATTGTGTCTACATAAAAATACAAGTCAAAGAGATACTGTAACTTGGATCAACGCCTTACTTCTTGATTGTACTATGTTTGAGCATAATCGTGTTAAAGCCAAAGTAAAATTTTTCAAGAGAAATACTGGACAATTCTGTATGGTGCAAACACTGGACCATTCTTTATGGTGCTGCTCAATTTCTTTGACGCATTCAACCAACAAGAAAATGTCGTTTTTGTGTCAGATTATTAAAGAAAAATTGTATTTTTCAACTTAATTTTAGAAAAAAAAAAGAATTAGATCCGGGCTCAAAGATTGTTTTATTTGGCACTATATCAAAATTGTATCAGCGATTTAATTCAAAATTGTGTAGGAGCTAATTTATTAAATTCAGATTTCCTAGAACTAAGTTTTATTTTTAACATAATTTTACCAAACAACAAAATATTTCTTTTACACATAAAATTTATCATGTTGTATTTTGGATACATTCATCTGTATCAAAGATAATCTAAATTTAATTTATAATTTTGTTATCTCCACTAACTTCAATGCCTATAATGAAGCTCAACTATTTGGTTATTCATATTGTAGTATCTTCACACTTTATCGTTCACTTGAATCACTTACACGTCTCTCTTACTATTTGGTACTATCTATAATACATAATTTATTTCATCATTAATGTCCTGTCGAGATGTGTAACATTTTTTAAATTTATTTTGATGTTATGTCTCACCAGTAGTGGGTTATGAAAAATCTCCACCACATCCTATAATAAATATTTATATTTATTATGTTTTAAAATTAATTAAGGCTCATAGACTAAGATGGGCAGGACATAAGGTGGTGAGAATGAATGATCAAAGGATGCCAGAAAAATATTAAACGCACGATGCTGCGATAACTAGAACAAGAGGTAGACCAAGATGAAGATGACTGGACGAATAGAGAACAACTGCTTAAAGATTGGAGTTAACGAATTGTGAACAGTTGCACAAGATGAGAGCTGTAGAACTAGTAGATTATTATAACATTTTTTTTTGTTAATTTCATTACAACTATCTTAATAATTTTATTATAAAGTATAAATATTGATATCAAGTATAAGTCTTGATTTGAATGAAAGCTTGTGGAAGAGAGAAAATCCAATGATTTCTTCTTCTAGAAACTTAATTTATTTGGCTATAGTTGTTTGGAAATCTGCAACTTATTTCCTGCGGCGTGAATCTTTTTAGTCTGCGTATCTGCCGAGTAATTAAGAGCTGTGGAATTAGCGCATTTGGGTGATTTTCAAGTCTTAATTGATATGATGTTTATTTGAAAGTGACTGTTTCTGGATGGAATCTTGAGATCTTGAGATCGTATTCTGTCGTTTCTTTGGGCGTTTACAATGGATCGCAGTACTTTTGACTGAAAACGTTCAATTATTTCAATGTTTGAGTTACTACAAGTACTATGTTTGAGTTACTACCCCATAGCTCTAGACAGTGTAGTGTGTCCCTATTGTTTTCAATATTGATTTGTATATCATTAATTTGCTATAATTTGATAGCGTGGAATAACGTCCAAAAAGCCAGTAGGGTTGGTTGAATTTTATTCTGAGTTGTCTGTTCTTTTGGACAATGTGAGTTCTCCAAGTAAGTCGGCGGTCTAAATGCATACCCAAGCACTTTATTGAATTCACCTATAGCAGCAGCGAATCGCTTAATTTTACTGGAGGAAGATATCTTTACGAAAAACGTAATGTGCAAAGATAAATAAAAGATGTGCCTTTATTCTCCATTTCCAAGGTGATTTTTTTTCCAATTTTCAATTTTAAAAAGGTTTTCTTGCAATATTTTAGATGCTATCATCGGATTTGTATGGGTTGCCAAAATAGCAGTATCATCAGCAAAAGTAGTTGCAATAATTTTTTGTGATATTGGGAGATCGGCTGTGTAAATGGCATAAAGCACTGGTCCCAAAACACTTCCCTGTGGTACACCTGATTGTATTTGTCTAATACCTGTAATATCGCTGTTGTACTTTACTACAAATTTTCGATTGCTTAGGTATGATTTAAAAAAAATTGATGATAATGGTGAGGCAGCAGCTTTTTCAACTTAAATTATAGCCCTTCGTGTCAGACTTTATTTTTTACATTCAAATGTTTCATTTATATGCTACCCTACTCTGTGAATTTGTTTTATAGGAGAATGCTTTTCCCCGAACCCGAATTGGTAGCTTGGTATGATATTTAGTTCGACTATTGAATTATTCAGTCTTCTGACAAACAATTTCTCAAAATTTTTGACATAATTGGCAGCAAGCTAATCGGTCTATATGATTTAACATCTGTGGGCTCTTTACTTTGTTTGGACAGCATTATTATTTGGGCTATTGTCCATTTTTCTGAGAAATAACACAGCCTTAATATTGCATTAAATATATGTGCGTGAAATGTTTCATTGCCTTGATTGACACTTCTTTTATCATTCTAGTTGTTAAGTCGTCGTGACCTGGTGATTTTTTGACTGCTAGCTGTGTTCTAATTGTATTCTGAACTTCACAAATTCTAAATTTTAATAGATAGACCTATATAGTTGATATGGCGTATCAAGCAACTGGATGATGTTGTTATCTTCAGCATTTGAAACTACCGAGGGACAACTTCCATGATTATTTCTTGGTTGTGGACGTTTAAATTTTTTTGTTACCTTCCAAAAGAGAGTAGTCAGTGTGAGCAGATGGTGATAAGTTTTCTAAATACGATTGAAGTGCTTCTTCTTTGGCAACTTTTTGGAAGGTTACTAAGTTCTTAAGTAATTCGGTTTAGTTTGATAATAATTTATTGAGATTATAACTTTTTAATTATCCAAATTTTAAATTAAGTGCAATTTTTAAATTCTAACTCAAATTATAGCCATCAATTAATATTCTTCAAAAACTTATTCGACATCTACAGATCAAAGGACATTTTTAATAATATTACATTAAATATAATAATATGTATTTTATATTAATATATTATATATATATATATTTATATCACTATTAGGTATAATATGAATTGCATTACGAAATATAAAAACAAATTATAAAGAGCAAAAAAACAACAAACAAACGTATTGAATAGCATATAGGATATTTGAAAGGATATTTTGAAACAATTTCAAGCACATATTAAATTACATTTCATGTTCATGTGTTCTTACTTTAATATTATATTCTCTTTAACCCACTCTCTTTTTCTCTATTTTTATATATTTTTTTTTTTATTTTTTTTTCTTTCTTTGTTTTTTACTCTGATCAATATTCTTTAATATTCATACATATTCCATTTTATATAAATATTATCCTGTCAATTTGATTTTATTCTACATCTACGATATAAAAAATAACAAAAATACATTAATAGATACAATAAAAATACAGTCATAAAATATTATAATAATAACAGTAATAATAATGATAATAACAATAACAATAATATTAAATGAAATCAGAACTCTTAAGTTTGCTATTCGTACAAAAAATATAAGCAAAAAAAAAATAAAACAAAAACTGAATCCATTGATTTTATTTTTCTCTGAATTCCTTATAAAATTGTTTGCAAAAAAACAAAACGAAATCAAATGAATCCTGTAAATAAAGTTTTTATATTTTATTCTTCCCTTTTTTAATTTTATTTTATTTATATTTATGATTTTTTTTTTTTTAATTTTTTTTTCTTTTTTGCTTTGATGATTGGTCGGTTGGTTGGTCGGATACCATTGAGGCAAATAGCAGGATTTTTATAGATAAAATTAAGTCGGACAATTCTATATTTTAGGTGTAGAACAATATTAAAGAATAAAGACTACAAAGGATTTTTTCAAGGATTTGATTCTTTTGTATATATATATGTAATGTATTTTTTTTTCCATCTCATATGTGATATTTATACGAGAGTGTGCGTATAGACTAAGATATATTATAATAAAATAGAGTTATGATGTATTATAAGGATTTTGATTTGTAATATAAAAATTAGGTTTTTTTAGTTTTGGGATTCCAATATACCTCTACACTTATTGGAACACATAAAAATATATAGAAATAATATAAATACAATGGTATAAGACATATTCTGTTAATATAGTGATTAGTGAATATAGGTATTTCGATTTATTTTTATTTATGACATAGACTTATTACTTTGTATGGTTGGGACATTATTACTATTCTATGTAATTTATTACTCGAATAGATCCATTGTAAGGGGGATATTTAAATATCATTATTCGCAAGGAATATTAAATTACTTTGAAATGAACTTGCGATTTGTAGATATTCAACATAATTATTTTACAGTATTTTTATTCATGTAAAATTGATTAAGTTTTAAATTTCAACAAAAATGATAAGGGATATGTTTGACAGATAATTAAGGTTCTGAGAATTACGTAAAAAAAAAAAAAAATCACATCTTTATCTCTAATCAAAATAGTTGATAATAATACGGAAAGAAAAATATTATAGACCATCAGCTTTAAGAAGATAAATAAAAATTTTCATATTTTTTTTTTTTTTTTTTTTTGTTTTTGCGTGGATTGGTGGGAATCTTCATAGACACAATGAGCCCCGTAGCTTCCATTGTGTGCCAGATTTTTACTGACTAAACCACACCCCTCCCATTAATACTAGTCCAACGGACTAACCATTAATTTATTGCTATTTTGATTTTCTTAAAGAAAAATTTTACGAAATTCTATCGTATTAAATCTAGTGGCTTAGTTCTTTTAAGCCTTCTGACATCATTTTGATTATCTAGCAATTGAGTGGCCTCAACGTTAACATGTCCCTCCAGACGAGCTATATGCTTTGTTGCATATCTTTTTATTTCATTTTCTATGCAAGGAATTTTTAGATCTCTGTGCAAATCACTGTTGCGAACATACCAGGGGGCATTTACCATGTTGCGCAAGACTTTATTTTGGAATTTTTGTATACAAAGTACATGTGTTTGTTTGGCACATCCCCATATTTGTATGCCGTACAACCATATTGGTTTGAGTATCTGATTATATAACAAAATCTTGTTATGTATAGGTAATTTAGAATTACGACCTAAGAGCCAGTACATTTCTCTATACTTATTTTCAAGCTCAAATTTTTTCTTTTTAACGTGCTCTTTCCATCTAAGTTTGACATCTAATGTCATTCCTAGGTATTTAGCATTGTTTTCTTGGGGTATATTGACCCCATTCAGATTTACCAATGGTGGTTGATTTTCTAATTTTTTATTTGTAAAATTTACATGTACTGATTTTAACTCATTGAGTTTAATTTTCCATTTCTTTGTCCAGAGGTATAGCTTGTCGCTTGCTCTTTGCAATTTAATTGTAGCCTCGTCAATATTTGATCCTACTGCCATCAACGCAGTATCGTCAGCGAATGTAGCTACAGTTATATTTTCCATTTCTGGTAAATCATTGGTGTAGAGCAAATACAGTATGGGACCCAGAATACTACCTTGAGGCACACCCGTTTTAATATCTCTAATAGTAGAATACTCTTCGTCTTGTTTTATTCTGAATAGTCTGTTTTCTAGATATGATGAGAGTATATCTACGTATTGTTTAGGTAACATATTGTTTAGTTTATTTATTAAGCCTCGATGCCATACTTTATCAAAAGCTTGGGCTACATCTAGAAATATGGTAGAGCATACTTTCTTTTCCTCTAAAGCTTTTTCTATTATGTCTGTTATTCTATGAATTTGATTGATTGTCGAGTGCTTAGATCTAAAGCCAAATTGATAATTTGGAATCAGATTACTATTTTCTACGATTGGTCTCACTCGAATCATGAATAGTTTTTCAATAATTTTGATATTATTGATAGTAGTGAAATTGGTCTGTAGGATTTGACCTCATTTATGGGCTTACCTGGCTTTGGTATCATAATTATCTCTGCTATTTTCCACATATTCGGCACATACCTTATTCTTATAGCAGCGTTTATAATGCGTGTTAGCATTGTTATAGCTTTTTTCGGAAGTTCTTTCAGGACTTCCGATGTAATTAGATCAAAACCTGGAGCTTTTTTATCTCTGAGTTTTTTAATTTGTTCCACTATTTCACTCTCTGAAAATGGTGATATAACATTTTCTTGCCAATTATTATTTTCTTCAGTGAGATCATCCGAATCTGTCTCGTCTGGACAAAAAATTTCTTCAAGATGATCTGCGAATGTTTCAGCTTTATTTTTATTATCTCTCGCCCATTCACCGCTTTTCATTCTGATTGGCGGGATTTGAGAGATCGAGGTTTTTGTACTCTTTGTTGCTTTCCACAACGAGTAGTTATTTTCTCTTTTAGCTGATAAATTTTTTATATATTTTTCAAAATTTTCATTTTTAAGATCTTTAATTTTTCTTTTAAGATTCTGAGTTAATCTATTTAGCACAGTTTTGTCTGCCGGATCACGCGATTGTTGCCATCTGCGTCTAGCTCTTCTTTTTATTTTTATCATATTTAATATTTCTCTAGGGTAGTTGAATCCTACCGATTTATATTCACAATTTTTTGTATTATTCCATCCAGCATTTTGAATAATTTTAATAAAATTTTCTACTTCAGAATCTATATCACATTTGGATCTTAGTTTTGTTTTTATGTTTATTTTGTTTTCTATTTCTTGTTTAAAGCTAGCCCAGTCAGTTGTCTTGTTCGTTAGCAGAGGTTTCGACTGTTTTTTAATAACCTTTTCATATAGATTTAGTATGACTGCAGAGTGATCTGAGTCCAAATCATGGTTATCTTCTAGCTTAATATAATTGGGTGAAATTTTTTTTGTTATATAAAAATCAAGCAGATCAGGAGTTTTATTTCTATCAGTTGGCCAATAGGTTGGCTTACCGGTAGATTGGTAAATGCAGCCTTTTTCTTTTATAGCTTTTCTTAGCTCTCTTCCTCTCGTAGAGGTTACTCTAGACCCCCAATCTATGTGCTTGGCGTTGTAGTCACCTCCAAGGATAAATCTATCGCCAAGTAGTTTAAGAATTTCTTCAAACATGTTATTCTTTATGTTGTATTTGGGTGGACAGTATAATGCACCGACACAAAGGCTTTGTTTAACAGACATAATTCGTAGCACGATTAGTTGGAATTCATCTATTTCTAGACTAAGTTCCTCGTGGTGCTTAATATCTTTCTTTATTAAAATTGAGCTACCACCTCTGGGTGTATTACTCGAATGGTTTGCGCTGTAGCATGTATAGTCATTTATTTTAAGCGATGACTTATCTGTCATATGTGTTTCTGTCAAGAGACATACATCAATATTTTGTGTTCTCAATAGAATTTCCAAATTATTTTTCTTGTTCAGAATACCATTGGCATTCCACGTGACTATACGAAGTGCGTTCTTAACCATGCCTTGCGGATTTATTTTTTGGTGTATACATATATATTTCATTATGTTTGTTTTCTAATGTGCAAAGTCTTGTTGAGATTTCATTCATTGTTTTTATCATATTTTGCATCATCTGCATAATGGTATTTTCAGTCAACTTTTGTGTAGAAACTTTATTTTGTTCTTTCGGGTTTCTTTTTTGACTTAGGTTATTTTGTGTTACCTGTGAATATGATAAGCCTTCTACGACTTTTTTCGACGTAAAAGTTTTAGGTTTCTCTGAAGTTTCAATGCAATTCTGTTTCTGGGCAATAGGTTGCCTAGGTTTTGTCTTTTGTTTTTCTTGTCTATGTTGCATTTGTTTTGGGGCATTTTTTTGTAGCTTCTTTCTTTTTTGCAACTCTCTAGCCACCTGGCAACCACGATAACTCGCTGGGTGTGCCTCAAGGCAATTAGCACATTTAGGCTTAATATTTTTTTTTTCTTTGCAAGAAATTGTTAAGTGGGGACCAGCACATTTAACACACTGAGCTAGACGCTGGCAAAACTTTTGTGTATGGCCAAATCTTTGGCATCTCTTACATTGAGGAATGGTAGTCGTTTTACGAATAGCCTCCATTTTAACCCTCATGTGCTGGATAAATTCAATTTTGAATATTTTGTTTATATCTTCGGAGTTTTCGAATGTTAGCATAAAGAGAGGAAGACGTACCGTA
This sequence comes from Argyra leucocephala, assembly GCA_963942445.1. Taxonomy (NCBI): domain Eukaryota; kingdom Metazoa; phylum Arthropoda; class Insecta; order Diptera; family Dolichopodidae; genus Argyra; species Argyra leucocephala. The sequence goes on from OZ012680.1 coordinate 73,497,089, forward strand.
GATTCTTTGTTATTTTCCTTTTTCCTTATTATTTTATTTGTGACTTCTAGAATTTTGAAGCCTCTATCTTTCAATTCATTTTTTATATCTTCAGGTTGGCATGACGGATGTAAATACCTAACCATTACTTTAATAGGCCTGGTGCTCTTATTTTCATAAGTGTGCCATTCAGTATTGGCTTCATTTATTGCCTTAGTCAACTCTCTATATTCTTTTTCTTCTTCAACATTAATTTTTAGTTGTTTATTGTTAAGCATATTAACTTTATATTTAATATTGCTTTCTTTTAATTTTTTGTTTATTTGAGGGTATTCCACTACATTACTAAGTATAACTGGAGGAGGTTTACCTTTTCTTTTACTTTTACATTTCGCAACTTCATTTATTTGCACATTTTTCTCTACTTTGTCCGCAACATTTTCTGGGCTTAAAGTAGGTGATTTTTCTGCTTTTCTTTTTTTACAGATTCTTTTTGTTTTAAAGATCCAGTCGGTTTCTCGAGCTAGTTCTTCATCATCTGTATGAAATTCTTCAGCAGTTTTTAGTACTACTCTTTTAGTAGACATGTTTTGTGAATTTTTTAGTTTCACATTTTCTTCTTTAATTATGCAGAGTTCATTTTTCAATTCCCTGCATAAGATTTCTAATTCTGTAACTCTGGCATTAAGTTGATTATTTTTTGCCTCAAGTGCCTTTTCGTTATTATTACCCTCGTCGGGGTTTCTATATCTGTCTTTTTGGGACATGTTTTCGTAGATATTTTGAGACCCTGCTGGAGGTGTTCTCTGGACCCCAGATTTTCTTCTGAATGGGTCAATTAAAGCAGCTCTGCTTTCGTGGTTTTGCAATAAGATAAAATAAGATAAAATTTTCATATGGAATTTGTTTTTTTGTGAATGATTTGTTCGGAAAACTAAAAAACGTTTACGACAAACGAAAGGTCAACAAATGAATGAATAATGACTGATTTATGAATCGAATTGAAAAAATATTGGTTTATCAAAAATAAATAACAAAATCCACAATAGTACAACTTATAGCTGAAACACAACCTAGCAGCAGCAGTAGCAGCGACAGCGGCAGGGGCAGAAAAATATTTTAAGAACAATTTGTTTTTATGAACAAGCACACAAACGAGTAGCGACAGCAGCAGCGGCAGAATTTTTGCTGCTTTTTCATTTCTAATTCTAGTTTTCTGCCCTCTGCCTTTATCAGCTGTTAATAAAAGTGTCAAATTGACATCAAAACTCTTAAATTTGTTTCAGTTGGAATAAAATTTAAATTACCTAAAAATATGCACATTAAATAAAGCAGTATAATTTAATAAATTTGCCAACATTTTTTTGAAAACAACAAAACAGTGATTAAGATATTATGGAAGAAAAAATTATAGAATTTGTCAAAGAAAATCCTCTAATTTATGACAATTGTCAATAAATTTATATATTTATATTTAACAATAGCATTTTCCATTTTTTTTAAATTTTTTATTAGAGTTTTTTTGTCTGTTGCCAATATAATTATAAATTTTGATTAGTTTGAAATTTCTGCCTGCTGGTATATTGTGTCTTAGAAAGCATACATTTTTAATATGCTGCTAGGATGTATTTCTAGCTTTAAACTATATTTATATTAAACATTTTTCTTTGTAAAGGATATTTCTGGTTTTTTCTGATCGAGTATAAAAAACCACGTTCCTTGCTATTATGGTATTCTTGTAATAAAGATATGTTTGCTTTTTCTACAATCAGAATTTATGCTTCAATGAAATTAGTAGTTCCTATTTTTAATCTAGTACGATAGTTTTGGCTGCTTCAAATATCGTAGAAGTAATATTGGAGGTGTTACTTTTAATTCCAATTGGTGAGGAGGAAACCATATGTCAAATCCAACGAATAAAGAAACTCTGTTCGGTAGTTAACAGCTTCATTTTCATTGGTAACTGTATCTATCTATTTTGATACATGGACACCCTGGTATACCTTGCAGTATTTTCTGATTAATGAAACGCATTGTCACATTTTTTGTAGCCATTTCACATAGCATGTAAAATTTTTATACGAATTCCTAAAATCGGAAATACTTTTTCAGCCAATTTTTCAATACTTTGTATTATGGTTATACTATTTCAGTTTTGACATTTCAGTCTTCTGAAATTTGGCCTTCACCAAGCTGTGTTAAATTCATTAACTCATTACAAATGTTATTTATACGAAATCAGTAACAGTCGTATTTCTTTATTTTGTAAATTTTCATGCCTATAACACAATTGGTTTTTGTAATATTTCTGATAGGTGCTAGGAGACGTATGGCAGCAGCCCGAATCAGCCCAAATTTTTGACATCGGTGCAGTCGTATTTCTTAATTTTTGAGTATCTAAGTGTAAATGTTCATGCTGTAGCAGAATTGGCTTATGAAATATTGCTGAGACGTGCTATTAGGAGTTGTACGGTAGCAAACCAAACTTTTAATTTGATGGCTTTGTAAAGTATCGCGTCCGGTTAACTTTTTTGACCATGAATAATTGGGCAAAATGTACAGAACTCTATCTTTAAAATAATGGGCGTGTATAGCGAACAAACCCTTTTAGTCAATCGGTAAGATATTTCTCTATATACTCGAAATATTTTTAAAGTTATTATTTATTACAAATAATAGGAAATAACATTTTCCCTGAATTTATTTATTTTGTTTATTATGAAAAATTGTTCCCCTTTCGTTCGTGAATTAATTCTAGCTGCGGAAAAAATATATTGATATGTCATAAATGTCAAATTGGATCAAACTAAGTGATAAAAGTAAATTTTTTGATTTTGGTTCCACTAGTTTGGGTTTTTGGGGATGTACAATATAATTATTGTACAATCCGAATCAAAGGTTGTGATTTTGCAATAAAAAAAATAACTTTTAACAATTATTATTTAATAATTAAATTTATTTTTATTTTTGTTTTTATACTTTTCTGTAATAATTAAATTTTTACAGTCTCGTTTGTATTCAAGCCAACTGGAACACACACTAAAATCTACAACATGAGTAAAAAGTTTTAAGACTCAATTTATTGATTTAATGAAAACCCTGTAATAACTGATTAGCTGATTTATCAAGTCGACTGACTCCACCCATCGATTCATGATAGAACTGAATCTGTTAAACCTCTGTCTTTTTTAGCAAGTTCGTTGTCATCAATTGATGGTGGTTTCGGAAATCGATTTACTTTAATTGTACCAGCTGCGTTATTACCTTTCTGTAGAAGAATTTCCAAAAAATTATGTGTACTGAAAAAGTGATCGTAAAAAATATTGAATTTCTTTCCAGCGGACAAAACTTTCACCAATGCCAGAACAAGACTCATTGCAGATCCAAATCGTTTTATGGCAAGTTCTGGTATTTCAGTACTTGAACCTGTAGTTTTTTACGTTAATAATATATAGAGAATTCAAAAAGGTTTTACTTTGATATAAAAGGAAGTCATATGGAATACCACTCTTACCGCACAAAACATAGTTTTATATTCTCCATGGTGATGGCTTCCTTTTGCAGTATTGTTTAATTGAAAGCTTACCTTAATAAGGACCCTTGAATAACTATATAAATAAAAATATAGTATGTAAGAAATAAACAATAACTTTAAATGGTATAATCTGTTCATCAGTACACACATTTTTTCCAATTCAATAGAACAATAACGTGTTCTTATACAGCTTAAATTAAAGTCTAACTTTAAGAAAGTTATCACTACAATTTTTGGGTTATCTAAATTTTTAACTATATGCAAATTATTCCGTAATTGGAAAAATTTATCAGCCTTCATATTTTCTCTAAAAAGGTTCATATTCAAACAAGTAGACCAATACATCTCAACCCGCGGAGACTTTAAGCAGTCCATCAAAATATGAAATCCAAAGGGTGTTTTCATATCTAAAACATCAGTTGCAACAAAATTATTAACACATTTTAGCTGATGTGCATAAAAGTTAGTGCGAAATTTTCATAAACTTCATCAATTAAATATTTTTCAAAATATTGTAGAGGTCGGCGGTTGCATTCCTATGTGCAATACCATTTTCAGCTATGCTTTATCCGAATTTGCAGTCAAAATAAACGTATCTCTTATAGTTTTCGAATATTTTTTTCTGATTAATCCAAACAAACTATATTTTACTGTTTTTTAAAACTTCAAGTTGTGCCTATTTATACAAATTACAGTTTTTGTACTGATAAGTCATAAAATTTTTAAAAGCTTTCCGTATGATTGTGTATTCCAAAGTATCTAACAGACCATTTGTATTCCTAAATGTCCAAACACATATGAAGCTTTACACTATACATACCAACCTACTTTTTGAATATATTATTTTGATATTTCAAAATATTGAAATTATAAAACTATGTTTGTTAGTTGTAAAAAAATTATTCAAATTTTGTTTGATTATTTTAAATTTTCCCATTCTAAATTTCTGTCAAACTTAAAAAATCGATTTTCTCAAGATTTTGCTTTTGGTAGATTGTATACATAACAATGCAGCCGACGAGGTGTTAAAACGTTTGTCCAATTATTTTCCGAGTATTCGTAACTAAAAAGAATTAGATTTGGTTCAAATTCTCGACGGCGCCCCTGAATAATCGTCTTTTTAGTGAACGATAATGTTGCATCAATAAATTCGATAGCGACGCTATCATCTTCAATAAAATTTATAATTTAAATTCTTATTAATTATTTACATATTATATGTACAAGAGAAAATACGTCTTACCATTGGTATCCACTGAAATAACTTTTGCTTCAACTAAGCTCTCAGAAGCAGAAACTTCTTCTTCCACGTCAACTGTTACAAATTCTCTATCAATATATATATATATATATATATTCTAAATTTTTCTGTTTCGGTTTATCTATCTCAATATCGCTTTCGCTATCACAATAAGATATTCTCAATTGTTCAGATTGACAGATGTTACAATATTGTCCTCAATTTCTGAGTTTTGAAATAACTTATAAATTTCTGTTTCAGAGAGACAACGACTCATTTCAGCTAAATATGTATTTACAAATAATTATTCAGCATTTATATGGATGTTTGTAAGTCCGACGGATTACTCCAACACATATACAAATTGCAATATGTATACAAATTGCAATATGTATACAAATTGCTTTGGTACTCTTTTTTAACCCCTGTCTACCATGCTGAACCTTTGCAGAAAAAAATACCATTGCATGAAATATATTTTTTTAATTTAATGTTAGTCTCCTTCGCAAATAATAAGGAAAAATAAACAATAATAATAATAATAATATAAATAAAACAAACATTTTTTTTGATATATAATAAGAAGGACTAATAGAAATTTTATCAATAGTTTAATATGGTATAATAACCAAAAGGCAAACAGCATTTAACACAAAAAACATAATGCACTTAAAGGTTATCCTTATTACTTAAAATTATACACAATATGCATGTGTCTACATATTTTTTGTTGTTGTTATGATAATGATCATAGCATCATAGTTTTGCTACCGTATGCATTGCCTGTACTATAGTACTATAGGTATATATACTCTAGCCAGAAATGTGATGCGATGAAGAGTTAAAATTGTTATTTATTTTGTTATCTATATGATATATAAATTTATAATCGTGTAAAATATTTAGTATGTATTATGGGTTAGGTTTTGGTTCTGCTGATTTACACATAAAAACAATAACAACATATACATTTTTAAAGAAATTAAATGAAATTTTGTACTATTATTTTTTATTTCTTATCTTTGTAAATTTATAATTTTTAGGTATGTTTGTTTTCTTCAAGTGTGTAGAAATGTATATTGTAGAGAGTGATGAATTTTTTTTAATATAGTAGGTAGGTATATATAGGTATCGGTTAAACCATATTGATTGTTGTTCTTCTTTTTAATGTATGTTATAAATAATAATTATGTATGAATTTTAACAATCACAGTTCGATAATGATTTTTTTGAAATGAAATGAAATTTTAAATAACCGATCAATGGTTCACAAGTTATGAAAAGTTTTTTAAATACCTATTTATTTGCAGTAAATTTTTTTATTTTAATTTTTGCTCCAACACGAGTTTTTATTTAATTCATCAAAATAAATATTATGTTTACCTACAATATTATTTTTTTTTATATTTACAATTTTATTTATTTTTGTTTTTAAAATTGTTTTCGTTCAAAGTTGTGGCTCATTATAAAATATTATTTGTTCGCTATAAACTTTGACGCTAAACTTACGCAGCGAATGTTATTGAATGTTAACAGGATTAACTTAATTCTGAATTATACGATAAATTTTCAATGTTGGCAAAAAGGATGTCGCTAAAATGATCGAGTAAATGACCCTTAGGGAATAGAAAATTTTGCAATTACAAATATTCTGTTTATATGGAAATTAAAAGCGTTATAATACAAACATAAAGGTATGATAAATTAGTAAGCAAGTATGTATTTTTCTTAGACTTGAAATGGAAACTCTAATGAAGGAAAGAAATGCTAGAATTGATTTTGCTTCTGTCATTTATGGAGGGTTGCAAAGCTAGTTTACAAATAAAAACCATAACCAATTTTTTATTTAAATTTCTAATTTCAAATTTCTACTAACATTTAATCGCAGCTCTTGGTTCGAAATGTACAACATTTTGTACATAAAAAATATATTGTACAATATTGTACATACAACTTAATTCGGAATGTACAATATTTTGTACAATACTTTTTTATAACAAAAAAATTTTTATTTCTTGGATATATATACTAATTTTTTATAATTTTTTTTATTTTTAAATTAGAAATGAGAATATTAGCTCCCCAACCAACAGTTTTAAACATTACGATTATTTTATTATTTTTAAAATTAATAATTGAAAATGTACTTACATGCAATATACCTTTACTATATATATATAACATTTTTACTAAATAAATATAAATATTTAAATATGTCAATGTCACTCTTTGGCGCCCATTTTTTTTAAATTTAAAAGGAATATTTCAAACAACATTTACCAATGCAAAAAATACATGTATTATGATTTATAAGGTCAGAGTAGGCTGTTAAGTCTGATGTACAATATATTGTACAAATTGAACGAAAAGGTTAAGAAAACACACCTATTGATAATGTTTGATTGAAAAAATATGTGTATGTGTGTGATGAAAATGCGAAAATATTTTTTTTTAATTATTAAAGACTTAAAAATCTCAAAAATTTTATTCATATATCATAAAAAGTTTTTAAATATTGCTCGAATTGCTTCAAAGTATCCATAAAAATTTAATATTCCACTTTAATATTTCACAGTTTACCTGAACACAATTTATTAATAAGTATGTAGGTACTTTACTCTAGTAGAGTAACGTTTGGGAAAATATTTTTGAAAATAATATTTTATTTTAAAGTTTAACGATCCAAAATAAAATTCGATAGTTTCAATAAAATATTTAAAAACTCCCTTAAAATCTCATTTAAAACTTTATCCAAATTATTCTGATTAATTCTGAGCTCATCAAAAAGATATACATATACGTATATATATTTATATTTTTTTAACTCAACGTAACACATTAAACCAATTACAAAGTCCAATAACTTTCAAATCAAGGTATTATTTTCTATTAAAGTTCAAATTTCAGTAAAATAAAAAAAAAAAATAAAAAAAATTCTGTTGGCTAACTTTTTATTTTTTTTTTTTTCCTTTTTTTTCTAAAGTTTAACAATTTAATAATATTTTATCATATAAGTATAGCGAAAGGGCAACAACCTCCTTCAAAATTACCCTATGCAAAGTTTAAATTATAGTATATTTAAAAAAAAAAATATATTTATTTTTTGTTTTTTACAATGGAAAGTTATCAAAACCAAAAAAAAATTATAGAAACGAAAATAACAGCAGAGAAAACTTGACAACCCCCCGTGAATTTTTTTTTGTCATAATATGGTTATTTTTATCGCGAAAGGAATTCCATTGCAACACTATGAAATGGTCAAAAAACTTTCGCAAACTTTTGAATATTAAACTTAAGTATTCATATGTAGCCAGCGGGAGTATCACGCAAACTATTTTTAGGTCATATGGTTTTACATAATACATACATAATAATAAAAATATCAGTACATAATATTTATTATTATGTTATAGTTATAGCTATATATGTTTATTTAATGATTTTGTTCAACGTCAGAATTATAATAATATAAAGATATAATTTTATTGTAATTATATGGTTTTAAATAGGAAATGACATTTCCTTTTTGAAATAATTTTGAAAAACTATAAAACAATTTTAAGATTAGGTATATTTGAATTTTTCTTTTTAAATAATTCAATGTTGTAATAGAATAGAATAGTAAAGGGACCACACCAGGAATTTACTATGCATTCGAAATTGTTTGTAATGAATTTCAATGGACTAACTAAATTAGGGCATTATTGCAGTAATATTGCAAAATATAGTAAGTCGTACTTATTATATTTTCGATGTTTTAATTGATCTGTAATTACGAGAAAATTATCTATATTTTGGTATAATCAGCATTCCTGTAGCTGTTCAGAAGTCTGAGATAATCTATGCTTGAAAACATAGTAAGTCTGGTTTGTATATAGTCGCAATACTTCAAAACATAGCAAATGTACTTACCATACCGCTTTTCTTAAACATTTCGTAAACATACCTAAAGACTATATTTTAAAACCTAATAAGAATACTTACTTGTGTTTGTGTAATAATTTATAGCCTTTTAACTTTTTTTATAATATTATAAAATATAGTAACTATTATGAATTAACTAGTATACTATTTTGAATAACCGAAAGATAGTAAAGATTAGATGTTTATGTCCGTTATTTTTTTTTTTTCATTATTTACTTATTAAATTATTACTTAGTAACTAAACTATATATAAAATTAATTCTATTTAACAAATTATATTAGATTTTAGATTATTCATTAAAATGCTTCAAATTATAAAGTGTTTTTAATGTAATAATTATAAAAATGTAAAATAGATTAAGATTAAGACCTAGCTAAACGCTGTCTGGTCGTATAGAGTTATGCGATCATTGTTTGCTTATAAAAATAAAAATAAAAAAAAAAAACAAAATTCTGTTTTTTTTACTTCTATTTATTTAATTTTTTTCATTGTCTATGATTTACAAGTTTAGTTTTTGGTATTTTATAATATTTTTACTATTATGCACCTCTTACTGTGACAATAAATACTCCATAATTTTCTTTTTGAAATATTTCCCTACTCAAAATCACCATAAAGAACTTACTATGTTTTGTCATATTGCTGCAGATTATTAGCGATCAATAATTTATACACGCAATACTAACTATAATATATATCTTTTAAAGGACATTATTTAATAAATTTTTTCATCATTTCAATTTAATATTTTTTAAATCGATATTATAAACCTATACCTAGAGATTAGGAATATAATTATTTAATATTACCATTGATTAATAATACTATAAAGGTAGACATTTTCATACAACAGAAAATGTTCAGCTCACTTTTTCCAAATTCTCTTCATTATATATATTTTCTGGAGTATATTCAATGTGTTAGTGCATTTTCTATATTCAATTTGAATTTTTAAATTTTTGAACGTTTTATACGACTTTATTCTCTAAATAATTTGTATGTGTTTAGTTTCTCTATACTGTTCTTGATTGAATTATTGTTTTTAACTTTTTGTTATTTGAGTTTGTATAGGTAATTTAAATTTTTTTTGAATTGATAGGTACAAAAATTTTAAATTGGATAGCATTTTTATCGAGTAGTCTTTTAAGAAAATTATTTTTTTTTATTTTTCTCTCAATATACATTGTAATAAAAGGATTTTTATAATTGTTGATATTGTGCATGTATATTATTTGTATAATAATAAATTATAAAATTATAATATAATTTTATAATGTTTAGAAAACAAAAATATTATTCTTTTTTTGATTGAACAATTTTCAAAAATAAAACAATTTCAAAAAATTCAAATAATAGTGAACATTCATTCACGTTATGATCTCTAATATATATTCATACATACATATACATATATGTATAAATTTACAAATAGAATCAAATTTTTATTTTTAAAAGGCTTTGTTTTTGGTTTTTTCAATATGTGGATATGTATGTACGCATGGGTTTTAAAATTATAACAGAATTTAAAAATATTTGAAAAACTCATCATTAATTTTTGTAAAATTTATAAAAAATATTAACGGTAGATTAAATTGAAAAGTATATTTAATATGCTTTTTTGTTGCAGTAAGCACACAATTTATTTTTAAGGTAATTAAAGCTTGTAACGCACAATTTTACAATGGCATTTTTCAAATTCAAAATTTTCTACTTTGTCATTATTTTCATAACAAGAGCATTAAATATCAATATCCAAAGGCTTGTCATGATTTACTCCAGCTTTGAAAATATATTCTTGTTGTAAATAAAATTCCTCAAATTCGTAATATATTTGTAAAAATCTTATTGTGCAGGTGGATTTGTTTAGAACGTTTAATTTTTTAAGATAATCTAATATTTTCTCTACGAACAAATATGGACAATTTTTAATAGTTGTTTGTACGTATTTTTAGTATAAATATTTGAAGAATTTAAAGAAAGACCAGCAGTTTACACATTACTCACAACAGCAGGTTTACTTTATTACTCATTATTATATGGAAAAATTAAAATTATAATTATTTTGTTTTCGTAGCTGCATATTTGCATATGTAATTAATTGAAAAGCTAAAACAGCTAAGATTTTTTGCAAAGTACTGGGACTGATCTGATATTAGTATTTCCAGTTTTTGACAATATTTTTGATGAGCTTTGATGATTTTTCTCTATGAAACAATTTTCTTAATTATATCTCAGTTAATTTCATAAAATGTACCAGTTACCAAAATCATTTTTTATATAAATGAATTTCTAAAGGAAATAATTTCTAAAGGAAAAGAAACATCTTACAGTATAAAAAGGGATTGTGTAGATGGTGTGGAAGATTTAAATGGGGATAGAAAACAAAAACTAGCAACAGAAGTACATTTCTTTATGATTCAAGGTTTACATGAAAGTTATAAGTACGCATAGGGTTACAATTTATCCAAAAATAATTTGAAAAGAGTAACTTTAAAACCTTTCATTTTTTTATCAATTTACTACTAAAATATCTTAAGGAGCTAACAAAGATTGGTTCTAAAACTGTTGCACCTGCTTGTGACTAATGCAGTACAAATCGAAATACTTATGAATTACTTTGTGTCAATAAGGTAGACTCTTTTTTTATGATTGGAATGGAAATAAAATTTATGCTTAGTTTGATATGGCATCTTATAAAATCTGTCAGAAATTCTTTTATAAAACCCGATTTTGAAAACTGGAATAATGATATTATTAGCTTTCAACAATTTTACCTAAAGTTCGTAGCACCCATATTAATTCTAACACATTTGAAAAAATGTCAGTAAAATCAGCTTTTCAATTATTTAGTCATAGTACATATGCAGCCATAAAAGCAATAAATAACACTGATCGAAGTTTTTTTAATTTATTGAGTAATAAAGCCAATCTGACTGTTGATTTTGTTTTAAGAGTTAACTAGTTAATTGATTATTCAAATTCTTCAAATTTTAACACAAAAAATTAAAAATTTTGAATTCACAACCGTTAAAAATTCTCCGTTTTTATTCTTAGAGGAAAGGCTAGAATATCTTAAAAAATCAAAAATTAAAAGTACCAAAAAAAATGTTTCCATTAATGGAATGGCCCAAACAATAACTGCTGTATTATCTTTATCGAAAGATGAAATTGATAGAATATTAATTTCTTGATGACGCGCAGACTGAACCAAGATCCGTTAGAAAATATGTTTTGTCATATAAGGTCTACTGGTGATGTGATTATTGCAGAGATCCATCTGCACAACAAATTGTGAATATTTTTGCTAATAGGAGGCGAGTATTTATAACGAAAATACATCCTCAAATTGTGAAACCGATCACAACAATTATTTGGACATTGATGCCAATGATTTGGATCATGAAGATTTTATTATTGAAAATTGTCCTGAAGAAATGAGAAGGAAAATGTTTTAGCTTCAACTTCAAATACAGTTCAATCACATAGTAAATCATTTAGTAATTTTGAAAAATTAGCAATTAGATATTTTGCTGGGTGTTGCACATAAAAAGTGTCAAATTGCCATACATGTGCATTATACTATTTTTAAAAAATTAACACAAAATTTGAAAACGAAATTTAAATAGCTATTCATAATGAAATATTAGAGATGAAATAATTGAACGTAGGTATATAAGTACGTATGTACCTAAAACCCGATTTGAAATGAATTTAAAATTTAGAATTGTATTTAAAACAACTTTAACGAAAATTTGATTCTATTTGTAATTTTATACATATATGTATATGTATGTATGAATATATATTAGAAATCATAACGTGGATGAATGTTCACTGTTATTTGAATTTTTTGAAATTGTTTTATTTTTGAAAATTATTCAATCAAAAAAAGAATAATATTTTTGTTTTCTAAACATTATAAAATTATATTATAATTTTATAATTTATTATTATACAAATAATATACATGCACAATATCAACAATTATAAAAATCCTTTTATTACAATGTATTGAAAGAAAAATAAAAAAAAAAATTTTCTTAAAAGACTACTCGATAAAAATGCTATCCAATTTGAAATTTTTGTACCTATCAATTCAAAAAAAAATCAAATTACCTATACAAATTCAAATAAGAAAAAGTTAAAAACAATAATTCAATCAATCAACAGTATAGAGAAACTAAACACATACAAATTATTTAGAGAATAAAGTCGTATAAAACGTTAAAAAATTTAAAAATTCAAATTGAATATAGAAAATGCACCAACACATTGAATATACTCCAGAAAATATATATAATGAAGAGAATTTGGAAAAAGTGAGCTGAACATTTTCTGTTGTATGAAAATGTCTATTTTTATAGTATTATTAATCAATGATATTACTTACCTTGGAACATTATCCCGGTTTTTGAAAAATTGATCAAACGAAATTCAATTCTAGTAACAAAACATTTATAATGAATTTGAGTTATCGTGAGAGACATTCTGCAATCCACCCGATTAAAAAACTTACTTGAATGAAATTTCATGTCAGATGTCTTGTAATTACAGACCAATATCAATTTGAAGCTCAATAGCGAAAATATCTGAAAAGCTATAGATAAAAGAATCAGAAAATTTATAAAAAATACGATTGGATTTGATAATAATTAGATTTTTTAGAACAATAATGCATTCATAGTTGAACAAATATACAAATGCAACAGCTGATGGAATGTATGTAGATACAACATTTGTTACAAAGACCAATTAAATAAAATTAAAATTACCATGAAATTGGTATCATGATAAAAAAGAATGAAGTTCAAAGAGTTAAGACTGTAAAATATCTCGGAATCATAGGAAGAAAACCTAAAATGGGAGGTCCACATAAACCATTTAAAAAAATGTATTATTCTAATATCCATGCCAATTAACATGGCTTGTTTCATACAATAGTGAATTACAGAAAAAGCGGCTAAACTAGTGTACAATGGCCATATCTATAGATATATTTGTAGCTGGAATCATTTTCTCAATTTCATATAAAACAAATTAGAACAGTGATGAATAAAATACTAAAATCGTTATTTAAACTTAGCTACCGGACCAGAATTGCGGAGATATATAGATACGAATGAAATACATAGATACGGCACGAGAAACAGAGGGTATATCGTTGTACCAAAATCAATCACTACGATTAAACTTAAATGCCTAAAATGCAGGGCAATTCGATAATACGACATGTTGTCAAATGAAATTAAAAGTAGGCCAAATATAGATCAACAAAAGGTAAAAATCAACAAAATTTTTAAAGTAACGAGACATTGTACAAGCGAATATAAATTAGGAAATAAGTACAGAAAAAATTGTATAATGCTTATTGTGTAATTGGAAATAAATTGCTTTTTTGAGTGAAATAAAAATATCAATTTTTGTGGTCAAATCCATATTATGTCCAAAATTTAAAATTAAAAATTTTTAGATTTGCCAGTAGTTGATTCTAAAACAAACTATATTCAAATTTGTAAAGAATAATTAACTACAATTATTTTACCAAATTAATCTTTTTTAACACTCGTCGTTCTAGCATTAAAGAAATAGTTTTCACCTTTTTATTAAAATACTTCACTGAAAATAAAGTTTTTTATTTCTCGTTTTTTTGAGACGACAGGAAGAGTATCAAAAGATTTTACTCTAGACAAAGCAACATATAATTGTCTATGACTAAGCACAGGAAGATAGAGACATATTTTGTCAAAAGTTTGGCCTTGTTACTTATTTATTGTAATTGAATATGCTAGTCGAATTGGAAATTGTTTCCATTTGAAAATAAAGGAAAGATTTGTATCGGACGGAATTAGAGGAATATGTGGAATAAAAACTATATCTAAGTTATTACTATTTACAATCTTGGCTTCAATATAGTGACTTTTAATACTTGTAATGAATAGTCCTGCTCTCTTATTGGCATAAGGTTTCTGAAAATCATCTCCAATTTTTAATTTTAATATATGTGAAGGCATTCCAATTGGAGTGAGGTTATTCAAAACTTCTTCTAGATTATGTTAGGTGATCATTCAAATCATCACTAACCACTGGGAAAAGAATAGGTACCAATATGAAATGAACTAAACCACTAAAATGGATAAACAAACTGCACTATTATTTTTTTTATTATTTACACTATCTGTAACATATTATGTAGTTTTTGTTTTTTCTTAAAATTGAAATTGACTCTTGTAGGTTGTTTATAGTTACCCTTTTTGTTTCTAATTTCTGTTGTAAAATCTTAAATTTCTTTTTATTTACTTGAGATAATGTAATTAAGCTTTTTATGAAATAATGTAATAAAATAAAAACATAATTTTGATTAAACAAAATTGATTTATAAACGCTGCCTAAAAACATAGCTTTATTTGACATTTTACTTTTTGAAGTTTTTTAACATTAAATTTCCAAAATTTTCCGTTAATTGCTGGCACATAAAAAAGTCTATTCTTTTATAAATAAAAACGTATTTTGTTGCATGGCTATTTTAGTTTTGCTTGTAAATAAAACTAATCTCAACATTATCGTTGGTTGGGAACTCATAATAATATTTTTTTTAAAATTTAAAGTGTTTTAATCTGTAATTTTAATTAATTATTGTTTGATGACTTTGAAAAATACTTCTAATTTGAAAGTTTAAAATTTATATTTTTTAATGTTTTGCTTGTTATTAATTCATTGTATTATTCGGTTGATGTATTAATTTGGTTTTAGTACTAAATCTAATAAATAATAAATATATGGGCTCAGAACTTGGATTACGGACATTATTTGCATATTAATATGTCTTTTATTATTTTAATTGCTTAAGTTTACTGTTTATACCCAAATTAAGTAGCGTTATTTTACTTTACTTATTTTACTTATTTTACCCAAATTTTACTTTGCAAAAATAAGCAAACACATCTTTTTTTTGTAACACGAAATTTTCACTGGCTCAGAAGAATTTGTAGTGCAATTAAACTTTTTATATATTTTTCCAGAACATGGTTTATCCTAGTGAAAGAAGAATTTCTAAAGGCTTAAATGGTAAAATTGAAATAGCGACTATACAATCTAAAGAAAATGAAGCCGTTAGTTAGTAAATATAATTTTTAAATTTATCGGATTTGATAAGATTTTTGACATTTTTTGAGATTCAGTTATGCTTCTACGAAATTTCAGTAAGCGAAAACTAAGCTATAGAATCTTATATATTAATAAGCTTAAAGGTCTGTTAAACTTTTCACAAAGCTTTTACAACACAAAGCTTTTTTTAACTATATTAGACAACTTTATTAGAACTATTACGAATTACGATAGTGTGCAAAATTTAATTTAAAGACATAAACCACAAAACAATAAAACCAAATAAAACCAAAAACAAATTAAAATTAACCTAAAAACAATTCACCTATTGAGCAATAGCATTGACTATCTGATTATAATATGAATTAATTTAAAAAAAAAAACAAAGTAGAAAAGACAAAAACCGAATTATCAGAATATAATTATTATATCGATAAAATAGCTTTGTTAAAATATTACGATATTACGATATTACAGCAAAAAAACTTATCGGTAAAGCAAATAGTAAATTTAGAAAATATATTTTTTACATTATGTTCAGAAATTCCAATAATTGAAATTTATTTATTTTATTAACAAATAATTCAAAAGTATAAATTCAAATGCGCAGTAACATTGAGTAAGTATTATATTGTACATGGAGAACCATAACCCGAAATTTACGATCTGCTAAGAACAAGAAAATCAAAATATGTTATGACATTATTATCAAGTTCCAATTCAATACACGGCAAATTTAGTATACATAAAATATAAAAAAACTTTAAAAAGAAAAATCACAGACTACCCTTACCTACATCAGAGACCCTAGCGGGATAACAATATAATAGTCATAAGGCGTCATATGATGTCATATGATACTTCGTTAAATGGCCTATATGATTTGATTTGATTTAACGAAGCCATAACCAATCATAAACTTCACTATAATGGTCATATCTAATCATACCAAAACGCCAAAACCAAAATTTAAAAGAAGTGAAATAAAAATATAAATTCTATAAATAAATGTTTTTGTTTTTTTATTTTGAGTTTTAAAATAGTTAGGGCTATTATGATACTAAAAAAAAACACAAAAAACGTGTCTGTCTATGGCTATTTTAATGTGTTTTTAATGTGAGTGTGGTATGTATTTAGTTTAAATGCATTTAATTTGATATCTATACTGCCAGCGACATCTCTGTTCGCCACATTTTGTTGAAATGTACGTCTCTATTAATAGTATTTGTTAGGGAGCGTTTAGACATCAGATTTTGTTTCATGAAAGTTTTGTTTTACTTATTTTTATTACATTTACAAATTTGATTGCAATTACATCAAATTTTATTAACAAACATTTTAATTACATATCTCAAAGATAAACAAAAATGGTACAAAGTATACTATATTTCCTCACGCAAAATCCACTTTCTAAACTTGCAAAATACGAAGATACAAATATGCGTGACGAGTACTAATAATAAATACTTATAAACAAATATAAATATTCATTGTAATTTCAGAACATTTATAAAATATAAATATTTAAATAGTAAATCAATTATTCTAAGTATTGTTTGTATTGATGAATAATAATAATATTTAATACACATTTTTTGTATTTTTTAATGTATATCTTTCAATATATTGGCATAACACAATTAGAAGTTTATAAATACCTTTTCTCGCAAAATTCACTTTTTCAACTTGCGAAATACAAAAATGCGTGTCGAGCACTATTATTTAAAAAAAATAATAATAAAATTCTATAACACAGTCGGATGTCAAACTTTAATGAACATCATTAATACGTTATAAACAAAATTCAAAAACGTATAAACGCTGCCTTATATAAAAGTTTTCTTCAAAACTATTAGCGGTCAAAATTAATTTAAAATAAATAAATAAATACCTAAATAAAAAATATAAAAAAATTAGTTAAAGATAGATCAAACAATATTGTAAATTACTAGCTATTCCCGGCGTAACATTCGCCGGACTAGCATTATCATTATAAATGAAACAATATACTTTATTTGTTTATTTGTTTTATTTTCTTAAAAAAATTCAATGTTTTACAATTATAGTTTTAAGTTTTTCAATTTAACTTATTTATTATGTAATAAAAAAATATGTAAAACATTGATTTTTTTTAAGAAAATAAAAAAAATAAACAAATAAAATAAATTGTAAAGATAAATAAAATAAATTGTTTCATTTATAATGTTAATGCTAGACCGGCGAATGTTACGCCGGGAATAGCTAGTACTAGATTATTATAATTAGAATTATAGATTAGAATAA
This sequence comes from Argyra leucocephala, assembly GCA_963942445.1. Taxonomy (NCBI): domain Eukaryota; kingdom Metazoa; phylum Arthropoda; class Insecta; order Diptera; family Dolichopodidae; genus Argyra; species Argyra leucocephala. The sequence goes on from OZ012680.1 coordinate 73,515,155, forward strand.
TATAAAGGTATGGCATCGTCGTGTTATTGAAGGACAAACTAAGCTCTACTACAGATTTTGAGATGTACTCATGTATTTTAATATTTGCTATATGGAAATTTTAGAGTATTTTCCAGAAATCGTTTTTTTTTTAATTTGGTTCATAAATAAAACTTTATTAAAGTAAATTTTAATACAAAAATAAATTTTGAGCGCGGACAATGTCGGGTGAGTTTGATAGTGTTAACTAATAAACTATAGAGTGAATATACTTTTAATAGGTTAGAGTTTATAAATTTGTTTGCATTTTACTCAAAATACAAGTGGTGTTAATTGGTGGATTTTGAATCTAGGGGACATAATAGATCAAATTGAATTTTTGAATAATTTTGTTACTTACTGTCCAAATTCAAAAATTAACAAAATAAAATAAATGAAACAATATAATATTTATTTACTTAATTTTATTAAATATAATTTTTATTATATATGTATATATTATATTATATTATTTTATGTTTTTATATGTATATTTAAATATAGCTAAATTAGTTTTTATTAATTTCAATTCAACTTTTATTTTTTATTTTTAAACATTTAAGATAAATTTTTTTATGTAAAATATTTACAAAATAATTTTTTTCATCTAAATTAATAATTTTGTTGAATTCGAATGTTTTTTTAACAATATTATTTTTAATATTCTATAAAATTTATTCTCTTATTTTCATTTATTTTAATTTTGATTTTATTATAGTTTATTCATTCATTACAATAAAATAATAAAAAAAAAATCTATTTAATAATTATTTTAAATTATGGAAAATTTTTCATTAACAAAAAAATAAAACATAAAAATTAAATAAATATTTTTTATTCCTTGCTTAACAGAATCCGAAAGTAGTGACGCGTGTAGATAGTCTAATACTGTTATGTAATTTAAGATTATTATTATCCTTCCTGGAATAATTATTCCTTCCTGGGATTTAAATATGTATATAAGTATTTTTTACGTAGGATGTGTATTAAAATATTTAAGGTATTTTGGATATTAAATTAATATTTTTGAGCATTACAACAACACAAATGTTAAGACCATAGGTTAGAAAAAATAATTTTAAAAGTAATTTTAAATTCTTTAATGTACGAAAACTGTAGAATTTTTTTCACATTATCAATATTGAAAATAAATTTACTTTAATGACAAATATTTTTTTGCATTATAAGTATACATACCTACATACTTTCATATGTTCATAATTATTATATTGAGATTTATACAAAATAAAATTATTGTCAAAATAATATTTTTCTTTAATTTCATTATTACATCATTAAACTTTTTTGTAAAAGCTGAATTCTATATATTACAAAAAAATAGAATAATTAAAGTTAGTAGTTAGAAATTTTTTTCATCGTTAGGTCTTTTCGGGAGTGTTTAATGCGTATTAGTTTTGGTGTAATTCTAGAAATATCTATGCATATTTTAAAAACTGTTTAGAATCATAATATTGCTGTTTAACATATTACATAATGGTAGTTGTTTGTGGTAATATTTTGATAAAACTTTACATTTAAATTGTTGGGTTTTTGTTAATATTTTATGCTTTAATACACCGAGGTGGAAAGTTTTACAGACATTATTAGCGTATTAACTCATTATTGCATTATAATATGTTTATAATCTGCACAAAATTGAGCTTGATATCTATATATAACTGAATTCAATAATCAAATTATTTGTCAAAAGTTGTAAGTTGATTTTAACATTGTGTTTTCAGAGTGAATTGGTTTATATAATTATTTTTTGTTATTAAATGGTAAATTTTAATGATAATGGATCCAACTTTTTTTTAACAGCAGAGGTGGTGGGTAAGTAAAATTAAATAACTTTGACTTATTATTTATAATATTAGCTTAGATTTTGCACAAAATATTGTTTTTATAATGTTACTGGATATGCTTGAGTATTTGGTTATTATTATAAATGCATAAGTTCTATTCACAATGCTATCAATTTACGATGCGATAAATCGGACACTATGAAATGTAGATATAAAAAAAAAATTGATAGGTATTATATGTAAATTAATTTACAGATTTTCTTTAGCTGAATTAATGAAAGAACTTGAAAAATGAGATATTCTTGACCCTGTGGACCTATATGTTGAACCAAATGTAGGTGGCAACGACTCTGATTGCGATAGTGATTCCACCGATTTTTACGCAGCAGAAGATTTCATTTAGGGTCTATGCTGCGACGTAATTGAGAATAGGTAATATGAAATGATCAAATATATCCTAGTGATCATTTTTAAGATTCAGGCAATAGTTCTTTTAGAAATTGGGATTTCGATGCAAGTAAGGAGTGACTTTCTCTTTGTATTCGCAAAAGGATAATTAAAAAATATATAAACAGAATAGGATGGAAGAAAATGCGGCCTATTTTTGATAATCTCACTAATTGCAATACAAAATCTATATCTGAGCAAGTTAAGAGAGCAGAAACACTACCACAATTTTTTCAACTGTTTTTTTGCCGATGTGTTAATTCTTAGTATTGTAAGCCAATCGAATTTATATTCATTCCAAAAAAATATAAATTGAAATATGAATTTGTTCTATGTTAAAACTCAGAAAGAAATCTAAAAATTAGTAAGAGGAGCATATGACCACAGACAGGAAAATGAGGATAAAGTGTATTTGATTAGGTGGAAGGATAATAGAGTGGTAACGTGCGCTGGAAATTTCGAAGCTATAAAAGAGAGTATATTTCGCAGATGGTCAAGAGAGAATAAATGACATTTCATCGTTATGCGCTATTGTAAGAATGGAATGAGAGGTATAGATCAAATGGATTAAAATGTTGAATCGTATTGTACAAGAATGAGATTAGCAAGAAGCAATTGTCTTAAATGATTTGTTATTCATACGTAAAATACATCAAGATAAAAAATAATGTTTGTTAAATTTTCTTTTGAAATGTAGTTCTTTTGTTGCATAGGGAAAACCATTCGTCAGAGGACGAAATCGATATAACGACGATATAACGACAGATATAAAATATTACGGCAGAGAAACCATTGCCAAGACTATGTGAAAACGGACCGATTGGTTTTGTAAATATTATGGAGGAAAAAGATAAATTTATTTGTAGTAAATGTAGATGGTATTTTCTTTTATTAGCAAGTCATACAAGCTAATAGTATTACGCAGGCAACAGTGTACAGTGTGTGGATAAACAACACGCCGCACAAAAATTGCAGAAAAAACTCACACTTTCGCATACAAGTTTGCGCGCGAGTAAGAATTTGTGGTGTATGGCCTGCTATTGCATATAATCATATATACCGGGTGTCTCATATTTTTTTTGCATTTCCAACTTTTTTTTAATTTAAACCAATTTTTTCGTTTTTTAAATGAATATTTTTTGTTATTGCATTAAAACGTAAAAATTTGTTTTGATAACTTTATGCAGTAACTTCGTCGGGTAAATACACTCGAGAACTGAAGTGTTCAATATGCATAATAATGAAATGGAAGAAATTCGAATTTGAAGCTTTAATACGAATATTTTCTAGCTAGTGAATATACAGAAAATTGAATACCATATTTTTAATCTGTATTGAATTGACTCACAAAAGTAGTAATCAAAAGCAGAAAAAACTTATTAGCTTTAGGATTAATTAGATTTTTCTAAACATCTGCCAAAATGCATATTGAACGACAATATATGTATAAACTCCCTAAGTATTTAAAAAAAAGTTTTCTGTTTTGTTCAATATTCATACAAAATTGGACACTTAAGCATAAAAATATGGCATTTTAGTACAATAAATAAAATTACTAAAATATTTTTAGTTTTTGAATATAAATTTATGAAAAATAAGCAGGGTTACTTTCGTTTTATAATGCAAATTAATTATACCTACATATTGAAAATTTAAAAATATACCGGGTGTTTCAGAGCATGCGTGTATCAGCTTATTAATAATAATCCTTTTTATAAATAAATTTGTTTTTCATGTTGTCATATTTTTTATTTTATTTTTGGGTTCCTACAAAGTTTAAATTAAAAATAAAAAAAACAAAAAAAAAATTACTTTACAAAAGTTTCTTATTTTTTGACGTAGAATCCGAACTTGCAAAAAAAAACTACCCCTTCCCATTTCAAATCTTGATTTCGGCCAATTTCTGGTATTCTCGTCTGAAAGTGATATGAAAAAGTACTACTACACAAAATTTCTCTAGCTGAACTTCTTATTTTACGGCAGAAAATGTAAAACTTTCAGAAGCTGCTTTATAATAATTACAGAAGTCCTTATTTGAACATTATATAATTCTAAGTTTAACTTTCTCATAATTTAGTTATTTTAATTGTTGCAGTAAAGATACTGGACTGCAAATACATATATTTTTGAAGTGGCGATCTAAACCCGAATGTACGGCATCTACTTCCTGAATCCTAGAATTTCCAGGCTCAGAAAACTTTTGAATTACTGTTTTTATACAAGCATTTTTTTCAAGAAATTTTATTAACGCTAGCAACATTATTTTATTTTTGTTTTGCGATTCGCAAGCATCTGACCACAAAATGAAGTGTTGAACTTTATGAATATCGGCCAAATTATTTTGTAACAGTTTACTAACACTTTAGCCAAATCGTTTCCAGTTCGTCCGCTTTAACTTTCGTACCAAATTCTACAATATGTTTTAATATTAATATTACAGAGAGCTGTTAAACTATACCTACGTATTAAACATTCTCTTGTAATAAAAATTACCAGCATTTCCAATAGGCAACATGAAAACTTTCAATGTAAATGCAGTTCGTTACAAATAAGAGCCATATTTTTATTTTGTAAACAATATTCTTTATCCATCGGCTTCCGTAATTTTGTTTTTTTATTAAAAGATTCATGTAAACGAAATTAAATAAAATGCGCATTATTTTTCAATATAAGAATATTGAAGACTTAAGCACAATCGTGTCTTGATCTAATAACACACATTAGACAAATTAGCATAAAAAATAATTCTAGAATTATTTTGTGTTTTATAGTTTAATATGCAAAAATAAATTCGATTTGAACACTTAAGTACTGAAACTATAGATAAAGGTAGATAATTTTTTGTATTAAATTGGATAATGTCGACAATGTCGTATCTCAAGAATTATAAGAGTTAGAACAAATCGAACAAAAGATTTGAAAAGTGCTCGAAAAGCTTATGTAGAATACATCAAAAAGTCAAAAAATGTCAGAATGTATTATATTGAACATTTAAGCATTCACCCGGCAATTTGTTAATATATGAAATTTTACAATTATTAATTATTGATTACACACGATTTTCACCTCATTAATAGTAAAATAAGGTTTTTACACTTGTTTGACGAATTACTTTACACACTTAAATAAGCAAAACTGCTTGATGTAATTTTAGTGATTTTTTTTATTTTTCTTTCATCGTTTTCTATTTTTACCACAATCTTCCCTTTTAAAAATACATTTTGCTATAATTCCAAAATTTAAAAAAATTTTTCATTAAAAGTTTTTATTATCAAATTGAAAATTTTTCCATAAAAATATTTTTTATTTCAAATTAGGGTACGTTCTATTTCGTTTTTTTCAAAAATCCTGTTACACGTCGAGTATTTTCGTAATTCTTCAAAGCAAGGAATCCAAAATTATTCTTTTTATTAAAATTGGAAATTTATAAATTTAGAAAAACCTTAACTGAAATTTTCATTTTTGTATTTAAGCGTTTGTTGAAATTTTGTATTGTAAACATTTTATTAAAAGAAGCAGGGAAAATTTCAATTACAAGTTTTTTCAAAAAATTTCTTAAAATTTTAAATACATTATTTTTTTTTTACTATTTTTTTTAATTTTATTAAATTTCTTGAATATTTTTTTGTTAGCTACTTTTATTTAACTACAGTTTTATTTTTTTTTTATTTTTTATATTTTTTAATTTTCAAAAACATCACATTTCTATTAAGAATGTACAACTATTATAATTTTATTTATTATAATTTTTCTTATAGTAAATAATTTTCTTATAAAAATGAATTTTAATTAAAAATATATTAATAAAATTTTAGAAAAGTTTAATTACTATGATAGATTTGTTGTTGTTTTTGTTGTTATTTTTACTTTTTTTTTTATTTTAATTTTTATGGACATTTGGTTTGTTTTTTAATTCAATTTCAAAATATTATAATTATAATTTGAAAAAAAGCAATTAATTATAAATTAAAAATAAAACTAAATTAACCACATTTTACCAAATACAAAAGTCAGGATCATATAAAGTTTACCCTATAAGAGTCAAAAAGTTGATGATGTTGTTTTATCGAATTTTGTTCTTTTGTATTGTTAGAAGAACGAGTGAATTGTATTTCGACCTGAAAAAATGTGCCATATGACCTTATTTTCCATTCAAAAGCAAAATACGGCCATTATGAGTTTATTACGGATGGCATTATTTCACTGCGCTTGTATTTCACCACGTACCGTATTAAACTAGGCGCACACATACAAATTTTAGTTGCGCAACTGTTTGATTGCACGTTTGTGTTCCATTAGTTTATATGAAAGCGCGCACACATTCAACTATTTGATTGCATCTAATCCAGCAATCAAACAGTTTGTAATTTTTTACAAACGGATAGCAACTTTTAATTGAAGCAATCGATAAATCGATTTGTATATTACGTATTTAAATGTAGACGTGCACACTTGAAATTAAAACCAGTTGAAATTTATTTTTTGTTATATACAATTGTTTGTAATTTTGAATAGCTATAAAATTATTCCTAAATATAATGTTTTATGTTTGCATGTAACTGAAAAATTAATTGAAGCTGTCGAGGACTTCAAGACCTGCAATTTACAATAAAATCTTAAAAGAATATTCAAATAAAAATGTGGTGTCAACCTTGTTCACATAAGTCAGTGAAATTGTTTGTGTTTCATGGGATAGTCTTTATTCTGTTGAAATGGCATTCTTCCATTTTATGCTTTGATGTGTAATTGAAAGTTCAACTAAAGACAAAAGATTATCGAAAGAAGCTATACCAATTCTAATATTATCCGAAAACATTTTCTAGGTTACACTTCAAATTTTCAAAAACTTTATAAAATGCCCGTTTATTAATCTATGGCTTCATAAAAGGTGAACCTAATATCGTTTTTTCCTTTATTTTTTTTCTCTTTTTGATTTCAAGAACACAAATGCATGCTAACTCTATAAAATCCATTTCAAAGCTAAATGAAATGCAACTCTTTAACTTATATGTGTGCGCGGCACCAGAAAATCAAATAGTTTGGTTGCTTATGTGTACACGCAAAGATTTTTTGCAATCAAACAGTTGCAAAACTAAAAATTGCATGTGTGCGCCTAGCCTAAATGATTTATAGATATTAAGAACATGACAAAATCGATGACTCAAGTATATCATATATATATATAAACAAATGAATATTTCTTTCGAGATATTAAAAGTATGATTATTCTAAGTACCGTAAAGTTCTAAATATAATACCCTTTCCAATAAAGTACCCCGAATAAACTAATCGAAACATTTTTCTACTTTTTTTTTGTTTTGTTTTTTTTTATAAACAGCCAAAGCGTTCGGTATGAAAATACCTTTAGCTCTTACGTGACACTTGGTTGGTATAGGATAGGATAGAATAAATTAGGAAGAAAAGAAGGGAGATAGATTAGTAATAGGAGGATGTCGAAAAATGATGGTATTCATATTTTCTTTAAACTTTTGCGAATTGTAAGTTGAATGTGGAAACATATTGGGAGGAATATGATTCCACATTCTTGAAGTGCGAACTATGAACGAATTTCCATAACCTAATTTATGCCATCTTGGGATATCCACAGTGTATAGAAGTGAGCAATTGCAGCTCCTCTTGTTTCGTAATTAGATTTCTTGTACAGTAATTAGATTTTATATTTTTCGAAAATGAATTTCGAACTATTTCGATATTGAATGTTATCTAATACGAAACCAATTGTGTTAATTGGTTTTATTTTAATACTACTACCTGTGCAGAATCTATCATTATGTATTTATAGGTAACACTCATATCTATATGTTGCTTTCCGAATAGTATACCCGGATGTAAAATCCAATTAGAGTACCTGAGTATACCAATTGGATTTATTAGTTTTCCAGAATATTGGCATTTTCCAATTAGAGTACCTGGGTATTATATTCAGAACTTTACGGTAATTTTTTGATTTTCACGCATACTTTAAATGTTTAGACTACTCGAGTTTTGTCAAGCAACACCGTGGAAAGAGAGTTGGTTCAAATTTACGTCAAATTAAACAGTTTTGAGTTTTCACAAGTTAAACTCAACTGCCTTTTATTTATTTACTTACATTTCGGAAGACAAGCCTGTTCTTTATTTTTTTTAAATAATTTTGTCAGCTAATTTTTTATTTATTATTATTATTCCAGCCCTGTGTAATTTTTAAAATTCTTGAAAATTAACGTTAAAATACCACCACCAAAAATCGAACAAAAATTATTTATCAATTGTAAGTTTTCAAGAAATCAGTGCTCTCTGGTATGTTCATAATACTAATATTAATAGAAATCTCAAGATGGTTCAAATAAAAAAGTGGGCTCATACGTCACAAAAGTCGTCTTCCCCACCAATGTATATATATTTTACGCTTCGCTGATAATCAACATTTTGTTTGACAACTTAAATGAACCAAAGTGCTTGCACGGTATTGAGCTTAAATCTATAATTTTTAATTGGATATTATTTGATCAAAAATATCTGAAGTAGATCGAAAATTGTAATAATGGTTATAGACTAGAAGACATTTTTTTAGTTTTAATACAACAATCAATTTTAGCAGTAAACTTCAAAAGCAACAAGATAATTGTAGAGAGTTAAAGTGGGTACACAGTACTTCAATTAGTTCTCGCTCGTAAAATAAAACGATAATATGAAGACTCTTTTTTCAATTTTCTTCCATCTGATGAAATCAAAGTTTAAACATGGACAACATAAAAATATTGTAATGGTTTTTCTATAGCAATTACGTCTTTTTATAAATTCTGTAATAACTTTGAAGATGAATCAACGTTTTTAAAACAGACTGTTGTAGTACGAAAATTTTTTTATACATTGTATTCCAAACATTATGATGCAAACGATATCCCGAAATAGCCAAGAAACTAGCGAGTAATAACAGAAATTTCTATGACGTTTGTACAGAAAGTATATGTTAAAAAATCAATGAATCTAAAATAAAATATTTGAAAATGTTTAGAAGCGATGGAATAAGAGAATCAGCAATATTAGGTTACCATTTCAAAGAAGTAGAAGAAAGTAAATATCTAGACATGATATAAAAAAATATAACATGATCCACGGAAGTGAAAAACAGACAATCCAGACAAAGGTGATTTAAAAAGGTTTGAAATTAATGTGCTCTAGCAAATCAAGATTCCTAGAAATAAATTAAAAAATAAATGTTTTCACAATGATGGTAAAAGGTTAAAAATTAAAATAATAATTTAAGGATATTAACCACAATTCAATATAATTAAGTAGAATAAAATTGAAAATGAAAATTTTTCTATTTTGTTTTTGTTTTTGTTTTTTTTTTTGCAACGAATTTTACCTTTCTGTTTTTTTTTATATAAAATGAATTTTTTTATTTACTTTTCTTTTAATTCATATTTTTTATAAATATATATAATGTATTAAAAAATTTTAATTTTTTTATTTTTATTAATTTTTTTTTTTTTTTTTGTTGTTAATTTCTATTTTATTAAAAAAATCTTTGGCAATAAAAATGTTTTTTTTTTTGTTTTGTTAATTTTTTTTTATATTTTTTTATTTCCTTTGAATATGTTTTTTTTTTCGTTTTCATTATTTATTAATTTTTTGTTTTTTTCTTTTTTTGTTCGATATGTTTCGTAACTATCATAAATATAACATCAGTACAGAGATATAAGAGTTAAATTGATTAATTGAATATTAATTTTATTCAGGTATTTCATATATATTCGATATATATATACATATAATCTATATTTGTATATAATATGTATAAATGTAGAAATGTATATGTTATATAATATAAACATGAGAGCTCAAGTTAAATATAAAACTTTGATATAATTAAAAAAAAAAAACGAAAAATGTTTTTGAATGATGGAACAATTGACAATAATTGTTTTAATATTTCTTTTTAATATGCCTTTTATGAATTATACGAACTCATTACTTGATGTATTAGCAGTTGTGGTTATAAACTGTACCACAAGGACACCATCGATGTATTATTAAATGTTATTTTTTAAATTCATTGTATTATATTTTGTTTCTGTAGATCAATATAATTTTTGTAATTTTATCATAATTTGTTTTTTTGTTTTTTGCTTTTGTATTAATTTTAATATATTCAAAATGTAAATTTTGTTTTTATAATAAATTTCCGGAAAATGTCAATTAATTTTTTTTTTTTTTGTATAATAATAAAAATATAGTTTTAGCCGTTAGTGGCAAAATAATTATGTATATATTTTGTACAATGCCTTAGCATTTTATATTACATTCGGTCATACAAATCTATATCAGTCTATTTAAATTCTGTTAGTTTTTATATAGATTTTTGAAAACCAACTTTTCATAGGACATTTTTTGGCTGTCTAACAATATAGGTTTTATCGCGGAATATGAGATCTGATCAATCTTTTCAATCACAAAGAGTGGCTCTAGTATGAGTCTCTGGGGATATTGAAAATGAGAAAATGACTCCCCATAACAACCAACAACAAAAAATAGATCACTCGAGTCGTCGTATCAAAAAGGCACAATTAAGTGCTAATTGTTTTTTCAGAAGTAACTGAAATGTCCAACTAATCTGAAGTGGGTTGGAATTGGTTTGAACAGTGCAAAAGTAGTTTAATAAAATAAACACTCTTGATTTGTTTTTATAAAATTTTTTTTTTGTCAAAAAAATCTGGTCAGAAGATATTTTATGATAATATTGGTGAAACAAAATTGTAGAGTTTTTATTTTATTATTTTTGAACGTTTCATATAGATTTTAAGATCTCTAGTGGTTGGGAAGGTCGATGTTTGATTACTCAAGAGATACATCTAGGAGTATATTTTCTGGAATCTATTGACTATATTGGACACAATTTAAATCCTGAATAAATTAATAATAGATTTTATTTTGTAGTGGTCTGCTATGGGTCTAGATGTGACCTAGTGTTGTGATACAAATAGATTATACCATTCTTCTAAATTAACTATATTTAGAAAATTTGGGAATTCTATATCCCAAGGGTAGCTGGAATTGCTAGCCTTCCAAAGATATATATCTTTAGTGGCGCATCTTATCCTTTTAGGACGAAAAGGACATTTGAAAGTATCCTTGCTGTTTTGATGTTTTTGTATAAGAATCGTTGTATCTGTTGATCTGTTTGATATGTATATAATATATTCAATTATATATTCTAGAAAGATAACGGCTTGGAGCATATTTTAACATTTATTTAATGATGATTGGTGCTGCCGTTATGGAAATATTGTAGTTCAAAGTAGAAAATTTTGGAGAAAAAATCAATCTTTACTTTCTTTCTTGAAAAACCGAATACCTCAAGATTTAACCATAAAACGCTCCCAATGTTTGTATACTGTTGAGAAGTACTGTTTGTATACTGCTATAACTCATACATACAAACTTTATGCTTACGTCGAATAGTTTAGAAGATATGAGCACTTACATTAAAAAAAAACTGTTTTTTTTTACCGTTTCTTTTTAAATCAATGAGTTTGCTATGAATTAAAATTAAAATGTTGCAAATATGTACCCGGATAAATTATTAATCAAAAAAATGGATAAATTATTATCTAATACGGTGACATCGGAAATGTATCCAAAAAATTTCAACCGATGCAATGTACATAACAATGGGTAACTTCCAAAATGCAGTAAAAAAAGTTTTAATACAGTTTAAATACAGTTCAACTGCTGTTTAAAGCTTTTATAACCACTTCAATGTAAAATAAGAATTCAAGCTTTTGCTACATTTTGGAATACATTTTGGAATACTTTGACTTTAAATTATAGTTCTGTTCTGTATTTTGTTTTTGTAATATCAAACGGCAATAATAATAATAATAATTTTAAAAATGTATGTTTTTATTAATATATTAGGCAATAATTTAATTAATTTAAATAACGTATGTAATAACTATTGTAATTTTAAATAGTGTAATGACTATTGCTAAACTTGAATCTAACATATTTAATCTTTCCTTACATCAAAATCAATATTGCCAGACCTCCATTGGCCAGCTTATATTTTCCGCGGAAAAATGCATTTTATTAACATATTCTGCTAACCAATAATTTAATTGATTTTGGTAACTTTCTCTATGACATGTATAGAAAATGTAGTCTACATTTTTTCGCTACACACTCTGCTCTTATTTTACTTTTCCACTACCTACGTATTTTAAGCATTTTGGAATATGTCTACAAAGTCAAGAGCTTTTGAAATACATTTTGGAAGAAGCTACATTGTTGATTATACGGTTTCACTGCATTTTGGAAGTCACGGAATATGTCAAATGCCAACATAATGTACTTTGCTTACAATTCCGATACACAGTTTGTTTTCATAAATTCAAACCTGCAGCCAATCTGCATATTCTGAATTTATGAAAACACTTGTCAGATTTTATGAATGTTGTTCATAAATGCAAGCTGTTAGTCTATTGGGCGTCAACTTTACAGAGTTTTCTTAGTTGTTTTGAGTATTTTAGTTTTTGTTTTGTTATTTAAGTAACTACTCCATATTTTTCAATATATTTATTACAAAAATTTTAATTAAAAAAGTTATTGTTTATAGGAGTAGTGATTCCGAAGTAAGTCCTACTATAAACAAATAGTTAACACATTTAAACAACATCATGTCAACATTTTTAAAATGGAAAAAAATTTAAAAGTGGAAAATATATAAAAAAAACGTTGGAAATAAAGGACATACTAAATGAATAGAAACTTTGCAGAATTATCAAGTAAATTTAGAATATAAGTAGAGTTTGTTTTCATTATACAGTTTGCAGCATTTATGAAAATCAAATGTCTAAATATTATGCATGGTGACATAGGAAAATGTATCCAAAAAATTTCAACCGATACAATGTACATACAAACACAATATGACAAATTTTCTGAACTGACAACATTGTGTTGGCGACACAATGTACTTTGCTTACGAGTCACTCTAAACACTGTCTCTGAAATAAACGTCAAATCAAATGTCAAAATATTATACTCTTGATATATATTTTGTGGATAAATTTTTAAAATATTTGAATTTAATATATTTGTGAAATATTTTTGTGAAAGAAAAATTTAATATTTAAAAATCTCATTACTTTAGCCTTATGATTAATAAAAGCATCTTTGTTGCACGACTCAATTTCCAATCAAAAATAAAGTAAATTAAAACAAAAAAAAAACATTTTTAAATTTACTATACAGTGTGAATGCACATTCACTCAGTCAAAGCCATACACGTTCAATTTATCTGCACAAACAGTATACAACACAGTTATTACTGAGCGTGCATTGGGCCCTTAAAACATAAATTAAAATGTATACTTATTTTACTTTAATTTTAAAACTTTATCCTCCACCGTTTTTTATTTGTTGCTTGTTTATTGCTTCTTATACTGTGTATCAAAAAATTGCCTGATACATAATTTAACAACCCATGTCGTGAAAATCAGTCGCGGATAAAATGTCGAACTAATTACCGATCATGATACAATGTAAACAATTTTTTTTGGCATTTAAGACCATACGTCAATGTATTGGCGACGCGTTGTCGATACATTTGCGATGTCCCGGATACTGATTTTATTCTGAAATTGAAAAATTATTATCCTCTTTTAAGTTTATTTCTAAAACTATTTATTTATTTTTTTTTTTTAATAAATAGCCATTTTTATTTATTTTTATTTTTATAGCTTTGTATTACAATAATTTGAAATCAACCTAAATAATCAATTGATAACAAATTGGAATATAAAAAAGGATTTGTTTTGTAACCGAAAAATTATAATAAAATTATAGAGGAATTGTGTTTAAAAATATTACAATATTGCTAATTACAACAACATTTTTAATCTTTATTCAGCTGGAAACAGCGGATTTTCAATATTTTCGATGCAAATTGACTTAGAGACTTGAATCTTTGTCAGAATTCATTTTTCATCAAAATTTATATTTTAAAATTTTTTTGAAGTAAATAAAATAATTGAGGGGTGGGTCAGGCATTTTTTTTTGTCTACGAGGTCAAGTGGAAAAATACACCTGTACCTTTAATGCATTTTATATGAATTTTTGTGTTAAGATAAGAAAATTTTATTTTTTATATCACAGAAATAAATTATTAGAACAAATTTTTTTTTATATATACATTATTTGACATTTCTCATTTACATACAGTTTATATAATAAATAAGAGTACTTGGGTACCCAAAGGACAGTTCATCATCAAAACATGAATAGTTCGGTACCTAATGATAATTTTGTTTGGATTTTGATTGACTTTTGGATTGTAGGAACCTATTCGTTAAAAGCCATATTTGAGAAAATTTTGTACTACAAATGAATTCCCATAACTATAAGTTTAGAACAAAATCTGTAAATAAAATTTAATAAAAATACCATATATACCTACCGGTTCTATAATTTAAATAAAACGTAAATATATTTTGTTGAAATATTTAATTTCGCTACGTCTCTTTTAAATATTTATCATTTAAAATTAAAATATTGAAACTCGGTTCGTTTCGGTTCGGTTCAGGTATTTACACTGTACTTTTTTAAATTACACAGATTAAATATAATGAGGATATTATTATGATTATAGGAGTCAATAGTAGTTTAAAATTTTTAAAATATATTTCAAAATAAAAAGGCAATTTTTAATAAAAAAAATTAATGATAAATTGTTTATTATTTTTTATTTTTCTATTATATCCTATTCAACAAACAATTAACTTTAACTTATTTAACAAACAATTGAAAATAGTTTGACGCAGTGTTCTATTACAAATCTGGAAATTATAAAAGAATTGTTATCGTGTCGTATCAAAAGTGTAACAGAAATTACACACACGACAATTTTGAGAACACGATCCACGACAGTCTGGGTCCAACAGAATAGAAAAATATCACTTGAATGATATTTTTGTACGATGAATCATAAAGCATATTATATTTATATTTGGGGATTTTTATATAAACACCGTTATATCTGTTGATTTATTAGATATATATATATATATATATATATATATATATATATATATATATATATATATATATATATTCAGTTATATATTTTATAAAGATAACAGTCTGGGCCATATTATAACGTTTATTTGATGATGATGCTGCCGTTATATAGAAAAAGATATAGAAGATATGCCGTATAAAAAGGATAAAAAAGCTGTCCTTGGGATATGGTTATTAGGTTTTACGCCGATACAACATATCCCTCAGAAGAGCCCTATATTTTTCCAACGAGCTTAAAATATTTAGAGTAAGTCAAGGTTAAACTAAATTTTCAAAATGTATTTGAAAAATTTTATATTCATAAATTTTAGCTTTATTTAATAGCTATAAAATATATAAATACGATATATACCTAAACAAAATTTTGATCAAATATTATTTTTTATTTCGATTTATTTCTGTCTAAACACTTATTTCCCGTGATCACAGAGACTCAAATCTGAGAGCTGGATTACGATTTTCAAGTTTTAATAAATCATTTACAGAATATTTCAATACTTGGGTATGCTGGTTGTTGCTAGAACGTTTATTATTTTTTTATTACAAATAAAAGGCTTAAGGTAATGCCTATTTATCTTCCATAATTGTTTTTAAAATGGATTATACTTTATTTTTTAAATTAATTGTAAAAATGAAATTAAATAAAATAATATTAGTTGAAAATATTCTCTGCCATTTAAAATTCTTTTGAAATTTATTTGATTCAAGTCAAAAATAGGGTAATAATAATTATTATATTAAAATTAGACATGAACCAATTACAGCTTCAATCTGATATAACATAAACTCGTCTGGACATAAGCAATCTGGTATAACATAAGAGTTGTCAAATCAATTGGTCGCAAATATTTTACGCTTTCAAAAATAAAAAAAAAATTTTGAAAATTAAATTGCAAGAATCGAAGAACATAAATAATATTGTGTTATCAGGCTTACCACCCAAACCAGGTAATGTTAAGGTATTATTTTTAAAAATCACTTAAGTTAATTCTAAAGCAAATGAAAATTATATTGAGGGGATTACTCCATTAATCACAAAAATAAGCGGCGAAATAAAAAATAAACAATATGTTATACATCTTCGCTCCAATGAGTCAAAACAAAATATAATGTCAAAACAAAAACCAATACAGTTTTACATCAGAATTTTTTCCTGCTGAAGTGGGAAATAGACAGCTATCAAAATGGGAAATTTAACGTGAACTTTTTTTTGGAGTTTTTATAAATAAATCACAATATAGATTGGAAGCACATAATCCTGATATTATTATGCAAAGTAATGTGCTTGTTATGGCGTGACTAAAATCATATCAATAATTTTGTAAAACAAAATTAATTAAAAATTAAATTAAATAATTCAAAAAACGGTGCAATATCTACAATGTTTTACCAGAGTGAAAAAACTACAAAATATCAAAGACAGTTAGTTCGATAATCTTGAGTGTTAAAATTTTTCTTAAATCCTAATGCCGTATCTTACCATATTCTTAATTTCAAAATGTACAATTAAATTAAAAATTAAAATAAATAGAAAAATTAAAAATTTAAAGACTCGATTAATTAAAATAAAAACGGCCAGTATATAACATAAAATTAATTTTGGCTGGTAGTAGAGGTTTACAGCTAAAATGTCTACATAGAAAAAATTTAGTCGTTGGTTTTAAGATTCCTTTTCAAAAATAGTTAAATGCAATTTTTGGGCAAGGTACAGTTACATACATTAGTATATACGTTTTTATTTAAATTTATTACTTACCTAAAATTTTGTTTCTCGCAAGAAGAAACATTCTATAATATCTAAAGTAAATTTTAGTAAATTTTAATTTGTTTTGCATATTTTCGATTATTTCTTTCTCTAGTCTATACCAATATTATCGGTGGCACTTTTTACTTTTTTCAGATTTCGACAACTGCCTCCTTGGATTAAATTCGCACTTAACATTTTTGAACTGAACTTATAGAATATAATATCCTAGAATATATAGAATCTATTGAATATATCTACCGAATTATATAAACAGAAATAGAAAATACGCTATAAAAATATGAGTTGGATTGACTAATTTGGAGAAATAATTATGAAATTCCCTGCTTTCGGTTATGTCGTCGCAGTCAACTAAAAAAATCAACAATCATCAACCTTTTACGGTTATGCAATTATTGACGATCATCATACTTTTGGTTATTTAAAATGGTAGTAAAAATTGGGCATAAAAACTCAAAGCTTCAATAATAGCTTACAAAGCATACAAATATGATTATTTGTTGCTTTGATCATCATTTGTTGTATGTTGTGAGAATCGGTAAAAATTTTGAATTTTTGTGAAGGATCGTGAGAAAGACTTCTAAAATTACGCTTTTTTAATTTTAATTATTTTTTTTATAATAATATGAAACATAAAAATAGTAAAATAAAATATAAGTAATTTATTATACTTTGTTTTAAATTTTATATGGCCTTCCATTTATTTGTAGTTTTTATTACATACCTTTATAAAAAATTGACTATAAAAAAAGTTAAATAAAAACCAAAAATACAATGAATCATAATTCTTGTGAATCGAAAATTTATGTACGGGTATGTATGGAAATGTGACGTCAAAAGTATGCATATGTCTATTTGACAGTTGATTAGATTGGAATGTTTAACTGTTTCAATTAATCGATATGGTGAAATGGTCATATCATTTCAGTACCTACTATAATAAGAAAGTCTGGGTCTCAAAACTCAGTTACAGCATTGTGACAGCAATTTTTTCTTTATATAATTATTAATACAATAGTGAAAATATAATTTGTTGAGAGTGCACCGTGTGTTCCAGAACATGCGTATCAGCTTTTTAAGAGAACCTTTATTTTAAAAATAAAAAAAAATTATTAACTAAATCGGTGCTCTATCGATTGGTTATATTTTCAAATTCCGGGAAGGACCAGAAAAGACTTTTTTAAGTCCAAAAAGCGCCGAAATTGGCCGAAATCGAGATTTTGAAATGGGAAGTGGTATATTTTTTGCAAATTCAGATTTTATGTCAAAAAACAAGAAACTTAAGTTAAATGATTTATGTTATATACTGGCCGTTTTTATTTTAATTAATCGAGTCTTTAAATTTTTAATTTTTCTATTTATTTTAATTTTTATTTTATTTGTAGATTTAGCACTTAAGAATATGGTAAGATAAGGAATGAGCAGATTTAAGAACAATTTTAATAGTCAAAATTATCGAATATTTTATATTTTTGTAGTTTTTTTAAAAAGCTGATACATATGCTCTGGCGCTACCGGTATATAGTTTGTTAATAAATAACTAACTTAATAAATACGAAAATGAACTATGCTGTTTACTAATGTTTCTGATAATAGTTACAGTGTTAGAAGTTGATATATTACAAATAAGTTATAAAATTAAACAATATGATTTGTAACAATACCCAGTACTTTATCTAACTAACAGACAGTAATAAAAAAATAAAAATGGTGTGCAAGCGTTGTAAACAAACTGTCATCAGTGCTTTGCTGTTTTATATAACTTACCCAATAACCACTTACTTCGGTAAATCTATAAATTTAATAATTCTTTGACTGATATTATTAATTGTCTTGCACACAAAATTTCTAAAATACAAGGTACTAAATTATTCTTGCAGTTAAGGTCTTGTTACTATAATGGAATTCAAACATTTGAGTTATCATGATAAATGTACTCATCAATTCAGAACTCAGTTGAAAAATAAAATAAAATGGAACTATGCTATTATGAAAGCGAAGTACTCTAATCCGAAGTACTCCATAAAATATTCTACAGAAAAAGTTATTGTAGATATGTGATTGTGTATTCCGAATCTCTGTGTAAAAGTATTTAGGGTGTTCATCCCATAGACTAAACAAAGAACAAATATGAAGGTATGTTTTTATATTTATTAGTAGAGATTTGTTGACATAATTTCTTCAGTTTTTGAATAATAGGTATCTAAAACTTGTAATAGACTACCGTATAAAATGTCAAGGTACTGTACAGAATATAAAATGTTATTTTATGTAAATTGCCTATAGCCATCATAATATATTATAATATTGTAAATTGTTCTTAATTTAATTTTAATTCGGAAATATTTCATTTTATTTAACTTTTTATTTATTTATTTTTTTTGTTTTTCTTTTTAATAAAAATATTTTCATAAGGTTTGGCCAATTATTAATTTTTTATTTTTGTTTTAAAATCTTTTTTTTGTTTTTTTTTTTTTTTTTTTTTGCTTTATTTAATTTTATATAATTTTGTTTTTAAAATAGTATTTAAATTACAATTATTTCAGATATACATTTATAAATTTTGACTTAATAATAATTTTAAGGATTTGAGATTTCTTTTTGATTTATAAAATTGCTTAAATTTACTTTAGTTTTATAACATTTTGGTTTTTTATTGAGATTGAAAGTGTTATTTTGTTTTCTATGATTTTAATTTTTATATAATTTTTATTTAAAATATTTAACTTTAAAAAATAAGCTACGAAAAAAAATATACCAAATTTGTTATTAGAATCTTTATTACTAAATTTAGTTGTCAAGTATGGTGGTGCAACTTCTTAACATATTTTTTTTTAACACTAAGAGGTATTTTATGTATAGGTGACCTTCTCAGATCTATTGTACTTCCCCGTGTAATCGTTTCAAATTGCATGTATAACCCATGGGCAAACGTTATTATTATATTAATGTAAATCTCTGAATCAAGTAATGTTTTTGCTTGGAAATATTTATATTTTTTGCTAACTATGGTATTGCATTCGAATAGAAGGTGAGAAGAAAATTCCTCTTCCAGTAAGCAAAATTACAAAATAAGTCTCGCTTACATAATAATTTCGAACAGAGCTTTGTTAAATGGATCATATTATTTAATAAACTATATCAGTGTTCTGACATTGAATTTTTTTTACATATAGCCAAAACACCATCAGTTGTTATGTTGGATTAGGCAGGGAAAGGCAGATTAAGAAGGAGCACAGTTACTACTGAAGAGGTTAATTATGGCGAAATATGTCGTCATCACAAGTCATGTAGGTTATAAAACTAGAATTTATCACGTTTATGAAACTTATAAAATGGAATTTGGTTCCACATTTAAGATGTTCTGATGGTTATAAACAGTTTTCCATAAGTGACTAAATAGCAGAAGACATCTAAAGATATAATCTGCACTCCCTCATTACCTGATTTAATCGGTTAGTATTGAATGTGAGGAAGGTCAACTAGCATAAAATATTTACAACAAAGAAACCTGTAATATTAGCAAAGCTTTTCATGAAAAAATTTAAAATAATCTGGAAATAAAAATCGACAATTGTGTTTTTTACATACAAACAATTGAAAAATAGTATTAGCGGATTCATGAACCCACAACTTTAATAAATTGTTTCTATATTGGTGTCATTGGATGTTTATTGGTAAACAAAATATGTAATAGCTCTTAAACGTTGCTCCATAACTGCTTTAAAATTTCATTGGACTTTATTTTTTTGGCGGTAAAATTCAAAATTTCATGTAAACTAGTAATATTTTCAAAAAATAACACAATGTACAGATTTAAAAAATATATTCAGAAGTGCACGAAAAAATTTGAGAAATTCAATATGTTTTCCTAAAAGGTATCAGTTCTAGAAAAACTTATTGAATTTCTCAAATTTTTTCATGCACTTCAGAATATTTTTTTTTAAAGTTTTTAGAAGGTATATCATAATAGATTCTTGTTTCTGGATTTTACACCGCATTTCCATAAATTTTTGTAAATATAAACATCAAGATTCGGCAGATGTTTGTAGATGGATTTTGTAGATTGATAGAAATATGTTCATTAGGTCGATAGACTCATCAATCAAGTGAAATTTAAAATATTCTGATTGTGTGCAGCCAGGACACAGATTTATAAAATTTTAACTGTACATTTATACTGATGGTGAATGTAGCAATGCATTATTATTTCTGAAAATGATGGTGTTATGTGACAATTAGGCTATGTGATCACATTTGTTAGGCCAGATTTATTATGAATTTTTTTTACTTCATTTTTCTATATTATTCTAATTATTAATTTTTTATTTTTTTTCCCAATATATCCTAATATATGGCGACGTAAGATTACATTAAATATTAAAAACTAAGACAAATCTAATAAATTAACGATAATGGAATAAAATAAATGCGGTGAAGAAGTTGAGAATATTGCTTTCGAAATATAATGTAGATAATTAAAAATTTTGTTGGTGAAAGCAATTTCGGCTCTTATTTACAATTAAATACATTATATACGTTACTAAAAACATATTTGGTATCAAATATAATCGATAACTTATCAGAATAATTAAGTAAATAAATAAATTTTAGTTTATTGATGCATAAACAAAAAATAAAGAACAAATTAAAATATGATATGTTAAATTTTTTTTAATTTAAATAAAATAAATTTTAATTATAAAAAATCGTTTCAATCTCAATAAAAATCTTAACCACACAGGATTCGTATTAAAAATATAATCTAATTTTTCTTTCTTCAAAAATTCACTCACCTTGAATAGTAGTTAATAATAATATAGTTAATATTTTATAATAATAACATAATCTTTTTTCCTTATCTTTTATCTTTTATCCTTATCTTTACACTTATCTTAAAAAATAATTTGATTCGAATACATATATACATAATATATATATATATATATATATATATAGAGTTAGTTAGACTAATGACTTAAATTTTCTAGAATCTATTAAAAAAATGCTTTTTTAAAATTTAATTTTTTTCTTTTTCAACAATAATTTTCCTGTTTTTCATGTCTAAACTGTTTTTTTTTTCTTTTTTTTTAGTGATTCTTAATTTCTTAATAATTCTTTTTTTTTTCTTAATTAATATGTATCTATATTTTTGATTTTTTTTTGTTGTATATTTTCTTTTTATTCTTATTCTGTTTTTTATTTTTTTTTTCAAAAAAGTGATTCTTAAAATTATAAATTGAGCTACCTTGTTGTGACTGAAGTTGAATGTAGTTGATACGTACAACATAAATTTAGATGAACAAAGCTATTATGCAACTTTTTTGTAAATATTAGGAAGATACTATATACCATTAATAATTGTATTAAATTCATTCGGTTGCCATTTGTTGATATGGTTTGATTTGCTGCATTAGGTTGAAGGAAAAACGATAAAAAATTGGTTACAAAAATTTCCCTCAATGACATACCTTGAACTGGATCAGCTCTTGAATTACTTGCATATACAGTTTCACGTGATTCAAGTACTGGTGCTCTTTGTGGACGATCACCTTCAACACTTTCTTCATTACTACGCCAATATATTGATGATAATCTAGCAACACACTGGAAAAATTTTTGTAAAATAATAAAATTAATATTAAGTAAATTTTTAATTAAAAAAAAAATTGTTTTTAATAATTTTAAGTTTCTAATCAGACATTTTCATTCATACATTAAAACTTAAGAGAATATATTTGTGGCAACTAATCATAATTATTGATTATGTCAACATCGAACAAAAACTCGAGATAAAATAACAACCATATTCAAAAATTTTTAAAGTATTTCCGATCAAAATTTATTTTGATTCTGACAACTATAAAGGTTGATTTCCTTTTAATGGACGAACGTCAGGACAAATTTTTTAACCGATCAAATAATTTTATTTTACCAACACACACAAAAAATCCTCTCCGGTCATTTTCTTCATCCAATTTCTTAGTTAAAATATTTTTAACTTTTGGCTGAAGGACGAAGTAAAAATAAAGGATAGATATATAATTATTTAATGAATATTTATTGCTATCTCGATTTATGAATGAACACATTCACATATAGAATTTCAAATGTTTTTTAAGAAAAAGATATGAAGTGTAATTTTTTTGTTTTTTGTTTTTTAGTATAAGATTATTTTGTTTCTAACAAATTATTTATATTTTAAGATAAAAGCAAAGCGTTATACTTTATTTTTTTCGAATATTACAATGTTATTAACCATTAGTACTCCTAATAAAATTTTAAATTTTTTGAATAAAAATAATATCAACGCATGTAAACCTATTATCAAACGTCAACCTTTTTTGACTACATAACAAATGTCAGTCCTTCGCGCATTGAGAGGAAATCATAAAATTTTCCTTAATGGTATTTGTGTTTCATTAGTGTAAAATAAAATTGTCCGGACGTTCGTCCATCAAGAGGAAATTCACGATAAGTCACATTTGTGCTACGTTACATAATTGCTTTGATGAAATGTATTTTGGAA
Organism: Argyra leucocephala; assembly: GCA_963942445.1. Classification (NCBI taxonomy): domain Eukaryota; kingdom Metazoa; phylum Arthropoda; class Insecta; order Diptera; family Dolichopodidae; genus Argyra; species Argyra leucocephala. The sequence continues at coordinate 73,538,802 of OZ012680.1, forward strand.
CAAACTAAACTGTCATATTTTCAATTTTTTTTTTTTTATTTTTTTTCTAACATCAAAATATTAGACCGAAAAACACGTGCTCGTGTCGCAAAATAAAATTTTAAATATGTTAGTTTTATTTTATTCCATTTACACACTATCATATAATTTATATGGGCGTGGCATAAAATAAAAATATTAAAATTGCGTATTATTTTATTTTCTTCCATGTTTACACAAAATTGCCAAGCAGTATTGTGTTGTGAATAAACTATAGTTAGTGTTGTTTGTGAGCTCAAAGAAGGAGGGTACCATATCCACCCCCAATTTGAACGGAGGAATTAAAGAAGTAAGTTAAAAACCAACCTTATTTGAATACAACATTTTGGATCGACTCATGTGTTCCACAGAAAAAAAATAGAGTAAACACCAACTGCTATTAACATATTCCTAAAAGCCAATCCTTATATTTCCCTAATTATACATAAGTATTTAATTCGTGGACATACGCTCTTCCAAAAGGTGTACTTGTAATACACTCCATGATTGACAGACACCTAAAAAATATGGAAATACACAGTTCCTTACATTTAGGTAAGTAGCTCGAGGTGGCCATTCCAATTGCTTTTGGAATCAAGGGACCTATTTCTAGTTGTTGGTTGATATATGGGGATAATTTTCTCATTTTTTTCCTCTCTCCTTACATTTGGTAAAACTGTTAATTGGAATTTATTCCGAAAAAATTAAACTAAAAATACTTTGGAAACTCCGAAGCACAATTAGGTGACTAGAAAGTATTATAAAAATCCCATATAAACCAATTAGGTAAATAGAAGCAACAAAATTTCCTCTTTAAAAATACAAGATATAAAGGATGTTTTACCATTTATCCCTGTAATTGACCGGGAATATTTTCAAGCTATTTGGCAGAATAAATAGAAAACTATATAGGAAGAATAAAAAACTATTACTAATAATAAGTAATTTTAATAATTAACAAGTTGACAAATTTATAATGTTTAAAATTTTTGTTTGTTTTACTATATAATATATTTTACAATTTATTCCATGTCATTTATTTTACACACATTATCCTATTTAATTTAAACATTTTTATTTTATGACATATCCAAAAAAAATTAGTCCTTTTTTGCGAATTTTTTTGTTTTTAAATGTATGACGTGGAATAAAATCAACATTGGGAACGCTTCTGCAAAAGTTGGCATAAATTTTTTAAATATCGATTTATTTGCTCCAAACCAAAAAAAAATTACTTAAAATTAATTCGCTAAAATTACAAAAATATATTTTTAAACAGTTTTTCGGCTATTTTTCAAAATAAATTTGAACAAACTTTTAAATTCGATTTTCTCGAAATGACGTGAATGGCGTATGGCATAAAATAATCCGCAAGCGACGATTTGTGTTCCATTTTCCTAATTTTTTTCATATTATACCAAATGGGTGCTCCATATGCCAGCACTGGCCTTATAAGTGTTTGATAGGCTATCAAATTTACTCTAGGCGGGATTGTTTTATTGTAAAACAACCCATTCCCTGCCATTAGAGCTTTGATGCTTTTCGAAATTGCGTTATCAACTTGATTATAGTGAAATTCATGTTGTAACTTAGCAAAATTCACTAGTACTTGACTTGTTTCCTGTTCACAATGTTTTTAATATTTGGAGTTTTTGAGTTTTTATATTGAATTTGCTCCAATTCTTTTTTAAATTGTGGCTTACTTTGCCTATAACATCTCGGAATAAAATTGTTTCGCATTTATTAAAGTTTATTCTTAAGCACCAGCTCTTTGCAGTTTTATTTTGGATTTTTCTTACTGATTTATTTGCAGAATAAAGAATAATATCGTCTGCGAAAGCTAAAACATAACTACTACCTTATATGCGTTTTAATAACTCTATCAGCTCTATTGTGTATATTAAAAACAGATCTGTGTGAATTTACCGCTCTTTGTTGTAATCCATTTCGAGTCATAATTTCAATATTACCATAAATAAAATAAGAAATGTTTTCGTAATATTATTCCTTGTAGTAGATACCACAAGCTACCACGACAGAGACTTTATTGTGCTCAAATGATGATGACCTAGGTGTAATAATTGTGACGTCTTGTATGAGTAGAAAATGCTTTAAAAAAATAAAAAAAAAATCTATTTAGTAGACAATTCCACTGCTGAACACTTTTCTGACAAATTGTTCAAAGTTCGTCCTCTTATGAACATCCTAAGTGAAAAATTTTTCCAATTAGGTATTATCACGCAAAACCTTCAATTAATAGAAGACATTCTGTCTGAATTATGGAAGACATCCATGTCAACAATTTATACGTGGATGCAAGATGGTTGAAAGAGCATGCAGTTCGGTTTTAAAAATTGGGTATTAGAAAGCTCATTAGAGAAGAATTAAAATAGATTAATACAATATTATGATAAGCCCATTTGCGACTACGGTCACCTATAAGATTCCCTCCCGAAAAAAATTTAAATCTATATAATTATAAAATTAATACAAAAACAAAAACAACTAACGCAGAAGAAACTGGTTCCAAATTCAATTCAATGTATACTTCCAGACGAGTCAACCGTCAAGATAAGCTGAAATCTGATTCGAGTGGAAGTACGCATTTTCATACAAAATATTATCTAATTATTGGCAGATGTGATACATCGTACAATTTCTCTTTTAAAGAGACATAAAGCATCAATTATTTTAGTGGCAGATGGCAATTCATTATATATGATTTTAAGCATTTATACAGACAGTTTTTCTTTTGCTGTTCTGTCTTAAAAAACGTTAAATAGAAATTCTATTTGTTTCTATTAAGAATGTCGTACATACGGGTGGAGGATGAAATTGTGGAGGATGTTTGATTTTATTATTTACTATATAGAAAGCCATTAATAAAAGTTATTTTTTACAAATATTTTCAAAACTAAGATATCTTTGAGAGTAGAGTTGCTCGGTGGGAAATCTTAGCGGAAAAACGTGTATTGCTTTAATTGCTTTTTTATTCAAAATATCGAACTTATTCAAATATATTAAAGGTGAATCGCTTTAAATTGGATTTAAGTACATCATGTTAGATAAGATGTAGGAAGAATAAATGATAAATAGGGATTTTTCTGAAACGAAATTCCGAAGCCTTTTTGGAATAAAACGTTAGGGTGAAATTTTTTTATTTAAGTGATTGATATTATGTTCATCCCACTTTAAACTTTTGTTTATTACTAAACCTAAGTAATTGAATGTATCGCCTATTTCTATAGGTGCATTATTAAAATAAAATTGACATTATAAAATTTTTTGATAACAAATAGTAATAATTTAGATTTGCTGATATTTAATAATAGCTTATGTTTTAATAATCATTCTAATAACCATTATCTATTGAATTTTTCAAATGGATTTCATTGTCTGAAGTAAATTTTAACACTGCATCATCAGCATACAACTGTAAGGATCCTATCAAATTAAGTTTGCAAATGTCATTGATGTAAAGTTTGAAGAGATCTGGTCCTAATATAGAACCTTGTGGAACGCCTTTAATTATAGTTTTTAAACTACCAAAACTATTGCTTATTCGAACTTTTTGTTTACGATCAAACAGGTACGATCTAAAAAATTGAACTTGCTCTGTAGTGAAATTTAGTTTTATAAACTTATGCAAAAGTATTTACATAGCCCACACAATCGAAAGCTTTTTGTAAGTTTAGTAAAAAGCATCCAACATATTTTTTAGAGTCAATATTTTTATGTATAAAATCTGTTATGTATAATAAAGCTGCAGTAGCGTTTGAATTTTTCTTAAAACCAAATTGAAGTTCATTTAAAATATTGTGGGCTGTCATAAAAGTGTTCAAACGATTTTTTACAATTGTTTCAAAAAACTTTTGGAGAAATTACTACTAATTGAAATGTGAAGATAGTTGGATCGGTCTGTAGCATTACCACCTTAAGGCCTTTATTACACATCAATGAATATCAATCAATTTTCAATCAATTGCCAATATATTGACCGTTGGTTGATGAGAAATGATTGATGGTGGTTCTATCCTAATCAATATTGCTGTAAAACTCAGCGGAAGTAAACAAATGGCTTTCTGGGGAATGTTCAGATCAGGCACGAAGCGTCCATATATTGAGTTGAATGAGTGCTTCCCCAAACAAAATATCATTTTATTATTTTTTACAACTTAATATAAAAAAACCTTAAACAAAAATTCAATTCGAATGAAAAAAAAATTTCAAGCAAAAATCTTATGCATATGCATACATAATAATCAAGTTATGTGTAGTTAGAAAATAATGCCTTTATAAATATCATTATTTTCTATTATTCTTTTCAATCATTCAATAAGAGAATAAGAGATATTCAACAACCACAAATTTAAAATATTTGAAAATAATGCATATTAAAAATCATTCTTCTCTTGCCACTGTAGCTATAACAATTAATAATATTGTACGTACATTGCATATAATGACAATTTAAATATCATTCTCCTTCCTCTTATTAACAACACAATATATATACACTCAAACACACTATTTCTATTTAGATTCCTATTAGAAAAATTCTCTAATAAAATAGAGAAAAATTGAATGAGTTGCTGATATTCATTCCAATTTTACCTGATATAATTAGAAAATTGCTGATAGAAAATAGATTATCTAGGTAAACAACAACAAAATATCGCATGACACAAAATGAATTTACAAATAAAAAAAATATCAAGGAATGAATTATTTGTGTGCATTATTGTGGTTGACTTGAAAGAGTAATATTGAGAAATGAGAATATGTGAAGTGAATTTGAGAAAATGTATGGAAATATGGAATTGTATTGTATTGTAGTTTTGTGGGTTTTTTGTTTTAGAGAGTAGTAGAAGGGAAGGATAAATGATTTGTTAAGTATGTTGTTCTGTGGTTTTTTTATTATTGAATGCTGATTGCTGCTTTGTTTAATTTCCTTGGCTACAATAATTTTATGTTATGCATGCAGTTTTCAAACAATTAATTTTTGTTAACAAGTGTACAAATTTAAAACAGAGTTTTATATTTCTTATAAATAAATAAAATGGAGAATTGTAATTGTGTTGTTGAAAGCTTAATAAAAAAATCATTTTCTGCAAGAAATTTTGAGGAAAAGCTGTTAATTATTAAAGAGGGTAGACCAATGCCTGCTTTACTAATAACAACGACAATAAAACGTTGTAATCGACATTTTTCAAATAAATTTTATGATTCGTATACGTGGTTAGCAGGTTGTAAGGCAACTACAAAATTGTATTGTTGGCCATGTCTTCTATTTTCCAACATTAATTCAGTGTGGACAGCATCAGGATTTGATGATATGAATAATTTATCTAAAGCAGCAAAAAAACATAAAGAAACAGGTATTATAAAATTGAAATATATTCAAAAATTGATTCTTATTGGAATTTTAAGGTTGTCATTTAGCGGGAATGATTTCATTGAAAACTTTTGGAAGGGTACGAATTGAAAACGTTTTAGATTCAACTCGATCGTTATCAATTCAAAAATATAACGAGAAAGTGACTCATAACAGAAAAATTTTAAAATGTTTAATTGATGTCACTTGCCATTTAGCGTGCCAAGAACTAGCTTTTAGAGGAGATAACGAATCATTTGATTCCTTAAATAGAGGAAACTATGTGCAAACTTTGAATTTATTAGCTTCGTATAATCCTTTATTAAAAGCTCATTTGGAAAATGCCACAGTATTTTCAGGAATATCTGGTGACATTCAAAATGACCTTATTTCATCCGTTGCATATGCTTTAACAAATGAGATTCAAAAAGAAATTCAAAGCACTGAATACGTTGCTATGATGTTAGATGAAACCACAGATGTTTCAAATAAATCTCAACTCTCAATTGTATTTCGCTACGTAAACAACCATGGTAAATTAGTCGAGAGGTTTATGGAATTTGTTGATGTTTCGTTAAGCAGATCAAGCCAATCCCTATTTGATTTTATAATTCCATATTTAAAAAAACTTGAAATTGTAAATAAACTGGTTTGTCAGAGTTATGATGGTGCCGCTGTTATGTCTGGAAACACTAACGGTTTACAGATGAAAGTCAAAGAAATTATTCCTAATGCACATTATATACACTGTTTTGCACATAAATTAAATTTAGTGTTATCACATTCATGCTCAAAAATTAAGCATTGTGCTTCATTTTTCAAAAGTTTACATAGTTTTGTAATCTTTTTCAATCACTCATCAAAACGACTAGCAACGTTTAACCTTATTGTTAAAAAAAAAATTCCAACTGCTGCTTCTACACGCTGGGAATATAATGGTAGAGTTGTTCAAACAATATTCCAAGTAAAGAATTATCTTGTAATATTTTTTGAGAATATCATTGATAGTGATGAAAATTGGGACAATGAAACTATTTTGCAAGCTAAAGGCTTGCTACATATTTTAAGTGATAAAAAATTTATTATACTTTTATACTTCTTCAACGAATTTTTCCCACAGACCGATATATTATTTAAAATATTACAAAGTAAATCAAGCGATATGCAGTCATGCCTAAATAATATTGAGACATTCAAAAAAAATATAAATGAGATTGTAGAAAATTTTGAACATTTTTGGCAAAATGTGGAACTAAAAGAAAATTTGGAAATGCGAGAAATTGGCCAACTTCGCAGTAATAAGAACTTTAACACTAAAGAAGATTTCAAAATTTTAATAGTCGACATTGTTAACCATATGATTGAGGAACTAAATAACAGATTTGCTAGCTTACCTTCATTTAAATTTATACAACTATCAAATATATCAAAATATAAACATTTCAATATCGAATTCCCGGATGACTTAATAAAAAACATAGAAAATTCATATCCAAACTTTTTTGATATTGCTTTGTTAAAGTCAGAGCTTAAAGTTATATTTTCTGATGTAAATTTTACGAACAAAAGCAATATTTCCGAAATATTAGAATTTTTAATTGAAACAGAATTAAGCAACTCCTTCAATGAATATTTCAAGCTTTGTAAATTAATAATAACAGTTCCTATAACAACAGCTTCAGTTGAGCGTTCATTTTCTTGCCTAAAGAGAATTAAAACTACATTAAGAAATAGATGTGAGCAATTTCGATTGAAGAATTTAGCCAAAATTGCAATAGAAAAAGAGTTACTAAAAAGTTTAAAAAGTAGAAATGATTTTTATGACAAGGTCATTGATAATTTTATTTTAAAAGACCGTCGAATAGATTTAGTTTATAAAACATAATTTTTTTGTGAAATAATTTTAGAAAGATGAGTATCAGTTTTTATTTATTGTTTATCTATATATTTGTTGAAATTAGTTTATTTATGTTGTATTCTCTTTGTTTTGTTTAAAGTTAATTTTATATGAAAAAAAAATATATAGAAAATAGTATTTAAAAAAAATTTAAAAAAAAAGCCAAAGTAAAATGATGTTTCGTTCTTATTTTTTAATCAAAAACTATAAGTGCTTCCCCAGTTGAAAATTCCACGCCCCGTCACTGGTTCAGATATTATTTTTTAGAAACGTTCAGATAATGTTATAATATCAATTTATAATGTAATTCTAAAAAGAAATATTTTTATATTAGTTTTAATAATTAAAGCAATTATTGTAAAAAAAACAACTGATATATTATTCAAATGTGCAAACAAATTATTTGTTAATTTTTATACACCATTCCTCCAAAAATTATATTCTCAATATTCATATATTCGAAATTATCAATATATTCAGAACACTTCCACAATATGTCCTTGCACAATGTCAAGATATGGATACAAAGATTGATAAGTGCATTATTGATGTGTAATCTCTCATCATATTGTCAATATATGGACAAGAAAATTGATGAAAAGAATAATATGTAATAGGAACCTTACAAATGGCAACTATTGCAGTTTTTATGCAATCTGGAAATTTATTTGTTTGAAAAGATAAATTAATGAACTTAACTAAAACCAGATTTAATCACTCAGCGAACTTTATTATAAATTTGTTGAAATATTGTCATAGCCTCCAACAGTTGTTGATTTAAGACTTTTTATTCTTAAATTGACTTCTTTTGTTGTGGTCGAATCTAGATTAAAATTTGTTGAGCTTACACTATATTGAAAATGGTCGAGATAATCATAATCAATATACGTTACTTGTTAAACTCAATAACATCCATAACAACATAACTTTCACAATGGAAAATGAAAAAAATGGCGAAATTCCGTTCCTAGATATCAAATTAATTAGAAGGAAAGGAAAAATAAATTTTGATATCTATAGGAAAATTACGACAACTAAAAGAACTATTACTTCCGATTCAAACCACCCCCATGGACAAAAGATGGCAGCATATCATACAATGATTAACAGACTACTGACCACACCTTTATCAGAACAAAACTTCAAAAAGGAAAAATTATATATTGAGGACACAGCGGAAGTAAATGGATTTATGAAAGAAAATGTTGAGAAAATAATAAAGAAGAAGATCCATAGAACTGAAATGGAAAATCTCTCAACTTTATTCGAACAAAACAAAAATATGGAGAAGCCAAAACGAATCTGTGTAGCACATTCCGCATACACAAAAAAATTTAGCAATATATTTAAGAAATACAACTTAAATGTAGTCACTACTAGCAGAAATCTCAAATTATGTAATCTGTTAGGATCTGCTAAAGATAAGAAGAGCATAGAAGAAGTAAGTGGTATATACAAAATATCATGCCAAGATTGCACAAAAACTTACATAGGATAATCCAAGAGGTTAATTACAGTTAGATTCCAGGAACATATGAGGGAAGGCACAATTGGCGAGGAAAAGAAACTACACGAATTTTAGGTCAGCTGTAGCGCAACATATAGTTGAAGAAGAACATCATATAAATAAGAATAGTTTAAAATTAATAAAAGAGGTAAACAAAAATAATAAACTAGATATGTATGAAAGCCTGGCAATATCTAGAGAACCTGTTAACAACAGACTTAATAATGATGTAGGTAGTGGGTTCTCGCCATTATTTAGATTACTTTAAAATTAAAAATCAGGTTCAGGTAGAATTAAGATCATAAATACTAGAATAAGGGTTATTGCGTAAAACTAGTTTAAATGCAATAAATAATAATTATACAAAAAAAAAATAAAAACAAAAAAAAAAAATTTAATAAATAAAACACTATAGATTAGGTAGCACTATTAAGGAATTACTATTGTTAACAAAATGAGCATATTATTGAGGGTTCAAATTATATAATTATATGTAAGGATTAGTGTAAATATTAATTAGTCGCAAAGCACTGATGAAGGAAGTAAGTTGCTTCCGAAATATCGATATTTGCAAAATAAATACAAATGATTAGTGAAAGGAAACTCGACTTTTATTCCATAAATCTAAACATATCACTAAAAACAAATCTGATTATCAAAAAACAGTTTTTTGAAGTGTTTATTTCTTTAGTTACATTGATAAAGAAATCATTCATTGTATCAGCAATTTCTAGTTCTTTATCATAGATATTACTTTCATACTTACTTTAATGCATTGACAATTTGAGGTTTTTTCCTTATTAAACAATATTTGCTTATATAATTTCCATAGCTTTTTCCAATTACTTGGGTCGTGCGAAATGACATTTGAGCAGTAATTTTTTATTACATCTACAATTAATTTATATACTTTTGCTTTATAATGCGGTGGTCTGTGTAAGGATCAACAGGGTAGACTCTGACCGGTTGCTAACCCAGTGTTGTAACTGTTGAATTCCTAGCCAAGTTCTTGCTTTACCTCCACGCGCTGACCACTGGTAACTAAATTAGTAGCAACCGTTATGTTAATTTCAAGAGCGCTAAATCCTTCCCTTGGTGTATAGAAGCAAGGTTTGACGCTGGGCTAGTAACTCGCTCCATATAAAAAACCACTTACTACGGAAAGGATACAACAAGTACTCGAAACTGAACTGATAGGATATTATCGGAACCTCGAACGACCCTGGCGACGAAATACGGAAACTGATTTTATAAAACACGATATTTATAGCGAATCTTGGAATATAAGGACAATGCTACAAGCTGGAAAAATGCAAGAAATAGCTACAGAAATGGATCGCTATAGGCTAAGTATTCTGGCACTACAAGAAATAAGATGGAAAGAGGCCGGAAAAATTGACAAGAAAAATTTCACTCTATACTACAGCGGTATGCAAAACAGAAGCGGGTATGCCGGAACAGACTTTATGATATCGAAAAATACAAAAGATAGTGTTTTAGGCTTCTTACCAATAAATGAGAGAATATGCACACTAAAACTAAAAGGACGATTTAATAATATAACACTTATATGTACATATGCTCCAACTGAAGACGCAGCTGACGAAGAAAAAGATAGATTTTATTGACAACTAGAAAAGAGAATTGATGATGTAGGAACGTATGACACTGTCATAATTCTTCGTGATTTTAATGCCAAAATTGGTATAGAGTTATTTGCAAAGGGTGCGGGGTACAGGGCAACACTCATTACATAAGAAAACATCCGAAAATGGCCTAAGATTGTGCCAACTAGCAGCAAACTCTTCGTTATATATAGCAAGCACCAATTTTCCACATAAAAATATTAACAAAGGGACTTGGAAAATTCCTGGCAGTGACAGAGTAAATCAAATTGACCATGTTTTAATAAATAAAAGGCGATTATCATCAATTTTGAATGTCCACTCCTGCAGAGGAGCTAGCTGTGATAGCGACGACTTTCTAGTTAAAATTAAATTAAGACAAAAAATGTCAAACATAATGAAACATATAGGAACTAGAAAGAATAAATGGAATACAGAAAAACTCAAAGAACCTGATAGAAAAACAAGATACACCGAAACTATAAATAGAAAACTACAAGAAATTGGTCACACAACTACAGATATTAACGACAACTGGAACAAAATGGAACAAATACTTAACGAAGCAACGAGTAAAATAATAGGTGTAGCACAAATAAGACGAAATGAAGAATGGTACGACAATGATTGTAAAATAGCGATCCAAAAGAAAAATGAAGCAAGAAATAAGTTATTAAACAGAAACACAAGAAATAACAGACAAGTATACAAAAGCTTAAGAAAATATGCCAAAAAGATAATTAATAAAAAGAAAAAGGACGCCCTAAGAAAGAAAGTAGAACAAATATGTACGGACTTTGAAGAAAATAAAATAAGACGATTCTACAGGAAGATAAAAACAATTAAAAATGGATTCCAACTCAGACTAAGTAATTGTTACAACAAAAATAAAGTAATACTGAGTGAAGAGAAAGATATACTAGAAAGATGGAGAAAATATTTTGACGAATTATTAAATATTGAACAATAAGTGGAATTGGAAACTGTGATACCTATAAATAGCAACATTACGATTTCAGAATATACCGACGAAGGAATACCAACCATACATGAAGTAGAAGATGCAATTCTGTAAATGAAAAATAACAAAGCCCCAGGAGAAGATGGCATTGTAGCGGAAGTGTTTAAAAATGCAGGTGAAATGTTCATCTCCAAGCTACATAGTTTAATATGTACAATATGGGATACAGAAACTCTGCCAAGCAAATGGGAAAAAGGCATTATTGTCCCCATCCACAAAAAGGGAAATAAACTTGACTGCGCCAACTATAGTGGTATCACATTATTAAACACAGCGTACAAGACTCTCTCCAATATTATAAATAACAGATTAAGACGCATAGCCGAAAATATTCTAGGAGATTATCAACGTGGATTTAGACAAAATAGATCTACTACCAATCAAATATTTCTGCTGAGGCATAGCATGGAAAAATGCTATGAGTACAAAAAAAATCTCCACCTATTAATGATTGACTTCCGCCAAGCTTTTGACTCAATAAAAAGAGATATGGTAGAAGCTGTATTTAATAACATGGGAATCCCAAGAAAATTGACAAATTTAAGTATGCTAACACTCAGACACACCAAATGCAAGGTAGCAGTGCAAAATAAAATAACGGACGAATTTGAAATAAAAACAGGAGTCAGACAAGGTGATGCCCTGTCAACAACAATTTTCAATCTAATGCTTCACCACGCAATAAAAGATTTATACAGAGGCAGATAATAAGTGCGTATGCTGCCGATATTGCTATTGTAGCCACATCCTTTGACGAATTAAAAGAAATATTTCTGACTATAGAAAAAGAAGCTGCTACTGTAGGATTCAAAACTAACGAGGCTAAGACCAAATATATGAAGATGGCGCGCACGGAAACAAGACGATCTGCCCAAAATATAACAATAAATGATTATAACTTTGAAGGAGTAAATAGTTTTATATATCTATTATAATAAAAATGACATGCATTTGACAATTAATGATAGAATTCAAGCAGCACAAAAATGTTTCTACGCACACAAAGGCCTTTTCAGGTCAAAAATTTTAACCAGGACAATTAAATTAAGAATGTACAAGACCATAGTACAACCGGTTGTAACATATGGATGCGAAGCATGGACTAGGACAATTAGTAGCGAAAATAAATTGAAAGTATTCGAAAGAAGAATACTGAGAAAAATTTTTGTTCCCAAAATAAATGACGATGGTGAATACCAAATCAGATCAAACGAGGAGTTAGAAGCATTAATTGAAGGACACAATATTGTTAAGTTTATTAAGGCACAAAGACTAACATGGGCAGGTCATGTGGTGAGGATGAATGATCAAAGGATGCCAAAAAGAATATTAGACGCAGTACCGTACAATACAAGAGCAAGAGGTAGACCAAGATCACGTTGGTTGGACGAAGTCGAGGGCAACGGATGTAGGGCCATTGCATAAGATAGAGCAGAATGGAGGAAAGTTGTGGACAAGGTTAAGGCTCACCCCGAGCTGTAGAACCAACAGATGATGATGATTTATAATGCAAATACCTACATTTGGACATGACTGTCGTTAGAATATTGTTTTTTTAAACTTTAAGGAATCTCGAATTTTCATATTTTCTTATATCTCATCTGTCATCCAGATGCGTTATTTATTTTGAAATTTGCAAAGAACTGTTACTGTATTTGCTTTAACTAATGAACTCAGCTTTCAACTACCTCATCAACATAATTTTTATTATGAATACTATTCCAAAACTCGTCCTTACCAATGTTATCATAATTTAAAAAAATTTTTGTGGTTGTTGTTTTTTCCTTTTTTGTTTTTAAATCAAAACTAATAAAAAGAATTTGGTGGTCAGACAAAACTGTTTCTGAGACATGAAAATTACACTTCATTTCTAATAAATCAGAAATAAAATGATCAACAATCGTGATAGTTTTATTACTAAATCTCGTTGCATAATCATGGGCAATTTTATGAAAAATGATGAAACTATTACTAAGTATAGTATTAATGTAGTGTTTGGTATTTACATAATGGTTTAGTAAATTTAAATTAATGTTACCTACAATAATTATTGAGTTCCTATTTCTGTACATTAAATCTTCTATTTTTTCTATAACCATATCAAAGTTTGTCGAATGCGATTTATAAATCGCAAATATATTAATATTTTGCTTAACTAGTTTAACACCCAAAATATTGGAGTGTTTATATATATATGACTTTTTATATATATATTGCAACAATCCCATTTTTATTTTGCCTGTTTCCAAAATATTCTAATTTATATTCTAATAATAATTTTATAAGTACCTTATAAGACTGTTATTGATAACTTATAAACTTTCTTCGTATTCGTTTAGTGGAATTGGAATACATTCTTACAATAAATTGTCAATGCTACTCGTAGCTAAACAATCCAGAAATATCTACTAATGTGTAAAATATGTAAAAATCAATCAAATTTTTATTTTCGCATTTTATTGTTTGAAATGCTTATTTTTAAAACAAAAATTTATAAAATTATTAAAATTTTTTAAATATTAAAAAATTTGTTCACTCTAGAATACTTGTACAAGAATATTTTCTGTTATAACTTACTTATAATTCACCTTATTTTCTATTTAAAAATTTACATTTTAAAAAATAAAAATAGCTATGATCCACAAAATAAAATGTTCTTCTTCAATAAATTTCAATTTCCAAATATACATATATTAATGTAAAATAACAATGACAATAATAATATATGAATGAATTGTAACGTATAGTCTATTACAAAATCAAAATTCAAAATATTTAATGATAAAAAAAACACACACAAAAACAATGAATTGAATAGGTAAATGTTGTTAAAAAGGATATTTTAAATAATAAATGATTCAAAATGAATAAATCAAAACTAATTTAATTTATTTAATGAATTGATACATTATATTATATCTACACCATATTATAATGTATGTAAAATATAGATTTTAATAAAATTTTATTTTAATTTAAATGACCTACCATGCTACCTATATCTTTACATACATACAAACTAACTAACTACCTTATATTATTATTATTATTATATGAAATAAATTAATTGAAAGATTTTTCAACAATAAAAGTAACTTTGATTAAATTTTGAAGTTCATTTGAATCTATTTAATTACATTCATTATTTTATTTATTTTATCTATATACATAATAATATTATGCAAACACATACATACATTTTAAATTTTCGATTTTATTCTAGGAAATATCTTAATTAAATCAAATTATAAATAAACCGATTTTATGTTTTCTAATATTATATACATTATTTATATTATATACTTGTGAATATATATAATATATGTATATGTATAGTAAGAATACCTAAAGTTATTATTAATAATTAAATGTACATGCATTTACTATACTATCTTATACATAACATACCCATATATGTATACAGTAGAATAATACACAAAAACATATTTACAGATAACTTATTATAAAATCCTTGAAATCTTCTTACATATTTAAATACAATCAATTAGAAAAGTCTAAATTTACATCATTAAACACTGTATGACTGTAAAAACTATAGAATAAAATTATATTTATTTATTTTTTAGTAAATAAATTTGAAATTAAAATTTTTATTACAAGTGGTATAGTAAAGGTTTTAGATTTTATAAAAAAAATGGCAAAACGCTATTAGATTCTGTACATGGATTCAGTTTCTGAATTTTTATTTTTTTATGTTAATTTCTTCTAATTCAACTTGATCTTCTTAATCTAAATAATTTGGATCATGAAAATTTAAATCGTCACCGTACACTTTAATATAACCTTTACCAATACACATATCAGTACTACCATACTATAATATATTATATTTCATACTAGAACTTTAATTGTTTATCAGGCTAGCATTTTCGGTTAAATTCATATTTTGTTTAATATTTCGTTTTTATGTTTGCAAAAGTCCAAAAAACAAATTGTTATGATATCAAAAAAAAATATATTGATGCATACAATAATCGGAACCAAATATTATTGATATATCGATTTAAATACGGAAAATAAATTACAATAGATCTTGAGTTGAAGATTAAAATATAGACATGCGATTTAATGCAAAAGCCAATAGTGTAAAAAAACCAATTAACTTAACTAACTTAAATTGATTTTTTGATATTTTAAAATTAATTGTATTACTTATTATCATAAATATTAGAAAATAATGTATTAAATCATTTTTTGACATTTTATCAATGTAACTTTTATGTGACAGCCAAAGCCAAGGCCAAACGGATACCAAACGAATGATTTCGAATAAGTTTGTTTTCTTGTTTCTTTGCTAAATTCCTATCTGCGTCCTTGACGTTTGTATATCAGTTTTCAGTACTATAGGTACCACATAAAATTTTATACCGTTTAAAACTAAAAGAAATTAAATAAATTAAAAAATCAATAGCAAACAGTATTGCCAATTGTATATGATAATTATATCAATTTTAACAAAATAAGTAAAAAAAAAAATTACAATCAAAATTAAAATAAAAAAGGTTTAAAACAAAATTAAAAAAATATTGTTTTTTTAATAATTTTTATATCAAGGTGGTAATACAAGTTACAACAAATATACATTTATTTAGCTGTCAAAGTGTCAAAAATTTTTTAAAATGCAAAAAAAGATTGATATATTAAAAGATCGATCGATGCAGTTAAAAATAGAATATTGATGTACTAAAATATCGCTAACAAAAATATCGAGTCATCAATCGATATAATGTAAGCAAAATATCCATTCTATCGAGAGCTCGATACATATCGCACATCATTTATAATTCATTGTTTTAATTGGATTTTAGGTGATTGGATATTTGGCACCAATAATAATGAATTTACTATTTGCCTTACCCTTGATGAGTTCGATGACCAGTTTATGGTAAAGTCAAGAATCTTAATTTTTTTTTATAATTCACTCGTAGGCCTTTTAATAATATTATTTTTACCAAAATTTTGTACCTCCTCAACGTCCTTATTTTGTTACAAGATCAACAGTAAATTTCGTCTTCGTAAAAATATATTTAAACTCACTGGATTGCCTACTAATTGGATTGAAAATTTTTTGTATACAATATTTTTATATCCCATACGTAAATATTAAGAAAAGTAACCACCATAAGAAATTAAATTTGAACGACGTTTAAGTTTATCTAAAACTAAATATCTTTCTTCGCGATATATATTTGAACAACTAATATCCGAATATTTTAACAATTAAATTTAGTAGAGGAGTTTCTAGAGATAGCTTGCTAAATTCTGTTTTAAATTTTTAATTCGCTGGACTATGCTAGGAGAAACAAATTATATGAAATACACATTTTGGATTTTGGAATAAAATATGTTAGTAAAATTATAAATGAGCAATAGATGAAAAATTGATAAAAAAAAATATTTAGATAATGAAACACAATATTTATTACTTGTGATAAGATTC
The DNA here is from genome assembly GCA_963942445.1 of Argyra leucocephala. Taxonomy (NCBI): domain Eukaryota; kingdom Metazoa; phylum Arthropoda; class Insecta; order Diptera; family Dolichopodidae; genus Argyra; species Argyra leucocephala. Next base: position 73,555,705 of record OZ012680.1, read on the forward strand.
AAAACACCGTATACATAGTCATTTAACATTTGATGTATATACTTCTGCCAATTGTTTTACAATAATCGCCAGTACATCTTTGTTTGTTATCCACAGAATTTACAAAGTGCCCAGTATTATCATAACATAAAACTTTTGACAGTGATCTTTTACGTTTTATATTTCCAGCAGATAGTGGTTGGGTGCCATAATGACCAAAATAATATATAGCATTTCGTCAATGAAATTACAATTTTCTTATTTCCGGATTTTGAACTCTATTAATTTGTCAAGCATTGAGTGTTGGTACATCAGGAAGTCATGTAAATATGCCGTTCCACCATTTTTCACCTTGAATCAAAGCTCAATATAAACTGATGTTCTCATCCATTCCATTGACGCTACTTATATATATTCGCCAATACCATATGGACGTGAATTTTTTTTTGGAAACGGTGGAATAACCACTTAAATTTATAATTTCATTTGTATAAAATCTCTACTAAATAATGTAGTTCTTCTTTTAGTGTTAATTTTCTATAAAACCACAAAAATAAATCACATACAATAAAATAAACTGAATAAATGTTTTCTATAACAGATTAGCCCAGCGTAGCCATATGGCAACAGACAAAATTGAAAAGTTTCCACTTAAAATAATTACATTTAGTTAAAATAATTATCCAAAAATAAAATTTAATAACTACGGTTTAGTATTTAGAAAACAAATGCCACTTATTTTTTCATATCATCCATTTTTCATAATTTTTTTTTCACTAAACTAAAACTATATACTGCACTTCATACTATTTCTATTTATGTCATTTGTACTTCAAAGTCTAATATGAGTAAGTATATTTAAATAGGTAAAAAAAAGTGTAATACGACTTTTCTTAGCTGTTGCCATTATGGCAACACAGGGCTAATTCGGGTTATAATAATAATATTCGCCCAATCTTTGAAAGTCGACAAAGTTTGATAATAAATAGTCGTACTCAATTTAATTATGAATTGTTTTCCATCATTACAATTTATTCTTGGTATTACGAATATATAATTTTTGTTTTCATTGATTTACCTTAGACAACAACCGTATATGTAGTTATTTATTTTAAAAAAAATTAATTAAATTTAAATTTGATAAATAAAACTTTGTATATGTTAAGAAGTATGTTTATAACTAAACATAGGCTTCAAATTTAAATTGAAATTTCTAATTGACGATTAAATAAATTTTTAAAAATATTTAGTTTCGCTACTTCTCCTTTAGAATATCTTTAATTTAAAAGAATAATAATAAAAATCGGTTGTGAAATGGTTCAAATATAATATGTACCTTACTTTGTTCAATTCATAGATTAACGCTTAGTCGGGCGCATATATATCAAATTGATACACCCAAATTAAGTTTGTTTACGATTTGTAAACGAAATTTAGTACCGACATGATCTATCGTGTAAATTTTTTTTTATACGATTTCTATTTTAACGTACTAAAGTATTGTTTAGTGAGATGAAAATGTCTGGTGAAAATTATCTTTGCAGAGTGAAGTTATAAAAGATTTGTTCAAATTGATACAGTGTCGAATCCCGTTATTTTTTTAAAAGTTATGAAGTTTAATTTAAAGTCTAATTTTTGGTTCTAAGCTTTAGACAATTATTACATGAACTATAGTTTTACCTCATTTAGTTCGAAGAAACTCTATGACTAATTTGAACTTGGATTCTCAACGCCGGCTTGATACATATAAACCTCTATATGAATGAAATAAAACGTAACACTAATGGAATCCGTGCTTTCAATAAAAGAAAAAAGTGTCAGATTTGTATAAACAATAAAAAACTCAATAAATAACTGCAAGAATTGTAAAAAAAGAATATGTTTGAACCATATTAAAGTATGTTGCAAAGATTGTTGCCATATGTTAATATGTGTACAGATTTTACCTAATTATAATACCTTATTATAATCTTTTATTCTCTTAATATAATATTTTTTATGTTTTGTTAAGTTTTTTTTTATTAATTAAAATGTAGTTACGATTTTCTTGCTTTTTGAAAAAATATAAGAAAATATTCACAAATTATGGTTTTTTTTTGTTAGACGTGGTAAAATTAAAAGAAATAAATAAAAAAGTATTCATCATTAAAAAAAGAAAATCAAAATAAAGAACAAGAAGTAAAATATCATTTTGATACAATGCGCCCAAGGAAGGGTTATTTATAATAATATTATTGCGATATTAATTTGCAAATATAAATTTTTGTAAAATTTTAATTTATTTCTAAATTTGAATCTTGCGATATCAACTTTCGTTTCGTTATCGTTTTTAAAGCCCAGTTGCTTTTCTATAATAACTAACTTCCCACGGAACAATTTTATTGCTATAAGACTGTTGCGCACTCTTATAACACTATTATTTGCACTCTTATAGAAGTATTAGAGTAAATTTGAGTGCTCCACAATTCTTGCGAAACGTTATAAATACGTTGTAGCACTAAAATGGAGAATCCTATAAGGCACCGGAGCAATTGCTGTAATATTGTTATAGGATTAGTATACATGTATTAGTGTATATGTTTTTATTTTGAAATGATATTCATTTGAAATAATTTTTGTTATGCGAGAGTGAGATAGGTATTATTTTATGGAGCTTATATTTATTTCATGAAAATTGGAGGTAGATATTAATTACATATTTTTATATTTGCATGTAATTTAGAATATAAAAATTGTCTTGCTAATAAATAATAATATATTTTCCGGTTGAGAATAGTTGTTTAACATTAAAAATTATTGTGACCAAAAGACCAAATTTGGCTGGGAGAGAAATTTCTTTGACATTTATTATAATAATACTTCGAAAAAATGCATTACCCTTCAAAAATAACCAATTTTTAAATAAATAAAAGAAAATATATTTTTAAATTGAATCTTTAAAATGTTAAATAATGTACGAATAACATCAAATTTTATATGTAAATAATAATTACTCTTTTAAGTAAAAATTATATTTTTGGGAAAAGATTGCAAAAGCTTTTTACTTTTTGCTTATTTAGAAAATTTGAATAACGGCCGTTTGAAATTTATTCTATATATTTATATTCAAAAGCTACAGCAAGTTTATTAGTAACATTATATGAATACAGTAAAATAATAACACTACTCCTGCTATTCTAGCACTTTTATTCTTATAACCACACTTTAAATCTGCATGTAGGATTGCCCTCTTTTAAACTTATAACAACATTGCTGTAGCACTTGTAGAAAATCCCATAATAACAACTCCAAGCAATTGCTATAAAAACATTCTTATCGCAATATTAATCACATTATTCCCATAAACATATCATTTTAACACCTTTAGCGATTATCGGGAGTCATATAAGAGTTTTATAGCACTAATTTTTTTTTTATAACAATAAAATGTTACGTGGGTTGTTTATGATGTTGATAATTCCGAAATGTTTAAAATTCAGAATGAATCCAAACTAAACAGAAAATGTACAAACTTCATATTTTCTATTACTTTAAAGAAGACCTTGTGTTACTTAAAATAACACCTTCAAATGCATAATTTTAAAATTTCTTAATTTGTTTAAAAAATTAATAAAAATATGTTTTAACTCAAATTAAAAATTTTTTTTTATCACTACTAATTCAAAAATTAGTTTTTCCGACATTCAAAAGATGTTATTCTAATAAAAAAATGTATACAAAAAATTTTAGAAAGCACTGTAATTAATTTCTTGAATAAAATCGAAGTATTACTGATGAAATAGAACATAAGAATTTCAAGGTAGTTAGTTACATATATATATGTACTACATATATATTTAGAGTAACTATCATAAGAAAATCCTCTTTAATATTACGGAATATTGAACACAATCATAACTCTTATTAATACATAAACTAATACGATACATACATATAATATCTTAATAATATTGTAATACAAGGTATAGATAGAAAAATAAAATTAATTTATAATCAGAAAACACAAAAAAAAACAAAAAAAGATATATAGATAAATACCATAAGAAATATAGAAAATTTTCTATTTACCTTCAATTTCATATCACCATTCCGGAAATGATGTTGTTCAACTCTAAATTGTAATCCTAAAGTTGATGTTTCTAATCCTTCGCGTCCTGTTATTGTTGTTTCAAATGGTCTTAACATATGTGTTTCAGCATGTTCACCATTAATAAACCAATTGAGTGTTGTTGCTGGTTTCGATCGACCGGATGTACAATTGACGCGAACATAATCACCAATTTGATATCGTGCACGTCCACCTGTAATAATAGGTCCTTTGTCCGGAAGTGCTAGATAAAGTAAACAATAAAGTAATAAGCAAAAAAGAAAAACAAGAAAAAAAAACAATATTGATATAAAATCTATGAGAAACAAAATTGAGAAATAATATTTTTGAAATATACTTTAAAATAAACAAACCAACAAAAATGAATATACCTAAGATGTAATTGGATTGGAATTGAAAATTTTATTTTTTCACAACTGAGTAAGGAACAGATTCTGCTTTTCTTCCTTGCAAAATAACACGAAAAAAAATAGTAAAGTTTTTACGAATTGTATTTGTATTGTACTTCAAGTTTTTTTGTAATAATATTAATTAGATTTTCTTTCACTTAAGTTATCCCCTGTGGAATTATAGAGTCCTTGAAATAATTTTTCCATACTAACAATCTTTAAAAGTATGGAATACCTTATCACTGAAGTCTGAGTCAGTTTTGCAGCTTTTCATCAAAAAACTATCAGGATTTAAAGATGCATCAGCAAAGCTGTGAGTTTGATTTGAAGTCGTGATTAGGAGATGATTTATGAGTATAATTGTAAATATATAAATATATTGGTTATCGTAAACGTTTGAATTTATAATTTGCTTCGTTCTTAAATTCTGTAATGGATTCCCTATATACACGTCAAGATGTTTAGGGAGAACAAAGCTGCATGGAAAGCTAATTATTTCGTAAAAGTCGTCCAACTTTTTGATGAATATCCAAAATGTTTTATTGTTGGTGCAGACAATGTTGATTCAAAACAAATGTAACAGATTCGTATCTCGTTGAGAGGTATGGGAGTTGTTATTATGGGTAAAAATAATATGATGCGTAAGGCAATTCGTGGTCATTTAGAAAACAATGCAGCTCTTGAAAAACTTTTACCTCATATTAAAGGAAATGTTGGGTTTGTTTTTACCAAGGGAGACCTTGCTAAATAAGAGATAAAATTTTTGAAAGCAAAGTACGTGCTATAGCCCCATTATCTGTCATTATTTCAGCACAAAATACTGATCTTGGTCCAGAAAAAATATCTTTTTTTCAAGCCTTGTCAATTCCAACCAAAATTTCCAAAGGTATCATTGAAATTATTAGACAAAGTTGGCGCTTCTGAAGCAACATTATTAAATATCTTAAATATATCCCCCTTTTCATACGGTTTGATTATGGAACAAGTCTATGATTTTGGTTCAATCTTCTCACCAGCTGTACTTGATATTAAACCTGAGAGATCTTAGAGCTAAATTTCAAGTTTGTGTTGCTAATTTAGCTGCTGTTTGTTTAAAAATTGGATATCCAACCATTGCATCTGCTTGACACAGTATTGCAAACGGTTTCAAAAACTTATTGGCTATTACTGCTACAACTGAAGTAGAATTTCAAGAATTCCAAGAAGCTACAACTACTAAGGAATTCATTAAGGACCAAATTTGCAGCTGTTGTCGCTGCATCAACATCTACAGCTACTGTAGCTGCTCCAGCAGCAGAAGAAAAAAAAAGAAGAGACAGAAAACGAAGATGACGACATGGGCTTTGGTCTTTTTAATTTATTTTCATATACAAATACTCGTCGGTAAAATAATATGGCGATTTGCAACTAGTTGTGAATGAAAATAAGCTCTTTTGAAATAGTAAACTGTAGGTTCATAGGTAGGTGAAGAGATTGTTGTTGCTGGTAATGTGGAAATATCAAGATAGTTCAAGACTGGCTATGAAAATTCGTTTATCCTCAGAACTTCTATAATGTGGAATCGCATTCCACTACAAGCATTCCCAAGAAGGGGTAGTTTTACTTGTTTAACTTACAAAAATTCAAAGTGAGAATCAATACATAGTTCGAAACTCCACGCCGAACCTTTCTCTTGCTTCTTTCTGTTTTTCTTCTCTCTAACTATCCTTATTCTTTTCCAAAAGCCAACCATACGAAAGTATAAAGGTTTCTCCGACCTAAGTTTTGAATAATTATAAAAAATATATAAAATCTGAGCAAAGGATAAAAAGGAGATGGGACAAGTTAACAGCATATATAAAATATTATGCCACAACTGTTCAAAACGGTTAATTACGGTGAGATTCCAAGAACACTTAAAGGAAGCCGAATTAGCAAGAATAAGAGGTACTACCAATTTTAGGTCAGCAATTGCTAAACAAATAGTTGGGGAACACCATCAAATTGATAAAACCAATTTATCATCAATAAACGAGGTACTCAAAATAAGCAAACTAGACACATACGAGAGTGTAGCAATTTTGAGGGTTCAGGTAGACGACAGATTTAATAATGATTTAGGGAATGGATACTCATCTCTATTTAAAAGAATTTGAAAAAGTACAAACAGATATTTTACTGTAGGAAAAGGTAAAATAGATATATTTAGAATAGGATATAAAAAAGGGAAAAAATGAATCAGTTAGTCACAAGCACTGATGAATGAAGTATGTTGCTTCCGAAAATCGATATTTGCAATCAAATATTAAAAAATTATTAGTGAACGGAAACCTGACAACAGTTAAATTATTTAATTTAAATTATCCTAAAAATAATAAAAAAATCCGATTAAAAAATAAAAAGATAAAATATAGAATCTACTGAGAACCGGTTAAGTTCCGGATCAGCATTGTTACCAATCAGGGCAAGTGTTACTGATTATGAAAAATTTTGTTTTTATTTTAGGAAATGACCAGAAATTTGTGATGCCTTTTAAACAGATTTTTTAGACGACTATCATGTAAAAATCTGCTGTTCTAGTACTAGTTTATACCTGTCGTTACTAGCTTGCTTGAAAGCTATCGTGTCACCCAGTATGTTCATGTACAAATAAAATGCTTTTATTTTCTCTTTAACTAGTTTTTTACATTATGTGTTATTGAATCAAATATATTTCTGAGTTTGCTTGAACTCAACTCATGAGTTTGGTTGAAATAAAAAAGCGTATTCCAAGCAATTGATATCCCACGTAACATTTTATTGTTATAAAAATAAAATTAGTGCTATAAAATTCCCATATGACTCCCGAAAAGCACAAAAGGTGTTATAATGATGTTTTTATGGGAATAATAACGTCATTAATATTGCTATAAAAATGTTCTTATAGCAGTTGCGGGAGTGCTTATAATGGAATTTTCAGCAAGTGATACAACAATGTTGTTATAAGTCTAAAAATGCGTAATCCTAAGTGTTGTAATAAAAATAAAATTGCTAGAACAGTAGTAGTGGTGTTATTATTTTCCTGCATTCCTATAATGTTACTAATAAACTTACAGTGTCTTTTGAATAAATATTTAGAAAAAATATTTTGCGAACGCCATTATTTTCTACAAACTTGGTAAACCATTTTTTTTTTTAAAATAAACAAAAACTAAAAACCTTTATTTTGTATTCTTTTCGCACAAGTATCATTTTTACTAAAAGAATAATTTTTTGGAATGGCGCTTGGTGGAATATTCTGATAGGTAGGGTTTATGTATACGGATGTGATGTAATAGAAATAAGCCCAGAGTAAAAGTACTATGCATTGAATAATCTGGAATACGGGTGATTTATTTTACTAACTGAGTTCATTACTAAAGGAAGCTGAATATTATTCCACTTAGAAAAAAAATGTTTTATTGGTTTTTTGACCTGGTCTAGTACCCTTTGTCATTGGGATATAATAAAGGATAAAATAATTTAGAGTATACAGGGTGGTCCGGTTTAGAGCAAAAAGTTTAAAGGGTGGTTCCTTGGAGTATTTTAGGAAAAAAATTGTTCTAGAAGAGGGGTCTATCTTTAAATTTACCTGGGCTACAGAGGGTTAAAGAAAATCGGATTAGAAAAATTATGTCTAAAGAATATCCACTACAGCTCAGAAGAAATTGAAACTAGAGCAGCATCTTCTTCATAGCTTTTTTTTAGAATTAGTACACCTAATTAAAGGTATATGTTGAATGAGTATCAGACTTACCGTTTTTGAATAATAACAGCATAAACTTAAAATTTTGCTTTTAAAAACTGAAAATTTTGTAGAAAACGTTGATTATCTTTTTTTTTATTGTATTGATGCGCTACATCATCCCCTACAACTTTTTCATACACAACTTTCATATCAGACTTTCCGTTTTTCATGTAAAGTCATATAAAATTTCATTAACCCTAACTAATTTCAGTAATTTTAACTAATTTTGACTAAAAAATAAAATTGTTACAATATTCAACTCTCAGTTAGTATTTTTCTTACTAAAACATGGGTTACCCAAATATTAAATATGACTTTACCTGAAAGTCTGATATGAAAGTTGTGTATGAAAAAGTTGTAGGGGATGATGTAGCGCATCAATAAAATAAAAAAAATAAAAATTTGCGAATTTTTTCGAGATAATCAACGTTTTTTACAAAATTTTAAGTTTTTAAAAGCAAAATTTTAAGTTTATGCTGTTATTATTCAAAAACGGTAAGTCTGATACTCATTCAACATATACCTTGTACTAATTCTAAAAAAAAGCTATGAAGAAGATGTTGCTCTAGTTTCAATTTCTTCTGAGCTGTAGTGGATATTCTTTAGACATAATTTTTCTAATCCGATTTTCTTTAACCCTCTGTAGCCCAGGTAATTTTAAAGATAGACCCCTCTTCTAGAACATTTTTTTTCCTAAAATACTCCAAGGAATCACCCCTTAAAAACTTTTTGCTCTAAACCGAACCACCCTGTATAATCTGGTAACAAATTAAATAAAACGAAACTATTTATTTAAGAATTTATTTAAGAAGACTTAGGTTCCTGACAAAAGTAGTAGTTTTCCACATTTAATGAGTTGATAAGCCAGTAATTTGTTAAATAAATATTCGAAATATTGTAGATATTGTAGTGTAAAATTTGCAGAACCGTACTTAAATAAGCATGAAAAAGTGATTTTGATTTGAAATTTAGATCCTTAGTGCAGCAAACCAGTGGTTGTTCCTTCACGTGTAATATTTATTTGTCTACACTTTGAACTGTAAACAAGCAATTTGTTGTTGACAATATTGTAAACTATGTTGTATAGAATAAAAATAATGTGAGCAACAATTATTTTTTCAGTAGATTCGATTTCGATTCAAAATTTTTTTTCGATAGATATTAAAAAAATTCGCTAAGCATATTTAGATAAAGAAGACATTGCCAACAATTTGGCTTGATAAATCATATACAAAATAATATTACATCAGAGAAGGCTATTATCAGTTTTATTAATTAACGAATGGAAAAAATGTTACATCAATGCTAAAACGGTTGTTTCAATGTTGCATACGCTACCAGAGAGCAAGGTTGTCTACTGGGGATTCTGGAACAGCTGAAATTATCGGAAATTGATTTGGAGTCTGTTGATACTGCAAAGGATCTGAATTCTACTATTGTTTATGCTCTACTTCAAAAGAACTTAAACAAGTAGATTTGCAAAAATTTTTCAGCACTTCGTGTAGTAAAGTAACTGTAACAACCACGCATGCAATCTATTTGCAAAAAATTTTGTAAGTGAAAAATTAACGGATCAAGTGATATCTACTTTAAAAGAATTTAAGCAAGTTGATTTGGAAAAATGTGTTGTTGATAAAGGTAGAATTAGGATTAAACCATGTGACTCTAGAATAGTTGAATCAATACATAAGGAAATTTGATGATGAATTCATAATACATATTAAAGAAAGTATAAAATTTTTTGTATCAATATGTGAATTATTAGTAGACGTAGTCCCAGCCATAGTGAACAAAGCGCCAATTTTTAAAAAAGAGTTATTGCCATTTTTTATTAGAAAATAAAACTTTCTGTCATCGTGCAAAGAAAACAAGTAAAACTAAACGAATTTTGAAGATGTTTACAATTACATGGACTAAACTGCTCAGATTGATTGAAAATAATATAAATTTGCTTTTTTTTGTAAAAAAAATCAGTGTTTTTATTTAATTTAATGGTAATTCGTTATTATTTAATTATATACATTGTCTTAGCAATGACATAGACATAATTATACCAGGAGCGTCTACAAAGTATTGTCGACGTGTAGAAAATAAATACGTGTACCACGCCCGAAGCGTCCATAAATTGAGTTGAATGAGTGCTTCCCCAAATAAAATACTATTTAATATTTTTTACAACTTAATATAAAATATATATAGAATTTAATATAAAAATTACTTAACTCCAAAAATTCAAATTGAATGAAAAAAAATGTCAAGCAAAAATTATATGTATATATATTAATCACATTACGTATGTTTAGAAAATAATGCCTATATAAACATCATTATTTTTATTATCATCATTGGGTTTATTAAGGGAGTAGTATTGATTTGTGTTTAAGTTTTTTGTTATTGACATTGTCTATTTTCACACATAATTTTGTTTTATGCAGTTTTGAAACAATTAATTTGTTGACAAATGGAAAAATTTAAAACATTTTTTTTTTATTATTTATAAATAATTAAAATAGAAAATTGTTATTGTGTTATTGAAAGCTTAAGAAAAAATCATTTTGTGCTAGAAGTTTTGAGGAAAAACTATTTATTGTTAAAGATGGTAAACCAATGCTTGCTCTACTAAAAACAACAACAATAAAACGGTGTAAACAGCATTTTTCAATAAAATCTTATAATTCGTATACGAGGTTTTTTCCAACATTAATATAGAAAATTCATATTCACACTTTTTTTTACATTGTTTTTTTAAAGTCAGAGGTTAAATTAAAGTTATATTTTCAAATGAAAATTTTAATAACAAAAACAGTATTTGCGAAATATTAACATTTGTAATTGAAACTGGATTAAAGAATTCTTTTAATAAATGTTCCCAACTTTGTAAATTTATAATAACACTTCATAATAACTACTTCAGTTGAGAGATCGCTTTTCTGCCTAAACAGAATTAAAACTACATTGAAAAATAGATGTGAACAATTTTAACTGTCGAATTTAGCAAACATTTCAATAGAAAAGGAAAGCCAAAGCAAACTGCTTTCCTTTTCTAGTGCTTCCCTAGTGGAAACCACGCCCCGTCACTGGTGTATGTAGTCTACATCACACAAAACTTTAGCAAACTGTAGTTAAATACTTTTTTCCAATGATTACATCAAAACAAAAAACACAACCTTCTTGAATTATATTGATAAAACTTAAAGAAAGAGACCATATATAATTTTCAAAAAAATTAGAGTTAAATAAAAAGAAAATATAATTATTAAAATATATATACATACATATATATTTGGAGAATCAATTACATAAAATAATTACTAGTAATAGTAAAATAAAGTGATGGGTCTGTCGTCTCATTTAAAAATTAAAAAAAAAAAAATACTTTTTTCTTTATTTCTTTATTTCTAAACCAATGTAGGAGCAATAACAAAAACAATACTGCTAAAAACGAAAGAAACCAACAATTTCAAGTCATACTACAATATAAAAAATTAGAAAAAAAAAAATTAAAAGGATCTATTCTAATTTTAAAATTTCCTTTTTTTTATTTTGTTTTTTCTTTGTTTTTCAACAATCATGATTTATTTTAATTTATTTCTGTTCAATAAAGAATGTGAAAAAGAGAGGGATACAATTAAAATGAAACAAAAATATTAAATGAAAGAAATGAAAGAATAAACAATCGACAGATTGATGATACTGATCTCTTCGGTGAAATTCAAAACAAAAAAACAAAAAAAACAAAAAGAAAACACAAAAAAAACAAAAAATTGAAAATGAAAATTTAATAAAAATTCTTTTTAACCAGAAAATTGGAAAAATTGAAAACATCTTATATGTAAGTATATGTATATTATATTTATTTAGAGTATATATATACTTCTATATTAGTATTCATACCATCTGGGTACTGATGCCTTGGAAAATTGTTAAAAAAAATTTTTTTTATAATTGTTTATCATCTCATCGTTGTTTTAAACGATTTCTTGTTGAAATCTGCTTAAAGTTCTTATTTTAGTTTTAGCCGATATTCAATTCAAGGATAAAAAAAACGGTTCTAATATATCGAATTAGAGTTTTCCATTTCCTATTTATTTTTTAAACAGAGTTTAATATTTTTAAAATATGGTACAACATTATTGTCTTTTGGTTTCTTTTCTGTTTTTTTTGTTTGTTTTGTAATTTTAGAATTATAAAATTGTAAATCATTGAATCGAATTTAAGAATTGTTGTTTTTGAACAGTTTTTAAATAGGATATCCGTTAATATTTTGGAAATTTACATTTTTTTTTTTTTTTGTTATTAAAATATCTACATTTTTTGGGATTTATAAATTTTTTTATAATTTAAAAAAAAAATATGCTATATTAGGCTTGTACAGAATGATGAGCTTATTATTGAGAAGGATGAAACATATTTTATGAAAACGGCAAAAATTTTAAACTTAGGAAATGAGAGAAGAATAAAAATGAAAATTTTTATTAAGATCAATGATATAGTCCCGATTTTTATAATCAAAATAATATAGACCTAAGTTGTTCAAAGACAAAAATTTGTTTTACGTAATATTTAAAAAAAAATTTAACTTTCATCGAATAACAGAGAATAACATAGAAAATATAAAATATGATTATAAAGTAATTAATTTGGATAACCTCAAGAGATAAAAAAAAATTATTTTATATAAGCTTTATTGTAAGGGTGTTTTCAATAAAAATAATATTATACAATCGACTTATATGTAGATTATACATTAAAATAAATTGTTGACCTGCGAATCAGGTTCTTTATCTCTACGATTTTATACTGATACGGTAGGGGATATATAATTACAAAAAAGAACATACGTAGCTCAGTAAAATAAAATATAAATAATGATCAATAACCTACTGCGTTGGTAGAGCCTGCCTTTCAACCGACGAAAGCAAAAAATGTAAATAAGGTCCCGAAGAAAGCAAAAAATGCTTTCTGGATGATTCGAGCTGATCCAGTACCCTTTATCATTGGGATAAAATAAATGATAAATAGTTGAAAGTTTTGGTTATCACTTGAAATAAAATGGAACTATGCTATTATGAAGGAGAAGTACTCTACAGTAGATATAGTTTTTCCATATTAAAATTAGTTGATACCATAAAAATTCTACAGAAAAAGCTATTATATGTGATTGTATATTCCAAATCTCTGTGTAAAAGCAGTTAGGGTATTCATCCTATAGACTTGGAATCATATAATAATAATATAAAAAAAACATAAATATTCAAAGAGTTTTTTTTCGGCATTTTTCTTTTAAATAATAAATAAATTAATCAGCTAGCCTAAATAATAATTAAGAATAGTCATAGGTGTAAATACAAGAATCGTACTAATAAGCTCTAAAAAATTTTGAATTGTTAAAAAAATATGAATATGTATCATGGCAATAAATATACAAAAATAAAATTAATGTTTAAGAAACATATCAAAGTCCTTTTTTGCGTTAATAATTTTATTTTTGATTAATTTTTAAAGTAGCTACTCATCCAGCTTAACTAGAAATAGGGTAATAATTATTAAAAAGAATAATATAGCTTCACTTTCAAATACATTTATAATTTTAATACTTTAATTCAAAATGGGACGTACCTAATTTATTACAATATTAATGCAAATTGTCCTATAAACATGTTTAAGCTATATTACCCAGCATTGTATTACCCACTTGTCTTGTATTATCAACATACATTAAAACCTTACTCTGATGTTCATATTTTTTATTAGATCGAGAATGTTATAAATATTTTATCACCAGCTGTCACAGTTTCAAAATGAAAATTATGTCTTAGTGTACTTAACCATAATATTTTTAAATCAGTTTTCAACTGAATATAATGCAAAGTTGTTTTGTTGTTTAATTTTGGTTAGAAGATGAACACCCCTAAGCATGAACACCGCCTTTACATCGTTTTCGAAAACCTGTATTTGTCGGATGTAGGTTTTATATATCTCAATTTTCTACGTTTTTTAACTACACAATTTATTGTCAACACTTTAATAAAAGAGACAAATTTCTTTCTACCATAAATATATCCCATTCCGCTTTCAAGCTCCAACAAAACTAATTAATTTCAAAAGATGATTCAAAAAAATTGTTTTTAATTTTTTTGCTTGAATTTGATAATGTTGATAGGTAGTATTCCGATACACTTAGACCAGTGAGGTTCATTTTGATACCACATGTTGTTTATGTAAATTTCGTGTTGCAAAAAAAGATCTAAATCTATATAAAATTAACTGTTAAGCAAATCAAATCATATTGAATATTGAAATTAGGGTTGTAAAAATCTAAATTTTCAACTCAACTCAAATTTTGAGTTAGCTCACAGTTTAATTAAACACTACAAGTTCCATCTACGACACAGTTAGCTTATATTTTAAGCTAACTCACAATCTGGATTGAGCGTGAGTTGAATTGACAATTGAGTTAGCTTTTTTTTGATAATACAAGACAAGTGGGTAATACAATGAGCTTAAACATGCTTATAAGACAATTTGCATTAATATTGTAATAAATTAGGTACGTCCCATTTTTTAAAACCCTTATTAAAATTATGCTTTCGAATTAATGTTCATACAAACCAAAAGTGATTGTCTAAAAAAAAAATCGTCATAGTTACAAAACATATTCAAAAATGTAAAAAAAAAACTGCTAAAGAGTTTACGGGTGCTTCCTCTGCTGAGTTATTAAAATGTTTTTTTTCAGTTCAAAACAGGTACTGGTACTAAATCGAAAGCCCGAAAGTAACCGTTGTGGATGAAGAAGAAAAAGCAGATGAGCAGACAACGTTAAAAACGAGTAAAATGAACAATGAACAAAAACTAATAAGTACTAGCGACGCAAGATTGGCCTTTTTTGAATAAGGCCAGATCACCCAGAAGTGCTATAACATGATGATGATGGATATTAACTAGATTTTATTAACTTTATTATTTAAATACCAGTTAATTAAAAAACAAATAGGTATGCTTGAAAAAGAGTACCTAATTTATTGCAAAAAAAAAATAAATTTAATTCCCAGAAGAAAATGTAATGTAGGTAGGCACTTAATTGTAATAAAAAAAATTTAAAAACTGTAGAGCAATTCCGAAATGAATTATTTAATTTAATTTTCTAGGAACTCTACTTGGATTCAAAAAAAAAAATTTTATTTACATTTTTAAATTTGTTATTTTAGTGGCAGCTCGTGTTTCGATATAATTTTTAACATTTATTTTATTTTTTTTTATTTATTGTAAATTACCTCAAATATTTCCATTTTACAAATTTCTCTAATTTTTTTATTATTTTGGTTTGTATTTTTTGTTTTTTTTTTTATATACAAATTAAATTTTTTTTTTATTTAGTTGCAAAAGGAAAAAAAAAACATCGAAACAAAAATGAGAGTGAAAATCGAGTGAAAATAATTGTTTTTATTTTTCGCCAAAATGAAACCCTTGTCATTACAAATTTATTTGAATGCTTGTCATCCTCGTTTATTTTCGGTAAAAATACAACCATATTATACTTAGGTACTTGCAAGTATTTTTTTTTTTGTGTTATCGAAAATTAAAACTGATCAAGTTAAATACACCGTTGTTTTTTTGTTTTTCTTATTGTTTTAAGTTATTTGTGAAACTTTCACGGTTTTATGGAAGAATTTTTATTTTTTTAATTTTCGTTTTTTTTCGGTATGAATGAATTTGAAAAATTTTGGTTAGAAAAAAAATTTTAAAATAAGGTAAATCATCCTATGAATTTTAGTCGATTCATTAGTTAAAATTTTTTTATTAAGAGCAGGATACAAAAGGCCTTAATGTTTTGAATTGAATATCATTCTACTTCGTCTTTTTCTTTAATTAGGAACTTATAGTGCCTTTTTTTCAATAAATCTTATCCCCAATTTTGTGATGGCGATCTCTAGCATTCATACCATCTTTTGTGAGGTCTCCGTGGTAGACGTTTGATATTGATTTGACCATTCATTACTACTTTCACCAGCCGACCTTTTGATTTTATATATGTGGTCGTTCCAGTTTCTTCATCATCTATTTCGACTCCAACGTTCCTGATTTCGGTACTTCGTTTCTTATTTCGTAGCATATATCCAGCCTACATATTTTGAATGAGTGAAATACAATAAAATAAGGGTCAATAAAAATTTGTCAACTACACAATCAAAATTGAACTTAGTATGAAAAGTATGACAACGTAGTGTAGATAGAAAACAATAAATAACAAAGCTCCTACATTAAACATCAACTTAATATTTTGTAACAACTTAATTTTAAACAATGTAAATATATTTCAATTTTATAATTTGTCTAATCATATTAAATTTATTTATTTATTTATGGTATCATTTTACTAGCATGTTAATGTCCAGATGCAGTCAAACTTTCAGACTTTTTTCCCTTTCGAGATCTGTGCCTATATGGAATTCCATAACTTGTCTTTATCTAGGGATTTCAATGGTGTAGGATGAACACATGCTGAACTTCGTCTTTCACGGGGGAGACGCTGAAATGAAGATAATATAGATTTAATTTCCACTGAGTATGTGCGGATCTAAACGAGGACGAGGTATCTAAAAACTGAGACAGCTATACGACGATGTCCAAGAGGAGCAAAATCAACCGTGACATTTGGATCACTGATTAGACGAATAGCCGTTTTTGAACTTTACCCAAATGTTTTAACGCTATACTAGAAACCCCAACCCATATGTGAGAATTGTACTCCATTTGGGGTCGTATGAAAGCTTTCAATTTGATTTTCAAGAGGTTCAAGAGGTTTCCAAGATTTTCAAGAGGTCACAGGGGGAGAAGTAAGTCTTCCAGCGGCTAACAAAACCTAAACATTTGGCTGCGTTTTTTACAACATCAAATATATGATCATTCTAGATCAATTTTCGATTAAGGTGCATACCTAATATAGTTAAGCTTTCTAACCGCTGAAGCTTATCTTCTAGAAACAAAATAGTATTATCAAAAATGCAAATTTTTCTGGAGATTGTAAGTCTCTGAATTTTAGAAGTGTTAAACTCGACTCTGTTTTTTAAGCCCCAATTAGCTATTGCGATAAAATCATGGTTGGGAGATTTAGTCATAATGCCTCTTTCGGTTGATACAGCGATAGATTTAGCTTTTAAAGCATTGGATTGAAGCATTACCTACTTATGATGACATAAGAGAAAATTATCCCATTTTAATAAATTTGCTATTAGATTTTGAAAAGTATCTGGAGATGCACTTAGATGTACTAGGATAGATGGTGCCTGAACTGAAGAGACAATATTCTATATTTATAAATTAAGCAACTTTAACTGGATTGTAAAATTCTACCAATCAACACGTTCCTAATAAGCACCACTCAAGTGATATAATGGGCTAAATAAGCCATAATTTATTTAATGTATCAACATGTTGTTGCGCAAGGTTTTTACAAATCGTGGCATAAATAACTTATTTATAATCTACGGCACTTGCTCACAGAAACTTATTATGTTGAACTGTAGTATTTAGTAAGGAGAAATTACCAAAAGGAAGTATCCTGGGCCCCATACTCTACTTACTATATACAATAATAATATTCCAGAGATAGAAAATGTGACGGTAGCTAACTTTTGCAGATAATACGACTATATTAGCAGTTGGTATTTTTACCATTATAAATGAAGCTACAAATAAATTGAAAAAAGACAATAACAAAATGTCCATTCACTGCAAAAGGTGGAAAATTAAACTGAATAAATCAAAATCTACGCACGTTTATGTTACGAATAAAAAAATTGAGTTGACTCGTTCTGCATAATAACTAGGGAAGATGACTCAAAGCTTATATGGAAGGAACACGGCAAGAAAAAGAAACTAGAACTAGATCTACAAAGTTACATTGGTTAATTAGGCGGACGTCCACGCATTCAACATATAACAAAATTTTGATTTACAATATAATATTAAAGCCAGTATGGGCATATGGTATTCAAATATGGGTTTGTGCTAAACAACTGGATATTCAAATTATCCAAATGGTTCAAAACAAAGTATTACGAAACATTGTTAATGCCCCTGGCTTATTGGCAATGCTGATATTCTTATAGATCTCATAAAACACGAAAAAGTCGTCTTTCTCAACATGACAATGTCGTTTAGCTGACAATCAAAACTTTGTTAGACGACTTGACCGAAGGAAATAGTTTGAATTATGTTTATGTTAAAATATTTTATATCTCAAGAGCTCCCAATTGGATCTTGTTTGATCAAAGATATCTGAAGAGAAGAGCGAAAATTGGACAAATGGTTAGTTTTAAAGACTAGCTCTAATTTCAAGAAAAGGATGGGTTTGAAGTGCGTTAAATCGGCACCGTCGCTTACTTCGTTCGTCCCCGGTATATAAAACAGAAGTTAAAGGCTCTGTTGATGATTTTCTTCTATCTGGACAAAAAACGATATTTGAAGCGATTGAATTTTTGTAGTGTGCAATACATTGTAATTATTAATAGCAGATAATAGTTCTAACTGTCCAACAAAAGTTAGAGCGTACGGCGTACGGCGTGTAATATGTCAATGCCTACACGATTTATTGAAATAAATATCAAATCTTACCAAAAATTAAATAAGCAGTTCAAAATTACAAGTACCTAAGCACACTTAAACATAAATACAATATACACACTTATACATAAATACAACACTTAAACATAAATAATCAAAAAATGTCATGAAAACAAAAATACGCTTCCCAAAATTGAAAAAATTCCAATATGCAGCGTATCGGCGTTGCGTATTCTAGACAACTTCATATCAAATATATATCATGAGAAAATTATTACACACGTCGTACGCTCGTCGTACGCTCCAATTTAGGTTGGACAATAAGTTAGGAGTAGATATTTTTGTTTTTTATAATTTTAGTATTTTTGTTTAGTCCTTTGTAATTTTAAAACAAAAAAAAATTGACACACATACGTTTTAAAATGGAAATTGTTAGAAAATAAGAAAAATGTTAACATTTTTTGTTTGTTCTTGTCTTTTTAATTTTTTGTCTCTTTTATTCCAAGAATAAATTTTAAAATTACCAAGGGAAGCCTTATTTTTCATTTTCATTTTATTTCCTTTTCAATTTTTCAAAAGTTTTTTTTTTTTTTATTCAATTCATTTAACAATAAATTGTTCGTATTTAACGTCGTCGATGATTTTCGCGTTGTGTGTTTGGAAGTTACTCAAAAATGTTGAACTGTTATCTTCTTTCGTTTTAATTTTTTTTAAGTTTTTTTTTCAAATATTTTTTTTTTTTTTTTTTAAATTTGGCGTGCGACTGACATTAATTAAAGGCTAAAATAATGACACTGGGAATTTTAGAAATTTTTCCAACTGAGATACTCTAAAGAATTTTTGGTGTGTGTTATTTTTCTTAATCTTTTTCTTAAACCATTGAAAAAGGTTTTTTGTGTTTCAGGTTTTTTTTTTGCATTAAAGTGTAATCAAATTTAGTGTTGTTGTTGGAGGTGGTTTTTTAAATTTTTTTTTTCTTTAAATTTTGTTTTGAGGCAGAAAATGGGATTCTATTTGACTTCTATACAAGTGAGCACATAATAAGAAGCGATTTTTTTTCTCTAATTTAAAGGATGATAGAGTTTTATTAATTTGATTATAATTAATTTTCCCCTATACACATTGCATACACATTATTTATCTTGATAGAAACATTTCAGTTTGTAGTAACAAATTATCTATAAAATACGTGTTTGGTATAAGAGAACCGACAATAATTAATATATTAAAATATAATACGTATATGTGTTAAGTGATTGATTGTATATTACGATATAATATGTTGGTATTTTATACTGTGAGTTACTGTAGTACTTACAATAACTACTCATATTAGCTAGGTGAATTTATTTTCTAACCAATAGTTTGTGATAATTTGGAATATCCTGCAAGACGACTAAAATACGATGAGAGTTGGTTAAATATATTTTAGTAGTGTCTTATTTATAATTAGTCGCAGGCACTAATGAAGGAAGCAAATTGCTGCTGGAATATTGATATTTGCACAATGAAAATAGAAAATTAGTGAAAGGATGTTCGACTTTTTAACTCATAAAATAATTAAAACTCCTTTCATAATTTGTGTTAGATTTTAATGAAAAATATCAAATTAACTCAAAAATCTTAATAAACCAGCATTTTTTAACGCTAAACAGTAAAAAAATTAAACCGTCTGTCAAGATCGGCTCTACGTCAATGCCTAATATTAAAACTCCTAAAATTTTGTTTTTACACATTGTGTAGTTGAAACAAATAAATTAATTTAAATTAAATGTTAAAAGTACGAGTTGTCAATGACAAAAGACCTGATTTTTGGAAAAGCTTGTAACGTGTAACAAAAGTTACAAAATTCAAAACAAAAATTGCAAAACTCCTAACAATTGTGACATATCACAATTTTATAATTCTTCCTGAATTTGTAAGAAAAATTTTTCGGACTTTTGATATTTTCTTTTTAGGAGATTTAACGTAGAGCTGTCAAAATCACATCAAACATAAGTCATACAACAGCATTTAGTGTACTGAAAACAACTTATTAAAATTAATTTTTTATGAATTATTGTGTGGACCCGGTAAAGCGTCATATTTTTTCTATTAACCCAGAATCAAATTACGTGAAACATTTTCACCACGTCATTTTTTATCATAGCTTCAGCTGAACCAGTTGGGAAACTTAAGGAATTGGGTATGTTGTTTAACAACGTACAATTACAGTTTTTCCCATATCATATTTGAGCGTTTCCCGACCTCTTGAACTTGCACTTTTCGAAAATACTAATTTATCGCACTATCCGGACTTAAAAATTTATGACAGTACTATATTTTAGAATCAGACCGTAATACATATTTTTTGAACATTTTTATCCTAAATTTATTTTGAAAGCAGCAGAAAAGTGCTTTTTTTCTAGAACTATTTAGCCATGTTTATAAATTTATGACTATGACAATAATTAAAAATTTTTATGTTATTAAATTTTTCAGGAAAATTTATGAATAAATTTAGAGCTACTTGACAAGTATACAGAGTATCAATGCAAGTTCGAGGGGTCCCGAAACACCCTATATTTAAATATCGAAATCCGTTTTATTTATTAAAATTAATAAAATCAGAATAAATTTTGAATTTCTTTATTTTATTGACAGTCAGGATTGATCGTTAAAAACTTTTAACTGATTCTTATAACTCACAAATATTTTTTTTCTTTAAAATATCTTAATACATTTGTGCCAACAAATAATAATAATTTTTATTTCATACAATATCCTTTACAAAGTTAAAATTACAAATTCAAATTTACAAATATAAAAAATTTCATATATTTAGTATAAATAAGAAATTGTGTTACGTAATAACCGCTTATGTCCACATAAGAGTAAAATATAAATAAAATAACGAACATATTCAGAGTTTTTTAACTTAACTAACTAACTTTTATTTCCAGTCAAAACTTTATTTGGTTCTGATAACTATAAGTAACATTTTTGGTACGTTATAATCTCTTATGACAAGAAAATGTTTTTCTCATAATCGTTTATTAAACTGAAATTATTCTAGTTTTAATAAGCCATAAAAACTTATAAATTGATAAGCTTATAATTTTTCTACAATTTTAGCATTAAATTTTTAAGCGCTTTTTACAAAGTAAATTTTTTGGATTTCAAATGCTTACATAGTTTAAACGATTTTAAAAAACCAAAAACTGGTACAGTCCCATTACTATATTTTTAAACTCTTATTTAAGCTTTAAAATTGATTTTACTCAAAACATCAATATCAGAAATAAGCTGTTATTGACTTGTTGCCACAGACATATAAGTTATAGAATCAATCAAAGTGAGCAAGCAGGGATTGTATAGTCTACTAAATCTCCTAAGAAGTTTCAGTAGAGTTGAGATGACTCGTTTAACAATTATTTTTATTTATCACATTAATGATTGATTAGTAATATTAATTTATTAACCTTAATGGGTTTTGTAAATTGTCATTATCTCTGTAGAAATAAAGAATGAAAAAACAATTCCTTAGTCGGTTTCCAATCAATTATTATGCTGAAAACAATGCCTGGATTATACCGGGTGTTTCAGAGCGTGCATATCAGCTTTTTACGAGGGAAAGGAGCCGTTATTTTAAAATTAAAAAAAAAAAAAATTATTAATTAAATCACCTTTCTATTTGAAAATCTCGATTTCGGCCAATTTCGGCGTTTATTGGGCTTAAAAAATCCTATTCCGGTTCCTCCCGGAAGTTGAAAATATCACCAACCGATAGAGCACCTTCGATTTAGTTAATAATTTTTTTAAAATAACAGCTCCTTCCCCTCTTTAAAAGCTGATATGCATGCTCTGGAATACCCAGTCGTTTAATAAAAATATCAAAATTATAAGTATACCATATTTTAGTTAGTGTAATTTTATGAAATAATTTTACAACTATTTTAAATAAATACATTGTTGGTTTATAATGTCTATATTGTATCTTTAGAACTAAAAAATATTTACTTTAAAACCAAAAGGCAATTATTTTGTCCCAACTATTTTAATCTTTTCAATGGTAAATTTGAGTATTGTGTAATAGCAGCTGGGATGATGCACGGAAAAATTGGAATTACATATCATGCAGCAACTTGTGCGTCTAAGCAATGTGTCAACATCTAATGGAATACATTAAAACCTGTGCTGGTTTGCATAAAGCCATGTTGATTGGGAATTAGGAATCTATTACAGTGGTTATAGGTAGAATCAAATGCAATTAGTTCAAAAATGTTATGGATTTCAGATAATTAGGCAATCGGAAAATAGTTAAGGATGTTATTTTTAGATTTCTTTTTGTAAATTGACCTGACAAACGCCTTTTTCCAGATCGATGTAAAAATTCCAGAAGAGATATAGATAAATGAAAAGCGAATAAAAAAAAATTAGAAGATGAGATAGATAAATTGAAAAGAAATGAAAAGGAAGGTGTCCCTTAGCAAGGGAGTCAGAAAATTTTTTTAGAATAATTTCTGAAACACTATCTGATCCCGGAAAGGTATATGGTTACTGTTTTTACAAGGACTGTATTTGTTCAAACTATAAATGAAACACTCTTTAAATAGTAGTTTAATAATTATTTTTTTTATTAATATAGTTTATAATTTGTTGACTTAAATGTACATTATATTTCCTTTATTAAATCTAACAGTTTATATATATTAGTTTAAATATAATAATTTTATTCTTATTTTGTAAATTAACACTATATCTAAATATGATCTTTATTTAATTTATTTAATCACAACTTGTTTCTTTGAACTCTAAAATGGAAGAGCACATTTGAATTTTATTTTCCTAATAATTACAATTATTTAACGTAACTTATTAATCTAAGTTACCTTAACTATAACGAATTCCATTTAATATATTATAATACAATAGTATATAATGTATACATGAATAAGTTACTGACCTTGAAAATAGAAATATAATTCAATGAAATACATAATGAACATATGTTATCTTTTGTATAACAGAATGCAATAGAAAACTTGACTCGATATAATTACTCAAATTAAATATCACTCAACACTGTGATATTCGAAAGTATAATAGTATAATATAATTATAGTGGAGACTTAAATAAAACGTCAAAGTGACAAAATATTATCTCTAAGGTAAACAAGAAGAACAAGTAAGTACAATGAAAGATTATTTAAATATTTAATATTTAAATAATATCATTAAATTCAAACAACAAAATATATTATATTTAAAACTATTTCTGATTACAGGATAATCAACACTGGATATTATGATGCTGATGAACATCGCTGGAATGCTATTTTAGGTAAGTGTTTGACGACATAAGTATAATTTGATATACTCTAAGCGAATTTCTTTTCGTTTATTTTTAGATGCTGGTTGGAGTTGGAACCATGCCACAGTGCCGGAACATTCTCCCCCCTCTTGGCATTACGTAGGAATGCCAACATAATGTCGGTATAAAAGTTAGTGATTAAAATTGTATAAATGATCTTGTATGCTTAGTACCTTTCATGATGGTTTTAAATTTGTGTGTGTATTTGCATGTTTGTTTGTTGTTTGAAAAAATGTGTGCATAAAAATATGTGCATGCATATAGATAATTTCAAATTCAATTTCATATTATGTTTGATTGTAGTGAGTGTAGTATGTATGATATTTATTTATATATACGTATGTATATATTGTTGTGTGTTTGAATACGTTTTTTTATGTTTGTTTGTTCATGACTTGTTGAGTACCAATAATTAATTTTATTTTTGATTTTAGGTAGAATTGGTGATGAATGCGAATCTGGACATATAACATTGGTGAAGATACATATCACGCACCGGTGAAGGTGGTGAATTATTTTTAAGTTAATTTTAATTAATTTAGTGTTAGTTATTTAGTATTATCTTTATTTTTTTAGACTATATTATTAAAATTCTGTAATCATTTTTTATAGCTTTAAATTATTCATTAACGCGTATAATTGACTTTAAATTTTAATTTCATTATGTTTTATGTTTAATTAATATTTGTTTCATTTGGTATATGACTGAGTCATTACTTTTATTAAATTTTAATTAATGCTTAAACTGATTTCAATTTCAGTTTATTTATATACTTAGTTATATTGTTTTTATTAATAAAAATTTCAGTTAGTGTGGTTTTCGGGTAATCATCTAGCTAGAGTCAAAATGAGTATTTTTAGCGATAAACTATGAAGTTAGATATGAACTTCAGTAGAAGCCACAAAAATATTTTGAAATTATCTTGCGATCAGTACTAGAATTACCAAAATAGCATGACGTTAGGAAATTGATCAGGCTTTTATTTAATTGACAAATTTCCACAAGGTTTTGGGGTTGGTTTTAATATCTGTTATGATATTGTACATAATTGTCATATAAAAATTCCGCAGTTCGTTTAAAATGATTAAAAAGAAATTTTAAAATATTTTAATCACTACCTTTTTTGATATAAGGTATTTACGACAGGCTTTATTTTTTGCGGCAAATCGCATTTAAATTCGCACATCTAATCCAGGCATAATTTGAAAACATTACCTCAGTAAATGAGAATGTACTGATCAAATGGATTTATTTATTTTATTTATTTGTTTATTTATAAAGGACAAGTTCTTTCCCTTTCGGTATAAGGGCTTTTTTAAATTTAAAACCAGGTACATTTCATTTATTTAATGATTAACTTATACTGTCAGATTTATGCTTAGAGCAAGCACATCAGATGTCTATTACTAGATGAAGGCTTGCTTCATTTAATTGTGCAATAACTCATCAGACATCATCCAGTAGGGTTAGTAAAACACCGCCAGATACATGGTGTTAGTAGAAAGGTAAAAGTCATAAAGTAGTACCTATGTTAATAGTTATACATTTGTTAAAAATACTTTCAAAAGTTAGGCCGAAAGTATCAAAGCTAAAAAGAACAACAGTTGTTAGTAAGTCTCAGTTGTACGTACATTAAAACGTAATCGTTTTTTAACAGTTAAAACAGTTAGTTTTCGATCAAAAGAACTAAAGTTAGAATTTACTTCACGGAGCATTCTAGTGATTTAGGTCTAACAGCTAGGATATTATAAAAAGAAAAATATTCATTAAAAATCTTATTCCAAGAGTCGATAAGAGAACTTATAAGAATTTGATCAAATAAATGTTTTAAACTTCTTTCTAAATCTATAATTTTTTTTTTAAATCAATAAATTTACAATTAATTTTGTGTTAAACCTTTTAAAGTATATAAAAAATAGTTCACTCATTTCATTTTTCAAAAAAATTTCTTCAAACAATTATCCAGAATCTTAATGTTTATGTTTTTTATTAAGCTCCTCTGACATTTTCAAATAAATAATACATTTTCAAATTAAAATTTAATTATAGATATAAATTCCGGTTCAACAAACCTAATTTGTCATAAATTTCCATTAATTTCCTAAAAATATCGTATAATTAATTTTTTAACTTTTTCGTTTGTATTTAAAAAAAAAAAAAAAAATTTAATATTTAAATTTCAACCCAAAATAAAAAAAAAAACAAATTATTATTCTCACCACACTTAATTAAAAACTTTTAGACATAAATCGCAGCTTTTAAAGTGATTATTAGTCTCATAACACAGAAAAAAAAAAACAAAAAATAAAAAAATTATATCTTTTAAGGTTCTGGTTTTTTAAAGGTTATTAATAATCGACCGAAAAAAATTGACTAACTTTTAAAGTCAGTATACGTAGTATCTTCGTATACCATATTATAAAATCTGGGTACATATTCGAGAATTTTATTTTTTTTTCGTCCTCTTAAAAAATTAACAATACAATAAAAATACAGGAAAATTAAAAAAAAAAAAAAACAATAATAACAAAATCCTTCAACATTCTTATATCTTGAGGTCTGTTCATAAATCTCTGCGGAGGGAATTAAATGAAAAATTTAACGAAAAAAATTACAAAAATTAAAACTTTCCTACTTTACAAAAAACAAAAAAAAAACAAAAACAAAATAAAACTTTCCAATTATTACGTTTTGATCAATATAAATGGCGTGGGGTATTTGTGGCCTTGATAATAAAAATAGAAAATCGCCTACATAAGAAAAATAGAAAATCATGTTATATATAGACTATAGTCTATATAGATATAAAAGTTAGAATTTAGTTGGTGATGACGAACCTTTTTAAAAATACTAAGGAAGAAATAAAGGAATAGTGGATAGTGTACCATTTAGATCACTGATATAAAAAAAATGAGTTGTTTTATGAATGACTCTTCTACAATATAGTTAATATGACAAAAATGTGTATATGAAAAAAAGCCTTCATAAATAAGGAAAGCCTTCTTATGAATGAATGAGCCTTCAATTTTCGTTAATGTACCGAGTAAGCCTTATTGTATCTATATACAAAATTGGATTTAATTAAATGAATTGCAGCCAATATTTACAAATAAGCTCTTTGTACCAATCTAAATTGTTTCGCGCCAAATGGTTGTATTTGAAAAATCTTAGGCTAACTATAATAATTAGTTACTTTAGTTACTACTTACTATAGACGGACTTTAATTAGTATTTAAATTAGTTTAATGTTGTGGGCTATATTATTAATTACTCTTATAGTATCTTGACTTAACTCAGTTAGTAGAAATATTTTTTTTTTTTTTTTGACAACCTTGAGGTTATTATAGTACAATCTTATTACATATTACAATAAATTATTACTACATTTAAACAGTACTTAAGTCCGTATGGGCTTACAGGAATCAATATTTTTGCTCCCCTATATTTTTATTTTATCCCACTAAATCGTTGGGTTTCAGCCTTTTAAGCCTTCTTATATCTTCTGTTCTATTTAGTATCTCAATCGCCTTTAGAATTGATGTGTTGAACCAATCTGTGTTCATGCTTCAGAGCATGGTTCCTAATTATGGATATCATCGTTTGAATCATACCGGTATGAGCTTGTTATAGTTCTAAGTAATTTATTTTGACAGCGCTGTATAATTAATAAGTTAGATTACTTAGTGCAACCCCAAAACTGGCTGCCATAAGTCCAAATGGGCTTAATTATACTATTATTATTTGAAGCTTGGAGTACAGGTTTGAACTGTCTTCCTATTAACCAATACATATCCCTTGTCTTTTTCTTTAATTGTATTGCTTTTTCTATGACACAATGTTTGCAGTTGAGGCGCGAATCAAGATGTAATCCAAGGTATTTTATTGTACGTTGTTTATACCGGATGTCCCAGACCATGCGTATCAGCTTTTTAAGAAGGGAAGGAGCCGTTATTTTAAAATTTGGAAAAAAGTTTGTTAACTAAATCGAGGAATCTCTATCGATTGGTGGTATTTTAAATTTTCGGAAAGGACTAAAAATCGGTTTTTTAAGATCAAAAATCGCCGAAATTGGTCGAAATAGAGATTTTTAAATGGGAAGGGGTATTTTTTAATGCAAATTCAGATTCTACGACAAAAAATAAGGAAATTATGTTAAATGATTTTTTTTTTGTTTTCTTAGTATTTTTCTTCAAAATTAATAACAATAAAACAAAAATGCTCAATATTTTCCTTTGGTAAACTAAAATTAATGATAATCATTTTTATAAATTAATTTGCTTTTCATGTTATAATATTTTTTATCTCAGTTTTGGGTTCCTACAAAGTTAAACAAAAAAAAAAAAAATTACTTCACAAAAGTTTCTTATTTTTTGATGTAGAATCCGAATTTGCATTAAAAAGTACGCTTTCCCATTTAAAAATCTCGATTTCGGCCAATTTCGGCGATTTTTGGTCTTAAAGAAACGATTTTCGGTCCTTTCCGTAAGTTGAAAATACCACCAATCGATAGAGCACCCTCGATTTAGTTAACAAACTTTTTTCTAAATTTTAAAATAACGGCTCCTTCCCCTCTTAAAAAGCTGATACGCATGGTCTGGAACACCCGGTATACACGCAAAGTTTAGGTGATTTCCGTCTTAGTGCGTAGGTGATATGAACCGATTTTCCCTCGTTCAGTTTTATTTTCCAATTTTGTGTCCATTTACTGATTTTATTTAGCCCTATTTGGAATTGCTTAACTGCTTGACGCTCCGATGTATTTGTGGCCATTAGAGCCCTATCATCTGCAAATACTGCCATGTTAATATTTGGTGTTATTGGATATCGACAGTATATAGAAAGTAGATAAGTCCTAAGACGCTGCGTTGTGGAACACCTGCTAAGATTGAATAAAAATTGGATGTTGCTTCTTCGTGTGTTACTCTGAAGAAATAATTTGTGTACTAAATTAGTAGTAAGTACTGGAATAACAGTAAGAAGATCTCATATATATCATGACATTAAAAGTAGAAACAAATAACATCCGTGGCTTGTGTTATTAAATATTGTATAGCTTCACTTCATTTAAGTTTATCTAAATACCAAATTATAATCTTAACAAATTTTTATTTAATCATTTTATAATAATATTCTATAATATATTAATAATCTCAGTTGTAACAGTTAATATGCGTAGCCATTTCATTTGAAAATTAAAATACATACGCTCTTATGTATATGCTCACAATTCTAACTACAACCCCATTTTCGTTGTCGTCGAAATAAGGCTATTTTCTATTTTTTTTTCGCTATTTTTGGATTTGACATAGCTACTTATTTTTTTATTTAGATAGCTATATATGTATATTTAAATTTGTTAGCGATGTATTTGGATCTGATGATGCTACAAATAAATTAATAAATTATTCAAAAATTTTTTTAATAAAATATTTTTTTATTTTGAAATTCCGCCATTTGCTTTGCTTTTTGTTTGTTTATTTTTATTTTTCGTTTCGCTGCAATTGTGTTTCATTTGGCGAAAAATAGTTGAGCGAAGCGAATTAGAGCGAGCGAAGCGAAAGTTGATAGTCGGTGGTGGGTGGTCGCAATTGTGTTTGCCGCTTAAGTTTTTCAATAAAATAAAACTTTAAATCAAGACTACAACATAAAAGTATGGAGAAGTATAAAATGACTACTGCAGTAATGACAGCTCTAATATTTTTTTTAAAAATAAAATCTGTGAAAGTGCCATTCATCAGGTACGTAGGTATTATTATCCTAGTATCTAAATGTATATCCTAATGAATGTACTAAGCACAATGAACACAAAGAAACTCACTCAATTATAAAAAATAAATTTAGAAAAAAAGCCATATTTGAAAATTGCTGTTTTTTTTGGTTTTTTATTTAAGGAATAAAACATTGTTGAAAGGTGAAAATTATATTAGAAAAAAAAAATGTTTTCCTTTTGTTATTTTTACCCTTAAAACAAAAACAAAAAGAGAATTCCATTAAAATATTTTTATTGGTTTAATCTTAAAGTTAAAATAAAAACCATAAAAATTAATTCATTTTTTAGATTTCTTTGTTTTTACTGATCATCGGACCTTGAAATGACAATATTGTTTTTGTTGTTATTGGTAACATTGTTATTGGTATATAAAATAGGTTTAGATTTTAAAGCATTTTAAATTAACTGAAATATTGATTTAATTTTCAAGAAGAGTAGAAGTTGTGTTTTCTTATTGTTTTATTTTTTAATCATAATGAAAAAAAAATACTCTAGTTAAAGATACGAGGCGTACTATTACCGAAAAATATTATTTTGTAGATTAAATGTTTTGATAACATTAAATTTATCAGTTTTGAAGATTAAAGTCCTTATTAAATTTTTACAATGCATATTATTACCTAAGTTTACATTTGTTTTTGTTATTTAATTTAAAGATTTGACCACTTTCAATATAGAAATAAATTTAAAATTATTATTTTTATTTTATACGTGGAACGAAGTAGGAATACAGATATAGATAAACTAAGTGGTAGATAAATTAAAATAAAAATATAGATGCAAGTAAGATGGGAGCGTGTCATTTGTTGTATTTCCCTTGCCTGTATTGCATTTGCCTGGATACACTGTATACTGACTATGATAAATATTGTACATATACATATATATTTACATATTATGTACGTTTAATAGGATATTCTAAGTTACGAGATATTTTAGAGTTAAATTATTTTTATACGTATAGGTTGGATACAAAGCAGAGGATAATAATTCCTTTCTCCAGAATATTTACTTAAGTCATTTTTATGCGTAACCGCTGTCGGATACAAACAAAATGATTGAATTGGAAAAGATTAAGTAAATTAAAGTCGGATTTTGAATTTTGATATTTTTGGGTTTTGTATTTGATATTTCGATTAACGTGGGTAAACTTTTAAATTAAAATACATGCATATTATAATACAAGCACATAAAAATACAGGCAAATGGCATACAGACAAATGAAATCCAAAGGTGACATGTCATAAGTCCCAGAGTCATAAGCCCTATTTGGACTTATGTCCAACTAAAGTGAGTCAAAATTTCCATGGGGGTTTCATCTTATTTAGGTGGGTTATAAGTTCCAATGGGACTTGTGCCCTTTTCAGTTAAAATAACTTATACAAAATAAAGAAATATTTTAATTGAAAGAAAATAATTAAAAAATAGAAGTGCAAAAAATATGCGTGTTTGTGTATAAGAAGATGAAGTGCCGCGCACCTTCTGCCGAACGTGAATATATAAACATGTGAAAACTAATCAAAGAATAAGAATAAAATTATTAAATAAATAATATTAAAAAAAAATTAAATGTCTGATGAGCTCTTAGAAATTGATTCCATTTAGCGTATAGGACATATGACTCAGTGGGTTTGGGACTTTTGACAATATAAATGGATCGATGTGAGACAAAACTCCCATGGTAATTTTGACTCACTTTAGTGGGAAATAATTCTCAATGAGAATTATGACTCTGGGATTTATGACATGTCACCAATACAAGCATGTATTGTTGTTTTATTATATAAACTATGACTCTGGGACTTATGACATGTCACCAATACAAGCATGTATTGTTGTTCTAATTAGTTATTCTATTCTATTCTATTCTATTCTATTCTATTCAATTCTATTCTATTCTATTCTATTCTATTCTATTCTATTCTATTCTATTCTATTCTATTCTATTCTATTCTATTATATTCAATTCTATTCTATTCTATTCTATTCTATTCTATTCTATTCTATTCTATTCTATTCTATTCTATTCTATTCTATTCTATTCTATTCTATTCTATTCTATTCTATTCTATTCTATTCTATTCTATTCTATTCTATTCTATTCTATTCTATTCTATTCTATTCTATTCTATTCTATTCTATTCTATTCTATTCTATTCTATTCTATTCTATTCTATTCTATTCTATTCTATTCTATTCTATTCTATTCTATTCTATTCTATTCTATTCTATTCTATTCTATTCTATTCTATTCTATTCTATTCTATTCTATTCTATTCTATTCTATTCTATTCTATTCTATTCTATTCTATTCTATTCTATTCTTTTGTTTTTCTTTTTTTTCTTTACAATCATTTGTTTTTTTTTTAAAATCTTTTAAATGGCTTTAAATTCTGCGAAGTGTGTTAGGTTGCTTTGCTCATTATTTTTACCTAAAACCAAAAAATAATTATCTTAATGGGTCAAACCAATTCTGTATAGTTAGTATCGGGCTCAAGTATAATGCACATTTAAAATCATTTTTGTTCAAATATATCCAACCTCTAATATTATCTTCTATAACAAAAGGAATTTATTATAATTAAAATCTATAAATAAATTAATTTTTTGTTATATCTTATGATTGTGATGATGATTGACCACAGTTGTTGTCTATGTTATCGCATTAAATTATTCAAATTACGATTTTCAAATATTTTGAAGGATAGTGATGAATATTTTATACCCGATATATCGGATAGGAAGAAGATATAAAAATATCATAAGTATGATAGAGATAAAATATCGGGGGCATGACCATAAATATTGGGAAAAAGATCGAGAGAGAGAGAGAGAAAAATACTGTATTCCCAATGTTTCCTACAATTTAGTATCGCCGATATTTTTAATACTATAATATAAAAAAATGTTTACTTATTGCTTACAAAAAATTATTGAGAGTAATTTTGCATACTATTCGATTGCATTTTATGGATAAAAATGACATTTCAATTTTGGTGAAAAAATAGGTAATATCACATGTTTATGGCTGAACAACTAGCTCATAAACCAGTCAAATGTCAAGTGTTCACAAGCTTTTTTGGAAAACAATTAGCTCTTAATTTCACATATTTATCTATACTTATAAAAGGGAAAGTTTGTTTGTTTGTTCGCTATACACGCCCACAGTTTTAAAGATAGAGTTCTGAAATTTTGCACTGTAATGCATGGTCAAATAAGGTACCGGACGCGGTACTTTACAAAGCCAACAGCTGACAGGTTCGGGTTGCTGCCGTACAACTCCTAGGAAGACTCAGGAATATTTTAAAAACCAATTGTGTTACAGGCATGAAAACCTACACTTAGATACTCTTTCAAAAATAAAGAAATTCGACGGTTACCGATTTCAGAAATTGGGACTGGTTCAGGTTGCTACCGTACAACTCCTAGCACGTACGTTTCAGGAATATTTCAAAAATCAATAGTGTTCAGGCATGAAAATTTACGCTTACATACTCTATCAGAAATGGTTCAAACAAAAAATTGTGTTACATACTTGAAAATTTATTCATAGGTACTCTATAAAAAATAAAAAAACATGTATTGTCCTGAAAAAGTATTTTCGAATTTAGGAGTCAGTGTAAAATTTTTACATGACTATGTGAAATGGCTATGTGAATTAGCCACAAAAATGTGACGATTCGTTTTATTAATCAGAAAATACTGCACTGTTCCATGGGGTCCATGTGTACAAATCGATAGATACAGTTATCGATGAAAATGAAGTTGTTCCTCCTTATCAATTGGAACTAAAAGTAGTAGCTTTAATATTGCTTCTACGAAACTTGAAGAATCCAAAACTACGGTACTAGATTAAGAATAAGAACCTGGCATCCTCATTTCATTTAAGTACAAATTCCAATTGATTGTGGAAAAGGCGGACATATCTTTCTTTCAAGAATACCTCAACAGCAAGGAACGTATTTGCTTATACTTCATCAGAAAAGACCTCCGAAATATTGTTTACAAAGAAATAATTTTAATATAAGTATAGCTTAAGTTGTAGTATTGTTGATATTTTGTTATCGTAGTGAAAAAAAATATTAAAATACTTTTGCTTAACCAATTTTTTCCAATTCGATTCATAAATCAAACTTCATTGCAAAAAACTCGATACATTTTGTGGTCGACCCGGACAACGTCGGGTATCTTTGCTAGTTATTTATATAAAAAAAATTTTTTTTTGCATTATCTTTGCGTAGAGTAGAACTTAAGCTATTATATTCATACGATAAATAAATAAAATAAAAAAATATGGAGGATTTAAAAAAAATAATAATATCAGATAAACAAATTTAATATCTTTGAGTCTTTACTTAAACCATTATTAAAATAAAAGAAAATTATTACAATCAATAATAGCAAATCATATAGTGTTAATCAATAGAAGACGACTTGGAAAAAGGTAAATGTCTGTTTCTAAAATAAAATCAATTAAATGATATGAACACCTGGTTTATGATATAAACACCTAACTAGTTGTTTATGGTTTTCAGCAAATTTTTGTGGGAAAACAACTACGTAATCAACCAGTTTATCGTAAACACCATGTTTAGCCATAAACATGAGCTTGAAAACGTACTATAACACAACATAAAATAGTAGTTATTGTAAGTTGTGGTAATAATTAGGAAAACAAAATAAATTTAACTCCCTCGTTCACATTAAAAGTATACTATTATTAAATTACAATTACAAAGGCTAAAAATTTTTAATAAAACAAGAGCATTATTCATCATAGTACTTAAATATTTCGTATAGAACTGTGAAGTTTAAAATGATTTTATTAGAATCTAATTTTAATGATATAAAATGCCGTGACTTCCATATTGTAAAA
The DNA here is from genome assembly GCA_963942445.1 of Argyra leucocephala. Classification (NCBI taxonomy): domain Eukaryota; kingdom Metazoa; phylum Arthropoda; class Insecta; order Diptera; family Dolichopodidae; genus Argyra; species Argyra leucocephala. The sequence continues at coordinate 73,590,492 of OZ012680.1, forward strand.
AAACGTTTTTTCTACGATGCATCATATTCCATATTGTACACAAAAAAAATCTTACAATCTAGTCTATTCCATATTGTTTAATATAAATTTAAAATGCGCAAAAAAAAAGCAGAGCACGCTTTAGTATAGTGGCTTTTAAGCACGATACACACAAGAGGTTCGACGTTCGAAATGTCGGAACGGAAGACCTTGATTTTTTTGTCATCAGTACAACGGCGCTTAAATGTGATGAAGACAATAGGTTGGAGGTCCAAGGACTTGGGCCGAAACTCGTACCTCTTGTTTTTATATTCGGGCTGCTGCCCCCAAACCCCCGCTACTCACTTAATAAAACCCTGTTTTTGCTGACAACTGGTAATGCGGTTTAAGAAATGCTTTTTTTACAATATGGAAGTCACGGATTATAAACTATCATTATTAATTTGAATTTCATAGTTTTGGGATCTCTCATCAAACGTTTTTATCAAATTTTATTTTAAAGGAGTAATTAGTACTTTGTACACTTGCTACATTTGTTTGCACTTGGTACTTTGTGACAATCTTTTCTACTATCATCATCCAACTATCATCATTCTAATATTATCTATATATATATATATATGATAAAATCTTGTTTTAATTAATATTTGCCATAGACATACATGAAACTTCAATAGTTCACATGCTCTAAGAAAATGTTTTTTACTAGATGTTCTACAATAAGTTGATTTTGTGTGCAAATTTTTATTAATGAAAATATTATTAAACTTTGCACTTTATAATATATATATATATATATATATATATATATATATATATTTATGGATTTGATTTGTGTTACGTGCTATACTTTATCACATATTATCTTAACTAAACTAGTAGATGTAACATCAGCCATTATCTTAAATCAGCCTATCACCAGCAAAATATTAGATTGAAACATAACACGGTGATTACACTATTCCACAAATTAAAGTTATCATTTCGAAATCCAATAATGTTGCTAACATAATCATTGTACATTGTTATGCGCTAACTATAATGTCATAGAAGTACATAATGTCACGACATATGTGATATTCCGTATACCATGTAAATGTCCGTATCCGACATAAGCAATCATTTTAAATTTGATAATTTGTTAAATATACTTATGTTAAATTCTATCCAAACCAAATTCGACATAATTATGTAATTTCTTTTTGTTGAGGTTTTTCTGAGAATCATCTTACCTCACTATGTAATTATAGGTCGACATATGCTTTGAAAAATTTATATGTCAGCTTCGTTAGCCAATTTGACATTTACAGATATAGTTCTATGTCATTATAGTTAGCGTATTAAAGCAATTTATAAATATTTATTATATTCATTGAAGTCTATTAATATTAGTAATACTGGTTGATCCCGAAAATTGGATCTTGTATTTTCATGTAGGAAGAAAAATAGAATTTAGATTAAAAAAATGTTTTCAAGTTTGTCCTCTTGCAATTCTGTATATACTAAAGTGTTGTAATATCAATGAAATAAAAATGTAGCTTATGCTTACATAAGTTATTTAAATTTTAGTGATATGATTTCAAACTAGGAAAAATATGATTTCAAACTAGGACATAAGCAGTTATATATATGACAACTATATAGTTTCACATGGAACAATAATTAGCAGAAATGTGAGAATGCAAAATATTCTAGAATAAAAATATTCAATCTTTTTTTTTTTCAAAATATCTCCCTTTTGGAAAATTTCATATTTCATACATTTACAACTCCACTATAACTGAACTAAATTCCAAGAATTGTAAATTTCCTAAAGGTATTTTTTATCACATTCTAAACTAAATAATTTTTATATTTTTGTTCTTATTTAAAAAAAAAAAAAAATTTATTTCAACTTCAAAATGTTGACTTGTTACACTTTTCACTAGACATTTTATCAGTTAACTCTGAACTAGAATATTTTTTTTTAAATAAATTTTAAAAATATTTTCTCTGAGCATCTGAATAAAGCACCTGATTTCACCTTGTATAACAGCAAACTGAACACACACATAAGAAGGATACCGTGTTTTTTTTAATAATTTTTTTTTTTTTATTTATGAAAAGGAAGCGGAAAAATAATGCAAATTGACTTTGTGAAAAAAAAAAAAAATGTAAAAAAAGAACAAAAATAAAAAAAACAACCTATGAAAAAAAAAAATCTGTTAGCCTGCGGCTAAATAAAATTTAAAAACTTTTCAAATGTTTTCCTCTTTTGTACTTCCTTCCTTTACTGTTTTATTTTTTTTTTTTTTATAATAAATATAATAATAATGAAATGTGAAAATAAATAAGAGTAAAAGTAACGAAAAATAGCGAAAATTTAGTTAAAATTATTTTGGGAAATTGTAATTATTTCAACCTTAAATTTCTTTATTTTAATTTTCTTTTATTTGTTTTTTTTTTTTTTTGCTTTTCTTTTTTGGCCTCGCTTGGTTTATATCCAGTTTATATCAAATATTAAAAAAAAAAAAAATAATATCTCTATTTTTGAACAAGAAACAATAACCGTGTTACCTAGGCACTCAGAATAACATGTAGGATATTTTAAATTATGATTTAAATTCACTGGGGCAAAGAATACGTACTCAAGTATGGAATTTTCAATGTAGTAAATTGTGCTCTAAATTAGATATAAAAGTTTTGTATTTGTTTTGTAATAATTGGTTAAATAAAAAACTCAATTTAACTTAAAAAATAGCTCTCTATAATTATATTGTTGAAGATTTCTTACTGGATCGCATAGGTGGTACATTTAATCTGTCTTTTTTTTTTTTTTTTAATTTTTACAGCTATGCATTTTGAAGAACAATTTCGTATTATATTTGAATACCATTGAAGAAGAAACTTCTACTGTACATAAACCAAAAGATCTTAATACACAAAAAGCTTACCAAATATCTAGATAACCCAGATATTGTCCACGACAAGCAATAAGTATGTATTTAGATTAGAAAGATTTAGATGTAGCACTCTAGTAACCTCCTACGATTTTCATAAAAAAGTTACATCTATCGCTGTGTCAACCGAAAGAGACATAATGGCCAGTTCCCTCAGCCATGATTTGATCGCAATAACTAATTGGGGCTTAAAAAACAAAGTAAAGTTTAACACTTCTAAAACTTTACAATCTCCCGAAAAATTTCCATTTTTTGCTTTTTTTATCCTACTCTTTTGTTTCAGGAAGATAAACTTCTGCGGTTCGAAAGCTTAAGTATATTAGGTATGCACCTTAATCGAAAAATGGAGTATGATTCTCACATATGGGCTGGCGTTTCTAATATTACGTTAAAACATTTGGATAATAAACCTAGTTTGGGTATAAAAAACCTAGTAAAGTAACAAAAGATAAACATGTTGCTTTCGCCGATGATCTTAAAATCTGCCAAGCTATTATTAAGAATAGCTCTGATGTTATAATGTTTCAGGTTAAACTGCATGCACTAAAAAAATGGTTATATAATTAGAACTTCATATTGAAAATTACAGGGTCATACATTTTACCAGGAAATGGTAAAATCTCCTAAACAATTACACAATTGAAAATACATCCCTTGACAAGGCATATAGTACACCGGATCTCGGCGTACTCTTAAATGAAAAACTTAACTTCCACTTACATTATTGGATCTTAGATCATATCCAAGGGTAGTAAAATGTGAGAATTTACTAAAAGAAGATTAAAAACATTCAGGAACATAGCGGTGACTAGAGCGCTTTATTGTTCATTAGTTCGATCTATTCCAGAATTTGGCTGCATGGCCTGGGATGGTCCAGCTTTCCATATACACTCTAGTAGAATATAATCCATGCAATTTCTTTCAATCATCTTAGGACATCAATTTCCTCCCTAAGATTTTTCTAATCTTCCAAGCTACACAACACTTAAGTTTCTAAATATGCACTCATTATCATCGCGCAGAAGAATAATCTCATCTTGCTTGTAACTTCATATTTGACGTGCTAAATAATTAGTCTGATGAAAAATATCTAACTAATTATTTTAAAATTAACGAAGTACCTAGGCATAAACGAAGCAATAAATATTTGGTAGAAAACACACGTAGAACAGTTTACGGAAAAAACTAACCTATTAACAGTGATGTGGTTTTTCAAAGCTCAATTAAGAACATTAATATAAAGGTATTCTTCAAGGATCTATATTAGGACCTCTCATAGGCAAATTATTTTTATTTGCTGATGATTCCAGTCTATTTTTCCCTAGTAATGATACCTTAAGTATTCCAGTCACATATGTGTCACAGTCCAGAACATGACTTGTTGGTTCTAGCACAATATTTTAAATTGAATTGAATAGCTAGGAATACACGGAAAACTATTTATTGTTTACTTTTTTGTATAATTGCTTAACCTATGTCAATATTACGTCTGCTCTCTTGCATTATTGATAATATTCGGAATTAATTAATTATTTGGTTTTTATTTTCGTTTATGTTTTTATTCTTGTTTTTATTTTTATTTTTGTTAGATTCTATTTTTTTTTATCGCACTGTTATTTGTTATTGAATTTTTTAATGTTGAATTATAAATTATGAAATTATAATACACACTCTGTATGAGCTAATAGCTCTTTTTGAGAAATAAATAAAAAATATATCTATAATTGTAATAATAATAAAAATAAATAAACAAAGTTACAAATTTTAGATCTCATGAAAGAGATTTAAGCCGTATTCGTATTTATTCTAGTAATATTATTATTTAGAGGAAATCGATGAAGTAAAATTTCTGGGTGTTATATTTGATAAAAATCTTACTTGGCTTCATATAGAAATATAAACACTAAGTTAAGTGTCTTTAATGGTATTATGTATAAGTATAAAAATAAAATACCTAGATATTATTATAAAAATTAATATGTACTATTCTTTAATTCATCCTGTTCTGTCATATGGTACTGTTGTGGTAATGATAGCACCTAGTACTAAAAAATTGCAGATTTCTCAATAAAAAAAAATATTTTAAATTTATCTTTATTATAATCAAAGGAATTTATCAATTTCAACAAATACAATTAAGGTCTATATACAAAAACCTGAATAACATAGGACTATTACAGCAATATCACAACAGTAGGGACATTTACACACAATTTTAACACTAGGTATAGAAATGATGTTCGCATTGGTTTAGGTGGTTTAGTTTCTCCAAAGAATTTTTGGCATGGCCTCAAGATTATATAACCAATTACCAAGTAATATAAAAAATATCACGAACTCTGGAAGCTTTAAAAATGAATTAAAGAAACATTTACTATCACCATGTTACTATTGCATCAAATCATTCAGTAGTAGTACATTATAGCTTTTTAGTTTTTTTTATTTTTTACGGTACCTAAGTATTAATGTAAGTGGTATGGAATGTAAGGGGTAAGTCAAATGTACGTAACATTAGTAATAAAAATATTTATTCATGTCAAAATTGCACAAATAACGAAACTAAGAAGCATTGGGGTAAATTTTACGTAACAACAACTACTATGTATACATAGAATAGAAATAGCTACTAAGAAAAAAAATGATATAAATATTGAAGGCTGAATTTTTTGTGTTAATTTTTCTTTAATTATATTATTTTATAACATACTTTACAATTCATTTTGTTTTTAAGGGAATGTGAAAAACCCCAATGGTAATGAGAGATTATTCATTATAAATTAAATTAAGTGATTCATTTTAAATATTATTTATAAATATTACTTATTACGGAAATAATAAGGGATTTTAACAATTTTAGGTTGGCAAGGGAACAAGTAGATAACGGATTGAACAATGATTTAAAAAATGAATACTCACCGCTATTTAAATGAATATAAACTAATTTTCAAAAGTACAGGTAAAATATGTAACAGTAAGGGATCTAATACTATTTATAGAAAATGCTTTTAAAAATCCTGCATGTATTGGTTTATACAACACACAATAATAAAAGAATGTATGTATGAAATAAAATTAGTTAGTCCGGATTTTATAACATATAGTTTAAAAACAATTTTTTTTCCTGTTGTCAGCTAAATTCGTATTTTAATAATATGTATCAGGGTTTTGTCGTCAATAAAAAAATGTAATAATTTTCAAATTTTGTTTTTTCCTGCCATCTACATCTTTCTGCCGTCAGCACAATCAAGATTTCAATAATATGGAGCAGGGGCTTGGAGCTGGCAGCCCCTACAAAAACAAAATATGGATTAATAATTAAATTTTGCAACTGAATAACAATAAAACTAAACTTCCCCTAAAACTAAACTGTATTATTGTGAAATCATTGTTTTCGTAAAAAATTAAAATCTGAATTTTTGTTTGAATTTTGATCTTCTGAATATAGCAAATCAAATATCATAGTTATAGTCGCGTATTTATAATTGATCATTATATCACTATATCGTCATTGTCGCAGCTACAGCCGCTTTTTTGTGATTTTATGGTGTCAGCTAATTTGGTGTCACTCATGATAAAAATAAAGAAAAATTTTAGTTGTTTTAAGCAGTTTTAAGATCATTTAAGGTTTATGTAATTTTTTTTATGTTTGTTTTAATTAAATTTCTGAATTGAATTTTTTTAAATTATTCAAGTGATCGCGTTACAAAATACCAACAACTTTTAGTGACATCTTTGACTATCGTGATTATCAGGGTGACAAGGGTGATTATCGCTTGTCACAATACAGGGGTAGCAGCACATATTTTTTGTAACAAAATTTTAATTCGAAAATAAAGCTGCCACCCCAGAATGCCCCTAAACCTATAACCTTCTTCAAACTGTATTGAACAAACCTAATAATTGCAAGTATTAATGTACCCGAAATACATACATATTATGTATATTTATAATGCACGTACATTTTTGTTAAATTAAAAAAAAATATTAAAATCATTAATTTGTGTCATCGTGTTGAAAGTTTGTTATTACTATTTATTAGAACTTTAAGTTGTAGTAAATAATAATGAGCAGTAATTTTCTTATTTGGAAAGTGATACATATTTTGCTTGAATTCTTACAAAAATTCTGACAGTAGAATTTTAAATTAACGGCAATAATTTATATCCTATACGGTTTTCAGTCGAATTAGAACAGATTCCAGGCATCGAAATTTTGACCCTCCTAAATTATTTTTAAAAACTTTTGTAAACAAATAAGATAGGTTTGAGTACCTTTCCTACAGCAGGTGCTTTGTCGGAGTCGTGATATAAAAGGGGAAAAAGAATTAAGAAAATTTCACATTAATCACAATTTTCAAGTTAGTCGCAAGCCCTGATGAGGAAAGTATGTTGCTTCAGAAATATTGATATTTGCAATTAAATATTAAAAACTATTAGTGAACACAATTAAATTATTAAATACTAAAAATTAAAAATCCGATTAATAAATTAAAAAGTAAATTACATGTCTGCTATGTTTAGTGTATTAAAATGTTGTAGATACCGGGACGATCTACATTAGCCGACTGGTCAGTAGAAGTACCAGACATTACTCTACCCATTAACACTGTACTAAAACAGATTTATATGTAATTGTAAAAGCTTAAGCTACACTCTCTTTTTTATCTCTTGGATTCAAATTAAAAAAATTGTTTTTTTTAATTCCGCAAATTTAGAATGAAATTTTAAAAAATTATATTATATTTTTATTATTTTCATCCTGAAGTTCCGTTTTAATAAAAATATTTTGTTTTTTTTTTTTTTTTTTGTTTTTATTTTAATATCGAATTGGATTTCCACTAAAATATATTTTAAAGATTAAATGAGCCTTTTAAATTTGTTTTCGAATTTAAAGATTCAATAACTAAAAAACAGAAATAAGAAAAAACAATATTTTTGTATTCGCGTTTTTCGATCCGTTTTTTATTGAATATAACAAAAAAAAATAAGCGAAAAAAATCAAAAAACTGTAATAATAAAAACCATCCTCGATTATTACCAATTTATCTCCCAATCAATATTTTTTTCATATTTTTTTTTTGTTTTCTTGTTTATTTCTGAAAGGAAGAAAATTTTAAATGAGATTTTTATTGGCTTATTTTACTTTGAAATACTTTCCTTTCAATTTTTTTTGTTGTTGCTATTTTATTTTTATATTTTTCTGTCATCTACGCGATTTTTCTCATATATATATATACATTCCAGTATACATAAATATTTGAGTAACTGAAGCTACCGAAGCAAGCAACTCTGATATTATAAAATCGAGAGTAGTAGCTTAATACTCTGTTCAGAAGTCAAGAAGTTATATTTGATAACTAAAGTCAGTCCTCTAATAACCAACCATCTTATGACGATCAGTCTAGAAAACTTTGAAAAAGTTACAATAAAAACAAAAATACAAAGTAAAAAAATTTTACAAAAAAAAAAACGAAAAACAAATGAAGAAAAGCTAAGGAAAAGTTTTTTCTTAATTTTTTTCAATTTTGCAATTTTTTTTCTGTTGTTCTTTTTTTATGGTTTTTGTTTTTTTTTTTTGTTATTTTGTTTTATTGAAGGGATGAAGATTTTTTATGAGGTGCTTAAAATTCATCAATGAAAAACAACAACACAAAATAAGAAAAATCAGAGTGAGCTGTGAGAAATATTATATAACGGCATAACAGTTAAATCGGGGATAAGTGTATTATCGTCTTATAAATTGTCTTTTAATAGATTTTTGTTGTTGCAAACAATGTCACATCTAAGTGTAAAGTTATTATTTTAAAATGTTATTGAATTTTGAAAATATATTTAATATGAGATGTAAGAGATTGCAATTTTGTGTTAGTTAGTATGATAATAACTGCAGCCATGGAATCAAAAAACTTGGATCAAAAAATTTTGCTGATTAACGCTGGAGCCATCACACGTTTATTTTAGTTTTGAAAAACTCATTTAATAGATTTTTGATGTGAAATGGGAAAAAGTTATTTGACGATCAAAAATAAGATGCCTATTACACATCATATTCTTTTCATCAATCTTTTCGTCAATATATTGACAATATATTGATGAACAGAATGATGCCCGATTACACATCAATCATCCACTCATCAATCTTTTTATCCAAATTTTGATATTTTGCAAGGACATACGGTGGAAGTGTTCTGAATAGCTTCGAACTATATATGAATATTGAAAATATAATTTCAGGAGGAATGTTTTTAACTTCAATTTAAATTGACTTTTTAAAGTAAATGTTAGTGTATAAAAAACAAAACATTATTTTTTTGCACATTTAAATAATATATCAATTGTTTTTTTTTACTAGTATGGCTATAATTATTAAAATTAATATAAAAATGGTTCTTTTTAAAATTACATTATCTTATATATTAATACGCTTAAACGTCTGTTAAACTTTTCACAAAGCTTTTACAACACAAAGCTTTTTTCAACTAGATTAGACAACTTTATTAGAACTATTACGAACGATAGTGTGCAAAATTTAATTTAAAGACATAAACCACAAAACAATAAAACCAAATAAAACCAAAAACAAATTAAAATTAACCTAAAAACAATTCACCTATTGAGCAATAGCTTTGATTATATCTGATTATATGAATTTAAAAAAGAAAAAACAAAGTAGCAAAGACAAAAACCGAATTATCAGAATATAATTATTATATCGATAAAATAGCTTTGTTAAAATATTAAGCTATTACGATATTACAGCAAAAAAACTTACCGGTAAAACAAATGGTAAATTTAGAAAATATATTTCCTCAACCATGTTCAGAAATTCCAATAGTTGAAATTTATTTATTTTATTAACAAATAATTCAAAAGTATAAATTCAAATGCGCAGTAGCATTGAGTAAATATTATATTGTGCATGGAGAATCATAAACCGAAATTTAAGGTCTGCTAAGAACTAGAAAAACAAAATATGTTATGACATTATTATCAAGTTCCAATTCAATACACGGCAAATTTAGTACACATAAAAATTAAAAAAACTTTAAAAAGAAAAATCACAGACTACCCTTACCTACATCAGAGACCCTAGCAGGATAACAATATAACAATAAAAACTGAAGAACAAGAGAAAAAGCATAATTATTGGCTTTACCCCTAACTATAATAGTCATAAGGCGTCATATGATGTCATATGATACTTCGTTAAATGGCCTATATGATTCGATATGATTTAACAAAGCCATAACCATATCATAACCTTCACTATAATGGTCATATCTAATCATACGAAAACGTCAAAACCAAAATTTAAAAGAAGTGAAATAAAAATATAAATTCTATAAATAAATGTTTTTGTTTTTTTTATCTGGAGTTTTTAAATAGTTAGGGCTATTATGATAATAAAAAAAAAACACAAAAATCGTGTCCATGACTATTTTAATGTGTTTTTAATGTGAGTGTGGTATGTCTTTAGTTTAAATGCATTTAATTTCATAGCTATACTGCCAGCGACATCTCTGTTCGCCACATTTTGTTGAAATGTACGTCTCTATTAATAGTATTTGTTAGGGAGCGTTTAGACATCAGATTTTGTTTTAATTATTTTTATTACATTTGCAAATTTTATTGCAATTACATCAAATTTTATTTCAAAAGTTTTAATTATATATCTCAGAGATAAACAAATATAGTTGCAAAGTATACTATATTTCTTTATGCAAAATTCACTTTCTAAACTTGCAAAATACGAAGATACGAATATGCGTTACGAGTACTAATAATAAATACTTATAAACAAATATAAATATTCATTGTAATTTCAGAACATTTATGAAATATAAATATTTAAATAGTAAATCAATTATTCTAAGTATTATTTGTATTGATGAATAATAATAATATTTAATACACATTTTTTGGTTTTTTTAATGTATATCTTTCAATATATTAGTTTATCTACTTTATTTATTATGTAAAGAAAATAAATAAATACAATAAATTGTTTCATTTATAATGCTAATGCTAGACCGGCGAATGTTACGCCGGGAATAGCTAGTAAATTAATATTATAATAACATTCCCAAAAAAGCCATTTTTTTACCTCCGCTGATTTTGACAGTAATATTGATGATAATTCTGGCAGCATGATTGATGAGAATAGAACTACTATCAATCATTTCTCAATATTTTGACAATATATTGACAAATATGACATTGATTGATGTGTAATAAGGGCCTGAGTCATATGAATATAGAAATGAAAAAAAAAAACCATTCTTAAATATTCATTGTAATTCCCAAATGATATTGCAGTCCAACTGCATATAGAAGGCATGTTAAGGTGTCATCGGAAATGTCTAAGTAAGATCACATGCAAAAACATTTCAGGCACCAACAACAAAAATTTTACAATTATTGTTGATTAAAATACTTTTGTTTCAATTGTATTGCAAGTTTGACTTTTACCGTTTGATGTTTGTCGCAATTTTTTTAGTAAGAGAACTTAAGAAATTGAATAAAATTGAATAAAATGAAAATGCATACATGTTCAACTGTTTACCAAGAAATTTTAACAAATGACAGTAAAAAATAAAAAAAAAACAAATAGAAATAAAAATATAAAAATACTGAAATTATATATGGAATCTATAAAAATATAAAATAAAATAAACGCTAATTATATCTATAAATATAAAATTTGGCTTTTATGCTTCCACTTGTACACTCTTGGTGAAATTTTATAAACATTTTCTAAAAAATAAAAGACTCTTGTTACTTTCTCAAAATTATTTTATTCCGACACGTTTTTCGACCTTTCGGTCATAATGATGGATCATGAACGAAAATTCGACTTTAACACTTACTTAATATATAATTTTTATAATATAAAAATGGTAAACAATATATGGTAGTATGTATAATATTTAATAATCTTAAAAAACTAGTTACGTTGCATCACCAATCCATTTCACCTTTAAACGTTTTAAGCTCTGCATTTAATTGTATTAACTTTTCATTTAAATTAGCAGTATGATCTTTTAAGTAACTGATTAAATTTGCTTGCTCATCGCACAGCTCAATCAACTGATATTGTGGAGTAACAATTCCAACAGAGCCGCTGCTGCCGCTGAAATTGCCTCTGAAAGCGTCTGGAGGTAATGAACTTTTATTAAATTTATATACTCGAGCCAAATAAGAGCCAATAACTGCATACAAAACTATAGATTCACTTATATTGAAAATTATCATATAAATAATTGGTGAAAAGGTAATGTTCAACAAATTTGTCTTCATAATGTAATGATACATAATAGATTGAATTATTAGAATAACGTTGTTCCAAAGAGTTAAAATAAAAAATGGAATACTTCGATGCATTTTAGTTGCTTTATGAAAATCGATATATCCATTAAAACGCAGTTTTTCATGATGCATTCTTAAAATATGATGTAATATCAATGTAAGGAACCAAAATGCCACTCTTACTTAGATATAGCATTATAAAATAAGCTTCACATTGTTTTGAATCGGGCCATGGAATTGCTATCAAAATTCCATAAAATGATATTGTGGTTGATATTAAAAGATGCACACTAAAGATAGGAATTGTTTTTAATGGTTCAAATTGCGTGAAAGAACTAGCTGTGAGAACCGGGGTTCTTCTGATACAAAGTTGGCTTCTCGTAAGCTCATTCTGTTGGTGTTTTTGATACTTTTTAAATGAAAATATTAAATAACTCTGGAATTTAATAGGACTGGAATTGAAATCTCGATTTGAATTGATTGAAGTGGAAGAGAAAGAAATTCTGTAGTTTATGTTGTATTTGATATTATATACATATATATTTTATTTATATACAAAAATAATTCTGAGTGCAGGCAGAAGGCAAGCCCGATTGTTGTTATTTGACAATTTCCATTTATATAATCCGATTCCATTCCGATATTCCGATTCCATTTATGATCCATGATTATGACCGAAAGTCGAAACACGTGTCGGAATAAAATAATTTTGTGAAATTAGCAAGTCTTTTATTTTTTTTAAAAATATAAAATTTGAGTATCAACGCTTATTAAATTGTAAATTTAAAACAAAAAACTTCAATAAAATTGTTACAGCATCAAAACCTGTTTTTTTTTTATTTAACTGACATGGTGATTTTCACCCATATTTTAGTTTAGTACACAGCTGGATTCCATTCATTCAAAAAATGTTTTAACGAAATTGCAAGTTCACAACACGGAAATGACATGCAGATGACATTTTCGATTACATGATTTTTGTCTCGTCAAAATAATCGATTACACAGAAAATGTAGTAATCTATGATTGTCATTAATAAAAAATAAAAATTGCATGACTTCAATTATCGCTTAATCGATTTAACTACAAATGAATTTGATTTTAGTTTGACATTTCCGATTATATTCTACAATATTTCGATCTAGTTTTGGTATATGTTTTGATTCATGAATCAAACTGGGGTAATTAGTAATAAATACGGTACACATGAAAACGTGTAATATGTTGTAATATGAAAAAAAATAAACCGTAATCATGTTCCTCTATTATACCATTATAATAGACGGGCTACATGTAAAGCTATTGATTATAACCCGGGCAATATTAACGGAGAAAATTTAAAATTTGAAATGTCCATACCAGATTAGGACAAATTAATTAAAGCAAACTACTGGTGGTTGGAAAACTCTAATTGTAATTAACGAAAAAATTGCTTAGATGTTAATAAAATTAGAAATAAATAGCTGTTTTTGTAAATTTTTGTAATCTAGACTAGGGTAAGAATGTAAAAATAGTGGAAACAAATAAAATTATTATTAAAAAAAAATCATTTAAGGTATGTACGACGGGACAACATAAAATAAATTTGAAAATGGGAATATCTACGGAGAAGAAAATTGATTTGATTTAAATGTTTGTAGTGAACAAATTTTATTCTGCGTGAATATACTTTTAAACTGCGAATTGGAAAGAATTCCAAAAGTCTTCTATCGTATCCTATCTGCGGCTAACCTCTTCAATTTTGGCCACGTACTTTGTTCGGTACTTGCTTCAGTTAAAACCGTTGTTTTCCATCTTTTTGTCTGCCTTCGAGTGTGGATTCCACTCGAACTATTGTTTCGTGATGTTGTTGTCTGTTTCTTTAGAATATGCACGAATCAACGTCATTTCCTTTATTGGATTTTTGCGTCAATTTGCCTTTGATTCGCTTTTTGCCACAGCGGTGTGTTGGAAACGGTTTATGACTAACGAATGTTATCATTCAACGTGACTTCATATCAATATTATGCCAAATATCAACTACAACATTTGCGACCTTTTATATCTCTGACTTTTTGTACCATTTTGTTTTATTTTCTGAATCCTCAATCATGTACTTGTATTATAATTACATGTGTAGGTTTAATTTCAAGGATGGTGTTCATATTTTTTTTTTTTTATGCATAGCCTTTTCTACCGATTGGTACGTTTGGCTAGGGTGGCTAGGGTAGGAAAGGAGGATGGTAAAAGGCAAGGAGGACAATTACGGACGAAGGTGCTAATGTTCGTCTTGATATAATATGATATAATTTGACTACTAATCTTAAGAACTACAATATTCTGTCGGAAGAGTATATTTGTGATATCTTGAAGGTTTAGTAAAGATGCTCTACATCCGTTTCATTACTTCTAGCTGGATAAATAGCTGAAATATTTCATTAAATTGATATTTTTCTATATATTTCCGTGCTTCTTCTATATGTACACGAAATTTGTTCACTTTTTCAAATTCGAGATCGAACTACACAATAATAAATTTCTATTGATGAATCCACAAATGTATGAACGGTCAAGATGACTGCTAACCATATATTTTCTGATATCTTAAATAAAAATGAATTAGAAAAAAAACATAAAAAAAAAATTAAACCAAAAGATTATCCAGGCAACCGAAATGAGTAAGAGGAAATTGAAAATGTCGTATCGCATCTCTTCACACTGTTTTATGTTTTTGTTGCTTTCGCAGACAATAAGATCGACTAAATTTTTATGGGATTTTCCAGATTAAGAAATTTCTATTGAAGAAAAATTTTTATTACTTGACAGTTGGTTATTCTGTATAAATATATATATATAGAATTCAAGGATAAGATATGATGGAATGAAAAAAATGTTTAGTAAAAATAAGACAAAAAATAACTAAAAACAAAAATTCATTTTGCTTTCATTTTAAATCTTTAGTGCGTATATTTAAGAATTCTCCATTGGATTTTACACGTTTTTCATATTCCACAGAGTTGTTTTATTTTGTAATTTTCATTTTTATTTTTTGTATTTTATTTTTTTTTTTGTTAATTTATCTTTTTTTGTTTTTGTTTATGTAAGAACAATTTTCAATAAATCCAAACAGGACATCAGATTTTAATGTGAATTGAATTGATTTGCGCGTTTAAATAAAAATGGTATTAAAAGTGATTAAATAAGAGTTGTTTAACAATATGCCATAAAAGCAAAAAATAAATAAATAAACAAAAAAAAAGACAAACAAATAAAAAAAAAAACATTTTAAAGGACAATTCAAATTCGATGTTGAGAAAACGAAGAAAAAGAGAAGAAAATCTTTTTAAAAATGTTTTCTAATCGTAACGAAATAAAAATTGGATTTAATAAAAAAGATTTAATTGAAATTTGAGAAATAAGCTGGGTATGTTTTTAAAATTAAAAAAACAAAATTTACCAGAGATTTAAAAATTTTTTAATAGTTTTTTTTTTTGTTTACATTTGGATACAGTACAAAAATATTTCTGTTAAAATTTTAAATTCGGTTTAAAGGCGATACATTCTTACAAATTAAAATCTTAAAGAAAGTAAATAAACACATCCCCGCGACTATCGTTCAATTGCAGTTTTAAATTCATTTTAAAAAAACATTTGAAGTAATCGTCAGAAACAGGACTTGGTATGCGTTTGTTCTCATTAACAATAAAAAACTCAACTGAACAGCATGGGTTTGAACAGCACCTTGCCTTAGTCTCACTAATTTTATTACTAACAATTTTGATAATTGGAAATTTGTAGTGGCTTCCTAGATTTTCAGAAAGCATTTGATTGTGTAGTAGACCATATAGTATCATGTTAGCGAAACTTTATAATTTCAACTTCAGTGAAATTCTGCTAAAATTATTCGAATCTTTTCTCTAAAACAGAATCCAAAGTATAAATACGTACGTATCAAAACACTTTTACGTTCAACTCAAATAAAATATGCATTGGAATCAGGCATGTGCATGTTCAATACTTTCTAGTAATCATTACTACTCTACTAAGTATCTTCCAGTACTTTCCATTAATCATTACTACTCTACTTTTCGCACATTACTAATTGGAATGCGTATCGTCAATGATATATTCTTGTTCTGGATATTTTCAAGCTATATATGTAAATGTCCATATGTAATTTTGTCCTATGTGATTTTTTCTTGTGTAATTTCGTCTCGAACCACATAAATAAAATATATCAAGACTTAATCTTAAAAGCAAAACTTTATACGAATGATGAAGCAGTGGAATTCGCAGAGGGTTCTGAGGTAGTTATCAGTCAGACATGATTTGAAATTAGTAAATAAAATCTAAACATATAAACTAAATATAACAAAAATTAAGATGTTATTATTATATCAACGGACACTGGGTGGCGCAATAGGTAGACCCATCAGTGGAACAAAGGGTAAAATAGAATTGGATGTAAATTATCGAAATCGTCTCGTATATGCACGAAAACTACCTACGGTTATAAAATTTGAACTATTTTCGGGCAGATATTTTTATGTGTATAGAAATTATGAATAGCCTATAATTACTTGGGAATTTGGGATTTGTCATTGACAACACTGAAATGGATTGAACACTAAATCTTTCTGATCTTTCTGATCGCGGAGGCGTTTAACGCAATTTATTCTTCTTTTATATTATCACACATGTTATGATCTAATTAGTGGTAAAATATTGAAATAATTGCCGGAAGAAGGTTATAAAATATTGATGTGTATTATGAATGCTCTATTAGATGTGACTACTTCCCATCCCAGTGGAAAATTGCTGAAATAATACTTATACAAAAACCAGGCAAACCAAGCGCAGAAATTACATCCTACAGACCGATTAGCCTACTACCGTGCTTATCAAAACTATTTGAAAGACTATTTTTGGAAAGATTAAAACCGATTTTAGAAAAAAGCAATATTGTTCCAGATTATCAATTCGGGTTCAGAATTGAACATACAACTATCGAGCAAATACATAGAATAGCAGATGTAATCAAGTTAAGCCTAGAGGAAAAAAAGTACTATTCAGCGATATTTCTAAATATTAGTCAAGCATTTGATAAAGTCTAGCATGAAGGATTGCTGTACAAATTTAAAAAAATTTTACCACAGTACTAATATTTATTGATGCGGTCATATCTTATCGAAAAAAAACTTTTTGGTGAAGCATCAAGCGTCAGCATCAGAAGAAGTTGCATAGAAGCATCAGCTTGCAAACTAATGATACAGCCATACTGGCCCCACATGGGTTGCTATTTTCAGATATTCTGCAACACAACATAAACAAAGTTTAGCAATGGCTAAAATAATGGAGAATCAGTGGGAATGGAGAAAAATCAACACGTATATCACATTTAAACTAAAGAGAAAAACTTGTGCGGTGGTTGTACTTAATAAAGAAGTAGTACCTCAAAACGAGGCTGTAATGTATTGGATATGTAATCACTTGGACAGGAGACTCTATAATTACTAGATAATTGGCCCTAGTCGCCGTTGGCACTGGAAAACAACCTGCTGATTTATAAAGCTGTCTTGACACCGATATGGACCTACGGAATCGAACTGCAACTCAAATATTGGAATATTATAGCGTTTCCAGTTAGAGCTATTAAGATTGATAGTTGGCGGGCCTTGGTTTGTCAATAATGATGGCATACATCGTGATTTTCAGGTGAGAAACATTAAGGAAGAGATCAGAAGCATAAGTGGAAAGTACCAAATAAGATTAGCTGCACATCCAAACTGACTGGCAAGCAGCTTGTTGGCTGCAAGTGATGTAAGTCGCCTTAAGCGTCCTAGCACCTACCCAGCATCCTGCACCTACCCAGTAGACAATAAGAACAATCAAATGGGGGCCAAGAAAAACAATGGAGTTTACATTGAGTTGGAGGATGTTGGCATCATGGATGGTTGACCACTGGTTTAGGGTACCACTCTACCACTTTAAATTGAGTTTAAATAGGCAATGTGCGATAGTATTTTTTTGAGGGAGCAATGAATTTCGAAACAGGATATTATTTATAAAAAAAAATTCTATCTTGTGAGACATCCAATCTACTACTTTTTTTTTATCTGAGCAAAACCTTTGATGGTGTTTGTATTTAATTTTTGGTATTAAATTTTTCAGAATAACTATTCTTGTTTGTGTTAGTTGTGTTTTTCTAAAATTTTATTTTTATCAAAACAAATTTATACTCAAAATAAAAACAAAATTTTAAAAAAAATCGTAATGCGATATATTCCGCAAAAATCATCGATTAACTTGGCTAGAAGAGATATTGTTTTGAGTATAATGATTGTAATACAGTAATAAATGTAATTTCTATTTTATATAGACATTTAGAACTAATAATATAAATAGTAATATTGCTTATACAGGTTTCTCAAAAATTTACCAACTACCGAACTCACCTAAACAAATAAATCAAATCCATTTAAAGAAGAAATTAAATTAAAAATTTATTATTTTAAATTACTAGCTAATATCTAGCATTAATATAAATATTAATAAAATTATATAATAATAATATAAATAATACAAACTATTAAGATAATAAAAAAAAACTTAGTAATAATTATTATAATAACATAATATAAAATATATTTTTATATTATAAATATAATTATTTTACAAATTTTAAATTTAGCTAAAATCAATAGATTTATTTTACTTTAATAATTGTTTATTTTAAATGATTCAAATATACCATTATTATAATTTATAATTAAAAATAATAAATAAAAATAAATTGTTTACTGATGTTCGCCCGTCCTCTAAATACGAGGAAGCTTGATAAAAGATCGTACTCAATTTTATTATACTTACATACATTGTTTTCAATAATATCAACTTATTCTTGACACTATCTAATATATTTTTGTTGATTTATCTTAGACAACAACCATATGTAATAATTTATTAGAAACAAAAATTAAATTTACATTTAATTCAGGCGAAAGAAAAAGAAACTCTGTAACATTAGTGATTTGTGCAATTTTATTAATTAAATTTTTTGATGATGATGAGTGTTACAAATATACACATACATCTCGTATATACTTATACATAGACTACAAAATATTTAGTTTCGCTATGTCTCATTTTAAATATCCAACAATTCAAAAAATAATAATGAAAATCGATTGTGAAATGGTTCAGTTATTTGTAATTGAAAAGAACATGATTTACAGATTAAATATAATGATGATTATACATAATGTAAGATTCATTTGGCTGTAAAACTAAAAAATAAACTGGATCATCATTTCTAATAAATCAACCGTATAGTTTTTAAAAATCGATCATTTACGTAAAAATATTTTCAAATCATAATAACGTAAACCGAATATTCACTGGTTAATACCTATAGTTTTTTCGTGGAAACAAAATAAATTAACCCTTAATATTATAATTGAAAATAAAAAATCTAATATGAGGTTACAAAAAAGGAACAAAAATATTCAATCAACCTTATTTTATCTAATTAAAATATCTATGAATATATGAATATTTTAAAAATTGTTATAATATTATTTATCCTGGGTAAAAATTAATAAATATACACAAATAGGTCATACAACTTTCATTGTTTATGTTTACTTTTATAAATTATTATTAAATTTTATTATTGAATAATTAAATTTAAATAATTTTAATTTAAAATAATTCGAATAATTAATTAATAAACATTAAAAATAAACATTTTCTAATTGAATAGCTAGAAAAAAGTTTTTTTTTGGGGTTTTTTTTTAATTTAATTTAAATTTAATAATTGAGAATACATACTTAGTATTTCAAGAATTATTATTGTTGGCATTATGAATTTTAACTTTAGTTTAATTATGTAGGACAAGTCTATCAAAAAAGGAATAAAAAGAAAATTAAATAACAAACCAGAATAATTTATCATTTTGAAGTATAAAATAAAAAATATTAAGCTAAATTTTTAATTAATATTTTCCTATCATGATTAATTATTAAATTTACTATTCGAAATATTGTTATATTAATTTATAAATAACTTATATTTATTTAATAATTAATTATGACATGATATATAATTGTATACTATAATTATTGCAGTCAATATAAATATGTACTATGTTACAGTCAAATTACCCATAGTCTGACATATCAAATTAAGAATAGTAATAGTAGACTGATTATACAATATTAGACTACTAATAGTTTGACATATGGATTTACCTTAAATTTTTAAAACAAAACAATCCAATTTGTTTTTTAACATCTCTGCCTACATCTCTGCCTAGAACTATATTGTAAAACCGGCATTTGTCGTACAAACCACATCAAATTGTTAATTAGGTGAATAGCCTTTGCTAACCGTTACTGTTTCGACTTCTCAAAACATTTTGGGTCAAAACTACTACCTACCACAAAATACCAAAGTTTAAAATTTTCGAAGTTCTGCTCTATTGATCAGAATAATGTGATAAAACTTGGCTCAAGGCAAGTGAACATCCACTTGGTGTTTTCGAGAAGAAACTTCATCGTTAGATACACGGTCCTGAAAGTGATGATAGGGTTTAAAAAAGCTCTATGAGTTAGGAAGTGAACATAGCCACGAAAATTAAAGTCAAAAGACTACAGTGGTTCGGAAACTTAAGGTGGATTGATAAAAATGCTTACGTTGGAGCAGACTAAACCTTGGTTTGAGAGATGTGGCGATTTTTCATCTATCCAACGAAGGTTCGGTCTGTCCCAACGTTTTGTACCCTTGTACCTCAATCCAATTGACTTAAAACAATTACGTATCTTCAACTGAAGGGAAGCCAGCCGTGACTGAAAAAGGCCATGGTTTGTTGATCACCTAAGTAAGTAATGTGGTAAAACATAATAATTCGGACCTACTATAATTTGTTTGAAGATGTTGTCCTCAGCTTAGAATTATATACTTTCGAAAATGAAATAATTTTACCTCAAGAACATAGTAATTCGATTTTATTTATTGGAAAAATATCTCAAGAAGAAGGAAAAGTTCAAAAGATATTGCGGGTAAAACTCTTGTGTGACTAATATTCTTTTTATTTTGGTTAAGCTTATTATTGGTTCTAATAAATTTGTTCGTACTTATTTGTGGAAATATACTTTTCAGTAGTTAAAATAAAAGTAGTTGAGTTATAACCAGTATATTAACAAAATTATAAGAATAGTTGAAATTCGCTATTTTCAAATCGTTTGGGTAATGCGGTATACCTCGCTAAGAATATGATATGATATAGTGAAAATGTAAGTATTGTAGAATAGAAGAATAATGTGCATATCTTGCTTATTTTGTATTAGCAACATGTGTAGCAACATTGTATTTTCAAATATCCAAATGCAATAAAGTGAATGTTGTCTAATCTTTGACATACATATCTATATACAGGGCGAAAAACGTTTGTAGATAATTTTATTTTAGTTACTTCTAAATAATTAAAAATATTCAATTCAGGTTTGAAATGCTATTATCCGCCCACATTTCCTATGGATAAACACATAGAACAAAGTAGTTGCCTATGGTCAATTATTTATCAGTTATTTTTTTCCCCTTACTTCCAAAGTAAATTTTGAATCATATTCATTGTTTTTATTACCATCTCTTTGTACTTAAAAAGTAATTTTTGTTTTCGGAATATCTTGAAAACAATAATTTAACACTTGAAATATCTTGATTTTATTCCTTAGTTTTATTTAATTTATTCTATTTTAACTTTAAGACTTAATTATTTGCGCAATTTTTGTTTCATTCAGGTATGGTAATAAAGCGAAAGGACATCGATCTAACATAATTAAATGGTTGGCATCGATCCAACATAATTAAATTTTGATAGAAATTTTTCAATTGCCCCAAAATTATTAACAATAACATATGTTTTTGCTTAGAAATTAGAATCGACTATAAGATATGTAGATAGTATTATGTTTGATGGCTCAAACTGAATTAGGAGTAGTTGCTATTTAATAAAGATTATTCTTATCTTAAATATTGTGATGTAGATAATGATAACATACACTCAATACATTCAATACATTCAACACACTCAATACATTCAAATCGATTAAGAAATTATGCATCTGATCATACATTCATAACAAGTACAAGAAGATTCACCGAAGATATCCGAACATCATCAGGTATTAGACAAGACGATAGATAGTCTCAGTTAAACTCTGTTTAATTTAATAATGGATAAAATAATCAGAATTATAGTTAACCCTTAACCACTGTTGTAAAATCAATCACACAAACACTGTTTTAGCGCCGCAGTGGCTCTTATGTAAATTTCACATTAATAAATGAAATGCAATCAATAATTTGTTTTAAATTTGTATGTATTGCAAAGAATTTTTGATATGTTGTTTTATCACATTTATTACACACCTGAAATATTTGCCTTTTGATATGGCCAAGATGACATTGTTCACGTTTTGATTTTTTCTTAGGAAGTTTTTTTTATTTAATATTTTATTATATTGACATTTTATTTATATTTAAATTTATATTAAGCGGTGTCATAACAGTGTCTATGTTTATAAAATTGATTTTGTCTTATATCAGCACGAAGCTTACAAGTTTTGGTCGATTTATTTAAATATTATTATTTCAAACGGTTAATTGAATATTATGTAAATTTTTAAAAATGTTCTATGTTAAATAAAGAAATTACAATAATTTAAAATTTGAAATAGCCGCAGCGGCGAGAATGAAAATTATCTGCAAAGATTATTATTCAGATTTAGCAAAACAGCCAAATTGTACAACCTGAAAACAAAAACAAAATGCATAACTATTTTAAAAGACCCCTTAGATGTAAAAATCAGAAAAATAAAATTATCAAACAATAGTGCTCAATTTAAATATCTGGACGTATATAATACTAGCTCTCGCACCGCCGAAACAGAAATAAAAACACTAGTAGAAAAATTTGAAGCCATTTTAGATTATTTCCGTTATAAAAATTCAAATATATAAAAGCTGTATTCGACTCATACCAACGTACGCTATTGGGATAATTGCGGACACATCTAAATCAAAACAAACACTGCTAACCATAGGAATGCAAACTCTAAGGTGCATACACGTTAAACTGTCTACAACATTAAAAAAAAGATAATTGCAGCTGAGCCTCGTAGCGTTCTATCGTCAAACGAATTTTAAATTAGTATATCGAATGCCATATTGCTGTTTAATTTAATGTCTGTTGGATGATAGCTAATTATAATAATTAACAATAATTAATAATAGTTAGGTATATTAAAAATGAATTGCATACAAGTCATACAACATAAAACACAATGTTTTTTTAAACTTTGTAAGTAAGATTTAACGCATAGTACGGTACTACAAAAAATACTTATGGATATTTGGATATTTGGAATTTTTAATAAATTTTGCGTAAAACTGTTTCAAGAAAGATGGTTTTTAGTTCGGGATGGCATTGGAGATTAATTAAATTCGTAGATGCAGATGGTGCTGTGCTGGGATTAACATTGAATGATGATTGAAATATTTCAAAATGTTTATCATATGAAGCAATTTCATTGAATCTTATTTATCAAAATCCTTTTGTACCGATAAACTAATATTATTTAATTCAGAAAAAAGATTTGCGTCGCCATTCCTTAATTGATTTTCCCACAAATGTAATTTGAGCATAAAGGATTTAATTTCACCACAACTTTTAGCTATACTACCATATTTTCACACTGAATTTTTAAATTTAAGCTATACTGAGGTGACCAGTCTAGACCAGACGTCTGCAAGAAAACATAAATCTAACAACCAATTATCGTCTGACAATTCTGCAACAGATTTGTTTTGTAACTCCAAACCTTAATTTCTTCTTTCAGATATAAAAATCTTGTTAAACATATCTGCCTCTACTTATCCAACGAACATTACAAAAATAAATAACGTCTTAGTGTGAATTTATGTCTTCCAAATATTCTTGAAATTGACGATGGAATAGTCCACAACTACGAATTACATTAATAAATTTAACCACGACATTCATTACATGCCGTATTTAATGTTTGGCTACAAGAGCTTTCTTAATGTATAATGCGCTCTATTCCAGCTTCTGACAGTTTCACTTGCATCAGGCCAATAAAACCCTTATTCTTTCCAATCCCAGAGATAAAGCACTTAGAACTAAATTATTTTTAGGGAATTAAACTCTCCCAAAACGCATTGAATATATTTATACCTTTCGTTGTATCCTTGAGGGTTTTTAAGTGCAAGAGTTATTTCAAAAACTATCTTCCAATGAGCCGCGGGTTGGACAGGCTCGTTCTATATAGTAAATTTAAATTAGTAAGTGATTCTACTAAAATAATTTTCAGATTTCTTTATTAACTGCAGGAACATAAAATTAAATCAAATCTCTAAATTATATTATAATATAATCCTCAATGGATTTCAGCAAATTATACCGTATGTAAAATTATTTGAATCCATATACATGAGGGACTGTTTTTAGTTTATTAAAGTATTCCCTTTTAAATAGTCCAGTCTTAATCCATCTATAACTAATTTTGTTTTATATTAACGAGGTCATTTAAATAATTTTATTACAAAAAATATAATACCTATATACCTATGTATATATATATATATATATATATATATTCTACATAATATACATATATATTTTTTATAAATTTTGTAAAAATTTCAGATAGTTATTCATGCATATCTCATGAATAGAAAATTATACACATCGAAATTACTGAGAGTTAACTTTACAAAAATACTCACCCATATATAAATAAATATCTGCAGGTCATATTTTTCATTATTATTTTTAATGCAATTTATTTCCTTTGACTTTTTTAAAAAAAATTAACTAAATAAAAAATTAACTAAAAAAAAAAAAAAAAAAAAATTAAAAATTATTTAAAAAATTTCCTAATTAAAAGAATTTAAATAATTTTTTTTTCGCTCATTATATAGAATGTAGGTACATAATATTATACTATATATGGCCAGTATTACATTACAATTACGCCATTTTATTTTATAAAAAAAAAAAAGTTCATCTTTGGGAATATGGGATTAATATTATTTAAGCGATTCTCTTTGAATACCTCATTAAAATGTTAAATCTTTAACTAATTAGAAAAATAATTATTATTTTTAATTAAATACAAGGTTCGCTTACCTACGCGATATTAAAATATAAGTAAGGGTATTTAATAAGGAGTTTATAGAATTTAAAAAATTATTAGCTTTAAAGAAATATGGGCCCAATACACGAACACAAAGATGTAAAATTAAATCAAACAAAATTTGTTGCTTAATCATTCTAGTAACAGTTCAATGAATTTTCGATAATATAGAAAATACAATGATATTACACCACCCTGTGGTAGATCAAGAACAATATTGACTATATTAATGGATTAAATGGAACCGTGGCGAAATGTCGGCTCCTAAAATATCTCTTTTTAAAATGTCGTTTTTCATATCGTTCGAATTCCAGATTGTTTACCTTATATATTTTTATGCGTAGCAGCTGTTGCAACAAAAATTGGCTATCTCCTTTTTCTTATTTTTTTGTCAAATTAAAAAAAACGACATTTTGAAAAGCGAGATGTAGAGAGACGACAATTCGCTATGCTCACATTTAACCCTGTTTGCATTAGTCATAATAAAGGTCGTCTCCTTGATCTACCGACTCGGGTTAAATACTAAATTAATACTAAATACATATGCCTATGGAAAAAATTGCTCTCAAATGCGAATGAATAAATGGAGACCCTATAAAGTACAATCGTGGTCTAATTTTATCTGCAAGAGTACGTTGTAGAAAAGAAGACTATTTGTTACAAAAAAATCTTTTGAAATGAATTTTAAAATTAAGCTATAATGCATAACATGGTAGTCGTGAAGCAATCAAAAAAATGTTTTTGAATGGCTAAACTTAACTAGTTCTCCATCTAAAAATTCATGAAGTAAAATATTATCTATAACATTATTATAAAGGGAAATTTAAGCAATGTCTTAACAATTCGCCGCATGAATACTTAAGTGCTCAATATGCAGTAGAATGAAGTGTTAGAAAAACGAAGTCCAAGCTTTGAAACTACTTTTGGGTTTTTTTTAAGCCTCAAAATGTAACCTATATTTCCTTAATCTGAGTTTTATTGACTTTTTAGTTATGTTAATCAAAGTTAAGAAAAACTTTGTGATTTTGAAGCAAATCGGAATATGCAAAATTGCACAACAACAAACATAACGCACATTGGACACAAATGTATGTAGATAGTGAATTAAAAAAAGTGTCCAATATCAAATTGAGTTTTAACATTGTTAATAAAAATCCATTTGATATTGGACACTTAAGAAGTTAAATCAAACAATTTGTGAAAGAAAAATAAAGCAATTAAATTTAACGTAAAGTATGATATTTGTTTCAAAATGAACTAGATTAATATAAAAATAAAACGATAATACATCCTAACAAAAAACTTCAAGTCAAAGAATAGTTCAAACGAAAATAAAATTAAACAGCCTTTCTTGCTTTAATTATAATAAAAACAGTCTTAAACTTCTATCACAATATAAATATTATTAATATTAAATATAAATAATAGAATAAAAATTCAGTATTTTGAAACAGCCTGGATTAGACATGTTTATAACATTTGGAAGTGTATCTATTGTATTTTGTCTCCTTAAATATTGCTGGAAAATTGGAATTACTTTTTGTTCAGCATTGTCTCCATAGTTCGTCTCCATAGTCCGACAAAGGATGTGATTCTATTTTTATTTTGTGGGATATCGGCATCTGACCATAAAATTAAATGTATGGATCTGAACTTTAAAATTTTTACTAGCGCACTGGCCACATCATTTCCACTACAACCACTTAATGTTTGTACCATACAGCACAGTATGTTTTGTTATTAATATTTCAATGATCAATTAAATTGTATGTGATAGATTTTCTTTTATAGTAAAATTACAGCTTCAAACCTCGGTTCAAATCATCTTTATGTTTCTCAATTTGGCTTTCTGATTGAAACTCTAATGTGAATTTCGTAATGCTTAATTTTCTAACTTCATACATTTTTTTCAGTTTTGGAATTCTTTGCCGAACGTAGTCAGGTGTGAGTTCTCTATTTCTAAATTCCTTGAGATTTGTTGGGTATATTTTAAGGAAAAAGTGTAGTCATTAATTAAGAAGATTAAAAATTTTGTAGAATAATGTTTGTTAGGTGTGAGACGTCTGAAAGATAGTTTTGTTTAGAGGAGAGATTTTTTTTTTTTAAATTTTCTTTTTAAATTTTCTTTTATTAATTTCTTTTCTTTATAAATTATTTTCATTACTGTTAATTTCTTTAGGTTAAGGTTTTATTTAATTTAATTTAATTTAAGTTAATTTAAGAATTATGAATTTGCTACACATTATACTTTATATACTCCTATAGAGACTTACCGTCTCATGTATATGTACGAAATAAAATGAATAAATTTGGAATTTGGAAAAATTAGTCATAATATTATGTCAAAATAATTAACGTATAAAAATTACCCGATGTACTATATTGGATACCTAAGTATATTCACGCGGCGAATTTTGAAAGGGTTTTGGAATTAAATAAATCTAAATCTATTTGATCAGTTTATTTTTAACAGTGCTTAAAAGTATAGTTTTTGAATTGTGAAAGAAAAGAAGTATTTATTTATGGTGTGCTCAGTAATATAGCCCCTCCCAACTTACGCCGTCAAAATGCTTTGATTAGAGAGTACAATAAAACAAAAAGGCTAAATAACGAATAACCAATCCATAATAATATCAATATACTGCAGCAAAATATCCCAAGATAAAAATCACATCATTCACCAATTGCCAAAGCCAAGCACCTAATTAAAAATGGTTTTATTATTCACCTCACAGGTAGATGAAATAGTCATAGAAAAACCAAGTATAATACAAAATCAGCCTTTCAATTCTCGCATCAATAAAGGTCAACGTTGAACAGAATTTGCACAAAACATAACAAAGGCGTCGATTTTGGGAGTAATAACGTCTTCAGCTTGTGTTTCAGTACAATCTATTAAACGTATAGTGAGTGACAGGAATATCAGATCATATGAAGTATTGTAATGTATTGTAATTTCCACTCGCTAAATAAATAAAATTATAAAATCTATTACAATTCTACCGCAATTCAAACTGTTTTACTCGTTTCAGTCTTCGTGACTTAAAGTTTTACATTGTTGACATAAATTTTAATTATTTTTATTATTTTAACCTCTGCATATTAATAATTCCTAGTATAAACAAAAATTATAAATCAGAAATCCCATATTAATATTTTAACAACAAATTTTTTAATTATTAACCGGAAAGATGTTTTCCAATGAAAGGTGACAAAAATTAAGTTATATCAGCAATAATTTATTTTATATTCAATCCGAAAATGACTGCCATTACATTTATATTTTCCGATTCATTACCAAATTTAATGTACATAAAATATAAATTGCTGTTAATTTTTTTCAACTTTCAATTCCAAATAACGCAATATTTATTTAACCCTCGAATTGATTCTAATAAATATTAAATTATAGGGACCAAATTGTAAAATTTCAAATAATAAAACTGAATAAAAATTTGCAAACAAAAATGTTCACATATATAAAAAGTAAATATAAAATTTATTTTAAAATATATTTTTTGGTAATATAGTCTTCTCCTTTTATTTTTTTTTTCTTTAGTACTTACATACAACAATCATATCACCATGATCAGAAACAGTTTGAAAAGATGGAGCCTCTGCAGAAACTTCACATCGATATTTTCCAGTTGTTGACAGATTGACATGTTTCAATACAACAGCAACATCACTTGAGTTATGAATCTGTTATGTATTTGCAGATCAGGACAAAAGAATATGAAAATGTATTAAAAAAAAAATAAAACAAAATTATTTAAAAAATATGCAAATATTAAAATATTTTTAATGTAAATAAATATTTTTATATAACTCAAATGTAAAAAAAATGAATTTTTGTATTTTAAATTTATGAGGTAAAAATAATTGAAAGAATTTTTAAGGGTGTATAGAAATTATAGGAATAACTTTAAACACAAAAGATCGCAAAAAATTGAACCACGAAGCGAAGCAATTGCAATGTCAGACTATATGATAAAAGCAATTGATTACCGCAAGAACTTCACTGTACTAATACCTAAAAGGGAAGAAGTCGAAGGTTTAATAAGAGGTTCCTTACCTCCAGGAACTTTTCAAATTGTTTCCAAGTGGAAAACTGCAGAAACCCAAAACATATGGGATAGTTGCCAAGGACTTGCATAGTGTAAAGCCTTTTTCAAACTAAATATCCAATGACTGAATCAAGTAATTAGCGAGACTAGATCCAGTGTCACAAACTTGACATGGTTTGTCACAGGTCATGTAGATTAGATCGAACACAGACAGATGCAGATCGAACACAGAGAGATGCAGATTCTGCTTAGATCGAACACAAGCAAAGCAGATTCTGCTTACAAAAAGAGAAATCCTCCTCTCATATATTTTATTTGTATGCAACGCCATAGCTCGCAAACGACTTAAATATTTGCAGGAATACATATGCATAATTCTGAAATTGACAGGAAAGCAATAATGGTGTTCATCAAGGACATAGACCTATAATCCTGAATTTTATGAGTTATTTTGAGGAATTATCATTGTACTACGACGCCCCGATCACGAATTAATAAACATTTAGCACAAAACCATAATAATTTATTTTCAGCTATTCAATAAATTTTTGGTTTGTTAATGCCGAACAATTTTAATGGAGTAATTTATTGCAATTTATCTCACAATTATTATAATATTATTACCGGATAATTTACAATAATTTTTGTTACATTTGCAACACAACGATGTTAATTGATTGTCCGCCATTGTTAAATTAAAATTGTTGAATAAGTGAAAAACACTGATAAATTTTTGGGCCTTTTAAACCAGTGTAAGACAAAATATTTTATCAAAATATATGGTTAATTCCTACAAAACCAATATAATATACGACCCAACATGGAGTATATGATGTGATTCGGGATACATAACTGTACATGCCAATTGTACTATTATTAACGAGTATATGAGAAAATAATTTTTTCCACGTAAATTCAGATTATTGAACCATTGCAGTTCTAGAATTTAACTTCATAATATTTCTAATACCATTAACTAAGAAACTTAACCTTAATACGAAGGATTAAATTAAAAACTTGGAACAATATTAAAAATTCTTAATTAAATTTTTATTCAAATTTTATCTCATAAATTTTAATCATTTCTTCAATTCAAGTAACAATTAATAAATAAATTCCATTCCACTTATGTTACTTCATAAAAATAATGTTACTATTATCTTTAGCACCATATTTTTTTATTCCTATATTAATTTCATTTTTCAGTGTATTTTGGCTTTTTATTATGGAAATTTTAATGTCATAGGTAAAAACGAATAATTCTACAATGCTGTTAGAAGCCCCCTCCAGTTTAACAGCTGGGAAAATATAAATTCGAATATTATCACCAAATTTAATATTGTGATTGCAAGCGGCATATTATTATTGTTTTTATCCGGCACAGTGCAATTTTAAATCAATAGATATTATAATTATATTTATAATAGATATTTTATAAATTAATATTGAAAAAATTTTGATTCAATATGGAAGGGTCATATTTTTCTAAAAAAAAAAAAAATATTTATTTTAAAAATGCTAGAATTCGGTTTTAAAATTTAACTTGTTGCGATGTGTTGGCTCATACTGTTAGATTAACAATAAGTTATGGCACTTCCGAAGAAGTAAACTATCTCAAGGATGCTTGGTGTTTCCGCAGCTTTGATAAAATGTATATCTCTAATGGGGCATCATATCCTTTAAAGAACGAAAAGGACATTTGAAAGCTAAATTCCTTATTGTTATGTTTTTATGTATAAACCGTTATTTCTGGTGATTTATTAGATATATAATATATATTTTTTATACAGTAATTTAACCGTTTGAACAATATTTTAACGTTTATTTTATGATGATAAGTGCTACCGTTATTGTATAGTAAAAAGTACAGATATTCTAGTTCAAATTAGAAAATTTTTCAAATAAAAAAACCATCTGTCGTATCCATCAAGCCTAGATAGCAAAATACAAGTTATGGAAATTTATTTATAATCTCAACATCCCGAATGTGGAACCAAATTCTATCTTATGTGTTCCCAAAACATAACAAATTCTATATTTATGACCTAAATAAATTCAAGACGAACATTAACACCTTCGTTCGTAATTGTCCTCCCTCCCTTTTACCATCCTCCTCTCCTAATTTTCCTTTTCCACCCTAGCCAAACGTACCAATCGGTATAAAAGGTCCCAATCTAGTGTTTTGTCTATGTATAAAAAAAAAATAACAGCTCTAGAATATAGTTACGACACATTTTTCAGCTAACTTGATTATTTATTAAAAAAAAATCTGTATTTTAAGTTATTTTATCTATTGGATTGCCCATGAATCAGATGAACGTAGCAAATTCACCTGAAATTCAATTATAAACGAATACAGATTTTATAGTACAAAATAAATAAAGTTCAACATACTTAGTACATTATGCACAACAATCATTCGCCATTCAACAAATCTATATTTGTGCACTTAGAAAATATGAATTGACTTTAGTATGAAATTTAAATTTATTTACATCAAAAATGGAAAAACTCAAATATTAAAAAAAAAAAAAAGGAAAGAAAAGAAAACAGCTACAAATAAAAAAAAAAATTTTCATTTTTTTGATGGATTATTTGATGTTTGTTGCTCATGTTGTACATAAATTGTTAACTACCGTGAATACGTACAACTTTACAATTTATTTAAATTTTTCCTATTTCTTTTTTTTTTGCATTTTTTTTTTAAATTCTTTTTATGTAAATAAAAATTGTTCAAATTAATATAATACTTACATCAACTGTAACACCAGGTAACAGGAAAAGTTGTGCAGGTGGCATATCCCTTGGAACATACCTATAAAATTCATTGCCATCTTTATACCATTTAACTGAATATAATGCTTCATCATCAAGATCATAGTGACATTCGAGTTTTGCTTCAGCACCTTTAACAACATGTTTTGGTATTTGAACTTCAATCAAACGCAAACTGTGTGTATAATCTGGAATGAGTAATTATTAAACATATAAATAAATAAATAAATAAACTTTAATAGTATCGTATTTAAGTATAGAAAAAATGTTCTATTAAAATATGTGTAGTTATTATTTTATATATTAATATTTGTTTAATAAATTTTTGAGTTAAAATAATTTTAGTTTGAAATTCACATTATTTGATTGTAAGACAAAAGAAAGTTAAGAATTTTGTTTTATTGCAATCATGACTCGTGGATAATTTAAAAAGTAAGAATTTGTTGCTTTATAAAGGTTATAATTATTGTTTTACAATGTTTCTTTAGCATGTCGAGTCCACAAAACTATACGTAACATAGGAATGTGGGTTTTTATTAATAATTAACAACAAAGAGGTCTGCCACAAGAGTATAACAAATACTTAACCTTTATTCAGCTGAAAAGGTACACCTGTATCTTTGGCATTCTACTTTGTGAATATTTTCGATGCAAATTGACTTAGAGACTTGAATCTTTGTGAGAATTCATTTTCTATTAAAATTTATATTTTAAAGCGTTTTTGAAGTAAAAAAAATAATTGAGGTGTGGATAAACCATACATTTTTTTTTTGTCTACGTGGTCAGCTGGAAAGAAACACCTGTACGCCTCTACCTATAACGCATTTTATATGAATTTTTGTATCAAAATAAGAAAATATTATTTTTTATATCACAGAAATAATTTATTATAACTAATTTTTTTTTATATATAGGTATACATTTTTAAATTTTTCATTTACATTCTTCATTTACATTTACATAATTGACTTTCCTTGCTACCAGGAAAGATAAAATTTCGAAGTTATCCATCTGGTTGCAGAACTGTATAGTATGATCAAATACCTTTCTAGAACAATGCTTCTTTTTTTATAATATATTTTTAATTAGATGCAGTTTTCAAGTCCAAACTTTATACTTAATACTTCGTCACAAGCAAAAATGTTTAATAGACCTTCTTTTTTCTAAAATTGCGTTACTTCCAAAAAACTATTTTAGAAAATAGATTTCCACAAGTAATAAACCTTAATTTAAGAGTAAAAATAGAACAAATACAAAAATAATCACAATATTATAACAAAAATAGTAAAAATCATAGTGAAATCCATACAAATTGTTTGAAGGTATAGGTGTAACTTTTCCAGCTGAAATAAGGGTTTTAAAATACCAGCTGAATAAAGGATAAAATGTCACAAAATACATTTTGTCTTTTTTCTAATAATTTAATAGTTTTTCTATATATTTCCAAGAAAATAATATACAAGAATTGCTAGAACACAGAAACAACATGTTGGTTGTTCTTTTTTACAAATAGCTACATTGGCTTTAGAGTAAAATTAAACATTTTAAATGCTAGACTACCTATACAACTCCTGAGTTTTATTTTTATTGATTTTATAGAATATCATAAGATGTCATTAGTACTTCTGTGAGTTATAAAAATCGACCAAAATTTCACCGTAAAATAAAACCGTATAGCAATAAATGAAATTTATGAAATTATAATTTTAGTGAAAAATTATTAAAATTTCCATAGCATTTTACTTTTAATAAAAAGAACATGTTCGATTTATTAATATTCAATATTTGAACATTGATACCTACATAGATATAATTTTATACCCCCATTGTATCTAAAAGTAAAATGATAAAAAAATCAAAATGATATGGAAATTTTAATAATTTCTAATTAAATTTATAATTACATAAATTTATTTTATAGATATATTTTAAATGCAATGGAAAATCAAATATGAGAGAATAAAGACAAAACAGAAAATACTTTGTTTCGTTTTAGATCCCACTAAAGAAAACAAAACAAAAATCATTTAACACGATTTTCATATTTTTTGTCGTAAAATCTGAATTTGCTTTAAAAAGTACCCCTTCCCATTTGAAAATCTCGATTTCGTCCAGTTTCAACGATTTTTGGTCTTAAAAACCGATTTGGGGTTCTGCCGAAAGTTTAAAATACCACAAACAGCCCCCAAACCACTAAAACAGCACCCTCGATTTAGTTAAGAAACTTTTTTTTAAATTTTAAAATAACGGCTCCTTCCCTTCTTAAAAAGATGATACGCATACTGTGGAGCACCCGGTGTATAAACAGCATATTGTGTTGTGAAATGAGTACACAGTAAGAAGGAATTAGAAAACTTGATGCAACAGTTCCTATATTGTTAAGGAAAATTTCACCATAAGCCCATAATTTGGCTTTAATGCTGAAGGAAAAATGCTGTGTTTCTGTCTCGTTTTATTTTCGGCAGTTGTGACAATGGAAATTGAACAGAATACCTAGCTCGGCAGCCTAGCTTCGTATATCAACGAGTGACACATAATGACAGCTGCTATTCTAAATATACACCAGTGATGGCTGAACTATCGTTCGCCGGCCAGAAATGGTCCTCGGTAACTATCTATTTATCCCAAGCTTTGATACAGAATATGTTACAAAAACAAACTAGTAAAGTTCTTAATTCCTTTATATTTAATAGTGAAAATAATACGATTTTGTGTTTTGCACATTTTTTGCACAGTTAGATTTAGTGAAATATATATTTATATTTAATCAATTTAATAAAAATATTGGACTTAAATTTAATTATTATCTCACATTTAAAACAGAAATTATAAGCTACAGTAAGTTAATTGTTTTGTTTAAGTGACTAAAATGTCCCCCCCACTCAAATATAGGCTTCGTAAGGTAGCCCGATCAATAAAAAGCTCTCCCATCACTGATTTAGACCATACTTCACAGACTCATGTGATATTTATGTTCAGCAAATTTATTAGAAATTTTCTTAAATACCAAAATTACTGTACCTTTTTTCGTCACATTTTTCCAAACACAGTCCTTCCTATATTGCTATCACAATTTATTCGTGAAATATAATTTTATATAAACTAATTTGCATAGTCTTTATAAAACTTCCTACTCAATTTCTCATGATATTTTTGGTTCAAAGAAAAGACAGTATTTTATTTTTGGTATTTTGTAAATAAGCATAATTTCTTTTTAAAACTGTTTTAAAAACCAATTTATGTGTATTGAATTAAATTTAAATTTAAATGAGAGATTTTTTTTTTTTTTTTATTTCAAAATTCATTGCAAAAAGCAAACCACATCAAAATACCAGAATTGAAGAAATCTACTTTGAAATTGTTTTTTTCGTTTTTGTTTTTTTTTAAATGAACACTCATCATCCATCTTCCTTCTAAATTATTTGGTATAATTTAATTTTCACGCAAAAGTACATGTAAAGGAGTGAGTGATCCTTTGATTTAAAGTATGTGGCATATATAAACACATATGAAAGGATTTTTAGACCTATACCTTTCATTTTTGTTTGTTGATTTATAAATAAAGTGAGAGAGATAGATAGAGTAAAAGAAACCTATTAAGGTTTTTAAAAATAATTTTCAAGCAAAAATATGGCCTGGTTTTTTTTCAGTCCCTTATTATTATTACACTTCTTCTCACATAAAGTATATATATAGAAGTATTATAATATAGGCATGGGTGTTTATAAATATATACGTTCATATAACCTACATTATATTATTATATGTTACACCAATCAAGATGAAAACAAAAATTCATTCAACATTTTATTATTATTTCAATTTAATGCCAAGTATCTTACATAAGATATTTTCATACTATATATCATATAAATGTACTTATGTATGTAAATTACACATAAACATATATACATAATAGTACATCTATAAAACATAATACAATCATTTAATTGGTTTTTCCCATTGGTCCATTTTTAAGGACGATTATTGATGTGTTCTCATGTGAAAAATAGAATTTTTTTCGCCTTCGTATTCCCTAACCTATCAAAAAAAAAAAAAAAGCAGAAAATAATTTAACCTACATTCTATGTATAATAATTATATATGAATTTATGTTGTTATGTTTGTAGTTAACTAGAATTAATACTGTGTGTAATATTTTAGGAATAAATCAAAATTGAATGATAGTTGAAAAGTAGAGTACAATAATTATTATTGATGATACAAATGTGGATTTTAATTCTTGTTTTTTCTTGTATTGCAACACAAGCTAATCGAGCAAATAAACTTTCTAACTGTGATTAAAAATTTAAAAATTAACAGTCAAATAATTTATTTTGAATGTACTGTGCAAGCCAGTCATCAGTAATCTATTTTTGTATTAAATTTTATTTCAAATTATTTTATTTATATTTTTGTCAACAGCCATGCACATTTTCTTTGGATGTCGGTAAGCACGAAAAGGTGATTCAACCTAAGTTACTATTAAGAGTGTAAAAAAAAAAAGTTTAATTTATCCTTTCTAAAACTAATAGGGTTAATTTGACGAAGTGGTTTATGTTGCCTTCATATGCTTTGATTACAGTTACTCATTATATGTTTAATATTTTGTCGAGGCACCCCACAATCACAAACTGGTTACGTGATTACTCTCCATTTATATAAAGAAGCAGCGCATTTGCCAATGATTATGCGAATTCTGTTCTACGTTGACCATTGTTGATGCGATAGATAAAAACCTGATCTTATATTAGTTGGGTTTCTTAAATCTATTTCATCTACCTGTAAAGTTAATGTAATTTAAAATATTTACTACAAATCTTTATAAGCTTATAGATTTTTTTTGCTATTTATTTGTTTTTTTTGTTTCCTATTTAATTTCAGAAGATCAAATCTAGAAATAATTCTCCTCAACTATTTGTTAAATGAGCAAAATTATTTGAGTGTGACAAATTTAAAAGCTATTCTAATACGATTAATGAATAATATAGGGTATATAAATTTATAATTAAATTACTTAGTTTTTAAAAGTAAATTTAGCAAGTTTAGCAATTCCAGATTGCTTTTCTTCTGTTACACTATCATTTAATTTTCTTTTTCCTTTAAAGAAAATTTATTCGTACCATCTTCGTTGATGTTACTTGATATATTTTTATATTATTTCATTTTAACTTTTGTTAATTCAGTATGTGATAAATCTGCGTTACCTTGCTTTAATTCTTCTCTATTAAGGTTAAACCAAGTCATAAAATTTAAGGAGCCATCAAAATTTTTCGCTTTATTACTAAAAGTCCCAGTTTCATTATGAATTTCTTCATTTTATTTTTGCTTTTCCTGTTCTTCAGCTGTTTCTCTCATTTCTGATAATCTATTGGGTAAATGAATACGGCCTATACTAGCAACATATTTTATAGCCTTTGGGAGTAACTCAATAAACTCTTTAGCTCGTCTTTCCAATTCTGCGTGAAGTATTATCAACCTTAAATATGTGCAGTCGAATCAAGTGTTCTTCAAATTTAGATTTTTGTGAATCTATTACCCATAAGAGTATTTCCATTTCCAATTCTCATATCACAGGTCTTGGTGTGGTTGAAGGATGTGTTGATCCCCGACAAAGTACTCCTTGTATTTTTTGAGTGCTTTCTAGAACTTCAAATAAGTAAAAATTATTTGAAACACCTTGTGCGCTTTTCATTGTATCACAAACAGGATACCAACAACAAGTTTTTGTCGAATCCATTTGTACTAATTTCAAGGTGTCATTACTAACTGGGGATCCTTTATCTGAAAAACCAATCCAAGAAAATTTTTTCCCCTGGTAAAATTTTAATTCTAATTTCTTTTGTTCTCGAGGTAGGTCCAAAAAATTTAATTAACATTGCGGAAATATGTTGGTCTTCTGTTGCTGGTGCACTGTCATACGCAATAGGTAATTTATTATCTCGAACGCAAATTGAAATAACAGGACCTGACAAAGATATAATTTCGTTGAGTCCCCATTAGCAGTAAAAATTCGAAGCATGCGATAATCTATAGCTGCTGCTACAACACTATCTGTAGCTGCTATTGAATGAATACCTTCGCAATTTGGCAACTCTGCAGACCACTCTCGACTTCCTATTCCACCTAACAAAATGCAAACAAGTTTATTGTCGTTGTAACTGCTTAGTGTCAAAACAGTGGACTTAAAGCTTCACGATCTTGCCCATTCGTGAAGAATTTTAAAATCATTTTCAGTCAGACGCTTGGCTTTGGCACTTGTTGGTTGATGTGACCTTTGATACTTTGTTGCAGTACTTAATATTATTATCCAATGGTGGATCGTTTCCTTGTGGTACAACCTAGAAAGTTCTAAATGATATATTATAACATACGGAAAATCAAACAATTTTCCAAGAACTGATTGCACTTTACTGGTTAATAGTACAAGTACTAAAAACTTAATACAAATTTTCCAACAGTTTCAAAATGAAATGCAGTTGATTAGACGTTTAGTCATACATATTAAAAATCTGTTAATGAAGAAATCGAAAAAAAAGTCAGTTTTCAACAGAGAGGATTTACTTTAAATTTTTTTCAAATTAATAACGGAACATTGACGTTTTTGCTCTAACACACAGAGAATTCTGGGAAGGTTATCACAACCTCCAAAAGGACCTCTCCCAATTTTACGGCTGCTGAAGCCTCAAATTTTAATGGTATGTGAAGACTTTCAAGGAGAAATTAAGTCATCCATTTGGATAAAATAGCTTCTTAGAGATAGTTATCGTAACCACCAAATTGGGGGAATATTTTTTTGTCTACTAGTCAGTATTTTTCTTTATAAAATAAACATTCGTTTGAACTTGAAACTGTGTCAAACAGTTTTATTTACTAAAATGAATTTCTAGTTACATTTACAATTAAATTTATTTTTATCTAGTTATAATGTTCTTCGCAATTACTTTTCCTTCAAAGCAACAACATATTAAACCATGACCACATTCGAGTCTTTGGTTAACTCATCTTGAAGTCCACAACTCCAGTAGGGTGGGTACAATACCTTCGCATTAGGTTTTCGTACCTTTCTATCAGACATATCAACCGCATTAACAAGTGATGAAAACCATTTCGGAGGTTATCTTAACTGCTATATGTAGTTTTAGGTCTATCAGACCCACTTTTACAGGTAAGAGAACACCCACTAACATTTAACATTTAATTTATCAACTCTATATGCAAAATAATGCTCATCAAATATAATGTTTTAATTGATTGTATAGACATAAAAATATTTATTTTTAAACACAAGAATATCTTTAATTCTAAAAGCAATAAACTTAGCAATAAATTAATAATGCAATTGTAACAACGATATGCGCGCGTCTGAATAAAAATGAAATATAACTGAACTACAACTGATGAAATATTTATGACGAAATACTGATTCATTCAGATTCATAAGTACTGGCATTCTTTTGTCATGACTAGTAGTCGGTTATCAAAACGGAATATTTGTATCAGTTGGTTTCATTACAACCGAATGTTTGTTATTGTAACAGAAATTCTGAGAAATATTTAAGTTTAAATAAAATTTGTACAAAAGAACTATAGACCACTGCATTAAAAATTATAAATAATTATTTAAAGCATAATTTTATTCTGAATAGAATGATTGACGTTCACCGTTATAACACACATAATAAATATAATTTCTATTTATCATTATTTAGAACGAACAATAGAGATAAGAATTGTTTATATAGGTGTCTCAAACAATTTAACGATTTACCAAACGCGCTTAAAAAAATAAACCAAATTCGGATATTTAAAAAAGAAATCAAAAAATATATTTAACTCCATAATAAACAATAATAGTAATGATTGTACTTAATTAAAAAATTAATAATAATAGGTTATAAATATAATTATTTTATAAGTCTGTAAAAATAATTCTTGTTAACCTAATAATTTGATAACACAGCAATCGCTAAGATCAATAAATTTAATTTATTTTAAGAAATTGTAAACAATTCGAAATGTAATATTTCATAATTGAAATTAATCAAGAAAAAAAAACAATCATTTTGTTTGAGTTTATATTAGCTTATTCGAAGATATAAAAGCCAATAGCAATGGTTATCATAGCCAATTGTCCGAAACTATTACAACCGAACTTTTGAAACCGCAAAATTATCGGTTAACACAGCCATATTTTCAACTGTGTGTGTGTACTTAGAGTACTTGCAACTACTTTGAAGCTGCAAGTACTCTAAGAAAGCTTTTAGAACTGAAATAACCTCAATTTGGACTAGTAGATAAACTCAATAAAATTGTGCGTGCACATCGGACTTGATTGTTGGATACATCAGGTTATGGATATACAAGAATGAGACTCTCTATCTAGAAAATTATATTTTAATTTGAGACAGTCTTCTGAATTTGAAATTAGCCCTTTAATATTATATATTTATACTCTAACCATCATCATATAAATTTCTAAATGATACACACTGTATATACATTATACAAGTACATAAATATATTATCATGATTATTTAATTTTATGTATCCATATATTATATATATATATACATACATATTTTTATTAGTAAATGAACATTAAAACAGAAAATTGTTATTTGGATATAGTTAATATTTGTATGTATATAATATGCTGGTCCTAGATAGAGTTGTAAACGAAAAAGACTTGGAGAAAAGTTTCCCAAAACGAAATAGAAAAATGAAAATAGGAAATTCAATAGAAAATCTATTGAAATTTTTTCCTCCTTTTTTTCATTATTTTATTATCTTTGTTTTTTTTTTGGTTTTTTTTTTTTTGTTCATCAATTGAAAAACACTAAACATACCCTATAGTGTAATACTTTAGGAATCCTAAGAGTGGAGAGATCAATTTTGCTTAATAGACATTTCATGACTATCATCAACAGGAAGTGCAAGATACTTGAAAAATAATTTTCAATCAAACATTGATTGAGAAACCAAAAGGAATTTTTCTCTTAAAAAAAAAATAACAACAAAAACAAAAAGAAAAACAATAATATAAAATTTTCATTTTGTTGTTCTTTTCTTTTAACAATTGAATAGCTTGATAATAACATTTACTAGCCTATACCTTCTATCTAAATAAAATATACATGGCTGTGTATATGTAAATATATTGAAAGCATTTTTAATAGTATTTTATCCTTGTACATATTATATATCTAGTAATAAGAAGAAAACTTCAGGTCAGTTAATAGAATAGAAATTGTTTGGATGTTTACATAAATATTTTTCTAAATTTTTCTTTTATTTGAAAATGTTTTTTTTTTTTTGTTTTTTATATCCTTAAATTGTGTTTATAAATATTAAATGGTATTATGAAATTAGTTCATAGTTTGTAAAGTTTCTTTGAAATTATTTTGAAATTTAATAAATTTAAGTAAATTGCAGGTGTTGGATTGCTTCTTAATTATCAATGTCTCAGTTTTCATTCTTTTAATATTTCAAAGGATATAAACAGGATAACTGCCCGATATTGCTATACACCAAATACTTGAGGTTTGCCTTTTACACCCTGATGTAAGAAGCTGACTTGGAATCACGGTAATATTATGTGCTCACACAGGATACAACAGAAGCAACAATTAGGAACATGGTGTTCGTCAAAGAAACTGATATTTTCAATAAAATCTAGTAAAACTAAAAAAAAAACAACTAATATGATGTTGGACAATTTTTTGTTGTATTTCGTTATATATGTAATAAATTGAATGTAGTAATTAATATAATTTAACCTTTTAGTTTGCATATATTTGATTAAATCAATAATACGGTTTGAATAACATTCAATGGAATACCAGCTTTAGTATCAAAGATTGATGAATGTGTATCACTAAGGAAGTCAGTTAATACAACTTCTTCTTCAGTATAATCCAAAATTCCTTTTAATGGACCTTCGGCAGCTTCTTTAACATTTTGTTTAATGGTATCATATGATGCTGGTTTACCCAAACGAACGGTTAAATCAACAACTGATACATTTGTTGTTGGAACATGGAATGCCGGACCAGTTAATTTACCATTTAAACCTGGAATAAGTATACCAACAGCTTTAGCGGCACCAGTTGAAGCTGAAATGATATTTTGACCAGCACCATGCCCAAGTAACAAAATTCCTCTCATAAGGGTCTAGTAGAGTTCTATGAGAATTAAGCCAAGAGTATTACTCTCATAATTTTACTCTTGTAGAATGCTATGAGTGCCTTATACGATCGTTATGAGAGTAAAAGAGCACCGTTTATGAGAGTAAAAGTCTCATAAGGAAACTACTATGAGAGTATTGAGAAAAGTGCATAACTCTCATTATAAGCTAATTGTGAGTGCTTAACTCTCATTATGAGTCTAATTGTCAGAAAGAGGTAGAAACATATTAATCTAAATGTATTGGTTTCATTTTTTTAGAATAATTATGGAGAGTTGAGTTAAATAAAGTTTATGTTTAATTTTATGTATGTGTGATCATAAGTAAGTATGTATATATTAAATATTAAACTAAAATAAAATACTAAATGAAATAAAATTATAGCAAATTAAAATAATTTTTTTATCAATAATAACCAAAATTTACCTGGCATTGAGATTTTATTGATAAAAGTAGGCATTTTACCTCGAAAAAAAGCAATGCGCTCCAAATATATTCAAAATTTAAATAATTTTAATAATTTTTTTTTAACCCTTTTGGGTTCTATAATGCTATTTTTACCCATATATCTGAAAATAGTTGACTAAATAAATTTGAGAAAAACTAAGTATAAAAGTTATATTGAATCAATATTGTATCAATGTCAATTGAATCAATATTGTTCCAATATTGCATGACAGTATTTACATGAAACAATTTTCATACAAGATTGATTCAATATTGTTGTGAAAGCATATACACAATACAATTTTTAATAAAAAGTTTTTAATTCAATGAGATTTTCATGAACATGTCTGATTTAGTTGAGCAGAAAAAATTTATATTATTATGTAGTGCGTTGCTAACAACAGAAATTGGTTCAATATTTATGTATGCGTCTACATGAAGCAATATTGATACAATATTGTGGAATTTACGTTCAATATTGAATGAAAGCATTTACACGCAACAATTGCCATTCAATATTGATTCAATATTGATACAATATTGTACCGTGTAAATCCGTGTTGTACTTTCAAGCTAAAATCTTAATTTTAATGAAATTTTTTTTATTTGAAATTGACAAATTTTTTCCAAATAAATGATGATGATAATAATACCTATACATATAATATAATTTTGACCAGTACTTGGATAATTTTTTGAATAAATTTACATGGACGTCTAAACGTTGAACCATAAAATTGAATCAAAGTGATATATATTTTTGTTTGAAAAAATTACTTAGCGACGTAAGGGTTCATATGGAGAAAAATAAAAAAAACTCCGTATAATGGCCGCTGTTGGTTTAGTTTTCTTATAAGATAAGAACTCTTGTTATGAGATAATTACTCTAATTATGAGGGTATTATTTCTTTTACAATAGCATTTTGTTTTGCTTATAATAAATAAAATTTGTGTTTATTTCAAAAATTTGTTTTAGCTTATTAAATAAACGAGATTAAATTCATATAAGAATATATATTATAATTAATAGTATCAGATTTATAATAGTACATATTCCTAACAACACTTTTAGTTCTTGTTGTCTTATGTTAAACGAAATTTTTCCATTTTGTCTATATCATTTTATAATCATAGACCATCACACCATAATTTACCAGATGGATCATCAACAGTGTTTTGTGTGCCAGTTGTTGCATGAATAGTGGTCACTAAACCTTCAACAATTTCAAAGTTTTCATGAATAACTTTAGCTAAATGAGTTAAACAATTTGTTGTGCAACTGGCATTTGAAACAACATTCGTTGATGGATTAAAGGCTTCTAAATTTTTTTATTTAAAATTGACGAACATTGGTGCATCAGCTGATGGAGCTGAGATGATAACTTTTTTGGCACCACCTTTTAAATGAGCA
Organism: Argyra leucocephala; assembly: GCA_963942445.1. NCBI lineage: Eukaryota > Metazoa > Arthropoda > Insecta > Diptera > Dolichopodidae > Argyra > Argyra leucocephala. The sequence goes on from OZ012680.1 coordinate 73,634,798, forward strand.
CCAGCTGATTTCCAGTCAATAACAGCTGGGTCACGTTCACAGAATACCTATAATTTATTTCCATTAATAACCTTCAACACCAACGGTACCCTTGAAAGGTCCATGTGTTGAATCATATTTGAACAAATAAACCATGTACTCAACATTGATGAATGGATCGTTTACAGCAACTACTTGAGCAACTTTATCAACGGCAACACGCAATACCAAACGACCAATACTACCGAATCCATTAATACCAATTTTTGGCATGATGAAAGAGTTATTAGTTCACTTCTATAAAATATTTAACTTAACATCACGTCCGCTTCAAGAAGACGATTCATATAAGCTATTATAAGCTATGCTAAATTCAAAATTAAAAACTTTAAGGTGGAAAATCTTAGCTTGAACTTGAAAACAAAAATAAAGTAAATCTGAATATAAAACAAAAAATAATAAAAAACAAACTAAGGATATTTGAGGATATGTAAGGATGTGAAGAAGCTATGTAAGAAACCTTAGGCTTGATAAAAGAAATAAAATAAAATAATTGCTCCAAAAGGGCACCTAAATACGCTTTAAACAAATATGGATTGTAATAATAGACTACTGTGGTACTCGCTCTGAAATCATCATCGAAATTTCCCAAGTCTTTGGATGTACATTTATGTTCTTTTGACTCCATAGAATTTCCTGTTTACTCCGAACAAATTTCTTTTTTTTTTTTTTATAAATTTCTAAGTCTCGACATTTTTCATAAATCACTTTATGGCACCAGTGAACAAGAACTGATTGTGCTCGTCAATTTCCAACATTAAAATTTCTCTAATATAAGCTATCCACAGTAATAAACTATCCAAGAATAATATCCGCATTATAAAATTAATAGTAAAAATGTGTATGCAATATTTCGTCAGCCTCATTCTGATTTTCGGTAGTTCAACATTGTTAAAACAACAACTGAATATATTTCAGGCTTTTTAAATCTGTACTATACTGTATAGCGATTATATTTTACTTATCTAAACAATATGAGCTCATGGGATACAAATCGCCTGATTCTAAATACGACTTTAAAGCAATAACAGCGTTTATTAAGGACATAGACCTGCAATTCTGAAATGGACGACGAATTACAATAGATCTTAAGAGGTAGGGGTTACTTAGAACTTTCCAATTTAAACATATTTAAATTGTATGGAAAATAATTTCACTAATAATCAAAATAAAGATTTATGGTATTCAAGCACCAGTACGTCATGATGTTTTGATCTATGAAAAACTATCAAAAACGGATTTATTTACCATTCTACTTTTCGGTAAAGAACGAAGTGAATACCAAGCTTAATGCACCTAAAACTGCTATCGTTTTGTTAAAACTAAAACTAGTTAAAATTAAAACTAGTCGTTTTGTTAAAATTAAAACTAGTCCCATTAGGAATTATTGAGACATAAAATCCACATTTCATTTTTAAGTCTAACAAAGTTTTTATTGTCAACTATAAGCGTAATATTTCTACATTGACATGTTGAAACAACTTTTAGCTTATAGCCATATTTTTTATTTCGTTCTTTTATGATACAAATCTTGAGATCTCCATGAATATTAGCATTACGAACATAGCAAGGAGTATTCGACAATGTTTTCGACATGTTCTACTCCATATTTGAATACCCTATGTCCAACTGGATTTATATTACGTACTTTATATTTGATTGTAGATCTAAATTTTGTTATAGACATGTCAAAAGCATAGATATCTGCCCGATGATACCCAATACAAGTGAAGGTATTTCAGACAAGGCTCTTAATGTAATTTTATCAAAGAGAGTGTGTTGCACGATGACAATATACCTTGACTGATGTCCGTTTGATAATTTGGTGAGAAATACCTCAGTTATATAGTGGTTCATTTACATTACGAATCTATAAATTAATAGTAATTTGTGCCAAAACACATTGATGTTGTTAATAATAAATTTGTAGTAATACTAAATGCTACATTAATAAATTAGAATATTAATTCTATTGTTTAAATTGCACCTACGATATTTTGTCAGCTTTCTATCATCATTCTCCTATATTTCAGTACAGAAAATCATTACTTATGTTATAGCAGTTTTCAGACACACTTAGAAGGACACTAGAAAACTATTTTATTCGCAATGATGAAGGAAGTAAGTTTTTTCCACAATATCGATATTCACGAAATAAAATTATTACAGAAAGGAAATTCAACTTTGAATTGCCAAAAAAAACAACTTAACTTGAACAATTTAAATAACAGAGTTAAGATACATGGGGGCTCCGGTTTGGGATCGACAGGGAAACACTTGATCGGTCGCTGACCCAGATGCGTAATTGTCAAGTTCTTATTCAAGTGTTTACATTACCTCCATGTGGTGACCCCTGTGGTGACCCCATGTGGTGACATAGCATTCGCTGGTAAGCATGCCGAAATTGTAAATGCACCAAAACCCTCAAAATTTTGAGGTTGGCGTAAGGCTGACTTTCTTACCCGTAAAAATTACATAGTTCAGAGAGACGCAATTGAAGCCTCGGATTCGATCGAAATTATAGGAAACAGACCCGGCAAACGTTTAAAGGACTCCGATTTAACAATTTGCAGTTGGAATGTAAGAACACTCTATCATCCAGCTGCATCTAACAGGAAATCCGAAAATTTTAATTAAAAAAACGAACATGCGATATATATTACAGCTGCCACGAAAAACATCACATATTTGGATGCGGATTCGTAGTGTAAAACGGCTTAGAAGAAACGTCATTGATTTTACACCTGTTAATAAACATCTAGCCGTCATCCGTATCAAAGACAAATTCTTCAATATCAGCTTAATATGTGTGCACGTACCAACCGATGAGGCGGAGGACTCCACTTAGAATGAATTCTACGACATCCTAGATAAAACATATGGGTCCTGTCCTGAGTACGATGCTAAAATCTGTAAGGAAAACGGTTGGTAACCATAGTTTCACCCCACCACCACAGATAATGGAAACCGAAAAATCGATTTTGCAGCAGCTCGTAATATGGTTATAAGTAGCACAAATTTCCCCCATAAAAATATCCAGAAAACCTGCCTGTCTCCGGATGGACGTACAGCGAATCAAATTGACCACATTATGATTGACGCACGACATGCTACCAGCGTGTCGGATGTACGTACCTATCGAGGAGCTAACATCAACTCTGACCACTTCTTAGTTGTGGCATAATCAGCATAACATTCGTGGGATCAATAAAACTAAAATAAAATGTCAAGTCAAACGAAAGAGTCATAACACAGATAAAAAAAATCCACGAATTGCGAACTGACATAGAAGAAACAAAAAATATCTTTGAAATAATGCTTGATATTCGCAATTTTATCATTAAAGTCAATTTTTAAATTCAATTCTATTGAATCTCAAATTCTATATTTCTAGATTCAATTAAAGTCAATTTCTGAAGTTGTTTTTTTTATTTTATATATCAGTTTTCCTTCATAATAATATGCAGTCAAACTTTCAAATCATTTTCCCTTTCTATTGGAGCCCATTATTGTTTTATTGTCATTTATTTTATCGCAATGATACTGCATTATATGTGTACTGGACCAGGTCAAAAAGCTATAAGCTTTAATTCTGAATAAAACTTTGAACCTTTTGAAAGGTAGGGTCTTTACCGCTACCATGCGCCAGCTAGCGTTTGACTCTTTCAGATATAATACTAAAATTTTTCCGAATTCCAACGAATATCTTTATAGTGGTCAGGATAAATTTCAAAGCCTTAAAAATATCACAGTAAACAAAACATTGTTTTTCCTGTTTATGTATCTATCTATATTTTATATACATATTTTTTCCATTCAAGTTTTATATGGAGTTATTAAAAGCTGACGAAATAGTGTTTCAATTTAATAAAAAAAAAATAGTAATAAAAACAAATAAAAGGAAAATAACATCCTTAAATTATCCTTAAGAGAAAAACTATTGTAATAGAATTTTTTTATGGGTTCAGAAATTCATTGCGGAATGGATATTTCCAGTAATTAGATAAATTATTGTGTATAATATGTATATAGAATTATATAATATGTAGGTATAAATCGTGTTATATAACTGTCTTAAATTAAGAAATGTTCGACGATGCAGTGATGCAATTTATTAGTTTTATATCAATTAATATTAAATTTAAGTAATATTGTTTACCCTATTATTATAATATAGTTAGTTATATAATGTTACTTTAATAAAAAAAATTTAAAAAATATTATCAAATATAGAATATATAGATTTTAGATTTATTTTCTATTTAATTTGTTATTTTTTATAACTAGCAAACCATTTCAGTGTATTTTTACTTTTTGTTCAAACTTTAACATTCATTTATTCATTTGATTCCAACTACCCCATATGGCTGTTGATCAACAATCAGAAACCCCATCTAATTTTGTTTCGATATAATTATGATTTTTAGCTTATAATTTTGGTAGAAACACACATACATTTTGTTTGTGTTTGTTGTTTTTTTTTGTGTACCTACAACAAGAGATGAGATGATATTTCTCTTCCTCCTCTCAAGCAATTCCGTCGCATAACACGAGAGGCATCAATTGCCCACCCTTTCACAGTGGAAATTCGGAGATGGTAGTCCGGTTATGGAAATTCTTTTGTGCTAACACTACAACTCTACATACATTTGTTACCGTGTTCAGCTAGTTTGCTGAAGTCGTTATGTTATCCTACTACTAATCGGAAGGTTGCGGGTTTGAATAGCGATCAGGACATGAATTTTGGAAACATTTTTTTTATTATTCTTTGAAGTTAGTGGGATGATGGGACCAATTTTATTATTAGTAAAAGGAACGCTCGAATTGTTTATATAATTTAATTCTTAACGAAAAAAATAATTTATTCTGTTTGACTGATAGATGCCAATAGCTGAGTACAATATTGGGGATTCTGAGGGTTTGTAACGTTGTTAGTTAGTTAGAATTGCTAGTTTTCCAAAAATATATATCTTTAATGGCGCATCTTATCCTTTAAGGATGAAAAGCACATTTGAAAGTATCCTTGTTGTTTTGATGTTTTTGTATACAATTGGTTATATCTATTGATCTATTAGGTATATATATATTCCGTTATATATGCTAGAAAGATAACGGTTTGGAGCACATTTTAACATTTATTTTATGATGACTGATGCTGCTGTTACAGAGATATTGTAGTTAAAAGTAGAAAATTTTGAAAACAAAAACAATCTTTACTTTCTTTCTTTAAAAACCAAATACCTAAAGATTTTACTATAAAACTACCCCAATATTTATATATTGTTGGAACGGTATGGTTTTTTTCTATAACTCATAGATACATATTTTATGTCTAGTGTCGAATAGTTTAGAAGATAAGAATTTATTAAAAAAAATTGTTTTTTTTTACCCTTTTTCTATATAAAACTTGAAAAGTGCCTTTTACGAATGACATTAGGTCCTACGCCGATACAACATCTCCCTCAGAAGAGCCAAAAATTTAAAATGTTTATCCAAATATAACCATTAAAAAGGACGAAGTTACAGTTGGGTCACCAATTAGAAAAATGGCGCAATTTTAAACGCGGGAAAGGTAGCCTGAGGCTGAAAGCGAAGCACCAGCCCAAATGTGGGAATTGTACTCCATCTTGGATCGTAAAATAATTTATTGATATTCAAATACTCTACAACTTGTAAAAGTAAAGCTCATTTAAAACCGTCTGTAAAGTCGTTTATTATGAGCGAGCTTCTTTCAGTTATTCAAGGTTTTATCGACATTGACTTCTTTTAATATAACTGACAATATTTGAATAATCAAATCAACAATTTGGAAAATAGGGACAAAAATGTCGATTTATTTTTTAGAGAATATGTGATGAGAGTACGAGAGATCTGTAACACGTAAGAAATATTCACAATGGGTGTTAGGAGTTGTGTGCCAGATATTGACCAAAGCAATCAGAACTTTGAAAAACGGTAAAAATTTTTTTTATTTATTTGGAGGATAGGACATAAGTACCCATTTTCACGTCTGTAAACAGCTTTGGGTTTTTAAAAACTCTTGATTAGTTTTCAGAGTTGAATTGTGTGGCAGCTACCTGAATTTGTTACTTAATAGCATTTTGAAGTACTTCGTCAGCTTTTTTTTAAAATCATTTTTAGCGTTATTTATACTAAAAATTATTATCCTAAATTTGAGTCTATTTTTGAAAATGCGAGTACAGCAAACAAAATTCTATGAGTATAAATTATTGAAATATAAGACATAATGAAAAAAAAATAAACTGTTATCTAATTACACAATTTCAAGGTATAATAAAAATGCTGGACTTATTACAAAATAAAATTTAAATATAATTTAGAATCAGCAACAATTTTTGGTCAACAATATTGCATGATTTTAAATATAAACTTTTGTGGCCACACTAACTATTTCGTTTTTGAGTGGTAAAATATTTCTATGCCAATAAAATACTACTTCAACACAACTTCTTCACATTAATTTAATTAAATATAATTTATAATAATAAATGATACTTATAAGTGACAAATTTATTACTGTAATTATAATTAGCAAATTAAAGTCGATTAGAAGTTATGGATTTTCCCACTTTAATTTTAATTTATGTAAAATATTATAAGCTGACTTTATGTTTATTTTTAATTATTTTACAATTCAAATTTAATCCCTAGTTTTGATTTTCAACTTAATTTATTCTGCTTTATTATTTTTTATAAGGCCTAGCAGATAAAATGATTTTCTTTTTACACATTTAGTTAAATAGAAAATTTGCTTAGATATAAAATATAATTACGATGCAGTGAAAAATCTGAAAATTGATAGAAAAAAATTTATTAAAGATTATTTTTAATATAGAAAAATAAATTTTTGGTAGCTTAAGTGAACTCAGGCAGGACACTCTATCAACTTTGATTTGCAGTTAATTTATCTTATCTATTAGAGGGACAAAATAAATATAATTACGTTGGAATTGAAATAAATTTTATTATTCATAAATATTACAATCAAATATAAATAACCATTCTGATACCAAAAATGCACACCATCGATATTAAATTATCTAAAGATTTATAAGTAAAAAAATGGAGATAAAGAAAGTGAAAGAAATAATCCTTAATTGATGATAAATTAACTAAATGATAAATTAACTTCCCCAAGTAAGCCTAAAACTATTCACGTATATTATATCAAATGATATATGTACTCAGATTAAGTTCCTTTTCGAAAACTATTTTTCAGATTATAATGATATCCAAACCGTAGAAGGTACCAAACAAAGTAAGTACTTATAGACCGATCAGTCTTGTGATGTCAAAAATATTCGCAAAATTAATATCCGACAGATTGAATAGGGTGATTGCCGAACGAAATCATCAGTTTGGCTTTCGTCACAAACATGGGCCAATTCATAGGTTATTTAGTCAAATAAACAACTCAATTAATAAGAAAAAGTATTGCTCTGCAGCTTTTCTGCAGGACATTACTCAAGCCTTCATCAAAGTTTGCACAAACAAACTTCTGCACAAACTGAAAAGGTCTGTCTCTCATCACTACCATAAACTTTTTTCATCAAATCTGTCAAAAAGAAGATTTTTTGTTAAGTACAATGGTGAACAAACTACATTAAAACAAATTGAATCTAGTGATGCTCGGGGAAGTGTCTTAGGATCACTGTTATACCTCATTTTTACATGAAACCTTCCAATATAAGCGAGCTTTCCAATTAATCTCACTCCTACTTTTTCCGATGTCACAGCTGTCTTCATGTCCTATTCCGATCCATGTTTAGTTTTCGAAAAACTTCAGAATTATCTGCTAGGCATAAAAGACTGGCTAAAACTTGGATAATCAAAGCCAAGCATAGCTTAGAGAATTGACATTAGCAGCAAAAACAAGCAGTTAAGAATTAAGTTCAATCAAATTCACTGGCTGATAGGACGCTACTCCAAGATGTTTTTAGAGTGTAAATTAGCAGTATATAAAGATATCATCAGATCAATCTGTATTTACCGGATGGACCTATGGAGAATTTTTCAAAAAAAAAGGAAAACATTGAAAGTGCAGTCAACGACGTCACTAAAAACATACAACAAGCATCTTGGACAGCTACACCCGGTTCTTTTGACCAGCATATTACATATCAAACTTCGCGTAAAATAAGAGGGAATTGATTATGATATGAAAATAAAAATTGCCCGGTCTAAGGCAACAATGGAAAAACACATGAATCCCAGAACAAAAAAAGAACATCTAAAGACAGTTAAATCGTATAATTAAGGAACTAAAATATTAGCTAAAAAAAAAACAATAAAGCACTTCATCTAAATTGATGGCAACCACTGAATATGATCTGTGAAAGGCAAAAAAAAAAAGTCAAACAACCTTAAAATCACCCACCAATTCAACAGCTAAATGGAAAATGGGCAAGAAATTATGAACAAAAAGCCAAGGTATTCGCAGAACACCTTGGTAGCGTATTCAGACACTGGCCTCTACCAACAAGCTCAGACAACGACAACAGAAGTCGAAAAGGAAATACAAGAACATATGAAAGCTGGAGTTGCCAATAAAAAAATTTAATAAAAAAGTGTTAAACTAAGTAATAATGAAGAAAATCGACGCAAAAAAGTCACCAGGATATGATTTGATCACTGGAAATATATTACGCTAAATTTCACCACTAGGCCTTATTAAACTGACACAAATCTTCAATGCGAACGTAAGCCACAAATTTTTCCTAAACCAATCGAAAATTTCGCAAATCCTAATGATATTAAAACCAGGCAAAACATCTGAAAACGTTTAATCATATCGGCCAATCAGTATTCTTCCAGTGTTATCTAAAGTGACGAAAAAACTAATCTTACGACGTCTTCAATCAATAGTTGAGCAAAAAAAATTAATCCCGGCACACCAATATCGCTTCAGACATAAGCATACCACAATGGAACAAATACATAGAATTGTAATTAAAATAAATCAAGATTTTGACAACAAAAACTTTTGCTCTGCACTATTTCTCAACATAAGCCAATCATTCGACAAAGTCTGGCACAAAGGAATTCTCTACTAATTAGAACAAAATTTACCATATCACTACTATAAGAATTGTTAAAAAGCTATCTGGAAAATCGCTATTATTTTGTCAAACAAAATTAATACTTTACCACCCTTAAAGATATTTATAGGGGAGTTCCACAAGGTAGCGTTCTAGGTCCAGTGCTTTACTTGCTATACACTGCCCATTTACCGCAAACATCAAACACAATGATAGCTACATTTGCCGATGACACAATCATACACTTTCATCTCACAAGGATAAGAATGTGACTTTTAGACTCGTGACAGAGAGCTTAAACAACATCGAATTATGGTTGAACAATAATGGAAGATTAAAGCCAATGAAGCTAACTTTAATCACATTAAGTTCATATTAAGGATGGATACATTTCCTACAGTATTTTTGAATAGTAATGCTGTTCTTCAAACAGAAAATGTCAAGTATCTTGGAATGCATTTGGATCGCCGTCTGAATTGATAAAAGCACATCTAACCAAAAACAATTCAACTAAGCACAAATTTGAGAAAATTGTATTGGCTGGTCGGTAGAAGGTCTTAAATGACACATGAAAACAAATTGCTGATATATAGGGGGTATACAATTATGGGGAACAGCCAAAAAAACAAATATTGAAATATTACAACGCTTCCAAAATAAAGTACTGCGAGCTTTAGTTGATGCACCTTGGTTTGTGCCAAATTCCATAATACATAATGATTTGCAAGTGTCGACGGTCCAAGACGAAATTCATCGGCACAACCAGTAATATCGTGATAGATTAAATAGTCATCCCAATGACCCAATGTAATAACAAGTAAACTTATGAATCCTACACGACATACAAGATTACAACGAAATTCACTAGGAGATCTGTAGAAATTTCTTTACAATATTATTAATATATATATTCATATTTTTTATTATAAATTAGGAAATTGCTTTTATTGGATTGTAATTTCACATGTCTATTATAAATGAAGTAAGCCAAAAGTATATTCACTTATTGTATTATTTTTAATTAACATACAGATTGTGAATAAAAAGCCAGAAAAAAATGTATATGTCAAAATAAATGTTCATGACATTCAACTTGAATTAGATTAGTTTTTATGTGCCACACAGTATAGTTAATAACGAACTAGCTACATTTAATAATAACTAAATATATAAATAATAGCTAGATATTAGTATAAATTGCCGATAAAGAACTAGCTACTAATAATAACTAATTGCCGATAAAAATATTTATATTATTAAGAACTGTCCATAATTATTTTAATATACTTTTTAAATGGATTTTTAGTCAAGATCAGAATTCAAAAAATTTGTGCTAAAAGTTTTAATAGCCTTTTGGAAATAAATAATATAGTTTTTCATCAATGCATTTAGCATCATTAATCTGCGGAATCTCTTAATAGAAATCAGCACTAAAACAATTAGTAAACGAACATTATCAAAAATGATAATCTTTTAATTGAGAATCTTAACGAACGATAAAAACTTAAATTAAGAGGTGATATCAATTTTTTTATTTAATTTTTTTTTTCTTGTATTTTCATTATTTTTTTCTTTCATAGTTCGATTTTCTTGAAAATGGTAGATTCTTAAATTGAGTCGACAAATAAAATAATTTATTATCAAAACTCTAAATATAATATTATTATCTATATAAATAAATTAACAAGTATGCTATATATATACATATATGTATATATATGCATATAAGAAAAATTCAATAAAGTTCATAATTTTCTTGATAATCCTAAAAATCTTATATAAAAAGTAAACAGAAGAAAAGATGAAATCTTAAGAAAGTTTGCAAAGAAATTTGAAGGTATTAAGTATGAAAAAATTGTTCTACAAGTTATAGTTATATAATTTTTATATACAGAAATATATATTTATAGTATTGTATAGTATTTTAAAGTTTCTTAAATTATTAAGAAACTTTTTAATAATAATGAACATTTTTTTTTTATAAAGTTTTCATTTTAAAAAAGAGATTAAAATTTTTTATATTATTTTTTTTTTTTAAGAAGATTTTCATTTTAACTACTGTACTGAAAATTCAATATTATTAACTTTTATGAGTAATACGAATTAAATGATTTATTTAATGAATGAAATACTTTACTTCGGTAATTCAAATAAGAATTTAAATAGTTAAAATATAGACTTAAGGTATGCAATTGAATTTAATTTAATAATTTGATGAGTATGGAGTTATGTAATACATAATTTCATTGCGGCTACATATTCCAAAGTAAAATGAATATAGATCAAAAAATAATTCAGTTTATCAAGAACATGTATTGAGCTCAAAACGCCCATATACTTTCAGAAGAATTCATCACAAAAGATATTGAATGTAGACGAGGACTACGACAGGGTTGCGTATTGTCACCTTTACTGTTTAATCTGTACTCCAAAACAATATTTTAGGTAACGATACAAAACACAAATATTGAAGTAAAAGTAAATGGTGTTAAAATCAAAACATACGATACGCAGATGATTCAACACTAATTGCCGATAATATAACTGATCTACAACAATTTTTAAATTCGATAAAGTTTCGCAGAAAACTTTTCGGTTTAAATATTAACATAAGTAAAACCAAATTGATGGTTATTTCTAAGACCGACACATATTCAACAACATAACATTAACCATAAATAACATCATAATTGAACAAGTCTCTAGTTTCAAATATCTAGTATGTTGGCTAAATGAAAATTGGAACTCAGATATAGAAATAAAATACCGAATTGGAAAATGATCGTAAGAGTTGTTTTGTACAATATAATAAAGTTTTATGTAACTGTATCTATATCAATTTCGAAACAAAAATCCGATTCGTTAAATGCTACGTGTGGTCGATACTTCTCTATGGTATGTAAGCGTGGACACTGAAAGTAATGGTCATGAATTAACTTGAAGTATTTGAAATATGGGTGTACCGCAGAATATTGAAGATATCATGAGGGGATATCAGATGGGTAGAACGAGTGAACAATAGTAAGGTTCTAAGTAGAATAGGTATAGAAACCGTGAGTTGTTATTACAATCAAATGCAGACAAACAACAAACAACTTATCTGGTCATTTGATGTGAAATGACAAATATTATACCCTACAACTGATTTTTCAAGGTAAAATTGGAGCCAGAAGAATATTAATTCTCTTTAAATTCCCAACATAATCAAAATTGCAACTTCTGGCCCTGATCTATTTAATTGATTTTTACCATTTATAGAATAAGCTATTGTATGAATGAATCCTTTTGTAGCATTTTTGAATTATTGATTGTAATTGACTATGGGTATATAATGCAAACAAAATATTACCTTAGCATTATCTAGAGATTACATACTTAATTACGTAGGCATTTATTCAATGAGAAAAACAATTGTAGTGAGTAGGATCACTAAAAAGTATCTCCAAATTAATTAAAAAATTGTGAATAATATAGACTGGATTCGTGGAGATATATTAAAATAGGTCTAACGACTGCATCCAAATTGGAATCATAGTACAAAAACTCAACTAGTTATATAATATTAAATATAATGTATATATAATAAATTTTGAAACCTTGTAGATTGCTATGAAAACGCATTTATGTTCAGTGTAGTAAAAACTAACTCCACTCAATAGATTAAATCAAAAAGAGTTTGAGAATATGATGGTCGTCAAATTGCCATTCTCAACATTTATAGATCATTAAATATGTGATAATGTGTACAATATACATTTTCATAATGGCTCAAATATAAGATTATACAAATATACGTTATTTTTATTGTGAATAGAATGAAAGCCGTCAGAAACAACCAATATTGATTTAATACAAGTGATTTTCATACAAAAAAAATGTTGTCATAATGTTGATATATTTAAAGGAACTTTTTGAATGATAACTCCAAACAATCACATGACTAAAGTTATAATACAAAAAAAGCAATAGTATTTTACAAAAATATCATCTATTAAACGGATTTCAATTCAGTACGTTATCATATCTAGGATTTGGATTAATTGGATAGATGGATTTTTTGCAACTAAATTTAGCCACACTGAATTAGCCAAACAGAGCAATAATTGCAAAACAAAATCTCCAAAATAAATTCAATATATAGTTATAATTAAATCCATTGCTAATCAAATAAACGACTTTTTAGTTTGATGCTGAAACCAGAAGTGATTTGCATTTATTCTTATTTTTTATATGTAACAATTAAAAACTTAAAACTATACTTATATTCTAAGATGCTCTCTTAAATGATCTCATCGTGTGATATTACGGTTATTGGACTCTATTATTGGGTTTGTAATACCACACGATGAATGTATCTTTATTTATTTATAGTGCGGGAGAGTGACGTTATATTTGATTATAACTATATACAAAAACAATAAAAAAACTACAATGAAAATTAATTTTAGGAAATTTGTTATTATTTTTATACAATTAATTACCATCGTATTATAATTTTCAATGTTACTTATTATAGTACATATGCAAAAAATACATACTTGTCATATTTTTATAAATATTACAGAATTATTGTAAGTTGGTACAATTTAAAATTATTAAGATGAACATAAAAATCAATACAACTGCTCATCTCATATTCACGATCTATTATTTTGGTACACCTTTAATACACTCTACAATACTAACACTCACTTCGTATATAACCGTGAATAATTTCAAAAGATTGTGATAAGATTAATATGGTTATGACACTACGAATAATAATATGGTAATTCTTAGAAACCTACCTTTTAATTAGAATTAGGCATAATACAGTATAATTAATTAAATTCTAAAACAACTAACACAATTAAAGTTTTTATATTATAAAACAATCTTTTTGATGAAACTGAACAAATACGGGTATTGTATTTTGTATGTTGGTTGTTGGTAAAAACAAATTCAATACCATTGTAAATCATTTGAATTTTATTTAGAAATTATTACTTTGAAAAATTTATCAAGCCTACAGTAAAATTTTATACTTCAATTTTATTTATTTTGTATAATAAAATAACGTTTTTTTACATATTCTATTAAAATTAACTTTATTGAGTTCCGTTTTCTTTATTTTAATTTTCTTTTTAATAATCAAATAATTTTATAACTGGTTAAAGATGTAGGCATAGTATATATATACATCAACATCAGTGTTACAAATAATATTATCTATGTTATACCTTTAGATGAAAAATCAATAAAAATATTCTTGATTTTGTAATATAGCTAGCATTTTTTATTTTGCTTTGTATAGGAACAATAAACAATATTAAATACATTTATATACCGGGTGATTTATAATGGATAGTAATAGGTTAAATTTAATAAAGTTTTATCGGACAAATTTATTTGTTTTTTTTTTCTTTGATGTCAATATTGTTATAGGAATCAACATTTTTTGTTTAAATTGAGCCCATAATACATGTTGATTGTTTTCAGACGCGAATGTCAGTACGGATTGTAATTAGATATCAATTTATTCCGTACAATTTCATATAAGCATTATCTATAATTATAATTGACAAGCATTTAAGGACCTGTACAGTAGACACCTTTTCATTTTATTTATAAATATAATATATAAATAAGTTGTATATATGATCGAAATGCGCATACGGGTTAAAAAAGTTTCTATTTGGTTTATAATATTCAAACTTTTAAATAAAATATAGCCATTTTGTGTCATTCAACATCTTATTATTTATATATTAATTAAAGGAAATTTATTCTATTAATTTTTTTAAGTAACTGTTTCGAATTATTGTTTTATATATTTTGGTCATTTGTTGTAATTATGTATAGTTTTGGCTAAAGATATGTATATGTATGTACCTCTTTAATTACAAAAATATTTTATTTTTAGTAATTTTATCCATTAAATGTCACTGACTATAGGGAATATATCAAAAACGAAACAGTATATGAGGGACGTGTATTTACATGTCCAAAATAAAACTTACTAACTTCAATGCTTTTTATTAAACATGAGTGGTTTGTGCTTTATCGTGAGAAGTCTATGTCAGTACGTAAATTACTTTTTTTAAAAAACTTTAAATTTCGTTTCAACTGTAATTATAATTACTCAACAGGGGCCCCTATTTTTTTTATATTGTAATTGATACAATGTTTACAGTATTATATGTTTCTCAAACTTTACACAATACCTTCTTCATTATCATTCTTGATACATTTTATAGTTAAAGTCTTAAAAAAAGAGTGGCAATATAAACTAAAAAGCATATTCCATAAGTATTTAAACAGACGCTCAATAGAATATCAGAATTTAGTGTCGAAGATAAATTGTCTAAAGAAAATCATAAGCAAAAAAATTTCCCTGCATTTCAACGAAAAATTTCAAACTTGATTAAAAAATATCAAACCTGGCCCACAAGCCTTTAAAGAAATAAAAAAAATTGTTGCGACAAGAACTGACATGGTAGTGAACGTGACACCAAATGGAACACTTTTATTAGAAGCTGAACAGAAACTGAATGCCTTCAAAAACTACTATGAGCAACTATACAAAGCCAAACCCTTTACCACCGAAACTGATCAACAAATAAAAAATATTGTGGAAGAGTTTCTAAACAACCAAAAAGATAGTCAAAACCAAACAAAACAGCTAGAAAAGTTCAACTACAGTAACAATGCTTTAGGTAGCAAAGAGTACTTTATGAAAGTGTCAGACGTCAAAAACATATGCAGAAACCTTAATACAAAGAAGTCATCAGGGCCCGACGGTATCTCTAACTTTTTAATTAAAAAGTTACCAGATACTGCTTTAATATATCTGTGCATCATTTACAACAACTGCATTAAAAATGGCTACTTTCCCAACACATGGAAAATAGCAAAATTGTTACCTATTTCTAAAAGCAAAGATGAAAAGGAACCAAAAAACTTCCGGCCAATTTCACTCCTTTGAAACTTAGGAAAATTTTTAGAAAGGTTTATTTCATTTAAAATTGAGGACTTTTGTAAAGTAAAAAACATTGTACCGAAAAATCAATTTGGTTTTCAAACTGGCCACTCTACCTTAGACGCACTCTTTAAATTACATACAGATATCGTAGAGAACTTGCGGAAAAAAAAATCTACTGTAGCATTAAAATTGGATGCGGAGAAAGCATTCGACTCTGTCTGGGGCATAGGACTGCAATATAAAATAATTAGGTTAGGATTTCCAGTAGAAATTACTAGAATGATTATTAGCTTCCTAAATAATAGAACTATGTATGTCTTCATTGACGGTAAAAAATCAGGAATAATTAAAGTAAGCTCAGGAGTTCCTTAAGGCTCAATAACTGGTCCTAAATTATACAGCATATATACACGATATGCCTTCCACGCTTAGTGATGGTAGACGCCAAGAAAGATCCAAATCTCTCCTCTAAGCAGATGATACTATCGTTTACTCTCATGCAGAAAACCCGAAAGTAGCAAAGCAATACGTTGAAAAACTCGCCACAAGCATATGTCATTTCAACACAAAATGGAAAATCAGCATAAATGTAAACAAATCGGAATTTACCTGTATAAGAAATGCAAGCGGAAAAGGTCTCAAAAATGCTGTACAACAAAGCAGAGAATTAAATTTGAAAATCGACAATGAAGCAGTACCTTACAAATCAGAAATTAAATACTTAGGAATTCACTTCAATAACTTACTCAAATTCAACAACCATATTAAATTAACACAAAAAAAAAACAGCGGGAGCTTATTCACTTCTTAGATCTCTATTAAGCCACCATTCTCTGAACACACAAACCAAACTTCTCATATAAAAACAGCTTTTACGACCAATTCTAACATACGGGCTCCCAATTTGGTTCACATGCTCGCCCACATGCATATGTGCAAAAAAATTGCAAGTTTTCGAACGGAAAATTTTAAGGAATTGTCTGAATAGATATTACGAATCGTACTGTCGTAGATATTCTAACAAATACCTATATGGAAATTCCAACATAAGACCAATAATGCAATATATGCTGAATAACGCAAAAAAAAATGTTGAAAAAATTAAAAACCACACCAACATAACGGTCAAAAGAATATATAACGAAAATAATATTAATCCTAATTATTACCTTTCACCTTTAGTTATAGGTAATATAAATAATGCACATCTTTTTGAAACATGTCAATCTAGTTTACCATAATTTTATGTATATAACGTCACAACAAAAAATCCCCATAGAGACTAAGCAACTGCAATAAGTTATAGCCGTATTCTTAGTTTTAGTTCTAGTTTTAGTTTTAGGTTTACTCGTAGTATTAGTCACAGTTTAAGCTTTAGTTTAGTTGTATCTTTAAGTAGTTTAGATTATAGGTTAAGTTTTATATTAAAAAGAAAGAAAAAAAAGCACCGGGTTAAAGAATAAAAATAATAGAATGTCCTCCAAAGGTTGGAATCATAAATTTACAGTGGTATCAAACCAAACCTTATAGTTTGATAGATTAAGTATATATTTAAGTATTTGTAAATATAATTATAAGAAACAATATGTAATGTTAACTTATAACAGGCACAATAAATGAAATGAAATGAAATGAATTAAGGTCTTAAGCTACATGCAAATATAATAATATAGCAGTGTCATTAAGCCCAGCAACTTATAGCAGCCAGATTTGGAGTTATACAGCACTGCCAAAACCAGTTTCTTAGAATCATCCCGAATGCATTAAGATATGATTTAAAAGAAGATAACGACAGAGATCTGAAAACAACAATAATTACTAACATCATTAGGAATTATGCTATTAAACACGAAAATAGATTAATTCGACATAGTCATGTTAAAGCGATCAAGTTCTTAAACAGATCAGATGACGTGAGAAGACTGAAAAGAGTATAAAACCCACTTGAATTAAAGTAAACATTTTTTAACAATTTTTCTCAGGACTCTGGTAGTTAAATAAAACTAGGATATTATGGATATAGCTATTCTATAGAAAACGTTCCCTATGCAATCTTAATCATCATTCATTTTAAGTCTATTCATTATCGTAATTTACAATTTAACAAAAATTCAATAATTTAACCAAATATTCAAAATTATTTAATTTAAAACTTAAAATCTGGTGAACTATAATTCTCTAAATATTTGATACACCCTGTATACTTCATGTACACATATAAACATACATATTTGATTTTATTACCACTAAAACCCCAAAACGATCTTTTCAATTTTCTTCATCATAAAGAATTTTATTAATGAAATTTAACAAAAATACTTAAGAAATATATAGAGTTAAATATAAAGAGAGAAAGAGAAGGAGCTATAAATAAGAGTAATTAAATAAAAATTTTAATTGAAATGGCAATAAATGCGTGTTAAATTTCCCTCAAAAGTATTTCAATAATTCAAAGAATTTTAATGGCAAACAAATTTAAATTATGTTCAGTCTCAAATGTTTTTTACAGCTAAAAATACTTTGTTTAATGTAAAAAAATAATATAAAAAAGTGTATAAAAGTAAAAAAAAGTATCAAAATTGAGAAAAAAAAATAAAACATAAATAAAAATAGAAAAAAAAATAACACCCCTCAAAATAACATGGAAAATTAAAACAATAAAAAACAAAATTAATTTTCATCAATTCCATTTAGACGTAACGAAAACAAGAGAACAACAGGAATTAAGAAAAAAGTATGAAGAAATAAGAAAAACAAAGTTAGAATCAAAAAGAAAAAAAATAAAAATAAAGAAAAAATTAGAAAATAACAGAAAAAAAAAATAAAAAACAACACGTTACAAATACCGTTATTACAAAAGGATAAATTATTGAATTACACAAAATTAAAGAAACAAATGAAAATGAAATGAAAACAACAGAACCCAAACAAGATAAAATAATGGGAATGAGAGTTGTAATTAGAGTTGTGTGAAAAAAACAAAACAAATATACAAAATTGTTATTTTATTACACATTTGTATAGGCATTTGGTAAAATTACTTCATTTATTGTTTTTTTTTTTGCCTTTTTTCTGGTTTTGTCCAGTTATTCTACTTTTCTAGTGTATAATAATAAATGAATAGACCATCATTAAACCTTATTATTATACCGATCACCCTTATAATTATATTAGGAAACTACTGTAGTATACCAAATAAAAAAAAAATCAAATTTACATACATACATAAATAGATTCTAATTTATAATAAAATATACTTGAATGTGTGGGTGTCTACATTGTGTCTATTAAGGATTCTTTTCTATTCAATGGTTATATACATGAAAATAATAATCATTTATGATGATGTTGTTGTTGTTTTTGTATTTTTTTCTATGAAAATTATTTTTCAACTATTGAAAAATTAAGATTGCTATTTCTTTTTTACTAAAGATTTAATTATCCTCATTTAAACACTTGAGCTAAATATTTAAGTATTATATAGAATTGTTTAAGGATCGAAAATACATATATGTATATTTGAGGCAAAGAAAAAAGAAAATAATAAAATAAATAACCGAAGAAAATACGATGTGAATTTATCCCAAAATGTTAAATTAATAGTTGTTAAGGGAAACCAACTAACAAATCTTTTACATGAGAATTTTAAGAAATTGGTTTTTTTTTTCTTATCTTTATGGGGAAGGAGAGATTTGTACAGAGTGAGAGTAAATTTGTTTATTATGAAAAATAAAATAAAACAAAAATTCTACCAACATCGGCCATTGATTTTGTATTGCTTTATCAAGTTTAAAGTATAGTGTTAGTTTTAGTTTTATTTATATTTGCAGTAGTCTGATTTAATTATATCCATGCAAACTGACGATTTCTAGGCTAATTCTGCTGTTAATCGTCAGGCTAAAATGTTCATGAAAAAACGCTCGTTAAAGAAAACAACAAAAAATTTTCAAATTTCAATAGGAATCTGTGAATGCGAATTTCTGGAGACTATTGACTTCGTCATTAAAGAATAATGTTCCTCGAACAATGGGAGCTATCCATGATGATTATATTCTACAAATAACAACAACTTCGATGATAAACAAATGCAAATGGCCTCGATTAGAGTTTGGGCTAGATATTTACATGTTAATTGATATTATTATGATATTAAATTTTTAGAACTTTTAAGATTCCTAAAATATTACAAAACTTTAGACAGTAACAATACACAAAATATTTACTTATCATCCACTTATTGGAATGATTTTTGAGATTTTGAGATTTGCGCTTTGTCAATTTAGAATTCAAAAAAATTAATTATTAATGTTTTATTTACTTCTGAGAAAATAATGGCTATTTATTTATTATGAATTACTATTTGAAACCCTGATCAAAATAAATAATGTCACAATAGTGTTTGTACCATGGCATTCTGGATTCGCAGAAATGAAGCTGTAGATTACCAGGAGGAATGCCTCTTTCATAGTGTCAATTCGATTTTGTGGGATTCTTCTTATGCACAACCAAATTACAAATAAAAGTTTGGCTGCGGTGAAAACCTGTCTGGTCAAATGCTACTTACAATTGTCAGCCTAAAATGCACATGCTAAAACACTCGCTAAAGAAAACTAAAACTATTCTAAAAGTTTAAACAAGAAACGGATGTACAACGGTTGCACATAGAGAAACATTATTATAAAATCGTTCAAATCGAAAACAACTTATGTAGCATATGTGAGCTATTGAACATCTATACTTTGTGAATGCGAACAACTAACTCGTAGCAGACTGCGTCGTCTGAGAACAACACGAACAATGAATATATAGCTATCCAGCATACCACTGAAGAATATTCTGAGGATGATAATTTTGAATCAAGCTCCCTTAAGGAGTCAAATGCTTAATTGCATTAATACGGATAATCCATAATAACTCCATTTGCAACTGTGTATAGGCTTAAATCTCTTAGCTCTAATCTAATCTTAAATCTAATCTAATCTACTTTCAAATAAAGTCAATATTTTAATTTATATAATATTTTCACAAAATTGATTTTATCAAAACAAAACAAACCAAGAAAAGTATTCGTTACGACATTATAAGTATCAGAAATGAAATATTATCGACAAAAACTCAAACATATACAATCATACTTATCTCAATTAGAAAAGTAGAATTTTATTTATTTATTTTTTTTCCTTACAATATTATAATTAAAATATACATTGCTATATGTAATAAAAATTGAATAGGTCTATCTACTTGGTCAATTATGAAAAACTTGACACAATCCACTGACAAATCATCTTAAATTATTATATAAAAAAGCCACCAAGTCAAAACGTGAGAGAATAAAAAGTTTAGAACAAGATATAGAACACGGCGTAATTCAGGGAAGTACTTTAGGACCAGCCCTGTTTTCTTGCATTTTTATATGTAGATAATCTGGTTCACGCTGAAACAAATTATAAGCATTTAGAAGATAAAATAAACAGTGATATGTTAAAAATGTATGATTGGATGTGCGTACATAAACTAACAGTAAATGTTAACAAAACTAAATTTATGCTTTTTAAAACCAAAAATGTAAATGTATTTGTACGATATAATAAAAAAGTAATAAGAAAAAAAATTTCTAGGGGCCACTGAGTAGTTATGTTCGAAAAAAAGTTCGGTATCTTTTTACTCGGGACCCGTTTTTAAACGGGCTGACTTACTAGTACAAAAATATCAGTATACTACAGTCTAGTTCGCAGCACTATAACATATGGAATTGGTATATGGGGAAATACTTTTAATAAAAATAAAAGCAAAATTCAAAAAATACAAAATAAAGCGATAAAAAATCTTTTTGTGTTAGAACATAAAACTGCTACAAGTGAAATATGCGAAAAATTTGGGAATTTAAAGTTAGAAGATTTTAAAAATCTAACTCAAGTGATACTAGTACCAAATATTAAAAATAGATATGTAAAATCCAATACAACAACTAGGAAAAAATAATGAAATACACCAATATGAAACTAGATCAGCTGATCAGATAGGATATTCAGCTAGGTTTAGATAATAGTAATAATTTTGCATTAGCCTTTGCGGACGATATAATAGTTTATTCTGTGGATAGCAAAGTTAGTAATATACCATACATACAAGTTTAAAAAAATGTTTAATAACATTTTCGCCTATTGCAAGGTTATTATCTACTGCAAGTGAACTTAAAAAATGTGAAACCGTGCTATTCCGTAGTGGACAAAACAAGTTCAGACATAAAAAAAATTCGAAATTTTTTAAATCTATAAAATCTCCAAATAACTCACAGTTAGCAAACAAAAAAGTTGTGAAATAGAGAGGTCTTGGAGTTTTTCTTCATCTGAATTATTCCGAGCATATAAAATACACAATTTCTTAAGGCATTAAGTCCTTCATGATGGCAAAAAAACTATTTTACAACAAAAACGTAAGCAATAGAGTAAAAATAATATGAGACATTAATAAGGCCAACACTTGTATATGGTGTACGGGTGTACCCATATGGCACAACGTCAGTGCAAGCTTAATGGAAAAACTACGAAAATTTGAAAGAAAGTGTATAAGAGTGTGTACCAACAATTAGAGAAAGCTTAATTTCGACTACAAGCATTACTATTCTAATAAATACTTGTACAAGCAAACATAATCGACAATTTTCTAATAAAATTGATTCGAAAACATTATGATAGATCACAAAAAACTCCAAAAAATGGTTTAATATCGCATATATTCTATCACAACGAGGAGTACATTAAAAAGACTAGACTCACAGGCTTTACAACGCCGGATCACTTTATATTTTTGGATAAAAATGGTTATATTCAAAACCTCCCTACACTATATCACTATAGTACACTATAAAACTATAGAGTATAACCCGGGAAACATTGATGGAGAAAATTTGAGATATGACATGTCAATACCGGACAAAGCTAAATTTATAAAAAGAGACTATTGGTGGTTGGAAAATTTGTATAATTAGAACTAAGTATTATACAAATACATTTTTTTCTCGTTTTAACTAGGTTTAAGCAGTTTTAGTTAGGTTTAGTTAGGTTAGTAGGTTTAGTTAGGTTAAGTTTTATCTTAAATAATACAAGAATATATTGGTTTTTACACCCCAGGTTTCTTGTAATAGATTTATATAAGAACTCAAGTAAATTAAAACTAAATATTAATAATAATAATAATTATATAACATAAATAAACTTAAAAAGCACACTATTACCTTACATGTTAATAATAATATCACAAAAGCTATTTTTTGTAAACTTTAACTAGGCTAGGTAATTATAAGATTGTACAATGGGTAAAATAAAGTTTAAAACAAAAAAAAAAAGATATTCAGCTAGCTTCCATCTAATAGGATTTGAACCTATACTCAACACTGTACCTTCACTGTTTAATAAACTGCCGGGTGATGTGAAAAACCAACAAAAAAATTTAAAAAAACAAATAAAACAATACTTTTGTCTAAACTATAAATATTAGAATAATTTAACCATACAACGAATTGCTTATATTTTGGATAATTTCTATTTTTGATATAATTGTAACTTTTTTTTCTCTTTTTATACGCTTCATTTTAAAATAAATATAAGAAATATATATACTCTGTAGTCTACGAGCTCCTTAGCTCACTTTGAGAAACTTGAATAAATAAAATAAAAATAAATTAAAATACCATCAACAAAATGGAATGTTATCAATTTTTAAAAATATATAGAACATTTTACTAAGCTGGTCTTCTTATTTCTTTAGGAAGTCAACCGAAATATATACTGGAACATTTTTATTAAATAATCTTTTCTTCTGATTGTACAAAAAACACCTTTCTCCAAAAACACCAACCTTACTGTTTATAATTAACATAAACGACGGTGTTGTCTTTTTTTACTTTATAAATTTTGTAAAAAGTGATATGACATAGATCGAACTATCTGCAAACTATTTTTATGTTCCAAAACTTCCTTGGGCTGCTAGCCCGTAAATCTCTAAGCTCTTAATCCATCTGTTCATCTTTCTTTTATAATTTCTCATTCTAAACAAATTAAAATAATAAAAATTTATTTTGGCTCAAAAACATAAAATAGGGCGAGTATTAACAATAATCTGCTCCTTCTATATGTTAATACTTTCCCCATTACTTCTTTATAATTATTTTCTAACCTTACGAAAATTTTTTTGGATAATAGTTAAAAATAATAAAATAATGATAATAATAATAAAATAAAATAATAATGGTAATAAAAAAAACATCACAATTAACTAATAATAGAATAGTAAATATAGATCTGATGGAAAATGAACTACAAATCAAAATTTAGTTACCCAAAAAATTTATGACTACAAATTCAAGCCGTACACAAAAAATGAAGCACTGAATATTGTCACTCAATATACACCTTACTAGATTAGATATACGAATTAATAAAAAACTCAACATCTGAGATGAGAGGTATTAATTCTTATCCCTGTTAATTTAAACCACTGTCTCCCCTAATCAGTCCAAATTTCAAAAAATTAGTCAATCAGTATCACTGAATGATTAACTGTAAATTTTTCATTTATAATAAAAAAATTCTTATTAATCGTATATCTTATATTTTACAATTACACATTTTTAAACGACTCTATTGACGATAATAATTTTTAATTTTTTTTTTTTTTTTACTATTATTGATGTATGAGACCTAATGACATGAGATGTGTATAGAAAGGTAATAAAGACTTGTTTTAACAAAATAATCAAATAAAATATCTACTCCTATAAATGCCATACACATATACAAAAGTACTTTTTTATCCTTAATTTTCCATAAGAGTTGAAAACAAACACTCCAAATAATATGTAATAGACGTTGAAATGTCAAAATCGTTATCAGAATTGGTCAAACTATGAAATAGGAACAAAAAAAAAAACTACACAAACAAAAACACAAAAAAAAAAACATAATAATAAATAAATAAAAAGGATCTTTGAAATTCAAACCTTTTTGTCCTTTTTTGTAACTCTAAGCACTTAAGTGATTGAAAAGCTCTCATTTTCCCTTAGGACCAGCTGTAATAGGTCTAAAAATATATGAAAAGTATAAAGAAATTACCAGAAATTTCTTAATATTTGGTCATGTAGAGATACTTTTGGGATTTAAACAAGATCCTTTTTTTTGTTGTTGTTTGTTTGTCTTTTTTTTTTAAATTATATTTGTTGTTCATGTTATTGTTGTTGTTGTTCAAGCTATAATATTATTATATTGATTGTTATTTTTTCTTGTATATCATTCATATTATTATACTCCATATACTCATGTACTATACATAAGGTATATTATTAGTATATAAATAGCTTCAAGTTCAACAGAAAAAATATTTATAGATAAATTTATTTTTATTTTCTGTTTTTAATTTTGTAATTCCTTTTTGGATATAGGATTCAGATGAGATAAAATTGGAGAATTGAATTTGTAGAATTGTATTTTGCTTAAGGCAGAAATATATCAATTTTTATAATAAAATATCCTTGCTTATATGTATATAAGTATATCCTTGGTCACAGTTTAAATTTATAAAATAATTTGTTTTCTATTTAGTGTAAGAAATTTTCATACAAACTCCATTGTTGAGAATATTAGTAAAAAAAAATTAAATAAAATTTAAATTATACGAGTACAGTTCCTCTTCAAGTAATGGGAAAATAATTAAAAATAAAAGTAGAACTTAAGAGTTGGAAAATGTAAATAAACAAAACATTTTAAAAATTAGAAAAAGATTTTATTTATAAAGGAATTAAGTATTATGGAATAACAGGTAAATTCAAGTTTCGTAAAGACTTAATCACTGCAAGCAACTCAATAAAATTAATCAAAAGAGACATAGATGATCAGAATTCCGATAATTGAAATGAGAACCCAAAATTGAAATTATATATAATAATTATTAACACAAAGTCTTATCTCTGCTTGCATAATATTAAAAAAATATATACTTTACATTTTACCTAATTTTACTTGTTTTGATTTACCTAACAGCTATACTATGTTTTAGACAAAGCTTTAATTCCCCACTCAGTGAAAGTACAATTTGCATGTCAACCTTCATTAAATAGTCTGAAAGTGATCAACATTTTCTGTGTTTGTTTTTTTCAATTCAAGTTCAATCTTCAGTTCAGCCTGTTATCGTTACTTAATTGATAGATTGAAGATGGAGCGTAACATTTGTGTACCTTTTTGTGACAATTATATACTAAAAAGATTTAATGTTGGAATCATTTTAAAGCTAACAATTTGAAAGAAGAGTAAACCCAAAATTATTTTATAACTACGGACTCGATAAAGGATATGATTCAATCCTTATAAAATGTCAAAAAATGTCAAGTATCAAAAATAATAATTGTAATCAGTACAAAAAGAAAATTAATTTAAGAATAAATAGTTTAATTTAGTGCGATGGTGAATGCAGAAAATGGCTGTGTAACACTTGTTGCAGCTTGGAAAATGAAATTATTAAGGAATATATTGCAGATCCTGAGAAAATTTGGTTTTGCTCTCATTGCAAAGCAAAAAGAGGCAAAAAAGAAAATCAACAAATCTAGTTCCAAATACTTCATCAGTGGAACAACTGAACAAAAATATAATCACAATCACAAAATGTAATACGGATGAAACTAATAATAAATTGGAGAGAATTCTTGCTAACCAAAGTTCTCAAAGTGCTGAGTTCCAAAAACTAAAAAGTGAGGTTAGTGAATTGAAATATTACATTAATTCATTAATCGAAGAAAATATGAAACTACGTAATGAAAATACATTGCTCAAAGATGAAGTGGTATACAATAGAATTGAGCTGGAGAAAATAAAGCAAAAAAAACTCGAAAAGTATATAGAAATATCTGGCGTTGGAAATATTGTTGAATCGAATGTATTATCCATCATTCAAGAAGTTGGTAATGAATTGGTTGAAATACATGAAAATGAAATTTTGGACTCATACTTATCAGAAAAAAATTTTAAGAACACGGGTGAAAAAAGAATAATCTGCAAATTGAAGAATACGCGTATTAAATGTAGACTAATAGCAGCAAAAAAAAATAAAAAAATAGAATACAAAAAAATATTCCCGAACTCTGTCGATTCCCAGGCTAGACTACTGTACTTAAATGAAAGTCTAACACCATACTTTGGCCTTTTATTTAAAAAGGCTCGTGACTTGAAAAGAAAGAAAATAATAAAATTTGCTTGGGTAAAAGAAGGTAAAGTGTTTATAAAACAAAGTGAAAACTCCAAAGTCGAAAAAATCAACTCAGAAAAAAATCTAGAAAAATATGTTAGTAAATAATGAAATTGACACAAATACTTTACAACAATGTACCCAAGTAAACTCAATTAATACAATACACGAAATGAAATTTGATCGCACTAATTCATTAAAAATTCTATATTTAAATATTCGAAGTCTGAAATACAAAATGGATGAAGTCTCTTATATACTAGATAGTTTGAATTATACTGTACACCTAATAATGCTTACTGAAACATGGATAACTGAAGAGAAAGTAGATCTTTATAATTTAAATCAATACAATAAAATTTTTTCTTGTCGTATAGATAGAAAAGGAGGAGGAGTGGGTGTATTTATACATAATACACTAGAATACAAAACACTAGAAACGTTTAATGATAACCTCAATAATTTAATTTTAATTAAAATATTCACAATAAACACCAAGCTTGATATATCATTAATATACAGAGCACCAAATAACACCAGAAACAATATTAATTCTTTTTACGATCTATTGGATGCACACTTAAATAGTCTCGATGAAAAAAATTCAATTGTTCTTGGAGATTTCAACATGAATATAAATAATGCGCTGGATAAAGATGTTTATGATTACAAATCTCTTGTTGAATCTAATGGGTTCTATTTTTTTGATACAACAACCACCAGAGCAGCAACAAACACTTGTATCGATCATATCCTAAAAAATAAAATTAATAACAAAATTAATATAACACACTTACGTGCTGACTATACGGACCATAATATTTTATTGTTGGAAATAACTGAAGAAAATAGTTTTATTAATACAAACTTCTGTCAATATAACATTTCAAAAACAAATGACAATGAAGTAATAAATAAATTGTCAAACTGCAATATCGACACATCTTCAAGTGTTGCCGAGATAATTTGCAATAATCTAGTAAACACGGTACAAAAATGTATAACTATGTCAACTGCAAACAAAAAATACAAAAAATATGTAATATACAGCAAACCGTGGATAGACGATGAATGTATACAACTAATTAAGATAAAAAATTATTGGCATAACAAACATTTATTAGATGTAAACAACATGCATTTAAAAGAAAAATACCATTACTGGCTAAATAAACTAACTACTACAAAAAGGAGAAAACAAAGAATATACGACACCAACAAATTTGACAAATGTCTAAATAACCAACAAAAAATATGGAACTACGTCAAAGGAATAGCAACAGATGGACTAAGCAACTATAGAAATAATGAGTTCTTTAATGAGCGTCAATCACTAAATGAAAAACTTTAGTGCGTTTTGAATTCAAATAGTTTTACAGTAATGTTGGAAGAAATATGGCGAAAAATTTCGACTCATTTTATATGACAGTACCTAGAACAACTAGTACATTTAAGTTTAGCCTTACCAATGTAGTGGAAATACAGCGTATCGTAGACAGTCTTGCCAGCACTGATAGTTCAGGAGTAGATTATATTAAAACATCAATAATAAAAAAATGTAAAAATGTATTAGCACAACCAATAACATCATTAATAAATGCATCTCTACTACAAAGTCATGTACCAAATTTACTAAAAATTAACAAAGTAACACCAATTTATAAAAAATCTGGCGATACGAATGATTTTAACAACTTTAGACCGATCTCAGTATCTACTGGGTTCAGTAAAATAATGGAAACTTTTCTTAATAATCAAATAACACAATATCTACTAGAAAATAATTTGGTCAGCAATGTGCAATATGGATTTACAAAAAACTCTAACACCAACGCTGCTTTATTTGATGTTATATCGTATATACAGAATTCAGTAAGTAAATCTAAAAAAGTATGTCTCGTATTCTTTGATCTGGCCAAAGCTTTTGACTCATTGGATCGCAAGATTATGCTTAGAATCTTATTTGAATGCGGGATAAAAGGCAAAGAATATCAATGGTTTGAAAGCTATTTCCATGAAAGACAACAGTATACAGAATGTGAAGGAGTGACAAGTCAGTATAAATATGTTGACTATTGTGTTATACAAGGGAGCTCCTTAGGTCCAGCACTATTTTCATGCTATATAAGCGGATTTTCAAATCTGAATCTGTTGGGAAAACCGTTCTTGTTTGCTGACGATTTAGTTGTTGTGTACACTGAAAATAATGTTAACGAAATGGAAGAAAGAATAAATCAAGACATGCAAATCATACACAAATGGATGTCCTTACACAAGCTCACGGTAAATGTTAATAAAACAAAATATCTGATAGTTAAATCTAAGAATGAAGACATGTCCATATATTATTATAACAATATTATCATAAATAGAGTGTATGAATATAAATATCTAGGTATTTGGGTCGATGCAGATTTAAACTGGAATAAACAGGTTAATGAATTAATTCTGAAGACCAGCCGAATAGCTGGACTATTTAGGAAAATTGGGAAACGGCTTCCAGAAAGAATAAAAATTTCTACCTACTATAGTCTAGCACTATTACATATGGAATAGCAATTTGGGGTAACACATTTATGAAAAATATCTACAGCCTTCAAAAAATTCAAAATAAGGCAAGAAAAAACCTATTTCAACTGCACCACAGAACCTCAACTGATTATATTCATAAAAAATATGAAATACTAAAATTAATACACTACAAAGAAGTAATACAAATGAATCAAATACATAATATGAGGAATAACTTAATAAAAACAAACACCAATCGGGTGTCAAATAATGACGTACATGAACACTACACCAGAAGCAATAATAATTTACGATACAATGCAGGTTCTAATTTGAATGGTATAGAACCTATAATGAATACAGCAATAATGTTATATAATAATTTGCCATTGAGTGTAAAAAATATGTCCAGTAAGAAATTCAAAAAAACTTGTAAAATAATGTATTTGTTCAATTATTAAAATTAGAATTTTTATTGAATTATATTTGAATTGTTAAAAAAAAAAAAAAAAAAAAATTATTTTCTTATTATATTAAATTGTTGAATTATAATTATGTTGCACTGAATACTTTTGAATACTTTTATTTTTGATATGTTAAATCACATACATGTATATATACTCTATACGAGCTACACAGCTCTTTTTGAGAAATGAAATAAATAAATAAATAAAATAAGGAAAAAAAAATTTTTTTTTTAGAAATATTTGCCTTCAATTTAAGCGTACTAAAACTACAAAAATAAACTTTAGAATCGTAGCTTGATATAATGTTTTCAAAGCAAGTTAGGATTGTAATTACGGAAAAAGCAAATTAGCCGAAATTTTTGGAAGTCTTGAGATGAGATTAAGAGATTTGGTAAAAAGTTCGGCTAATTTGCTTTTTCCGGAATTACAATCATAACTTGCTATGAAAACATTATATCAAGCTGCGATTCTAAAGTTTATTTTTGTAGTTTTAGTACGCTTAAATTGAAGGCAAATATTTCTAAAAAAAAAAATTTTTTTTCCTTATTTTATTTTCAATTAAACTAAGCCATATGATTATGTATGTAACAAATGCAAGCCCTATATGACACATGTACGTACATTTACATATACTTAGTGAGAGAAAGAGAAATAATAAAAGAAAGAGATTAATAAAAGAAACCAAATTAAAAACACAAAAAAAATATAGTAATAATAATGATTGAAAATAATTGAAAATGATTGAAATATAATGATAATGATTTGTATTGCACACATTTTTATTATATTTTTTTTGTTTTTGTTTTTTTTTCTTACCCATAGAAATGTTAATAAATACAGTGAATTTTTAGAGAAACCAAATTTTAACTTTATCAAATATCCATATTCCATTATTAGTACACACACATATGTAAATTTCACCTTAGTTGAATGCAAAGATTATCTATAATCTATATTAACAAGAATATACACTCCCATTTTACGTAAACCTAATTTTTAAGAAATACCGAACCGAGCAAAATATCATTAGTTAAAAAGAGGTAAAATTTACATTTACTTATCGTATACCAAATTTATTATGAAGGGAAAAAGTACAAAACAGATGTTTGCCTTTTGCTTTATACTGTAAAATAATTTTGCGTTCTCTTTATTCTCCTTTGGATTTGTTTACGTTTCCTCCCATTATTTATATGAGGCAGGGTGGCAAAAAATGTTAGTTCTAATTTAGTTTGTTCCCTTATACGATGATTAATTCTGATCTTTTATTATTTCAATATTTGCATTTTAAACATTATTATTTTCTTATATACCTATTAAAAATATTAAATTATAATTACAATACAATAATATAAAATATTATTAATATTTTTGTCAGTAATAATTTAGAGTTACAAACATTATTATTTTTTATTAATTATATTAGTAAACCTAAATATTTATTATATTGGTATACGATTATAAAATAATACTGAGGACAACATCTATTTACAAATCACAGAATTTAAAGAATATGATAACGCTGTTTTAGTTAGGTCTCCTAAAAATCTTATGCATAGTTGATACATTTTAGAAAATAATATTGTTAAATATTTCAACGCAATTTTTGTCGAAAATTTTTTTCAAAATTATAAACTTTATTTATTTAATTTCAGCCAACTTTTTTTGTTACTCTCTTTTGTTTACTATATTTTTTCTTTTTCTTACACGTAAAATTCTTATTATCGCCTATTTCTTACAATGTTTATCAAATTTGCGTATGAATTTGTGTGCAAACAAATGAATACATACATGAGTTCTTACTCTTTTTATGGATATACATAATACATTGGTTAAATGGTTATTGAAATGGGTATTTTGTTGAATTGAAGCAAATTGAAGCAAACATATAAAGTCCAAGGCAAGTTAATTAAGGCAAATATAATAAATAAATAAAAAATCCTGTAGGCTAGACGAAATTCCTAATATTGTATTAAAAAATTTAACTGAAAACGTTATACAGCAAATTACCACCATTTTAAATAATGCATTAAATAATTTATATTTCCCAAAAGTTTGTAAAATTGGTAAAGTTATTGCAATTATGAAACCGAGAAAGGACCCCACTGTTGTTAATAACTATAGACCTATAAGCCTAATATCTAATCTAAGTAAAGTATATGAAAAGTTTAAAAAAAAAGTATGATAAATCATGTTCAAGAGCATGATCTTATTAACTACAAACAGTATGGGTTCAGGGAGAAGCACTCACCAGTTCAAGCTGCTGGAAAGCTTGTTTCTGATATCTGCTGGAACGCAGAGAGAATAAAAAGTACTGTACAAGAGCCCTATTGATCGATTTAAGCGATGTCCTCACAACAGTTTGGCTGGGTGGTTTAATAAGAAAACTAAAAGACTACAATTTACTAATCTTAATTAATAACATGATAAGAGCATGAACTTGTGATGTTCTAGTAAATAATATTCAATCATATAAGAGTTTTGAAATAAATAACGGTCTAATGTAAGAAACTGTTACATCGCCAATTCTATTTTCTCTTTATATCAATAGTTTACTGGTCGACTTCAGATGAAATACAAAATTCAGCAATTGCTTTTGCAGATAATTTAATTTGCATTTTTTCAGCTGAAAAATATAAAGATACTAGCTTTGTAACCCGTCATAAATGACGGAAGCAAAATAAATCCTAGTTTCTTTTTTTCTTTCATTAGATTCTTTATTCCGAAATTACAGTACTTAGGTTTATATCACTTTTTATTTATTTTTATTTATGTTTATATTGGCCTAACAATAATCTTTTTTTTTTTTATATAACAGAAAAAGAAGTACCATAACAACAAATTTGTATAAAATGTTTGTATTTTTGTATGGTATACTCGTACTCACTTCCATTTAGTTATAATTCGTTAGTTGGGTTCCATTTAGTATAAATTATACCGTATTAGCGTTATTGTGGCCTCTGGGAGAGCAAATTTAAAAATGGGATCTTATTTTCATATAAATTTTGTCTTTTGTATAATGTATAGGGATCTTATTTTGCTATATGAATAAACTGTTATTATGGTATTGTGTTATTTTTAAAAAAAATTTCCAAAATTTTGTATCTAAATTGGTGAAATTTACAAAAAATACAAAAACATTTTCATCAATATTTTCAATTTAAAAAAAACAATGTTTTATTATCCGGCGTAGAAGTAGAGTTAATTATCCTACTCTACTTCTATCAAGTTCTATTGATTGAACAATGAACCTGAACAGTGAAGTGAAAAGTGAACACTTAACACTGAAAATAAAATAATATTTTTGGAATGGAGCATATAAAACATACAGAATACAGATACAGCAAATAATAAAAAAAAAAACAAAAACAACAAAAAAAAAACAAAAATAATTTTTTTTGAGTGAAGTGAGTTACGCACACAATAATGCCAAAAATAAAAGGTAGAAGCAATAAAGTAGTATAATGTATAATATTATACAATACAAATATGCTGATACACATGTGTATTATTATGTATAATTTTAAGTAATAAGAATAACCTTTGAGTGAATTATGTTTTTTTTTGTGTTAAATGCTGTTTGCCTTTTGGTTATTATACCATATTAAACTATTGATTAAAATTCTATTAGTCCTTATTTATTATAAATCAAAAAAATTGTTTGTTTTATTTATATTATTATTATTATTTCTTATTTTTCCTTATTATTTGCGAAGAAGACTAACATTAAATTAAAAAAATATAGTTCATGCAATCAATTTTTCCTGCAAAGGTTCAGCATGGTAGACAGGCGTTAAAAAAAGCACCAAAGCAATTTGTATATATATGCATTTGTATACATATGCAATTTGTATATGTGTTGGAGCGTTCCGTCGAACTTACAAACATCCAGATAAATGCAGAATAATATATATATAATAACAAATAGTCTGAGGTGTACGTTACATATTGTAGAAAACTATGTTTCTTCATGGAGAATTAAGATAAATTTTAGTAAATGCGAGACAATTCTTTTCAGAGATAATCTTTCCCAATGTCGCTCTTCTTTTCGTAAAAATTGGAGACAATTTTTGGTCAGGGCAGAAGATGGAACAAATATAAAATCAAAAACCGCAGCGAAGTACCTGGGAATTCGGATCAGTAAAAATCTAAACTTTTCTGAACATGTAAAATCCCAAATTATAAAAGCATCATATGGGTTTTTTATCTCAAAAAATCTATTTTACTCAAAACACTTATCCGCAAGAGTTAAAATATTAGCATACCAAACTATCATTAGACCAATTATAACCTACGGGTGTTCGATTTGGTTCAATATGAGTACCTCGTTAATGGAAAAAATAATTGTATTCGAAGGAAATGTATCAGGGCTTGTCTAGGAGAATACCGTGAGGAAAATAGTGAATATAAACATTGTTTGTCTAATAAATATATTTAAAATAAAGCGAACATCATAAGAATTGATAATTTTGTAATTTCATTAATCAGAAAATATTTTCTTAGAACACAAAATGTTACCGAAAATAGCCATGTTTGTCTTTCAATCTATCCAGAAGAAACATATATAACACAAACACTTAATTCAGGTTATATTCCACCGGAAGGTTTTCTATATTCATACAAAATGAGAATAATATGCCGATTCTCCACCATTTCAAAAGAAGAGCCACAAACAAGAAAATTGAGCAAGATCTCAACCTAATTAATATTACTGACTTAACATTTAGTATAGATATATCACATAAACACTCCAGACAGCATATCAATAAAAACAATTACTGGTGGTTAAAATCACTTTAAAAACTAATAGGTAATATTGAACTAATTCCTAACATTCCTTCCCAAAATTCCAATCTAAATATTAAGTTTTATCAAAATTACTAAGATAAGCTAGAACTGTTTTTTTGGTAATTATTTTTCTTATTATTGCTGATAAACAGTTTGTATGATATTTTATTATGAAGATTGAATAAACTCATATCTAAATTTGTAAATTTATAAATTTAGAGTTCTCAAATGAGGGACATTGAATCTAACATTAATCCACATTATGTGATTCACTTAGTTTGTAAGTTTTTTTTACAATAATTACAAGTTATGTGAAAATATTTCTAATTTGTAACTGTTATGAAAATAAATAAAAAACAAAAAAAAAAAAAAAGACTGAGAATGTTGAATTTATATAGATAGAGATTTTAAAGAATTGAAATAATATATTTTTTTATAATTTTTATTCTTCTACTTTAATTAGGCATTCTGTGCCTGTTTTTTAATTTTTAACTTATATAACTTATCTATGATATACCCGTAGACCTTCTAATTACGGATTTTTTTTTTATTTGTATAAAACACTCTATTTATGTATGTTTATGTTTTTTGTTATTTTATTACATTGTCAGTAGCTTAGGTGGATTGACTCCTGAATTGAGTAGATTACCGTATAAGTTATTTGTTTTATAAAGTGGTACGAGTAATTTTTTTCGAGCATTTATTGTTAATCCGCATTATGGTCATCAACTAATCAATAATATAGAAAATTATTTTATCAGAAATTATAGATTTTTACAAATTTTATAGCTCTATTTTATTTAAGATAATATAAGAAATTATACTCCAATAACATTTCGGGAGATTCTGAAAAGATGTTGTATCGACGTAGGACCTATTGGCCATATCCGAAGGATAGCTAGAATTGATAACTCTTCAAAAATATATATCTTTAGTGGCATCTCATATTCATCTTATCCTTTAAGGACGAAAAGGACATTTGAAAGTATCCTTGTTGTTTTGATGATTTTGTATAAAAACCGTTGTATCTGTTGATCCATTAGATATATATATTCAGTTAGATAACGGTCTGGAGGATATTTTAAAATTTATTTGACGATGATTGGTGATGTTATGGAGATATGGAGATATTGTAGTTCAAAGTATACATTTTTTGAAAAAAAAACAATCTTTATTTTGTTTCTCAAAAAATCTCAGAAGAGCCAACATCACCCTCAAAAGAGCCAAATTTTGTTTTCTAATAATTTTATAAATAATGAAAAAAAACTTAATTCAATAAACATACCCTGAACAAGATTCAAATCCGAGACCTAGATGGTCATCAGATGGTCTGACTATTAGAAGTCAGATTACATAACTGTTAAACCAAATTCGTCAACGACATAAATCGTTATAGTTTGTGAAAATCATGTTTCCATATTTTAATACAATAAGAAATATTCTGAATACAATTCAAAAATGCAATGGTTTGATTTCAATTATATTATCGGTTAAAAGTAAACTAAAATTTAATTGAAGGAGTTTAAATTGAAGGCAACGTGCCACAAGGCAGCGTATTCGGACCAATTCTGTACTTAACCTCTGATCTCTAATTTGAGTCAAGTGTTCCTAATTTTCTTTCGCAGATGACACGGGCGATATTGAACACTGAAAAATGTTCAAGCATAGCAATTCAACAATTACAAGCCATGAAAAATTACAGAGAAATGCAAAATTAAACTGAATAAAAATAAGAGCCTCACATTACATTCACATTGAACAGAGAAATAAGTTCACCTGTATTCCTTAACGCTATAGAAACACCTAAATTCATGCTTAGGAATTCATGCCGATGGAATAATAAACTGGAGGAATCGCATAGAGTATCTCTGCACTGGCTAATTTGAAGCTACGTAAGACTATATTGGCTATATTATCACATCTACAAAGTGATAATATAGCCAATATAGTCTTACGTATGCCAAATCTGAAAAACATGCCCAAAAGTAATATGGAGATAACCCATAGATTCCAGTCCAAAATAATGATAATGATTACATAGGCGCCATGGTACATTGAAACTTTCAACCGTCATAAGGACTTAAACTTAGCTATAGTAGAAGAAGTTGGAAGAGTAGCACGAAATAAAAATATATGTAAGTAGGTAGGTATATTAAATCAAAACCCAGTAACTCAAAACCAAAATCAATAGGGAATAATAAACTATGACGTGATGATTATAATACAGGAATGGGATCTAATGATTATAATATGATAAAAATTGTATGGAAACAATATTGTTGTAGTACTTACATATTGTGTTAGCAGATGACTTATAAAAGGGAAAGTTTGTTTGTTTGTTTGTTCGCTATACACGCCCACAGTTTTAAAGATAGGGTTGTGAGATTTTTCACAGTTATTCATGGTCAAAAAAGGTACCGGACGCGGACTAAAGTCATCAGATGACAGGTTCGGGTTACTGCCGTACAACTTCTAGCACGTAAGTCTCAGGAATATTTGAAAAACCAATTTACACTTACATATACTCTATCAGAAATGTTTCAAAAAAAGATTGTGTTACAGACTGTGTGAAATGGCTATGTGATTTAGCGACAAAAATTTGACAATTAGTTTTATTCATCAGAAAATACTGCAGAGTGTTCCAATGGGTCCATGTGTACAAATCGATAGATACAGTTATCAATGAAAATGAAATTGTTCCTCCTTATCAATTGGAATTAAAAGTAGTAGCTTCAATATTGCTTCCATGAAACTTGAAGAAGACAAAATTACGGTACTAGATTATATAATAATTAAAAAAAACAGGAAAAAATTAAATTATTTAACTTGGCAATTATAAATTTGTTTACAAATTTGTTTTTTTTTTCGTTTTTGTTTATTTTTTATTTTTATATAAATTTTATATTAATTTATATTTTATTATTATTATTATTTTATTTATTGCCTTAATGTATTTAAAATTGTATAAATTTGTACAATGTGTTATTTTCATATATTTTAATTCTATATTTCAAGAGCTTATATTACTAGAATATTTACATCTTGGATTTGTAATTATTTAGACTAACCTGACTTAAATATTTAGAATAAATTTAAATTGCAGAGGACAAAATGGCAAGTAAAAATGCTGTCGATTTGAGTATTGT
Organism: Argyra leucocephala; assembly: GCA_963942445.1. NCBI lineage: Eukaryota > Metazoa > Arthropoda > Insecta > Diptera > Dolichopodidae > Argyra > Argyra leucocephala. The sequence continues at coordinate 73,673,004 of OZ012680.1, forward strand.
ATATAAATCGAAAAGTTTACTTGATCTTCATGCTGATATTGGCTTTGACTTAGATTTACTGATGAACTGGTTTTCTGCCCATTGATTAACAATCAGCAATGAAACTAAATTAATATATTTTAGTTTGTCTCCTCAATTAGATCTTGATGTTTCTACTATATATACCGGATTGTCGTAGATTTCAAATGTACTTTAATAATATTCAAAGTTCGTGTGTACCTAATGCATCATGCATTCTATTTGATAGTAATTGTGATTGTAATGATGTTTCAATATTGAAGTAGTTAAGGAATTTAAATATTTAGGTCAGTTACTGGATTGCAGAATGAATTGGACCTCACAAAGTGAAGCTCTATATATATGCTATTGTACAAGATGCTTTTATCATTTGAAGAATGTTTGCTCGGAAAAAATTCTAAAATCATTATTGCATTGTACAGTCAAAACTTCAATATGGCTTAACTTGTTGGGGAGGTATATGTCAAAATAAAATATCACCTTTAATATGGTTCTAAAACCACTTAATCAGAATTATTTGCAAAAAAATCTAGGTTTCACAGTAGTTTTCCATCATTTCAAAAACTTAAAATTCTACCTATTCGTCATTTATACTATTATAAAGTATTAAGAATATTTTTTATTAGATCTGGTCATTTAAATCACAGAATTTCAAATTTGTATGCACTTCGCGGAAACTAACGTTCTATATTTACAGTTTCGATTTTCATACTTCTGCGTTCAAAAGTTATTTCTTTGTATTCTCATATAGACAAATTTAGTATTAATGTAAAGTTGTGGTTGATGAATAATACCTACTATGAAGTTGAAGGATTGTTTAGTGTTGCAATTTAATATAGTCTAGCACTTTTAAAAAATTAGATGTTGAAATCTTTTATACAATTGATGATATTATATTTTTACCTTTCTCTTGTGAATATACCATTATATTTTATTTTGGTTTCTTTTTTTTTAAATTTTATAGATATTTATATTATAAGTTGTTTTTTAAATTTATATATATATATATACATACTAGGGGCCACTGTTGAGTAATTATATTTCAAGTTGAAGTCAAATTTAAAGTTTTTAAAAAAACAGTAATTTACGTACTGAAGTCTATGCACGATATAGCAGAAACTGCTTCGTTTCCGATATATTCCCTATAGTAAGTGCCATTTAGTGGATAAAATTACTAAAAATAAAAAATTTTGTCACTAAAGAAGTATGTAAATACCTACATAATACATAATTTTAATAAAAACTATATTATTACTACAAATAACAAAAATTTAGAAACAGTTACTTAAAAAGATAAAAAAGAAGAATTCAAATAACCTACTATATCAAAATGAAGTACTCTAACTCTACTATATAAAAATAATTTTGCTAGTCATATGAACAATTCAACTGATTTTTTTTGTTTTTGTTCTTTTTATATTTTTTATTTGAGATCAATTTGTTTCTTTGTTTTTATTTGGCATATGTACATAGATTCATTTGCAAGTACATATGTAAATTATAATAACTGATTTGTTTGCTTTTGTTTATTATTTTCATAAGATCTCACTTATGCATAATGTGTTTGCTGAATAATAAAATCATATGAGTAAAAAATTTTCAACTGTGTGCGCATTTTTGTTTTATATACAACTTATCTATTAAATCAGAAGTTCATCAAGGAGTAGGAGAATCGAAATAAAATGAAAAGGTGTCTACTGCGCAGGTCCCTAAATGCTTGTCAATTATAATTATAGATTATATGGAATAAATGAGATTAATTAAAGTTAGAAGAGAGCGAGGTTAGAGAATAACATTTGTTTTGTTGTTTTATATGAAGATTTTAATATTAATAGTAACAATTATTTCTTGTCTGTCATTGTTGTTTTTTTTTATAGAGAATCGATATTTTTATAAATAATGTCAAAAACGTGAACTGTGAGAGCGAGTTAGCAGTAAGTAGAATAAGATCAATAATGTTATATTATTTTTATAAGTAATCAATTTGAATTTTACTTAATATGAATCCCCACGCAGAATTAATCATATTTGAGTTTAAATATTATATTTCTGAAATGTAATTCAAATTCAAAATGTAACATTTGGTTAAAACATCGTGACATTGATGCTATTTTTACTTATAAAATATAAATGTCGCGATTAATACTTTAATATTCATTGTATTTGAATTGCTTAATGAATTATTGTTAATTGTTAAGATGACATTAAATTAATGATGAATAGTAAAGAATGAATAATAAATAAATAAATAAATAAAAAAAAAACATTTAACTAATTATTTTATGCTAATTTAAATATTAATTTAATATAATATTGTTCTAAATAAATTAAATTTAATATAAATTGAATTATACTAAAAAAAAAACTATACGATCATCAGACAGTTTAAACCTAAGCTATGATCAATAAAATTAAATTTAGTTATCTATTTCATATACATGAATTATAAATCAAAACATAGTATTTATAACAAAACAAAAAAAAAAACTAAGGCTTCACAGACAGCCAAACAAAATTAGTATATTTATATAACGTATATCTTATATAACGCATATTAAGACAATATTATTTTTTTCGAATCAAAAATCTGAAAAACAAATTTCAATTAAATCCTGTGTTTTCTTTTTAACCTCATTTTCTATTCTATTTGAATCAAGTTTTCTATTCTCCTTGTATTTTTAATACTTGTACTACTTTTTAATCTAATGTTTCTTTTTTTGTTAAAAAAAAAAATACATAAAAACAAAATAACAACTATATACAAACAAATTTTTTTCAACTGAGCCTATTATTTCAAAACTATTATCTATGGTGAAAAATCTTTTAGATAAAAATGCTTTCTAAATTAAGAAATTATTGAAATGCTTAAAAACACAAAAAAGACAAAAACAACAAAAAAAAATTTTTTTTTTTAAATTTCAATAATGCCTTCCTTTAAATTTCTCTTTAAAAATCTCCAAACAGAATTATTATAACAATTTAATTAAATTTAATTTTAAATTTATATTCCAATGTTTTTTTTTTTTTATAGAGCTTTGTACAAATTGACTTTGATATAATATGTATATATAACCGGATACAGAAATGTATAGTTATTTCTTATAAAATTTTAACATATATTCAGTTCTATTTTATTCTAGTTATATTTTTTATTAATTCATATTATACAATTTGTATCTATATATACATATATTATATAGGATATAAGTATGTAGATACTACATATCAGCCACAATCATCATTATATTTTGAATATTTAAATACAAAGTTTTAGCATCATCAAATAATGCTTAAGTTCACTGCTCTTTTTCTGTCCATAACTATACCATAATAAATAATAATTGTATAGAATTATTTTAACGTTTAGAATACCATATTTGAAAATTCTATAATCGAAATTATTGTTATAAATTAAGTTCTTATATAAATATTTTACCTTATTATTGAGAGCTAAATTATTTTCACCCAAATTTGGTCTACAAATTATAATATTTTAAAATATTTGTAGATTTACATAACGTATATGTACACACTGTTTGTTTATGGTAGATATGGCCCACTATGGTATAGTTAATCCTCAATATAATAATAAATATGTTTCCTTTGAAAAATGCAATTTTTTTTTCTTGATTAAATACAATAATTATTATTGAAGTCTTGTTGAGTGGGTCTAAGCTAGAAAGTTATAGTCAATTTAATTTATATAATACAATGAAGCCCAGTGCTTACTTAAATATCTATTAAAATCTCGATTCTCTACAAGAAACAACAACAATAATTTGTCCAACATTTTTTATTTACCTAAAATAGCTATCAATGACAGACTTTCATTAATCTCATTTATTCCACTAAATAAAATAGATATATAAAAAAATAGATGTATTTCCGCTTATAAGAATACAATACAATGACAATTTCAAAAATTATCACCCATATTCTGTTAGACCCATCGCTGACGAGAAGAAAAAATTCATCTCGTCTCGTCTCGCTGAACATGCATTTCTGTTAGACACTGTGAGCGGCGCGATAGAACATTTTATTTGTTTGTGGTAGTACTGATAATTTTTTACTGTCAACCAAAATTATTGGTACATAAACAAAATATGGTTTATAAAATTTTTGGAAAGTATTAGTGGGGTTTAGTTTTAAAATATTTTTTTAAATGGAAAATAAATATAAATATATTTGTTTTAAATATTTTTTAGTTTAGTAGGTACATAAACAGTAGTAAAACAGTGATAGTAAAGCTGTTTTTTTTTTTTCAAAGCAAAAACATAATTTTAATAATAATGCAAAAAAAAAAATGATGGAAAATTACTTATTAATTTTTACTTAACTATTTTATCTATTCAATTCATTTATTTAATTCAATTTTTTGATAAAAAAAACACAAATTACTTTGACGAGATACTCTATCGCTTACAATTTTTGACGATATAATAAAAAATGGCTATCTCGTCCTCGTCAAAAGTCTAACAGAATACAAAACTATCTCGTTAGAGATATTCTCACGCGATCTCGCGAGATGGGTCTAACAGAATATGGTTGTATGTATTTTTTGTTTGATAATTATTGCATAGCTCTATGCAAAAACTCATGTAATACTGATTGAGCCAATAGTCAAATTTGGTTTAAGCGGTATTGTATTATGAGTTATTTTATAGAAGGTTTTATAGAAGGTCAGAAAAATAAGATAAAATTTATCCACAAACATTTTTAGAATAAATATTTGCCAAGATGACTTTACTAAGTTGAGAAGAAAATGACGAATTATTAGAACCTACAAACAGTAGTGCAGTTTGAGAAGAAAAAAGAAAAGTATAAGTTAACGCGCTGAATCAGTATCAGTGCCTACAGTTAATTTGTTATATAAGTTCAATATATTACAAAGCCTAACAAGTTTTTTCGGTTGTCTAAATATAACCTTTCTTACTTAATTGATTTCGATTAAAATCGTCTTTTAAAATTTTAATTTTGTTGAATATTAAAAAAATTTGCTGTTTCAAGATATCGTTTTTCAATATCTCGCTTTTTACGATATTGTTTTTTCGATATCGTTTTAATTTCAAAATAGCTATTTACGTTTATTATTTTTATGTGTACTGCAGGGTCGGTACTTCTATATGTGCAAAATGTGCAGGTGCACAGGACGCCAAAAAGCGCTTGTTTTAGTCTCCTATTTAATGATTTTTTTTTTTTAATTTCACATACAATTTTCACACAATAACGAACCATATAAATTTATTACTATTATTAGTAATACGTATTACCTATAATCCTAATAACATATTATAACACGGATACATATTATAGTTAGCGTTGTCAAAAATACATATCCCTACATATACATTATACTTTATTTTTATTCATAAGGTTCAAAAAGGCCAGAAATTTACCAACATTTAATTATTTATGTACTTATTCCATATATTACATTTTGTCATATAAAAAAATCTTCATATAAATAATAGCAAACTCCACTACCTATCTAACCTATATTTAACATGAACTTGGATAGAATCTAAAAATTAGAACCGCTTTGTGCAAGATTGAAAACCTGCACAGAAATCAAAAATTTTTTATATATTTCGCTCCTAAGATTTCTTATATATCTAAATTTTTGTTGTTGTAATTCAATAGAAATTATTATCATAAAGGGCGCCGATGTGCACCAATATTTTTTGCACATTCTATTTTTCAATATTATATACTTTTTAAATATGAAATAAAGTCCTATAGCCATATATGGGCATAGGTACAGCACAGCATTAAGAGTAAATTACGAATTGTATTTGCATATATAAATAATGAGAGAGAGAGAGAGAGTGTAGTAAGAATAAAATAAATAGAATGAAAAAAAAAATTAAATTGTAATTGTATTGTATTCTGATAAGAAAAAATATACCTAAGCCTACATTTATTCATGACATTCGCTTGCAGAGACTGTATGCGTGAAAAAAGAGACAACAATAAAGATAATATTCTTTCAAACACAACAATACTTCTAAATAAATGAGAATGAAAAATGACATTTGCCTATGTATTTGCCTAAAATTAGATTTTGTTCTTTTTTTTGTATTTCTTTTCAACCAATTTGAGCGCGCTGTGAAGTAATTTTATAAATTTGGCAGATATTTTTATGTTTTAACAAAGTTTTAGAGCATTAAATATAAATAAAAAAATATAATCAGAATTTATACTTTAATTATATAAAAAAATATTACATAAAATATATTTTAAAATTTAAAAAATTGCTGATTAAAGAAAAATGGTGAATGAAAAATTGTGATGATTAAAAATAATTTGTTATGTGTTTTGCTCTCTTTTGAAAGGTGTAAATATCAAATAGCAAGGTCTTCTTTAAATCAATTTTTCTATAATAAAAAATTAAAGTATATAATATTTTTTTTTACTATTCGATCTAAAAAATACAAAATTTTAATTTCTTTTTAGAACAAAACTCGAAAAAAATTATATTTTTTCAGTTATTAGACTTAAAAAATCTGGTCCTTATTTTTCTTATGCTGGCCTGTATAAATAGGGGTCAAAATGAGAATCCTCTCTGCAGTGTCATGACTTATACACATTTTATTTAGAGGAATAAATTAGATTAATTAAAGATAGAGTAGAGCGACGTTGGAGAATAACATTTGGTTTTGTTATTTTATATGAAGATTTTAATATTAATAGTAATAACAATTATCTCTTGTCTGCCATTGATATTTTAGGTAAATAAAAAATGTTGGTAAGCAAATTATTGTTGTTGTTTTTTATAGAGAATTTAGTAATAAATAATAAATATTTAAAATAATTTAAATAATTCAATAATAAATAGAGATTTTAATAAATAATGTCAAAAATGTGAACTGTGAGAGCGAGTTAGCAGTAAGTGGAATAAGATCAATAAAGATATACCAATTTTTTTTTATATGTTACTTATTATCAGATATGTGTAAAAAATTATTTTGCACATGTCCATTCATGTAAAATTTGATTTATGAAATATTATATAACACTTGATTGATAACAGACTGTTAATGTCCTGGTTATTTTAGGAAAAAAGAAATTGTGGTAAACAAATGGTTGCTTTTTTTTTATAATAGAGAAAGCGAATTCTGATTTTAAAGTTTTAGATCGAGCTATTCTAGTTCTATTAATGAAAGATAGATTTGATCTACTAAAGGCTCACAATAATTTGTTTTGTTTCTTGCATAACATAAGTAAGGCTTCAAAATTAAATCAATTAAAACAATAATGTAGAAAGGTAGATTCAGCTTTAACATTCAGCGAATCAAAGGATTTAAATAGGGAAAAATTATACCAGGAATTACTAGTATTTATCTCCTCTTATCAAACCAAATCAACGTTTTTAATTTTGTATTTCAATCCAATTTAGAACAAATTTTTTCAGATAGAATTAAATCTGTAGTTTATGATGATCTTATTGAGGAAAATATTGAATATATTTTTTATTTAGTTTACGAATTAGGATTAGGCCTATTGCTGAAACCTCAATAAAAAAACGCAATAAAAGTCTACCTAATTAGTAATGTCCAAATGGCTTGTACAATCACGTTTTAGATGAAGGCCACAATTTTTCTAAAATGCACACAGTGCGCTGTCAAATCAAAATTTCAGAATTTTTATAAAATTTAGCGATATTTTGAAAAAACTATATCCGACCCTACGTTACGAACGACACCTACGTTATTAACCTATAGGTTGGAATATTTTCTGGCTATTTAATAACTACTGAGGATAGTATACATATATCCAAGTTATTTTATCCTTTAATATACAGACTCACAATTAATTTTATATTTCCCAATTTCTTATTTTATTAAAATAACTTAAGCAACCATAATATATAAAACTTTAAACTAAAACCTTATTTTGAATACTCCAATAAATTATTCGTGACATGTACTCACGCCTTTTCCGCCATTATTAAATTATAAAAAGCAACAACAAAAAAATAGCAACAATAAAACAAAAACAAACGTCCTTTTTTCTATTTTGAATAAAAAGAGTGACGAACATTGCAACTATAAATGTATTGGTGTATAAAATGTTAGCAATTTCAAAGGAACAAAAAAAAAAAAACAAAAAGTATAGAAAAAAATTTTATTTCAGCTTTCATTTAAGATTTTTTTTTTATTTATTAATTTTTTTTTGTTTTTGCTTTTTTGTTTTTAGCATTTCCTTTTTGTTATCCTTCGTTTAGATCCTTCTAAGATATGCACTGTTCGTACATAATATATATATATGGAATATAATATAGATGTATCTTATATTTGCAATTTATTTATTTAGAAGCAAAAATATAATTTCATGTTGGTTCAGTGTATTCAAAACCACATTATTATTATATACATATATGTTTGTATGTGCGAATATATGAATATGTGCGAATGTGATATCATGCATAAATCGTGAGAAAGTAATCAAGATTATAACAATATATATACATTCATATGTGAACAAAATGTTTGAATAAATTCTTTCTCATAAATGGTTCTGTGGCAATGATTTTTATTTGTAGAAGACTCTCTATAGAAAAATATACATAGTCTAAAACGGAAGCAATAAACTCGACTCAGACTATATAAATCACACTTTAGTTTATCTATTTATAATAGCAATTTTAATGGGTAACCATTTCTTGCATGTTGTAAATAATTTTTGTATTTTCAAATATCTACAAGTAGCAGATAGGTACTGTACATACATTAGTATATTATTATATAAATTTAAATTGTCTAGATTGTCCGTGAAGTAAAACAAAAATAATAATTGTTTGGACAATTATTAAAGAAATTCTATGAAAAACAATTTGTAAAAGAGTTAAAAATAGAAAAGAATAAGAACAGTGTTATAAATAGAAATTTCAATATAATAATATAGGAAATAGAAAATGTATAGACTAATTTAAAAATTGTGTAATTCAACTGTGAGATATGGTGAAATAAATTATTATAAACACTACTAGAAATAGACTTGTGTTTCTGCAGCAAATCTTGAAATGAATTTCTAATAATATGAAATTTGATCAATCTTCGTATTTTGTGACGTCATATTTAGAAATGCCTAAATAATATTTTGTCTATTGATTGGGCCTTATTTTTGTACTTCTCGTGTTTTATATTGTGTTTCTGCACAATTTGAATTAATTATAGCGTTCTCTTGAACATGGATGGACGAATTTTTGTTTAGATGAATTTAGTTTTAAAAATGCTTCTTATAAATGTGGAAGAATATCTCGCGGCAGAAGTTTTTACAGGTAGAGATGGAACGGAATGGAAAAAATTGCCATATAATGAAGGCAGAACTAGAGTCCATAATATTACAAAAGGAGGGTTAAGAAAAGTAATATTACCACCAGGAAAATATATAGAAGAACATATAAATTTCTGATGATACTTTTATAAATTTAACTGTGAATAATACAAATCTGGAAGCTGTACGAAATCGGAATAATAAATGGAAATTTGTAGATTCTATTGAGAAAAAAATAAATCTGTTGTTAAATCTGTAAAATAATCTTTGATAATAAAATATTACAATTCAACAAAGCGTGGGGTAGATACTTTAGACCAAATGGCACATGTCATTTCGGTACCACGTCAGATTAATAGATGGCATGTTGCAATTTACAATTGGCATTTAACAATTTAATTGATATTTGTTTAGCTCCGAATATTATTTTGTTGAATATAATTATTTTATACATATTAATTATAATTAAATTTTTACTGTTAACAGGCTTCTTTTTCATAATTATACAGGAAAGCTTATATATGTGTCTCAGAGGCAATTTTCAGTACTTCATGTTCACTTGTACACGTAGGTTAATGAGGGTTAAATAAAACATTATGGTAAAGTAGTATTTGTAGGTATGATTTGTTTGATTGGCTAAACGTAATCTATTGAATTTTTATGAGATAGGTGTATTCAAAACTACAGATCCATGACAGTTCAGGTCAAGTAGGAAAAGACTTGAGGAAAATAAATATGTAGAAATGTCTATCAATATGTAGATTGTCGATGCAATGGTGCTTGATTGTAATAATTTGAATAATTTGTGACGATTTGAATTTTGGGAAAATGTGTATGTATGACAACCTGGGTGTTTGTACTGCGAATTGTAATTTTATCATTAAATAAAAACAATATATTGATTATCAAGTTCATAAAAAAACTCCTGAATGAAATCCTGAATGATCTTTTACAGAAAATTAATTTGAAAAATACATGAAGAAATAAGTTGTACAAACATAGAAATAATAATAGGTTGAAAGTTTGTTATAATAATGTAATAAGCTATTGAAGCCCCCTCCCAGCCAGAAAATAAAAATTTCTGTCATCGTACAAAGAAAACAAGTAGAATTGAACGAATTTGAACATGATTACAATTATTTTTGTACAGGAAAACGGAAGAATTTCATCCATGGTATAAGTCTCTACGAAATAGTATAACGATTAAAAATGTGGCTCCAGCTAATGGATCAAACTCTGAAATATCTGATGAAGAATAATAAGATAAATCGCTTTATATAATTTGAGTATTTTAGGTGTCTTTGGAATGAATTACTATTGAATTGTCTTCTAATTTATTTCATGTTTGAGTTGATTTTTGTTATTTAATTAATTTTTTTATTTCTGAGCTTAGAACAAAATATTCTGTAATTAATTATCAATAAATTGATAACAAAAAATAAAATAAACTTTTTATTGATTTACACATAATTATCACTCAACCAACAAATTGTTACAGCAAAAATAACTCAAGTTCAGTCAACATTTTTTCATTCATCAAAATTTTATGTTAATTTAAACTTTTTAATATTTTTATCAACATATTTTATTTAGAATTTAACCAAAAAAAAAACTTTTCTTATTAATATAATTATAATATTTAATTTTTCTATTTTGCCAAGAGTCTTAGACTTTAAAAAATTAATATCTCGGACAATTGTTTTATGGACTTAGGATGTTTTTGCAGAACACCCACGATATATTTTAGACAAATAGAAGAGCCTCCCAATATCATATTGATCAAGCCATCATTGGTCGGCAACGACCTATTAAATTTCGAGGTATCTCAGGGGTTCATCTACCTTGGAACCAACGTTAATCCCACAAGCGACATCAATGTGGACGTGCGGCGATAAATAACCCTTGCCGTTGCTTCTATTTGTCAAAACATCTCGAATCAAAGCTCCTTTCCCGAAACACCAAAATACAAATCAACAAATTGCTCATAATGCTCTACAAAACTATAAAACACTCTCAGAATCTACATAATGCCGAACCCTATCCGCTGTATAATGATGATGACATAAATGATCCAGCAAAGAAAATTTTGGAATCCAGATACGAAGGTACAAGACGTCGGGACAGATCAAACTTTCGTTGGAGAGACGAATTATCGGCAGATTTAGAGCAATTTCGCAACTTCAATTGGAAAGAAACCGTCTGTGGCCTATAAAAACGCAGGACGTTGATGAGGCAAGTGCAAAACATTCATGGTCTGTTGGCTACCTAAGTAAGTTAAAAAGTAAGTAAGTTTATAAATGGGTCATCTTTTCCGATTTTATATTTTTGAGAAATTCAAATAGCTAGATATTTTTTGATAGAAATTGTTGAAAAAGTTCAAAAATATCCATACTATGAACGACCTCAAACCTTTAATGAGTATCTCTTTAGAAACCAGAATCATAAAACCACCGCAATATACAATTATGCAGTAATATTAAATTCTGAAATTATTTCCAGAATGTTTACTGAATTAAATTTCAAATAAAATTAAACTTAATTAATTCTATAAAAATCCTTCAAAAACGTCACAGCCATTTCGGTATGTAAATATAAATACGTTTTTTTTTACTTTTATCTTTTACCTACCACTTAACGTATAATTTTAGTTCCCTTATTATCTTAACAATGCACCTATTCGTGCATTCTTTCAAATATCTATAAATTTTAAAATTGAATCAGCGATTCTTAAACTTTTCAAATTTATTTTGTAATATTGAATAACTTTTTAATATTAAATATTATAATCATATAGAAAAAAGTAATACAAGAACGTAACCACTAATTTAGGCTCAATCGAAAACGTTCTAGTGTAGTTGAAGTACATAGAATTACATATACAGGGTGGTCCGGTTTAAAATATTTATCAAATACTTAAGGGGTGATTCCTTAGAGTATTTTAAGAAAAAAATTGTTGTAGACGAGGGGTCTATCTTTAAATTTAATCTGGGCTAAATAGGGTTAAAGAAAATCGGATTAGATAAACAATATCCACTAAGGTTATTGGAATTGTATATAACTTTACTTGAAAAACGGCAAGTCTGATATGAAAGCTGTTATGAAAAAGTTGTAGGGGATGATGTAACGCATCAATACAGTAAAAAAAAATTAGCGAGTTTTGTTCGAGATAATCAACGTTTTTTTACAAAATTTTCAGTTGTTAAAAGCAAAATTTTAATTTTGTGCAGCTATTATTCAAAAACGGTAAGTCTGATACTCATCCAACACTTCCTGACAATTAGGTGTATTAATTTAAAAAAAACGTTATGAAGAAGATGTTGCTCTAGCTCACTTCCTTCGGAACTGTAGCGCATATTGTTTATACATAATTTTTCTAATCCGATTTTATGCAACCCTCTGTTGCCCAGGTTAAATTTAAAGATAAACTCTTCGTATAGATAAATTTTTTCCCTAAAATACTCCACGGAATCACCCCTGAAAATATTTTTGCACTAACCCAGACCACTCTGTGTTTCTCTCTAGTGTTTCTTGTTGTAGCTTTACATTTTGGTAAATTCAGCATTAAGGACTCATCGGAAAGCTAAGTCGTATGCGTCCTAAAAACGACGTTGAAATAATTTCATGAACTTTGACAAGTATAAGGAATTTATAATTCTCTCTAAGAGATATAAAACCTGGAGTACCGCCAAGAAGTGCACTGGGTCCCATTTTATATTTGTTATACACCTGCGATATACTTGAAGTAGAAAATATAAAAATAGCAACCTTTGCTGATGACACAGCGCTGATGGCTGTTGGTTCTACTATAGATAAAAAGATGCAACCAAACTGCAAAAAGCTAATAACGAAATTTTCAACTGATGAGAAAAATGAAAAATTAAATTAAGCTAAATCCAGTTATGTAAATTTTACTTAATAAAAAAATAAGTGATTTCATACGAGAATAAAGTCAAAGGGCAAAAAGCCAATTATTTGATTGGATTGGAAATTAGCAAACTAGAATAATTACTGTAGTTCAAATATAGAGACCTATATTGGTTTATTGGGCAGAATTCTACGGTACAAACCTATATAAACGTTCTGATTTATAATCAGATATTACAGCCAGTCTGGACACAGGATAATCAAATTTGGGTCTAAACAAGCCCAAAATCAGACCATCCGGATGTTCCAAAATATAGGAGTAAATACAACAAATACAGTGCTCCATGGTAGGTTCGCAGTGATGATATTCATCGTGATTTAGCTATTCACAAAACACGAAATAATGATATGGACTGCACGGCATGAAACTCATCTGGTCCAACATGTCAATGCCGAAATTTCTAGTTTAATTGACAACCAAAACTTTGTTAAGCTAACAAGACCACTTTAGTTAGACTAAACTTTTTTCTATATTCTAAACCTTATGGGATTTTGGTAAATAAAAGATATTTTAGTGTCTTTTTGTCTTTGTGTCAAAAATAAATAAATAGTTAATCTGTAAGCCTAAAAAGTTTTTAGTGTATTAAAATCCCAAAACCATTGAAACTGATTTCAGAAGCAGTCCTTGTACCCTTTTTCGATGATTTATTGGAAATGGTAGAAAAAAATATTGAATGTTAAGATGCCAAACTCAAATAAATTAAATTTTTTTTTTAAAGAGACTGAAGACATCATTTTGCAAGTTTTGTTTGTCTTTCGTATATTTAAAAAAAAAAAAAACTCAATCAATGCTTTATTTCATTCTAAAATGATGGCTGATGAGTTTAATACGTTAATAAAGATTTTGTAGTTAAATTTAAAGTCACTAAAAATGTCAATAATTATCTAGTGAAACTGTCGAAACAGGACTTAAAACGATAGCACAAACGAATGTTGAGCAATATGATCTCATCAACCCACTCACGAAAAAAATATCATGATAATGAAACAAATTGTATATTATAGTAGCGTTCCATGAAGCTGTGTAACTACTCATGAGTAGATTGTAAGAGGAACGCTCATTTTATGCTTATGAACAAAACATAACCCATAAACATTGATGTTAGTTTGTTTTGTTTTGGAAATTTATTTATCAAAAAATTCTCATCTTTTTTTAGTGCTTTCCAGTTCAATTCATTAAATTTAAATTAAAAAATAAAAAGGTTAATTATCATATTTAAATTATTTTGTTGTTGAAAAATATTTCAATTTCAATTTTTGTTTATTAAAATGTCAATATCAACCTTCAAATTATAAATATGACACTAAGTAATTATTCAACACAAAAAAAATTTATTCAGCACCTAGCGGAAAGTAGATAGTTACTAACCATTTTCTACGCAATAGCAAGTGTAGAAAATGGTTAGTAAAGATCTACTAAAAACCTGTGTTCAAAAATGTGTAAAAATGGTTAGTTTACACAGCATAATGGAAAAAAACATATTCGATTCGAAGAAAGGGTCCAGAGTAACACAGATTTACAAACAGAAACAATATAATATAATATAGAGTCTATATTTTTTTTTAATAATATTAACATGATCCGACGAAAGGTCCAGTAAAACAGATTTACAAACAAAATGATATATAACGATATATATACATATATGTACACAAATTATATTACATGAATCTCAAACTTTGTTTCATTTCTAATGTATTCGCCATAGTAATTAAATTTGTAAAATTTAAAACATCATAAATTTAAAATGAGTATCAGACAAGACTTAAGAATCTTTATAGGTATGTTATATTGTATAATATACCTATGTATACACATATATATGAAAAAAAAACTATGAAAAATCGAAATAGAATGGAATTTATAGAGAACGTATAAAGAAGAATCAGGAGACAAATTAAATAGTTACAAACATAGATAATAACATAGACGATGTCACATGAATGAAAATGAAAATGGATTGCACAATTTGAACCAAGTAAATTATATCGTTATTCACGGGAATTGTTTAATTTTTCTTCATCCTATATCCTTGCAATATAAAGAAAATCTATGAGACACAAATAAAAAAATTTTTTTATTCCTGTTCAACAGAACACATAAGTATTTTCCTTTCTTTCTAAGGATTTTTATTTTTATTTTTTTTTTTTTTTGCCTTGCTTTATGCAATTCTATATTATCCAGTCACTTAAAAAATAAATTTGGTAAATTTAAAAAATAAATTTTTTTTTTTTGTACTTTATAGTTTCTTTAGATTCCCTTACGGATTTTTATAAAAGTCAACGATAAATTTTTATTTTTATATAGTGAAATATAATCTAATAAATCGAATTCAATATAATTGGATGGAATATTTTAAATTATTGTATTTGGTTATATTATTGTTTTAAAAGAATTTTTATTAAATATAAAAAGAAAAGTGGAAAAGTGCAAAATTGATTATTATTTATATTGGAAAATAGTTAGGCATAGTTCCGTTACAATAAAAATTTTATAATATTTTTTTTTGAGGTGTTAACATTAAATGTAAAATAATTTGGTTAATTTATTTTATGATGTATTTTGTTGCTAAATATTAAATTCTAATAAATTAATTTACCTTACTCAACTTTCAGTTATTGTATTATTATCTCGGTAGAGCTAATTTGGAGTGTAAAACAGGGATACTTTAGTACGTTTTAAATTTGGTTTTCGAATAATTTTTTTGTCTTTCGCTTCTGTGAGTAGGTTAAGGTTGGAAAATTGGGACTGTATGTACCTATTAAATTTTTGAATTTGGTTTCTGTAACATTTTAATTACAGATGTGACGTTGATATTTGTCGTGTGTTCAAAGTTATACGATGCTTGGGATACTTTGACCGATGTAATTTTTTTTCATATAAAACATTCAAATTAGAGTGCAGTGAACTAATTAACATAGTTGTAGGATTTATTAAACTAAAAACTAATATCTGTATATGCGAGACAACATTGTCTTTTACCCAATTATTTCAAGAAAAAGCAAAAAAGAAACAAAAATGTGTTCAGTTTAAATTCAACTTTATTTGTTTTTTTTTTTATTATTTCATAATTATATATTTTTCTTTTTTAGTAGTAGATAATTTCATAACATTAAAAAAAAATAATTGAATTCAGGAAATATTAAATCAACAAAATGTAATTCTAAGTTAATTAGTTTCATTCGAAAAATTAATATCTTAAAATAAGTATAGGAACATTGATTGCTATATCAATCAGTTTATTTCTATATCTTAAAATAAGTATAGGAACATTGATTGCTATATCAATCAGTTTATTTCTCATTTGTTTATTTAACATTTGCAACAGTTATGACATCATTTTGATTCATTAGCTAGTCGTAGCAAATCTTCATCCGAAAACGTCTAATCGTTATTGTCGGAGGAATTGATATATGGTATGGGTGCAGAAGACATTGAAACTTCTTCACTTGTAGCTAATATTTTCGGTGATCGTCGTCTTTTTCCTAGTTGCTTTCGTGTTTGCTTTCTTGTTTTCTGGTTGCCTGAAGTAGATGGTATTGGTTTCAGTTGAAACGGATAAAATTACACTTTGAACACTTTCGTCCGCTCTACCTGATTCAAGTGTTTGAATTGTAATGACTTTTCCTGGTGCAACTTTAATTTTTTTTCGCTTAACAGTTTTTGAAGGTTGTTAATTACGGCTGAGTATCCAACATCTCAATCACAGCTTCTGAGACAATATTGGCTGATACTTCAGGATCAACCTGATTGAATACTTGTGGTAATCGATCAATTGTATGGTACTGCTTGCGGATTAAAAGGAAATATACCACATTTTTTAAGTCCGCTGATAATATTTAACGATTTATTATATTCATCAATAATTTTCTCGTGAAGTTTTTTTAACAAAGTAGAAAAAATTTCTTTAGACAAAATTTGCGAATGTTTCTTTTGCATTGATTTCCAGTCGTCTAATATTTTTTGCCAATACTTTTTAAATGGAGCAAAAAAAGCTATTAGGATTGTGCAATATGAGTCGCATTTGGTGGGAGGCAAACAAATGTAATACTATTATTTTCGGCTAATTCAATAACTCTTGGTGTGAAATGACTCGATAAATTGTCCCCAATTAATAAAATTTTTCCATTTAAGTTTCTAGTTTCACGTAAAAATAAATTTTCGAACCAACCCGTAAACACTATTGCATCAAACCATCCACTCAAACTTCGATTATAGGGAGCCTTGCGTGGTCCGCCTTCCCTCTATGATGGCCAAAGGTGACTTGACTTGTAAACAATATAACGTGGTAAAATGGTTCCTGCTGCAGATCCACAATACATGACAGATATAGCAGTTTTAGAATAATTATTGACACGTTCAGCATACTTTACTCCTCGTTTAAAGATACACTTTTTAACACCTGGATCGTCGGATAAATTAGTTTCATCATAGTTAAAAATACGCTCTGGAGGAATTTCTGTAATTTCTTCAATGCAAAAAGTATGCAATAATGTGTTCTTAAGGTTGTTAAAGTATTTTATTAATTCTTCAGCAGGTAGTCCGGCTTTAGATCTCAACAAATTTTGGTATGTACCGTTTTGTAATTTTTTTTTGTCACGTTCTAAAAACTTTCATGTCTACTCAGTACTAGGTAAGTTATTTTTGAATTCTTTTATACGCTTTCCAGCTTTGTCCAAATAATTTTTTGCAAGCTGTCGAAGATCCCTTGAAGTAAAAGGAAATCCCCATTTTGAAACTACGAGAATGTGGTGAATAAATATATTTTCCTTTACTTCACTAAATACAAGAGGACGTCCAGCTCTATTTAAATGTTTTTCTCTAAGCTTGTTGACTGGAGTTCCTTTTGAAATGTTATATTTTTGGACAGATTTTGTTATTGATAAACGACCAAAAGAATTAAATAAGAATACAAAATAAACAACAATTTCTACTTATAATATGAATGTTAAACACTTACCTTCAATAACTTCGTTTTTGGCTTTAGCCAAATCTTCTACGGAGTATGCATACTTTCGAGAACCAAGTTTTTTGATATACTTTCGCGGCATTGTTTCCTAATATTAAGCAAATTACTTCAGCTCAAAATGCCATAATACATTGACCATAAACAAAGGACACTTTGACCACTCAGTCAAAGTATCCCAAATTTGAAAAAAAGTAGAGAAATTTTCAATAATAATTTTTTTTTTCAGAAATTTTTTTTAACTTCTAGTCAAATATTTCATAAGAGTAATAATAAGATAACTTACCTATTAAATATTTATGATACTAACTGGATTTAACTTTTCTTACCAACTAAATTTTTGTAGGCAATTTTTTTTTAACAAAAAACACTTTTTTTACTATTAAGTCTTGCTTTATCAAATTGCATTTCACAACTAAAATGTAAACACAATGGAATAGACAATGATTGATTAAAAAAAAATCATGCTTGAACATGTTCCACATTTCTATTCTTCAAAATTGAACGGTTATTCTTTTTTTTTTGTTTTTGATCAAAGTATACCAGACAGTCAAAGTATCCCTGTTTTACGTTATACCAGGAAAGTTTTGTCACCTTTCTATGATATTCATAGCAATGTAAAAATTCATATTAATTGGCTTTGTAAACTTCCAGTGGTCAAATCCATTAGTATGAAGCCAGGATGAACTTAATTGAATTAAAAATTTAGAAATTAAGACGAGACGTGGTTGATGTTAATTGTTTTACTAAAATTATTATAATAAATGTTACTTCTATGCAGATTTTGAATAACTTGAACATTAATAAAAACTACTTCCATTAGGCTTTTTTGGATTACTTGAGTAAATAAATAAGTATATAAATAATTGCTTACGTAATACTAATTACATTATTTACATTAAGTTTCCGTACTACCAATTGTTTTAATTATGAACCAATTTATAGAATGTTGCTAATGAGTAACAATAAATAGAAATTATATTGACTTTATAATATCTAAACAGTTGTGTGTATTTTAGATATTACATTTTAACTTACAGTTGCTTTGTAATATCTCGTCGAACGTTTTCTTGGCTGAAAAAAATCTTTTATTAACAAAGTATTCAAAATAGTCGGCAACAATACATGAATAGATCGATTGATAAGGGATTACAAAAGATTATAGAAGGGTTATATCCAAATAAATTTATTAATAAATGTAAACATTATTTCATAGTAAAAATTTTAAAATTAATAATGGAACAGTCTATAGTCTTCTCCGATATGATTTCCTGCAGAATTCTGTTAGTAATTAGTAAGATTAGTGGGTCTAATAGGGTGGTGATACGTTTCATAATCACTTTATGAACGATAGCTGGCTCCAATTACGTTGTAGCAGGTTGGGTACGGTATTTATTCTGTACGTATGAGGGGTAAGCATAAAGTGTATTGGAAAGACAAAAGATACCGAACTAAGCTACTTTCACATTTTGAACTTAAGGGCTTTTTACGTAACCATGTATGCAGCTTCTTCATCTCCTCGTTGAAGCGACGGCAAAAGACACGTCTATATACGGCATGTACAAAGATGAATCCGGCCATCCGACGGAGCATATCTATCGGGTTTGAGCTCATTGTTTCATCATACATACCTCGGAAAATACCAAAGGGTCAACCAATTGATAACATTTCATGAAGCATGACAAGAAACGCTAGGTAACCAAAAGATAATCACGATCGAAATTGTTGTAAATCGATCGGTTGTAGTAAACCACACATTGGATGTCGGAGTGTGTCGTCATATTTCATGTAATGCTGTCCAGCGGAGATAACAGAATCGGAAATAAATTATAAACATTATCTCTTACGCGCTGAGAATACCTTCGGAGTTTTCGGCATTTGGCAATTTGCACGAAATGAGCTAATTGAACGCGAATTGAAGCCATATATGGAAAGGATAAGGAGATTATAATATATCTTCCAGCAGCATCTATATTGTACTTCGGAAATGATGAAAAATTTAGTGGCATATCCGCCCTATGACCTATGATAGTAATGAATTAGCAAATTTAAGTAATGAAGAATGCGATTTACATTAAATTCAAAAACAAACAATCACACGAGAATCAGAATCACTAAACACGATTTGTATGTAATAGGTATCAACTGTCAATCCAGCATACAATGAAATGCCTAGATATGAGTGAAATACGAATCGCTAAAAAACATTCCTATATTGATTTTTGGAAGCATTAGTAAAACTGCATATTCACTACTAACACAAGCTATTTTTGCAATAAATATTTTTTTTCAAATGTGATTATACAGGGTGGCGTTTTTTCTATTTTTTTAAATCAAGAAGTTTTGAATTCTAGTTAATTCAATTTTACGTGATTATTATATTTTACACAAATTCGAATGAATAAAATGTGCACAAATCATCCTCAACTGACAGTTCGTGCATCACTCTAAATAATAACTTTTCAATTTATAATTAAATTAGTAATTTTTCTTCGATAAATTTTCTACACACATTTAGTGCAAATAAGAAGAAAAGAAAGTTTGATGTGTCGTAACCAATAACAAATTAAATTAAATTTCCACAACTCTCTTATCTTCTCGAATAAATTAATTTTATTTATATAAAACAGTGGACCTTTAGATAAATCTGTAGGACACACAACCTGCAGGCCAACTTTCAAATCAATTTTAATTAATTTTTTTTTAACACGTTGAGTTTCACGCTTACCGGTGAATATAAAAATAAACTTACGTTAAGTCTAAATATATCACTAGTGAAAATCTCATAACCATCACCACTCACCAGTAAGGGTTTTCAAAAACCTGGCTTGCTAACAAACGGTAAAAGATAATTAATTTCTGTGACAAGTTCTTCAAAGAAAAAAATTGTATATCAAGTAGTTATCCCTGTTTGAAGAATACTATACGCATATCTGTGCATTGGAGTTAGTTTTGTTTTGACGAGAATTTTACGTTGGTAAGCTAAATTCCAAAGCCAAATAAGAACGTCTTGTTTTTATCAATTTTGCATAATGATGAAGGTGTTGACTCTGGTTCAAATAAACCCAACATCATATTGGATTACAATTTAACTAAAGACGTAGTTGATACACTAGACAAATTGTAAGAACATACACGTGCAAAAGGAAGACTAAACGATGGTCAATGGTTTTATTTTTCAATATGATCGACGTCGCTGGTGTTACAGCGTTTAATTTGTATAAAATTGGAAATCCTCAACTATTCAACCAGCCGAAATCGTCTCAATGTAAATGGTTCAAGGAGTTGGCTATGCAACTAGTGCAAAAAATATATTAAGTCGTCTATCTAACCCTAGAGCAATAAAAGAAAATGTTGAAATCGCTATGGAGCAGATAGGTTATAAAGTAGTGAATCTGAGACGAACCGATGAAAAAATAATTATGAATACAGCCAGTGAACGTCAACGTTGTCATATTTGTCCTCGATCTGCTGATGTTTAAACGCGAACATTATATTGCATTTGTAAAGAAGCATCTTTTGCAGCACATTCAAAAACTATCTGCAAAAACTGCATCAACGAAGAAAAGATAGATTCCTCCCAATAAGAAATCGAGGTTCCGGCATCGGACGATGTTTAAGCTTAGGATATTTTTTCTTGATTTTTGTTGTGATTAAATTGAACTTTGTACTTAAGTTTTGTTTATTTTTATCTTAATTATATTTCTTTTGCTTCATTTTGTAAATAAAATCGAGAGTAAAAAAAAAATTAAAAATAATTTCAAACTTTTTATATAAAATATATGAAAATAGATATGGGGTTAGATGGACCCCTCTGCAGAAAATACGATAAAAATTTGAATCCATAGTTTTTCAAACTTTTTTTTATGGTTATCAAATTACATATAATTTCTAACAATAGTGCTCGCACAGTATTAAATTTTATATTTTTGCTACATTAAAAAAAAAAAATATTTTATACTAAATGATGTCGGAATGTCATAATTGCAGAAATATTATCAGAAGTGAAACAGGTCTTAGATGGTAGGGAGTTTGTGGCAAAATATATCACTCTGTGCTCAAATGTTCTGTAGTTGACCAGTCTAGCTGCAACTTATTGGTCACATGTAATAGGATCAAATTTATTTGTGAAGATTGTATTTCATACGTATACATAATATTGATTTGGTATTAGTAAATATACAAGATACTGTAAATAAAAACAAATCGAATCTTGAAGAATATAAGCTGAAGTTTGAGGAATCCTTGAATAAGAATGAAGATGAGTTGAAAAATTTGCTGGAAGCTATTGAGATAAGATATGTGGAAAGATTAGAGTCAATGAAGATGAAATAGATGCTTAAAAAACTAAGTGAAGTTGTCGAAAATGTCAAAGGAAAGATGAATTGGAAAAGCTATTACAGATGAAAATCAAAATAAAAAAAATATTAATGAACCCTATGCAGATATAGCAAAGTGAAATCCAGTTGTGTTGGTGAAGACAAGGAAAGCACAAACAGCGGAAAATACAAAGGCTGAACTAACATAAAATATAGATCCAGCAAGTACTAACCTGAATATAAATGTATGTTGCAAATAGAAAAGATGGGATAATAGCAGTTTTCTGTGAAGATATTGAATCCATAAACAATATTAAATTACATAAAATGAAGGATACATATGAGGTTATAGTTCCTAAAAATAGAAACTCAAAAATACTAGTAGTTGGAATTACGGAGGATTATAAAGGGGAAGAAATAGTAAAGAAGATAATAGCACAGAATAATATTATATACAAGGAGGATGTTAAAGTTATACGAACTTATCAAAGAAAAACGAAAAACTATTCGATAATTAAAGTTAATTTTGAAGATTATAAAAGTATACTAAGTGAAGGTAAAATAAAAATGGGATGGGATAGGTGAAGAGTATATGAAAGCTACGAAGTGAGAAGATGTGGTAAATGCCTTGGGTACAACCATAATAAAGATAAGTGTACAGCTGCGGCAAATAGTTGTAAAAAGTGTGGAGGTGATCACTTAATTCAATTTTGTCAAGCTAAAGAGTGGAAATGCATAAATTGTATAAGAACAAACGATAAATTGAAACTGAACCTGGATATTAACTATACAGTAAATAGTATTGAATGTCCTACAAGGAATAGAAAAATTGAAGTGGAGAAAAGGAAATATTTTTTATAGATAAAGAGGAAAAACATGGAGAATTAAATAGGGTGATGTTAAACATTCAAGGTCTTACACGGAATTTTGCAGAAGTAGAGGATACGGCTTTATAGAATAAATACGATTTTATAATATTAACTGAAACACATATCACAGAGAATATAAATAGGAGCGAAATTTTAATAGATGGGTAAAATATGTACCAATGTAGTTCAAATTCCAGACATACCGAAGCGGTGGTTATATATGTTAGTAAAATTATTAAAGCAGAACAGTCAATTTTTTTACAGCAAAATTTTG
This sequence comes from Argyra leucocephala, assembly GCA_963942445.1. NCBI lineage: Eukaryota > Metazoa > Arthropoda > Insecta > Diptera > Dolichopodidae > Argyra > Argyra leucocephala. Next base: position 73,696,651 of record OZ012680.1, read on the forward strand.
GTGTCTAATTGTTAAACTTAAAATAGATAATAAAATATGGAACTTAGTAGCATTATATAGGTCACCAGGAATGGTAAGTTCATTGAATAGTTTTTCAGAAATGAATTATAACGTTACAGAAAATCAGATAATATGTTGAGATTTCAATATCGACTTTCCCAAAGAAAGTAACCATAAAGAAATCATTAAAGAATTAATTATAGATTTTGGTTTAAAACAATTAGTAAATGATTATACTAGGGTAAAACAATAATAGATTATGTACTAACAGACCATTTCTCTAATGTACAGGTCACTATAAACAAAAATTATACCATATCAGACCATGAAACGTTGAATATTAAAATAAATAATGTGAAAAACCAAAAAACACAAAAGAAGCTTTCGTTTATTCGCTTTGAGAAAGAAAGTTTTATTGAGGACCTGGAAAGGAATGGTTTCGATAATTTAATTAATGTAGAAAATTTAGATACGTGTAGCGAGAAATTTGTTACAAAAATTAAAAAAGGATTGAATAAACTTAGCAAAACTATAAAAATTAAGCAAAACTCTACTGAGTGGTTTAATGAAGAATTGCAAAGAAGTAAAGCCAAGAAAATTATATTATATGATATTAATGCAAAAAACTTCAACAAAAACTAAATTATCTTGCCTATAACCGAAGTTATGGCATATGCCACACTGGGAGCCTTCACTGAAGTTTGTGTCCGCGAAAGTGTTATGTTACCAAATTTCCAAGAAATCATACATTTTTATATAGGCCACTGAAAATTTTCATCGTTACTACAAAACTTATACGTCAAGTCAAGATTAAGAAATGACTTCATTAATATACACAGGTAGAAGACAAGAAAAACAAAATGTTATAATTTAACGTCATTATAAAAATAATAAATATAAGAAGAAAAAAAACTTATTAAAATAAAGCTACCTTTCAAAATATTAAACTATTAATAAACAAAAATATTTATTAAAGTACACAACCAGTTAAAAGAAGAAAAATATGAAAAACCAACAATGGTGTCCTTTAAACTTTTAAATCTATGTTAATTCATATCAAAAATTATTTCGTTGCCATCGTTTCAAGATTTTTAATCCTGAAAAAAATGTATTTTTTATTTTCATTAAAAAAAAAACAACATTGTTAAGAATGGTAGAAGTGGATGTAAAGTACAGTACACAGATTTTATTTTCCACTCCTTTTTACTTCTTATTACTTTAAGAGAGATCAACAAATCAACAACATTGAAAATTTCAACAAAACAACCTATAATGTGAAGAACTGTCACATAGTAGTAGAGAGTAGTGGAACAAGGAAGAAATGGAAATTCCATAGAAATCAGATAAATTATAATATAAGAGAAGCCATTCAAGTAAAACAACACCGGATTTTCAATGACAAATTCAATGGAGTTTAAAAAGTTTAAGCTCATGTACATATATATATATATATATATATATATATATATCTATATATATATATATATATATATTTATATAAATATTGTATATAGTACAGTACATATAGTATATATATAATAGTATTGTAGTGGAATATAAAGAAAACTTATGATAAAATAAAATAAAAGGAAGTAAAATCATTATAATGTAAGTTGAATCTCAACACTTGAATATCTAGTGAACCATAATGAACTGCTTCTTATATTACACAAAAGAAACGAGTCGTATGATTTGAATTATATGATGTCAGTGTACTGTCATCAAAGTAAGAACATTCACAAAAAAAAAAACACTAAAAAAAATATAATATTCTTCTTAACTTTATTCCTCTTTAATATTAAGTTCTAATATACATCCTATGCATATAATACATATATATATATATAGAACTATGTGTGGATATGTTTTTGTACAACATTTCATTCTTTATTTTAAAATCTTCATAATAATATTATCTTTTCTTCCTTTCCTCATGTTCCTATTAACTCATTTCTTGTTTATTATTGTTTTATTCTCTCTACCCCAAAACAAAAAACAAAAACAGACCCAATAAAAATAAAAATCATTGAAAAATAAGAATACAACACAGAAACATCTACAATCAAAATAATTTTATTTGTATTCCCAATTCGTTGCTAGCCACATAATATCCGATTTAATGAAATAAAATAAACAACCATGTTCTTTCAGTTATTTTCCTTTTAAAAATTGTCCTTGAGTTTAGAAAACGAAAAAAGAAAATATATGTTTTTAAATGGTATTAGATGTTGGAGGGGTTGTGCAAATCGTCTTGGTAGTTAAGAAGCAAAATTCTTTAAATTTTTTTTTTTTTCTTGTTTTTTTGTGTTTTACTCTTAACGTTGTTATTTTTTTAAAGTGCTCTTTTTTTTTTGTTTTGCCCTCTTATTATCATATTTTAAATTTCCTACACTTTCCTTCATATTAGAATAAGCTAAAGGACAAAAATGTAGTAGACTTTTAGAATATTAGTATTTTTTTGTTTTTTGTTATTACTTCCTCTTCAAATTGTTCATATTTTATACACTTAATGTGATATTTGACGATTGTTGTTTTCTTACAGAAATTTGTATAATACTTTATTTATTTATTTTTTAGTATGTTTTTTTTAGTAAAGCTGAGATTACAAGAATATAATATTTTTTTTTTCTTTCTCTATCCTGATTTATTTAAAAGCTATATAAATGTTTAATAGAGAGAAAGAAGAACAAACAATGTTTTTCATAACTATTGATAGATAAATTTTTCATTTTGAAAAAGAAAAGGGTTAAAAGTTTATAAATAGGATAATAACTTCAATAACGTTAGATTATCTATGGATTTTCAAAAACACATATGGAAGCGATTGTATTTTGTATACACACATGTAAAAAAATAAACAAAATAGGAAAATTATTAAAATAAAATTTTTTTATTAAATACAAGATCATTGCTGGCCGACGTCATTATTGATAATAATGTCAATATTTTTCAATAATGATTGCGAAAATATAGCTTAACATTGAAACCCTATTATAGATGTGCTTTATGAGCTGGTGTAGACAAATTAAAAATTAGGAAAATAATACCAATATTTAAAACGGGTCGTAATACCTTGGCTGTCCAAAATTTTGGAATGTTTGCTCATTCCTACACAAAAATAAAATATTTGATTTGAAGCACAAATATGGTTTTAGCAAAAAATCTAATTAAGAAGAAGGAGTATTAGATATTGTAACCTATATTCAAGACTAAAATATAAATATAAGAATAAATCAGTATCGGTGTTTTCTACGAACTTATCTGAATCATTCGATTACAAATAGTAAAACACTCGAAATTTTTTTTTTATTAATAATAATAATTCATGTATTTGTACATAATATGAGAGGGTAAGTCTCTTCAATTGTACACAAATAGTATGAATTGAATATTATCTTATAATATTCAATTCATACTATTTATATTATCTATAAGCTTTTCACAAAGCTTTTACAACACGAAGCTTTTTCAACTAGATTAGACAACTTTATTAGAACTATTAAGAATTACGATAGTATGAGAAATTTTATTTAAAGACGTAAACCACAAAACGATAAAACCAAATAAAACCAAAAACAAATTAAAATTAACCTAAAAACAATTCACCTATTGAGCAATAGCTTTGATTATATCTGATTATATGAATTATATTTAAAAAAGAAAAAACAAAGTAGCAAAGACAAATACCGAATTATCAGAATATTATTATTATAATAGCTTTGTTAAAATATTACGATATTACAGCAAAAAAACTTACCGGTAAAACAAATAGTAAATTTAGAAAATATATTTTTTACCTCACCCAGACCATGTTCACAAATTCCACAAATTGAAATTTATTTATTTTATTGACAAATAATTCAAAAGTATAAATTCAACTGCGCAGTAGCATTGAGTAAATATTATATTGTACATGGAGAATCATAAACCGAAATTTACGATCTGCTAAGAACAATAAAACAAAATATGTTATGACATTATTATCAAGTTACAATTCAATACACGGCAAATTTAGTAAACATAAAAATTAAAAAAACTTTAAAAAGAAAAATCACAGACTACCCTTACCTACATCAGAGACCCTAGCGGGGTAACAATATAATTATAAAAACTGAAAAAAAAGAGAAAAAGCATAATTATTATTGGCTTTACCCCTAACTATAATAGTCATAAGGCGTCATATGATGTCATATGATACTTCGTTAAATGGCCTATATGATTCGATATGATTTAACAAAGTCATAACCAATCATAACCTTTACTATAATGGTCATACCTAATCATACCAAAACTTCAAAACCAAATTTAAAAGTAGTGAAATATAAAAATAAATTCTATAAATAAATGTTTTGTATTTTTTATTTTGAGTTTTGAAATAGTTAGGGCTATTATGATAATAAAAAAAACACAAAAAACGTTTCTACGGCTATTTGAATGTGTTTTTAATGTGGGTCTGGTATGTATTTAGTTTAAATGCATTTAATTTCATATCTATACTGCCAGCGACATCTCTGCTCTATTAATAGTATTTGTTAGGGACCATTTAGACATCAGATTTTATTTCATGAAAGTTTTGTTTTACTTATTTTTATTTCATTTACAAATTTTATTGCAATTACATCAAATTTAATTTAAAAAAATTTAATTACATATCTCAAAGATAAACAAATATAGTTGCAAAGTATTCTATATTTTTTCACGCAAAATCCACTTTCTAAACTTGCAAAATACGAAGATACGAATATGCGTGACGAGTACTAATAATAAATACTTATAAACAAATATAAATATTCATTGCAATTTCAGAACATTTATGAAATATAAATATTTAAATAGTAAATCAATTATTCTAAGTATTATTTGTATTGATGAATAATAATATTATTTAATAAACATTTTTTGTATTTTTTAATGTATATCTTTCAATATATTGGCATAACACAATTAGAAGTTTATAAATACCTTTTCTCGCAAAATTCACTTTTTCAACTTGCGAAATACGAAAATACGTGTCGAGCACTATTCTCTACAAAAAAGAATTTAAGATATTCTATAACAAAGTAGGATGTCAAACTTTAATGAACATACGTTATAAACACAATTCAAAAACGTATAAACGCTGCCTTATATAAAAGTTTCTCTTCAAAACTATTAGCGGTCAAAATTTTCAATTTGATTCTATGAAAAACAAATAAAATTATTATTTATTGTAATATTATACATATTAAGTATATTATAAATACTGTAAATTATAATTTTATTAATTTTTTTATTAATTTTATTATTTTTATTTAAATAATAATAAAATATAATTACAATAATAATAATTTATGATACCGTATGTAATATAATACCTATCTACCGGTTGTAAAAATAAAATTTTAATACATATAGTGAAAAGTGCTTTCCAAATAAAACAAAAAAAATATAAACCTGAAGTAGGCGTGCGGATTTATCTACAGGTCCACTGTTTAATAAATAAATAAATACCTAAATAAAAAATATAAAAAAAATAGTTATACAACAATATTAACAATATTGTAATTTACTAGTTATTCACGGCGTAACACTCGCCGGTCTATTTCACTAAAAATATAATTCTCTATTTCACAGTTATATGTTGCTTGGCTAGAGTACGATCTTTTGATAGTGTTAGTGTAGTATAAAGTATTAAGAAATGTTTGAATAAGTATTAAAATGTTAAACTATTTTTAAGATATTAAATAAAGTGAATTATAGTGTTAAGTTTTTCAATTTAACTTATTTATTATATAATAAAAATATGTAAAACATTGATTTTTTTTTAAGAAAATAAAGAAAATAAATAAATAAAATAAATTGTTTCATTTATAATGCTAATGCTAGACCGGCGAATGTTACGGGAATAGCTAGTATACATATATTTTCCGTCGTAGCTATCTGTAAATTAGATTATTTGTCTATTTTTATAACACAGACCACTGGTAGACAGCATGATTAATCTTTGCATGAAAAATATATTTTTAATTTAATGTTAGTCTTCTTCGCAAATAATAAAGAAAAATAAAAAAAAAAAATAGCTAATATGAATAAAACAAATAATATTTTTGACTTTTTTTAATTTAAAATAATAAGTATCAATACAAATATTATCAATAGTTTAATAACAATGGTATAATAACCCAAAACCAAACAGTATATAAAAAAAGAAAAAACATAATGCACTCATAGGTTATCCGTATTACTTAAAATTATATACAATATATGTGCGTGTACATATTTGTTTATTATATATAGTAAAGAACATAATAACAAGAAGACAAGTCTAATCTGGAGATTTTTCTATTATTTTTTTTCAATTATGAATAATTATAATGCTTATGGATACGGGTAACAAATTAAACGAAAATAAAAATTGAACAGAGCAAAACAGAATTGTAGAAAATAAAAATAAATACAGTATCCAGTCCATCCATGTAGATACCGATATTTCAATATTTTTTTCAAATCACCGTTCAAAATAAGAAAAATAAAAAAAACTTTACATACGATCTCCAATAAATTTATGCACGTGCAATTTCTTTATATTTTCATATGTTTTGATATACTTTTTATATACATACTTTTTGTATTAAAAATTATACTGTAAATTAGGTAGCTATATTTATAAACTTTCACCATACATTAATTTTTTTTATTTTGTTAATTTTGTCTGTTTTTATTTATTAATCATATTATATAAATATGTATTATTATGTACTATGTAATAAGTAAACAACAGGCTAACAATCAATCTATCAAAAATGGATTGTTACCTGTTTTTAGTTTTTCAAAAATTAAAATTGTCAAATTGAAATAGAAATTTTCAACGAAGTTTGAGAAAAAAAAAACATAACGGTATTCCGCAGACAGTTCACGTTCATTTGGAATACATAACTAATATTGGGAATATTGGGGATTCTGAGGGAGATGTTGTATCGGCATAGCAGCTAATGACCAGTATAGCTGAAATTGCAAGCTTTCCAAAAATATATTTCTTTAGTGGCGCATCTTATCCTTTAAGGACGAAAAGGATATTTGAAAGTATCCTTGTTATTTTGATGTTTTTGTATAAATTGTGGATCTATTAAATATATATATATATATATATATATATATTCAGTTACATATTCTAGAAAGATAACGGTCTGGACCATATTTTAACATTTATTTGATGATGATTGGTGAGGCCGTTATGAAGATATTGTAGTTCAAAGTAGAAAATTTTGAAAAAAAAAAACAATCTTTATTTTCTTTCATTAAAAACCAAATACCTCAAGATTTTACCATAAAACCACCACAATATTTATATACTGTTGGAACGGTTTCTGTTTTTCCTATAACTCATACATACAGGCTTTATATAAGATATAAGTATTTATTAAAAAAAAAAAATTTGCACTCTTTTTCTATTTAAAACTAGGAATGTGTGTTTTACGAAATAACAATCATTACGTGCTACGCCGATCCAACATACTTGATTCATTTAATAAAAATTAAAATTTTGGTTGAGTGTAATTAAATAAACCGTTTAAATAATTAATTTATTAGTATGCATATTTCGAATGATTTCTTGGAATTTAATAATTTGTTTAATTTATTAATTATAAGTACTACATTATGTAAATAATATTTGAAATAAAGGGATTATTTTAATAATAATTAATAATTTTAATAAATCTCCCTCAGAAGAGCCCTAATATATTTTATTCTGTTATTACTATTATTTTTAGAACTTTTTCTTGATATCAAAGGAATTAAAAATTGATATAAATAAAAATAAAAAAAATAAAAAATTAATTAAATCGTATTTAATATGACACTAACTACATTGAGATTCTGACTATGTCACACAAACACATGGCAAAAAACAAAACATCCATATAATATCTCGATCTTGAACTTACGCAGTGCAATGATAACATGATTAACGATAAATTTTGAATGATGACAAATAAGATATTGCTAAAATGATCAATTAGTAAATGACCATTAGAGAATAGAAAATTTTGCACCCTACTATAAAATATTCTGTTTATATGATAATAAAAAGCGTTCTAAGCAAATAAATAAAATAAATTTTTAAAAAATAAAGGTATGGTAAACAAGTAAATTCGTATTTTTCTGAAATTCAAAATAAAAACTCTAATGAAAGAAAGAAAAGGCTAAACTTAATTTTGCTTCCGCCATTTATGGACCATAGTACAAGAGAACAAACGGAAGCAGCAGCTACCAATCGAGTACAGTGTAGAACTTTATTAAGTACACTACAAATTCAAATAAATTTCTTTTGAATACCATATAACTAATTACAATCTTAATTACTAATTCAGTTACTTCAAATGTATCTCTATATGATTATAACCTTCATTAACTTAATTGTGGAACATTATATAATTATGAAATTTTTGAAGCTTATTAAAAAAGCTTCTCCACAGTAAAATATGAAGTTAATAAATTTAAAAATAAAATATTCAAAATAATACAATATAAATGTAATAATAGGCTCACATTATATTATAAATTACAATTTATTAATAAAAATGTTAATCTTTGTGTTTAAAATTATTTAAAGAAAAAACTATAATTAAAATGTACCTGAATTAATTCTTGTCGAGTTAAAAAACCATAAGAATAAAATTTGGAACAAAATTCTCACCTGGAATTATAAAAATAAAAAAATTTAAAATGTTAGTTAAATATAATTTAATAATAAGTATAACAAATTATAATTGGATATAAAAATTTATAAAATATAGGTACTAAGTATATATTTGAAATGAATTAAAAAGTATAATTGGGTTAGTGAGCAAATCCACAAACCGAAATCCACAAAAAAAAATCCCCAAATACAAAATCCATAAAATTGTGGCAAGTTAATCCTGGAAAAAGGAGATATCCTCACTGTATCCAACAGCGGCTATGTATAAAAATAATTTATATAAATATTCTGTAAAAGGCGTAGAATTTGATTTTGAATCCAACTCTAAAATCTCTTCTAACTCAGAATTTCGCATAAAGTGTCGTACATTTCGCATAAAGTGTCGGACTAACCTGTATAATTTTAGGGTAAACATTTTTTTAAATACATAATAGGTAGCTATTGTATAAAAAATTTGCTTATTATTGCTATTACAGTGTTAGAATATTTTAGATTGATGCTGATTCCAGATTTTTCCAAAAAAATAATTTTGGTTGCAATAAATTGCAATATGCGTAATCGATTTTGGATACGAAAATTGGAATATTCGCTTTTTCCGAAATGCTTAGATTAATTTATTTATAGGCATAGTCGCTTTCTGATTAACCAACAACATAAGAAAAATTTAGTTGATCATTTATACTAACAAGAGGATCAATATTATTTTAAGGCGAAATGCCTTCAACTTATTCAAATTTACTATGAATATTTATAAATGTTTATTAAATGTTATTATTATAAATATTGACCAATTAATAATATTAATAACATTACCGATACCGATATAACAGATTTACCTTATACCATATAAAAAGCATGTAAGATTTTTGATTAGAATCACTCAATCAGTATTGTATAGTCAGTGGATCATTAAGTGAAGTTTGAAATGAATAATAATATACCTATATTTAATATTTACTGTAGACAAGTTACCTATACTTAGAAAAGAGAAAGTTTGATTGTTTGTTTGTCTGTTTGTGTTCAAACTTTATCTTTGAAACCGTGGACGCGTGTAGTATAGCAAACGTCCACCGTTGTAAAGGTAAAGTTCTGACATTTTACACAGCTATTCATTACCAAAAAGGAACACTATATCGATATTTTACAAGACTATAAAATGTCAGGCTCGAGTGTCGATATATATCGATATATTTCAAAAAATGTTGTAATATACATCTCGATTTACAGTTAGGTACTTCTTGTGGACTTTGAAGGTCCTGGGCCTGACGCAAAATTGTCCTTCACTGAATCCGGTCACGAGCGGAATCTCTCCAGTTGGTGATTTGAAGTTTTTCCATATATGCCGATACTTTATCTCTCCAACGAAGGAAGGTGGCTCCCTCGACGACGCATTCCCTGCGCCTTAGATTTGAAGAGTTTTCTAGGTGGATCATTTTCATTGATACGGCCTACATATCTCAGTCAATGAAGACGTCATATTCTGACTTTTTTTGGCTAAGTCGATGTCGCTGAACAGCTGGTATAGCTCTGTATTGCATCTTGTTCTCCATACCCTTTCGTCAGACACTGGACACACACAAATGCGATGAAGTATTTTTCTCTCAGAGATACCAAGTTTGATACGATTGCTTTTGGATAAATACAATTGCTTTTGGTAATATCCACGATTCAGAACCATATTTGCAGCATTGGAAAGATGAGCGTTTTATATAGTTGTGCCAAATCCAGGTGTTTGGATAACCCGAAGTAGAAAAGGTAATGCAAGGGTAATTCTTTGCTTTACTTCAACATCGATGTTATTGGTGGAGTTGATATTGATTCTAACGTAGATACACTCCTGAACTACTTCAAAATTATATGATGATACCAACTATATGATGTTGGGAGGACATTTTATTTGTTCAAAGCATGTAATTTGTTTTATTCTCATTTATGAGAAGACCCGTTTTTTCTCTCTTGAATCTGTAAAAAGGCTCCGATGACTGCTCATCGTGATGTTCTGATAATATCGACATCATCAGGGAAGTCCAGGAGCTGCACCGATTTGTAAAATATAGTGTCGTCGATGCGCTGTTATGTAAAAAAAAAATTGCATAACAGCGCATCGCCTTGTCAAAATCCCGAATCCACTTTCGAAATGAATAAGAAATGTGCCTACCAATCACCACAGCACACCAGGTGTTTTCCAGGGTCATTTTTGACAAACGAATAAGATTGGCTGAGAAACCAAATTCCGACATTGATTTGTAAAGCAGAGATTGATGTATGTTGTCATAGGCCGATTTAAAATCGATAAAAAGATGGTACGTATCGATTTGAAATTCCTAGGCCTTCTCCAGAATCTTCGTTAATGCGAACACTTGGTCGGGGATGTATTTACCAGGACGGAAGCTGCACTGATACTTTCCTATCACAGCGTTACAATGGGGCTTCAATCGTTCGCACAGAATATTAGACAGGAGCTTATACGCAACGTTTAATAAGGATATTCCTCTGTAGTTGGCGCAGATCATGGAATCGCCTTTTTTGAATATTGGAGATATTGAACGTAAACTCCAGTCATCAGGGACGCTCTCCTAGATCCAGATTTGTTTGATGATTTGGTGCATTATTTCAATCATCAACTCACCTCCTCGTTCTATTAGTTTGATATAAAATACCAGATTAATAATAAGGTACAAATTCATCGCTTTATGTTATTGAAGCACAAATTCAAATCTAAAGATATTGAATTATACCTAGATGCTCAGCATGTGTTTGGACGTCTGCTATGCAAATTCCAGAATATTTTTCAGAAACCATTTTTTTAAATTCAGTTTATAAAAAAGCCTTATTAAAGTAAATTTATACATTTTGTGTTGAAGCCGGACAACGTCGAGTGACTTTGCTAATAATAAAAGAAAAAAAAAATTTATTTTATTATTTTATAATGATTTCCAGCAAATTATATTCCCACATAGAAATTTATTATTTATTTCAAGTAAAAGAATAGAACTTTTTAAATATATGAAAAACAAAATTTTCGAAGAAAAGCAATCTACTTAAAGGTATGCAAGTAGATGAAAACCGATAATAATTAATTAGGTATACTTTTTTTTTTATTTTATTTTTTCATTTTTATTTTTGTAACAAATGACAACACTGCTATATGATGAATCACAATTAAATAATAATAAATCATTTATTATTCATAATCGAAGTACTTAAATTTTCAATATTTTTCATCTCATTGTTACCGATATAGCATTGTCCTTTAATTTCATCTCCATTACTATCACCACAACAACCGTCATCATTATCAACCACCATATAAGAATGAAAATGAGAAAAAACCTTCAAAATACACCAAAATCGTTTTTTCAGTCAATTCAATTCTATTTCTTTATTTCAATCCAAAAATAAAGAAATAAAAAAAAAATAAAAAAAAAAAACCTATTAAAAGGAAAGAAAATCCATTGAAATTGTCACTCCAAGGGACATAAAAATGATAAATTTTCAGTATCTGTAATAAGTTGTAGTTTTCAAAAAATGAGTTTATGAGAAAAAATACTCCAAAACTTTTTACTTTAAATTTTTTTTGTTTTTTTTTTTTTTTCGTTTCAAAATATCCAAATATAAAATGTCATCTTCATTTTCTCTATTTAACTATTTTTAGATTCTCCTATAGTGAAATTTTTTTTTTTTAAAGAAAAATTTGTCTGTGATAATTTTTACCACCCTCTAATAATTGTAATACGAGTACACTATTATTCATTTAAGTTTTTTAGTTAAACAATCCCCAATTCCCTATCTACAATCTTACCATTTTGTTATCTAGTTTAAATTTAAATATAATAATGTACGAATAAACACCCCACATAATACTCCTTCAGTATAGTATCAAGAATTAAATAGAAAGTGTATTAAACTGCAGTGAAGGAAGTAATGAAAATAAAAGAAAATCTATCTTTCCGGTTTGATATTATATACACTTAAATTGGAGCCCAAAATGATTTCAACCTCAACACTATACTCGTATTTGTATAAATATTAATACTACAAATATATACTGTATATAAAATAGATATATTATGTATGTAAGTCATAGTTATGTTACATAATATTATATGACTATTAAACTATTGCCAATTTTAACTAGCCAAAAGAGAATAAAATTGCATTGTCAAAATGAATTACTGAAATTCATTGTCAGTAATTGGCTTCTTAATAGTTAGGTTTTTATGGTTAACAAAAAAAAAACAGAAAAACAAAAACAAAGAAGATGGAATAACCCCCTAAGGAGAATAATTTTATATATTTTCTTAGTATACCTACATTATACAATAGTATATGTATATAACACATTATAAAATACTAGAAGGCTAATACAGTATGTGCTTAAATTATTCAAACATAAAATTATTCTCATAAATTTTCTAAAAGAACTTGAAGGAATAAAATTCTATCGGTTTCAACCAGGATTTATCGGTAAACTGTTGCAGGTTAGAATTCGGGGTTTTTGCTTTCTCGAATGCGATTGTTTTCGAAATTTCCGATTCAGAGGTCATATTCGTATATAGTAGTCTAAGTTATACAGTAACTCTTTTTATTTTATTTTTTGTTTTATAAACAGCCAAAGCATTAGGTATGAAAATACTTTTAGCACTTACGTGACGCTTGGTTGGGATCAGATACAATAGAATAAATTAGGAAGAAAAAAGGGAGATAGATTAGTTAGTAATAGGAAGTTGAAGAATGAAGGTATTAATATTTTATTTATTATTCTTGAAGTGCGAACTATGAACGAACTTTCATAACCTACTTTATGTCATCTTGGGATATCCACAGTGTAGGCGTGAGCAATTGCAGCTCCTCTTGTTTCGCGTTGGAATTGCTTAAGAGGAGGAAGCAGCGCTTTGATTTCTGCTGAGTATGTGTTCACACCTACGAAGTATCTATAAAACAGAGAAAGGGCTCCGACTACACATTGATGTCAAAGAGAAGTTAGGGATGAAGTTATATTTGGGTACCCAATTAGACGAATGGCGCGATTTTGAACGCGATCAAGGTAGCTTAAAGCTGTAATGGAAGCGCCAGTCCAAATGTGTGAATTATATTCCATCTTGTGACTAAATCAATAAATGATTTATAGATATTAAGGAGATCCAAAGGTGAAAGACAGCTTTAAATCTAATTAGATAGCCCAAACACTTGGCAGCTCCTTTCGCGATATCAAAAATATGGTCGTTCCAAATAATTTTTTGATTCACGCGCATGCCTATAATATTTAGACTATTAGTGTTCTGTAAAGTAACACCATGGAAGGAGAGATTAGGTTGAAATCCTGGAAGTTTGCGTGAAATAAGCCAGTTTTGAGTTTTAGACGAGTTAAACTCAACTCCTTTTATTTTTGCTCTAGTCAGATCATGGCTAATTTTAGACAGATCATGGCTAAACAAGTTAACCATTATCTGCCTTCTATTGCCAACTTCGGTAGTTGTAGAATTAGATTTACGGAAAAAATCGAAGGATGCCACCAGAGTACTATCATCAGTAAAACTGTGAATTGGATTGAAGGTTGTTTGGAGTAAATCGTTGATGAAAATCAAAAAGAGAGTGGGTGAGAGAACAGATCGTTGCGGAACACCAGCATTTATATTAAGTTTTTCAGGCGTGAAGCCGTCTACTAAGACGCGAATCGAAACCTTCAATCCATTTAGAAAATACAAACCCTAGATCAATAGCTTGACATTTGACTATTAAAGCAGCGTGCCATACTCGATCAAAAGTTATTGAGATATCTGAAGCAACAATATCAGCCTCACCAGAGTTATGTAAGGTGATATTGAGCTTTTCGCAAAGGCACGTCATCATGTCACCGGTAGACTGGTGCGATCTAAAACCATACCGTCTATCTGAGATTATGCTTTTGCTTTCAAGATATTTCGAAAGTTTCTCATTAATTATTGTGGGATCACTGTTGTCACCATTTTTTGGAATTGGATTAACGTGCGCAACTTTCCTTTGACTGGGATATTGACCAGTCGAAAAGGACAAATGGAACAAGTTCCACACATACAGAAGCAGTAGTTCATTGTATTACTGGTGATGATCCAGAAAGTAAAAAAGGGGTACACACAGAGCTAATTCGTGTACTCCAGAACAATGAAATGCTTTCGATAGCACTAAAAGACTTGCTGCTTGCCAAGAAATAATTTTGAGAAACCATTCAATATAATCATGCCAAGCAGAGAGACGTGGAAGACCTACCGACCCTCCTTCGACAAAAAATCATTAGTGTGGTATACTTCAACTGGTTTGAAAAATGAATGAATGGAGTATATGGAAAAACTAAACTAAACAGTACATGATATAAACCTAAGCAATTAAAAAAAAGTAAAATCTACATTCCTTAGCATACTAACTATTAATTTATACAACATCACATCAAACC
The DNA here is from genome assembly GCA_963942445.1 of Argyra leucocephala. Taxonomy (NCBI): domain Eukaryota; kingdom Metazoa; phylum Arthropoda; class Insecta; order Diptera; family Dolichopodidae; genus Argyra; species Argyra leucocephala. Next base: position 73,711,764 of record OZ012680.1, read on the forward strand.
TAGTATAGGATTGTTTAGAAATACTCAAAACTCGGACAAAAACAAATAAAGTCACATAATGTGGGTACCACGACATTCTCGATATTGAAAGAAACGAATCTGCAGATTATCCAGTAACAAAAGCATCGAATACGGATTTCATAGGGCCAAGTCCTTTCTATGGGATTCCCTTGTGCATAGCTAAGATACAATTAAAAGTTTTGGTAGAGTAAGAAGCTGAAGATTTCTGAGTAATAACAATAAGCCCATTTGCAGCTGCGGTGATATAGGTGACAGATTCGCTCCCGAAAGTACACAAACTAAAATCTATAAGTTATATAATTAAAGGCAAGGTTATAGTTTCAGTTACACTATTTATCGAAATTAATATTTGAATTATTGAGAGATTACTCATCTTTTTATAAAAATTGGTTATTGATGACTGCAATATTGATACAGTAGTGAATAAAAAATAAAAAATAACTGTTAGAATTGTTTTGAAAATAGTTAAAAAGTTCTCTCACTATTTTGTCAATTTTTATATCATTAGATAGTATTTTCACAGTGTTAATCTTCCGCATAATAAATTTCGTTGTGGTCAATGTGGTCAAAAAATGGTATTGGATGAGATTGAAAAAATAATAAGGCATTTTTTATCTACCTGCTGCATCACCCAGCTCGTACATATAAAGATTTTCGAAAGCAAATGCTCCCCATTGTAAATAGAATACTTTGTTGTGAACAAATTCGGATATAACGGGAACACTTCAGACGCGAACTACTTATCTCCAAAAATATTGTCCTGTTTATCTCCAAGTCGTCCAAAATGTTATATTTTAAAATTTTGAATTGAAAAAATCAACTGCTATTAAAACATAAAAATATATTTTTAAAACATTTAATATGAAATAATAAATAACAAAAACAAAGTTCCAGTTTTAATAATAATTACCTTGAAAAACAATCACTTGGATGAAAATAGAAAAAATTTACTTTTACACCCGAAAAACCCGTAAACCCGTTAACAACTGTACGTTCGGAGTATACTAATTTTACTGTAAATTTTTTTTTATATATTTGCGATATGAACAATGTTCTCTGTTGACGATTTTTAAAATTTCTTTGCTTAGCGAAAATTTGATGTACACCGGTGTATCCCGGTTATGTTGTTTACATAAAAAATATCTTTTTACCTTAAACAAGAAAATATAGCAAAAATAGGCTATAATTCAATCCAAATCGTATCATACTAATGCTGATCATTTTAGTTGGTTAGAATGGCTTAACATTCTACTTGCATGTGTGAAATAAATTTATAATCTGGGTGAATAATTCTATCTCGACACTCTATAAAATGCGTGTTATAATAATTTTCAATTTTCAAAAATCATTTCTCTTATTTTATCCTTGCTTTCGTCCTGTATTTTCATTACAATTGATATAACTAATATTCACGCCAAACTGTATAACACTGATGTATATTATTTAACTGTGACAATAATTTATTAACAATAATAGCTGTCTATCTTTTAAGGTAAATCTTATATACATATATATTGTATATATATATACTTCAAAAAATAGCACTCCTCAAATTATTTACGTTTAAATTGTTTTTATTATTGTAGTATTGTTATACTATACTAATATTACTGCTATGAATTTAACGCTGATTTTAGAAACTTGAAACATGTATCTGTAGATGAAATTAACAGTAAACAAATTCAAAACCTGTATTTTAATGTAGTAAATCACTTTAAAAGTTTAGGTAAACCGAACATTAAAAATTAAATTTATAAATAAATTTTCTTTTTTATAATATATTTATAGTAGTTCTTCCTTGATGTTGTTTATACGGTTTTATACTTGACATATCTATACATAAATATAAATATTTTCCACAAATGTTCCTGTTGAGATGATGACAAAAATCAGATGATAATATTAGTTACTGATGATAGTATCTGGAGGATATTTATAAAATAGTTTTATAGTGTAATTTATCTAATGAAACGACAAGTTATGAACGAACGAATTATGTACACATAAAGAACACTTAAATGCTGGTGATGATGATGATGATGATGATTTTGAGAATATTAACAAAAATTACAATAGTTAGTGATGATGATGATCATGATTCAAATAAAAAAAACCAGGAAATTTATTTCTTCTATATATTGTAATTTTTAATAAAAAGTATGAATTTTTGCAGGGATTTTAAAAATGCAACGGTCAGCGAAAAAATCGTCATATACGATTGTCTGGAAATATTTGCTGAAATTAAAAAGCTAATGTCAAATATAACTCATAAGAGATTAGTAGGAACAGAAACAAATGATTTGATAAATTTAAAGTCCTGTGAATAGTGCAGTCTACAAGCATTATAATTTGTTTAATTACAATTGATTTGGAAACTTGTGGGTGTTTGTTAATGCTTGTGCAAACAATGTAACGAGAATGTTTCATAATAATTGAATGAATAATAATTGCAAGTTAAATTTATAATATTAAAATGTTTAATAAATAGTTGAAAGAACATTTAGAACGTTTTTAAGTGCCTACCCAATTTTTAAATTAGAAATTTCGTTTTTTAGAATATCAAATAAAAAGGATAGAAGTGCAAAATCAAAAATTTAACATTTTTAATTTAACCCAGAGACGATTAAATTTTAGCTAACCATGTCTTGAAAATAGGTATGCCTACTATCTATATAATTAGGATAAATAATTACAATTATTACTGGTAGATGTTTCCTAATTTTAATTTTGTATTTTTTGTGCCCGATTTGAAATTGGTTATTCCCAATGTTTTAGACAGGTTTTTTCCAATATTTTTCTCTCACATGGTCAATATTAAAAACAAAAAATTGTAGAACTCTTTGAAATTAAATTTACTTGTATATGTATATAAATGTGAATATTTGGGCAAATATTACCCTTGACAGACTATACTTCATTATGAATTTCAACTTAATTATGAAGTAAACTTTAATGAAGTAGTGACAGATTAGTTACTTAATTATAACTTTTTGTTTTACATTTATAAACAATAAAAATGGAAATAAAAAAATTATTTTGAATTTTAGCTTGTTAAATTACTAAAGATTACTTCAACGATATAAAAAAAAATACAATTAAACTTAAGAGAAAACAGATTTATCATTTATTAAGAATCATTTTGTTGCAAAAAAGAATAAATGTTTTGGGAAATATTCTTTGCGTAAAAAAATCCAATGGAAGAGGCAAATATGGAAAAAAGTAACAAAATTTTGAAATACTCTATACATTGGTTGGTTGGTTTAATACGTGGTCGTTGAAATCAAAATTTTTAACCACTTAGGCACCTTTGATGAATAATTTTTTATTTTTTTTTTTATTGTATTTATTTAGTATGAAATACCATTTAACATATTATAAATTTCATATTATAAAAATAAAAATTTTCTATTTGTTATGTTATGTTTCTATTTTAAGATTTGTTATGAACTATTTTTGTGGTTAGATGTAAATTCTAAATTTTATCTTAAATTTATCCATTTTTTTTTCTCTTATTTTTTTTTTTTTATACTTACTAACTACTTTTAGCATAATTTAAAATTGTATTCTTAAATTTTCTAATATTATCTTCATTTTTTATTTCAGTAGGAAGCTCATTAAATAGCTTAAGACCCATTATACGTCATAATCGTTGAAGAATTTTTTTTTTTTTTTAAGTTAGCCAAACACTAGGTTTTAAACGATACTTTTATACACGAATGTATAGCTTGGACTAATTGAGGATTGTAGAAAGAAAAATATCCTTTTGCTCAGTAGGGACATTTTGAATAAATTTATTAATATTAAATAGAAAAAATATAATTTCAAATATTAAAATAGGGAAAGTGCTCCAACAACACGACGATTTTCAAGTTGTACAAGGGAGGATGTCACATTAGGGTTGTCAATAAGTCGAATGGCGCGCTTTTGAACTTTGTCAAGAAAATTTATTGCGGTTCGTGATGCACCGGTCCATATATGTGAATTGTATTCCAACTTGGGTCGTATGTATAATTTATAGATATTTAGCATGTCCTGGGGAGAGAAATACTTTTTGCAGCGACTCAAGATATCAAAGATATGGTCATACAATATCGTTCTATTGTTGAGCTTTATGCCCAGGATGTTCAAGTGTTCAGTTCGCTGAATACGCACACCCCCAAATAATAGGGTGACGTTAAATGGGGTAGTTTTTTGCGAGACTAGACAGCTTTGGGTTTTGGAGGTGTTAAACTCAACTCTATTACTTTTCCCCCAGTTGACCCCAAGTCATGGTTGAGCGTGTTGACCATCATATTACGTTTAGTATCAGTAACTGGTATTGGAGCATGTGATTTTCGAAGAAAATCGAAGGATGCTACCAGAGTGCAATCGGCTGCAAAACTATTGACTCTTGAGGTACTCCAATTGACACTGTCAATAATTCTGAAATGAAGCTGTTAATTGTATTTAGTTGCTTCCGGTTATACTAGTATGACTGGAACCATTTATAGCCGATTAAATCATAGTTATCAAGTATTATTTTTACATTAATCAAATTTACTTCTTTGGTCATAATTTTAATAAAATTTTTGAACTAGGATTTATATTAATTTTGAGTATATTATTATCAATCTATATGTGATTTCTTTATAAATTTCTTCATATTTTATTTAGCGTTTTTACTAATTAATTTACTATTTAATATATATTCACCTAAGTAAACGTTCGAAAATAGTACAACTGCTCCAATAGATTAAAAAAATAAACATTTAATATAAATCACTTAGAAAATAATATCAGTTTGCAAATTCAAAAGGGTATTGTTAATTGTTATATATTTATTGTATATATTTTCTGTTTTTTTCTTTCAATACAGTATGTATATTATCTTTGACACTTTCAGCTAACTGATGCGATAATTGTTGCAAAAAAAAGTTAAAAAATTGCTCTTGTAAAAAGACCTAGGTTGAATTGAAAGTGTACAGAAATAAGTAATTAAATATTCTGGGCACCATCTGACTTCGGACATGTAATGCAGGGCGCACTTAAGAGTGTAAGTTTATATTTCAAGAATGTTCCGGAATTTTGTATATTAAATTGTATGTTTTTTAAGTCCTGGTTCCACCTGATTGATCTGAAGTCCTGATTCCATGATTTGAAGTCCATCCATTGGTTTATTTATTTAAATATGAACTTCTGCACTTCTGCACTTTATTTTATACGAACATAAGAGTTATATATTTCTGTTACGAAACATCTATAGGATATCCAAGATGCATAAAATTTGTTGGACAGCTCATACACGTATATATGGCTCAGATTGATAGGCAAAGGCTATAGTCAACAAATATGAAAAAAATGTGATCGTGTACATTAAAAAAAAAAACAAGAATAATAACGAAGAGCAGATATAGGAAAACGGTGACAGATATATAATTTTTGAATCAAAATATTATTAAGCACGTATAATTTAATTTTTATTATAGTTTAGTTAAGCTTCTCAGTATTTATATATAATGTATTATTAATTTAGAAAATCAGCCAATATTAAAATATTTAAAAAAAGTATACAAATTCCAAATCAAAATAATTTTCATTATTGATCACTTCAATTCTGTGGTTTCTACTAATTCAATTTATTTTATACCATATTTTAATTTTAATTTCTTCCTTTTTCTGGTTCCGATATCAATAAATATTTTTGATCAAACCATTCAGTAACTACACATCTACTGTGAAAATTAAATTTAACTTGTCACATATAACTGAGACTATAAAGAAAAAAAAAAAATCAATATTCTTTTTAATCTGTTATACAATTTACAAATTTCTAAACATTTAGCTTCTCTCTATCTAATGAAATAGGTTACATTTTTTTTGTTCTTCTTCTATAAGAGACCCTATCTACTTTAGAACTAAAAAATAAAATATTTGAAAAATTGAAAAATGAAAATAACCAGAAACCACTATTCTTTATGGTCTTTTACCGCCTTCTATTTAATTCTTGTATTTTTATTTTTAAATTTATATTGCAACAATAAATAACACAAGAAGCCGAATTAATAGGATAAAAGAAAAGGATCAACACTGGAGAGATTTAGTATACGGAAACAATATTTCTTTTTATTTTTTTTTTTATCCTTATATCCAATTTTGTATCAGCATAAATAGCTTAGGTATATTTATTTTACGTTGTCCTATTTAAATTTTCTAAAAAATGAAAATAGAAAAACTTAATAAAAAATTGCAAGGACTTGCAAGGACTTGCAAGATATTTAATCTGAAATATGAGTTCTTCAGGAATGAATTTATAATTTTATTAAATAAATATTATTGTGGAAAATATTTACAAATGAATTGAATTTAGGTATATGAGGAAGAAATTATTTGTAATGTCGGTCAGTTATTTAAAATTATCTAAATTAGACCTTTCTAGATGAGAACAAATTGAAACGGAAAAATATCAATTTGAAACAAGAAAAATTGTAGGAAAAGTAAAACAAAATAAAATATTTAAAAAATTAAGTTAAGTTTATTAATTCGAATTAAAGTTTAATTGATGGGAGTCTGGAACTATGAAGGGTAACCAAATCTACAAATATTATGGCCGAAATTTAATTTACAAACAACGGTTTGTTTAATTTTTTGAATTTTAAAGAAAATAGCTAGTGGCTTTCAATTTAATTTTATAAATTATACATTTTTTTATGCCTACCAAACTATTCAAATGCTTTTATCTATTTTAATCCAAGTTATTGGAATAAAAATGTTCTTAATTGACCATTTTTCTTAATTGGAGCTATTGTTATAAGTGTGTAATATTATTATAGATCAATCATTTTTATTTTACTGAAACAAATATTTTCCGGTTAACGTAACTATTTTAGAACCTAACAATATTTTGTACCATATTTGAAACCCTATTTTTAAACATTTAAATTAATTAACATGTTTTTAAATTTTTATTTGAAACCTTAAAACTCAATAATCTATGTTTGAAAGGTGAAGGCTTTCAAATTTATAGAATAGTTGGTCAAATGTCGTTAAAACTTCCTCAATTCCATATTGTAAAAAAAACTTAAACGTAAACAATATTCTATGTTCCATATTGTGTTTCAAAAATATTTTACAATGTCAAACGTTCCGAATTATATCAAATGGTTTCTAATTTAAGCCCAAGAAAAACTAAATCATGTATTAAGAAAAATTTGAATTGGCAAACAAAAAATTAGAATTCGTCTGCTGTATTCCTATGTATCCAACAGACCATTTTTTCCGAAATTGACTTTTCCATGTACTATACCATTTTCGGCTACGCTCTATCCGAATTTGCTGTCAAAATAAACGTATCTTTTATAGTTTTCGAAATATTTTTTTTTTGATTTATCCTAACAGCCTAAGTATATTTTACTACTTTTCAAGTCTTCAAGTGTTGTGCTTATTTATCCAAACTAGAGTTTTTGTACTAATAAGTCATAAAAGTTTTAAAATCATTGCGTAATGATTGAGTATTCCTAACTATCTAACAGACCTAATTTATTTCGAAATGTCCAAACATATATGAACCTTTACAGTAAATTTTTATATTTCTACCGATTTTTTTTTAAATACATTATTTATACATTATTAATACATTATTATACATTTTCAAATACATTATTTATTAAAATTATAAAACCATTTATGCTAGATGTTTTACAATTGCTCAAATGTTTATAAAATGCAAATTTTGTTTCATTATTTTTAAATTTTTACAGTCAAAATTTCTGTCAAAATTATAAAATCGATTTTCTCAACATTTTGCTTTTGGTAGATTAGATATATAGGAATGCACAGCCGACAAATTGACGTTTTTTTAATTCATTTTTTATAAAACAATCAAGCGTTAGGATGTAACATTAATTTAGTACTTGTCTACCACTTGGTTGGAATGCCACAGAATATGATATGATTCCACATTCGCTCGAACAATGAAAAGATTTCCGTAACCTGTTTATGGCATCATAAAAGCTTACGAACTGTTAAAGCATAAACAACATTATTTTTGCGCCCTTTAAAATAAATTCAAAATTAATTTTAAAATGTTTTTTTAATTAACTTAATTTAATTTAATTTTGTTATAAAAACATTTTAAAACTTAAACTAATATAATTTAAATAAAATAAGATTTCAAAACAAAATAGAAAATAAAGAAAGTATAAAAAAAGCATAAAATAAAAAAATAACAAAAAAACAAAACAAATCCAATAAATAGTTCTAATAAACTTTTGAATAAACAAAAAAAAGTTAAGGACAATAAGTAATAGTTGGGTTACCAATTAGAAGAATTGTGCGATTTTGAACACTTTAATAATTTTTATATTTAGGTTAGGTTTTGATTCATAAAATGTTCCCAGTAAATTGTTTAAAATTATATTCGAAAACACACCCATTCTTGAGTTTGTTAAATTTTTATTTTTTTAAATTTAATTTGTAAGAAAGCTGTTACTGTAAAATAATGTAACTTCATTTTATCATATAATGTAACGTGACTTTCCTGCACTAGAAAATAATATAATTGCGAAGTTTGCAGATGATGCAGCGGTTCTGGCTGTTGGAGAAAATAATAAAGAATCTACAGAAAAGCTCCTCAGAGCTATAACCAAAATCCAAGATTATACAAAAAGATGGAGGCTAAAATTAAATGAAGCTAAGTCAGTACATGTGAATGTCACAAATAAAAAATTTTACCAAAAACTGGTATATATAAATGGTCAAGAAATACCCAATTCAAATATCGCCAAATATCTTAATATGACGTTAGATGCGAAGCTTCGCTGGAAAGCTCACATCAAAAACAAGAAAGAAGAATTACAAATCGCTATATAAACAAATACTGAAACCAGTATCGTTACATAGCAACCAGCAATGGGGATGCAGTTAAAAAAGTAATATTATTCAGAGGTTCCAGAATAAGGTCCTAAGAAACATTGTGAACGCGACCTAGTTCATCAGAAACTATGACCTACATAGAGATTTGCAAATAGAATTTGTCGATAAAGAAATACAGAAGTTTGCATGAAATCACGAAAAAAGGCTCCAGCACAATGTAAATGTCGAGGTAGTCCAGCTCCTGGACAATAGAAATATAGGCAGACGACTGAAAAGAGTAAAACCTTTTGAGTTAGTGCAGCAATAATCCCCCACATTCTTGAGGATTCGTCGCGTCGGTGGTTGGAGGTTGAACTGCTCCCACGTTTAGATAGAATTGTTTTTCCGGGATTTGTGAAGAGCTTCGTTATGTTGACTATCAACGAAACAAGGTTTTTCCAGAAAGTCTTCCAGAATGGCAAATTTGTTTGAGAGCTGGTCGGTTTTTCGTCGCTGATGCGATGTGTCTTCAAGGGTATGGATGAATACGTCAAAGGAAAAGTTGGATAGACATCGCTGGTCTACATTGAAAATTAAAATAAAGCCAAGAAAAAACCGTTCATTAGTCCTGTAGAGCTAGATCGTAATATAAGAAGAGTGTGGTTTAGTGGGTAAGAATCCTACACGCTACGGGACCCATTGTGTCTTTTGAAAATGCCTGCGTATAAACAAACAAAAAAAATGTATCAAAAAAAGTCTATGACGAAAATTACGTTCCGAAATGTAAAACAAAAACATTTTTTTACAATATTTAACTTGCATACGGAATGGAACTAATATATTGAAAGTTTTGGTGGATTAGAAACAGTTGATATTTTAGCACTTCAAATACCAAAATTTAAAATTAAAATGTTTTTTTTACCATGTAGTTAATATACGGTATAATTAAGCCTGTTAATATATATGGTATATATAGAGCAACGACAGACAGCTTTGGGGCTCCGTTAAAAGTTTAACTTATTAGTTACACAGTTCTGTGAAAACATGTTCCTTTAGAATCATCACGAATGCATTCTGCAATGATGTAAATCAAGATTATGTATAGAGATTTGAAACAAAAATCATTACTGACATCATTAGGAATTAGATACCCTATTGAACATGAAAATAGATTGATTCCACATAGTAATGTTAAGGTGATCGAACTCTTAAACAAATATGATGAAGGCTGCAAAGGTTGAAACTCCACCATCTATTGGGATAAAATATAAATATAGGTGAGTAGATATTACATTGGTAATTAGAACCCTTACATCAAGTCTTGCTTTTCAAGCACAGCTTTTTTTTCTAATAATTTAATCTAGTAATTAAAGTACATAGTAATAAGCTATTTTTCTTTAAATCTTAATTGGCTACGTTTTTAGAATACATTTTTCTTTTTGTATGTATGTATTTTATAATGTTAGTTTTGCCACAATTCAAACAGTTTTAGTCGTTTTAATCTTCGTGTTGTATCATCATTGTCCAAGAGTTGGATGGCAATTGTTTTGATAACGCTGTCTATCATTTCTACTCCCAAATCCTTTTGTAGATTATTATTGCGTATGTACCACGGGGCATTTACTATACCACGTAATACTTTATTTTGGACACATTGTACTATGTTTCTATTGCTTTGACTGGTACAACTTCACAGTTGAATTCCATAAGTCATAATAGGCTTCAGAACTTGTTGGTTTAACAAAAGCTTATTTTTGGTTGATAGCACAGAGTGTCTACCTAGCAGCCAGTACATTTTTATGCATTTTAGATTTTATGTAAGAAATGTAATAATAATTTATTTAATATAAGAATGTAGATAGCTACTATAATAACCTAAAGGTCGTACAAAAATGGAACTAATACTTATTAAATAGTGGTATATTATATTAATTGCATTCTTTTCCACATGGATATTTATAGCTATATATTACATTGTTTTATATATGTATATAAATGAATCATTCATATTTTTATAATTAGTACTCAATAAAATAAAATTAAAAAGTAAAGACCTACTTTTGTGTCCATACCTTTTAGTATTAAGTTAAACAGTAATGTAAAATTAAAATATTAAAAAATAAAGCACTGCTACTATTACTACTATATGGATTTCCAATTAATTTCAATTCGTCTTGTCTGATTAAAAATTATTTAATGGAAAAATTAAAACAAAAAGCCAAAAAACCCTTTAGAACAATCGATTAAAACTTCAATTCTCAATATGTTTTAAAGAAAAAATAATTAAAATCTACAAAATCATAATTAGAGAAATTTTTCATCAAAATTGATTCTTACTTTTCTTTTATATTTTTCATAGCAGTGCAAAAAATGTTTTCTTTTATATAAAATTAATGAAAAAATTCAAAAAAAAAAAAAAAAAAACAGAAAGCTTCATTTTAGAATATTACTCATATCGTTTATCAGATAAATCTGCAATAATAATTATTATTATGGTAGTTATCTCATTTCACTAAAGTAATATTGTTTTTTTTTGAAGATTTGAAGATTTCCCTCTTAAATAATTTTCCTTTCATTCATAATGCACGTACATTTTTAATATATTATAACCATTTTCTGTTTTCATTGCATTTTCAATGACTAATAACAGAAACCATTGTAGAAATAATGAAATTATATACAACAACAATGTACACATATTATTATGTATACAATATGATGTATACAATGATTTCCGGAATAATTGAAACACAAAAAAAAAAAATTAGGTTAATTTTTATTTTTTTATTTTATTTGCATTCAGAAAAATTAACATATGAATCTGAAAATTGTTAGATTTTTTATTTTATTGATTTATTTAAACAATTATCGTTGATTTTGTTCAATTTAGAAATATTGTGTTTTTAATTTTAATTTAATTTTTGACAACTTGTTTGTGGAAATTAACAAAATAAAAATATACTAGTGTTCGCGGGTCCTTGAAATTGGTCGAAATATGATAAAAAATCGTACTCAATTTCATTATTAATTGTTTTCCATCATTTCAATTAAACATGCTTTTTTTTGTAGTTTTATTTTTACATATCTTACTAAGCCATAAAAATAGCATTATTATAACAGTTTATATTAACTTCAATATTATTAAGGTCTTCTTTTTAGTTAATATTTTTTTTTATCATTTTAGTTTTTGTTTCAAATGTATTATATGGTTTTAATGGTTTTTTTTTGTTTATAGTTTTTAGAAAAAATTGTTTTAAAAATATAAATTAATTATAGTATTTTTAATAAAAACTTAATCTTTAGACTAAGGTCTGACAATATCTCCCCTATAGCCCTTGAAAATTGTGCAAACACCCTAGCTAGACTACTGAGTAAACTTTTCCATACACCATACGTTTCTGGTATTTACCCTTCTTCATAGAAAATAGCTCACGTGCAGCCAATCCCAAAAAAGGGGTGTTCCAAGCAATGCCTCTAATTATCGCCCAATTGCCTTGACTTCAGTATTATCAAAAGTGATGGAAACGATCATTAACTTTGAACTCAAAAAATATCTAGAGACTAGAGAGAAACAGTTTTGTAAATGACTGCCTCTAGGTCGAAAAGGTCTGCTGGTCATCTTTTGACCTTTATGACGGAAAAATGCTTAGAAAAATACGGTGAAGCCAAAACTATAGCCCCAGATATATCCAAAACTTTTGATTGCGTCTGACATGTTTCATTACTGAAAAAACTAGAAGCAATTGGATTGGAAAACATTTTCAAGATGTGCATGGAAAATTAACTTTCAAACCGCTTAATACGCATTGTATTGCATTGTTTTATATCTCAAACATTCACTATCAATGCTGGTGTCCTTCAAGGCTCAGTTCTTCTCTAACATTATTTATAATATTTATAAATTATCTCCTATACACAACTGATAGTACCCTTGATTCCTTGTATTTCTTTGAAAAAGCAAATGGAGTGACCCAGATTTCAGTTCATAACACATATTGTTCTCTAAACAGCGACCTTAAAAAAATACATGTCTGGGGAAGTGTAAATAGGGTAAAATTTAAAGCTTCAAAAACCCAGAGTTACCTCTTGTCAACAAAGTAAAACCCATCAATACCAAATATTCTATTCGGAAATGTAGATCTCGAACACTTTGAAACTCTAAGAATTCTTGGAATGAAAATAAACAGCAAAACTTTCGTGGCACGATCATATATTTTCTGTAGCGAAGGATGCTACGAAATGTTTAGGATTCTTAAGCCGAAGTAAAAAATATTTTACATCTTCCAATCTCCTATTAATTTATAAAGCATACATTCGGCCTCGACTGTATATATGTTTTTGCATCTTTGGGGTGGTGCACCAAATACCAGCCTGCAGTATCAATGATAATCAAAAGTATCAATAATGGAGATGTTACACAACACATAACATCATTAAGTCATCGCCTTAATAATTTATGAGCAGCCAGACTGCGTTATAAATATCTGTTGGCTAATAGCTCTGATGAAATAAAAAGTATTATGACCAAATTAAAACCATTCTTTTAGAATTTTATTACTCTTAATTATCCTTCTTTTTTCTTCATCTTAATATGGCTTAAATTCCGCGAAAGCTTAAATTCCTAATATAAAAAAAAAATCTAATTTATCCTATTCCTTAATCCTAACTTAAACTAACTAATTCTTTTTTAGTTATATTAATTTGTACTATCCAACCACCAGTACAAATATTATAATATATTTTAGATAAGTAAGATTAGATGTATTCATATTACTCGGACTATATTCAATGGTTTTACATGTGGATTATAATGGAATAATTGAGGGACATGGTCTGGGATTTGTATATTGTACACGGTTGGATTATAAAATGTTCGGGCGCTATGAACTCCGTTTGCATACTTTTCTTAATGTATTCTTCATTGTGGTAGAATCTGTTAGAAATTAGCCCATTTTCTAAGGTATTCAACGTTCTATTAAAGTGATTTCTAATTAGTTTTATTATAAAATTATCAAATCTGGTTATTTTCGAATTATTATAAATATATTTATTTGAATAAAAATGGAAGTACTCCTCCGTTTCTGGATTACGACATTTATTTATGCAAACTCTAATAAATTTTCTTTCTAATTTTCTCCATTAAACTAATAAAACTATAGCTAATATTATATACCATATGGAAGCTGCATAATTTCAATCAAACTTTGGTACAGTATATACTATATGGGTGATTTCTAAAATGCAGTAATACAGTTTAAAATATAGTTATACTACTGTTTAAAGCTTTTATAGCCACTTCACTGTAAAATGTTAAACACTGTTTTGTTACATTTTGAAATACCATTTTGACGTTCAAATTATAATTTTGTGTTTTTGTAATATAAATCGGACAGAGCCTACTGTTATTTCACATTTCCTATACGTATTTTAAACATTTTGGAATAGTTTACACAAAGTCCAAGGGGAAGGTGCTATGTAAATTTTTATTTTACGGTTTCACTGCATTCTGAAAATCACGGTATATAACTGTTTTTATTGATTTATCGTAGACAACAACCACATTATGTAATAATTTATTTAAAAAAAAAATTAAGTTAAATTTAAATTTAATTCTGGCGAGGAAATGAATCAACTTTGCACTTAGGTGAATTTATTTGGTGAACTCTATACTTTGGTGAATTTAGAGATTATATCTATATTATAATACACAAGAGCACGATTTTGAAGCCACACTTTCGTGGTTTTTCGTGTGCTTCGTTTTTTTTTTTTGCATTCAATCAATCGGCGATGATGCAGGCCGTGGTGATCAAATCAATTTTTATTTTATCTATATTATAATACACAAGAGCACGATTTTGAATGCACCTTTTTCGTGGTTTTTCGTATGCTTCGTTTTTTTTTCGTTTCGTAATATTATTAATATAGGTTTTAATATACCAAATTTTTGTGAGTTCGATTCTCTATTAATTCAAATTTTTTTTTTATTATTATGTATTATAATAATAATTTTTAATATATTATATTATATATAACAATATTTTTTTAATTATTACTCTCTTCTCAATTATTTCAACAAAATCGAAAGCGTTAAGTTTAATATAAATCTAAGCATACAAATTATGTATACTTATTACTTATCCATACATGGAATATATTCACAGTTGACAATTTTGACACTATGATGTATCACGTAAATGTTTGCATATAATACCAATTAGCATTTATCCTACCTATATATGTATACTCAAACAGCTAAAATGTCGGTACAATAAATATAATATAATTTGTACTGTATTTTGGTTAGGAAGTCTTATGAGTATATTTGTGAAATGTTCTGTTTATCGAACCTATGTTAAAATTTTATTGTTCAAATTTATTTTACAGATCTTATAATATTTACTTTTAATTAAAAAGAAACATATCTTAATTTATGACTAAAATTTTTAAAGTCATAAAAAGACAGGGGAAACCTACTGACAACAACACTGTAACTGACAACTTTGTCATACGAGGAGGTTGACAATATGACAATGTTGCATACCAGGTCTATAATACTTCATTTTATCCAATTGTTTCCTATATGATGAATTTTAAAATTCACTCATAATAATTGGGAAACGGTACTAATCCATAGCTATGATTAATGGTTTAATAAAATTATCGGAAACTATTTTTTAATAACATTCCGGCACACGTTTTCCCAATTAACGCGACAATCAATTAATCGGTTAATAATATCAATTATGGTAAAGGGTTTCGGTGGTTTTAGTGGGTTAGTGTTCCACATAGTTCAGTACCTATATGCGCGGTCTGCTTAGTATTTTTCGAGGCTTTCACCTTCCCTCGAGAAATAAAATAGTAATAAAAACAAATTAAATCTGACAAAGAAAGTTTAATTCTATCTGATAGTTTTGATATTTTATTTTAAAATTAATATTAACCTCAAATTTTGAACATTTTTTATTTTTTTGTGGTTTGCAATTAACATTACTATTCCATATATTGTTGTCAGATACTTACAACCTGTCAAATGTATAATTGTATTAAAAATCATTTTATTATGCCGTTTCACAGAAAAATTACTTTCTTTTGCTCGGCCGGGTATGTACCCGGGGGTTTCTTCTAGTATGTACATATTATACTTATACATAGGGGGAAATTTTAAATTGAAATTTCTAATTGTAAATTAAATTTTTTTTAGAAAATATTAATTTGCTGGATCTTTTTTTAAATAACTATAATTTAAAATAATAGATAATAATTAAAAATCGGTTGTGAAATGGTTAAGATACTTGTAATTAACATAAACTGTTTTAATCCTTTACATTTAGCCGCACCACTCCTGTACTCTTATTTTCATTGTTTTTACCTGTAGTTTTTTGTTTACTCTAATCTTTGAAAAAACTTTTTTTGTCTTTCAAATACGGTGTTATTATTTTTGACATTACTGTATAGATAGATATTTAAATAGATATCTTTTATCAGCCCCTGATTTCGTTTAAATGAAACTTCAAATAACATATGCAAATCGTTTCATCATTTCCTATAATACATTTTTCCCATTTTCTTTTTGTTGTTCATTAAAACGAATCCATTCGTTGTATATGTATAACAGTCTGAGTTGATTTTATTAAAAAATAAAAAATGTTTATTCCGAAAATATAAAAGAACAACAAAAAAAAAAGATAACAATAAAAGAAGAAAAAAATTTTTTTTTTTTTTTACTTTTGTTCAAGGTATTAAAATACTAACCACCATAGAATTTTCCTTTTTTAATTTTCTTTTCTTCGATTGAATTTTATACACATAGTCTTTTTTTTTTACATTGACTACTATTATCAACCATTTTATATTCGAACTGGCTGACTGGTTCCTGTTAAATTAAGCTACTTTAATATTAAAGCAGTATAAAGTTGTTCGTTCACCTTTAATTTTGTGTTTCCCCCTTGCTAAATTTTTTGTATCCTTGACATAACGAAGAGCAATTTCTGCACCCCAAAATAGAAATGTACAAAAAAAAAAACAAAAAAAAAAAAAACACAAAAATATAAAAAAAAAGTAAATTCACTGCTTTTACTTTCATTTCTGGTACATCAAAAATAAAAAAACAAAAGTTACTAACAATGAGAACAAAGGCAAAAAAAAAAAAAATTATTCTACCCTCTTTATTAAAAAAAAATAATTTTTTTTTTGTTTGTGAATCATTTTACTTTTGTTGTAATCATCATTTTTTTGTGTCTAAAAAGTTAGCGACTTTTGATACAAAAGCAACAAAATGCCTTCTGAATAATGAATTTTCAATCCGTTTGTGCATCTCGTTTTTCTTTTTTTCTAACTAAAATAAATGGAATTGATTCACTTTGTTAAGATAAAAGTCCGTAATAACTTAATAAAGAACTATAATAGAGTAGAGTAGTGACCAAAGTAATAAATAAATTAAAACTTGGTTATGATGGATGATAAATCAGAGAGAATTTTTAAATATCTTAAAGTTGAAATTAAATCTGATTGACCAAGTATGGAAATAAATGTTGTTTGGATTATTTAATCTTTTATTTTTCCTGAATTTTGCTATATCTATAAAATAAAAGCCACCTCTAAAGTGTTCATAGTTTTTCTTTTCTTTTTTTTCCCTTACTCTTCTTGGGAGCATAGAGGGCTTCCACTTGACACTTCCATCGTACTCGATTTCTAGCTGCTAATTTAACTTGTTGTATGGTCTTGTTTTATGGTCTTCCGACAGGTGTTCTTTGGGCGACCGGGTCTTCTTGTGCCTTGTGGGTTCCATTCTAAACTCATTCGCGCGAGATTGTTTGATGGCTTTCTGAGAGTGTGGCCTATCCATCTCTATCTCCTTCTTCTAATTTGTTTCGCTATGGGTTCTGTGTCGATTAGTATCTAAAGGTCTTTGTTTGCTTATTCTGTTTGACCAGAATATTCGGCATATTATCCTTAGACATTTATTAATGAATACTTGTAACTTCTGGTTGATAATTTTTGATGTTAACCAAGTTTCACTGCCGTATGTCAGGATTGATTTTACGCAAGACCGGAATATTCTAAGTTTAGTTGCTCTGGATATTTGGCTGTTCCTCCATATCGGAGGAACTTTCTTTAATCTATTTTCTACATCATCTGGATTCCCACCACTAGTTGCTATTATACTTCCCAAGTAGCAGAAAAATTGTTCATAAAGTCGATTTGTTCTTCTTTCAACCTTAGATGTTCCGTGGTGGTATTGTTTATTTTCATAGCTTTGGTTTTTTCCAGGTTGATTTCTAGTCCAACATGCTTGGCAAGTTGTTCCAGGTGTTCTAGTTTGCTCTGCAGGTATACTCTTTCCCCAATTTTTTTCTTAACTTTGTTTTTCTTTGAATATGCAATGGTCCGTCCATGTTACAGGTTTGTGGTGTTGGTTCATTCTATCTAAGGGGTCAATCATGAAAGTCTTATGACATTAGACTTTTTTCTCATAAACAAAAGTCAACAAAAATAAGTCGCGCAACGATGAGTAGAATAAAATTGATTCGACTCATCTACGATGAGTAGAATAAAATGTTGCCATTGTAAGAAAAATTTTCATTATCAAAAAACGTAAGTTAGGTTTAGGTAGGTATATTTTAATATTTTAAATGGTGATTATATTTTACTTATAAAGCTGGTTGAATTGTTGTTTTTTTCTGTATAAAATAAATTTCCCAAATAGAAATTTAGAGAATTCTTTGCAGCGGTCTATTTTTTTCTTACATAAAAATTCAATAAGCTATCTATCTCCCTTTTCAGAGCCAATCAAATTTTTAAGATTTTAAATATTGTTGAATGAAAATCGACCTTAAGAGAAGTCGTTTTTCTTTCAATTTTAATGTTATAAAATTGTGTTTTAAATACGTAGATATATTTTTTTTTTAAATTTTTGGTAAATTTGGTGTATTCAAAACATGTTTTGACTACTTTTTCTAACTGCCTTTTGTTACGAACAAATTTCCCAAAAATGTTTTATTAATTATCTAATTAAGTAATAAATTTTACAAAAACAATCTCAACTTGCGTTAAAAACTACCACTTTCTATTTGAAAATCTCGATTTCAGCCGATTACGGCGGTTTTGGGTATTAAAAAACCGATTTGCGGTTCTTACCGGAAGTTGAAAATATCACAAATCGATAGAGCACCCTAGATTTAGTTAACAATCTTTTTTTAAAAAACTAATTTTAAAATAACGGCTCCTCCCCCCTCTTAAAAAGCTTAAAATTATCAACCCGGTGGACTTATATAACAACTCAGTAGACTTTCATGATAGAAAACATTAACTTAAAATTGAAAAAAAGTCAAAACTCAGTAGACTATCATGATTGACCCCTAAGATTCTCTGATTTATAAGTGGTTTTTTCTGAACTTATATTAAACAGTATTGTTTTTAGTCTGTCGGATTTGGACAAATTAATAATAAGATGATTTGATATATCTTTTGTTTATTAAATAAGTCGTCAAATGAATAGGGCTTGATGCAGTCTAGTAGATTATAATACGTCAGTTTAAATTGAATCAGTTATCACCAACAATCTTAATATTATTAACTTTACTATTGAAAATTTTAGTTCATATTTAAACTATTTAATCAAAAACTAAACTCATTTCCAGCTATGACTCCCATCCTAATCATGTTTGCACACAGTTTTATTTTTTGATATCAATATGCTATACTTTGGAAGTTTCTGCATGTTTTCTGTTAATATCGAATTATATGAAGTTCAGCATCAGCTAATCGTTATTTTGTTAATTGAATTTGTATTTATGAAGTGTAATACCTATACATTTTACGGCTCAATAACAATTTTTGAACAACATGTATTTTTTTTTCCGAGATGTGAATTATCTGATATAGTTCAATTCTTAGTATAATCATTTTCTTTATTTTGCATATTACTATATTTAATTCAGAATATTATTAATTTATTTGCAAGATACTCTAAAAAACATTGTAAAAGCTAACCCATCATATGCAGGGGCCGTAGTTAATACCCACAGGGACTACAGTTGATACAATAAGTTGTCTTGTTGCTACAATAAATGTGTATTGTCTAATGGACGTCTTATGTGCTTGCTCTTAGCACTAAATCTGATACCTGTAATTAAATTTAAATGTATGTACGTTTGTAGGATTTATTTCAGTCGTATAATAAAATTTAAATTAAATTAAATGTACTGCTATGTAAATTTAAAATTGTATAAAATAGTCTGTTGTCATAAAACAAACATAATTTAACAAAATCCAAATGCATATCAACACTCGTAGATCGACTTCAAATAATAAGGATTGTATTGATAATAAAACAATATAGAAAGAAGATCAGAGATCAACACTCTCATTCCTATAATCAGCCCTCTAATAAAACTCAAATGATGATGCTGAGAGTGTACCGAATAATATTATAATATTAAAGGCAGATGTAGAAATAATTATAAACTAAAATGGCGAACTTAAAGTCATATTTTGAAAAAAATGTTAATTGAAATTGAAAACAATTTGGTTATAATATTTCGTGATTTGTCAGAGTTAAACAAGCACATTTGGGTGGTATTGGAATTACAATACGGTCTTACATCTGAAGTTAATGACATAACAAAGAAATAATTCACAAAAAAAAACTGATAAATAAAGTAACGGGAGCTAATACAGATAGAAACACAGAAATTTTCTATATAAATAAATTTATATGTGCTTGGGAATCAATCTGTTTTGATCAATCATTTCAATAACCTACTCAGTAATGCAATTAGGTTAAATATTGAAAGGTTAATTTTGAATGTCTATTTTCAAAACCTAATTATTTAAAATATGTTAGATTATGTTATTGTTACCACCCACTAGTTTTCCCTTTGATCTTTTTAATTTAATGAACTAAGTGTAGTTTTAAAAATTTATTTTACTATATTTAATATTTTTTGTTTTAATGAAGTTCAGTCTTAAATATTTAATGTAAATTAGCTTTTGGATTTGATGAAATAAATTCTTTTTTACTATTATTATTATTATACCACAATGAACCGAACTGGCTTAAGTGCGTTGGTGAATTGTCCTTAGTCACCATAGCCAATTCTGGTTTTATCTTAATCTTTGAAAAAACTACCTCAGGTTGATCCCACCTAAAAATAAACAAGGAATTTATTAAGTCAAATTTATTGACTCAAATTGATTGACTCCTAGGTATGAAGAATACATACTGTTTATTTTGCAATGGATTCAAATATTTTAAAACAAAAAAATAATAAAAACTAATTTATACATTTTAGGCAACTCTTCTAACAATATAATTATTCACTTCGTAATTCGTAAAATCATTTCGATTTTTTCTTAACTTACTGTATAGGTTGTATTAAAGCCGTATTAACTTCAAACAAAAGTCAGTTAGAGTAAAATGACAACGTTAACGAATAGGAGGTGATTGAGTGGTGATGTGGTAAGTTAGTCTCATTGGTGTTTTTGTTGTTGTTTTTTTTTTGTTTGTTTTTAGAACATTAGAATGGCAAAAAGAAACAAAAAATAAAATTCAAACAGAATATTATGAATGAATGAAATATCAAGATGACAGGAATGGAACATTCACTGTCTAATGATCAACTTTTGACTAAAGATTTTTTGACTAATAAGCAAAAAAAAAAAAAAAAATTAAAGCAAAATCAAATAAGTAAAAGTTAGCAAAAAAGACCAACATTTTTTTTTCTCTCTTCCATATTGTTATTCAAGATATGTTATGAGATAGAGACGATGAAATTTAATCTTGTAAAATGAAATTATTGTAAAATTTTAAAGGAAGTGGTTTTGTTTTTTTTTTTTTTTGCAATGATATTTTTTCTTTGTAAAAAGAAAATTTACAAAATAATAAAAAAAAAATTAGAAATTTATAAATTTCTGTCCGTAGAAATTTAATTTCTTTAAAAAAAATAAAAAGTGAAAACTACTAGCAACAGTGTTTTTTACTTTGCTTTTGAAAACGATTTACCTAAGGGATTTGTTTTTCTTGTTGTTGTTTTTCTTATTTTAAGAATTTTCATTTATTTTTAAAAATTTAAACAAAAACTCAACAATTTCTGTCTTAAGTTAAAACAATATTTTTTTTATAAAAAAATGTAGACACGTCAGTTGAAATAACATTTGTTTCCAATTGACATATTCTTCTGAAGTTAATTTTTATGGCAACATCTTCAAAAAATAAAAGTTAGAAAAATTTGGTTAGAATAATGTAAGCTCTTGAAACTGTTTAATTTCATTTATATATCACGAATGGACATAATCCTTCAAATACTGACGGAGCAGTAGGGGGTAGAATAGAAACAACAGAAGTTCGAGCTTACTTACTTACTTGTTGAGCGCTACAGCCCTTAAAGGTCTTGGGCCTGGCGTAAAATTGTCCTTCACTGACTTCGGTCATGAGCGGAATCTCTCCAGTTGGCGATTTGAAGTTTTTGCATATTTTTTGGAAATACACAATCATACTATAACTTTTTCTGTAGAATTTTTGTGGTATAGATTAATGTAACCCTTTCGATATGCTAATGAGACAATGTATCCCAAAAAAAATGCGTTTTAACTGTTCCGTTTTTTTGTATAAGAAAACTATGCATTTCGTAGTTTTCAGTGTTTTATGATCAAATTGTTCTTTTTTCAATTCGTTCCATTACAAAAATTTCTCTCTGTAGTGCTATTATACTTGTTGAAACAAGTCGTGTTTTGTAGTGTAGTCATTTTGTTCATCAAATGTACGTGTTGTAGCGGTATTATTCATTGGTAAGTAATTTTTTTTTTAATTTTACGATAGAATAATTATTTAGAACTATGTAAGAAGTTATTTGAACGTAAATTATTGCCAGCAATTCAAATTTTTAAATTTTTTTGGAAGTTGGGATATAATGTCCTAATAGTTATATTAGCTGGTACAATACATCCCAACAGTGTTGAATATAGCTATTTTTATATTTTCAGTTTTTATTATTTGAAAATGGAAACGTTAACAGAAGAGCAAATTCACACCATGATAGTATTATCTGATAACGAAGACGGTCTCGATTTTTCTGACTCTGGATCTGAGTATGTACCTAGTGACAAAGAAATTGATTTAGATGACAGTAAATCCCAAAATGATGAACATTTGGCCAGCGGTAGTAGTTCCATTTTGGACTTAATGGATGACGGTGATGATAATATTGAGAATATTTCACCAAATTGTTTAGACATTGTACCACCAATTTTAAGTGCTGATTATGATATATTTTAAATGATGTCTGGAAAGACGATTTTCAGCATTTTCGACCAAGGAAAATTTTACCAAATAAAAACTCTCCATCAATATTGGTAAGTTTAGATAGATCAAGTACGGAAATAGAAATATTTCTGAAACTGTTTCCTAGAAGTCTATTTATGATGATAAGTGAATTTACTAACAAAAGACTGAATATGCTTCCAAATGCTAAAAAAATACTAAAAACCGATTATCATGAAATTATGATTGTTATAGGAATTACTCTAATAATGACATACAACCGCTTACCAAATTATCAGGCATACTGGTCAAACAAACACAAATCACAAGGAAATAGCCTATTAAAAATTCTATATCACGAGATAGATATCGTTTACTGAGCTCAAAATTATATTTCAATGATCCAGAAAAACTTGCAGATTGCTCAAAGACATACTATATTGACGAAGTTGTTGCATGTCTAAAACATACATACTTGAAATGCAGAGAAGAAAGTTCACATCAATCAATAGTACGATATATTCCTTTTTCCCACTCCTGAAATATAACTTGAAAAAATTTTGAGTAAAACTAATTTTCATTGCACAATGGTTATCTAATTGATTACTTATAAAGAATTACTCTAATCCTTAAAAAATAAACTCGACGCGAAAAGGTTAAATGTGGAAAATTATATCTAGTGTAAAGTACTTTGCCCTCATAATAGTATAGTACCATTTTATTTCAAGTGATAACCAAAACTTTCAACTATTTATCATTTATTTTATCCCAATGATAAAGGTCGAAAAATCCAGAAATTTTCATCCATACGCTCTACATGTCCTATCCAATGAAGACGTCTTATTTTGATTTTTTTTTAGCTAGGCCCATATTGCTGAACAGCCAGTATAGTTTAGCATTGTATCGTCTTCTTCAAACCCCTTCGTCAGACACAGAACCATAAATGCGACGAAGAATTTTTCTTTCAAGTTCGAGTTAGCAATAGAAAAAACTTGAGCTAAGTAAGCGAGAGAACCACTACTGAATATTGCTGAATATGGAATAAGACATTGAATCAACTTTTTTGAATTCTTTTCTAAACACATGTAGCATTAACCTAATGCCCAATACTTTTTCTTTTTTCTTACTTCTACATTTATTTACAATCTATCTTAATATTTTAAGAATGTGTATTGGCTTGTAAGGGTACATTTCAACAAATATACTCCTAGGTTTTACATTATATATGACAGCATTAGGTGGTAAACCTAGACGGAAGGTCCGCTGTTCGTAATCTTCTATGTTGTCTACCTGGTTGTCCCCGCTGTTTTTCCACCAGTGGATACCACACAAACCACCCAAACCGGGTCCAATACCTTTTGGTAGTATGAGTTATTTCCTCTTTTACAGATCTCACTTCTAAGTCGTTCCTTATGACTGAGTTTCGAACATACCAAATCGTATTGACAATTCTTCATCTGAGTACCTTTGCTTGAAAACATTCAATAATTTCTATATTATTGAATTGCTCGATCCAAACCGTAACCCCATATTGGTTTCAGTATACTTTTACGGACTAGAACTTTACTTTCTAGAGAGAGTTGTGAATTCCTGCCAATTAACCAATATAAGTTGGAAAATTTTAGACGTAGTTGTTTACTTTTTGCTGCAATGTGCTGTTTCTGGTTAATTTTTTGTCCAAAGGAATCCTCAAATATTTGACCGAATCCACCATTGGTAACGTTTTGTAATTGATGGAGGACAGATTTTTGTCCTAGTCCTGAAAGTAATGTGAACATATTTGACTTCAATTTAGCCAGTTATTTATGTCATCTAAGTTTCTCTCAAGTCTAAATGAAGACATTTGTGGGAAAATACTTGAAGCTAGAACTGCTGTATCGTCTGCAAATGTTGCAAACATGGTGTCTTGCCTTATTGGTAAATCAGCAGTTAATAATAAATATAATACAGGTCCTAATTCGCTCCCTTGTGGTACACCGGCTGAGATGTTCATTAATTGAGAATAATCATTGTTAAATTTTACCATAGATTTCGTGTTAAATAGATATGCTTTTATTAATTGATAATATTGATGAGGCAATTTTTCTTTCAGCTTATATAGTAGGGCAGGCTTTATCGAATGCTTGAGTAATGTCTGAACAATATTTTTTATGTTCAAAGTCATTTGTTATTTTTTCAAAAACTCTGTGCAGTTGTTCTGTTGTTGCATGTTGATTCCTAAACCCAAATTGATGATTTGGTATTAACACTGTTTACTTGTAGCAGTCGGTCTTAGTCTTTTCATGAGTAATTTTTCAAACAACTTCGAAAGTATCGGTAATAAGATTATAGGCTTATATGAATCTACCTTGTTTATATCTTTTCCAGGTTTAGGTATTACTATGATTTGTGCAATTCAATCCATTATTCAGCGATTTTGTTTGTTCTCAACAGAGCATTAAATAAGAAAGTAAAAAATCTGAAGTCATTTTCTGAAATACCAACACCCAATACTTAAAACTAACTACAAAACTACTTTCTCCTCTTAAATAGCTCCAAGGCGTAACACGGGGAGCGGTAGATGATCATCACTACATAGTAGAAATACCTAGATGATACAAGATATATTACGGAAATTTATTTATAGTCCAGCATTCACGAATGTGGAATCATATATCTCTTCTGGTGTGTTTCCACATACAAACAGCATCATTGTGTGTCACTTACAGAAATTAAAGAAAAAATAAATAACTTAACTCTGCAAATTTCTACTAATTTTTTCAATAACTTTCTTCTTGCCTCTTATACGATCCTACCCGATCCAACCGGTACCGTAATTATTTTTTTTTTGTTTTATTTAAAACGGAGGTGGCCCTAATATGTCAGGGCCGGCATGTAGGCTTTTAGCCCTGTATGCCCTCCTCCACCCTCAACTTAGTTGACCCTTTTAATAAAGGCCAATAGGTTTGTGGGTTCTATCCTGTAGAAGTTTTCTGAGGTTATGTAGTGCCAACAACGTGAGTCTCAGCCAAAGAGCTAGGCGCTCTTCTACAATATGCGTGGATGTTTCTTCCTCTTCCAGACAGATTCTACACACGTTGGGTCGTCACTTAGTGCTAGATTACACATGTGCTTATTCATGTAAGTATGCCCATCATCTTCCTACAGTCTACTCTATTGAGAGTTAGCAGGAAGTTAGTTATTTTGGTGTTTGTTCTATTACTCACCTGTAAAGGTTCCAGACCAGAAATTTTATAAATTAATATTCAAAAAACATTACAATAAAATATTTAGTAAAATTTGCAGTACCTGACTTAGTTTAATTAAGCATGAAAACGTAATTCAGCCTAAGTTACTGTCAAAAATATTTAAAAAAAAGAAAAGTATTAAAAAGCATGTATTGGGGAGCCCAAATTACGCGTATAAGTTTATTATATGCGACTAAACAAGCACTCGAAATTTGATATAATTTTATCTATCATAATGGTATCCTAATACGGTAAATAATATTATGTCCTGAAACTAATTTAAAATATTTTAAATCAAATCCCTCAAGGAACATAAGATGTACACTTTTTCACTCCAATACAAAAAAAAATTCCCAAATGAATCAAAACAATCTATGTGTTATACTTGACTTATAGAAATTTAAAAATATTAATTTTTGTTTTAAATAAAATTGATACATCTTCATCATTGAAAGTTTCTAAAGCTGCCTGCATCCATATACAATATTAAGTTCAAATCCCTAATGAAAACAATAAAATCAGAGAAGTTTACTTGATGTAAAATGAGTTCTTAGTTCTATTGATTCTTAGATGTTTGAATCTTGTACAGGTTATCATTACAAACTCCGCATCGATATTCTTCATTAATGGTTAGAGAAGCTGAATTCATTTACCTACAATGATTGTCATTTCTCGAAAGATGGTATTTCATATTCATATAGTTTACAATTTTATAATTTTTTCATGATCGTAAGTACCAATTAAATCTGTTACAGGTGGATGTTATTCAGATTATATAAAATGTATAAAATGGATTCTATATTCAGTTTTCTTGATATCCTTAATGATAGTCTCTTCTGTGGGAAACTACATATGAAAGTGAAGAGAATGTTCTGTGAAGGGAATATTTTTGTAGAAATTGTTAAGAGTTTTCCAACATTAAGTGGATATTATTAATAAGTAAATTAAATTACAACGACATAATATTGGTTTGTCAAAAAATAACCTTTTGAATGAAATGTAACACAATTTTATGACCACCATCTAATATACCAGGAAGAAGACCAGGTTACAACACCTAGGTAATAAATAGATAAAAACAGGAGGCTCGTATAATGTCGTAGGTAATAACAAATTATATCTGAATAATTTTGTGAATATTGGGTTTGCTGAACTTGATGGTATTGCACAGCTAGTTTTAAAGAACTACTCAGGTGCACTCATTGCTTTACTTTTATTCATCTTTAATACCTCACTAATCACATTTTTCACTTTGTCTAATAAAAAAAATTTTATTAAAGCGGGCCCGTTCCTGTCGGGGGTGCAAAAGGTGTCTATGCACGTGGGCGGCAAAGTCGAAGGGCGGCCGCCTGCCCACTATTATTTAAGAAAATGAAAATTAAAAAAATTTTATCTTAATTTTGAGTACTAAACTGAAAAAAAAAACTTTGTCGAATTAAGTAGAAGCAAACAAAACGTTATTTTGTTTTACCAGAAACACTGTGAAGATCCAAGCACATTATGATTATGTTTTCAAGCAGAGTTACATGCAATTAAGAAAGCCCTTAAACCCTTAATCATGCTCAGACAGCCAAAATAAAATTACTGACTGAATTCACTGACAGTCAAGTTGTAGTTAGCTGTTATTCCATCTCCCTACTCTGAATTCCTGATCACAGTACCATAGAGGGGAATTAGACAGCCAATAAAGGTTTCAATCTTGACAGGTCCCTTGAGAATGACATTAAATGAGTTTTATAAAAAATAAAATCTACAATAGCCAACTTTATAGAATTAATAAAAAACTTTTTAAACAATGTAGAAAAGGGATACCAGACGAATGTATTAGACCGATTTTAGTAATTTAGTATCTAGCCTCAGTACTATTCTATTAAGATTTTTTTTTCTACCAATTTCGTAAACGGGATTAATTCTATGAGCTTTACTTTATTATTTTCCTCTACATTTTCACCAGCTGTCCGATATTTCTCACTTCAGACATTTTTGACCATTTTAGTTCATTATTGTCAAATGTAACTGCCATTGCATCTAAGAGCGATTTAAAAATCTGATAATATGAAGGTTATGCCAAAAAAGTAACATCAACATAAGATGCCCATATGCCTCAATATAACGTGGACAAATTTTAATTTAAAATTATTGCGTATTAATTTTATCTTTTACTAAATATTAAAAAAAGTGAATTCATGTTTTACACAATTCGAACCCAACCATATAGCTTGAGATACACTCAAAATGGCAAATATTTAGAAATATTTTCATATTCAAGTAAAGGCATTTTAGGAGTATATTTTGATGAAAAACTATGATTTAAGCTTTATTAAGAAATTTTGTGGCCGTTTGGCTTTATAAAACGTGAGCCAAAATAGTTTGACATTCTAAAATCACTGTCTGTATACGTTAGACATATATTACCATATTTATATTTGGATTTACATTTCGCAACATAGATACACATATACAGAGAATTGAAGTTATCTACAAAATAATGGTACAGGTAATTATAGAAGACTGCTTCTGTTTGAACGTATACATTAAACTTATGTGGAAACGATTGGAAGTAGTTAATGCTTTATTTGTCTTTCAAATTACAAAAGGTGGGTATTATGTCCTCCGTCATCTCAAATAAATTCACTCTTAATACAAATACTAATTATGTCACACCATAATCCTTGTACATTAATAATAATTATATGAAAGTCTATTAATAGAATGTTAATAATTTGTAATAATTAATGCAAGAATTACGAAAATGATATGAAATAAAGTAATACAGTAGAATCGATATAATGTAATTAAACTAATTAGTATCAAAAACTCTTTAGTGATTTCCATTTATACTAAAGTGGACGAAACTTTACAGAAAACCAAATATATTATGTTGATATGTTTATTGGTTTTAGGTCAAAATCAAATATAATTAAAAAATTTTAAATTTTAATCCAACAAAACGAATGATTTTTTATATAATAATTACTTCAATTTTGATAACTGGCAGTTAAATAAGATTTATAGAACTTGCTATTATTTTATTTTAACATACATGACCAGGAGTTGCTTTCGTGTATGTTATGCCAAAGAATATTCAGAGATAAAAAAAATGTCTGCTGCAGTTGCACAGGGAAGTATTATAGGTCCAATATTTTACCTGCTATATACAAAAAGATATCCCGCAAATTTTCAACACTCTCATGGCTACCTTTGATACAGTATAGTACAGACGGCACTGTGGTTCTTTCCACAGCAATTCTTCAAATGCAGTGAATAGAATAAAATTATGGACCCATAACGATGGCATAGAAAACTTAATAGCTTAATGAAAGCAAAATATCAACTCATGTGAATGTTACATACAAGAATATTGCAACCATTCCCATCTCAATCAAAAACAAAATAATACCAAAATAGTAGGCAAAGTATTTGAGAACAATGCTTGTTACTAAACTAAGATGCAAGGAACATATAAGAAAGAAAAATGAGACCCAAAAATCAGACACAAAAAATTTTACTGGTTGGGGGTAATTCTGAGTTATCAGCACAAAAAAAGTACCTAATATATACACAGCTATTAAGACCTGTATGGATGTACGGCATCCAAATATGGGGCTGTGCAAAGAAAAGCAACATCGTAATTCTGCAAATATTTCAAAACTAAGTGGTCGGTGGATCTTCACCGTGATTTGAAGAAACTGGCAATAAAATACGAACAGCGACTGCAAGCACGTGGAAAAGAACGAAACCCTAAGAGCTGATCACTACCTAAAATGGAAAATTCTACGATTATTGTTTCCTTTACAGAACTTGTTATACCAATAATTTTCTGTTGTACAAAATAAATTTATCTAAATAATCTTCCCATGCGGAATCTATTGATTATTTCCTTTGCTGGACATACCACAGGGATAAAGTTTCTACAAGGAAATTGTTATTGTAATAGTAATCCTCCGCGAAAAATATTCCTATAATATAATGTAGTTTGATTATAACGTTAAGAAGATATACGTTGCGTTAGTGGATTTGATTTCAATACTATAAAGAGGCACGTGCGGCTGGGGCTCTTAATGTGTTTTGTTACCTCTTCTATTTCGAAAAAAACATTTAATACTTTAAGTGAAAAGAGTAATCACTTATTGAATCCCCACTGTATATTTAAGCTATTGACATTAATTTAAAATTATTCATATTTGAATATGTTGAATGTTCAACATAAAATTAATTATCGTTTAATGTTTTGAGTAATCCCAGATTTCAGTTGTTTCCTTTTTCCCTCTGCTTCTCTTACACTCAAATAAAATATTGGAGATAGTGTAATTATTCGTTAATTTTTATAGAAATTAATCATTCGACTGTCTTATAACATCTTTTTAAATATTCTTTTATTCATATTCAATCATAATCAAAATTATAATTGCAACTTTTTCCTTTATCAACAAAGTTTAAACCATTTTCATTAATAAACCATCATAATTTTATGTATAGGATAAATAAAAACTATTAAAACTTATTAAGAGGGCAATCATAATTTCACATGAAAGAAATCAATTAATGATTAATTTTCCCAGTAAGTAAACATTCACATATATATATGTATTATGTACATAATAATATATAGTGTAGAAATTGTATAGCTAATTATATTATTATCAAAAGACTTTGGGAAAAAAAAATCCCGAAAAAAAAAATATTTACCCTACTATTATACTACTTGTATGATATTATAGAAAAATGTAGGGAACCAATCAATTAAAACCTACAAACATGTCCATTTTAATAATAATAATAAAATTCAGAATAAAAATTCCAACATCATCATTATTTACTATTTATACATAATAAAGAACTATTCAATGCTCGTATAGATAATATCGATAGATTCAATAATGTCCTAAGATGATGTCCTAAGAAGAATATTTTCTATATTAAAATAACATTTTTCAATAACAAGAGAGTCTATACAACTTCGAATAACATACCTATGACCTATGAATAACCTATATTGTATAATACAACAACTTTATTTATTTTATTCGTGCGTACCATTAGATTTATCTTTTGGTAATGTTACGATACAAGATGAATTGAATTCGATGTAACACTATTCTGTATAAATCTAAATGATCATTTATATTCAATATAGAGTTGTATGAATAGTGTTGCCAGACTGATTCAAAATTTTTGTGTATAAATTTTTATTATTATTCTACAATAATTTACTTAACAAAAATCATACAACAAAATTGACTTTAATCAATATTTTAGGTATTTTAATTATTTAAAAATGCTTATACGTGCATGCTCATATTACGATAAGGATTTATTTTATCTTTGATAATTATTTCACATGATTAATCTTTAAAATGAATACGACATTAGCAATTACTCTTTTGGTTTCGAGAGTGCTTGGATGTAAAGGCTTTAGTCTGTCTCTGTTTGGAGGTAAACCTGTATAGGATCCGACGAAGAAAGCTTTTGTCAAATCTAAAAAACTTCTTTTGAATAACTTCAATTATATTAATATGGTCGACACAGTTAGGTGACCATACCAAACTATAATATTTAAGTTTTTCACGACCTACAGAAGTAAATAGACCATCTTCTAATAAAACCTATTAAAAACCTAAAGTATTGAATTTACTTTATTTTTAATAATGCTGAAATGTTGTTTAATTATAATTAATATCTTAGCCATCTTATAACCAATTCGCCCGCTCTTCGAAATTCGAGAATGTTTGATAAAAACCCGTAATTATTATGAGCCATTTTCCATTTCTATTTATTCATGGTCCTATATAATTTTTATTGATTTATCTTAGACAACAACCGCATACTATGTAATAATAATTTATTTAAAAACAAAAAATTTAATTTTAATTTAATTCTGGCGAATAAAAAAAAAACTATGCATTGATGAGTTCCGGCCATTTGATAAAATACAATTTTTGTATATTAAAATGTGTATGTACATGGGATGAAATTTGAAATTTAAACTTCTAATTGAAAATTAAAGATTTTTAAAAATAATATTTAGTTTCGCTGTGTCTGT
The DNA here is from genome assembly GCA_963942445.1 of Argyra leucocephala. Classification (NCBI taxonomy): domain Eukaryota; kingdom Metazoa; phylum Arthropoda; class Insecta; order Diptera; family Dolichopodidae; genus Argyra; species Argyra leucocephala. Next base: position 73,744,144 of record OZ012680.1, read on the forward strand.
GTCTAAAAGATCTATAATTTTAAAGGAATGAAAAATGTTTGTAAAATGGTTCAGATATTTGCACCGTACTTTTTTCAATTTACTGATTAAATATAATTCTGATTTATTATCAAACATCATAACCCATGATCATTAAAACAACTAACTCTCTTGGTAACCTTGTCAGCAAGAGAATAATTAGAAATTATAGGAGAAATGCGATGATTGTAACTTCATGTGAAGATTTAATTTCTAGCGCTGTCGCAAAGTTGATAAACAAATTTTTACGAGAGCATAAGAGTTCAATCGACACTTATCGTTTGGATAACAGATTGAACCTAGCTATTTCATTAAAATACTAGGCTAAGAAATCTGAATAATTAATTTGTTATATAAATTTGTAAATTTAATATGTAAGTTAGCTGAAGTTGTTAATGAAATAAAGAATTATTATTATTATTATTATATTGAAGGAACTAATTACGAAAATAACAGTAATTACGAAAATAACATATGGTATACTATATATTGTGAATAAATTTTGCAGTCGAGATTAATCTTATAATTCAGTGTTATTACAATCTCAACCAACACCTTTCTTATGAATTACTGATATAATTTTTTTACTTTGAATTTTTCTCTTTATTTAATTCAACAATTAATTTTGTATTTATTTGAGTAATTGATAGATTAAAATATAAATAATTTGCCTCAAACAAAATTGTAGTAACATTAAGTACAATGACGTTATCAACTAAATATTATTCTCGAAATAATTTATACAAAAACTTTTTAAATAATATTAATTAAGTCAAAGGAAAAACCTTCCGAAGTTGAAGATGAGTTCGTGTGAAGGAAATTACATAAAAAACATTATAAGTGTTGCATCAGTACAATTTGGGTATGGGTAAGAAAGTTAAAAAAAGGTGAGAAAATTCAAAAAAATTATTTTGAATATTTTGTAACCATATGAAAATAGCTTGAAATGAAATTAAATTATTAACAGAAACTGAACAAGGCCTTTAAAGGATAACGTATGTAGTCTTATAAAATAATAGAGATAGGAAGATTTCGCTGACCTAGCACTTATATTGATTCTGTATTTTTTTTTATACCAGTAAAGACTATTTGTTCTATATTTATTTTATTATTATTACTGTTATTATTCTTATTATTATTATTAATATTATTATTATTATTATTATTATTATTATTATTATTATTATTATTATTATTATTATTATTATTATTATTATTATTATTATTATTATTATTATTATTATTCTTGGTTACCCCATGGGTAGAACGACGACATGGAGAGGTAGATTACTACTTCACTCAGCTGCTGAGTGGACATGGATACTTTCGAGCCTATCTGCACAAGATGGGGAAGGCACGTTCAGCGGAGTGCATATATTGCCACATGCACGATGATGCTGAGCACACTTTTTTCATCTGCGAAAGGTGGGCTCGAGAGCGTATGCAGCTAAGGGAAGTTGTACCGCGGTTCTCTTCGGACACAGTGGTGGGCCACATTTTACAGGGTAGGGGAGCGTGGGACAGTTTGTCACTCTTTGCGCAGAAAATACTGCGGAAAAAGAAGGTGGATCTAGACACCACAGAGGTCCAACCTACAGACTTTGGCTAGGCAGCAGCCTTCAAGGCGATGGCATTGGACCTAGCCCGAAGTAATGTGACAAACGGTTCCAGGCTAGTGTCCGTGGAGAGCGGGAGGTTTTTTAGTCGGTATGCCCAATATGGGAGACTCCGACATTGTTGGACGCACGTGCGCCCTTCATCCATAAAGGATTTTCCCTTCTAAAAAAAAAAAAAAAAAAAAATTATTATTATTCTTATTATTATTATTAATATTATTATTATTATTATTATTATTAATGGTAGGGGATGTTACGCTGGATAACATAACCACCATAATGATAGATACGGAAGAAAATTGGAACGCCGTGTCAGTCTACGTCAAGGCAGTATTACGAAAGAAGAAGAGACAGGGGTACTTAGAAGATTCGGAATAGATCTTCTAAGTTAGGAAATAGACCTCAGTGTAGTCGGGTTTCTACTTTTGAATCTGACGTGGTCTGCTTCGGGCCGGTGACATACAGGCTTATTGGTACCGCAGTTCTGTTTTTGTTAAATTAACAACAAATTCAACTCTGCGACACTAGTTACTGCTAATGCTGTCGGCGTGTGGTAAATCTCGCTAGACTTATGAGCGAAATTAGATAAAACGTATCATTGTTTTGTTATGTAACACAGTAGTACTGTTTTTTTGTTATTTTTGTAATGCATGGAAGTAGATAGTAACTCGCCAAATAGTCGGGCCAAGGCGAAACGATTTTGGGAGTCAAGTAGCTATTTGTAGAATAGATGTAGAACAGAAATAACCTAGTCCAGCATTTCGAGGCAGCTTGACATGTTGGAAGCTGCTTCAAGACAGCACCTCTAGAGAGTATGTAGCTTTGTATAGAATAGTGTTTGTTTGTAAATGGGAAATAACCTAGCTGTAATAGAAAAGGATTAGAAGATTAATATTGATCTTCGTAATAATATTAGAAGATGGACAGTAGAATTTATTTTTCAGGATAGGGTAGACGCACCGATGTCGATATACATGTGCTGAGAAGAGCGAACGGGATAATTCACACAGAAACACCGAAGCCAGCACTTCTTGCCAGTTTGAAGAAATGCTAACGCGGTTCCAAACTGGGATAAATATCGTGGGTCAAGGGAACAGATGGTGGGGGTTTTTAGCCGGTCGGTTGGTTCCTTTTTCGCATTGCGTCTTAGTGTAATGCAAAAAGAAACCGACGAACCCGGCACTCGCTAGTCTGTTAAGCAGATTTTCCCCGCGACACCATCTATAACCGTAAAAAAGCAAAAAAAAAAAAAAAAAATTTATTATTATTATAATTATCTGATTATTGATTTTTAAAGCCTTCCTGTATCTCTACAATAGCTATGCTTGATATATTTTAATTCAACATTTCAAGAGCTTATATTATTAAACTAGAATATTTACAACTTTGGTTTGTACTTATTTAAGCTATCCTGACTTAATTATTTAAAATATAGTTTGATTCGTAAAGGAAAAAATGGTAATTAAAATTTTTAATTAATTACTTTTATGCTAATATAAAACCTAATTCAAACTAAACATATACAAGATTAACGAAATGGAACACTAATATTGTATGTAAATAAGATTTTACTACAGTATTGTTTTAAAAAGAAACAAATTAAATTTTATATAAAAATGTGGGTTAAATCCTGTTACAATAAATAAATAATATTATATTGCCCATAAATTATACAATTGACCATCAAATTGTACTTGTTGTACAACTACCCAATACAAACATTATTTCTATTTACTTTACAACCGGTCTTATTACTAATCTTAATACTAAACCTCAATCTATACTATCGCACTTATAAATTTTGTTATTTTATTTTATATTTATTAATACATCGAAGACACACGCTGGGTGACGCAGTAGGTAGAGCGCTTGCCTTTCAACCGAAAGGTCCCAGGTTCGATCCCCGATGATGTAAAAAAAATGCTTTACCTGGTCCAGTACCCTTTGTCATTGGGATAAAATAAATGACAAAAAATAATTGAGAGTATAATTTGGTCAAGTTAAATAAAATAAAGCTATTCTATTTAAGAAAGCTTAGTTCCTGACAATAGTAGTAGTTTTCCACATTTAATGAGTTGATAAGCCAATAATTTGTTAAATAAATACTCGAAATATTTGTAGATATTGTAGTGTAAACTTGCAGTACCGTACTTAATTAAGCACGAATATGTGATTCTGCCTAAGTTACTGTCAAGAAGATAAAAAACAAAAAAAAAAAAAACTAGTCTGCTTAGTACATAATTATTCAGTTTGACCACTAAATTAATCATATTTATGTAAAATAATTTATCAGTGGTCTAATTGGCAGAATAGGAATTATACTATACTAAAACTAAAGTATAGTCTCCGTACCACATTTCCCCATTATGTCGAAACCCTATACTGTCCTGTGAAGCGAAAAAAATGAAAGATTAGTTGGATCAATTGGTACTTCTATTAGTATTTATTTAATTAATTATTACATGATACGTTGAGTAGCTACAACAATTGTTGTACATAATTAGATCTGTACAGAAAATTAAACATACAAAATTAAAATAAAACATAAAACTATTGAAAAATTTATTTTGATCAAGTTGACTTCTTAACTTGCTTATTATCTATTGCTATTAAAATATCCACCCACAGCGCACTGCTTGTTAATTTCGAATCAAATTTTGAAATATTTAAAATTTACTTTTATGTAATAAAAACAAACTTTACTAAAAAACTTACTAATTCTGTAAGTTGATGACTTCAAAATATTTTTAGGCACATATGGTAACACTGTGTTGTATCAATTCCTCAAAATACAATTCTTTTTTGTTTTTGTTACTTGTTTTTGCTTTTTTTTCTCATTTTAAGTATTGTTAACAGAACTCAAGGCAGGAATATTAATGGATTGATTTAATGTGTCTAGTCAAGAGCTATGAGAACTCCTACGAGTATATGTATATAATGTCTTATTTTTGTATAGAATTTTTTTTCACTCCATATTCTCTGTATATTATAGTATAATAAATTTATATGCGAATACTCAAAATAAATTTAGATATCCAATTCAATAGGAGGAGGAGGAGGAGAACAATTTCTTTTAGTTTTAATTTCGCTTAACATAAACGTACGTGGAATATATGAATGTGTCTATATAAATTTTTATATGTATATACGCGATATAAATTTTCATGTAATCTGATAACATTTTCGAACCATATTTTATTAAATAGATTGAAATCATTGTCTCTAACATATTGTAACATACTCTAACAAAAATGAACAATAGAAAAAAAACAAACAAATTATCCTTAAGGCATAACAACATGAATTTCCCAACTCGTCCATTTATTTTATTAGTATTTCAAAAGAGAGTTCTTAATAACATTTTGAATAGTAATTATTGTTAACACTCATTCCAGTAAATAAGGCTACCCTACTATAATATATAATAGTCTCTCCCAATAATATAAATATGTATGAAGGTATATAATTTTATAAGTTATTCATAATAATTTATCACTTATTGAATATCTATGAAAAATCGATGATTTTAATTAACTAACAGGAATAATAGAGTGGTTGTAATTACAATAAAAATTATAATTTTGACATGAAATACAAATAAAATTATATGATTGGATATGAGTGTATTGTGTATATACCAAAACCCATGCATTTATTTTACCGTGTTGAATTTTTTTTATATAGCTATATGTAGATATGAGTATTTATTAATGAGCAGTATACACATAAAGTAATTTATTTATTTGAATAGAATTTTAATATTTTTAGAAACTCACAGATTTTCGAGGATAGTAGTTTTTATTTATTTAATTCAAAATAAATTTTTTCCAATAATAACTTCCAATAAGTATTCATAGTAGAAGCGTCACTTCAAATTCGATATTAAAATACTATAGAAACAATTTCATTTTATTATAATTTATGTACCTGCATACAGTCAACAACTTAGTCCGCCATATATATGAATGATTATACTGAAATATGTACAATATTAAGACTAGTGGCTATAAGTTATTTATTTTTATGTAGTTGACCAATAGATCATGTAGATCCTGGGCATGACTTATCAACGTCCTTCAGTATATGGATGGCTTGTCTCCAGTTAAAAACACGGAATTGTTGGACATTTTGTATTCTCAAGATCAAGACTAGAAGATAATGTTGGTTGAAGTATTTTGATTCATCTGATATTGGTGTTCGGGTCGCTATAACTCTTGACTTTAATATTCGTTACATTCACTTTATTATACGAGCTGTATAAAGTTCAGTATTTTATCTCCGCTAGTCCGCTTCATACTCCATCGTCGTTTTCAGGATCATATATCCGACGAAGATTTTTCTTCTCAAAAACACCTAGTACATACTAACTGGGTAGAGTTCGAAAGTAGACAAATTTCTGAACAATTTACAAATTATATTTGTCGAAATCGCACGTTTACACCAATATGATACTTACAGATCTTTTATTTGTCGTGATTCTGTGTATTCGAAATATTAATACCAAAGGTTTGATTTAAATTAAATTCTTTTATGTGTTGTTGGGTATATTCAATTAAAGTAACTACCTGGGTATTAGATTTAACAAAACGTTTAGGATAACATAATTCTAACACATCTCTAGGTGTGTTTTGTCATCCCTTCGTAGACTTTGGAAATTTTTGTATTATAAGAAAAAATTAATTCTATCTTTAATTATGTAATGTTTTACGTACTGCTCCGTTGCCGGATAAAATCTGGATAAAATCATGTCCTTAATGCATGCACCCGTTTTGTTACCACTTGTCCTAGATTTGCTAGTGATGTCTCTAAATTTATTTTGGACATTCGCAAATTTCTTAAATTTTAGATATATCCATTATATGAACATAATAATTTCGAAAACCACACACCGGCATTACTTATACTCAATAGGTCGATGTTTGGTAGATTATCTAGGGATACAAATTTAATTGTTTCATTATACAATGGCAGACCAAGGGGCTTAGAGTTACAATATTATGATCTAGAGATAATGAATCCAAAAATGCTATTATTACTGAATTACCTCCTATCAGGTTTAGAGAGCTATTTTTGGAATTCTTTAAGCAAAACCTTAGATAATGGATAAAATAGCTCAAATTTATTGTTCTATTTTTTTTTGTTGATTAAGGAAAGAATGTTAGGCTTAGGGAAATATTTAAATTGTGTATTTTAAGAATTTAATTTTACTAAATTAATGTTAATTGCTTTTTTTTCTATTATTTCCATCTTTAGCTATTAACAGAATTTTAAAAAAACTTCGCTACTATACACTGAATGGAATTTCGTATGAGACGAATCTTTCTAACTTGTTTTTTAAACATCTCGGTTTATGTGAAGGTCAAAATTGCATACAAATATTTTTCTGATTCCTACAAATTGGATGGAAATACAAATGATACTGTTGTCATACAATCATCCTTCAATATAGAGTAAGTATATTTAACCTCAATCACTCATTACTTTACTAACGTGCTGTCAACAGAACCTGTAGTCTGTAGGTCCTTTGTCTGATTTATCGGTTTCTTCCATTTTTGCTGGTCACAGGCGGTTCCCCTTTATTTGTAGATATGAAATTATTTCGCATATGTGCTGATATTTACTCTACAAAGAGGAGTTGGTCTGTCTGATATATACTTTTTTGGGTGTGGAATCGAGTATTATATTGGCTGAAGCACTTTCGTCAGAATTATGTTTGATTCGTCCGATAATATACGAATTCTTTTCAGTTGGATAATTCATCTTTTTGATCAAAGGTTTGGTCTACAACGTAATATAAATTCGGGTCAGAAAATTAGTTTGCTACAAGAATCTCTCTGAGAAGGAATTTGCTTCCGAAATATCGATGTTTTATTTTATTTGATATAAAAAAATTTATTAGTGAAACAAAATTTGCTTTTTAATTGCTACCTGTTTTTAAATACTCTTATAGCATTATTAGTGTTAATTTGAAAGTTCCGCAATTATTTCGAAATGTTATAAATACGTTATGGCTCTAAAATGGAGAATCCTATAAAGGCACAGGAGCAATTACTGTAATATTATTATAGGATTATTATACATTTGCATTAGTGAATATATTTTTATTTGAAATTTTTTTTTTTTTTTTTTTGCGTGGATTGGTGGGAATCTTCATAGACACAATGGGCACCGTAGCTTCCATTGTGTGCCAGATTTTTACTGACTAAACCACACCCCTCCCATTAATACTAGTCCAACGGACTAACGATTAATTTATTGCTATTTTGATTTTCTTAAAGAAAAAGTTTACGAAATTCTATCGTATTAAATCTAGTGGCTTAGTTCTTTTAAGCCTTCTGACATCATTTTGATTATCTAGCAATTGAGTGGCCTCAACGTTAACATGTCCCTCCAGACGAGCTATATGCTTTGTTGCATATCTTTTTATTTCATTTTCTATGCAAGGAATTTTTAGATCTCTGTGCAAATCACTGTTGCGAACATACAAGGGGGCATTTACCATGTTGCGCAAGACTTTATTTTGGAATTTTTGTATACAAAGTACATGTGTTTGTTTGGCACATCCCCATATTTGTATGCCGTACAACCATATCGGTTTGAGTATCTGATTATATAACAAAATCTTGTTATGTATAGGTAATTTAGAATTACGACCTAAGAGCCAGTACATTTCTCTATACTTATTTTCAAGCTCAATTTTTTTCTTTTTAACGTGCTCTTTCCATCTAAATTTTCTCTCATTGAGTTTAATTTTCCATTTCTTTGTCCAGAGCTATAGCTTATCGCTTGCTCTTTGCAATTTAATTGTAGCCTCGTCAATATTTGATCCTACTGCCATCAACGCAGTATCGTCAGCGAATGTAGCTACAGTTATATTTTCCATTTCTGGTAAATCATTGGTGTAGAGCAAATACAGTATGGGACCCAGAATACTACCTTGAGGCACACCCGTTTTAATATCTCTAATAGTAGAATACTCTTCGTCTTGTTTTATTCTGAATAGTCTGTTTTCTAGATATGATGAGAGTATATCTACGTATTGTTTAGGTAACATATTGTTTAGTTTATTTATTAAGCCTCGATGCCATACTTTATCAAAAGCTTGGGCTACATCTAGAAATATGGTAGAGCATACTTTCTTTTCCTCTAAAGCTTTTTCTATTATGTCTGTTATTCTATGAATTTGATCGATTGTCGAGTGCTTAGATCTAAAGCCAAATTGATAATTTGGAATCAGATTACTATTTTCTATGATCGGTCTCATTCGAATCAATAATAGTTTTTCAAATAATTTTATTGGTTGCTAATTTTGATACTATTGGAACTTATGTTGTTCCAGAGTGAGAAAGGTATATTATTTTTCATTTTAAAATAATAATTTTATGGAGCTTATATTTATTTCATGAGAAAGGAAAATGGATTTAATTACATATTTTTATATTTGTATGTAAATGATTTATAATAAAAACAAACGTCTCACTAATAAATAAAATTTAGTGGTTAAAAATAATATTTTATTAATATTTATAGTCATTGTGAACAAAATGTAAAATTTGTATGGGAAAGAAATTTCATGGACATTTATTATAATAATACTTCGAAAAAATACATTGCTCTTCAAAAATAACCAATTTTTTAAATAAATAAAAGAAAAGTATATTTTTGAATTGCATCTTTGAAATGTAAAAAATGTTGAAATGAAATTTAAACAATTATTCTTTCAAGTAAAAATTATACTTTGGCGAAAAGAGTGCATGACTATCAGTTTTTGCTTGTTTAAAAAAAAAAAATTGTTTTTACCATGTTTGTAGAAAATAATGGCCGTCACAAAATTTTCATTCTAAATATTTAGTCAAAAACTACAGTAAGTATATTAGTAACATTATAGGAATAAAGTACAATAGTAAGACTACTACTGCTATTCCAGTTTTAATTCTATTGTTATAACAACACTTTAACTCTTGATATAGGATTACGCACTTTAAGACTTATGACAACATTGCTGTAGCACTTTGCTGAAAATCCCATTATGACAACTCCCACAACTGCTATAAAAACATTCTTATCGCAATATTAATCATATTATTCCCATAAACACATCATTTTAACACCTTTATAGGTTATCGAGACTCATTAATATATACATAATTAGACTCCTATCTAATTGCATTAATTTTGATTTTATTACAATAAAATGTTACATGGGTAAATATTTTATAGAGTTTAACTTAATATTATCTGCTGCAGACTCCGTTGTCGTTTTCACGATTATAGACCTAGCGTATATTAATGTTGAATTGAAAATATTCGTTAATGCTATAATGTGATTGACGCAAGTTCACAATAGATCAAATAAAAATAATTCGTCAATGGAAAACATTCCGAGATTTGTTTTAGAAGATCACAGATTCATAGAACTCATTCAATTTTGACAATTTATTTTCAATTTTTCGTTCGAAAATCAAATAATAGAACAAATGGGTTTTCAGATAATATAAAAAGAAAATTAATAAATCTTTAAACCTTTTTCGTTTAAAACTACTCTTAAATCAATTAAAATTGCAGTAATATTAAAAAACAAATAAATTCTTAAGTTTAAATTAAATTTTTTTTTTATACCCAATTCTTCTTGACCGATCACCTTGTATTGTATACCTATAATATGTGCCTAAATTCACCTACATAAATATAATCTATCGTATATGTTGGACTTTAACTATAATTCATTGGAGGGTACAAAGAAAAATAATATAAAAATTCTAATGTATATATTTACAATAAAGAAATAAATAGGCGAATATATATTTTATTAACAAAACAAAGAGCTTAAATAATAGAAAAACAACAACAACAAAAAATTGTACTGCCCTACATTTTTCTTTTAACCACATATGAATGTATTGTTTTTTTGTTTTCATATATAACATTGTTACCGTTTATACCATTATATTTTACCAATTTACCATTATTATATATTTATTATTTTTGTTTTTTTTGTTTTCTTTTTACTGATTTTGGCAATTTAAATTATTTCTCACCTTATACAAATTGCAAAGGTCAGCACAAAAGAAAAATAACACAAAACAGAAATTTAATAAAAAGTCAATTTTAGGCCAAAAGTCCATGAACAACTGAAAATCCATTTGTCGAATTGTAACTACGTTCTAACGTAGTAACGTACGTACATACATAATATATTAGAATTGTTTTATAGCTACTTCCCTGAGAGGATAAGAAAATAATGTAGAACATAACATCTGAAAATTGTATACGAGTATAGGTAATATTGTTTATGGATGTAAATTTTGTTTACCGTACCAAACTGTACCGTCCCTATATATATATATACCTACGTATTATAATATATGTCTGTACCAGTAATTTAATTCGTATATATATATATATATATTTAAAGTATAACTAAGTTAACGTACAAATGTTATTATAGAGGTCAGATTATATTTCAATAAAAAATAAAAATAAATAAAAAACAACAATAAAAATAAAATGAAAATAAAAGTCTTTCAAAATGGGGAAAATAAGATTTAATAACTCAAATGATGTTATGAAAATAATTCCAAAGATATTTGAAATGAAAAATTTTAAATAAAATTTTAATTTATAACCACTTTTCACCACCACAAAGATTAGAATCTAACATTTTAAATTATTTTTTCCCAACCGACGTTGAGCGAAGAATGAAATCCGACGAGACGTCGACTTATTTAACTACAGATTTTTATTAAGTATATTCAAATACTACAAGCCATGGGAGCTATATGGTTCAACTAACACAAACCAGGGAATCTATGATAATTCCCTTATTTTGAACATCATACTGTAAAGTTCAAGTTAAAATTCAATTTATTTGTTCTGTAAGGCAACAAGAAGAATAAAACGTTCAATTTAATTTCAATCAGCCATAAGAAAAATTGATGAGAGCTGGGGACGTAATAAAGAAGAAAAACCTAATATTTTTGCTGTGAATGACCAAACCAGCTGATATTGGACAAATAAACAACATCATGAATGTTCCTCACAAGATGGACTTTCCCGTAAAAAAAATAAAATTACATAAAGTTGTAACGGTTATTAAGAATAAGATCAAGCCAAGAAAATCACGTGGCTATAATAATTAGATTACTGGAATAATTCTAGAGGAATTGTCAGTAAAAGCTTTAAAGTTATTAACTTGTGTGTACAATGCAGTACTAATGAAAAGATTTTTTCCAGCACAGTAGAAAGTATCAGAAATAATCGTGATACACAAATGAGGAACAATACCAGAAGAATATCTTATCAGTTTATTAGCAATACTATTCAAACAACATGAAAAATTGTTTTTAATGAGACATAATTCAGTTGTAGAAAGCAGAAAAGTCATACCAAACAACAGACTGGTTTTAAAATAAAACATGATCGTATGGAATCGAACCCTGGAGCTTATAAGATACTCAGATGCCCTAGGACATTGAAACGTAAAATTCAATTCGACCTGCTACATTATATATTTGCGTGCGCATAAAACTTCAATATTAGGAATAGATGACCTCCACTCGGTGTATCCATCATGTGAGGCCATCTTATGTTGATAGGATTGTTTGGAGGTCGAATGTTAACACTTCCGATCTCCCAAAAAGATTTAGTAAAAGAGACTAAACACATATTTGAAATTGCAAGAATAAACGTATATCCAGAAAAAACCATCACTGACTTACTATACTTGACTTACTGTATAGACCAAGGCAATGGATATTTTCCTTTATTTCATTTTTTTGTTAAATATAGTGGAAAGAATAAAACCACTCGTACCCGCCACTTCAACTTTGGAAATTATATTTCAACTAAGTTATAATATTATGAATAATAAAAATACTACTACTCAACCCTCTACCACTGCTATTTCAGTAGATAATAAACAACGAACGAACTGCGATCAAAATGCTGCCTGTCCAATAAAAATTCATAAAACGAATTCAGATTCCTTTTCTCAGTCGAGTACAAGACACTGAAGAAGTCTGCAAGTAGAAAGACGAAATACGTGTATATGTATGATAAGCATATCAGTAAAATTAAAAGGAAAATATTCGACTATTTTCGGCAATTATAAAAAAAATATTTTACTCTAACGCAAGAAAACAAGTTTTAATAAGAACTACGTTTATCTTCTTCTTTTTGTTTTGTTTTCCGCAACAACAACGCTCTGAAAATCGTTTGTGGCCAACGAATGATTAGGATGAGCCTATTGACAAACTCTTGCAGTATTTTGCTGATTTTGGTTGAAACTTTCCATGTTTCGCAAGCACAGATTTTACACTTGAATGTTGAAGATAGGGAGCAAAGATATTTTTTTTTGCCTGCCATATTTTTGAGAGAATTGTGAAAGTAGTACAGGCTTCAATAAACAAATCAGCACCTTTATCTGGTGGTACAATGCTGCCCAGGTAAGTAATCTTACAAACTTTTTCGATTCGCGTTTCTAAATACAAAAAGTTAAAACTAAATAAATGTTTCATTTGCTTGTATTTTGCTTCACCGGAGGAATGTTCGCCGTTAAGCTCAGTTTCTGAGATATTATAAGCTAAAGTAAGTAAATAGATAACTCAATGTGGTTAATATTATGACATGCCCAGAACATTCAATATCTGGCGCATCATCTAGATACATAAATAAATTACATAAATAACTACACGTACCTATTCTGTCATTATGGTGTTGCTTACATATTATCTTAAAACACACTCATATACTTTAATATCAAATATTAGCATATCACGCAGGAAAAACTTACTATTAAATGTTTAATAGTCCAGTTATTGATTCAACTTATTGAACGTTTAATAGTACAGTTGTTTATCCAACCTAACGGGTATTAATAGGTTTTTACTATAAAAACAATAGTTTTCTGTTTAAAACAATATGGTTTGTAGTTTTGATTTAATAAGATGCATACACAAAAAAAAAGACAATAGAATTTTCAATAAATGATAAGTAGTTGATTTTAGGTTTAGATGATTTATATAAAAATTAAATAAAGTAATTGAAACATCAATATGGAACTGTTTACCAAATCTAGATCTAAATATTTTATATGTTTAGAAGTTAGTTCTACTAATAATTTACGCACCCATTAGTCTTTCGTTAAAATTTTTAGATCAACCAACTACTTTTTAGACAAATAAGACATTTCGTTTTAAAAATCGTCTACCTACAACCCAGTGAGAATCGGGACTTCGTTTTTAATTCGTTTTTAATTCAATTCGTTTAAAGTAACAGCAGTGTGCAAATGTGTTTTATTGAGAAATTCTTCAAAGCTTCCTACCACGCACCATGCATCATGCACTATGCACCATGCACCATGCACCATGCACCATGCACCATGCACCATGCACCATGCACCATGCACCATGCACCATGCACCATGCACCATGCACCATGCACCATGCACCATGCACCATGCACCATGCACCATGCACCATGCACCATGCACCATGCACCATGCACCATGCACCATGCACCATGCACCATGCACCATGCACCATGCACCATGCACCATGCACCATGCACCATGCACCATGCACCATGCACCATGCACCATGCACCATGCACCATGCACCATGCACCATGCACCATGCACCATGCACCATGTACCATGCACCATGCACCATGCACCATGCACCATGCACCATGCACCATGCACCATGCACCACGCACCATGCACCATGCACCATGCACCACGCACCATGCATCATGCATCATGCACTATGCACCATGCACAATGCACAATGCACCATGCACCATGCACCATGCACCATGCACCATGCACCATGCACCATGCACCATGCACCATGCACCATGCACCATGCACCATGCACCATGCACCATGCACCATGCACCATGCACCATGCACCATGCACCATGCACCATGCACCATGCACCATGCACCATGCACCATGCACCATGCACCATGCACCATGCACCATGCACCATGCACCATGCACCATGCACCATGCACCATGCACCATGCACCATGCACAATGCACCATGCACCATGCACCATGCACCATGCACCATGCACCATGCACCATGCACCATGCACCATGCACCATGCACCATGCACCATGCACCATGCACCATGCACCATGCACCATGCACCATGCACCATGCACCATGCACCATGCACCATGCACCATGCACCATGCACCATGCACCATGCACCATGCACCATGCACCATGCACCATGCACCATGCACCATGCACCATGCACCATGCACCATGCACCATGCACCTTGCACCTTGCACCAAGCACCATGCATCATGCACCATGCACCATGCACCATGCACCATGCACCATGCACCATGCACCTAAATATAAGAATAAACTAGAAATAATAGAAATAAAAGAATAAGTAGAAATATAAAAACAAAAATAAATTTTCATAGTGCATAAGTTAAGTAGTACAATATAGTTAAAAGAAAAATCTAATTTCGATAAAAAGTTTTGCCAAATTAAAGCTAAAAGTTAACAAATTAAATATTGTATTTGAGTGGTCATTAAAAATATAAATAAACGTTATTCAAATAATAAATAATGGAAGAAAAAATGTTTACAATTGTTGAAATCAACTAATAAAAACTAGCTAATAGCAATCAAAGGCTGGTCTTAAATTTTTACACCACATTGCTACCAAATAGTTTAAGTTTTTTCGAAATGGATTTAGTTTTTGAAGAAAATAATAATTGATATGAGAGGAAATAATTATTCAGACTATTGAAAACATTGACTTGTTCGAAGCTAATAGAATACAAAAAAAATGTTTAGAGAAAAAATTTATAGAAAAGGTTTCTATTTAACAAAGTCGGAAAAAGTTTCACTTTGTTCAAATCGAAGAAACAGTTTTACACAAAACCGGGTTTTATATTTTATGCAAACAGTGGCATGTAATTATTTTAACGAGCGTTTATAAGCCTATGTTATAATTGTTGCAAATAATAATTAATTAAAATTATTTTTTTCTTTTTGTTAAATTTAATGTTGATATATGTTGATACATTATGTTTAATATCAGTAAGTGTTAGTTATTAGTTATTTTGAGAGATTTAAGCTATATTTCAATTTTTATGATAAAGTGTACAAACAAGTCTGTTGTAGAAGTAAATAATTTAATAAATAATAACATTGTTTCATTTTATTATTGGTACCATACATAACAAATATTACATAGGTACTAGAGAAATTGGATTTACCTCATTAAATTAATGTGATAAGAAGTATTAAAGTAATCATTTTTAATATTAACATTAATGTGAGGCTTCTATTATAAAAAAAAGTATAGAACTTCGACAATACTATTCAAAGGATAGTATGTAATGTATACTATTAGATTAATTAAATTAACAATATTAAAACTATTATTATAATAGGATGTACCATTAAATTATAATATGATGGACTATAATATTTACAGGACAATACTATTAAAATAACGGTACGTTTCAACTTTTGATTTAAGATTCGAATTGTTATTTTAAAACTGTAAATTCCATTGGCGAATTTTAATAGTAAAATCTAATTGAATTAATAGGAAATAATTTTAATTTTAAAGGATTTTTCCAGTGTACTATCCTTTAGGCAAATCCTTATGATAATTATTATGGTTTAGGTATTTGTAGGAATTTATCGTACTCATATTTTGCAGTCATGACCAGTATTGAATTCTTATTATGAAAATTGCAATTTTTTTCAAAACATAACATCCTGATTTGGTATCACGGGAACAATTTTACCAGAGGCAATTTTATTAATTCATTTTGATAAATGAAAATTCTTTTCTCTTTTGTTATGAAAATAAATATTTTCCTTTTGTAATATATATATTTAGATAGAAATATGTCTGTAACATTATGTGAAAAGAAAAATTTTATTATATAATTCGAAATTGAGCCTGTATGAAGGTGAAATTTCAGGGTTGTAGATTTGTTATTTCTTTTTTTTGTTTTGTCTTTTGTGTATTTATTTATTTTGATTTTTTATAATAAAAATTGTATTTTCGTGAATACATGATGTAAACACACACAAAGATTGCATAGAGTTTAAGTAGCTCGGGCACGGGTGGCTTATATTTCATTAATGTTTCTAATAAGAAGTATTTTGAGAGGTAAGTATTTTTCTTAAATTGTTTTTTTTTTCTTTTTGGATTTAACAAAAAATCTCAGGTTCATGAAGATTAATGTTAATTCTTTCAAAATTATAATGTGAAATTATTTTTAGAATATATTTTTTAATTATCAAACCTTCTTTTATCTTTATTTTTTATTATGTTACCAAAACAAATTGTTAATGTATTACTAATTTGATTCAGTATGTTAACAATTTGGAAGAGAGTCTTCAAGGTGCTTCTCGAAAAGTAATTAACACTAATTTTTGTCTTTTCATACCACAAGTCAAGTAACCATTTGTTGTTATGTATACTTCTAGAGGATTAGCCGCTTAAACTAAATAACAGAGCTGACTTGCGTTGTTGAGGAAGTCAGATCTACATCTGTGATTTTACTTCCCAATGTATCTTCTAAATTGCATGCGGAAATTCTTTATCACCATCATTGTCCTGCAATCCCATCGGTGGGGCATAGGGCGGAAACGCTTACTTTTTTTTTTACTTTTATTTTTATTTTAAATCCTGAAGTATGATTGAAAAAATAATTGATAAGTAAATAAAATGTTTTAATATACATTCATCTATTATCATAAGAAAAAGAGAGAGAAAACATTCAAAACAGAGAGAGAATGTACGTTTCCGTGAAAAATTACATAAATTAACAAAAAAATACAATTCGTTATAAAAATTCAAATTCAAAGAATTGTGGGGCGGTGTATAACACATACTAAATATAAATTAAAACTTTACAAATTTAAAAGCGTATAAAAATAATATTAAATAAGAGAAAAATTGCTTAAAACTATTTTAGTGCAAAAAAATTTAAAGCGAAAAATTAAAAAATTAAAATTAAAAATTTTAAAATTGAAAGAACAAAAAATTGGAAAGTGAAAAATAAAACAATTTTAAAGAAAAGACATTAATAAATAGCTATAAAAAAATAAAAAGTATCTCAAAGGAATAAAATATAATAACAATAGAAAAAAAAAAAATTAATAAAAACAAAATATATAAAAAAAAATATATCAGAGGTTCAAGAACATTTCCTATACAAACCAGCTAAAAATAAAAAAAATAAATATCAAATGTTAAGCTATACAAGTTTACAATATGATCGTAATCGAAATCCAAAATCCAAACTTTGATACTTTTAGTAAATAGAGACAATACTCTAATAATTCTAAGAGGTTCCGGAAGACTGTTAAACAATTTAGGTTCAACAATATTAAAATTTTTTTTGTTAAATGTGGTATTGTAAGAGGGAGCCACAACCATTATTCGAGCATTAGTCCGTAAATTATGACGGAAAAAAAATCCTGGTCCGCCAATAACCATCTCTCTTGAAATTTTTTTTTAAAACCTTATAATAATATGAATGTATAATGGGAAGAATGAACATAACCTTTGAAATAAAACAAAATTATTATAAAAACGATTCACTCGGCTGATTAGTCTAATGCTTTTGGGTCTGATTTTATTAAAGTAAACACCTCTCCAACTCGTTACACCATAATGGAACTTAGATTTAAAAATGGCATAATATACCATAAGCAATAGGTATCCTTTGTCAACAAACTTTAATAAAATAAAACATGCTCCTAGTTGAAGACAAAAATTATTGCTTTAACTGAGTGGTATGATCCGACCATTTCAGTTTTTCGTCAACCAATAGACCACGATATTTGAATCAAGGTACTTCTGCAACAGTAAAACATTCATCTGTACAGCTTGCATTTCCATTAAACCATTTAAGAGATTAAATTTAAAAAATGTTTGCAATTAAATGAGTGGTATTTCAAACTAGAACCTTTTAAACTAGTACCAGAAATGTTAAAAAACATAAATTTTGTTTTACTGCTAATTTAAATCTATGAAAGGAAAACCACTTACTAAATACATCTAGATCATGATTAAGTTCAGCAACAAGATTCAATAGAATAGGACTAGCAGTTAGTTTCACATAGAATTTTTGATTAAAAATAGAATTAGTATAAATAAGAAAGAAAACTGGTCCTAGGACTGATCTTTGAGGACCACAAATGTTAAGATAATTCTCAGTACTTGAAAAATTCCCAATTTTTACTTTTTAAGATCTTGAGTTCAAATAGGAAGAAAGCCAATCATATATAAAACGACGGAAACCACTATTCTAAACTTTAACTAACAAAATATGATGATTCACCATATCGAATGCCTTTGTAATATCAACAAATAAACCCTGCTGTTGATTTATTAGTATCTAAATTGGAGTAAACAAGCTCTTTCAAAGAGAGTTCAGTGCTCAGAATGTATATTGATCTATGACAACTGGAGAGGAAAAATTTATTTTAAATCTGCATCGCTGCATCAATGATTGCTAAGATTGATTGCATGGTTCCCTATCAGTCCATACTAATTCATGCTAATTACTATCAATAAGGGAAGCCAATAAGGAAAATGGATTCGTTTCTAATGTTACAAGACGACGATCTTTTCCTGGAGACGGTGCAGGTAATTAGTCAAAATCAGAAACAAATTAATGTGTTATTTAGATACTTCTATAAGAGTTCCCCAAAGGGAAACAGGTGAAATGTTATAAGTCCCAGAGTCATAATTCCAATTCGGAGTTATGTCCCACTAAAGTGAGTCAAAATTTTCATGGGAGTTTTGTCTCACTTCGATCCATTTATATTATCAAAAGCCTTAAGACAACTGAATCATTAGTCCTATACGTTAAATGGAACCAATTGTTAAGAACTCATCAGACATTTAATTTTTTTTAATATTATTTATTTAATAATTTTATTTTTATTCTTTGATTAATGTTTACATCTCTATTTATTCACTATTTATTAGATTCAACTTTTCGTGCGATTTCAAAATGCAGGTACAAACAATTAATGATCATTTGTATTGCCCATGCAGAACAGGTGAATAAGCTTGAAAATTAATAAGTTATAGCGTGCGTAGGAAGTTCAGATCGGACAGCGCGCGTCGCGTAAGACCCGCGACCCCATCTTCTTTTAAACATAGAAACTTGCATGATTTAAACAATATAAACATCTTTCTTCAAAAACAATTTACTAGAACTTTTGTACACTAAAATTGACATACGCCAATAATTTTAGTATTCCGCTGATAAAGAGAGATTTCTGTGCATATTATGTGCTATAATTACCTTATTTCTTACAGTTTGCAAGAAAATATGGCTATCGCTAAAAAGTGAACATATTTATAAAATAAGTTTGTATTTAATAAAATAAATATATAAATGGATTTAGCTCCCAGTCTTATTATGGTTAATTACTTCTAATTATGACTGATGTAAATTACAAAAAATCATAAAAATATGAACACTATAATATGATATGATGAACTGAAGAGATTAACCTGCATTAGAAAAGTATACCTCGTTGGACACAATGATAATATTATGACTTAAAGCTGATCTTATAAGAAATTGATATTGATGACAAAATTGGTAGAAGTCTTGCACAATAAAGATGCAAGATACAGAATGTAATATTTTATTTTATATTATTTGACTAAATCTACAATATATTTTAGGTATTATAGAATCAATATACCGAATTTGACCAAATTGATCAACAAAACTGATATGGGTACATATGTAGAGTCTGAGAACCACAGCAACCTATTATAATCGAAATCTGCACTATCTACATAATTTAACTTTGGACACGCAATTGAATTACTGTTTATGAATTAACATACTGTCATAGAATTTTTCATATTTTCCATCTCCATTTCACTCCTTAAAAATGTAAGACGAATATACTGCTCGTAGTCCTCGGTAAATAATAAATTAACGAACTTTGAATAATTTTGTATGTGAAATTATCTACTTCTTGCTTTTTGTATGACAGAAAAACAGGAACTTGTAAGATGAGTCACTACAACAGAAATCATTATAAAAATATGATGAATGATAATAAGAATAAAAATTTCAACAGTAAGGAGAAAAAAGATGTCATCTAGAAATAGTAGGAAAAACCCAGTATATTATGTCAACGCTGAAAAAGTCAACGAACTGGTAATTTTAAATTAATATTTGAGATTGCAAGATTAAACAGATATCCATCGAAATTAAAAAACCACCAATAACTTACTCCAGTAAACGCAGAACAATTTTGCTGCGAAATTTTTTCACCAACACTGTTCAATGATCAACAATCTAAAAGAAGAATTCCATTGGGATTAAATGAGCCTTATCCCCGTCTCTCAAGACTATTCTAAGATCAAGTAAGAACCAAATTGACCAAATGAGAAAATTGGTAATATTGTCGGGATCACTTGCAGTATATTTCCACAAAGTTTATATAAGGCTAACTTGGAGAAACATGGAAACATGACTCAAAAGGAACACCTGCAAGAAATTGAACTCTAACTAAGAAAAAAAATGACACCAAATTCAAATCCAAAGTAGAATAACATATTATCCAAGAGAGTCATAGAATTTCCAAATAAGACATAATATACATAAGAGATTCGAACAACTGAAACCATCGAAATATATAATAACTCATTCTTGAATAAAAGTATATTTTTCATTGCTTAAATTTACAGTAAAACCAAATAGAACCAATAAAACCAACCTTACCTGTCACTCTAACGTTAAAAATTATATTTTAATAATAATAACAATTTGATTATTCAATCCTCTACCTGTGCTTTTTCATTGGAAAGTATAAACAGTCAAAACCAGCTGCAAAAAAAATCAAATTTCTACCTGTTCAGCAAAGTTTGATAAAATGATTTTCGATTTTTTTTCTAGTACAAAACACTGAAAAAAATCAGCAAGGAGTAGACGAAATACGTGTATCTGGAATATAAACATAGTAGCGGATTCCGACGAACGTTGTTTCGCCCTAGTTATAAACACTGTTTAGTATAATTAAAATGAAACATTCGACTATTTGCAACAAATAATTAGTTGAAGCATAAACCAATTGATAAAAAGCTCTAAATTAAGGGTAAGTGTTCAATATAAGCATGTGTAAGCATGTAAGTGAGGCGTCCAAAATGCCAGTTCCAAAATGTGCCTTATTCAACTTTTAAAAAATACTAAATTTTACAATTAAAATATTCCTTATCTTGCATTGCGTGCATACATATTCAAACCACCAAAACGAGCATTATTCACCTTTAAAATAGAGTTTTAAAATTCATTACAGTTCCAAAATGAGTCATAATTTTAATTTTTACTGAACCAAAATGAGGTTCTTTATATTGCAGTTCCAAAATGCGTCATTTTCTACTTTATTGTAAGACTTTGTTATTGTAGTTATTATATTCTTAGCTGTTTGTTAAATTACTATAATATAATTCATAAAAAATTCATAATTTTTATTCTATATTATACATTAAAATTTAATAAAATATTATATGCTTACATTATATATGTGTTCCGAACCAAGGAAGTGGACGAAAAAAGCGTTCTCAACCTCACAATGGAAAAAAAATATTGCGAAAGCAAAAGGGTAATAAAATTATTATTTTCTAATTTTTACTTTTTATCAAATTTGTAAATTTTAAGAAAGCAGTAACATTGTGAAATTTAAATAATTTTGTGAATTAAAGTAAATTAAGTTGATATAATGAAAAGTGTAAAATTTTCTAAAATATGATGAAACATAATTTAGTTTAATGCTTTTCTTCTAATTTAAATTTACCATAGACACAAGTCCAGTCACTTCCAAAGAAACCTATTTCCAAACATAGAAAGAAACGTTCCTTTTCTTTGCAACGATTTATCAATGCAGGACATCCGGCAATTTCACAAGCATTTTACAAACTTAAAACAAAGATTAGCCAGGACCACTTTTTCCTAATATATACTTCTCAGCAACTTCCTGCTACAAAAAAAAACGCAGACCGCAAAGACAAAAAAAATATACCAATTAAATATTTTATCTGAGGAGGAATAAAAAAGCCTAAATCGAAAATTTTATCAATCAACATTCCTGTCAATTTTAGGGCTGAAAAAGGAAGAATTCAAAGATTCTGTAAACAATATTTATTAACGGGATCACCCCCAATAGAGCGTCGGGGAGGACGATACAAGATCCCTTCACTACACAGAAAAAAACAGAAGATAAAATAATTCATCAAACAATTTCAGCCAGTAGATTCATATTATTGTCGTGGATAATCTACAGTAAGATTATATTTACCTTCAGAATTAAGCATTCAGCTTTGGAAAATTTACGGAACACTAACAGAACAACTGCTTATGTTAAGGAGGAGTTAACTATTGGTCTGATCTCGGAATTTATATAAGTCTATTCTGAAAAGAGGATGCAAGCTGGTGCACTGTCAACCACAATTTCTTCCAATTGAAGTACCTGCCAAAAAACCAAAAATTGAAAATGTTCAAAAGTTACTTGAAAATACTATGGTACTGAATGGCGTTGTAACGCTGATTTAGAATTTTATACAGCATTATAATTTGACTATCATAGTGGTCTTTGTGAACGAGGAGAACAAGCATCACCTACTACACTACTACTACTACTACACTTACAACATAAAAAATTAAAAGTTTTGCTTTATAGCAGTCACAAAAGTTGTCTTTTTTCAATGGTGCAGTTTTATTTTATTTATTTATTAGAAAAACTATATATATATAAAACATAATTTAAAATTCACAAACAAATTTAAACTTTCAAAATTAAATTTTCAAATCACTTTTTCAAATTAAGTTATTTTTAATTAATTATTTTAATCCTTTCTTAAATCTTACAAAATTTATTTCTATTTTTATTTCATATGGTAATCTGTTAAAAAGTACTGATCCTCTATATAGTAGATTGTTTTGCGTCCTAGCTCTTCTATACAAAGGCAATCTAAAATTTTCTGCATTTCTAACATTGTACGTGTGACCTGATATGTATGCTAAATTTCTCCTCCGATATTCCGGATATATTTCATATTTTGTTTTAAACATGAAAATTAATCCATTGAACTTCAACTTTTGTTTTACACTCATCCAATTTAACTGCTCTAACATATCTTGTATATGTGTTCTCCTATCACATTTTAATATCATTTCCATTACTTAATTCTGCATAATTTGCAGTCTTTGTATCCTACTAGCATCACCCAGAAAAAGCACAGATGAGCAGTAATCATAATGTGGCAATATTAATGTGTTGTACATGCTAACAGCACAATTATACGAGTACCAAAATTTTACTCTAACGCTGGAAAACAAGTTTTTAAAAATACGATACCTTGTCTCTAATACGTGACAGAAATCCAATTTTCTTTGAAATCGTTTCACATACAAAATTCACATGCAAATTAAAATTCAATTTATTATCCTAAGTATTTAATTTCTGTTACATATTCAATCTCTTGATTATTCAAGCTCAATAGTACAGTTTGTCTTACTCCATTAATAACCATACTTTTTGTTTTATCGACATTCACTTTAAGTTTATTACCACATAACCATTGAAACAGATTTCCTAGATCCAAACTAATTTTTTCTTTGCATTCTTCCATACTTTTACTCTCTATGTACAACAAACCATCATCTGCAAAAAGTACAATCTTAGCAAATGTAATGCTCGATTTAATAGAATTTATGTACATAAGGAATAAAAGAACTCTGACAAACTATTACCGAATTTTGTTCTTTGTTGTCTTCCTGTTAAATATTGTTTAAACCACCTCAGTTCTATTCCATCTATCCCAATTGTTCTCAATTTTTCTATCAATATTTCTCTATCAATCGTTTCAAACGCACTCTTTAAATCAATAAACACAGCTACAATAATGTAATCATCGTCAGTATATCTTTTCCACTCATTTCTCACACAAGTTATTGCTGTTTCACAAGAATGCCCCTTTCTAAATCCAAAAAATCGTTATTTGAACAGCTACTCAATACTTATTTGTTCAATGCTACTGTTTCCGTGATTTTTTGATATATGTTGAGAATGTTTACAGGTCTATAATATATTGGTGATTTCGAATCCTTTACTTTTTGTACAGGAGCTACTATCGTATCTTTCCAACTATCCGAATAAACACCCTCTACTAACAATTTATTTATTATTTTTATTAGTAATGGAAAAAATAATTCTTTACATTCAATAATTATATTTTTGTTTAATCCTATATAATCATTTTTTTTATTCATACTCTTTAAAATCTTTTCTAATATTTCCTCATTTACTAAACAAAATTTGAATCTAACACTACTATTTACCATATTGGTATCATTATACGTTAAATTATTGTATACTATTTTCGAAAAATTAATTTAATACATTGGCAATCTCACTTTCATTTTTTTATTTTCTACTACCTACTATTAGCTTCTGTGGCAGTGTATAGTCTGTCTTCAAAACATATTTTTTTAAAACTTTCCACATTTCTTCCTGGTTTCCTGCTGTGTCCAAAATTTTTCCTTCTCTGTATTTATTTTTTGTCACTTTACATTCATATTTATAATTATTCCTGCACGACTTATATTCCTTCCATATTACCGAATCATTTAATATTACAGCTCTATTGTACAAATAAACTTTCCTTTGACTTAGAAGTTTCAGTTCATTGGTATACCATTTATCAGAATTCTCTTTAATAACTATCGTTTTTCTCATAATACTCAATGTCTCATTCAAGTCCTGCTTAAATTTTAATGCACAATCATTGACGTCATTTATTTCCATAGTAGCTAAGAAACTTTTTCTATTTAACAACATGTTTTGTCGGCTTTTTCATTTTGATTATCCCTTAACTGCAACATAATCGTTGCATTATCAGATATAATAAATTTATGTTCAATTTTCACCCTAACATTTGCAGTATGATCCGATAACCCATAATCAATAAGTGATTTAGATTGCTGTATTACTTTAGTTTTAAAACTAGCTATATAATAACTGCAGTTCCAAAGCTGGCTATATTCAAATTTAAAATTCATTTGATTGGTTTTGTATGGTACTAAAATGCTCCACAAGTGGTTCAAGAACATCTTTAATTACATCTTTCATTAAACTCTCTAACAACAAACTATCGTGACATATTACAACTTTTTAATAACGGAGAAATTAGTTTTTCATCTCTATCTCGGAATTAAAAATATCTAACATGGATTATTTTGGAAATGGACCCCTCAAGTATACTCTATGATATTGATAGGAGTCAATAATAAGGGCAGACTGATTCATTAAATTCAACCATATTATTATTTTGTTCATCACTGATGATCTTATCGCATGGCATGATTTCATGACCGTCTATCATTTTAATTTGATTTTAGTTGAAAAACTTCTTATAATTAGTCTCAGCACCGTTAAAATAGCCACAAAAAGAGACTAAAGCATCTAATAACATCCCACAAATTTTTCAGATAATTATCTTTTCTCTTCACATTATATTATTTATAAAGACTTTTTAAAACTCATTGTCAAGATTTTGCCTTTTTGATAGCATTTTTACTATTCTGATCCCATTTTAGTTTTATTCAAAAACATTATAATCAAAAGTTTAAAATCAAAATGAAATATTTTTTAGTTTTTCAATTAAAATTTTCAATTAAGAGCAACTTTAATAGAATGTTCTATATAAAATTTAATTTTACAATATTCCCTAAAGAGATTTTTTTCTTTATGGAAATCATTTCGAACAAAATAATTCCAGTCAATTTAACATTTCTAATAAAAACTAAAACCAATTCAATTTCAATTAAGAACGAACGCAAAAAAAAAATAAAATAATAATTTGTCAATTTTTAATAATTTAATTGCCTTTTATCTATAATCTTAATAATTTTCTATGAATTCAGAGAAAAAACAACATAGAAATTAAAACTTTTCTACACTAAATTATAATTATTTGTTAAAGACTTTGCCAAATAACCATCAGACTAAAAATGTCCCCTGAGCTACTTACATTATTATCGAATCAGAACAAGACTATTTACATTTGTGTATAAATATATATATATATATATATATATTGCTACTTATAGGTATAAAATAATATTATTGTAGTTGCGTGTTTTTCCATTTAAAAATTTTTTGAATAAATTTTCTGAATTAGCTATTATTGAACAAATAAAATATACATTCTCGGCCTGTAGCCTTTATAATCATAAATTTTTTTGAATTATTGTACCAACGGCAATATTGGCAAAAACAAATATTATTTAAAATTAAATTAAAGAGAAAAATAAAATTGAATATTAATATAGGATACTGAATTATTGTATAAAAAATTGTTTTAGATTTTAGTTTTTTTAAAATGGAATTCATTCAAAAATTAGGGCTTTATTTAGACATCTTCTAGGCTTGTATTTATACCCTTGCAATAAAAAGAGTCAATTGCATAAAGCCAAAATTTCTAACACTAATTTCATACACAATCCTAATGTACAACAACCAATTATTTAGGGCCCAAAATATTTGGTCACAGCAGGTCAGATATATTGAAAACAGTTTTTTGCCCATAATATTAAAAAATAAAGCCTTGAAAATTATAATAGTTTATTATAGTATATAAATTATTATAGTTTATAAAATACTTTTTAAAAATTAAATTGCGCTGATGTTCGGACTGCACCTTTAATTTTGTAAATTTATATGAAGTCTTATAATGAGAGAGAAATCTGTTTTGACATTTTGTGGTTGAAATAAATGAAAAAAAAATAATAGATATCTAACTTTTATGTCACTATACGCAAAAAAATTGATAAAATATAATTTTACAGCCCTATACTACTACCCTTGTGTTGGTAAACTGTTTTAATAATTCAAAAGACTGGAAACATATGTAACATCTAATGCTGAAGACTCTTTTAGTAAGCTTCACTTCGGAGATCGGAGTCGAGTGTTATTGGAAATTCGGACAGAATTCAATATAAATAGGGATGTAATATTGCCCTTCACTACTTGGATGATGAAAAGAACATCAGCAACTTCACGCCTAGTTTTTAATGTAGCTAAATGTAGCAAATTTAATCTGTGTTCATATGGAGGCAGGACAAGTTGATTGGACCAAGGAAGGTGGCGAAGTGCATATCTTATAAAGTTCTTTTGAATAGCTTCTATTCGTTTACTATGAATTTCGTAATAGGGTGACCAGACCTTACTAGCATATTCCAGTTGTGGCGTCACAAGACATGTATATAGGGATTTTAAAATATAAGGCTCATCAAATTCTTTAGACCATCGCTTTATAAAACCTAACATTGAGTTAGCCTTACTAATAATATTATTATAGTGGAATTTAAAAGACAGTTTTTCGTCGAAAGTGACACCTAACTATTTCAAGAACATGTCCATTAAGTGAATAGATATTTGAAAAGAAGCTGGTACCCCAATGATAAATCATCACAACACATTTATTCGTATTAAGCATAAGGTTATTGCTACGGCACCATGCAAAGCAATTATCGAGATCATTTTGAAGCAAACTTGAGTCTCGAAGTGATGTGATTTTCTTACAAATGTTCATGTCATCAGCATAAATTTGAATTTCACTATTTTCTATTACTGATACAACGTCATTAATAAAGATTATGAATAGAAGAGGACCTAGATGGCTTCCTTGAGGAACTACTGAATTTGCTTCGAATGATGTTGACGTAGCTGCTCTAAATTGTACAGTATACTTTCTATTAGCCAAATACGATTCAATCCACTTCACAAATCATAGTGGAAATTCAAGTTTAGCTAATTTTAAAAGAATAACGCAATGTGGAAGAAGATCGAAGGCTTTACTAAAATCTGTATAGACGACATCAGTTTGAAAACACTTTTCCATATTATTAATAAACTGAGACTGTGGACTTGTTTTTGACACACCCGTGCTGGTTTGGGATTAGAAAACTAGTGCAATGATGTTATAGTTGATCAAAGAGAATTAATTCAAATAATTTAGGAATAGTGGGCAATTTAGTGATTGGCCGATAGTTACTAACATCATTTTTGGAATTTTTTTTATGCACTGGATATAGGATTTTTTCCAATAAGAGGGAAAAACCCCTTTAGAAGGTGATAAATTGAAAATTTTTTATAGTGGTTTCGAGCAATTTTTCAGAATAATTTCTGGGACACCATCTGGATCAGGGGATGTGTTACTGCCAAGTTTGTTCAAATTGTCTATAACTGTGGTTAGCAAAAAGTTGAAAATGTTGTCTTATGGTAATCATCAAGATGGGAAAATTCAGGTATTTTAGCATTAAAAAGAGAACTAAAATAGGAGTTTTAAAAGAAATCACGGAAAAATTGAGAAAAAATCAACGGATTATTGCTACGAGAGTTTTTGTATTGCATAAAACTAGGGTATTGATCAGACTTACGTTGCATATTGATGAAATTGGAATGCTACACAATGTTAGTAGATAAGAGTTGCCAAATGTTGCCTAATATTGAATGTCAAATTGTCCATTTTTCCAAATGTTTATATTTGCCAAATAAGTTTTTTGCGGATTATCTAAATACCAAATACCCATTTACAAAGTAGATGTTGCTAAATGTACTGTACCCAATACGGACCAATACCAGCTCAAACTAATTTTATTGTAATTAAATTTTTTATTTTCCTTCTTGAAAAAAATCGTTTTCCACACAACCGTTTTTATTTTACATTATAAACATTAACGAAATACATAACACCATACTCAATGATCCAAACAAAATAATTTTTTTTCTTTTAGAATTAAAAAATTAATATCCAAAAAAGAAATGAACAAGAAAATTCCCGGAAATTATTAATAATTATTTTCACAGTTATTTTATCTTTTAAAAGGAATCTTCTCTAATTTTTTAGATAAATTCAAAAAAGCTTATTAATTTAATATTTGCATATTATGTACAACCTATACTATAATGTACATACCTATCATTAAAAATATCTAGCATTCCTTATTTATTTATTTTGATTTTTTTTTAGAAAATTATATTCAAATTTCTATCGTTGTTGGTCGATATTTTATTTGTTTGTCGAGTTGGCAATTTAGAAAATGAAACTTTTTTAAGGTCAGAAGAATAAGAATGAGTTACAGATTTATTTTTCGATTTATAAATTAAATGAGGGTTGAAATCAAATTTTGAAATACATATACATATACATTAATAAAAATATCTGTTAGATATAATAATATACCTACACAAAATATTATAATTTAAATCTAAAGATATCAGATATAGATTTTAATATTATTTTAGTGGTTCTTCAATTTATATCTCCTACATTTTATATAATTTCAATTAAGTTATTAGATTATTTAATTTCGGCAAAGTTCTTAAATAAAAAAATTTCTTTTTTGTATTTTTTGTTCAGAACCAGAAATGGAAAAAAAACTTTAATATGAAAATAGAAGTAGATATTGTATATGTAAGTGGTGTCTGACAGGAATTATTAGTAAGTAATTTTATCAGAACAAAACAAAACAAAACAAAAAAAAATTCAATTTCAACAACATTACTATACAATTTGAAGGGTAAATAATTGAAACCGAAGGAATAATATTGTATAGCTGAAATGAAATTAATTCGATACACGATTTATAGGATCATTTTTAGATGCCGCCTACCTAAACGTGGATGATGATTTTATTAAGATAAATTGAAAGGAATTTAGTTCTGTTGCTTCATTATTTTTTTTTTTACTCAGTTTGGTTGTTTCAAGTTATTTTGGGGGAGGGAAAAAGATGTAAAAATTATTTTTCATAATTTTTCTCAGAAATTGATTTTTATTTTTTATTTTAGAATAATATCATGAACTATAAAATTGATAGAAAAAAAAAAATAAAAAAAATAAAACAAAAATTCTAACAACGATTAATCATTAAATTGACTAAAGAATTGCTTTAAGGCAAAATTATGGAAAAAAAATAAAAATATAAAAAATAATAAAATTATATTAATTTAAAATTTAATTTTAATTAAATTTCTGAAAAAAAACAAGCAAAAAATTTAAACTTAAACAAAATTATTTATTAATAAAAAATTTAATATGGTGATGATAAAAGACAATTGATATACAAAATGGTGGAATTTTTAATTTGATTAAAATTAAGTAATGGTTTTCTTTCTTCCTATTGGAATTTATTTATTTTTATTTTTTTTTTGCAATTTAAAAACAAATCGGTAGGTTCAATTAAATGTTGTAGCTATACACAATTAGCTTCATTTTTTGATTGGAATGAATTAAGGAAAAAATTTAATTTGTAGTGTTCTACAGATTTTTTTTTTTGTTCAACAATTTTAATTTAATTTAGAAAAATTGCGGAATGGAAATTAACAATTATAATTATAGTACAAAGACTAAATAAATAAATAAAAAATTATAAATTTCTATAATTTTTGGGATAATCTTCAGAAAAGGGGGCGCAGCGCTTCCGAATGTAATAAAAGTTTACATAACGCTATCTAACAATGTCAAAAATATTTCATAGAAGGCCATTTTTGGCGATAATGTCATTTAAAGGTCAAATTGACATTTTGAAAATATTTCTTTGTAGTTTATTCAAAATTTTCTATATTTCCTCTATAGACATAATGGAGAAACTTCTTTGCAACATTCCGAAATAATTAATTTTATTAAAATTCTGGAAAAAGAAGATCCAACAGCGGTTACGCATAAAATAAATAAGTATTCTAGAATAAAAAACATATTTTGAAAAAGTTATTTAAGAGATAGCCCCTTAACGAGATAAGGAGAATTTTATATTGTAAAGAGTAAACAATTACTAAAATCTTAAGAATCTTAACTTCGGAAAAAGTCTTATACCTATTTAAAAAAAATAAAGTAAGTTTTGATAAATTAAAATAAATTAAATTTATATCGATGCATATACATACATGTATATACATATAGTAAATATAATATAATAAGATATTTTCATATAAGGTACGAAATAAAGTATGAAATGTCTTTTATTATTAACCCGAATTAGCCCTGTGTTGCCATATGGAAACAGCTAACATATAGGTATTTTTAATTATATAAAAACCATTAAAGTCGTATTGCACTTTTTTTGCCTATTTATAATATGTACTTACTCATATTAGGCTTTGAAATTGAAATGACATAAATGGAAATAGTGCAATACATAGTTTTAGTTTAGTGAAAAAAAATTTGTGAAAAATCGTTGACATTAAAAAATAAGTTGCATTTTTTTTCTAAATATTTAATCATCATTATTAAATTTTATTTTTGGAAGATTATTTCAATTAAATGTAGTTACTTGTAGTTCAAAAAGTATTTTGTATAAATTTTTTCCATTTGTATTTGTATGTTGCCATATGGCAACGTTGGTCTAATCTATTATAGAAAACACTCATTCAGAGTATATTATTGTATGTGATTTATGTTTGAGATTTTATAGAAAATTAACAGTAAAAAAGGCATTTGATTATTTAGAATAGATTTCCTCGGACGTACATAAGTCTATATTTATTGAACCACCAAATGAAATTAGAGATTTAAGTAGTTCTTTCATCGTTCAAAAAAAAATCCACGCGCATATGCTATTGGCGAATATAATAAGTACATATGTGGCGTCGATAGAATGGATGAGAACATCAGTTTATATTGGGTTAGGATTCAAGGAAATAAATGATGGATGTATCAATATACAATCCTTGACAAATTGATATAGTTCACAATTCGGAAATGCGTCAATTGCAATTTCGTTGACAAATTATTGCTATATATTATTTTGGTCATTATGGCATCCAATCCCTATCTGCTAGAAATATAAAACGTAAAAGATCCCTCTCAAAAGCTTTATGTTATGATAATACTAGACACTTTGTAAAGATGTGCTGGCGATTATTGTAAACAATTGGCAGAAGTATATGCATCAAATGTGATAAAGGACTGTGTATACGGTGTTTTGAATCTTATCACAAGTAATAAATATTGTGTTCCATTATTTAAATATTTTTTTTATCAATTTTTCCTCCATTGCTCATTTATAATTTTACTAACATATTTTATTCCCAAATCTAAAATGTGTATTTCATATAATTTTTTTTCTCCTATGCATAGCCTAGCGTTGCCATATGGCAACATTTCGCCTGAAGAGCAGGGTGGTACCATAAATCAACAAAAGTAATACAAAAATATGTTATTTTACTCAGGACTAGTAGTTTTTACTAAATTTAAGCTCAGAATTAAAAAAAAAATAATCTGGGCTAATTCGGGCTAAAAATGTTTTTTTTTCTAATACAACGTTTATGATATACCGTTGCAAAGGACTTGAATGAGCCTTTCCAATAGTATAAAAATAGATATAGGGTGTTTTTGAAAATTTTCAAAATATGGCGGTTTCTAGAAACAATAAGATTTTTATATATTTTCTTTTATTCTAAAATTTTCATTTTGAACTCTAATAATATCTCTCAAACGGTAACACTGATCCAGACCAAATAAATTCATATTTCATAATTTTCATATACACACAAAAAATGTTGTTGTAAATAAGAATTTCTATATTATTGTGGAGAAAATAAAACACCTCAAAATTTTCAAAAGACCTTCAAATGACCAATAAATGACCTGCCAAAAATGGTCTTCTATGAAATATTTATGACATTGTCAGGTACCGTTATATAAAAATTCTCTTCAACACTTCCTTTTCCAAAATTTATCCAATTTTTGTTTGCAGTACGAGTAGTATGCGTTACGAAGATATATTTTAGACATATTTTTCTATTTGGCAGGTTTAACCTTCGGAGAGCGTAGCTCATCAAACATTATGTTCAATTTTCCCACATTTAAATAAATTAGTATCTAGATATATCATAAAAATTTCAAAGAACAAAAAACTATCTAATATAATGTATGCTAGTTGTAAAGCCCGTCTCAAGACGATGCTCTAATTACAAAAAAAAAATCTTGTGAAACTGCGTAATCAAATATTAGATGTATTACGCTAAGTTAGGTGCAAAAATCTATTTTTTTTGGTAAAAAGATCGAACTAATTCGATAACTTGAAAAACTGTTTCTTACAAAAGCAAATTGAGTTAAACAACAACAATTTTGTCATTGAAAATTTATTTTCTTTTTTCCGCACCAGCCAGGAGTTAAAGAAAAAGGTACGTTTTTTTTGTGGTTAACCCATAGGCCTAGTCAACACTCCGACGCAAAATACCGTTGACAAAGGCATCATTTTACCATTTTTCTCTAATGATTGGATGTCAAAACCTTACAACATTTTTTGTATATAGTTTATTAGAATGTCGAATTAATTTAACTTGCTCCCTTCCCTCGGAAAGTTTCATTTGTATATCACCAGACCGGAAAATTGCAAATTGCAAAATACAGTTGCCAATGACTAAATTCAGTTTCAGGTAAATAAGCTCCTTCTTTTTCCAATGTTTGACCTTGCGACTTATTTATGGTCATAGAAAATTTCAATTTAACAGGGGATTGCCAACGTCTAAGAATAAATGGCAGTTCTGTGGTCGTTGTGGCTAAATTTATTCTAGGGATAAATACAGTTCCATCTATAGCTTATTCCAAGGAATTCCACGATTATTAAATTTAATTTTAGAGCTTTTACAGCCAATCAAGTCCCATTGCAGAAGTCTCGTTTGGTATTTAGGTTTCTCAGTTGTATTATTATACTACCATCATTTTCACCGTAATCATCAGTGGAATCGGTAATAAGATAAGTTATTACATTTCTCTCCAAAATGTTAAAAATTCGTTCGTTAATTGTATCAACATCAGAATTTTTTGGGCAAAGTATTGCCGTTTTTGAATAGTTAGCAAAATTATCCACATTTACACTACCTCCAAAAATTTCTTGTACGATAGAATTATTGCAATCATATTCGAAGGAACTTCGATTAGACTTCTTCGATGACGATTCTATATTTTAAAAGTGCTGTTTATGAATGAATTTCATAGAAAAGCAGTTTTGAACCATATTGATATTACTAAAAGGTAGGGGTGGGTACTTGCAGCCTCTCACTTTCCTCGACGGAATAGCGACGAATGAAAGTAAGTGATTTTAATTCTTCACTGCCATGTGCCTACCTCTACAAGATATCCATAAAATAGATTAATTGCTCTCACAATACGACGATGGCAAATCGCGGACAAGCGTTGAGATATTTACATCATCTATGACGTAAATGAGGCTTTTGTGTACTCTGGCAACAAAGTTGTACAATTTTTACAGCGCTTACTATAAGATGGAAAATATACTCCTTCTTTTTCCAACTTTATGTATAACTAGTATTTCCGACACCTTCCACTAAAGCGGAAAGTATCTCAACCATAGCAAATCATTATATCGTATACGTGTTTGTTTAACTTATTCAGAAATAATAATTTTAAATTTCTCAGATATCAGTAAGATAAAAATTTATCAATTGAGAATTCTCAAAAAATTAAAACATTAAATTTCCGAGAAAAATCTCAAACTATGAAGAAATCGATTCAATTCAACTTTCTTTCTTTATCAACTTCCAATTTCAATTTAATTATTTTTTTTTTTTTTAATTTATTTTAATGTAGTAGAAAACTATATTTGCTCTCTCACTAATTTTTTTTTTTTTTTTTTAAAAAAATTGTCTTGTACTTGTTTTAATATTTTTATTTCCATGTACATTTTATCATATTGAAACGTAGTTACCCAATATTGTTTTCTATTTTTATTTTTTCATTTTATGTCAGTCTTTTGTTGTGCTTTGTTACCAATTAGGGTTTCCCTCAAACAAATGAATGGTATAAACCAAAATAACAAAAATAAAATAAATAAAAATAATACATAAAAGAAAAACGCATCTGAGTAGAAGCCAATTAAATACATTTGAAATAAAAGCAAAACAAAAAAAGGTAACAGACACAATGTAGTAAAGTTAAATTACGAAAAATAGGAGAAAAAAAATACCATTATCAAAATGGGGAAACATAAAAACCAAGTAAAAATTGCATCATCAAAAGAATGTTTTTTTTTTTTGTTTTTAACTATTTTCCACACTTGACTATCAAAGGAAACCTCAAAATGAATAGATTTGAAAATAAAAAAAAAAAAACCAAACAAAAATAAATAAAAAAAAATTGTTCAATTCAATTGAATTTTTGTTTAATTTTCTTTTTGTCACTTTAGTGTTGTAGTTGTTGCTGTTACTATCGTAGCTTGAACCATTTTTAAGGAACTAATCTAAATTGCATAACATTGAAAAAATTTATTTTGTAACGTTTTATACCAGTTATGCAAAAG
The DNA here is from genome assembly GCA_963942445.1 of Argyra leucocephala. Taxonomy (NCBI): domain Eukaryota; kingdom Metazoa; phylum Arthropoda; class Insecta; order Diptera; family Dolichopodidae; genus Argyra; species Argyra leucocephala. Next base: position 73,780,137 of record OZ012680.1, read on the forward strand.
GTTCAATTATAGTCTACAAAATGCTTACATACTTTGGTTTAAATTTGTTTAAAATTCAAAAATTAAATAAAACCATAGGTTATGGAAAAACGCAGTTGAGGAAAAAGATACAAAAAAAAAAACAATAAACAAATAAACATTAAATTCCATCTAAAAGAAATGAACAAAAAACTAAACCGGAATAGGCCATCAATTCGATTCTAGTGTTGTCTACATTTGGTATTAAATCAAAATGTTGATGATAAATTTTAGTTTTTTTTATAAAATAGGGAATTGGAACAGCAGTCAAAGCAATACAAAAATGTTTTAATTATTATTCGCTTTGTTTTATTTTGTTTATGTTTTTCAGAAATCTTGCAGGTCAATCAAATCATATAAATAATGAAAAAAAAACAACTCCCATAGGTACTAGTTAAATAGAAAATTTCAATATTATTTGTTTTGAGTTTTTTGAATTTTTCAATCTTAATAAATTAAAAAATTTGTTTGAAATTGAATTGAAATGATTAGATTCTTAAGCTAAAATCTTTAAATATATATAAACCGATAATAATTTTAATGACTCATTTTTTGTATTTAAAATAATTGACTTTAACTCTTTCAGTGGCAAGGGTTTAAATAAAGTGAAATGTAAACATTTTTTGGTTATATTTTCTTTAATTCATTTATTTATTTTCATTTTATTATACTTAACACAAGCATATTACAAAAATATTTCTTAAAATTAGAATAAAAATTAATATTAAAACAACAAACATAATTTTTAATTTAAATATAAAAAAAGAAAAAAGAAATTAGACTATCATCATTTTTAAATATATATTCAATAACTTTTACTTATTTATGACGAAAATAAGAGGTTATGGTAACAAAGAAAACAAGTTAATTTTAAGTTGTTCCTTATTCATAGAAAGATTAATGTTGAACTCTGTATCTGTTAACTAAGAGAAACATTCTGTTAATGGGTTCGAACTTACCATAATTTGTACGATGATGAACAACATTGAATATATTTTCAGAACGAAAACGTGTACTAATATTACGATGATGATTGATCTTATCTTTGATAATTAGTGAATCTATTTTTCCAGAATTAATCATTAAAATAAATACGACGTCAGCAACTATTCTTCTGGATTCAAGAGTGTTTAAGTGTAAAAGTTTTAGTCTGTCTCTGTAAGGTGGTAAACGTATAGGATCAGACCAAGGAAGGTTTCTTAAAGCGAATCTAAGGAACTTCTTTTGAATAGCTTCAATCCTATTGATATGGTCGACGTAGTTAAGTGACCATACTGGGCTAGCATATTCTAGATTTGAGCGAACTAAAGAAGTGAATAGAGATTTAATTACATAAGGGTCATTAAATTCTTTTGACCATCTTTTAATAAAGCCAAGTATTGAATTTGCTTTATTGACGATAATGTTGAAATGTTGTTTAAATGATAATTTATCATCAAACATGACCCCGAGATCATTAAAACAACTAACTATCTTGATAAGCTTGTTATCAAGGGTATAATTCGAAATTATCGGAGAAGTCCGACGAGTGTAACTGATTTAAGCACATTTCTCCACGTTCAATTTTAATCCACTGACGTCACACCAGTTTAAGAATAAATTAAGATCTTCTTCAAGTAAAGTAACTTCATTAGGTGACTTAATTGCCTTAAAGATTTTGACATCATCAGCATATATGGATACGCTGCTATTTCTCAAAATTGTTGTTACATCATTAATAGATAAAATGAACAGTAGTGGTCCTAAGTGACTGCCCTGCGGAGCTCCAGAATTAGCATTGTATGGATCAGAAATAATTGATCTAAAAAGTACATTATATGTTCGGTCAACTAGGTACGATTGAATCCAATTTATGAATGTTGTTGGAAAATTAAGGTTAGCAAGCTTCTTAGTAATAACATTGTGTGGTAGAATATCAAACGCTTTACTCATATCGGTGTATATTACATCAGTTTGAAAACCAGCTTTCATTTGAAACTAAAAATAAAAAATATATGCATATATCTTTAACCCATATAAACCCAGAGTGTCGAAAACGCTTGCTTGAAAAGTCCGAATTTCGAGTTTTTTTTTCATTCTTTTAAAATAAAAAAAAAAATCTTTTAAATAAACTAATTCAATCCATAGTAATAATTTAATCACAATATAAAACTAATCCAACAAAATTTGTAGCTACAGGGTGAATTTTTCGAGCAGTGTATCGAAAACTAAACATCAGGTTCAAACGACATCTAAAAATTTTCATATACAAAAAAGTTCTAGATTCTTTTTCGTTGTTTTTTTCTGTTTCAAGCTACAATTATACAAATACTGCCTTCTTTTTTATTTCGGGCCACGTTTTCTGTGATAAACTGATAGGAAATAAAACAACAAAACAAAACTTACAAGCTAAAAATTTAATACCTGTTTTTTAATTCTTGGAAATATAGTAGCAAAAACACTTTTGAACGAATTGATGAACAAACGGTTTATGCAATTTGAAATATCTTCTCACAATTTATCTATAAAAGATAGGCAAATGATTACTTATTTTGGATACCATTTCTGCAAAATATTCAAAAAATCTAAGCCTATTCGATTTGGATTCAAGTACTGGTCTTTTTATTCTGCCGAAGGCTACTTGTTCTCATTTATACCTTATGGAGGAACTTCAGAGGAAAATGATAGCCTATATGGAGGAGAAAACGTAGTGTTGCGCTTATTACCAATTATATAAAATCGAAACCAACACATCGTTACGTTCGATAATTTCTTTACATTACACAAGCTTATGTGATGCCTTTGATCACTTGGTTATTTCCCAACTGATAAGATTTTTGTTTTGATAAAATAGTTATAAATATACTATATTACATTTAAAATTGGTTATTGTTATTTCTAAAAAGTTCGAGACGACCGTAAAAATAAAGCACAATTTTTTGATGTAAAAGAAATGAAGAGAAAAGAACGTGGAAGTAGCGACTTGTGTTTTGATCCTTCAAATCAGATTCTTTCTTTGCGATGGAATGATAATTCTGTCGTAACTGTTTTGTCAAATTTTTAAAACATGAGTCAATGCAAGTTACTAAATGGTTCGATCGCAAAAGCAAAAAATTTATAAAGATAAGCATGCCAAATCCGATATTTGAATAGAACCGCACAATTGGTGGAGTTGATCTATTTAATAAAGCTACAAATAATGGTATTGGCCTCTGCTTACTAATGCTTTAGATGCTGCTATGGAAACTTCATTGTTTACTAAGAAAAGTTGAAAAAAAGCATTATACACCAACTCGAGTTTTTTTTGTTGAGTTTTTGCTGAAATCCGCGAAAATACCTTTAAGAAAAGTATTATCACTAAGAGAGAGCGGACAAAGCTCAGGTACTTCAATTAGATATGACCGTTTGGATCACAATATCGTCCATAGTGAGAAACGAGCTCAATGCCGTGCACTGCAAATATCAAACTGTTTTTTCATGCACCAAATGTTGCGTTAATTTGCATCCGAAATGCTTTTTACCATATCACAGCTTGCCTAGGATCTGATAAATTTTTAAGATTAAAATTTGTTAAAATAATAAAATTCTTTTTTTTTTATAAAATAAATTGCAATTTTTTTTTTTGTAAGGAATTTATTCACTTCAGGAATTTATTGTAATTTTGGATTTATAAAAAATTATATCGTTTGATCCTGAAGTTTCGTTTTCGAAACATGTAATACCTCCTTTCCAGGATGTGATATCAAATACGTTATTTTTTTTTTCTTAATTGAGTTAAAAGTACTTTATGTATAAATTTTTATGACTCTGGGTGAACTTGATCTAGGTCCGGGACTATGGACTATATGGGTTAAAGAGTCCTGTGTAAGGACGTGGTACAAAAATCATTCCACTGCCCAAATAAAGATGCATTTACTGACGAAAATCATTAAATCAACTTTTAGTCTTGCTCAAGCACAAAGGAATTGAACACGTTGAGCACACCCAATTTTTTCGTCTTTGATGATCATTTTTACTGCAATGCCCACACCAACGAAGGCTTGGTTTTATTAGTTGGTGACTAGAACCAGCTTCACGTACATATGATTCAATATACGGCTTCTTTTTTTATTTGAATGGTTTTTTTTGTAGTCGTTTTTAGTATTTTGTAGAGTATTCATAAGGCTCCCAATTATATCTAACCTGAACTCTTTCAGGAGTTCACAGTTGTCATAAAATTTTGACAAAATGTATGCATTTACCACGCATACATCAAGAAAGTGGGAGAAAATTTGATCCCACCATTTTCTTCTTTTCCTATCGATCTCGTAATATTTTTTTAGTTGATCGAATTCGTCAATATTATTCATATGCTATTGCCTGCGGGCATGGTAACCTCTTCCTGAGTTCCATCAACTTTTCGCTGTCGGAACTGTTTATATCTTAGTTAGATGGATCATGAAAATTATATCAGATCAGAAATAATAACCCAGAATCGCTTGTGCACGAGTCATATTCCCCGTGGATAATTTGTTATCAGCCTTCAAATCTGATGGATCTGGTTCTTCGTCAAGTAAAAATTGATATATTTTTTAAAATGTTTTCTTTATTTATATCATCACTGAAAGCAGAACAAATAGATTCAAGATCAGATAGTATTTCTGCGATCTCTTCATCATCCATCAATACACACTGCAGTATTTCTTTCTCTGACAATATTTTTTTATGTTCTAATAATTTTAAAAATTATTTATGAAATTACCATAAGTCATTGAACCACTTTAGTGGTATATACCATATACCACCGCTCTTGAAAGAGTTAAATTTTGGGTAAATTGACCTAACGATTAATCTATAGGTTTTAAAGTCCGATTTTTATAAATTTTTGATCCGTTTGTTTCTGTCTGTTTAGTTTCTGAGATAATCAGTATGGACATTGTCCCATATCCATCTTTTTTAACAAGTATGTAACAATCTATTATCCACATCATTGATCTTGCAATGGTTAATGCGTGGAAACTTTATTTGCTTCCGAGCAAAAATTGGTAATATAATAGCTAACTTAACTTCGCTATAGGCTTATAGTGCGAATAAGTTGTAAGGAAACAAAAGGAAGAAAGTATGAGAAAAAAAAGAATCGACCATCTCAAGTAGAGAAGGAAATAAATCACCATGTTCCAATAAAATTAAAATATCAACCCCGTTGTGAGGGTATGCCATAAGAGAAGCATGTATAGTTGCAAAATTTGTCTAAAAACATTGTGTATAAAAAGAAACTGATTTCAAAATTTCCATAACTAATTTAATTATAATTTAAAAAAATTATACAACAAAATTAACACTGCTTTTAATTTTTAAAATTTTAATTTTTTTTTTACTTCTCACAACGCCAGTACTATATAAAGTACAGGCTAGATCTCAGGATCTAGGAACAACAGCCCCACGAAATTTTATATTTGAGTATCTGGAACTAAAAATATACCCCTGTTAAAAAATTATTAAATTCTAAGAACGGGTCCTGGTAGTCGCTGTTAATGGGTTAATTAAGGTTTAAAAAAAATTAATCTAATTCATATCCACTGTCGTCTGATTCTATTATTTAATTTAAATAAAATTTATATATAATTAAAATCGTACTAATTTACATTATACATTAAAGTACATTATAAAAAAATGAAACAATTTAATTAATATTATTTCAAATAGATTTTATAATAGAGAGGATAAAAGAAGTGAAAACATTGCTCTAACTAATGGCAGAATGGTGCATAGTTGAGTAAATTAGGCGAATATGACATTCTACTTAAAATGAAAAAAAAAATTAATAAAAAATATTTCAACATTATAGGACACCATATTGGGACTGTCTTATAATAAATCATGATAAATTTCGTTAGTCACTGTAAATAAATTCAACCCAAACAAAAATCCATTTTGTAAATTAAATACCGTAAAAGTGAAAACAAATATTTTTCTTTATATATTGCAATATGACTTCTTTTAATATAATCATCATAACTTCAGAATTCTTTCTTATAAATTATTATTTGAAAATCTATTATTATTTATATCATATTATATTTATATTATATTAAATTTATTTTATATTATTTTTTTTCTTTCTTTTTTTTTTTAAAATATTGTTATTAATTTAATTCCATTATTATTTTTGAAAATTGATGAACAAAAAATTTTACTATAAACTTATATACCTATGTACACAGACCCCAACAATATAGGTATATAATAATATTACCTTTTTATGGAGTGAATGAACAAATATGAAGACTAAGGTCCTTTCTATAATAATGTCGATTATTCAAATTCAATAAAAAAGGATATTTTTTTTGTCGGTTTTCAATTTTTTTTTTTAATTCATTACTAAAGTTTGTTGGCTGAAAATTTTTAATAAATAAAAATATTTATATAGACATTGAAAATTGAATTATGTGTCGTTTATAATAAATATAAGAAAAAGAAAAGTAAAAAAAAAAGAAAAAAAAAAACAAAAAACTTTTATCCAATTATTTTATTTGATGGGTAGAACGCACACATTCTTCATTCTAATATTCGGAAATGTTATTATTATTGTTATTATTTTATAAGGATATATAATTTAAGCATAAAGGTCAACGCATTCAATCCCACAAGGAAAACAGAAAAAAAACAACAAATAAATAAATAAAAATATTTTTTATTCTAAGGTTGTTTTTTTCTATTTCCAATTTACCTAATGGACTAATTCGTCATTCATGGATAACATCAACAATAATAAAACAAAAAAAAAAAAAAAAAGGAAAAGGATAATATGTATTAAAAATCAAGCCAATTTGTCTGAAGTAACAACTCTTAAGGCATGACAGTCTCGGTTACCATTCAAAAATTCAAATCGAAATATTATTTTTTTTTCTTTACTTTTTGTTTTTGATTTTTCTAATATTTTATAAATGGACGTCTGACTAGCGTAATAAATTTTACGTATCGTACGTTGTTCAATTCAATTCAATTAAGGTTAAATTTAAGGTTGAATATTGAACTGCACACAAAAATTTTATTCAAATAAATATAGGTACATAAATAGTTAAATTTTGGGTTGCCATCTGTTCTTTTCAGAATAAAACCAAAACAAATAATTTGTATTCCAAAGGTATTCTTTAAATTAAATACTCTTTAATTGAACGATTGGTAAACATTAAAGTGCAATTTTATAACAACTAAATTTATAATTTTAAGTGCGCGTAATGTATTCAATAAGTAAGTAAAGTAATTTAAAACAAAGGACGTATAAAAAACGCAGGCTTTTGAGTAAAACGTTAGTATTTGAAATATAGAATATTGAATTAATTAATTAGCAGTCCGAAAAGTTTCCTGTAACAACATATTTTTGTCAATATTATAAATTTTTGCTATTTTAAAGAATAATCTTTTATGCTGTCTGTCTTAAATTTTCAAATCCATCTCTCAAATAGTTTATTATGAAATTTGATCAGTATTTTTGTTCTTTTTAGATAATGGATAAATTTAAAATTCGTGCTGTAATTCATTATCTTTTTTAGAAAGGTTTTTCAGCAACCGATACTTAAAAGGATATGGATAGTACTTTGGGTACTTCATCACCATCATCAAATCATTTGTTTTTGGTTCCGTGAATTTAAACGCGGTCGTGCAAGTATAAATGATGATGAACAAAGAAGTGGGAGACCAAAAACAATGATGTAGTGACAAACGATCGCCGAGTAAATGTACGTGAGCTGGCAGACATATTAAAAATATCAAAAGATAGAGTTGAACGCATTTTACATGATGAGCTCCTTATAAATAAGCTATCAGCAATATGGGTGCGTTTATTAACATTGCCAAAAAAAAAAAAAATTGTTGGACACGTTGTGAGGAATTTTTGGCAATATATCAGTGTAATCCAAATGAATTCTTATGTCGATTTATAACTCTCGATCAGACTTGGGTCCATTTCTATATACCAGAAACAAAAAATCAGTTCAAACAATGGATAGAACCTTCTGGTAGTGCACCAAAGAAGGCAAAAGCAGAAAAATCAGCAGAAAAGATTATGGCAACTGTTTTTTTGGAATGCGCAAGGTATAATAAACAGCAACTATCTTGAAAATTAATAAATGCTACATATTATTGTGCATTATTGCAACTATCGGCAACCTTTTCAACCGATGGGCCAAAATAAATTTTCTGGATAAGAGCATGGGCCACAGGGGTTTAATACTTACTGTTACATTTTCAAATACTTTATTACTGTCACAAATAATTTAATTCGAAAACTCATTTTCCAAGATTTGGATATAATCGTGAAATTTGCTATTTGATAAAGAAAGATTCGATTCTTGTTCTAACATTATTGCACAAAAAGGCAAGTTATGTGATTCATTTTTTAAAATATTGGTTTTAAGCAGTTTTAGTTTAATCTGAAAAGCTTTTATATTTGAATATGCTTCGTTAATCAAAATTATTTTTATTTGAAACTTTCGGTTTAATTCGTTCATTAAAGAAGTCATGTCTATTAAGAATGCTAAATCCAAAAACAATTTTGGATCCGATAATTCTTATACTTGTCCTTTGCTTTCAACCATAAATATATGTACAGCTTCTTTCAACTAAAAAAAACTTTTAAGTGCATTTCTTGCACTAAGCCACCTTACTTCGCAATACTAGGAACAGTCAAATTAATATGAGTCGATTTTTTTAATTAAGAATTTTATTATAGGTGAACGAATAAAACTAATGGTAAAAATAAAAACAAAATGGTCCGCATTTAAAAACCGAATGGGCTACACGTTGCCGATGGCTGCGTTATTGTATCCATTGAATGACGAAATCAAGTAAAAGTGGCAACATATAAGGTTTGACAACAATAAAACTAAGTGTTTTACGGTACTAAATTGGCTCACATATCCACCATACAGTCCAGATTTAACCCCAAAAGAAATCATCATCACATCAAATGAAATGGTTGTCGTTGAAACTGAAACATATTTCGAAAGTCTTAAAAATCGTATTTCTCAGACGGAATTAAAAAGCTTGAAAAACGTTTTATAAAGTGTATTGATTGGAAGGAGAATGTGTTAAAAAAAAACAGATAAAAAAATAAAAAATAAACGTTTTTTAATATGAAAACAGCAACTTTTCGGACTGCCCTCTCAATAAACAAAAAAACATGTCAATACAGAAAATTTAAAAAAATAATTAGTTTTACGAATAGTGATAATGAATACATTTAAAACTATGTATATATAAACTTCTTTGATTCGACCTGACCTTGAATGCTCTTTGCCTATCTTGAAACCATTATATGCTAAGCTTATTAATAGAATTAAATCAGTTCAGAAAAATATGACTTTGCTTTTGTTAGTTTAATAGGGAAACTTTCATAGCTGGCTACCTATAGGAAATTGTAATATTATTAAGGTTAATACTTTGCAAATTAGCCGTAATGTTGCAGCTGTTATGTCTTATGACATTTTATCAATCAAAATTACTGTCATTTCCTTTTAAGTCAATTTAATATTTATGCACCATTATGCACGTGAGCTTTGATCTATAAGATTTTTATATCTTGAAAAGCACAGCATTAACTGTGTGTTTTCTCAACCCGTAGTTAATTTTCAACACCTTTTAATAATAATTGCAGTTCTGTAACTGATTTTAAGTAAAGTAGATTCAACTTTAAACGAAATACCATTTTGGGCAATAATAAACAAAATAGAATTGCAAATGCACTATTGACGTCTTTTTATATCTTTTTTAGTTTCATATTAATTAAATTTGGTATGTAAGAAATTTGAATTTAAACAATAATATGTATAAGGACTTGATCCCAGTAAATTTTCAAATAAATAAATACGAATACGGCTACGAAGGATATTTAAATTCGGTTAAACAGGTTTTTGCCAATATGTGTTTTTTTTTTCAATATGTAAAATTTTCCAATAATATAAAGTATATATATTTTCGTTTTTTAAATAAACCCACTCTATAAGTTATGTGTATCTACACTTTAAATTGCATCTCTTTGTTTTGTTTTAATTTTTATCTTATGGATATCCCGATCCCAAAATTCATAATAATATATTTTTATTACTAAATTCATATTTTCATAGCGCCTACACACATACATATATAATTTATATAACTCCTGTTGGAACACACAATAATATTAGTGTTATTCGTACGTAGGTACTGAGAAGGGATAGCAACCTTAGTAACACAATTCAAATTCTTTTAAATAAAACACACATAGTACTGACTCTTGACTTCTGTTTTACATCTAATACGATGACTGAATCTTGCGTTATTTTTATTTTTTTTATGTATTCTTTATCCCTAATACTAAACAAAAACAAAATACACATAAACCAGATGTTGCATTAGAATTTCGTTTAGTTTAATTTTTTTGTAAGGATATAATATGAAGGATATTAATGAAACTTCACGTTGTGACTGCTAATCTGATGAATATCTCAATAATAATAATAAAAAACAATTTGTTTTATTTTTGTTTTTATTTTTTTATGCTTATGATAATAAAATGAAATTTGAGAAGTAACCAAATCATTTTTTTTTGTTTTTTAGTTTTATCAATAGTATAAAAAGGTTGAAATAATTTATTAGGCTCAGTGCTTCAATATAGTTTTTCTATTTTCCAATTTTTTTCAATTGTTAGATTTGGAGTTTTTTTTTAGAGTAATTTCATCTTTGCACATTAAACTTTATGAATTTAAGTGGCAGATAAATTTCGAACTTTAAATCCAAGTCCAAGGTAAGAAAACAGAAAAAATTGTAAATACTTTTAGGTTTAACTTGAATCAGTTATTTTTACGGTATATGAATCTCAAGGCTCAAAAAAGGAAATATATATCATATAGTTAATTTTGAACAGGGTGGTGCATGACACTACATATCGTGTATTGTATTTTTATCACTCTAATATAATTTTTATTATATCTTATAAAATCTATAGTGAAATGTCTTACAACAATAATTTTATTATGTGATTATATATTCATTATATTCACTGTACATCATATAAATTCAGTAATTTCTTACCTTTCAAGCCGAAACCTAATATTTATTATCTCCATAAATATATTATAATGCATCATAATAACGACATTAAAATTTATGCTGATGATATAAAAATTTATACAACAAATAACTGCCTTGGAAGATGTCATAGCTCAAAAAGCACATTTATAACGATTTTATAGCTGGTGTGTGTCAACAACAATCTCAATTTAAATGTTAATAACACATTACATTTACTTGTCGCTTTTGTCCAATTTTGCTTATCTATTTCCTTTTCCGTAAGAGAATTAAAACAAGTCAGCCCATGTCAGATTTTTACTGAGGGAAGTTAGAACAGTAATTTTTATTTTAATAGTACAGTCATACCGCAGGGGATTCTGTCAAGTATCCTGGGCACTTATCTTGTTGTACATAATATGTACATTATATATGGTTTGTAGTACGTAATTGGAAAGGTCATTCCAGTGAGACAAAATCTGAGAATTAACCTATATTGGTTAAATAAATAAAAGATCTGAATAATCTTTGGAAAACAAGGCTGCTGTACAAAGCTTTGTAATCAAACTTTGGGACACTGCAACAAAATCCTAAGAATGGTGGTCGATGCTTAGTGATTCGTTACAATCAAATTGATACACAATCACTTGCAGATCCATTAGTACATGAGAAAATATCACAATATTACACAACGTACAAAAGCAAATTGGAAGTACATCCAAACAAATAATCTTATGAGGTACTCAGGCTCTTTAAGAAATTAAAGCTTTACCTACGGAGGTGGCCTTAATATATGAGAGCCGGCATGTAGGCTTTTAGCCCTTTATGCCGTCCTCCACCCCTCAACTTAGTCGACCCTTTTGATAAAGGCCAATAGGTTTGGGGGATTTATCCTGCAGAAGTTTTCTGAGGTTATGTAGTGCGTTTCCAGCAGGCTGAGTCTCAGTCTTGAAAGAGCTAAGTACTCTCCTACAACGTGTGTGGAAGTTTCTTTCCTTTCAGACAGTGTCTACAGGTTATGTCGTCACTTAGTGCTAGTCTACACATGTGTTTTTTCATGTGGTTATGACCAGTAAGTATGCCCACCATCTTCCTACAGTCTCCTCTATTGAGAGTTAGCAGGAAGTTGGTTATTTTGGTGTTTATTCTTTGGTTTGGAGACCCTGAGGCCTTCGATACGCTCCCAAAGAATATTTGCTTCCCTTTTCAGGGTGTTTTCTATTGATAGTTTAATATTACCAATAGATATACCAACTGCTGGTTCCGGGCCATAAATGTTTCCCGCCGATGATGGCTAGTTCGTCAGCCTTCTCATTTCCAGTCAAGCCACTATGACCCGGTATCCAGATCAGTTGTACCTTGTTTCGGAGCCCTATGAGGTTTAGGGCTTCCGAACATTCTCCCACCAATTTAGATTTGATGAGGTTACTTTCAAGAGCTTTTAAGGCAGCCTGACTGTCACTAGAGATTCTAATGACTTTGTTAGACCAAAGAGCAAAGATCTCTTTTATTATATTCACTGCTGCGTTTATGGCAAAGACTTCAGCCTGGAAGACTGTGCAGTGTTTGCCAAGAGGAAACTGGAGTTCAAGTTGCTCTTTTTCAAAGAACACTCCAGCTCCCGCGCCTAGAGCCGTAAGGGATCCGTCAGTGAAAATGTCCGAGGTATTTGAGGACCTAGCCTGCTCTTCTGAACCACGCCAGGTCTCTCTTGTCGGGATTTCTACTTCATATCTCTTCTTCAAAGATACGTATGTAGTGATGTCATCTGTTGGCATGAAGAACTCTTTTTGCTCCTCTTCTAAGTCCTTCCATAGCCTCTGATGTTTGTGCCTACATCCTCTAGTATTCCCTAGAGTTTGAAACCTTCTTGCAACTTTTAGGGCCTCCATTCTTACATAAAGATGTAAGGGTGGAAGCCCAAGAAGTATTTGCATAGTGGCTGTAGGTGTGGTTCTAAAAGCACTTGTTGTACAGAAATTAAAGCTTAAAATGCATTGCGACCTGTAAAATTACATAAAATGTATTGAAGCAAAAAAATTGCTTTCATAGGATACTATTCTTCATGTCAGTGAATTGTAAATTATTCAGATTGTAGATATTAAAGTACAAAATAAAAAAAAACGGTATATATTCATCTGAAATCGTACAAACTACCAATATTTTATAATATAATTAATTTCTCCTTATCAGACATGAACATATCGCGTTTTATCTGTTCATATCGGTCGTGTTATAATCGACCACAGTCTGTCTATTATAATGATATAATATAGAGGGACATGAATATGATTTTGAATATAAACATTTTTGTTCAGAAAGTATTCTGTATGTACCTGTTTTTGTGGTCAAATATATGTGATATTAGACCATTTTCTGGAATGTTGAAAGCCATAATGTTTTCGAATCAATTTTATCAGAAAATTATTGATCCAGATTATGTTTGCTTCGTTGTACACGCATTTATTAGAATACTAATGCTTGAAGTTGAAGCCTGGCTTTATATGCATTCTAATGGGAACACTTCTAATTCTACCTAATTACTCGTTAAGGTTAACTTGTTCTAATTATCGATTACGATCTATGATTAAATATGATGCATTCTTGTAACTCATACAAATTCCATATTAACCTACTGGTAAAAAAGCAATTTTAAAAAAATAATCTGTATTTGTGTCAATGAACCAGGACCGAATGATATTATTTGGCCCAAGAATATTTTTATAGATAATGTACATTATTATGTTATTTTAGCTGTATTTACATTAATTTTTTTTTATTAATTTATTTTTTAATAATTAATTTATTAAATTTAATTATGTAGATACACACATAATTATTATTTCTTATTATTTTTAAATTAGATTAAGTTTTTACTTTTGCTTTTTCTCTTCCTTTTTTATTTTTTTTTTTTATTATTCTCATTTAAAGTTTTATATAAAATTTAATTTAAATATTAATAAATATAGTACAAATATTGTAACATGCCTGATTTAGACTCGGAATAAATAAACATATTATTTTATAGATTACATAAGTAATAACTCAACCACCTAGTTTACTGTACCTAGCTATGTTATTCTTATACGGTACAGCTCAGGGCCAATTGTATGGAATTTTTATATCCTATAGTACCTCTGTTCCAGGTTATTTCATTTAAAATTATCATAATTTTACATTATAATATGTACAACACATTTGTGCCTATAGCGAAAACATTCGAATTTATAATTTATTAGTAAAAATCTTAATATACTCATTCTACTTTGTAATAGCTTTCTTAAACATTCTTTACATACTAACATTAAATAATCTAAAGAAAACAAAAAAAACATAATTTAAAAAAAATTCAAGTCTTAACTGAGGGTAGATATGTGAAAAATGCAGTAGCTCTTATTTCAAATATATTACGTGTAAAATATAAAATTTAACGGTTAAAATCATGACCAGAACAAATTCTTAGAGATTTCCATATTAAATATCTACAATCAATTACGAATATCTTAATGTTAATCACTTTTATTAATCAAAAGTTTGAACGTACTCATAAACAAAAATTTATAATAATTTAATGCTAATAGAAATTATTAAAAGAAATAACAACAACTTCAAAAAATGAAATGACCAACATAATTATTTTAAATTCAAATTCAAAGCATCAGACCACAAAATTACATACATTATGTATGCGTTTAATTTAAGCAATTATTTACTCTTTAAAAAAAAACCAAGAAAAACAAAAAAAAACAACAAAAACAAATTATTTTTGTGCAGAGCTCATATATCACTCTCGATACCCTTATCTTTCTTCTTAATTTCATTTTATTATAATTTTTATAATAAAAATAACAGTAAATATACTAACAACTAATTTAGAATTAAAATAAAATGGAAAATTAAAACAAATTAGAGGGGTAACGACTCCCTCGCTATTATAATACTAATATTTTTATTGTCAATGAAAATTAAAATAACGTTATTCCAAATTAAAAGCAATAAACTATATAAACGATACAATTTCACGGTCATGGCCAACAGCTGTTTCAATAATGGTGTTTATCAATGACTGAAGATTTTTTGTTTTGTTTTTGATAATACATACATACCTACATTATAACAACAATAGTATGTGAGTGTGAGTTATTCAAAATCTATATCTTTAAAGGATATTTTTTAAAACCTTTTTAAATAAATGCACATTGTGAGAAAAAATTGAGGGTGCGTTCATTTAAATACATATGGGTTTGTTTCGTTTTATTCAAAATATGTAAAAAGTGTTTTTGTCAGAAATTAACAACAACAAAAACAACAACAAAAATATAACAAAAAGCGATTTTAAATTGAACGCGTTCATAGGGTGTAATTTATGACTTTATAGATATATTCATGAATACGAATTAAAGGTTAAAAAATTCAGTGTTATAACATATGGACAGTTTGATGACTCATTAACCTTAAAGGAATATTTTAAAGTAAAAAATTTATAGCAAAAATAAGTTTTATAACTTTTATTAAATATCCCCTCCAATATATTTCAGTTTCGTTTGTTAACTTCAATTAGTTCAGTATTAAGGGTTTATGTAAAGCAATGTTTTTTGAAGGAAAATTTCGAAGTTTGTAACTAGTTTACTTGTTATTTTTAACCACAGAAATACTTTTTCAGTTGACCCGAAACTCTCCAGTTTCATTAAACCAACTATATGTATATGTATAATTATTAAGCATTATTATTTTTATAATTTCTGATTTGTATGTTCATCGCAATTTTTTGCTTGTTTTATTTTCAATCTCCTCGGAAATTACCTACCATTCTAATGATATGGGAACCGGGTAAAAATCCCAATAAAATTGATACATTTCGACCTATTAGCCTGTTGTTTACAATTTCTAAAGTGTTCGAAAAAGACCTAAAATTAATCCGAGCGATTATACCACTTCAACAGTACGGTTTACAGAAAAAGCATAGCACCATCGAATAGGTACACAGAATCATGAAGAAATTAGCCAAGGTAGGAGGAAAAAAATACTGCCCAGCTATATATATATATTTTGTATGCTCTTGCAGTATTTATTTATTTTATTTATTTTATTTATTTTTCTCAAAAGGAGCAGTATCTGCTCATGTTGAGTATATTTATTGACATATTTATATATATTTTTGAAATATTATTAATTCAATTTAAAGAAAAGTATTAAAGAATGTAGATCCAATAGAAACAATGTTTAATTAATATTTAAAATTAAAAGAATGCTATTATACATAAGAATTAAGTAGAATTACATTTTCGTGCTTAATTAAGTACGGTACTGCAAGTTTATATTACAATATCTAGAATATTTTGAGCATTTATTTGTCAAGTTACTGGCTTAACTTTTTAAATGTGGAAACTACTACTATATTGTCAGGAACTAAGCCTTCTTAAATAGAATAACTCCATTTTATTTAATTTGTTACAAGATTACGCTCAATTATTTTTTATCATTTATTTGATCCCATATGACAAAAGGTACTGGACCAGATCGAAAAACCAATAAAGCATTTTTTTTTGCATGCGCTCTACCTACTGCGCCACCCAGCAAATTTGAAAACAATTACAAAAACGCAATAGCTAATATCAAAAATTCAAACCAACATAAGGACCTAAAAAGGCCTGGAGAAGTTATCGAAAGAAAAAAATATTAAGCCAAAAGATTAGCAGACCATACCAATGTGTTAGCAAGAAAAATCACAAATCACAAAATACCGACTAAAAAAATAGATACTATAATGTTAGTTAAATCAATATAAAAATAAATAAATAAGATTTGAACACTTGCAATCATTAGCTTTGAAAGAATATCAAAATCAATAACCGCTTAGGTCGAAAATCACTGTTTCGTGGAATTGCAATTTGAAAAATTTGCAAAATTTAAACATGTTTCTAAAAAAAATTTGGACAGTTATTAAATAAAGACTTTTATCAAAAGAAAGGTTTTTTTTAAAGAGAAAAAGGTTTATGTAGGTTTAAAATTAGAAGGAATAATATTAAAGAAGTTAAAAGAAAAAAGTCTATAAGCGATTATAAAACAACAAAAACATTTTATTTAACATTCTAGAGTCGATATAAGTCTTTGTTATGTTATATGTAATAACGTTTTCTCAGTATTAAATTGAGTTTATTAGTTTATTTTGACATAAGTTTCCAAAAGGCAGTACTTTTAAAATACAATAAGTGCTTAACTCTAAATAATTTTTCATAAAATATTATTTTCGAAAAGCAATAAACGCTTAATTCGATATAAGTTTTTGTTGAAGTTCATATATGTGGTGAATGTATGTTATTATAAGCGATATGCAATAACAGCTTAGGTCGATCTAAACTTAAATTGTATAAACAAAAAGTCTCTATTATAATTCTTAAGTCCTTTTACGCTTTTATTGTATGTGTAAATTGGTATATTAATGACTTAAGCGATTATGTTTTCTTAAATATCTTGGAGGCTAATACTTCAATTTTTGTGTGTATATGAAAAGCAATAAGACGAACATAATGGTGTTAATAACTCAATTCTTTCTTATCTCGACATAAGCGGTTATTGATTTCGACCACAGATATATAAAAAACTGTTGATTAAGAAAATATTTATGTCCGTTTCTAAGAAAAGGTATTTGAGTAAATGTGACCAAACATCCAAAATTTATTATAGAGTAAAAATTATTATATATTAGGACCGCGATTAAGTTTTAGTTCAGGTTGTGCAACAGGCTGCTATACAACTCTTTGCACCCATCAGAATTATGTTAAAAGACAAAGGTGATACAAACCTCAAAAATAACAAACACAATATTTTACCGTTTTTTAAATAGCCGCTATATAACTCGTAACTCCCGTTAAAAATATTTTAAAAACTAAAAGTGATACGGACCTGTAAATTTGTAATTGGGTACTCCCTCAAAAATTAAGAAACACGTTTTTTACCGTTTTCCAGAATTCTGACAGGCTTTAAAACAATCTAATTTGTATAATTGAAAATTCTGTAGATTATTATAAAGCCATCTTATGAGAATAATCTCTTTAGGCATAAGCCGTTGGAATAAATAAATAAATAAATAGTGACGTATCGACCGATGAGCACGGAATCAAATCCCGTCATAGTCGAAAATAATTTCAAACGGTGGAAATTAATGAAAACTTTCAATACAACCACATCGGCTCTAATCTATACTTATAAAAGGGAAAATTTGTTTGTTTGCTTGTTCGCTATATACGGCCACGGTTTTAAAGATAGAATTCTAAAATTTTGCGCAGTTATTGATGATCAAAAAAGGAACCAAATGCGGTACTTTATAAGGATGTGAATTATCTGTCAATGACAGGTTCGGGTAGCTGCCACACAACTCCAAGCACCTATCGGGAATGCTTAAAAAAAAATACTACAAGATCATCACCAAAGATGCTACAGATCTGAAAATTTACACCTAGATATTGTTTCAAAGTTAAAGAAAAACGATTGGCCCCGATTTCGAAAATTTGGACTGGTTCGGGTTGGTGCCATATAACTCCTACAATTTCTTAGGAATATTTCAAAACCCAAATGTGTTATACAGGCATGAAAATTTACACTTGGATACTCTTTCACAAGTAAAGAAATACGACTGTTACCGATGTCGAAAATTTGGGCTAACTCATTTCAGAAATATCAGAAAAATCTCCAAATATTGTCTACAATGAAATAATTTTCATATTTTAAGTTGTAGTGTTGTTGGTTTTGTTATCGTAGTGAAAAGAAATATTAGAATATTTTTGATAAACCAATTTTTTTCAATTCGATTAATAAATCAAATTTAACTCGAATTCATTGAAGCTAAATCTATACATTTTGTGTTCGACCAAGACAGCGTTGGGGAACTTTTCTAGTATAATAATATAATAATTCAATAACCATACTATAATATTTAAAAAACAAATTAAAATAATATAATATACAATATCATACAAATAGCAAATACCTTACAAATACATTATTTTTAATATTAGAATTTTCGTATATAGCTAGCTATTTACAACTAAAAGTCTAACTAATTGTGGAAGCTTATTACTCGAAATCATTCTTATTTTCAAAATTATTTAATTTTCATATTTTGACTGCAAAATGTATTTCTTTTGACGACATCAATATTAAATTTGTTGCAAAGCAAAGCTATCGCTGTTAGGACGATCTGTACAAGTCTTATAATGAAAAATTTTCACAACTAAACAGCGTTATAGATAGCAAAATTGACAGAGTTTTAGTTACATTGAAAAATAATGTTAAAACTTTGAGCTCTATAAACGAATTCAGTCTCAACTTTAGAAACCTAAATCATAACGTGGATAATATTTTTAATAACCTTAAAAAAATTAAATGAAGTTCAAAAAACTTTGAGACTCCCTTCTTCGACTTCAGTTCAAACAGCTTCCTTACTTGAGGAATTACGTGAAGTTGATGCGGCACACCCAGTCGTAACGCAAACTGCCGAGTTAATACCTCCTCTCCCACCCTCCTTTTCTAATCATGATACCTCTTTACACTCAAATGAACTGAACTTTAATAATAATAATACTAATACTTCTTCATTCCATATTCCATCGCTAGTATCGGTCCCTCCATCACGCGTCGTATTTATCTCAAGGCTCCATCATGCCTCAACACCGCAACAAGTTATTGATTTTGCTAAAAACAAATTATTATCACACAACATTAATGATAATTTAAACTTGATAAAATGCAAAAAAAATTCTAGAGCCAATAGTAGCGTCGCTTCTTTTAAAATGTATGTTCCTGATTCTATGTTTAACTTACTATTATCTCCATCAATATGGCCCAGTAACACTTTTGTCAAAGAATCTTTGTCCAAAGATCTAAAGCGAATACAGCAGTATTGCTGCCAATTCGATGTCTTAATAACTCAAAAAAACTGAAATGCTTTTCCCTTTATTATCAAAATGTAAGAGGACTTCGTTCTAAGGCTTCTGATGTATTTTTAAGCTCTCAAAAACTACCTTTCGATGTGTTTATCTTAACTGAAACCAATTTATGCAATAGCTTCTTGAGTACCCAGTACTCTTCCTGTGATTTTAATGTCTTTAGAAAGGATGTGGTTTCCGTTTGTGATGCTGTGGGCCGTAGAGTTTAATTGCAAGTCGAATTGAGTACGATTGCTCCTGGTTTCAGATTCCTAATACAGATGATATAGAAGTCATCTGTGTCAAAATGAGATTGAAGCGTACGATTATTGTGCTTTTACGTCCGTACCCCAGCCCCATTGATGTGTATCAGCGGTTGTTAGACGCGGTCGATTATGTTAGTAATTCTGCTGATGGTCTCGACGACATTCTTGTTTTCGGTGATTTTAATCTACCTGATTTACAGTGGACCCAATCAGCAGATGAAACACATTATATTGCGTGTAATGTGTCATCTTTAAAATAAACTGTTTTTGTCGACAGACTTACTGATTGTGGCCTCCAGCAGATCAGTTGGGTAAAAAAAACTTAAATAGTCAACTGGATCTAATTTTCTCGAGTAACACAAGCAACTGTCTGGTAGAGACTAGTGAGCACACTCTTTCTAAAATCGATCTATATCATCCTCCTTTAGCTCAATTAGTAATTCTTGCTCTATATTATTTAACTGCCTCACGCGGTGTGTTCCAATATCAATTCAAAAAAATTTGTCCTCGGCTCCACCCTGGTACAACAAACATCTTCGAACCATACGCAATCGAAGAAATAAATTATGGAAAAAATTTCTATCGTCAAGAGATCCAATTGATTATAACCGATATTTTAGAGTATTCTCCGAATTTTCTGAACTATGTACAAGTCTTTACGATGAGTACACCGTCAAAATGCAATTTGATTTAATATCAGATCCTAAACGGTTTTGGCATTTTATTAACTCAAAAAAGAGATCGGATGGATATCCTATGACTTTCAAACACGCAAATAATTCCGTTAACGATTCCAAGGTTATCCAAACTTCTTTAGTTAAGCCTTCGAGATCTGAACACATTTTTTTCAATAATTTTTGCAATCATCACTCATAAACATTTTTTTTTTTTTATTTTAAAAGAAAAACGATAGATAGTGAGAGAGAGATGATAGAGATAGAGAGTACGATACATTATGCAATTTATTATACAAAAGATGTAAGAGCAATACTTTATCTACTATTAATAATTATTTATTTTCACAACCATCTAATTAAATATGAAAAACTACAAACACTACCAAGAACTGTTTACCACATGCGATTACTCTACTTTAAACTTATGTATTATTTATTGTGACATTCACTCATCATTACTAACAACTACAGACATTATGTCCAATTGAAATTTATAACTATTTTCCAATAAACTGGTAGAACTGATATTATTGTGACATTAAGTAGGCAAATAAATTAAAAATTCGACATCATTAATTGACATTAAGCTAAAGTGGAGGGAAACTTGAAACTCAAAAAAAATTTTTCAAATTGACAGCTGTGTCTATGCTCATTCCAAAATCACACGTACACCGTACGTAAAAATGAATTTCGTTATTGCTAAATTTATTACACCCTCTTTTTAATGACTTTCCCATTGGGAATAAAATATAAAAATATTGATTGAAAACATTTTAAAACTACTTTATTATTACTAAAGCACCTACTATTTTTATTTTTCATTTTTATCAACAGTCATAAATAATTTGAAAATCCTTTTTAACAAATAAATTTTTATAATATCCTTAAATCTTTAAACTAAAACTTATTTCAATAGAAATTCAATTTTTTTCCTTGTTTCGTTTTATTTTTCATTTTATATTTTAACCTGATACACCTTAACATTTTTTAAAGCAAATCAACGTAATGTCAAAAATATATACAAACATACATAATGCACATATAAACTTATACATTTACTTAAAGGAATAAAAAAAACTCCTTAAAATATAAAATAAAGTAATTTTCAAGTTATAATAGAATAAAAAAAAACTCAAGCAAAAAATTAACAAACACAAAAAGAGATAAATGAAGAAAGAGAAAAGAATCTATTTTTCTTGTGGAAAATAGAAGCAAAAAACAAAAAAGTTAAATAAAAAAAATAATTAACCACCCTAAAAGTCATACTTCTGTAGAATAAATACCTCAAAGTAAACACCATCAAATGCTTATTAACAAAACAAGAGAGAAAAAAAAGAACCAGAGAAGAATTCGCAATCTGAGCTTTCTACAAAAGTCGGTTTATTTTTGTATGGACAATCCTAATGTTATTAGAAAAATATTTTATGTATTGTAAAATAATGTATATGGGTCTTCTTATAAATGATAAAGAGACGAAATATATGCTGTCGGCAAATAGGCGTTCACAACATTACGCAGGATCATATAACTTTGAGGTAGTCCATTATCTTATTGTCTACCTTGGAACTATCATCAACTGCCAAATTAACATCGATATTGAAATAAGAAGCAAAACTACCCTTGCAATCGACTGCTACTTCCGTAATGTCGGTATTTGCCAAAAATAACTGGGCTCAAAGCTTCTATCTCGAAATACAAAATCAGAACTGCACAAAACGCTTATCCTTCCAGGTACTGCTATATGGTTCTGAATCGTGGACATTATACCAAAACTAAGTGAGCATACACTTGGTATTTTCGAAAAAAATGCTTTGTTGAGTTTTTTATGGTCTTCGATGTCTGACGAATGGGTTGGGAGGAGAAGATATACGACACGCACTTACCCAAAAACTACGTTCTTTGACTAACCCATATATGGTGAAAGGAAAATATTTCAGCTAAACTATCCAGGGGGACTACATCTTCGTTGGGGAGATGAAATATCGGCAAATACATAAAAAAACTTCATATTTCAAACCTTGTTTGAATTTGCTCCTAACCACAATTAGTGGAGGACAACATTGATTAACATATTAAAAGCAAATATAAAAATGTTACTCATTATAGGTTTTATACCGTTGTTTACACTACGCAACAGTTATTGCGAAAAAAATGTTCTGTTTCTTTCGCTCTTACACGAAAAAGAATTTATAGAGTTTTAAAGCTTTTCCGAGGAGAAATGCATAAGTGGGAAAGAGAAAAAATAATTTCTTGACGATGACTGTTCCGTAGTGTCAACACAGGTATTAAACCAATAACGATTAACATTTATTTTTTATCGGTAGTTTTCTCT
The DNA here is from genome assembly GCA_963942445.1 of Argyra leucocephala. Classification (NCBI taxonomy): domain Eukaryota; kingdom Metazoa; phylum Arthropoda; class Insecta; order Diptera; family Dolichopodidae; genus Argyra; species Argyra leucocephala. The sequence goes on from OZ012680.1 coordinate 73,803,364, forward strand.
TATTCCCACTCGTTATGTTTGCTTTTTCTAGTTTAATTGTTCTCCACCAGGTGTTCAATTAGTCGATCAGTTCTTCTTGTACTTTATGAACTTTATTATCGTTCCAAACTCATATACGTAATGTTATTTAACGATTTTCTGAGTGTATGGCCTATCCATCTTTATTTCCTTCTTTTGATTTGCTTGGATATGGATTCTTCGTCAGTTAATATCCAGAGGTTTTTTCTGATTCTTGTGTTTAATAGACATAGTTTTCGTAGAAACATTCTGAATTTAGTTGCTTTGGATACTCCATATCGTTTGCAATGCAATCTTCAAAATGCTGTTATTACTTTCTTTAACCTGTTTTCTACGTTTTCTTAAGCCCTCTACTGATTGTTATAGCACATCTTTATTAGCAGAAGTTGCTTACAAAACCTATTTGTTCTTATTTCAGTCTGAAATTTCCTGGTTTGGTGTTATTATCTCAGCTTTGTTTTTTCTTTGTTGATTTCTAGTTCTATATATTAAGCAAGCTGTTCAAGGTGTTCTAATTTGCATTACCACAATGTATTTTAATAGAATTTAAATAATTTGTAAAATGGCAAAATTTTTAATGTACGAGTAGCTATTTTGTGTTCAATATTTTCAATTTGATAAGCCTTCCTGTCCTACTTTCGAAAATTTTCACCAAAATTAATTTGAATAATAATATATTTTTTTGTTTTTATAAAAAATACTTAATGGTGTATATTAACCCTACCCATCTCCCAAAAAGGTTTAGTAAAAGAGAATAAACACATATTTCAGATTACCAGAGTAAATGGATATCCAGAAAAATACATCGCTAACTTACTTACCAACCTACTACCAACTCACTAACCTACTCACTGATCAACAACTCAAAGGAAGAGAACATTGGGTTTTAGTTAGATTTCTCTCCCACTTCAGAGCTAAATTAAAAAAACACGAATCAGACATAGTGTATGCAGAGCCAATCAACTCAAGACTATTCTAAGATCAATTCAGGACCCAACTGATCAAATAGAAAAAACGGGAATATACAAGATCAGTTATAGCCTTTGCAACAAGGTTTGTAATACTAAGGAGAAACATGGAAATAATACAAAGTCTTATCCCATGGCAGTTTCGTTTGTATTTTTGTTTATACAATTTAGATGTGTAGCTATATTACAATTTTAATTTTGTTACAATTAAAACTGTTTTACTCGTTTTAATCTTCATGTTGTAACACTATTGTCCAAGAGTTGAATAACCTCAGCATTAGTGTGTTTTCGTAGTTCTTTTTTATGATTTTGTGCCATTTTTTTTATGACGCCCATTTCTACACCTAAATCATTATGTATATTATTATTGCGTATGCAACACTGGGCATTTACTGTACCACGTAGTACGTTATTTAGGACACATTTTACTATATTTTTATTGCTTTGACTGGTACAAGCCAGTCATGAATTCCATAAGTTCAAACGGGTTTCAGAACTTATTGATACAACAGAAGGTTGTTTTTAGTTGATAGCACAGAGTATACTGGCACCTGGTATGTGTTTAGCTCTTCTCGTTTTTTCTTTACGTCTGGCTTCCACTTGAGTTTTACATGAAGTGTCACACTTAGATATTTGGCTGTGTTTTCATATTTAACATATACGTATAATATATTTTAATAATTTAATTATATAATAATAAAATATATATAATATATCTAATGATGGATAACAGTGTTGGTTTAATACCAGAATATGTCATATCTTAACGACATGTTTTCAATGTAATTTAAAAATAAACAAATTATGACAATGACTTGATTATATGAAAGAAAAAACTTATTATAAACTAGTATTATGCCATGGCTAATCTAGTAGAGTGCAGTTTAAAATAGTATGCCCATTACAACTCAAAATACCAACAGCAGTACAAATTAAATATGTATCGCATTTCTCATCATAATGCATTAATATTATTTTTTCACTACATTTTACTCTACCTACTTCCATAATTTATTTATGCCGAGCAATACGGTTTCCCCAGAGGTAGGCCAACAACTACCAATATGGTTGATTTTGTCTCCAAGACAATGTCCTCAATGGAGAATGGTTTTTAAATTGACACAATATTTACTGACATAAAAGTAAGACGTTTGACCGAATTCCTCATAGTATCATATTACTGGCTTGATTGGCTTAAGTCTTACCTTTCTTCTCGGTAATACTCAGTTATATTTAATACTGCAATTCTTGACCAACACTTAGCGTTTTCTGGTGTTCCTTAAAGTCATATAGGACACCTTAGTTTAATAATTTCAACAATTGATGCTCCCAAAGTGATAATTTTTTCTAAACTTCTTAGTTTTGCTGATGACTAAAAGCTTTTTACTTTTATATCTTCCTAATCGGATTGCTGAAAGGATATTAACAACTTCGCTTCTTGGTGTTCAAAAAATGGACTTGAATTGAACACTTCTAAATGCCAAATCATTACCTTTTCTAGGAGAAATTCCGTTTGGACAGTTTTGTTCAACTACCAACTAAATGGCGGCTTGCTTTCAAGAAGGAATTCAATTATATTCCACGGGTTAACTCTTGACCCTAAACTGAGCTTTAAGCTACATTATGATAAAATAGTGCACAAAGTAAATTCTTCTTTAGGTTTCATTCAGCGATGGCCTAAAGAATTTTCTAATCCCTATCTCACGAAACATCTTTATGTGACATATGAATATGCCACTCAAGTGTGGTCTCCACATTACTTGACTGACATTAATCGTATTGAATCCGTTCAACGAAAGTTTTTACGTTTCGCTTTGAATAATTTTTCGTGTAATGATCTATTGCGACTTATTCCCACCGTCTTAAGCTCATTGACTTACAGTCCTTGTCTGATCGTTGGGTAATTGCAGATATCTCTTTTATTCACCAGATCTTTTCGGGTAAGACGCTAGCCCCTGGTATCTCAAATTAATTTACATATGTGTATAATGTAATCATTATTTTTTGTTAATAAAGAAAAAAAATTTGGTTGAAGCATCCAATCGGAATAATCTACGAACCGTTGAGTTGTTTCACATTCCCTTCCACTCTATTGAATATGGTAGATTCTAGCCAATCACTAGAATGCTCCATGAAGTAAATTCTAACTCTAGTTCTTTTGGTCGACAAGTAAGTGTTTTAACTGTTAAAAATGTTTACGTTTTAATGTACGCACAACTGAGACTTACTAACAGTTGTTTTAGCTTTGATACTTTCGGCCTAACTTTTGAAAGTATTTTTTTTTAATAAATGTATAGCTATTAATATAGGTATTAACTTATGACTTTTACCCTTCTATCAACAGCATTTATCTGGTTTAGTTTATTATTTTTTAATCAAAGGTGGCGGTGATTTACTAACCCTACTGGATGATGACTTTTGGCACAATTAAGTGAAGCAAGCCTTCGTCTAGTAATAGACGTCTGATATGTTTGCTCTAAGTATAAATCTGACAGTATAATACATTTAAAAACAAATAGATGAATTCTCTCAATTCTCATTGTTTCATTCATACTGAATTTTTTTTTTGATTATTATTGTTTGATTATTATAAAAAGGCTTCAGACAAAAACAAAATTTAATAAATTTATTGTATATATAAGATATGTGTGACTTAATCGTATCGCACTGAAGATACTAGTATATTGTATATGGAAACAACACTTGAAGCTAAAATAATGCAAAATGTGTACATTTTGGTTTTGTGTTCACTAAAGGTGGATTTCTTTCGTTTTAATGCACGAACGTCAGGACAAATTTTTTAACCTATCAAAAAATTTTATTTTACCAACACACACAAAAAATCCTCTCCAGGCATTTTCTTCATCCAATTTCTTATTTAAAATATTTTTCACTTTTGACTGAAGGACGAAGTAAAAAAAAAGGATAGATATATAATTATTTGATAAATATTTATTGCTATCTCGAAGCATTCACATATAGAATTTCAAATGTTTTTTAAGAAAAAGACATGAAGTGTAATTTTTTTTGTTTTTTTGTTTTTTTGCTTTTTAGTATAAGATTAATTTTTTTCTAACAAATTATTTATATTTTAAAATAAAAGCAAAGGGCTATATTTTATTTTTTTCGAATATTACATTACAAAGTAAATATCTATTCATTATTACTCTAAACAAAATTTTAAATTTTTTTGATAAAAATAATATCAACGCATGTAAACATATTTTCAAACGTCAACCTTTTTTGACTACATAACAAATGTAAGTCCTTCGCGCATTGAGAGGAAATCATAAAATTTTCCTTAATGGTATTTGTGTTTCATTTATAGTACAAAATAAAATTGTCCGGACGTTCGTCCATGAAGAGGAAATCCACCATAAGTGTCAATTTTCACAACACTGATAGAACATAAAAGTAAATTGCCTGTAAAATGAAACTATGTAAATACTAAAATAACTACTAATATACTAAAAATTATTTAATAATCCTTGTTAACTTACTTAAAAAGCAAGAAAATTTTAACCTATTTCCTAAATTTCGTAAATTTTAGCTTTAATTTTTTGTTTTTGTATTTTAAATTACAAGAAAAGACAACCCCTTCAAAATTAAAAATTGCCCAGAATTTTTTTTTAATAATCAATTTTCATTCATTAATTTCAGGATAATAAATTTTCTTTGCAAGATATTAAAGAGTTTAACGCTGAAGTGGAATGTGACTTGCTATGTCATATATATATATATATATATATATTCTAATGAAACATTATCTACACGTAAATAAATTTATAAGAGTGTAAAATAAAAAGAAAAGTTTTCATTCCTTGTTCTAAAATCGCGTTGTCTATAAAATAAAATTTTTCTAAAGTACCCTAGAAAGGAAATAAATTTTATCATCGTTATTATGTAGTTAAAATCAACTTCACGAATAAGCAAGAATACCGTCTCTCATTATAATTTTTATTTTTTTTTTTTTGTTTTTTTTTGTATTATCCTGTTAATGAGAAATATAAGTATGCAAGTACATCAATGAAATTTTTGTTTCTCTTATTAATATTTTATTTTTTTTTTTATTTTGTACTAAGATTATCTTATTGCTTCTTGTTTTTATTGTTGTTTTGTTGGTGTAGTTGTATTCTGTTATTTTAGAATTTATCCAATTCTACCTGTGTAGAATGATGAACTTAATCATTATATCCTCTGCTAAAAATAAATATTTTCAATGTCAATTATTATAAAAAAAAGTGAATGTAAAATCTTTGGGTAGGTACCTTATATAAGCTTGTATAACGGAAAAAGTAATTTAGATTCAGTGTAGGTTGATAATAATTTTAATTCTGATTAAGGCTTTTTTGTTGTTTGGTAATAATTTAGTTTGACTAATTTATTTATTTATTACTGAATAATATACAAGTTTTGATCTAATTTCTAAGTTTTGTTCTTTGCTCATTACTTTGTACGCTTGTTGCGCTTATAATAATTTCACTGTTACATTTCAGGAATTTATTTATACTACATTGTTAAAGCATATGAAATAAACTTAATAAATAGACCCCAAACATATTTTAGGAAAAACTACGTCCAATTATAAAATTTATTTGACGTTAGTATTATGAATGTGTTGGTAGTGAGAGGCGGCCTTTTCGTCGGTTTATTACTAATTTGTTGCATACGCCACTTTTGTCTTTTTTTAGCGAGGGGTGCTTTCCATGGTTTTTTAATGGAATCTTTCGGAATCTTTAACCCGTTTTACTATATCTCTTTTAGTTAGTAAGATAATTACTTGTTAATTTGTTCCATGTCCAGATTTCTAGTAATTTACTTGTTCTAGTTTGTTTCAAAGTTGGATATGGTCCAATATTTACATGTATTTTCGAAAAAAATTTTTTGCACGTACTTCCCACCTGACATTTTATTGTTATAAAAACAAAATTAGTGCTACAAGACTTCTATATGACTCCCGATAAGCAGTAAAAGTGTTATAATGATGTTTTCATGGGAATAATGTGATTAATATTGCTATAAGAATGTTCTTATAGCAATTGCGGGAGTTGTTATAATGGGATTTTCCGCAAGTGATACAGCAATGTTTTTATGATTCTAAAAGTGCGTCATCCTATATTAAGAGTTAAAGTGTTGTTTTAAGAATAGATTTGCTGGAATAGCAGTAGTAGTGTTATTATTTTACTGTATTTCTATAATGTTACTAATAAACTTACTGTAGCTTTTAGATAAATATTTTGCGACGGCCATTATTTTCTACAAACGAGGTAAGTTTTTTTTAAATAAACAAAAACTGAAAAGTTTTATTTTGCATTCTTTTCGCAAAAATATAATTTTTACTTAAAAGAATAATTATTTAAATATCAAATTTGATGTTATGCATTAAATAACATACATTATTAAATATTTTAAAGATGCAATTTAAAAATATATTTTCTTTTATTTATTTAAAAATTGGTTATTTTTGAAGGGCATTGTATTTTTTCGAATTATTTTTAAAATAAATGTCAATGAAATTTCATTCCCAGCCAAATTTTGCATTTTGGTCACAATAATTATAAATATTATTACAATTATTTTTTACCGAAAAATATCATTTATATTAGTAACATATTTTTTATATTATTAACTAATATCTATCTTCATTTCTTAGGAATTAAATATAAACTCCATAAAAATATTATTTGAAAATAATAAATAATACCCTTCTCACTCTCGCATAAAATAAATTATTTCAAATGAATGTCATTTCAAAATAAAAACATATACACTAATACATGTATACTAATCCTATAACAATATTACAGCACTTGCTCCGGTGCCTTGTAGGATTCTCCATTTTAGTGCTATAACGTATTTATAATCTTTCGTAGCAATTGCGCAGCACTCAAATTAACATTAATACGGCTATAAGAGTGTTTATACTCATGTTAGGGCTATAAGAGTGTAATATACATGTTACAAAACAAAAGTTCGATTTGCTTGTGTAAGTTTGTTCCATGCATATACCTATTATAATGAAATGAATTCGGAGTATAGTATATAACCCGGTGACATTTCAGATTTCCCTCAGTGTGCTTCCTATTTACATGAAATGAACAACCTTTAGAAGTATAAAAGCTAGTTTATGATAATCATCAAAATAAAAAAAATATGCTTGTAAAGCTGAACGTTCCATTGATAGGAGCAATAAATACACATTGTATTTTATGCTACGATTTAGAGAGAGTTATAGGCTTACCGAAAGGAAATGCCTCCACTTCGTCGCTCCGGTAATGATATTGCTAGCGCTTTAGTTAAAATTTTAAATCAGTTAGTAGAGGATTTTTCGGAACTTAAAAAAATAACAATTTGGAGTGACTCGTGGGGCCATACAAAAATAAAATCAATAGCACAGCACTAAAAATATTTTTGTATTCAAAGAACATAATGTTAGAATATATATCTTAAAAGTTTTCTGAGTCAGGCATTCTAACATTCAAAGGATTGATTGTGTCCATTTTGCAATCGACCGGTTTTTTAAACATAAAGAAATTAGCAGTGCTTTACACTTTATTATATTTTATCATATCTTAAAACAAATAGGGTTGTTGAGTTTGTTGGTGAAACGATGAATTACTGGGCTCTGAGAAAAGAAGAAAAAGTAATTTTTTTTTTTTTAATACAATTATACCAATATACAATATATATATAAAAAAACGAATCTTGCAAAAAAAAAAAAAACAGCAAAAACAACACCAAACAAAATTTGAAGTTCTCATTCCACAATCCACACTTGCAGCAAATATAAAATTGATGCGTGGTTTCTATATATATGTATGAATTAGGGCGTAATTAAAAAAAAAGTGTTTATATATCCAAACACATATGTATGTACCAGTGACGGGGCGTGGAATTTTCAACTGGGGAAGCACAATAAAAGGAAACATTAGTTTGCTTTGGCTTTCCTTTTCTATTGAAATTTTTGCTAAATTCGACAGTTAAAATTGTTCACATCTATTTCTCAAAGTAGTTTTAATTCTGTTTAGGCAGAAAAACGATCGTTCAACTGAAATAGTTGTTATAGAGAAGTGTTATTATTAATTAACAAAGCTTATACTATTCATTAAAAGAGTTGTGTAATTCTGTTTCAATTAAAAATAATAATAGTATTTCGCAAATACTGTTTTTGTTATTAAAATTTTAATCTGAAAATATAACTTTAATTAAGTTCTGATTTTAAGAAAGCAATGTAAAAAAAGTGTAAATATGAATTTTCCATATTAATGTTGGAAAATACAACGTATACGAATTATAAAATTTTATTGAAAAATGCTGATTACACCGTTTTATTGTTGTTGCTATTAGTAGAGCAAGCATTGGCTTGCCATCCTTAACAAATAATTTTTCCTCAAAACTTCCAGCAGAAAATTATTTGTTCTTTCAATAACACTATTACAATGTTCTATTATAATTATTTATAAATTTTTGTATGTTTTACATTTTTAAATTTGTTAACAAATTAATTGTTTCAAAACTGTGTTTCTTTGTTCACATTTCACAAGTTTAAATCTAGCTTACTATAATAATATGCAAGTACAACAACAACAACAACTATTTATAAATTTTTGTATGTTTTACATTTTTAAATTTGTTAACAAATTAATTGTTTCAAAACTGCATAAAACAAAATTATAGCTGAAAATAAACAATGTAGCATTCAGTAACAAAAAACTACAGAATTACTTAACACAAATCAATACTACTCTCTAAAAAAAACCCAAAACTACATACATTATTTATATAAATATTAATTCTCATTTAAGTCAACAACCACAATAATGCATAAAATTAATTCATTCCCTGCTATTTTTTTTATTTGTAATTTCATTTTCTGTCATGCGATATTTTGTTGTTGTTTCCCTAGATAATCTATTTTCTATTAGATATTTTCTAATTATATCAGGTAGATTTGGAATGAATATCAGCAACTCAATCAATTTTTTTTCCTTTTGATTTTTTTTATTGTCGATTCTCTTATTATTTTGTTGCTGTTGCTAAATAGAGGCAGTGTGTGTTGAGTGTATGTATATTGTAAATGAGGAGAATAATATTTAATTTGTCATTACATTTTTATGCTATGTATAATTATTATTATAGCTATATTGGTTGGTAAGAGAACAATGATTTTTAATAGGCATTATTTTCAAATACTTTAAATTTGTGGTTGTTGAATATCTCTTGTTGTCTTGTATGATTGAAAGAATAATAGAAAATAATTATGTTTATATAGGCATTATTTTCTAAACATACATAATGCAGTTAATATCTGTGCATATAATTTTTGCTTGAAATTTTTTTTTCATTCGATTTGAATTTTTGTAGTTAAGTAATTTTTATATTAAATGAAATATATATTTTATATTAAGCTGTAAAAAATAATAAATAATATTTTATTTGGGGAAGCACTCATTCAACTCAATATATGGACGCTTCGTGCCTGGTATGTACCTACATAATCTTGAAACAATTGTGATAGCATAGCTAATATGTAAAATTGAAATTGAATTTTTTTATATGGACATATTATGTTAGAAGAGTATAAAACTAATGTGTGTATATATAACCACATTTCGGATGGTACAGTATATAAAAAAAAAATTTAATTTAGGAAGTAGGTAGTAATCAATTTATACAAATTATTATAATATAACACCTACATGGTCATCATTAGAGATTTCAAATTAATCGTTTTTATAATAATCGGTTAGGCGATTATTCTTTTTACCACTAATCGGTTAATCGGTTAATCGGTTCAAAAATGTACAAATGTTCTATTTAAAAAAGGAAGCCTGAAAAAGAGTAGCTACTAAAACAAAAGAATAATTTTATACCACAATTCAAATTTAATCTTTATTGAAGTAAAATTTAAAAAAAAACAAGATCATTTAAAGTATCAGCATTCAAACGATTTCTAATTTTGGTCATAAAATTTCCGGAAATAGAAAAGACTCGTTCACCATTTGTCGAAGATGGCTGAGTAGTCAATAGGACTTGATAAAAATTTTCCAATTGTTTGATTCTTTGACTAGTTCCTTCTACAATTTTGAAATCTTTTTTGATATTGTACGACTTATTGGGTTTCAGAACCATCAAAAAAGAATCAATAGTTTTTCGTAATGCTCAAATTTTCCCCGAACCAATGGAAGATTTCGCAAATCCTAATGATACTAAAACCAGGCAAAATATCTGAAGACGTCAAATCATATCGGCCAATCAGTATTCTTCCAGTGTTATCTAAAGTGATGGAAAAACTAATCCTACGACGACTTCAACCAATAGTTGAGCAAAAAAAATTAATCCCGGCACACCAATTTGGCTTCAGGCATAAACATTCCACAGTGGAACAAATACATAGAATTGTAAATAAAATAAATGAAGATTAAAGAAAAATTATTGCTCTGCAGTTTTTCTCGACATAAGCCAGGCATTCGACAAAGTCTGGCACAAAGGAATTCTCTATAAATTAAAACAAAATTTGCCATATCACTACTATGAATTGTTAAAAAGCTATCTGGAAAATCGCTATTATTTTGTCAAACAAAATGAATATTTTACCAGCCTCAAAGAAATTCATTCGGGAGTTCCACAAGGTAGCGTTCTAGGTCCAGTGCTTTACTTGCTATACACTGCCGATTTACCGCAAACAACAAACAAAATGATAGCTACATTTGCCGATGATACAGCCATATTTGCATCGCACAAGGATAAGAATGTGGCTTCTGGGCTCGTGCAAGAAAGCTTAAACAATATCGAATTATGGTTGAACAAATGGAAGATTAAAGCCAATGAAACTAAGTCTAATCACGTTACGTTCACATTAAGGAGGGGTACATGTCCTACAGTATTTTTAAATAGTAATGCTGTTCCTCAAACAGAAAGTGTCAAGTATCTTGGAATGCATCTGGATCGCCGTCTGACCTGGAAAAAGCACATCTACACAAAATGAATCCAACTAAGCACAAATTTCAGGAAATTATATTGGCTTGTCGGTAGAAGGTCTCAAATGACACTGGAAAACAAATTGCTGATATATAGGATGATACTCCAACAAATATGGACTTATGGTATACAATTATGGGGAACAGCCAAAAAAACAAATATTGAAATATTACAACGCTTCCAAAATAAGGTACGCGAGCTTTAGTTGATGCACCTTGGTTTGTGCCAAATTACATAATACACAATGATTTGCAAGTGTCGACGGTCCAAGGCGAAATTCACCGACACAGCAAGAGATATCGTGCTAGATTAAATAGTCATCCCAATGTAATAGCAAGTACACTTATGAATATTACACAACATACAAGATTACAACGAAATACACCAGGAGATCTGTAGAAATTTCTTGACATTATTATTAATATATTTTTATTATAAATTAAGAAATTACTTTTATTGGATTGTAATTTCACATGTCTATTATTAACTAAGTCAGTCAAAAACATATTCACTTATTGTATTATTTTTAATTAACATACAGATTGTGAATAAAAAAACAAACAAAAAAAAAAAAAAATAGTTTTTTGCATTTTTTTAAATTCAGATTCAGGTTCAGATTCACCATCAGATACTTCTTCAACATTTAATATTTCTTCTTTTGTTATGTTATTTTCTCCAAATGTAAATAATGTTTCGTGTATTTTACTGGCCAATAAAGTTATATCAGATTTCGAAGTATATGACAAAAATTCATTGGTTTGGGATAAGTACAATTTTTCACAAAATACATGAGAGAAATTGGACCCTTATTTCGACGCTCTGCGATACGTCTTTTTAATATTGCAAACAAATTAAGCGACATTTCTGTATTTATATTCTTCAGCTTTTCGAAAATGTACATAAGAACTGCTTCTGCCTTTAATAAATTCGTATTATTTTTTCCCAATTCATTTACACCAAGTTCCATGGGTTCAAGAATCATTAGCATTTCTTGTAATATTTTGATGTTTTCATCATTGATTTTGGTGGTACCAGTTTCATCTAATACTTTATTAATGTAATCTTTTACTAAAGCGCTTGATCATTGCAACCTGAGAATTCCATCTGGTTCTACAAACTATAATTGTTAAACTAAAAAATAGAGGAGAGTAAATGGAATTTTCTTCATTAATATAATCGGATATAATCGATAATTTTTTTACGATTAATCGATTAATCGAATCATTGGAAAATGACCGATTATTGATTAACCCATTAATCGGAATGAAATCTCTAGTCATCATAATTATTTATAAAAAAAAAGAAACAAATTTTGTAATTTATATTGATTTTTTTTTTGATAAGCAAGATGGATGAGATTGCGTCGTTGGTTCATAAAACATAAGTAATAGGAGAGCAGCAGAAAACAAGTAAACTAATTCACAAAACCAGATAAATTTGAAAATAGGAGAATTTATATATGCATATATAAATAGAAATATCATATTAAGTTCTTATATCTTTGTTTTTTTTGCTTACGTTTTTTTTTTGCAACCGTATACCAGACCGAGAAAGGTGATGCGTTGAATGGGTTAAAAAAAAAATTTTCAGTTTTTTTGTTTATTATTTTTTTTATTTACACAAGAAATAAAAGGAAAGAATAATAAAAGGAAACCTCCATTTTTTTCACGTGTTATAACTGTTAGAATAGTGCAACACAATTTTTAAGCTTTTCCAATTTGGTCAGTTTTACAATTTGATTTGTTTTTGTTTTTTTGTAAAATGTACATGATGACAAAAAATATGAAAATAGAAATATCTGTGTGTAGGTGTGTGTATAATATAATAATTGATAATAAATGATGTAGGTATAGGTACACCAAAAATTATTTAAAAAAAAGTTTTTACCTATATGCATACCTACATCAAACTATTAAAATATATTATATTAGGTATACAATTATTTACTAAGCCAATTAAGATAATATGATATATTATTCATATCATCGATTGAACCAATCTTCTGGCCTGGAATGTAGATCAAAAATTGAAATACTTAGATAATTGGATGAGTTAAAATTATTTTTGTTTTTTTATTTTTCAAAACAGATTTTTCATTGTTTATGCATTGATCATAGCTACAAATACAAACGCATATTATTCTTTTCTCGGCGAAATCATCAAAATAAAAATATCAAAGGAAAATTATTGAAAATAAAAAAAAACGACAATGTGAATTTAATTTTTGTTTATAAAATTGAGGGGTAATTAAGTTATTTCAAGTAAACGTAGGAATTGAGGATTAAGTAAAACAGTGAAAAGTTTTTTCAAAATTCACAAAATTGTCAAGATGTCTAAATGTAGGTATTAAATTTAAATATGTAGGGATGATTTATGAAAATAAATAATTTTTTTGCTACACTTTAATATAAATAAATAGCTATTTGCTACAAATAAATTTTTTAAATTGTCAAAATAGTAAATATCAAAATTACAGAATAGAAAATTCAAAACGTTGATGAACTGAATAACTGATAAGAAAAATTGGAATGATAACATTTACGCGCACATATTATAAAGATGCAATTGCAATTGATGATATAATATAAACGCTAAGAGCCAGCTTTTGCAACAGATTTTGTTGACTGCAATTGCAGTTCAATGTAAACACATACAATTACCACGCGACCTATTAACTCTTTTTTTCTCTATGATAAGCCTATTATTCCTTTTATGAAAGAGAGTTGGTTTAGATAAGTTAAGATATAATTTTGTGATAAATATTTTAATAAATGATTAAACCGTGCGTGAGCATGGGCCTACTAGTATTACTTAAAACATTTAGTACTAACAAAAACTGATCTCAAAAATTGTAGTGTAAGTACCTGCAACAAAATTAGATTACGCTCAAGTTTCATTTTTTAAGATAAAATCTATTTTATACGAAAGGGTATCTTTTACCCTGCAGGCAGTTTCGCAATAAAATACAAAACATCATTTCGTGAAACTGAATTTGAAACTATATCATTGAAATGAAAAGCTTCCCAAAAAATATTACCAACTACAAAAAATTTACATTTTTCAAGATTATCTACTTTATAAGAACGACCTCCAAAAAAAGAAAAAATTAAAGATAGATATAAAATATTTGTTTAATATTGAAATTTAAAGGGTATGAAAGCTGTGTATTTTGTTTATAAAAATTTAATTATTACCCAAATAAAATTAATTTTATTTTATAATTTATTTTTCGTTTTATTTTCGTTTTATTTAACAAACTTGATTAAGTAATATATATATATAAGATAATAATATTTTAAGCTTTTATTCAATTGTAGAAAGATGTGACAAATTTTGCACAAATTTGGAACATGTTGCACACAATTACATATTTTAGTTATTGCTAGTTTGTTCCATAAACAAATTTTTTTGCTCCACGTCGTACAGAGCGAACAAATCAATTCAAAAAAGTGGATATGGAACAAACCAGCAATAAGCCGACGTTTTTTCGAATAAAAAATGTTGAAAAAAAAACATATAAAAATAAAAAAATATAATTGCTTGCAAGTAAAAATGTCGTAAATGTTGACATTTAGATAAAAAAAATATATCAACATTTTTTTTTAAATAGTATATTTTAGACCTAGTTATATAAGGTTAACTTTTATCATTTTCGCAATACAAATTTTAATAGTTTAAATACTATGCCTAGCGGTGGTTTGAAGCTAAAAATACTTCGATAAATCTATGGTGATATTGTACATTAGAAAAAGGACAATATTGAATAAGATTTAATGACGAAATATATGAGCTCACAAATGGCCATAATATATTAAAGTTCAAGCCAAAGACTAAGACGAGCCGGGCATAGAATAAGAATGCCAGAAAATCGTGATCAGCTTAGAATATTCTAGACAAACCCCATGAGGACAAGAGAAATAAAGCCAGACCGAGAAATAGATGGAAAGACAATATTGAAGCAGACGCAAGAAATCTGGAAATAGTACCTAAATTGGAAGTCGAATACAAGAGAAAGAGATAATTGAAGGAAAATTGTGAAGAAGGATAAAACCCACCAAGGGTTGTAATGCTATATATGACGATGATGGTGGTTTGAGGCGACAACCCCTATTGTTATAAGTGTTTTGTTCTTGAAATGTATATGTAATAAAAAAAAATTAGATAAGGGTATTCGCTTTTTCCAAAAATTGACATGTTATGTATATATTGAAGATCTTAAACTAGGAGATCAAGAGATTAAAAAACCAAGGTTATACACTTTTTCCAGAATATTTATATAAATGTGTATGTGACATTCTTAATTAGCATGGATTTTAGAGTTGAATTCAAAGTTAGGGTAATACGCTTTCGAAATGAAATAACTCCCCAAATTTTTTTCCTATTCGACAATTTTTTTTCAACATTATTTTTTCGACCCATACTCACCTAATGGTAGTATCACAAAATAATCGAAGAGTGGAGTAAAAAATTAATTTTGGTAGGTACCAATAATATCGAATTAGTTAGTAGTTTTTTTAGTTTAGTAGTACGAATGAGCACAAATGATGATAACTAACGTTGAAATTTTCGATGGAATATGTAAAGCAAACAATTAATATTATTCTGCAAAAAAAGTGAAAAGAGATCGAAAGAAGTGAAGGCTGCGAAGTAAAAATTAGAAGAAGGTCAGAGTTTTAAAAATAAATTTATGGAAGTGAAGTTCAGTGATTGTGATTTATTTATTTTTTTATATACTATATTAATAAATAATGTAGTATATATAGCAAGTATATATAACTAGATACGTACTTTTTCGTAATTATTACATATTATTATATATTACATAATATATATGTAGATGTTGCTGGGTCTTTTTTACAAAATTTAAGATGTGTCTCTGTTTAATATAATTATGTAATTAGAAAATTTTTATATATAAACCACATAAATTGTTATTTTTCCATGTTTCTAATACAATAATTCTGCTTTAATATTAATAAAATATAATACAATAAATGTGTTAAAATTTTTAGGAAAATTGCAAAATACATTAAATAACGTGAAAAACTGGACGAAACAGTGGCGTCCAACGTATTAAATTAAATTATTTATTTTATTAATTCTATAGTCTTAGGGAAAAAGTAACACACCAGTTGCAGCTGCGTTAATATTTAAGTCACTACTGTGAAAAGCTCTCTAATAACACATTTTAGTCTTATAACTTTACTGAAAACTTTAATTTAAAATTAGAGTACAATTACTGAACTTGACAAATTAATTAGTGACTGTAGTACTACTAAGGCCATAAAATTGAATATTGTATGTACCAAATGTACTGAAGTATATTGGTATACATCTAGAGATGTAAAATATAATTCGAACTCGTATAAAATAATAGAGAGTTAAATATCAAATATATGGAAAATTTCATTGGCTCGGATGTTCTTGACAGTAACAGTGTCAGGAGCTTAGCCTTTTTAAATAGAGTAGATCCTTTTATGCTTTCACTTACACACACTTTGACATAAACATTTTGAAAAAATAAAATACTCTTGTTAATTTAACAAATTTATTTTATTCCGTCACGTGTTTCAACCTTTTGGTCACAATCATGGATCATAAATGGAGAATAGATACACTTTATTCTAAATAGTACCAAATTATTCCAATTTTTTTTTTCTTTTATTTCATCCTAATGAATGTGTTATTAATAGTGTTATTTTTTTTATTTATTTCGTTATTTTTTCAATTGAGCCGTACAGAGTTATATTTAAATACAATAGTTTTTTTTTTTTTTTTAAATACAGTGCACAAAAAAAATAATGATAGTACGAAATTAATATAAAACCATACCAAAGAAGACTAATAATCATAATTCAACAAAATAATTTATATATTATTAATAGTAAATAAGCTTTTGATTTGGAAGCAAGTTTTAAAGCCCATATGAGTATACCACATTCACTTATGGATTATTAATCAAATCTATAAATTATATAAAAATAAAATTAGAAAATTGCTAACACCAATTTGTATACATATACAATGTATTACGTACACGATACGATACGAATACGATACATCTTATACGATACATCTTAACTAAGAAGTATCCGAGATCATCAATCACAAACACCACATAGCTTAGACTTATAACTTTTCAAGAGACGGGTGAATACATTATTTTTTAACTATCTGTATAATAACTATTGTCTTATGTATCCTAACTATTCTATTCTATTCTCTTCTATTCTACTCTATTCTATTATATTGTATTCTACTATATTCTATTCAATTCTATTCTATTATATTCTATTCTATTCTGTTCATTACAGTACGGTATTGCTTTACAGTATGGTATGGCTTGTTGGGGGCATCATACTATAATAAAATACACCCTCTACTTATAATTAAGAAATGTGTTATCAGAAATATTTGTAACAAGATTCGCTTCCATCCAACATTTCAATTATTTTCGAAACTTAACATCTTACCTGTTAGACATTTGTATTATTTCAAAACTTTAAAAAATGTTTTTTTAGGAGCGGATATTTAAACTCTAAAATCTCTAGTAATCACAATTTAAAAATCAATCATAACCTGTTAGTTAACATTCCTAATTTCCGCACAACGAATTTTCGAAATTCTTTCTCCATAGTTCCAGGTAGACTATTTAACAAACTTACACACGCAATCGGAATTTTACGTAATAAAAATGTTTTTTTAAACTTGTCTAAGTCTTGGCTTCAGGGTTTAATCATGATGAAATCGAAATTCTTCTAGAGGTTTTAGTATAACAATATTGTGAATTATAATTTTTTCTTGTATTATTAACTATTTCTTGTCCCTCTTTTTGATTTGTGAATTTTATTTTATTTTATCAGCTTTTACTTAAGTTATTTTATTAAATTCATTTCGTGTTTAATACTTGTTTTTATGATTTCAATTTAATTTATGTTTTATTTTTTAATATTTGAATATTTTTGAATTTTTTAATTATTGAACTTATATTTTGTTTGTGAATAATTTAATTTTTCTTTCACATACATACACATGCTGTTTTATCTTAGTTCACTTATTTTTTTGTTATTTTTTTTGTTCTCTCTTATTACATAGCTAATTTGTGTATTATTTTTATATGTTTTAGTATATTGAATTTTTAATACTTTATTGTTACCCCACAATAAAACTTTGTTAATTTCAAATTGTAAACTTTTATTGAAGTGGCGCTTAACACTATTTTCTAAATAAAAAGTTTCACTAACTATTCTCTTATTTGTAAAGTAAATTTATGTAAAAATCGCTCTATATTTGTAATATGTTAAACACTTTAACTGTAAATTTGAGAATAAAGAATTTTAAAACTTTAAAACTTAATTTTTATTGTATTCTATGCTATTCTACTCTATTCTATTCTATTCTGATCTATTCCATTCTATTATTTTATTCTATTCTATTATATTCTATTCTATTCTATTCTATTATTTTATTCTATTCTATTATTCTATCCTCTTAAAATTTTTATTTATTTATTTCCTTACTACCTCTATCCTTATTTGTAATTCTATAAGTGGCTTGAATTCTGCCTATTCCATTATTTGGACTTAAAAAGAAAAAAAAATGCAGGTTACCAATAAGTCCAAATAATATAATATGATCTTAGTAAATATAAGCATCATGAAAATAATTATGTCAATTGCCCTTGAAATTACAAATACCAATACAGAAATTAATGATTGAAAACTGGTTTCAGAATTTATTATAAAATTATTTTCCAAAGCACAGAAGTAAAGGGAATTATCTGAAACGAAACTATGTTAAAGGATGTTGACGTTAGCTTAGGCTATTGACATTCCACATGCTTTTTTACATATACAATATAATCATGGAGGTGATCAAATATAAATTTATTTTAATTAAACCAAATGACGTCATTTATATTTATTAATAGAAAACTATTTATCTAAACCAAATATGTATGTTTGCGATTCACGAAAATAAATTGAAATTCGAGTAAAAATAAAATCTATATATATCACTAAAATATTTATTTACTTTTAGAATAACAAAAGTAAAAATATTTAATTAAATAAATAAAACTTGAAAATTTTCTAAATATTATTAACCCTTAATTGAAAAAATTCATTTTTGTAGGATAATTAATAATCTTGAGTCAAAATATATCTGATGGTCAAATCACATCGTAAAGTAGAATGACTTAACTACAGATATTGACTACAATTTTTTATAGTAAAACATGTATCTTGGGCACAATTCAATTTTGATAATTATGAAAACTCAAGTAAATCTGGTTTTTAAATACAGTGGTCTGAAATGTTTCAGTATACAATTAGTTGACGTTTCGTTACTGATTAGTTAAAATGCTAATAAATTTGGATCCATATCTAGACGATATGAATATTTTTCAGTTTTATTTTTAATATATTGTTAAAAGATGAATTATTTAAATCCAGCCTTATTCTGCTGCATAATGAAGCATTGACGATTGATATATATACTTTGGACTGGCAATATTCAATTATTTCATTATTGTAGGTACAAAAAACTATAAATATCCCGTAAATACAGATTGACCTGACAATAGCTTTATATACATCTAATTTACACTCCAAAGACAACTTGGAGTAGCGTCCTATCAGCCAATAAAGTAGCTTGAACTTTATTCTTAACTTCTCGTTTTTGCTGATAATCTGAGGTGTCCAAGTCATTAGTCCAAGTGCATATTTCAATACTTTAAAGACTCACAGTGTATCAAATTTCTGTTGTTGAATTGAATGGGAGGACAACTTTCTTTACAGTTGCTAAAAATGGTATGAATAGATTCATGTGATTTGATTCTTCAAGTTTGAATCAGTTTTGTATATCTAGCAGCTTATACTGAATTTTTGTTTGAAGTCAAAATA
The DNA here is from genome assembly GCA_963942445.1 of Argyra leucocephala. Classification (NCBI taxonomy): domain Eukaryota; kingdom Metazoa; phylum Arthropoda; class Insecta; order Diptera; family Dolichopodidae; genus Argyra; species Argyra leucocephala. The sequence continues at coordinate 73,823,234 of OZ012680.1, forward strand.
ATGGACTTTTCAGCTATTTAATAGATGAAAACTGTATTTTCAAAACACTGCTTTACACCAAAATTATTCTAAAAAGAAAAATTGCATATGTGATTTTTACTTTGCTGTGTAAAAATTAGTTGGGGTATTCTTTTTATACAGTATTGAAATACTAAATATAAACGTGTGTTTGATAGCTCATTTTTGGGTGCATTGACAACTACTTTATTTCGATTCTATTATCTTTCGCAATACACAAATGTGACTTTTTATAATAGACTAAAATAAATTTATAATTTGAAGAAAAAAAAATGGTTCACACGCAATAAAACCCTAAGATACCTTTCTCTAGGTAGTCATATTGAATTAGATTTTTTTCTTTAAAATAACGCAAACAGAGCAAGCTTAAAATTTATACAGAATACAGATCAATTTGATCCAGGCTTAGGTGTTGCGGGTTAAATTCGTTATTTATATTTACAATCGATTGAATAAATTCAAAAATTTACAAGGTATATAATTAAATTAAAATAATTCTTTTATATAAATTGAAAATGAAAATATAAACCATTATTTTTAAAATTAATACACATGTATAGGACTAACGACACACACACCTATATAAACCTATATAATATAAATTATTATAATATTTCTTTTGTGTTGTTCTGAAAAATGTAACAAAATATCACATAATACGAACTTAACTCTAAAATAAGGGTTACATGTAATTACAAAAAATGAAAATTTAGCAAAATTCTTCTAACCTTTCTCTTAAATTTAAATATTTACTGGCACACACGCACACTGCCATGTACATTGGGTAAAATTTATTATACCAAAAAATAAACATATTTGCGTTTATTTAACTTTTCATGAAATTTGAAAATTTGTTTGTATATATATTTATTTGTTATACTGGCGGTATATATATATATTTTGTATGTATTATTATTTTATTCGCGACAGTATAAAAAAAATTAAAAAAGCATTTTCAAAAACATTAACAGTTTACTAGATTTCTATACACCACTATAATACATATCCATCTACACACATACGTAGGCAGATAATTTGAAAATTTATGTTAAAAAAGTGTTTAAATTTTAAATGAGTTAGAGATGAAATGGATAGGTATTTACTTCAGATTTAATTTTAAAGATTGTATATAAAATATTCAAGGGACTAATGAAAACAATTAAGTAAAAAAGAAGAAAAAAATAAACAAAAAATACAATAAAAAACAATTTTAAAATAAAATTTAATTTTGTTCCTTTCAATCATTTTGTAAATACGATATTTAAAAACATGTCATTAGTTCGGGTTATTTTTAAATTTGGTATACAATTGTTTATACTCCAATATTTTACCTAAAGGTTCCAGTTTTTTTAACTGCAAAGTTTTTGTGGATAGGTGGGCGTGGTACCAGTAACCCAACATATACTGAAAAAATACCAGAATGATAAAGTAGTATACTTAAAATGTCCACTAAAAGATGACGATTTTCAAGTTGTAAAAGAGAGGATGTCACATTAGGGTTGCTGATAAGACGAACGTCACGCTTCTGAACTTTATCTAGAAAATTTAGTGCGGTTCGTGATGCTCCGACCCATATATGTGAATTGTATTCCAACTTGGGTTGTATATATGGATTATAGATATTTATGTCCATAGGAGAAAAATATGTTTTGCAGCGACCCAACAAACCCAAACATCTCGCGGTATTTTGAGCAATATCAAAGATATGGTCATTCATTATCATTTTATTGTTGACCTGCATGCCCAGCTTTGAGTTTTGGAGGTGTTAAACTTTATTACTTTTTTACGAGTGGAAATTAATGGCTAAATCATCAGAAACTGGTATTGTAGAATGTGTAAATCGAAGTAAATTGGAGGATGCTACTAGAGTACTATCGTCTACAAAACTATGGATAGTATTGAAGATTTGTTGAAGAAGATCATTGATAAATATCAAAAAGAGATGAGCAGGTGATGAAGCTGATTTTTGTGGAACACTAGAGTTAATATGATATTTGCCAGATATACATCCGTCTTTTAAGACACGAATCGAACAATTCGACGGATTCGAGGGACTTCAATCCATTTTATATTTTTTTTTTATTTTTATATAATTCCAAGTCTACGGGATGAACACCCTAAGTTTGCTTTTACACAGAGATTTGGAATACACAATCACATACAATAACTTTTCTGCAGAACTTTGGTGGTATAGACTAATTTAAATGTGGAAAACTATATCTATTGTAGAGTACTTCGCCTTCATAATAGCATAGTTCCATTTTATTTGTAGTGATAACCAAAACTTTCAACTATTTATCATTTATTTTATCCCAAAGATAAAGGGTACTGGATCAGGTCGAAAAATCCAGAAAGCATTTTTTGCCTTCGTCGGGAATGGAACCTGAGACCTTTCGGTTGAAAGGCAGGTGCTCTACCTACTGCGACACTCAGCGTGTTATGGAAACAGAACCCGGGCTTATGGCTTGGCATTTTGATAAAAGATCCAATGTCACTCGAAAGGGAACCTAAATTTTATTCTCTAACAAAAACTCTAATGCATGTGGAAGGGGTGAGTTATTCTAATTTATGTGATATGTAATTATTAAACATTTACTCGAAATTTGGTTAAATAGCAGTACCGCTATTGTTTTCAGGTACTGAAAATATTCACTAACCATGAAAAATTATTGTAATAACCCCCACTAGTCTATACCCAATAAAATTAGTAAATACAAGATATAAAAGTATCTACCAATATTACGACCAATATTTTTGCAGTAAACTAGTATTATGTGTATTTTTTTATTCCCCGGTATCCAGTTGGATACTGGTTTATTCCTATTAATTATTTCCAGATATAGCCTGGTTTTGCCTAGTACAACACTAATTTGATTTGTTCCTGAATATTTTAAATACCAATAAGTTATATTTGTACTGATTTTTAGAAAATATTTATTGAAACATTCGGTGCTCAGAATCGTCTCAAATTTCATATACCTGAACTAGAATTACAATCATTACCGTATGAACTAGAGTCGAAGTTTTACATTGAAATTAAGCAGAATTAAATGTAGCTTTAAGCGTTGTTTTTGTTAAATCGTTAGGCTGTATTTGGAGTATTTTGAATATCTAAGTCCAATAAGCTTTTTTACAGTTAGATATTTCAATGTTGGGAAATCGATAAAATTACAAAAGACTTACTGGTTAAACGTATTTGTTTTTTACTGGATTTTCCAATATTTTTACTGGTACCCGAAAAGTTATACTGGTGCTGATGGTAATCATAATGTGATATTGTGATTTACTGATTTTTTGCTGGTACTGGAATTAAACCAACCCTGGGTACAGTGTCTAATGTGCATATTATATTAAGGTCATCCCTCATATAATTAAAAGTCAAAATGACAGAAATTTAATGGCATTTTCAAATTTATTTTTGGTAGACTGGGCTGATCAAATTGAATGTAGAAAATATACATATTAACAAGGATTTTCGTATTTAAAATATAAATTATGGATGGAATAGAAAAATCATATCCAAGCAGATGTGAAGCTACGCAAAATTGACTAGCTGATTGAATACAATTCTCTGATATATATATACTAGACAACAAATAATTAATTTATGATATGACATTAAATTGATATGACCTTTACTAATCTAGCTATGGAGCATGGCCAGCAATTTCGTTATGTTTTTATTTTGATTTTATTTTGTATTGAACTATTCCAGCGATTTAGGCAATATAGTAAACCATAAAGGAAGGTTCATCACAACTATAAACGGCAAAAAATCAAACCATATTATCTACTCACCCAAATAAATTAACTGATAAAGAATTTTGAAAGTGGGCCGTTTCTGAAATGAGAAATTCGAAATATTTCGTATAGTTTCTAAGTAGTTATCATTACTTGCCTATTGACAACTACTTCCACCACAGTATTATTGGCAATCAATCACAACAAAACAGTTAAATTTGAAGAAAATTACTTGAATGCTGATTTGTAAAATTTATTTATATATTTTGAATTTTGAAAGCTAAAATAAAGGACTAGGAGCTAAATTTAAACGACTAAAAAATGTTAATTTTGCTATACCAAAAACAAGTGAAACCTCATTGAATCTATGAGCTCAGAGTGATAAATATTTTTATTTTAAATAGTATCTAAATTTATGTTATATGTACATAAAAAAAATCAAAAAAGTATACGAAAATTTAATTGACCGTAAATAGTCTACGCGCAGGAAAAAAAGTACATTTTAGTTCCATTGAATATTTGACTGATTTACCAATTATTCTATTAAAAATTTATCAAAAACGTAAATTCTGGTGTGGATAGCTCAAGTTTTATTCACGTTTTGTGAATTTCATTTCAATTCGAAAGAAGTGTTACTAAAATCTACAATGGATGTATATGGGCCAAAAATGTTTCATTACAAATTACACAAGGAGTGATAGAATTAATTTAACTCTTAACCACTGTTGTAAAATCAGTCATACAAACACTCTTTTTGCTCCGCAGCAGCTCTTTTATAAATTGCATATAAATAAATAAAATGCAATCAATAATTTGTTCTCATGAATAACCAACATAAAATTAAATATTTTTTTTACTGTCAGATTTATGCTTAGAGTAAGCACATCAAACGCCTATTGCTAGACGAAGCCTTGCTTCATTTAATTGCGCAATAAGTCATCATCTAGTAGGGTTAGTAAAACACCGCCGACTTTTATTAGAAAAATCTAAAAATAAATTAAGCCAGATACATGGTTTTTGTTTACATTTATTAAAAATACTTCCAAAAGTTAGACCAAAAATATGAAAGCTAAAAAGAACAACAGTTGCTAGTTAGTCTTAGTTGTACGTACATTAAAACGTAATCGTTTTTTAACATTTAAAACACTTAGTTGTCGATCACAAGAACTAGAGTTCAAATTTACTTCACGGAGCATTCTAGTAATTGGCTCGAAGCTACCATATTCAGTAGGGTCGAAGGAAATGTGGAACAACTCAACGGTTCTGAGATTATTCCGATTGGATGTTTCAACTAAAAAATTTTAAATATCAGGGGCTAGCGTCTTATCCAAAAGGATCTGGTGAATAAAAGAGATATCTTCGAGAACCCCACGATCAGACAACGACTGTAAGTCATTGAGCTTAAGACGGTATGAATAAAGTGGTAATCGCAATGGATCATTTCGCGAAAAGTTACTCAAAGCGAAACGTAAAAACTTTTGTTGAACCGATTCAATTCGATTAATGTCAAACAACTAATGTGGAGACCACACTTGATTGGCTTATTCAAGGGTAGGTCTTACCTATGTAACACAAAGATGTTTTGTGAGGTAGGGATTAAAAAATTCTTTAGACCTTCGTTTAATGAAACCTAAAAAAGAAATTGCTCTGCTCACTATTTTATCATAATGTAGCTTAAAGGTCAGTTTAGGATCAAATGTTAACCCGAGGTTTATAATAGAATTCGCGCTTGTAAACAAGCCACCATTTAGCTGGTAGTTTAACCAAATTGTCCGAGCGGAATTTCTCCTAGATGGAATTTCTCAAAAGTAATGACTTGGCATTTAGAAGTGTTCAATTTAAATCCATTTTTTGAGCTCCAAGAAGCGAAATTGTTAATATCGTTTTGTAGGTTTAAGCAATCCGTCGAGGAAGATATAATAGATGGTATTGTAGTTAAGTTGTATCGATTTGCATACCCCAAACGCTCTTATGTCTACTTAGAAATAGGTTATTTCAAAAACGTAGTTTTGCAAGTCTATATAAGATGATATATGCCTTTAATGGAATTTCTGTGATAGCTTTTGCGGGGTAAAATATCTTATGTGTATTTTAGATGCGGTAGCGTTTTTAGAAGACCATCTAAAGTAATTTAGAAGAACATCTTAACTATACTTAAGAGCTTTGATTTAAGAATGAACATAAGGTGAAACATGATCCTCTTCAAAATTCGTTACAAAAGAGATATGAGGACCGGACCAGATAAAAAATAGACATATACTTTTAGGCAATCAAAAATCTCTTTATCTCATTTTTTGCTTAAGTCGACTTAAGATGTTATGCATTTTGGATAGAGAATTGATTGCATCTAAAATATTGATTGTAGCAGTATGTATGATGCGGTGCTGATATACCGTGCATTCCAGAGCATGCCTTTAAATTTGGTAGAGGGAAATGAAATGCCTTTAAGTTTTTTAGCTTCTTCCATTTACTATAATTAAAGTATCAGTTAATGATAAATAGTCATTCAAAAATACTTTAACGAGTTTTTAGTATTTTGTGACACTTAAAATTGCAATTTTTTATCAACCCTCCTCTCCCTTCATAATTAATATTTTCATTCATTAAATTGAAAAATCAAAATGCAAATTGGTGAAAATTGAATTTTTTTAGATAAAACTTACGAAATTAATATGCAAATTATTTCATTATTATTAGAACCAGCGTAGCTAGCTATTTCTAAGTAAAATTAGAAAAACCGAAAAAAATCCTTTACAAAAAAATTTTCTTTCTGTAGTGAAAATTGCAAGGAAAACTCATTTTTGTTTTTTTAAATGAATATTATAATTTAAAAAAAAATTATTTAATAATTTTAATTCCTAATTAAAATTGAAATGTAAAATTAGTATTTTATAATTATCATTATAATTTATAAAATATAGTTTTAATTTCTTTTTTTCATTATTTCTATTCCTCTCTGTTTCACTTTGTTACTTATGTAAAAAATTTTAATTTCAATTTAAGTTTATTTCTTTGTTTTGTACTTTTGTTTTAATTTTTCTATAAATGTGTAGCTAATTTTGAAATATTTCTTAATGAAATTTAAATAATAATTAAAAATATATAAAAAAAATATTCATTTAGAAGAAATTTGAATATGTGATTAGTAAAACACCTCTGGCTACTTGATTTTACTTTGTTATGTAATATATGCCAGTATTTTGGTAGTGCTATTCAAACAAATTTGATTTTCCAAATTTTCTTTTTATAACTTCGGTATCTCAATATTAATAGAATCTATTCCATCTGTAATAATAATTTTTTCCTCATAATTATTGCCATCGGAAGCATCTCCAAATCCGGAGAGTACAAAATCTCAATATCGTATGTAATTCCAACTTTGAAATTGCACAACTACAATTAGAAATATTCTAATTTCGTCACTAGTTTAAGTGCTTTGCTGTTACAATATTCAAAATTAATTTTCTTTCTGGCTGAAATTTTGATTCAAAAACATCAGAAAAAATGGTCAAACATACAAAGAAAGTGTACCCAACCCAACATTCAAAATATAATCATTATTATAATAAAAAACAATACTATAATGTTTGGAACTAATTTAAACATAAAGTGTGAGTTCAAGCCCTCTTAAAAAAACAAAAAATATATAATTGTACGTTTTGTGGAAAAGGATGAAATGAAATGTGTCTGCGTTGTTATTTGGTCATGTAAAAGATGCAAACGTGTTGTTGCTGGCAGCGCCTGGGTATATTAGAAAACAGCAGCTGCTTCAGTAAGACCACCTGTCAAAGATTTAAAAGAAAGCAAGGAACAATAAGTTGCTTTTAAATATTTATAAGACACCTTAGGCTTAAAAAATTTTTAAGTGCATAATACCTGTGCGTACAATTTTCAGTTGTTAAACGAAAAATTTTAAATTTGCACAGCTATAGTATCAAAAACGGTAATTGTGATAGTCATCCAACACATACAGTTAATTAGGTGTATTAATTAGAAAAAATGTGATGAAGATGACGTTGCTCTAGTTTCAATTCCTTCGTAGCTGTAGTGGATATTGTTTAGACATAATTTTTCTAATCCGACCTTTTTTAACCCTCCGTAGCCCAAGTGAAATTTAAAGATAGATCATTTATAATATTTATTTTCGTAAAATACTCCAAGGGCTCACCCATTAAAATATTTTTGCTCTAAAATGGATAACCCTGTGTATTGAAAAAAATGTAGTTTCTCATTCATTCATTCTCATAAGAAGAAGAACACATTTTGAAAAGCGATATCTTAAAACCGACCCGTATAAATATATACTAACGTTTTATAAGAAAAATTATTTGCTTGATCATAATTATCAACAGGTAGGTAGGTAGGTAGGATTCCACTTGCTTCTGGAAAGCCAACTAGCACTTAATTGTGTCTTTCTGATACCACGACTCAAATGACCAATTTATTGTTGTTGGTTGTTATAGGGGATCATTCTCTCATTTTTACTTTCCCCAAGGATTCAGTATTATAGTCACTTTGAGTGATTAAGAAGGTTGATCAGATCTCAGAATCCTATGTTGGTGGGGAAAGCCTCACCTAAAACCCGGGGTCTGACTCAAGCTAATGCTGTGCAACTGCTGTGGAAGTGTTCAAGAGTTTCATTCTAATTTTTGCAGCTGATCCAATGGGGATTGAACGGAATACCTAGATTCGCAGCATGGCTTCCTATGGGCCAACGACCTGTACTGATGGCTGTTGCTCTTGATATATGAGTACGGAACCTGCCTCATCCCGTCTCATAAACGATTTGTTTGGTTTTATTGATATTATACGAGGGCCATGTTTTCATCGAGGTCGCACAGGTATGTAGCCTATGCCACCTTTCATTAGCTCTGACCAGAAATTTAAATGGATGTGCTTCCTGACGACTCTAATTTTTTTTATTTTTTTTATGATCTTGACAGTAACTTAGGTAGTATAACCTTTTCGTGCTTAATTAAGCACGGTACTGCAATTTTACACTACAATATCTACAATATTTCGAGTATTTATTTACTGGCTTATGTAGTCATTAAATGTGGAAAACTCCTACTATTGTCAGGAACTAAGCCTTCTTAAATAGAATAGCTTCATTTTATTTAATTTGTTACCAGATTATACTCTCAATTATTTTTTATTATTATTATATCCCTTTGACAAAGGGTACTAGACCAGTTCAAAAAACCAATGAACCTTTTTTTTTTGCTTCACCGGGAATCGAACCCGGAACCTTACCTAGGCGCTCTACCTACTGCGCCACCCAGTGTGTGAGAGTTAATGATCTCCTCAAAGGGTCTGTCAAGATTTAACCCTTACCGTTCATCGGATCACTTATTCCCATCTATATTTGTGCGACCAGGAACTCAGAGTAGAGAAATCAAAAAACGGTTATCTACGCTTTAAATTTCAATTTCATTTCGGCATTGTTCCACCAGCTTAGAACAGATAGATAATTATCAATAACTACATTATATTTTTATAATTATTCTAAAACGAGACAATATTTCTTTACAACTACACTAAATACATAAACTTTTACCGTTTACCTATTATTACCTCTATGAAGAACATGGCTTTTATTATACGATATTAATTTTCAAGATAGTCCCAATAAAAAAATCAAACAAAAAAATTCCATTAAAAATTATTTTGATCATATCAACTTCAAAAAAATTTCAAAGATACAAAAATTTATTTATCTTTTCATGACAACTTCCAGCTGTTTACCTAATTTTCAATTTTAAATTAGAGACGGTGAACAACACTTTGAATTTTCATTTATGAACAAAAACTTTTAACTCTGCTTCTTAACTTTCCAAATTTAATTTTTTTTTTTGTATTTTTCGTAGAAAATCTCCTTAAATGGAACTTTTAAATAAAAGTTGATGAATAATAGGTGCTATAAATACTGATATAAAGAGTATTATTATCACAGATCCAGGTTCATACAATTCAATGTGAATTAATTATTTAAAATTAATTTTCTTACAATAATAATGTTGAAGTGATTCTATTCATACATACCTACTCTTTACATACATATTATATACATTATAATAAGTCTGAAAATTTTGTTAATGCGGTGGGCTATAAAAGTAAATGACTTCAATTTTGTTGTAGGTAAAGTAAGTTATCGCGTATCGCGTTTACATTTTATTCTTCATGAATAATTATTATTGATTTAAGGAAAAATCTCTTTTGTATACTAAAAGGGGGGAGGGGTGGAGGTGTAATTTGAGAAAATGAATTACAATATTGTTTAGATATAGAACCATATAACGATGATAACAACAACAACAAATATTCTTTATGAGTTTTTCAGACTACTGTTCATTAGATCAGAATAACGCGAGAAGAATTTATATCAGAGGAAAATTACATCTTCTTTCTTCGTATAGTGTTAAAGAGAATTAGGATTTCCATGATTGGATCAGCTTTATGTCCGCGGATGGGGTATCAATGATGATGATGATCAATAGAATTCGTGATTGTTTTGTCCATAGTTTTTTTGCACGTTTACACGTTAACCCTTTTCAAGCAGTTAACCGAATCAAGCAACACCATCTATGAATGTTGCTATTGTATTTGGTTTTCTGAATACTGAAATATTAGCGGTATACCAGACCACTTAGGAGTATTGGAAAGCAGAATACTGAGAAAAGTATTTATACCCAAAATAAATGACAATGGTAAGATCAAGGGAGCAGCTATAAGCACTAATTGACGGACATAATATTGTAAAATAGATTAAGGCAAAAATAATAAGATTCATGCCATGTAGACATGTAGACATGTAGACATGTAGACATGTAAGACCCTGTAATAAAAATATAAATAATCGAATGATGCCAAAAAGAATATTAGACGCAATAGTACATAATACTAGAGAAAGAGGTGAACCAAAATAAATATAGCTGGACGAAATAGAGTAAAACTGTTGCAAGATTGAAGGATAACTGATGGCGGATTGTTAATCAAGTTAGAGCAGTATGGAGGAAAGTTCTAAACGAGATTAAACCTGACCCCGTATTATAGAACCGAACAGATATAGAACAGATAATGATGATGAAAATCTTTACAGCTATTGTATAGGTCACTCAAGCAAAAGGTTTCAGGTTCGGTTCCCAACGGAAAAAAAAATACTTTATGAACTTTTCGACTTGGTCCAGTACCTTTTGTCATTAGAATAAAATGAATGACAAAAAATGATTGAGAGTATACATATCGTGGCATGAGAAAACGTTTGTCGAATGTCACATTTTGACGAAATTGACTTTTTGGGTTAATTTTATATTTCAAAGCATGCTCTTTCTAATGCTCTTATCGAATTGGCTCTAGAATCTATATTTTTGGAAATACTAGATAGCAAGTTGTCGTATGTATGCCGATTTTGTTGCAATATCAAAAACGTTTGTCGTTTGTATTACATACGATAAAAGTTCATACAAAACTTATAAATTTTTGTTTGCAAAACGAATGTCGTATGTAAGTGAGTAAAATAGGTTTGTTTTTATTTGAAAAATCAACTGTTATCTGTTATTAAAGTAGGTTCTGAATCTTAAACGAAAAAAACAACTTAATATTAAATATTTTGTGAAAAATCGCAAAGATCTGGATGAAGATGAATGTGAATAAAGCACAGATGATAGAACATCAAATAGTGAAAAAGAATTGCCTTCGTCTATATCATGTTAGTAACAAACTCAATCGTATTCAATGTTTAATGTAAATTTTATTAAAAAATTTAGCGATCGATTAAACACCAAAAATATTCAAGAAAGGGAGAAGGTGTCCTGATCTTTGGAAATCAAACATTTAAAAGAAACTTCGGCAAAGTGGAAAGGAATATATTAAGCGAGATGGCAAAATTGTTACAGAAAAATTAGTTAAGACGGGCCAGAAAAATTAGTTAAGTTGTAATAATTCTATTAATGCCTAAAAAATTTGTCAATAGGAGAAAGACATTACTATTCATCAACAGTTTTGGAGCTTAAGTGATGAAGAAAAGAACAGATTTTATAGTCAATACGTGAAGCGACGGGAGTGTAAGAATATACGCAATGGGGTGCAACGAAAGACTGTTAATAGAAAAGAAAGCGGATTTAACTACAACTTACCTTGTAAAGAACGAATAATTCAAACTTGCAAAGAATTTTTTTTATCTACATTGAACATCAGTGAGCGACGTATTTATTAATATTTCAAAAAATGTCTCAATCAACAAACTGGTATACCCTTACCATCTAAAAGATCATAAACTGGAAGAAAAGGTATTGAAAGTAACCAAATTGACAAAGTAAAAGAACATATTTCTAGTATTCCTACAATAACATCCCATTATTGCCGATCCAATACTTGCAGGAAATATTTGGAAAGCCATCTGAATATTTCAAATATACATACCTTGTATAAAGAGAAATATGAAAATCCAGTGTCTATTTATATTTATAGAAGAACTTTCAATTACTCTTTCAACTTGTCTTTCTATGTTACAAAAAAGGATCAATGTGATCTTTGTGCTCTAAAACGAAGTAGTTCCGAAAATCAGTTGAATGAAAATGAAAAGTTTTTAAATCATATGGAATTTAAGAAGTTCATAAAGGCTGATCCAGATTTGGATAGGAAAAATATAGATTTTACAAAATGTGTTTCAACTACCAAGAGGGTGGGTACGTATCTAATTTTTATTATAAATGGAAACTATCAGTATTTAACTTAACTGCAACAACAATAATCACCGGTAAATCCAAGATTACTTATTGTGCTATTTGGAGTGAAGCTATTATGGGGAGGACAGATAACGATATAGCCAATGCTCTAATTAAAATTTTAAGCGAAGTACTCAAAGATAACTCTGAGTTAAAAGAACTTGTTCTTTGGAGCGATTCATGTGTTCTACAGAACAAAAATCAAATTACTTCAACCGCACTGATTCAATTTTTGTACGATAATAAAAACATAGAAAAAATTACTCAAAAATTTTCAGAACCTGGTCATAGTCAAATTCAAGAAGTAGACTGTGTTCACAATGTAATTGAAAAACATCTGAAAGATATGGAAATTCATAGTCCACTAACATTAATAAAATTATTAAAAAATATGAAATATTAAAATGTAACTTTAAGAATTCTACAAATTGATAAAAGGCATTTCAAGCTTTACAGCAGGAAAGCTTTGCTATTTTGTTTTCAGAAAGTCCCATTATCGAAACTGAAAATTTTAGAATTTACTAATGAACACTATGATAAGGTAAATTTTAAGTTACATCCTAAAAATACAAATATGATCACTGTAATTATAAGTAAAGACCCGAAACGATTTAAAACTTCTGCATCTACATTATCCGAAAATTTGCGAAACTGTGATGTAAAACCATTAACAAAAGAAAAGTTAGAAGACTTAAAAGGCATGCTAAACTTTTTACCCAAAGAAGTCCGAGTTTATATGAAAGCAATATTTTTTTTTTTTTTTTATTTAACTTCTTGACAGTAACTTAGGTAGAATCACCTTTTCGTGCTTAATTAAGTACGGTACTGCAAGTTTACACTACAATATCTACAAATATTTCGAGTATTTATTTAACAAATTACTGGCTTATCAACTCATTAAATGTGGAAAACTACTACTATTGTCAGGCAAGCGCTCTACCTACTGCGCCACCCAGCGTGTATTAAATTAAGATTTTATAAAAAAAAAAAAATTATTTAAACTGAAGTACAAACTAATTGTGATCTTTTTTTTTATTTTAATACAGTAGAATGCTGTTTATGTTTATTTATTTAATTAAATTAATTTAAAAATTATTTATTGTGTTTTAATTTTTTTTATAAATAAAAAATAATTTCAGGTATAATGTTTGGATAGTTGAGTGTTTGTAAGGGTTGACTCATAGTAGTTACCTTTCCCCATATAAACTTACTATTTTTTAATATTAATATATTTTTTCAAAAAATTTGGTTTTCTTGAGACTTTAATAAATAAATAAAAATTAATTAGAATAAATATTAAATAAGATGAAAAAATTACATACGGCACTTGCAAATTTAATTTTTTTTTTGCAAAAATGGTATATACGACAAATGCACATTGAACATTTTCGCAAATATTACGAAAAATTGATATGGTTAAAATCTGATGTACGATTTTCGAGATATTAAGATCTCAATATTCAAACTCAATTTTCTCAAAACCATGAATGTATTTCATTAAATTCGACAAACGTTTCCTCAGGCGACGATATGGTATTTTTAATTTGGGTTTAGAATACAAACAACATTATTTTTGAAATAAATAAATAAATAATTTCCATTTCTAAGTGGTGGTAGAATTTTTTTGGGCGCTTCGTTTTTCTAGTTGCCTTTCGAAGAGCGAATAGTCAATAATATTTTTATATAAATATCATCATCATCAGCATTGTCCTGTAACCTATCCATTAGGGCGGAGATTATAATATGTTTTTTTTTTATATAATATGCATTTTTTATTTATGTGAGTCGCCATGGGTCGCCTATATAGCCCACCAAACTTATTAACAAAATTTTCAGACTTATTATAATGACCCCATCCCGGTATTTAAAATTTATATTATTTTTGCGATGGAATTCTATTCATCACAAATACAAATACTTAGGGTTGGGTACCAAATGTAATAACCTTTCGTCTTTGTTAGAGGTATTGGCATTAAATATCTAACGTCATTAAATATAAAATTATCTAATTATAGAAAAAAAAACAACAACAAAAATTAATAAAAAGTATGTTTGTAAATTTTCAAAAGAAATTAACAAAAATAAAAATGGTACTATGTAGTACTACAAGTATTATTAAAATACTAGAAAAAGTTAAAGTTTAAAATTGAATTCAGTGATTTACATAAATTTACAAAACTAACTACTAAATTGACAATTTTTCTTTTTATTTTAAAGAAAAAAATAACAAAAAAATGAATCAACTTTTTTTTAGAACAATAATTTCCTCTTAATGAGACTTAAACAAGTATTTTAAAGTATTTTATATACTTTAAATGTATAAAATTATCAACAAGAACTTACATAAAAAACTTATAAAACTAAAATACATAAAGGTTCAAAGTTAATAAGTTCTAAGGACCCTTTTAAAATGTGATTGCCAAAAAAGTAATTTCTTACTTTTTTTTTTGTTATTCTTGTTTTTTTGAATTATTTAGTTTTAGTTTTCAATTAACAATTAAATATTAAAGTTGTTGACCATTAAAAGTCATAGGCCTATTCAAACATGGTATATTTTTTAAGTTAAATAAAAGTTTTTTTTTTCTTCCTCTTTTGAAATAAACTTTTAAAATTGTTTGACCCTTTAAAATTATTATGGTAGCCTTTTTGTTGCTGTTTTTTTTTCTTTTTTTTAAAAAAAAGAACAAAACAAAATTTAATTTGAAAATCTTCTAAAAACAAACAGAAAAAAAAAATGTTTTTCTTTTCAAAGAAGAAAACTTTAATATAAAAATAACAACAAAATTAACTATAATGTAAGTAAACATAACCTTCAAAAAATGCCCATCACTAAAGTTAACCTTTTATTAAATATTTGTTTATTAATATTATGTACATAATAATTATATATACATATGTATGTGTTTGACAGAAACATTTGAGTCATTATAAGGATAATTTCGTATTCTCCAAATACGAATAGTTTTATACATGAATCTATATTTGTGTGTGTGTGTTACCAAAAGGCCAAAAGAAATATAAAATTTTTTATTTTAATTAGATATATACACTACCTACAATTATCTCTATAAATATGTATCTTATTAAAAAAGGATATGTATATTAAAAGTGAAATAATGTTTATATGTTAAGTAAATATGTATAATAAAAAAAAGGAGTAGGGTTTCCTGTCCAAAATTACTGTCAAAAGGAGTTTTTTTTTTCATCGTTAAACGTAATGTCAACTAAACAATAAATAATTTGTACGCATTATGAACTCTCATTATGGCAGTTTTGGAAGATATATAACAATTTTCATTGATATAATTATTCTGTATGTATATATTGTAGTTTCTTGTTTTTATTTTCTTTTAATTGAAAACCATTTTGTTAATTAGTAAAATAAGGTGAACATATTATATATATATGTTTGGAAGTTATTTTTAATATATTTGAAATTAAATCATTTCAGCTTTAACTTTTCTTAAAAATGTATTCATTTAATTATATTACAGATATAATTGTATGGCAATTTGTTTGATAATATACTATAGTCTGTGTATCATATTTATTTATTTATTTATCCATTTTAATATCAAATATATTCCGGAGAAGTGGAAGGTGGGGCTAATCTGTCCAATTCACAAAAAAGGAGACAAAATGACATGCAGCAACTACAGGGGGATAACGTTATTAAACTGTGCTTACAAAATATTATCCAATGTCATATACTCCAGATTAGCTGAAGAACTCCATATACTTCCAGATTTGCTGAAGAAATACTGGGAGAGTACCAATGCGGATTCCGGAGCCAAAGATCAACGATTGACCAGATATTCGTTATGAAACAAAGCATGGAGAACTGTTATGAACATGACATAGATATTCACATGTTTTTCATAGATTTCAAGCAAGCATTTGACAGCATAAATAGAGACATAATATTAACAGCTCTAAGACATTTGGGAATGCCTCAGAAATTATCAAACCTCGTCATAATGACAATGCATGAATCAAAAGCTAAAATTATAATACAAAACCAAATAACCCGTGAATTTAAAATAGAAACGGGAGTACGGCAAGGAGGTGCCTTATCCGCACTACTATTTACCTTAATACTACATTACCCCATAAGAAAATTAAAAAAGAAAGGCAGTATATTCAATATGACAATACAAATAGTGGCATATGCGGATGACAATCA
This sequence comes from Argyra leucocephala, assembly GCA_963942445.1. Classification (NCBI taxonomy): domain Eukaryota; kingdom Metazoa; phylum Arthropoda; class Insecta; order Diptera; family Dolichopodidae; genus Argyra; species Argyra leucocephala. Next base: position 73,839,902 of record OZ012680.1, read on the forward strand.
TGGCAAAAAATTACAGATATATAGCAGAAGTATTTGTACAACTAGAAGCGGAGACACAAAAAGTAGGCTTAAAAATCAACGAAGACAAGACAAAATATCTAAAAGTGTCAAGGAATGAACAAATAAGAAATACTCAGAATATAATAACTGGAGAGTACAACTTTGAAGGAATTACAACCTTTACATACCTCGGAGCAACAATAAGAAATGATATGCATACTAATATGCATGCTGTATTCATAATAGAATTCAGGCCGGAAATAGATGCTACTATGCAAACAGAAAGTTGCTTCAATCAAAATTAATATCAAGAAAGGCCAAAATGACGATATATAAAACTCTCATACGACCCATAGTGACGTATGGATGTGAGGTATGGACTATGAACGTGGTCGAGGAGAATAACCTGCGCATATTTTAAAGAAATATTCTCCGAAAAATACTCGGCCCAAATATATTACAGAATGGAGAATATGTAATCAGAAGCAACAGCGAGCTCAATAGTATGATTGATAGTGAGGACATTGTACGGTTTGGAAAGGCCCAAAGACTAAGGTGGGCTGGCCACGTAAGTCGAATGTGCGAAAGCCGAAAGCAAGCAGTGGTGCTGAATAGAAAGCCCGATAGCAGCCGTGTTAGAGGAAGACCAAGAAGCAGATGGGCAGACAACGTGAAAAACGATGCCCAAATCCTACAAATCCCAAATTGGAGACAAGCGGCACAAGATCGACCTTTTTGGAGGAGCATAGTGATGAAGGCCAAGGCTCACCCAGAGCTGTAGCGCTATAAGATGATCATGATGATGAATATCAAATAATGTCAACTAGCTGTACAATTACAATACAAGGAACAATTGGATGCAGAGGTGGAGAAATACATTGAAGATATATAAATAGAAGATATCGAATCTTATAAATGCTGCATTCAGACTGAAATATGTGCCGAAGTCATCATGATACGTAAAGCTACAAAACCATCGAATGAAGTATCATCCTATAAATCAATTTCACTGCTGTCTATAATGCCAAAACTGTTTGTCAAAACTGGAAAAATTTCACCAATTCGGTTTTAGAGAAAAACATGCTACAATAGACCAGGTACACAGAATAACAAACACTATTGAAAAAGCTCTAGAAGAGAAGAAGGTCCGTTGAGCAATCTTTTGGATGTGGCTCAGGCATTCGATAAGGTGTGGCATAAGGGGTCGAATTGTAAAATGAAAACAATCTTTCCAAAAGAACATTCGGAAATCATAGCAAGCTGCCTATCAGAGAGATACTTCTACGCAAAACAAGATGGAGCATATTCCGAGAAATTAATGCAGGGGCTCCTCAGTGAAATTTACTTGTCCCAATAAGACTGTAGCTGCTACGACGCCCTGTACTTGGTCCAATATACTGACACTTGTGACTTTCCTGCACTAGAAAATAATATAATTGCGACGTTTGCAGATGATTCAGCGATTCTGGCTGTTGGGGAAAATAATAAAGAATCTACAGAAAGTTACAGCGAGCTATAACAAAAATCTAAGATTACACAAAAAGATAGAGGCTAAAATTAAATGAAGCTAAGTCAGTACATGTGAATTTCACAAATAAAAAAATTTACCATAAACCATTTATATATGGTCAAGAATGGGGTATTCAAATACTGCCAAATATTTTGGTATGATCTTAAACGCGAAGCCTCGCTGTAAAGCTCACATTGAAAACAAGAAAGAAGAATTACAAATCCGCTATAGAAAAATGAACTATGAATAGGTAAGAATTCTACCTTGAAAATGCAATACAAAACAAAATTCTGGTCTTTAAACAAATACTGAAACCAGTATGGTCATATGGCATCCAGCTATGGGGATGCAGCAAAAAAAGTATTAAAGATATTATTCTGAGGTTCCAGAATAAGGTCCTGAGAAACATTCTTAACGCGCCTTTGTTCATCAGAAACTATGACCTACATAGAGACTTGCTAATAGAATTTGTCGATAAGGAAATACAGAAATTTGCAAGAAGTCACGAAAAAAGGCTTCAGCACCATGTAAATGTGGAGCTCCTGGATAATAGAAATATAGCCAGACGACTCAAAAGAGTATAACCTTTTGAGTTAGTGCAGCAATAATCACCCACATTCTTGAGGACTCGTCGCGCCGGTGATCGGAGATTGACCCACTCCCACGTTTAGATAGATTTGTTTTTACGGGATTTGTGAAGAATTTCGTTATGTTGACTACCAACTCAACGATATTTTTTACAAGTCCTCCAGAATTAAAAAATTGTTTGGAGAGCTGGTCGGTTTTTCGTCGTTGATGCAATGGATCCTAAAGGGTATGGTGAATACGTCAAAGGAAAAGTTAGATAGGCATCACTGAATGTAGTCTACGTTGAAAATTAAAATAAAGCCAAGAAAAAATTGCTCTGTAGGACTAGATCGGAAAAATGAAGAGACTAGGACTAGACTGTAGGAATAGATTGCAAAATTGAGTTCTGTAGGACTAGATCGCAATATAGGAAGGGTGTGGTTTAGTGGGTAAGAATCCCACACACAATGTCAAGCTACGTGGATCATTGTGTCTTTTAAAAGTCCCACCTGCCTGCTTATAAAAAAAAAACAATAGTATCAAAGCGCTCGTACTGAGTTCATATACGATAATATACTATTACACTCATTTGGAAAATTAGTTGATTAACTTTTTATTTTTTTGTTATAATCACTTTTATTTATTGGAGGAATGTCTACTCGTATGACATATTATCTGAACTATGGAACTGTGAATTTGTTAAAATATAATTTTTTTAAAACAATTCACAATGCAATTTTTAACTGTAAGGACAATTTTTAATACTATATAATAGCTCATACTACCTAATAAAATATAACATGGAGATTGAAAAATTAATTTTTCGATTCATATTAGAGATTTAAATCGATTAAGATTTTCGAACATTGATGAAAATAATTGAAATATACTTCCTTATATTAAGCACGGGAATAGAACTTATTTACGAGTATTTATTATTAATTTTCGTCTCGTATATCAACTTTTTAAATGGGAAAAATTAAATTATCAGGAACTAGGCCTTCTAAAATAGTATAATAATTGCATTTTAGTTGAGTTAATATCAAATTATGCTCACAAAATATTATGAAATGTAATTTTTATGTATAATGAAAGGAAAATTGAATAAAACATAATATTCAAGTTCGTCTGACGTGTTCCACTGATGGGCATGACATTGCACAGGACAGTGATAATGATATCCTGAACTGAATCTGAAACCCATACCTTCTAATTACTACTGAGATGACAGAGCGTACACAAGATGTAGCTTGGATTACATTGAATAAATTTTAAGAGATTAGCTAGTTGAAATAAAAATGGTATTTCTATATTGAAATATCTATTGATAGTATTAATTTGTATTGCGTAATTAATAACAGTCGTTGATTCAAGACAAAATATTATTAAAATATTATTATTAAACAAATTATTCAAATGTATTTAAACAAATCAATTTTCGACTACCAAATTTGAATTTGATTAGTGTAAAATTGTTTTTAGATTCAAACATTAATACGTTAGCCATCAAATAAGTCATTACAGATTGAAGTCTAAAAATATGTTCTCATTGCCATTAATTCGTACGGTGCACGCATATAATGAGGGCTATAGGCTAGTCAATCAACAGTCACCATGATCCCAACCTGTATACAGGAACTTCTAATAAATGCTTAAAAAACGTCTTCTTCAGCTGTTAAATTAATGGAAAATACGAAATCTACTCTTACGAGTATGAGTACGAGACGTATTAATATATTATAAGGCCTTAAAAGCAAAAGAAAACAAGTAATAAACAGCTGGACAGATTCGGCAAAAATTAAAATAAATAAGGTTTCAGTTCTAAAATTAATATAACGTTCTGTAAAAGTTAGAAAAAGTGTTGGAACCATAATAATTGATTATGTTTTTAAAAAAATAGAGATTTTTAAAATACTAATTATTTCAATAAGAAAATTACAATGACAACGTATTTTTAACACCCAAAGTTTGAAAACTTTAAATTACTAATCAAATTTTTAAAGCGATTTCGCTAAAGTAATATAAGAATTAGAATATAATACGTAACTTACTTCGAATGTTATTGTACTTCAATAATGAACGTATTTTCAACGTCCACTTGGGACTTTATATTTGAGAGATATACTTATAATAATGCAATTACTTACTTAGGTGTCAGAACCGTAGAAGAACTGATTCACAACGTAAAATATAGAGAAGAGTATGTCAACATCATAGCAAGCTGTAAACGTGATGAATTAAGTGATCGCTTCCAGTATTGTAATAGCAACATAAGAAGAAGAATTACTTATTTCTAATAAAATAATATTCCAAGCAAGTTACTTGTTATGTAATATAAACTTAATTGGATTCATCAAATATCTAATGATTTCATGTTTTAAGTAACACAAGCTCTTTATAAAATAATAATTTAATATTTTTCGTTATATTTAATAAAAACTTCGAATTCGTATGATATACCTATGCTAAAATGTATTGGATATAAGTCAACCTTATATTAAATATTTTATTAAATAATCATTTTAAGTAAATAAATTATGAATAGCCGGACAAAAAAATAGACATGCTTTTTACAAAACAAATTATAATTAAATTTTCAAGAATTGGGTTGACGTGACGTAACAATATACATTTCCCGGACGTTACCAGTATATAGTATCCTTATTTAACGTATTCCACACAGACACAATTTTTTATTTTTTTTTTTTATATACGGAAAAAGGAATTAACTTTTATAAATGTTGACATTGATTACCCAATTTAGACGTTGATATACTTGTATAATACACTGGTTTATAACCTAACCCAACTAAATAATGCAACCCATTATCATATCCTTTTATTATATTATATTTTTATGTTACAAAAAGAGACCGTGACATCGGAAATGTCGTAAAAAATATTACAACCCCATACAATATAAAAATAACACAATAATGTAAAATTTGTAAGTTTTTAGTTACAATTCTGATCACTTTCAACATAATGTAATAATTGAATTAATTGTCAAATCATATGTTTTTTGATATTTTAAATATGATCATAGGCCCCAGTTACCATTATCGTTAAAATGTGGATGAAAGTAAAAATGAGTGATAGAAACAAACCGGTGTTATGAGTGAATATTTCATTTTATTGTGAATGATACTGTCATTTTTTGTAGTATTTTTGTTGTCAGCTAAATTTGTTTAATATAGCGAGGGCAAGAAAAAGTTAAAATTTGATTTTTGAATTTGAATTTAAAATTGGTTTCGTTTAAGTTTGAACAAATTTAAGCTGTTAAAATAAAATAATTTTTTTCAATTTACAAATTTTCAAAAAAACATCTTTTCAACACACTGAAAAAAATTTAAGGTTTTAAATCAAATAAATGTTTACTTTATTTTGAATTCAGCTATCCGTCATCTAATTATTAGATTTAGGTGATGGTTTTTCTATCATTTTAAGAATTTTCCTTAATATCAAGAAATATTTCATCTTTCCAAAGTCATTGATATAAAATATCATATTCAATTCGAAGCTACCATTTTCTTTGATTTAAATTAACTTTTTATTTAATTTTAATTTGAATTCCTTTCATTTATTTCTAATATATTTACGTTTCAACTTTGGCTTTTTTTGTATTAATGAAATTTTTCTTCAAAAAAGTTAAAAATCGTAATATGAAAATTCAAATATTTTCTATTCAAACAAGTTAATATTTTTTCGTTTCAAAAAAAAGTTTCTTCGTTCCAGCACCATGCAAATTTTTATTTCTTTAAATCGAAGAAATTTTTATTTGATTTTTAGAACCTTCGTTTCAAAACCATGGCGTTTTTTTCTACAGATCAAAGAAGTTTTTCTTTAAATATGGTAGTAATATTCTATAATCTATTTTATTAAATGTATAGATTTAAATTATAATTGAACAAAGAGGCTTTCAGCGTGTTATAATATAAAAATTATTAAAAATTTCTTTATTTAATTTAACATATTAAAAATTTAAGAATAAACCTTAGGCTTAAAAATAATGAAAAAAAAAATATATAAATTAATAAATAATAATAATAAAGTATTTCCTAATATGGAGCAAAATCTTTTATAAAAAAAAATAGTGATAGAAACGTTTTTTTATGTGTGTGTGTGAAAGAAAGTAATTTTGAAATTCAAAATCAAACAGTTAGTGTCTAGTGATACCTATATCTTACCTGGATGGTATAATGGTACAAATTGTCTAAATGCAACATTATTATAAACTTATGTACAGTATGAGTATCAGAATGAGTATCTTTGTAATAATATTATCAAGCTTCATAATATCTTCTTGGCTTTTTGAGGAGTGCGTTTATTTTCCACTGGGAGTCGTCATTTTATGAGCCTTAAGTGTTAAATATGATTAAATGATGTAATGTGAACATAGCATTAGAGCAGAGCTTAAAACCTTCAAATTTCATCTAAACTTTGAATTTTATCAACCTTAGATTTACTGAATTGAATTTATTTGAAATGTATTTACTTTATATGTTTCAATTTAAAGAGGAGATTTACAATTAAGTATTATTTATTTAATTTATTTATAAATTATTAATAATAATTCTGTAAATGAATAGGTATATTTGCTAATTTATTTAAACCGTAATTATTTTTTTAATAGCAAAATATGACCATTCAACTCAATAGGTCGGGTACAGGCACCCCAGTAGACGGAAAAATGTATTTAAATGGACGGAATTAGCAGTTCTGTAACTTTTTTGTAGTAATTTATTTACACAACCAATTTTATTCAAAATAGATTATTTACCGTCACAAATTTTATAGTAATTAAAAAAAAAATGCTAAACTAATTAATTAAATATTTATATTGTATTTTATAATCCAAACTTTTTTGCATACAAATTTAAAGAAATATTTGTATTAAATCAAAAAAAAATATATTATGTCAAAAACTTGAAAGCTTAATGTACAGAAAACATTACTTGTCATACTGGTAGGATCAGATCTTTGTGATTTTGAAATAAATGTAAAAGATTTGAAATTTCCACAAATTCATCTTTATACTGTTATAATTTAAATAATATTAAAACTTAAAACTTCACTTTACTTTTATTTATTTATAAATTTGTTATTTTTAATTAATATTAAAATAAACTTAAATTAAACAAAAATAAAATTAAGATATTTTGTCTATATTAAATATATTAAATATAAAAATTAAAATTTTTATTAACAAAACCATTTCTTAAAATTAAATAAATTGCTTTTTTCATTTTCATTCATTTCTAAAGCCATAAAGCATGTCCTCGCTTCATCTAAAGAAAACTATACTTAAAAGTAAAGAGACCTACCTTATTTACGAAAACATTTTTTTCTTCAAATGAAAAGAAAAACTTCCTAATATTGAAGAAAACAGTTTTTGATTCAATGAAATTGAAGTTTCAAAATAAACAAGAAAACATGATATCTTAAAGAAGTATGTACACATTTCTAAGATACTATAACTTAAAATTAAAGAAAGTTTTCTTTGATTCAAAGATAAAAGTACTTAAATTGAAGAAATATTAATTATAAAATATAAGCCAAATTCTATAAATTTTATCGCTAATGAAGGAAGATCTTCGTTGAACCAAATAAATATTCTTCAATAGTTTATAGTTTACTTTATTTCTTTGTCTTGAATAAAACTTTGGTTTTATATTTAGGAAAATATTCTATGGAGCTCAATCGTTTTTTTAATTTTCTCTGAAATTAAGTTATTTTTCCTTATACTGGATAAGTATTTTTTTGAGTGCACCTAAAAAGTCAGTGAATGATAAAAAGCTGTGTCATTCATATTTTGTTAATGATAATACCATTTCCATATAAAAATTCACAACGGCAACATTTTTTTAAGTATCACTTTTGAATCAGAACACCGAAATGAATAATGATAAAAATTGAATGATATGATATGCATAACATGCCCCATATATTTTTTACTTTTTTAATAATGCAAAATTAATATTGACAATTTGCGAAACAATTTATTTTTAATCATTTTAGCTTGATTCATGGTGCCATTTCACTGTGAAGAGCAGTATTTTTCTTGCATGTGTCCATTTTTTATCACTTTAAATTTAAAATTTAAATTTATTAAAAAAAAACACTATACAATTATAGCTAGCTATATAAGTAAAAATAATTTAATTAATTTTCAAGGGTTACTTAAATTGCATCTTTCCTTTACAACACAACAACACATACTGAAGAACAACCCAGAGGGAAATCGAGAAGTGATTGGTTCTCAAAATTAGTTCTCGAACTACTTCCAAGGTAATTAGTTAAAAACTAATGAACAAACCATCAGAAGTTGTTGTATATTTTGTCTATTAAGAACTAGTTCCCTCCACGATTACATTTTTATAAAATTAATGCTGAGATAATGAGATTTTGTTTACGATATCATTTTTTTGTTCACGTTAAAATTTGTTTTCTTTTTTTTTTGTACTACTAACTCCTTCCACGATAACATTTGTGTAAAAGCAATGCTGAAGGTAATGTTTATTTACTCTTAGCGCCAGAATATGCGTTTGTAGTATATATTAAAATTCGGAAATTCCCCAAATCGTGATTTTAATTTTTTCCATTCAATTTTGAAATGTTTCAGTCGTAAAGTGGAACTTTAGGTGTAAATAAGTGAAAAATATAAAGTGAATTTTAAAATCATTAAATAAAAGCAATAAACAATAAATTAAAACAATTTTCATAAAAAACTTCGAGGAATTCCAAGATAAACCTGATTTTGAATTTAAACTATATCGACGGAAAAAGTTCTTTTAAGAACTACAAAAAGATAAATTTAGTTTTTAAACGTAAGAATTTTGTAAAAAAATGTTTAATTACCAAATTATAGAATTGTTTTTTTAAATTTTTTTAAACTCTGTTGTTTTTTGTTCAAAACAACAGAGAAAGCGAGATGGATTACGATGTTGTAATTCGAAAAACATTCAAATGGTCGAAGAATAACCACTTCAAAAAAGTATGCCAATAAAAAAAAAACCGACAAGATCATGATGCTGCATTATAATAATTAAACTTAAAACAACTAAGTAAATTCATATCACAATTCAAATTAAAAGTGTTAAGTAAAAGTTAACACTATGTTAATGTAAAATTTACTTGATTTTGATAAAATAAAAATTCTTTTTTTCTTAAACTAGAATGAATTATTTTAAAAAGAAAAAAGTTCAGGAACTAGTTCTTGGTAATGCAGGAGAAAATTATTGGTTGGCTTGTAGAACATGGTGTGCAAATTGTAATGCTGGATTTACATTAAGGTAAACTAAAGTGTAATGCGTTATCGGATTACCGGCAATGAGTTTTGGAATTAGTGCGTAACTAGTCCAATTTCCTACTGGGAAGCTTCAAAACAAAATTTTTTATTGATATTTATATGCGATGTATTCTATTATGTGTATTGCGTGACGAAAATTTTGTGGAAATATAATTTAAAAACCCGCCTTGTAAAAATAGATTGCGAATACATTGTCAAATGAATTTGAAACAATGTCGAAACAATTTTTTTATATTTCAAATCATTACATATTGTATTGGTAACGCTGTCGATACATTTACGATATCCATGGAAGTTATTCTGAGGCATAATGTTTAGAAACTAGATAGTAATAATCTAAACAGTAATATACAGTATGTTAAGAAACAAGATAATACGTTTGAAAACAGTAATAAACTAATTTGATACAAAGTCAGTTGTATATTGCACGAACTTGACTGATAACAATTTTTTTTTATATTACTTCATTTTGCTGCAGTATAAGAAGGATGTTTGTTAATGATAAGAATCAGAATTCTGTTTTGTTGTATGAAATTAGGTTTTTTTTTTGTCTATGTATATATGAAATAGTTTTTCTCTTGATCACATACATTACGATTATGTAATAAATTTTATACTGATCATTACTTTGTTAACCTAAGAAAAATTATTCAATTATCTTAAATTCTATATATATATATATATATATATATATATAAAAGTTTAGCTCTCTAAAGATACATAATTGCCTAAAATTATTTCAACAACAATTAGTTCTGCATAAGAACGGCTACTGCCGGCAACATAATATAAATATAACAACATTAGAAGATTTCTTTTTGTTTTTATGTCCCTCAGTTTTGATACTAATTTTGTAAGTGGAACTAGGAAAACAAAAATTTATAAAATAAAGAAAATTAAGTTTTCCAGTAAAACTTCAACAATTTCCTCCCAAACAACATGTTATTCAAAACATTCTTAGTATGTGTAACGAAAGGAAAATAAATTTTGAAATTAAAGTTCTTATTCAAATTACGTTTTTCTGCGATTTCACCGCCAATTAATTTACATTCAAAATTATAGACAAATTCAATTTTATAAAATTTCTAGACAATTTAAATTTTTAGTCTTTGATATAAATATTTTGAAATACGCCTAGATTTGTATAAGTTCATAATTATTTATAGGCTTTAGTGCCGTTTTTGGGAATAGAAATCTTCGAAGCCTCGAAGTCCCAGGAAATTTGAAAAAAAAAAATCATTTCATTATTAATTGTATTCCAATAATTAAATTTATACTTGGTACTATAATCAATGTTTTTATTGATTTATCGTAGACAACAACCATAAACGTAATAATATGATAAATACAAAATTTTTGTTTTATTAAATGACACTAATTGTAAAAATCTAATTTGAGACAAAGTTAGTTGTGTATCACGAGCTTGACACATAACAATTTTTTTTTTTATATTACTTTATTTTGCTGCAATATAAGGAGAATGGTGTGAAATTTTATATAATTCGAAAATAAAAAATTTTAAAAGACGTTTTAATTTCGCTACGTCTTCTTATAAATTTCTATAATTTAAAAGGTTAATAATGAAAATCGGTTGTGGAATATATGTTCAGATACTTGTACCGTATTTTTTTTGATTAAATACACAGATTAAATATAATGTATAAAAGATAATATATTTCGGAATAACGACTCGAACCCATTATTTCGATTTTGTTTTATTTTTTTAATATAGTTTATGTCATACCAGTATAATGCTTATGATAATTTTTTATTTAGGTCTTGATTTTTACATTGATATGTTATCAGATTATTTGAGTCATTGAAGTCTGCTAATCTGTTCTGATTACTGCTATTACTTCTCCTACAATCTCCTAATATAACAGCTACTAAGAACCCAATTTTCATACAATAAGTGTTTAGAAAACATTTTGTTCAGCTGTTAAGACAGTGCAAAAGACAAGACCTATTAATACAGGTATGGTATAGAATAGATCATCCACTGTTTGAATATGCAAGAGCGAATATTATGGGTATGGGAACAATTCACAGGAGATATGATAGCCATTGCATAAAGAAGTGAGAGCTATTAATACGAATATAGGAACTTTATACTACAATTTTATTTTTATTTATTTTTATTATTTATTATCCTTTATTTTAAATAACCCAATAAAATCCTATTATTTTTAGTATACCATTAAGTTTGATTTAAACGTGAGTCTTTTTGTTGTTAATCCAGTCGACTATGGTATGGTTTTGAGTTATCATCAAAAGTAATACTTACTTATAAGTGCAGGTTAAAAGAAATGATAACTGCGGCCATGAGTGTCAACTTGTATGTTATATAGCCAAGATATATGTAAATTATCTGAAAGAGTTGCAAGCTAGAATTGAGCAAAGAATATCATAGTAACCGATTAATTGTTAATACTATGTATATTATAACAGGTGTTGATATAACAACCAATGCAAGTTCGAAGCACAAATTTTAATTAATTTTAATAAATTCTGAATTTATAATTTGAATACTGAATGTTGAAAAAATTTTATATTTTTTTTTTATGAATTTTGTATTTTAAATTTAGATTTTTTTTTCATATAATCAATAAAAACTATAATATAAACTATCTATATGATTCTTAATTCGAAATCTATGACACCCATAAATAATTTTAATGTTACAATAACTGAAAATTTAATACCTATACTTTAATTCAAATATATAAATTAAATATTTTACTGATACTCATCGTACCAAGAGTAAGTCGTCATATAAATTAAAAGATTGTTGTGATTTACCTGTAATGAAAAATAAAAGAAAATTATGATTAGTAATACAATTTTTTTTTAATTATTTTATTAAAAATAGTTTTATATTATTATGAAAAATTTTAAAATAATAATTAAAAGAATAAATAATTCATCGCAAAGGATTTCAAGACGAAATTCCGTTAATTTTCAAAATAATTTTATTTTTGAGCCTAAAGCTAGGTATGCTGTAAGTACGCTATGCAAAAATTTGACATTGTTTCATGTAATTTGTTGTTGTAGAAAAATTAAAGCAAACATTTTGCTTCAAATTATGCTTTGTAGTACACTGTTAGTATGCTGGGCCAAAAAAAAAAATTATCTTGTTTTGACCGCCAGGTATTAAACATCAAAATGTGCTCCTTATTTATATACCCGGATATATAAAATTTTTTTTTGCTAGTCAAAATTTTGACATTAGAAAATTAACAACGTTTAGTGATCATGTCATATTGCTTATTAAAGTAAATCTTAAAAAATTATATTTAATAAAATAAGATATAATAACTTAAAAAATAAAACATAAACTTAAAAATCAGATATAATAATATTAAAGAAATATAAAATAATGAATATGGTTTTAACCTTTCTGATTGCTGAACTACAAACGAAATTTTTCTTCCATTTCTTCTTCGATGTATTCCTCAAAAGGTTCCATTTTTATTTTATAGTTAGTTTGAATAGTATAACAGTAAGTTTTTTTAGTTTAAATAGTTAGATTTTATTTTCTCGTTGTTGATTGTATTTAATGACCAAGTAATGCCACCTTTTATTGATTAAACGAATTTCTGATAAAGTTATGCTACCGATTTTGAAGTAGTTTTTGCATTAATTTTTTGGCAGGCAAAAGTTTTTAACAGCATACTTAGCTTAACTCAAAATAATTTTTAATTATAACAAATTATTGTGCAATTTTTTCTGTCAATCTGACCATTAACGTTATTAACGGTCATCTAAACCTATCTTAAAAAATTATGAATATTGAAAATATAAAAACTATTATTCAGATTATTTAACAAATGGAGTAACAAATTTCTGAAATGCTAGAACTTTGAAGCATATTTTGACAGTAATTCCGTCGATTGATCTACTCAATTTGATTTCTGTTTCTATTTTCTCAAAATAATTTTATATACTATTTGGCTGAATAATTTAGTGTCCATGCATTTGAACAGTCTTTAAATGTAAAGTAGAAGTAAAGGTTATGTAAAAATTATCATTTCTGAGTGATTCTGTTCCCAGTGAAGCAAAAATTTTGTTATGAAAGACCACTGATTTCAAATTGAATATGAGCGCGTATTTCTGATGCTTCTTCCAAAGTGTGTACATGCTTGTTTATCTATTCTGTGTATCTTTTTGTAACTATTGTTAAATAATGGTGTTTAGGAGTTGTTGTACTATTTTCTTCACCTGTTAATCCTAAGAATATTAATTTATTGAAAACCGGTGTTGTTCCTTTATGTGTAATTTTTATTTTTTCACACTTTGAAGTAGACTTTAGCATAAACAAGCAATTTACTGTAGACAATGTAAATTATGCTGTATAGAATAAAAACAATGTCAACAATGATGTAAACAATAAACATTTTTTAGTAGATTAGTAAGGAGCCGTTATCTAAATATGCTGCCGCTGTATGAACCGATTTAATAAATTTATTTAAAAAAAAAATCGGCCAGCATATTTAGATAACGCTCCGTGAGATAGGAAAACACTGTCAACAATTTGGTTTGATAAATCATTTAAAAAATATATTACATCAGTTAAGGTTATTATAAGTTTAAAATCAGTTTTAATAATCGATGGTCGGAAAAATTGTTTCACCAAGTGACTGTTTTAATACTACCGGAGAGTAAGCTTTTTTACACGATTAGGACTTAACTGGAGATCCTGAAACTGCTGAGAAATTGTCTGAAAATATTGTGGAGTCTATTGATATTGCAAAACATCTTAATTTCTACTATTGTTTATGCTATTGTATTCGACAATAGCATAAACAGATGGGAAAATTCATGTGGCATGGTAATTGTAACAGTTATGACGGCAATTTATTTGTAAAAGATGTTTTTAAAAATTCACAAAATTAAAAGATCAACTGACATTTATTTTAAAACAACTTAAGCAAGTTGATTTAGAAAAATTTCTTGTGAATAGAGGTAGAATTAAGATTAAACCATGTGATTTTAGCATGGTCGAATCAATACATAAGTAAATTTGATGATGAATTCATAGAATATATTAAAGGTAATATAAAGCTTTTTGTTTCAATACATGTGAATTGATTAATACTTGTCAATTGTTGGAGGTTTTCAAGAAACATAGGATCTGGATCACTCGGATTAAATTTATGTCGCAAAATTTCATAATAAATATAATATAAAATAATATAATTTTATTTAACTTAATTGCAATTCATTAATAATTAGCTATACACATGAAGTAGTATAATGAAGTAAACATAATATAGTATTGTATACAAAGTATTGTCGACGTACTGGAAATAACGTAATCTACATAATTTAGTTTACGTCGCACAACACTGCTAAAAACAAATACATCATAATATCACTGATGTCATCATAACATAAATAATCAATACTTTTGGCACCTATTAATTCAGATCCGTATTATTATACAGAGTTTTCTATATAATAGGTACTTCTATCATTAGTCATTAATTGAATTAAACGATGAAGTTTTGTTAAAATATTCAATTTTAATATATGTTTAATATATTAACGTAAATTATAACCAGATATTAATAATTGTTGTGTTCACTAAGCTGTTCTAGAACGTCTGAGCCGTTCTAAGCCGTTCTAGAGTAAAAAAGAACACATTTTTGTGTTCACTTCTGTGTTAAAGTAAAAGTGTTCTGTTCTGTGTTAATTAGATTGTGCAAAAATGTTCTAAATTGACCTTTTTTGCTCTGAGTTTTTTGGAGAACAGTTTTGGACAACTTTTTTTGTTGTTGTTTTTTATTTTTTTTAAATTTGACAGTTAAACAAAGAAATTTTACAGTAAACAAAAACTAGAAAAAAAAGTTCAATGAAGATCAAGAAAGACGTTCAGTAGATTTTTCTTTTCTATGTGGTTCTAAAGGGTTTGATAGTTAACTGTAATTGTCCAAAACTGTTCTGTCCAATCACATGAAAACACAAACCTATGCAGATGCGTGACATGCTTAATTATTTTCACTTTCACTGTTACGTTTTTAGCTTCTTCCTTTACAATACGGTACCATAGACTTAAGTCTATTTATTAAGTCTCGTATAAAACATTCATTTCTTACGTTTTCTAAGTAAGTATCTACCGTTTTGATTTACAATACACGACAATAAGAGGCTTAAATAAATAAAATATAAATTTTAATAGCTTTATTATAAAAAAAAATAAGCTCTGAGTTAAAATATAATAAAATAATGTTAATACATAATTTGAATTATCATCTCCTCTGTAACGCTCCAATTTGAGTATTTTTTCTGCGGAAGTAAGATATATCGTACTTATATAACGGTGTAACTGATGTAACAAGAATAGATCACTCGTTGATAAGTAGGCACTCCGTTCAATTCCCATTGTTGCAAAGAAAAAAAAACCAGACAGAAACTCCAGACACACTTGATCACTTCTTTTGCAGGTGCCTAGCATAAACTAGAGTCAGATTCCGGACTTTAGGTGAGTGAGACTTTCTCTAACAATATCGGTATTATTATCGAGAGCAAAATTGGTGAACTGATCGACCTTCTCAATCGCAATGAATGGCTCTAGATCTGCATTAAATAGGTCATTCGAGTCGTGGTGCCAATTAGGCACAATAATTAATTACTAATTTATTCCAGAAGAAACTGAAATGGGCACTTCTACCTACCTGCCTACAGAATTATAAGTTTAATCATACAAACCTCAAAACTCGACAAAATCAAAGAATCTAAATTTTAAAAAAAAAATACTCAGAGCATCCACTGAAATACTGTAATGAATCCTTATAACGAAATGTGAAGAAAAAATATTAATATAAAAATAAAAATAAAACAAAAACAAAAATAACTGACAAAAATCTGCCTTGATGGCCACTTTGTTACTTATACGAAATATTAGCATTGAAGCTACTCTAAAACAATAAAATTAATGAATAATAAAAGTTAAAAGCACATAGCAACTCTTGGGTTTGGTATTTTACATATAATACACTCATGTCCTCAACGTATATCCTTACGACAATAATATAATTTGTATGTATGGATGTGTGTATGTATTTACATGAATATATACATAGCAAAAATAGCAATAATATTCATTACTGTTGTTAATATATGAACAAACAATAGCTAAAGGCTGACATTGAAGAGTTGGTTTTCTCATGTTCTGTTTTTTTTTTTTAATTTTGAGTTGATTTAGCCTCCAGGATAAATTAAAAGAAAAGAAAAAAATAAAATCATCATAATAAAATATTGGAGTAAAAAATAGAAACAATAAAAAAAAGGCCTAATTCATGTCAAAAAGTTTTTTCTTTAGTTTTTTTTTTTGCCTTATTTCTAGTAATAAATATTTTTCTCTATGTGTTTGTGCGTACGTAAATAGGTGCGTGTGTTTAAACAATAATTAAAAGTCTAGATCAAAAAGAATTAAAATATAACAAACATGAATCATAATTAAAGTAGTTGACATTTTATCAAAATGTAGGGATGCAATATGAAATTTAAATCTGAGATGTCTAAATACAACATAATGTTTAATTTTAAATGCCAGTTAGCTACTGTGTATTAAATTTGTTAAATATCATCCGAACTAAACGGAATTAAAAATAAGTTTTGTTATTATTTTCTATTATCGTTTTTTATTATTAAAGTTGTCGGGATTTAAGTAATGTATAAATAATTGCTCTAACACAGATTGCAAAAGAAGCGGGAAAGGGTGGGGGTCTTCTTACAATCAAGACAAAAATGAAATATAAATGGTCTTGACAAAAAAAAAGTCCTCACAACCACATATAAGGCACAATATTACTATCGGCTCGTATAACTTTGATGTAATCCAGGAATTTTTCTATCTTTGAACAAACATTTTGTTTTTTTTTCTCCATTAGTCCTCTTCTAGCTGCTACTATGGTATCATCATTTCTATTTCCGAGGCAATGTCTAATTTCATTTTTAATCTGTTTATACTGTCTAAGTAGGAAATTGACCGTTTATACTGTAGAAGACAACTTTGATATCGAATTTTTAAACTAATCAGACAACACAGGCAACACACAATCTAATTCAGTTAAGCGAAAGTCAGAAGATAAACCAGATTATTCCCAGCTGACAAAATATCGCAGGGTAAACAACGAATTTCCAAAAATTATTGAGAAACCATTTGAAGATGACATTCAAATTATAAGAGCATCGCCAAATATTAGTGTACCTCTTATGTCACAGAAACGTAAAATTTATGAGAGATCCAGCAGTATCTCCAACAGTATTTCCAATGAGAAAATATAATAATAATTTTGCAGAATTAGAATATTCTGATGATGAAGATGACATTTTACAACCACGGCGTCGACCATTGTCTACTAATTCATTTGAACCAAATCCTGGTTTAAATGCTATAGGTCCAGAAGTAGTTGATATTTCAAATGTTAATTTTGATCAAGCAGTTAAATATAACGAATTGAATCCAATATATAGAACAACATCACGAATTGTTAACATTCCGGTTAGTATTGAAACAACATCTGGAATTCCTAGACCTCAAGTTCCTCCTTTAATTGAAGCACTAAGAGAAAATATAATTAAATCGGTACCATCAAATGTTTCTGAATTAAAACCTATTAGAAAATCATTTCTTTCAAATATTATAAATACACTAGGTAATAGTGTTAATGGTAATGGAAATTCCACAAAAAAATTATTGAATGGAAATGCATTAGCATCAAATGCTAACATTTATAATCATAATCAACCGACAAACTCACCAAGAAGATTTTCATTAAATTGTGTGAACGGCCTGAACTTATCTCCGAAAATGCAAATTTTTCGTAAACAAAACGCTAAAAATGGTGCACATACCTCATACTTGATGAATCCACCAAATACAGTAATCAATCAAGTTTATAATTTTCAAGATAAAGAAAGTTATGAAGAATTATTAAAAACTTTAGCACCATCTTTGTATAATTCGAAAAAACCTTGGTTTAAATATAGAAAATGGTTTACCTTTTGCAACAAAACAACCATCAAACAAAAAAACACAGTTTTTAGTGGAAGAAAATCAATTCACAAGAGTAGTCAATCTCTAGTCGATTGTATCGATCTTACAAGAAGCGAAAAAAAATAATTTATCTACTAAATTAAACGGTCCTGTTATAAATTTAGATGAAGATAATAAAGATGTAATAAATTTAGACGCAGATGAAGTTCCAATTTTATCACAATATCAAAAATTTAGAGGTGATTCTGAATATATTGAACCCAATAAGAAAAGTGATAAAGACATTGATCAATTGAAAAAAGAATTACCACATGTAGAACCAGTGAATACTGTAAAAGAAAGAAATGATTTGTCACCATTATCCCACCCATTATGGTTTACACAATTCAAAGAAAAATTTGAAAAAAAAAATTAAAACTTAGAGATCAACAAATTTCCGAAGCTGTTGAAGAAGCTAGGAAATCAAGTGAAGAGACTGAACGTGCCCAACGTACTATTAATGATAAACTAAAGGATTTTTGTATTGCTGCTGAAACTATAATTTTAGATGAAGAAGGGGAAGAAGAATAAGTTGAATTTCCAGAATTTACAGATTATGACGATTCTCTAATAAAAAAATCAATATACAGAGGTTCAGGGAATGAAGTTTTAATACAAAAATTTAATATGAATATACGTAGAAGGGACATACAAACATTAGTTGGAGATAGTTCGCTTAACGATGAAGTAATAAATTTCTATATGAATTTATTAATGGAATGTGGAGAGCAACGTTCATCAGAAGGTTATCCAAAAGTTTATGCAAAGAATCGCATTTTTATACCACGCTTAATGTCAAGTGGATACGCAGCTGTAAGACGTACGTTGGACCAGTACACGTTGGTGGTGTTCATTGGTGTATGGCTTTATTCATTTAAAAAATAAAACAATTAAATATTATGATTTAATGGAAATACCAAATCCAAGTGTATTACAAGCACTTGAGGAATATTTAAGACATGAGTCTCAAGATAAAAAAGGCATTTCATTTGATATATCAAATTTCACAAAAGAATCTGTTGGTGATTGCCCTAGGCAAATGAGAGGTAGTGAATGCGGTGTATTTAGTTGTATGTTTGCTGAATATATAACGCGCAATAAAAGTATAACATTTTCTCAGCAGCACATGCAATATTTTAGGCACAAAATGGTATTGGAAATCATTAAAGGCAAACTCTTACTTTAATTGAGAAATATTAAAGAAAAGAAAAATGAAAAATAATCAAGAAATAAAGAAAAGGAAATTAAAATTCAATTTTATCAACTGTACTACTTTAAATATAAATTTAATAAACTTAAAAAATAGCATAAACTAAAATTTATCTGCGCCTACCTGGTAAGACGACATCATATTTTCTGCAAGTTGTCGGTGCGATTTTATCCATCTTTGATGTTACTATGTTTACTGGGTACGTCATTTCACATAATTTTGTCAATTGTTGACAATTGTGTAATTATTGTTAGTGTTTGTCCAATATTTATTTCTTGTGTTGTATGTGATATATGAGTATTGATATAGATATTGATATAGATAATATTTTTAGTTATATAAAGTATTAATTATTAATTATTTTTTTATTTATTATAAATTTTCTATAAATTTTGCTATTTTTTTTTTTTAGTTATATTTTAAACCCCCCGACGTGAAACGAACCAGTGACTTCCACATTGTAATTGAAACATATTTCTGTGCTTCAACCGATTAGGCCACGAAAGGGATGTTGAACAAACATTAACATGCTAAAATAACATCGATGTTAAAATAAAATGAAGAATTACACTTACAAACCGTTGCTACTTCGGTTTGTCTACACAATTGGGGTCAAAGCTCCTATCTTCAAATACCAAATAACAACTGTACGAAACATTAATTCTTTCTGTACTGTTAAATGGTTCTGGATCGTTGACATTATCAATAGCAAGTGAGAAATCACTTTGTACTTAAAAAAAAAATTATTCGTCGGATTTCATGGTCCTTGGTATGACGAAGGGATTTTAATGCCGACTTATATCAGTTGTTTCACGGAATTAACAAAAAGTAAAAAAAAAAAACACCTTCACTGCAGTTGAATTGTTGGCTGTTGTCATTTTACGCGTAAGTTAACGTTCCTTATGATTCGTTACATATTTGACGTAAAGAAGTGCAAGATACAAGTAAACAACTGTAAATCACTGTAAGCAACTGTAAGCAACTGTAAACAACTGTAAACAACGATAAACAACTGTAAGCAACGATAAACAACTGTAAGCAACTGTAAACAACTGTAAACAACGATAAACAACTGTAAGCAACTGTAAACAACTGTAAACAACGATAAACAACTGTATATTACTGTAAAATTATTTGTTTTTGACAGTTCGACAAAAATTTTGAAAGTGTTTCGTTGTGATCTATTATAAAAACTTTTAATCTAGTTATAATGAATCATAAAAAGAAAAGGGAGCTCAACGGTTGAGCTACTGGCAGGCCTATGAGCAATAATTATGAGGGAAATGGATTTAAATTATTAATTCACAAAACGAAAAATATGTACATATGTCTATAATTTATTGTGATTATTTTGATTTATTCATACCACCTATATGTATTGAGAAATGTCTGCAATATAATTGTTTTGGCTGAAAATGAAATGACCAATTCTACAAGTAAGGAAGCTACGAGTAATGAGATTGATAGTTATAAAGAGAAACCTTTTCAGTCTACGATCCATTTCCTTTCTCCGTCAGTATTAGATCAATTAAGTGTGCAGGATTTAAATGTAGACTGATTTTATTGATAAAATGGACACAAACACTGTAAGTACAAGCTTCTGTTCAACATATTTACTAAATTTGGCTAGCCCATCGAGGCCATTTTCAGCAATTTTTAGTGATTTTTCATCGCGAGATCAACGGGTACATTAGCAATAGATTCTATTTCAGTTGATGATGGTCATTAATAATCTATTTCCAAATAATAATTAACATAACGAACAAATTATAGATAGATACAGGTTAATATTAATGTATGAACAAATTTTTGTTGTCTTAATGATCATATTCATTGCCTAAAAATTAATTAATATTTCTTTAATACAATGAATTTTTTCATTATATTTACGTACCAATTTTTTTAAGTACCTTTGTTTCCGTTCTTTTTTAATTTGTTCTGGTTCTGTGTCATCTACATAAGCTTTACTTTCTTTAATTATTTTTTTAATAGTATTCCAACATTAAATCAAAATAATGCGATGTAAAAACATCAGGTTTAATTTGTAATATTTCCAAATATTTTAGTAGATCTTCTTCGAATTTAACGTTTTCTTTAGCTGGATTTAAATTTCATTCAAATGCTTGTTATAATATTATTGACTTAGAAGGGCAACTGATTTAAAGCATTAACAATTAAAATTAACAAAACGTCAACTTCAAAAAAATATGTACATACTGATTTCAAATTTCGTAAAACATATGTTCATTTTTGGCTGAAAATGAAAATAATGATTAATAAGGTAATGTATTAGGGAGAAAGACAAGGCTATAACAAGCTGCCAATCTATATTATTATATCTATTGCGCCATACTAAAAATGCTATAGAAGTTTTGACAATGATTGATGTATTTAGAATATAGATTGAAAGGTTAGATATCTTAATAAATTGTAAGGTCGGTTCTTAGCAAATTATGACTTTAATTATTTTCTGAACATAATCACTTCATATTCGTAATTTTTCATGTATTATGTATATCTATTTTGAATTTTTTATGTTATTTACATTGTTTACACACATACAAAAAACATCATAGTAAACTACATTTTACATGTAAACAACTATGTAAAAAACTAGACGTAATTTACTTTTCCAACACTACTTCACTGGCCATGTAGAACGAATCGAAGAAAATTATCCAGCTAAAATCTCTTCGAATCCGTACCCAAATGAACGCGTTGTCGAGGGAGATTACACCTTCGTTGGGTAGATGAAGTATAAGCGGATATATGAAAAAACTTTTATATTTCAGTCAGTGGAGATTAATATTGCACCAGGCCCTAGAATCTTCAAAGTCTATGGCGCTCAGAAAGTAATTAAATAAGTAATCCAGTGTTAAACAAAAATTTTACTTAGATAGATTTAAATTGTCTGGATTCAAGTGATATTTAGATTGAATATGTTTGAGTGTGTGTAATGATATACGTTCATACCAAAACTATGTCAAAATTTTAATGTTTTTAAACCATTTATTTTCATCTTTCTTCTGGATGTATTACAAAATGTATTACAGAGGTACGATTTGTTACATTATGTTTAATGTCGGCTCTTCTTTCTGGTTTCTGATTTTATAAACTAATTTTTATAAAAAAACAGTACCATTTTTAATGTTTACTTAACACAAACAATATTGTTTGATTCATTTATGTGATCCTACTTAATTTTATAATTAAATTTAAAGCTAGATCAAAATTTGGAAAATTTAATTGAAGTATTTTGAATATTTTTGGTTTTTTGCTGTAAATTAAATTTTGGAAATAATGAAAAAAATAATAAAAACAAAAAAAAAAAAACAATTTTTTATTACTACATATTTTATCAGAATATGAGGAATGTAAATTTCACTATATGGTAAATAGATAAGTAATCCCGATAAATGAATTAAATCTATATATACATACGCTGGTTGTTGGTATTATCCTGAAATGTTATAAATCAAGATTAATACATTTGCTTTATGCACGGATGCATTTATTTATATATATATATATATATACATATATATATACCACTACTAAAATATTACACATACCATACACTTTTCACACAAGAGCCACTCAAGTTGAATGGAATTGAATATGTGAAAGCTATTATTACAATTCTTTTATTGCCCAGTTTTGTGGAATGTGGAAAAAAGAAAAAAAAAACGAATTGCACAAAAAAAAATGGTTGTTTTTTAAAGAAAATTCCAATTTTTTTTCATATAGCTATTTTTTGTTATTTTTTTTTATTTTGCTTCTTTGTTTAATACCGCAGAGGTTTTGTAAAACAATAACATTTATAGAGTAAGTAGGAGGTCGGAGGTAAAGTTTGAAATTAAAAAAAAAACAAGGACTAACGATGTACAAGCATTACTCATCTGATACAAAATATTGTTTTTTTTTTTGGTATCTGTATTTTGTTTTTTTTTTGTTACTTATATGAGATATTATTTTGTAAGCCCTCCATGCCCTTGATAGTTTTTTTCTTTTTTATTTAATTTTTAGTTATATTTATATACGAATTCAAATCTATAACATTTTTATAATAAATTGAAAATTGGATTCATTTAACCGGGCTATATATAGTCTATGGAAATGAATTTCAAAGCTAGCCTTAAAAAAATCAATGTTGTTAT
Source organism: Argyra leucocephala (assembly GCA_963942445.1). NCBI lineage: Eukaryota > Metazoa > Arthropoda > Insecta > Diptera > Dolichopodidae > Argyra > Argyra leucocephala. The sequence continues at coordinate 73,863,695 of OZ012680.1, forward strand.
ATAGCCAGAATGGCTATGGCTTAACAATCAAAACTATAACCAAAAAATATTTCTTGTATGTTCAACGTATGAATATATTTTATTTTAAATACATGTATATACATATATATGTGCGGTAAATTTTTTTAATTTTTTCTCTTTTCATTTTTATCTTTTGTGTACATGTATATATATATTATATATGTACATATTATATAGAATACTGTTCTGTATATACGCTTTACACTCATATAAAAAGCAGCTTTTTTCGCTGTGGTTTTACAGTCAATTAAATTTTTTATTTATTTTAATTAAATATATGGAGTACAAGATATATATAGATATTATAATGTATACATATACGAAGCATTTTTAAAGGGTTAACAACTTTGGTTACAAACAAAAAAAAAAGGATATTTTTGTTACTGTTTTTGTTTTTTTGTTAGAGAAGGGAGAAAAAAAAGCGAACAATTTATTAAATTTTTCCGCAGAATAGTCATAAAAATAGTTTTCAGGATCGTTGATTGGAAAATAAAATAAAAAAAAAAACAAAAAAAAACTAAATATAATATATTATATTATAAAAAGAACAGTAATAATAATAAATTTTATAGGAAAGAATTTTCTTTAGAATTTCTATGTAATTCTTTGCTAATGATCATCTATCATTGTCATTTAATATTTAAATAGCCCAAAATATGTAAATAATATACTTGATCTGTGTTTTTTGTCAATCTGTTGTATTTTGTAGAAGCCAAATTTGATTATGTATTTAATATATACTCAAATATTTAGTTTCTTTTGTAATGTTCAAGATCTTACAATATTATCTCTTTATGACTACATTGGAAGCTATTTACCCAAAAATATTAGAATTGAAAATGTACGGAGAATACTCAGACCGCTTTTCTTTTGTCCCTGCAGTAATTATTTATGTCTATGCTTATTTGATTCCAACTGCGGGATTATACTCAAATACATATTAGTGGTATTGTATCCAATGTGAATTACTGTATAACTAAGATTAATAAGATGATACTGATGCAATAGTACAATGGACTCAAGCTTAATGCATCTAAATCACATACTATGGTTATCTATTCTAAAAATAATTTTATTTAAGTGAATGGGCTAAAAGAAGACTAATTCAAGCTCTAATTATGGCACATTTTCTATACTGTATCGTTGTCTTTTCAGATATAAACGCTGGCGAAATCATATCACCCTTATTGGAAAAATCCTCTAATATGTAATCAACATCATTACATTTAACTTGTTAAACAACAGATCTATATAAATTGTTTCTTATAACGATTTTAATATTAACTAATTTAAGCCTAATGGTATTGTCTGGATATTTTCAGTTCATAAACTACCCCCGTATAAAAATTTAACTTCCTGCAATTAGATTTATCCTCTTGAAAAGTTCCTTTGTGTCGATGAGCAAATGGTACCTTTCAACAATGAGCTTTCAATAAGGCAATATACTAAAGATAAGCCAACAAAATGGAGTTTGAAAATATTTATGCTCTGTGGAAAAAGCAGTTTAACTTAAATAATTTTTTTAATATATCAAGGCAATTAACTGAGATATCCGACGTTTTATTAAATAAATATGGAGTCAGAGCATTGGTTGCATTACATTAAATTGAAAATAGAAAATGCCTCATGCCTTCAGAACATTCTCTCTTGATAATTATTTTACAACATATCAACTGTTGGAAACTTTTTCATAAAAGAACATTAATGCAATCAGTATCGCGAGATTGAATAAGTTCAACAATCCATAGTTTTGTGATACTAAAACGTTTAGAAAAATGAGGCGTGGAAAATTGTGAATAAATCTATAAGAAAATAGTACGACAATAGTATAACAATAAAGAATAGTATGACAATAAAGAAGAGTCCGTGTAGTCTAAAACTTGGTTGGTCATTTCTACCCACGTATGTATCCAACAAATTTATTACATTCCGATAAATATTTGCAAACGAGAGCTATATCTAACAGTTTAAACGCTGTTAAAATTAAACATAATTTCATTTTGAGTAGAATGATAGACATTTTGAGTCAAATCCATACACACAACACACGAAACAAAACTTGGTTTCAATATTATACAACATAATATTTTTGTTACATACTAGAACTTGAACATAATGCAGCTAAACGCTTTAAAGTATATATGGCATCTCAGGCTGTCCAAACAATTTTAGAAATAATATAACAATTTAAGAAATATATTTATAAGATATAGACGATTTTTTGACAATTTCCCAGGAGCGTTGGCCCAGAAATACAAACTTTTTGCTCCTACAAGATTCTCATATAAGATGATCTATAAGATTAATTGCCTTCCTTATTCGTGTAGTATTACACTATAATGAATACACTCTCTACAGTATTTTAATTGTATCCTTTATATTATTGGTTGGAAGCTTTGATATCGAGTTTTATTTTAATTTGATTGAAATAAATTTAAATTTTACCGATGTTTATTAGAGTTTGTTTTTCAGAGAGATCAGATGAAAGAATAAAATATCAAACTAAAATGTTACAAATTTTAAATTACATTTATTTTTTATAATATTTGTTAGTATTTCTATAACTATACCACGTGTTCCATGCGAGGTGAGCAAGCGTATGTATGTTTCTTATTTGTTGTTGTAGAATCCGAATTTGCAAAAAAGTACCTCTTCCCATTTGAAAATCTCAATTTCGGCGAACGCTGAGCTTAAAAAACCCTTTTACGGGTCCTTCCCGGAGTTCAAAATATCACCAACCGATAGAGCAGACTCAACATAGTTAATAAAAATTTTTTTAAATTTTGAAATAACGGCTTCTTAAAAAGCTTATACGCATACTCTTGGAACACCCTGTATACTAATATTTTGTGTCTTCGCATCAGCTTTCAGCCGCGAAGTATCAGCCGTAGTATCACAACCATTTTGATAATTTTATTTTCCTATGAACAATTTGCAATTTGAAGCAGAATTTATATTATTAGCTAAATATTATTATTATAGTCTATTTATTAGAATATAGCTAGTTCAAAACAGTTTATAATATTTCACATCTAATTACGATATTTTATAACATACCTAAATTATGTTACCATAAAAAACTTATATTTTAATTTAGGTAAACCTGAAACAAATATGTAGGTCTACTAATTAAAAACAAGTTTAATTATGAAAAAATATCTTATATTTCAAACTCAGACCTTATGAACAATAACTTTAGCCAATTTTAAAGGTTATTTTATAATTTTTAGGGAAAAAAAATATTGTTAGACATTTTAACTTGTAAATAATTTAATTTTATACACAATCAATTTACTAAAATTGCAAATTCGAAAATAATTAAAATATTGTTACTATATATATTGTTGTTGATAATGTTGAAAATTAGAATACTATTCAAAGTATTGTACACAGGGTGTAAAAATAAAAGACTGTTTGATTCTAAAGATTCTCTTGCATTATCTTAATTGTTTTTATAATTAAAAAACTATAGTTTTTAGATTTATTATTGCTATCACAATAATATAGAAAAAAATGTTGTTCGAAATTATATTTTTAAATTTTATTACATAAAGTTATCTGCCTCCGCATTTTAAATGTCTACCGTACCATTTTAAAAAAATGATACCATTAGAGATCTATCGATTGGTAAAATTCTTAACAAAGTACAATATTAAAACATTGTATAAATAAATTTATCCTATATTTTTAATTACTGAAAATTATTTAATATTAACTCTCTTGTATTTAAAGCCTACCTGAAACACCTATATGTAATACCAAATCTAACTTAAAACTTATGGAAGCTTCTATGTCAATAAAACTTATTTATAATATTTTAAAAATATTTTGCTATCATTAGCACTGTCTTATTACTCCGTGAGTGACTCACAGGGCGGATAAAAACAATACAATACAATTATTATATAAATAAATTTCGAAATTAAATTGAGAACAGAACCAGAATTGATTTAATTACAAAATAGAATTTAAAGCAACACTTTTTATACTTAATATTATTCTAATAATATATCGAAGGTTTGATACTACACTCATCTGCAAGAGTTTCGGTATGGTAAACTGATGGTTTAAAAATGGAGGATAAAACAAGTCGAGCCGGTGCATTTGGAGTTCAGTTTAAGTCCAGATCTTTACTTAACACATACCCCTCACATACTTTTTTGTAAGCTAAAGCCTAAAACCAGTATTGCAATGTATTAAAAAAGGGCACACAAATGCTAGTATATACAAAATTACAGATAGTCAGGATTCTGCAATTTTTAGGTCAAAGCTTGATGCTTGTAGCAGTAATCAAACTTTAATAAAGGTGGCAAAATAAAATAGAGTCACTATTATGTGAACTTCTGAACATCAGGATGAACTTTTGGACATACAAAGAGAATACAAGGTAATATATGAAAGTGGATATTCTTGCAAAAAAAAAATACGATAAGTCACTCCTTAGAACCCAACCCTAGCGTTGCCCATGCAAACTGCTATTTAATTACAAAGAATTATTTTTAATTAAGTAGTATAATTATTTTTAATCTAAATACAAAGAATTATTTTTAATCGAGAAATTGAGGAAACTTTAATCCTCACGTATGGTTCCATATTCAACCCATATATTATGACTTTCAATTACAGTCTTTTTCAGTCAAAATCTTTTTTAAATTTAAAATCATCCCGGCTTAAAATAATTATTGGTTAAGTCAGTTAATCAGAGAGAGAGAATAAAATAGATCCAGTGTGTCAAAATATTGATACTTATTATCATTTGTTTCAGATTGCTAAATCCAACACAAACAAAATATTGAAGGTGCTGCTAACAGAAAGAGGAATTCTCCGATCACTTTGTATTTTAAAAGGATTTCATAACTAGCAAAACATATATAAATATTTCCAAGTACACATATATCCCAATTCTGAAATTGACATCGAATTAATAACATTCGCCGATAGGACTGTAATTTCAAACAAAGAAATGGGGAAGTACGATATAAAAGGCCTACCCAACTGTAAAAACAATAATTATGTAAGCCAGTTTGACTAATGAATTTTTTGATATAATCTTGTAGCAACATTTATTCATGAAACAACCTGTACTCAAACATAAATTTTATTATATTTCATTTTATATATATTAATTTAATTCAAAATCAATTTTTTTCTAATTTTTTAGCTTGTATTTTGTTTTTTTTTTATTTTATTCTTATTTTCCCGGAAAATTGTATTTTCAATTTATTTAGTTTTTAATTGGTTTTTAAATTCGTTGATTATTGATTTAAAGTAAAATATGTTTTAGATGAGATTTTATTGTTTTAACAGAAATAAAAAAAAAAACAATAGACAAATAATATGCGAAAGTGAATAATTTAAATTTAAATAAAATTAAATAAAAATATTAAAATGGTCAAAAATAAATTCATAAAAGAATATAAATTTTCTATGTAGCTAATTTCGGCCTTTTTATACCGTTTTCCAAAACTTGAGTGTTTAAGCCTGCAAAATCTATAGATCGGAACAATGGTTTGTTAAATCCCAAAATAAATAGTATCAGAAACAAGATACAATTTAGGCTTTATCTGTGAACCGACAGATCTTATCCACTTAAAACATTTCATTTTCTCTTAGAAACAGTGAACCTGGTAGGGTGTAGAAATAATTAAAAAACATAAAATTAATGACTGTTTACATTGACAAAAATCATAATGAAAAAAACTGAAGCTTCAAAAAATTATTTGTATAAACCACTAATAATAAATACAATACCTAATTGGAATTGATTGGCATTTGTAGCCGAATGGTCAAACACTTGACTATAGAATGTATCAATCAATGGAGTGAATTTTCAAATCCCATACCCTAATTTATAAGATCAAAAACTAATTAATTCTTCATTTATACCACACACACCACATGTTGTAGAGAGGATCATATCCTAAATGAATCAGAAGGAACCTCATATTCAGCTAAGTATTTTTATAATATTTATTCCGAGAGAAATAAATAAATAAATCATAATTTTGATAGTAAATGAATGAATCAAAGCGATTATTTCAAATTAAAGATTAAACAATGTCATCATACCATATCAAAATTCTGCAAAATATCTTGGTATGACGCTTGACGCAAAGCTTAGATGAAAAGAATACGTCAACAAAAAAAAAATTAGAGCTGGATCTAAAATACAAACAAACAGTTGTATTGGCTAATTGGACGAACATCTACGCTTTCGCCGTATAACAAAGTTTTGATCTACAATCAAATATAAAACCAGTCTCATAAAACCAGGGCATAAGGTATTCAAATATGGGGTTGTACTACATATTCAAACTATCCAAACGTTCCAAAACAAAGTATTGTGAAACATTGTCAATGCCCCATGTTTTTTTCGCAATCGCAATTCATAGGGGTCTCAGGGTTCCTCTCATACAAGACAAAATAAAAAAATTAGCTTTACGCCATAAAAGTCGTCTCTCTCAACATGTCAATGTCGAAGTTTCACGTTTAGCTGACTGTCAAAACTTTGTTAGAAGACTTGAACGGACGAAACCGTTCGAACTGTGCTAGGATAAAATCTTTTATCTTTCAAATAATTTCTAATGCAATTTTGTTTGATCAAAGATATCTGAAGTAATAGAGCCAAAAATGTATTAATGGTTAGTCTTAAAGACTAGTTTTAATTTTAACAAAATGATGGAAGTTTTTAATGCGTTAAAGTCGGCACAGTTCTTCACTTCGTTGTTCCTCGATTCAAGGACAGAAGTTGAGACACTTTTGATGATTTTCTTTCCTCTGAAAAGAAAATAAAATGACTGAATTTCAGCTATTCCAAAATGCTTCGAAATGTGAGTACAAAACTTTCTAAGCAGAATAACTGGATATTTCAAAAACGAAAATTAGACAATAAATTCAGTCTCTTAATGTGGCAGAACTGTTCTACAATTGAATTTGAACTTTGCCACCTCTGTAGCTAAAGTCCGACTTTGAACACTGAGTATAACCACCGTATATTTCAAAATCAAAAATTAGAAAACGAATTCAATCCCTCAACCTGACAAAACTACTCTACATTGAATTTGGGCTTTGTGAACTGTTCAACAGCAGTTTAAAATGACAAATACCGGCATGTTTAAATGATTGAAATTGAATTAAGTTTGCAATTGGTATCCAGGATCCAATATTTTTGTAACAAGCTTTCGTCTTGTAATAATTTTTTGATGTACTTTGTAAATTTTGATGATAGCCTACAGTAATAGTTCTGAGTAAAAATAAAATATAAAAGAACTGAACAAAAAATTTTGAATACGAAGATATCGAAATATCTTAAAAGCTACACCTAATGAAATGGCTTAGTCGCGCTAACAAAATATTAATTAACTGTGTGATTTCTGCAAGTAATTGATTCATCAAAATTATTCTAAAATACAACCATACCTGATATCTATATAAAACAAGAACTTGCAACCGACTTTTTCAAGAATGAAGAAACTAAAGAGATGAGATCTGTAATAGTTGTATAGTATTTTGATTGTCAACTAATATTGTCGTTTGAACAAGTGCCGCGGGTTTGAATCCCAATCCGAAAATAAATTTAGACTTAGTATATTACAAAACCAAAATTTAGTAATTATGTCATTGTGTTGCAGGTACGTAGGTTAGGTAGGTAGGTAGTAGTGGCTGCTGATAAGTACGTCGAAATAACTAAATCAGCAAAGTTCATTGTGCTACCAGGGGAATTATTGTATTGTAGATATAGATATAGTAAATATAGTAGAAGTGCTATTGAGGAACTTCAAGTTTTTTTTTTAATACATAACCAAAATATTGTGTGGAAACCTTTTATGCCGATTGATATGTTTAGCTAGGGAGGGAAAGGAAAAATACGAACGAGAGGATTGATAATTTTTGGGTACACATAAGATGGGATTTGATGGTTCCACATTCGGGATGTAATTCTGTTCAAAAAAAATGTCCATAACTTGTAATCTACTATCTAGGGATTTCTACGGTGTACGAATTAACACATGCTGCCGCACTTCGTATATCAAGATGGAAATCTTTAAGTGTAGGTAATACAGATTTAATTTGCACTGAGCATATAACCATGCCTGCAATATGTCTATAAAAAACAGAGAGAATCCCAACTATTCGGCTATAACCAAGGGGAGCTAGATTTTCAGGAAGTCACAGGAGGAAAGGTACGCCTTAGAGTGACTAAGAAAACTCAAACAGTTGGTTGTGTTTTTTGTCATATCGTTAATTCCAGATCATATTAGAATTTAAGCGTATACCTAAATGTGCTTAAGCTTCCAAACCATCTTTCTGAAAGATCAGGATCAAAAATGAACATTCGTCCGGATATAGTATAGCTCTAAGTTTTTGAAGTATTAAACTCGTCTCTGTTTTTCACTTGACTTATGTATAGTTTACTGACTTCTGCTTCATTTTCACATCAAAATTAATTAATACGAAAAATAACAGACATCAACACTAAGGTCGTATATAAAAAAATATATATATAATTAATTAAATCCATGGTAAACTTTTAAGTAGTAATAGAGTTCAATATGTTTCCTACTAAAAAAAAAAAAAACATCCAAAACCAAAACAACTAAAAATATAAAAAATAAATTCATGTCAAAAGACTTCAGAGTAAATTATAGAAAAATAAAAGAAAAAAATTTAAACTCTCAATAACTTTAGGAAAAATTGTAAAAAAAAATTTTTTTTGTTAATCCTGTGCAATAACCTGATCCTATCAATAATATGTATATAAAAATGTTTGTTATAAACTAATATTGCCTTTATACCATTATGTTATTGTTGTTTGTTGATCTCAATTGGTATGAATTCAATTCCCGAAACATGTGACCATCATCAAAAAGCTAATATATAGTAAAAATATTAATTCAGTTATCCATTGGTCCCTACTTCTTCACATGCATGAATCTATACGTATAATTTTCAATTTATTACCGCATTCTACTGTTGCACTTCTTTGAAAATTGTTCTATATTTTGGGTCAGAAAACATCAAAAAATCATTTTTTTTTTTTTTATTTTATATTGCAAATATACATATTACATATATACATATATACATTTTGTTGCTGTTTCATTTTTAAATTGACACTGCCGCAGGCTATGTCAGTATTACATAAAAATGAAAATAAAAAATGAAACAAAGAAATAATAAAAATTTTTGTCACAAAATTGTGAAAAATCTCATTTTTAACTTGTCACATATACATATGCATAACAATATAGGAAATTTTATTCCTTTTTACCCCTCGGGATTATTGGTAAGTGGTGTATTCTTTAACAAAATAAAACAACAACAAAAAAAATAATAAACCAAAACCAATCAATAATTATTAAAATTTATTTTGTAATAAAAAAAATGTGACTGCGGAAAAATACTATATAAGCCAACAAAACTAATGGAGGATCATTTGCATCGAAATGTAAATTTTAGGAACCAAGAAAATAAATTACAAAAAGCAAACACAAAAAAATGTTGACAGAACAGGATATTTTTTTTTTGTTGTGATTTTTTATTTTATTTTATAAAAATAAAATTTAAATAATAAATTATGTTATATTATTGATAATCCGTTTATAATATGCTTTTAGTTTTATTAAAACATTTCCTGTTATTGTTGAGGAGATATGATCTGATTGAACTGTTTTCAATTTTTGCAAGGTTATTTTGTATTGAAACGAAGGCAGGAGAACTATTATTAGGCCTCTGCATGAATACATTTATATTTAACCCTCAAAAGACCAACCTTGTATATTTGAACCAAAATGAACGTCTCATTAAAACCATCCATGAGATCAACACCTCCCATGTGAAGGTTATATTGTTTAATAACCTTTGGACAGTCAATTGTAATTTTCGTTTTGTTGTTTCTATGAAATCTTTCTATGGTTTCTAAAGACAGAAGCCCACAGGAACTTGATTGAAAATAAACCACTTGTTGTCTTTCCATGTAACAGATGCAATTTCAATATTTGTAGAGGCAACAAAATCTGCACAAGCTTCACCGTTTTTTTTTAAGTCATATTCAGTGGGTTGTTTACAGCCAGGTAAACAATTTCGTCTAACTGTACCTAAACTATAAATATACGTTTGTAAGCCAACATTTTGTTATTGTCGTTTAAATGTAAACTTTTTAAATTTTTTCGAAGCGATTTCTATTCATAGCTTTCTAAATGCCTTCGTAACCTATTTAGGTTTACTCGAATATGAACGAATATTTGGCAACTGAATTATTGAAGTATATAGAATTAAACCCCTATTTAACGTTCCACTTAATTTTTTTAAATATTTTTATTTCATCGTCAAAGAAGTATTTAAAAAATTGGAAAGGTGTATGTCAATTATTAATCTCAGAAGCATTATTCTACAGGTGTAAAACATACACACTTTAATTAAAGTACACATGGCACTAATATATACATTTTATAACGATGTGGTATATTAATTTAATTAATGACAATTTCAAAAACTATTTTAGATGACTCTTACTATTTGAGCTCAATATTTGATCTTAGGTTGTATTAATGAGAATATTAACAACCTGCTCCATGTATTCCTTTAACATATCAAAATAAAAATTTTAAGAGTGAATTAAATAATACACATATATTTATATATTTAAAATAAATAAATTGATTCATGACTTACTCACTTGTCAGTGATGCCGTCTATACAAATTCAAATTGTTGTATTAGGAATTAGGATATTTGTGATGTGTCAATTTCGAACTGGTTTGAAATGATCGAAAATATAATTTTCATCATCGAGGCTTTGAAGCGAGAGTAACTGAACTAAAAAAAATATAATAGGTCAACCCGTTTTACGGTCGTTGTACTCAGTTTACGACACTTAGTCTGTCCCACCTTATTTTCCAAATCTCACCTACCCCTGTTAACCATAACAATCCTTACGAACGGTCGATTCGATTCGGACGATTTCAGTTCCGGTGTAGTTGAGATGGGTAATTAACAGAAGAGAAGGAAGGCATGGAGCGGAGATCCGTGCCAGGATCAGAACCACTTTTTGATTTTGATTTTAATGGTCTTGTCCGTAACCATGTATGCAGCGTGTGCACTTTTTGTTGGAATGTATTCTGTACTCACAATGAGTCGTATACCACAGGCAGCATCCTAGGCATATATACTGCGGACGTACCAACAACAAATTAGACAACCACAGCCACTTTCACTGATGATACGGCCATATTGGCATTGCCATTAATAACCCAGTACATGTTACAGAGATTCTGTAACACAGCATAAATAAAACTCAACAATAGCTAAATATGTGCAGAATCACAAATTAACAAGAATCAGAATGAACGGGGCAAAATCAACACATGTCACATTTACCCTGAAGAGAAAAACTTATCAGACGCGGGTGCTAAATAACGAAGTAGTTCAACAAAAAGAAACAGTAAGATACCTGGGCATGGGCATTTGGAAAGGAGACTTACATTTCAAAGCAAAAGAAAACTGCAACTCACCAATGTCGCTGGAAAACAAGATTTTGGTTTATAAAGCTACTTTAAAGGTGATAACTATGGAATAACGGAATCCTCTGGTGAGTATAGTCAGCAGTTCTAATATTGAAATATTACAATGATTTCAATCAAAAGTATCAAGACTAATAGTACGTGCACCATGGTTCCTAAGTAACAATATTTTACATCAAGACCTACATATAAAAACCATAAAGGAGGAAATTAGAAGTACAAACTTCAATTACCAAACAAGATTAGATTCTTATCCAAATACCCTAGCAAGCAACTTGTTGATTAAAAATAGTGCTAGTCCACTTAAGCATCACAATATTGCGCAACTTCCCAACAGATACTAGATTGATTGATATGACTTAATTGTCATGAATAACTTACCATTTGGTTTTTTATCTTGAAGTCGTTGCGAACATTTACAATCAAAAAAATTATACAAACTACTGAATGTCTCCATTAGGGACAGATTGTACAGTTTATAAGGGAAGTATAAAAATATATATATATATATATATATATATATATATATATATATATATATATATATATATATATATATATATATATATCTCAGAAAATTCCAAAGGGTTAACCAATTGATAACATTTCATGAAACATGTCAACAACGGTAGGTCTTCAATAGATAATCGTGAGCAAAATAATGGTTAATCCGCTCCATGACCCATGGAGGGTGTTACAGAACAGAGATGATGATGATGCTAAAATTGAGAAGAATCAAATGTTTTTTGATTAATTTTGTTACAATTATAACGCATTGTAGAAATTTCAAATTAAGTAGAATAGAACGTTTTTTACCACATTTACGTAGTTCTCAGCATCCCATTTTCCTATAAATAAGAAGAATAAAATTTGAACATTTTGAACAAAAATTTAAAAATTTTAAATTTATAGAAACATGAGTTGTCGTAACCGATAGTGAGTTGTATATATTTTTACTAAGTTTCATATTGCATCAAAAAACAATGAAAACCGTTTAAATATGCTACAAATTTGCTATAAAACGATCAAGCTGTGATTGTTCTCAATAAGAGCGTGGTTAGCTCAGACTGTAATTTCTATACGTGGCTTATAGGATATCTTACTGTCAATAATGGTATGATATTTTAGGGTTGGTGATCTAAGTTCTATGGGTAACTAAATTCATAAAAGTAGTTTACTATGTTTTCATATTTTGCCCATATTATTTTTGACTTTTATATTATCTTTAGATACAAATTTTTACGCACATAAGTATCTTAAGTACTATTTGAGTATGATATACTGCATATATACCTAATACATTGAAGATCTTCTATTAAATGTCCTACAATCTAAATTTTTTTACAGATGAAGAGATGGACATCTCATGCAATATAACTTCTTCCATTATACAATTTCCACTTTCACGAGTTTTGACAAGTTTATTTGTATCGGAATTGGGTCTATATCATTTTATTTATTCTTTAATTATATTTTTATTGTATTGATATCCTATAGAGATTTTCTATTTTATATCATTCCTTGTGTATATGGGACTGTGTAATGATTTTTGTTTTTTTTTTTTGTTTAATGCAAATATTTGCAATCTGTTTGTAACAGATGACTTGACATTAGTACATCAACCATCACTAGTTTCGAACCATGTTAACTGTCAATTTTTATAATTAATTTTTCATTTTTGAAATTGAATGACTTTTAATTTTTTATATCTTTTTGCTTTTTTATTCTCTTTCTATTTCTAGTGAATTTACTGCGATTTTTTTTTTTCATTTATGGCTCATAAAATATTGAAGCCCAAAATAATAAAAAATAATTGACAAAATATGATAGACAAAATAAAAAAATATGGATTTAAATTAATTCGAGATATTCCTGAAATTTTAATAAATCCCGAAATTCTTTGAATTTAGGTGAAAAAAAAAATTTAAAGGAATAATTTACATAGTAGAGAACATATGGAATGATTTCAAGTGTTGTTGATTATTTTTATTGCAATCATAAGTGATGCCAGACGGCTCAATGTACTGCTACTAAAGTATGACTATTATTTTTAGCGTAAAATTGAAATGTTCCAACCTAAAACATTACATTCGATTCTGAATAAATCATCGCATGAAATAGAAATAATATGATTACCAATAGGAAAGACTTAGAAATACCGTTAATTCAAAAACTTGCAATATCCTCAAAAATTAATCGAGCACTATAATAGCAAATGATTCAGTTATTTACAATATTGAATAGTTATAAAATGGCTATGAGTATAGACTGTATTAGAGTACGTATCTACTGAATGAGAAAGCGTTGCTATGCGTGTATTATGTTGGAATAGTTGTAACTTTGGTTTGGAGTTAATCAATGTAGGACAATTGCACAAGATAGGGCAGAGTGAAGAAAATGAGATGAAGCCTCGCCCTGAGCTGTAGAGATGATAATGGTTGCAACTTTGGTATGATATTGTTTAATTTCATCATATTATAAAGTTAACCCATATAAAGTTAATAAAAGTGTTTATAAAAAAAAGTTGTTGCTTTTACATTTTGATGATGACTCAATTATTATGATATTCCGTGTTTGTTTAATTTATAACCAAATAATCGAGATATATTCAAATCTTGTAGGAATATAACGTAAATGTACCTATCACCGCCCTATCACATTACTCCGCCCAAACCCTTTTTTTGTAAATACAATACTCCCACGCTTTATATTTCAAATTTATTTTTAAAATAAAAAAAGAATATTATTTCTTTGTTGTAATGCAAAATAATGCACATTTGTATTCGTATTAATAAATAAGTTAAGGTAAGAAAACTAAACTAGGTAGACATTTTTGTGAGCATATTGGTTCAAACGTTTAAAAAAAAATTTATTTTGTTAAGACCATAATAATTAAACTATGATGTTGACTTATTTATTTTATTCAAATAATTGTAAAAGATATATTATTAAATAGATTATAATACATACTTTCTTCAATTGTAAATAAAAAATATTTAAAATTGCTAATTAGTTTTGAGTAAGAATTAGGGATACGTAAATTTATGTTGTACGTATTTACGATCGGCCTGGCGGAATTAGGAAAATGATATATCGAAATAATTAATTAAGTTATTCACCTATTTGTGATTATATAAGGATGCAACTGTTCAATTTTAAATTGAAATTGAACAAACTAAGCTGGACCTAATTACGACCTATAAATTTAATTTCGCATACGTTATTTTTGTTACAACTAAATTTTGAGTTTTTATAAAAATGTATGTAAAAAAGGGTCGGTAATACGTGCAATATAAGTCGTGCAATGTAAGTTGGGATTTTAATGAAGAAGATGGATATTTAATACCGAGTCAAATTACTTCGGCTTCTGAAATGGAAATTATTGATGGTTTTAATTCTTTTAATATCCAACAAGTCTCACAAATTAAAAATTCTTGTAACAGACAATTGGACTTAGTTTATATTTCCGATTGGTCTAATTTGTATTTTAATAATATTTTTATGCCTCTTTCAATTATTGATCATTATCATCCCCCATTCTGCTTCTCCTATTGTTTTAATAGTCCTCTTATATCTAGTTCTGAAATCTCTTATAAATATAATTTTATAAAAGCTAATTACCTTTCACTCAATAACTATTTTTTGTCTTTTAATTTTGAAACAATACTATCTCAAGTAGATCTCGATCTTGCAATTCAACTCGAAAAGTTTCTACGAGATCTTATTAGCTGGATTTAATTTATTTGTTCCTTTAAATCGTGAGAGGAATATAAAATCAAGTCCCACTTGGATTAACCAGGAATTAAAAAAACTGAAGAATAAAAGGAACAGGTCATGGATTTTATATATGAAAAATAGGAGCGATTCAAATTATAATAATTTTGTTAGTCTTTTTAATTCATATAAAAGTCTTCTGAATTTTAACTACAGAAATTATTTATCCGGTATATCTACCCAGATAAAGCGTGATCCTAAAATATTTTGGAAATTTGTAAATTCCAAACGCAAATCAGATCAGTTTCCGGCGTCAATGTCTTATAATAATAATTCATCCAATGATGCGACAGTCATTGCAGATTTCTTTAAAACCTTTTTTTCAAGTTGTTTTGAAGACAACACTTGTGAGCCGGACAGCTATGATTCATTAATGGCTGTTAATTCTCATATTATTGAGTTACCTGAAGCTGACTTTTCAAGCTTAAAAATTAAATCCTACTTAGATCGATTAAATAATGATTCTTTTCCCGGGCCAGACAATGTGCCTGAAATCGTGTTAAAAAATTGTTCTGAATCACTTGCTCTGCCATTGTCAATTCTTTTCACTCGTTTTTTTGCATCTGGCATATTCCCAAACTACTGGAAAATCGTTTATCAGACCAGTGCACAAAAAAGAGTCCAGAAACATGATTACTAACTACAGGCCTATTGCTAAATTATCTTGTATCCCAAAAGTTTTTGAAAAGATAGTTTATGATTCTATATATGAAACCTGTTCAAACTTTTTATCTTCTTGCCAACATGGTTTTATGAAAAATAGGTCAACAGTTACTAACTTAGTAGAATGTTGCTCTTCTTTTTGCAACACAATGGAAGCTGGTTTTCAAACTGATGTAATATACACTGATATGAGTAAAGCGTTTGATTTTCTACCACACAATGTTGTTACTAAGAAGCTTGCTAACCTTAATTTTCCACCAACATTCATAAATTGGATTCAATCGTACCTAGTTGACCGAACATATAATGTTCTTTTTAGATCAATTATTTCTGATCCATACAATGCTAATTCTGGAGTTCCGCAGGGCAGTCACTTAGGACCACTACTGTTCGTTTTATCTATTAATGATGTAACAACAATTTTGAGAAATAGCAGCGTATCCATATATGCTGATGATGTCAAAATCTTTAAGGCAATTAAGTCATGAAGTTACTTTACTTCAAGAAGATCTTAATTTGTTCTTAAACTGGTGTGACGTCAATGGATTAAAATTGAACGTGGAGAAATGTGCTCAAATCAGTTACACTCGTCGGACTTCCCCGATAATTTCGAATTATGTGTATTTCGATTAATTTCGAAAAATGTTTTAATGATGTCGGGGTCATGTTTGATGATAAATTATCATTTAAACAACATTTCAACATTATCGTCAATAAAGCAAATTCAATACTAGGCTTTATTAAAAGATGGTCAAAAGAATTTAATGACCCTTATGTAATTAAATCTCTATTCACTTCTTTAGTTCGCTCAAATCTAGAATATGCTAGCCCAGTATGGTCACTTAACTACGTCGACCATATCAATAGGATTGAAGCTATTCAAAAGAAGTTCCTTAGATTCGCTTTAAGAAACCTTCCTTGGTCTGATCCTATACGTTTACCACCTTACAGAGACAGACTAAAACTTTTACACTTAAACACTCTTGAATCCAGAAGAATAGTTGCTGACGTCGTATTTATTTTAATGATTAATTCTGGAAAAATTGATTCACTAATTATCAAAGATAAGATCAACCATCATCGTAATATTAGTACACGTTTTCGTTCTGAAAATATATTCAATGTTGTTCATCATCGTACAAATTATGGTAAGTTCGAACCCATTAACAGAATGTTTCTCTTAGTTAACAGGTACAGAGACAACATTAATCTTTCTATGAATAAGGAACAACTTAAAATTAACTTGTTTTCTTTGTTACCATAACCTCTTATTTTCGTTATAAATAAGTAAAAGTTATTGAATATATGAAAAATTATGATAGTCTAATTTCTTTTTTCTTTTTTTATATTTAAATTTAAAAATTATGTTTGTTGTTTTTATATTAATTTTTATTCTAATTTTAAGAAATGTTTTTGTAATATGCTTGTGTTAAGTATAATAAAATGAAAATTAAAAATAAAATAAAAATAAAAATATGTCCTAATTCCGAACTAAATATGCAAGTGTAATTTATTTTCACTAAATTCATACCAAGTCTTATATTTAAAGAAAAAACTATATTTTAATTGTTGAAAATAAGCGAATATTTTCCTTTTATTAGTAGACGAAATACGCGTATGTGTGTGATAAGCATATTTAGTAAAATTAAACGGAAAATAGAAGAATAATTTTGAAGAATAGTTTTTCCAAAACTATGTTTTACTTATATTATATTTTGTATAATTTAAAAAATCTCTGGAATTATCTTGCCTTGCCACCAAAATTTTTTTAAAGCGTCCATTATAAATCACCAAAATTATTTTTTTGTATACATTTCGCACAATAAGTTGATTAGAGGAGTGAAACCCAAGACTATGTCTGGCACATTTTGGAGATGGCCTGTAAAAGAGACATTCTAATATATTCAGACAGTGACATAGTCTGCAAAATTGTTTTAATTATAATGTAACAGCAGAGGACAATATTATAATGTACCTGAAGTCATATAAATAAAAAATGCCAAAACTAAGAAGTAGTAAATTATGTGCTTTTTACTTTGTATGTATATGAAATATTGTGTATTTTTATTTATTTATTTTAAATATGCATTGTTATAATATTTAAGTTAATTATGTTATTGAATTATTTTTTTTTTTGTTTGAAATACTGAATCGCATTGTTTAATTTTTGCTAATTTTCATATTGAAATAAATGTATATTTTTATGGGTAATAAATAATTTTACTTACATTGTAACTATTTTTTTTTTTTTTTCAAATTACTTATAGTAAGTAATATTGATTTTTTAGTATAATAAACATTATGTATATATATATTATTCTGCATTTATATGGATGTTTGTAAGTTCGACGGAATACTCCAACACATATACAAATTGCAATAAGTATACAAATTGCTTTGGCTCTTTTTTTAACCCCTGTCTACCATGCTGAACCTTTGCAGGAAGAAATACCATTGCATGAAATATATTTTTTTAATTTAATGTTCGTCTTCTTGGCAAATAATAAGGAAAAATAAAAAATAATAATAATAATATAAATAAAACAAGATTTATCTGTAGGATCAACTGTTAAAATAAATAATAAATAAATAAATAAATAAAACAAACAATTTTTTTGATTTATAATAAGAAGGACTAATAGAAATTTTATTAATAGTTTAATATGGTATAATAACCAAAAGGCAAACAGCATTTAACACAAAAATTATACATTACTTAAAATTATGCACAATATGCATATCGTGTCTACATATTTTTTGTTTTTTTTTATTTTGTTTTTTTTTTGTTATGATAATGGTCATAGCATCATAGTTTTGCTACCTTATGCATAGCCTGTATAGTACTATCGGTATATATACTCTAGCCAGAAATGTGATACGATGAAGACTTAAAATTGTTATTTATTTTTATTTTTATTTAATTAATTAATAATTTCATTCTTACCTATGAGTCTAATATAAAATCAAATTCCAAAAACTTCTGGAAATTTATAAATATCCGAAGAAAATCCTGTGGATTTCCTCAAGGCATTTCCTATAAAAATGAAACAGCTACAGATTCAGTCTCAACTTGCAATTTATTCGCTAAGTATTTTGAATCAGTTTTTATAAGACCACAATCAAGAATAAATTTGCAAAGTCACCTACAATCTTTTGTTGATTTAGGACACATGCAATTATCATATTGTGATATTTTCAATAAAATTAATACCTTAGATATTAATCTGAGTTCTGGTCCAGATGCTATCCTATCTATATCTAATTTAGTTTTAAAGAACTGCATTTACAGTTTGACTTATCCTCTTTACTTAATTTTTAACAGATCACTAAATGGAGGAATTTTCTTAGATGACTGGAAATTCTCAAACATTATTCCTATTTTCAAATCAGGGTCTAAAACTGTCGTTGAAAATTATAGACCTATCGCTAAATTATCTTCTATTCCTAAACTTTTCGAAGCTATTGTCACAGATAAAATGTATTTCTTGGTTAAACAACACATATCTCCAAATCAGCATGGCTTTATGGATGGAAGATCTACATCCACTAACTTAGCAGTTTTTCTTCACACAGTTTTCAATGCAATTGAAAAAGGCTATCAAGTAGATACGATATTCACGGATATTTCTAAAGCTTTTGACAAAGTAGACCACTCTTTACTACTCTCTAAACTTCAGGCTCTTGGTATTCATGGTACCTTCCTTCTATGGGTTCAATCTTATTTGATTGGTCGTAAACTCTGCCTTAAAATACAAAATTGCACGTCATATAACTTCGAGGCTACGTCTGGTTTTCCACAAGGAACTCATATGGGGCCACTATTATTTTTATTGTTTATGAACGATATCGACTACGATATTAAGTCTTTGATCTTATCATTTGCTGACGATACCAAACTTTTTGCGGTTATTAAGTCGGACGAAGATTGCCATCTCCTGCAGCAGGATCTTGACAAATTCTACTCTTGGTGTAACATTAATGGTCTTACCATTAATATTAATAAGTGCAGTTACATGTCATTTTCCAGGAAGCAAACTTTAATTGAATCTTATTATAATATCAACGGTTCTATTATTGAACATGTCCGTGAAACAAAAGACTTGGGTATCATTCTCGATAATAAATTAACTTTTAATGCTCACATAGATCGAATTATTTCTAAAGCTTTTTCCATGTTAGGTTTCATTAAGCGTAATTCACAGCAATTTTCTGATCCTTATACATTCAAAAATTTATATACTGCACTTGTTCGTCCTCACCTCGAATATGCTTGTCCGATCTGGATGCCTTATTATGATAAACATATTAAGAGAATAGAGTCTGTTCAAAAGAATATGATTAGGTTTTGCCTTCGTAAATTCAACTGGCAACCGTATATTACTGGATATTTAGCTAAATGTCAACTTATTAAGCTTTCTACTCTTGAGGCTAGGCGAAATGCTGCATCCGTGATGTTTTCCTATGATATTTTATCTGGCAGAATAAAATGTCCATCTATTCTTCGCTTTTATAATATCTACGCTCCAGTGCGCGATTTCAGAAGCCAAAGATTTTTATATCTTCAAAATCATATAACGAACTATGGTTTTTCCGAACCTATTGCAAACTCTCAGCGCTTATTTAATAACAGTTTTTCAGTAATTGACTTCAACTACAGTAGATTCGTTTTTAGGAGAAAAATCATCACATTTTTTGAAACATTACAATAATTCTTCTAATTTTAATTAATTATAATTTTATTCTACAAATTTATTAAAATTATTCTCTATTATCATTTGAATGTACTGCATACCTTTATAATTACTATTGCTATTACTATTAATATTTATTTATTACTTAAGTCTGAATTTTTCTTTTTTTTTAACTTCTTTTCTTGAATTAATGTTATTTTTAACTTGAAATTGTTAATGCATCTTATTATTAATGTTATTTTATATCTGAAATTATTTTTATATTTACAATTTTTGTTTTCTATTTCTAGCTTTATTTTATTTTAGTTTTAAATATTTTATAAGCAAAATCTGTAAGGGACTACCCAGTAGATTGAAATAAATAAATAAATATATATGATAAATAAATTTATGATCGTATATATATAATATTTAGTATATATTATGTATGGGGTTAGGTTTTGGTTCTACTGATTTACACATAAAAACAATAACAACCTATACATTTCTAAAGAAATTAAATGAAATTTTGTACTATTATTTTTTATTTCTTATCTTTGTAAAATTATAATTTTTAGGTATTTTTGTTTTGTTCAAGTGTGTAGAAATGTATGTTGTAGAGACTTAGAGAGTGATGATTTTTTTTAATATAAGAGGTAGGTATATATATAGGTATCGGTTAAAACATATTGATTGTTGTTCTTCTTTTTAATGTATGTTATAAATAATAATTATGTATGAATTTTAACAATCACAGTTCGATAATGAATTTTTTGAAATGAAATGAAATTTTAAAAAACAGATCAATGGTTCACAAGTTATGTACAGTTTTGTAAATATCTATTTATTTGCAGTAAATTTTTTTATTTTAATTTTTTCTCCAACACGAGTTTTTATTTAATTCATCAAAATAAATATTATGTGTACCTACAATATTATTGTTTTTTTATATTTACAATTTTATTTATTTTTGTTTTTAAAATTGTTTTCGTTCGAAGTTGTGGCTCATTATAAAATATTATTTGTTCGCTATAAACTTTGACGCTAAACTTACGCAGGGAATGTTATTGAATGTTAACAGTATTAACTTGATTCTGAATTATACGATAAATTTTCAATGTTGGCAAAAAGGATGTTGCTAAAATGATCGAGTAGATGACCCTTAGGTAATAGAAAATTTTAAGCAAATACGTATTTTTCTTAAACTTGAACGAGAAAACTCTAATGAATGAAAGAAATGCTAGAATTTATTTTGCTTCCGTCATTTATGGCGGGTTACCAAGCTGGTTTTCTATAATTTAACTACTACTATTTAAGTTAATTATTTAAAAAATTAATTATTAATTTTACTCTTAATAATGATTTTAAATAGCTTTTTTAAATAAAATCGCAAATAGGTCAAATAGAAAGACGGAATTGAGTTCATATAAGGGCGGAATTAGTTCAGATTTAAACTGTCAAGCGGCGATACGTACAATCAAAAATTGTTTGCAGTTATAATATTTGATTATTTATTTAGAAAAAATTAAATAAAGGCAATCAAAATTAAATTTATATTCAACAAAACTTCTGTTTATCTACATACGTATTTTTATTTACATTTATAATTCAACAATAGTCAAAATCACTTAAGTTAGCTAAAGTCTATTATGGGTACGTTATAAGCAAATTACAAAACTTTAGCTGGCTTTTCGTTTAGTTTAGACATTAACTTAAGCCAACTTAAGTTCATTATGGTTGGGCATTAAGTCTGAAATCTATTATAACCATCAATTTATTATTTTAATTTTACAATAACTTAAAATACCTAATTTAATTCAAATATATAAATTAAATATTTTACCGATACTCATTGTACCAAAGAGCAAGTCGTCATATAAATTAAAAGGTTGTTATGATTTACCTGTAATGAAAAATAAAATAAAATTATGATTAGAAATAATTTTTTTTTTTATTTATTTTATTAAAAATAGTTTTATAATATTATAAAAAATTTTAAAATAATAATTAAAAGAATAATTAATTCATCGCAAAGGATTTCAAGACAGAATTGTTAAATACTAGACCAGATCGAAAAACCAATAAAGTATTTTTTTTGCTTCATCGGGAATAATTGTACCTGGAACCTTTCGGTTGAAAGGCAGGTGCTCTACCTACTGCGTCACCCAGCGTGTATACAAGCAATTCCTATATAGAATATCAGCTTAGTCTGTAGATTACATTATCAAATGTACAGACTACGAACAAGAATTAACGCCTTTACCGCACCTGTGCCAATAGATAGGATTCGTTAAATAGATAAAGCTTCGTTTATGCTCGAAATGAACATCAAGTAAGTGTAACAGAGATTTAAAATGAATACACATTTCTTTCTTCCCGTTTAGTCAAGTCATTCAATGTTCTTTCTTTGCATTAATTTTCTTTAAGCAAACTAAATATTCTTATAAAACCAACAGAGAAGTCAGACCTAATGAAATTGCTAAATGAAATTATTACGATGATTACATAAATATTGTGTTCTGCAATATTTATGATAGTGATATTTTTTCTGAAGGCTGGTTAAAGTTAACTTTTATTGCCCTTCCAAAAAACAACAATTCCAAGAGATGTAGCGAGTATAGATTAATAATCCTTACGATTCACGTTTTAAAGATATTCCTTAAAATCATACATAGTCGATTACAGAACAAATTAAAATTAGCAATGGGAAGTACACAATTTAAGTTCAAAGGAATAATAAGAACACAAGAAGCTCTTATTGGCATACAAGCTCTAGTCCAAAATTTCAAAGATGTGGAAAAGGACGTATTTTTTTCCTTCACAGATTATGAAAAAGCATTTGATCGAATAGAACACAACAAAATGATAAAGTACTAGAATTGTAGCAAAACTGATTCATAGCCCAAAATGTAGAGAAGTGTATGCCAACATGATAGCAAGCTTACAGTAATGAGTTGAGTTCAACTAACGCATGCAATAGTGGATTAGCAACATAAGAAGAAATACATTTTAAGTATTTCAAATTACATCCTATAGAAACCGAGCAATGTTTAAGATGTTATTCAAAATTATGGTATGTCATTGATTGTCAACATTGTTCTGCAATCCCACAACGGAGCACATGGTGGAAATAAAGTCCTTCCATCATCTGCTATTTGCAGCTAATCCTACAGTTGTAAGCATGTTATTTGTTGGGTGATTGTTTTGACTAAGACATGTTTTTGTATCCTGAAGATTACGTTTGAAACATTGTTTTGCGCGATGTTGTTATCAAGTTTCTTCATAGTATATCCGATTCAAAGTTATTTTATTTAAATTATTTCCATAATTGACAACCATATGACCAGATTGGTTTTAAGATTGAATTGTATAAAAGATTTTGTAGTCAATATTGAGAATCGAGTTTTTGCCAATTAACCAGTACATACTATTTATTTTCAGCTTTATTTGTTCTAGTTACGTTTCAATAATATGCTTTTTCAAACTAAGTCTTCTATCCGAGATACTTTATTTCTTTTGCCTGTGGGATGTTGATTCCATTAATTTTTACTGGGGGGACGTGTGTCTTTATTTAGAGTGAAGACGATATGAACACTATTATTTTACATTTTATTAAACCAATTTTCAATAAGTTGAATATGGTCCTGGAGATTTTTAGAATCAACATGAGCGTTTATGTGTGAGTTCAATATAGTAGTATCATTTGCAAATGTGGATATTAGAAGTTGCCTATACTATCAAAT
The DNA here is from genome assembly GCA_963942445.1 of Argyra leucocephala. Taxonomy (NCBI): domain Eukaryota; kingdom Metazoa; phylum Arthropoda; class Insecta; order Diptera; family Dolichopodidae; genus Argyra; species Argyra leucocephala. The sequence goes on from OZ012680.1 coordinate 73,888,087, forward strand.
AGATCGGCGGTACAAATTAAGTATAAAAACAGACCGAACAAACTACCTTGCAGTACGTTAGCTTTGATAATAAGTTTCAGTTTAATAATCATTACATAGTTTGTGGCGATCGAAGGTTAGGATACGCTGAGGGCATTTATTGATTTGTCTTGATGCTGGTGATGTAAACTGGTTCGATATTTCGCAGGAGAAAAAGTAAACTGACGTTATATTTGAACTGAAAAATTCTTTGTGATAACATCCGTGTATTACTAATGTTTTTTAATGAAGCTAATAAATCTAATACTATTTAAATTATCAATTGTTAAGATAAAAATAATTACATTTTGTTACAACAATCTCAAACTCTTAGAAATTCTTTAGAAGTTTTGACACTATTAAAAATTTTATTTTTTTTTTTTTTTGTAATTCGATTTTCTTAAACCATTTAAAAAATAAATTGATACAATATACAATATAAGTTTTAAATAATATCGCAATGCCGAATTTAATTAAATTGAATATTGTTTTTCAACGCTTGATTTTATCAAAAAAAAAAAAAAAAAATCAATGAACATTTTATCAAGGATCTGTAAAAATTGTGTTCTACTTTTAAAATCAGTTCAACCGATATTGAAAAACACATTTTTCTCTATACAGTTTTATAGTATTTATGAATATCCTTTAAATTTTCAATTGCTTTCCATCTCAATATCATTTTCAATAAAAATAACAACAACAACAAAAAAGAAATAAAACAAAAAAATGAGACAAAAAAACTTTTGGAAATTTACAAATATTCTTTACAATGTTACACATTCAGAGATGGTGTTGTTCTAATTTCCTTTTATTTGATTCTGATGATTTTGCAATTTTTCATGCTTTTCTTATATAGCCTCCCTACATTTGATTCTGTGAAACAAGAAACATTTTTCAGGTGCTTAAATACTCAGATGAATATTTTAATGAAAATCTTTCAACTTGAAATGTTGTTTTTAAAACCTTTAAATGTTGATATGAATGCAGTCAACTTTGAAATTATTTGAGAAAAACAAAAGAACAAAAAAAAATATCAAGGAAAAAATAGGTGAGTTGAGTATACGTTCAGGGCTTACGATTGAACTGGAAAAGGAAATATCTATATGTATATAGTGTTATTTTCTTTTTCTTATGTTTCTAAAAGTAAAATTTTCATACTGCAAGGTTACAAGTGTATGTGAAGTATTAAACATTAAAGAATAAAATACAAAAGGATTTTTCTTTTATGCTTCAGATACAAAATTACTAGCATTATTGACAAGCAACCACATTTTCAACATGGAAAATTTGGTTTTTAAAATACATACCAATCGTATTTTAAATTTTCAAAAAAAATATTTAAGGTAAAACTATTAAAAATTTAAATTTTATTTAAAATTAATAATAATTTAATTATTTAAATATTTAAGTTTAAATGAAATCAATGAACAGAATAAATACTTCACTACTTACTTACATTACACTATGATGTTAGCAAATGCAAAATTATAGGTAATAAATTCTTAATTGAACAAATTAGAATTTGTAACTAACAATATCAATTTGATGCTGATTTGACATAACTTGAACGAAATGTAATATAATACCCCAGGTAACAATTCTTAGAGCTCTCAGCATAATTAGCTCTAAATGACTGCTAAAGCGGTATAAAAATAATTAATAATTAGGCTGTATAGAATAATTAGCTCTATAGGTATATGCATAATATATTTATAATAATTTCGTTCTTATATTGAACATTTTGCATTAGTAATGTATAATTATGTTGCTTTAGAGCTGTTGGAATAATTATATTCTTTTATAAAGCAAATTGCTCCTTAAGAGGGTAATTATATTGCTGTTTAAAAGCTAAAAGCGTCATAGTATTCTGAAATAGAGAAATTACTGTTCATTGCTCTATTTATTAAATTTACATATGCTCTTTCAGAGCTTAAAAAATATTTTTTTATTGATACAAAGCTATTTGCTACGTGATGTAATGTGTTTACTGTTTCTGTCATACAGATTGAATTCTTATAAAGATAAAAGTAATTTCATGTTATCGCCGTCTAACAAACTGATTAACTTTAGAATGCATTTTCGAGCTCTATATAAGAGCTCTTCATTGAAGGAAACCTCTATACCCAATCGCCATTTTTTATTGAAATTAATATTGAATTAAATGAACATTAAAAAACTTGGAAATAAATAAATTAAAATAAATATTCTGAAAATTATAAACATTTTTTAGGCGTGTTTTATCTTGTGGAAACATTTGACCAAAAATATTCAAAAATATTTTAAAAAAAAGTCTCAAAATTTCAACGAATTTTTTTAAAAATTATTATAAGCTCCTAAAATTAATTTATTTAAGCTTTTAAAGAAAGAGGGAGAGTGCTTTAAAAGAGGAGCGCAAAATACTTTTAGCGAGCTAAAATTAAAAATTCAATTAGCTCTATAAGCGACACTTTTGTTTTTGTTGTTATAAGAGCTCAATAAAAGCTCTAAGAACGGATATATAGAGCTAAAAGTGGAAGATCACAGCTCAAAATTTACCTCTAGTGCAGCACAAGAGCTTTTATAGAGCTATAAATGTTATTTGGCTCCTTATATTTTTCATTGTATTATTCACCAACAAGCACTCTGTGATATATGTGATAATATCTGTTATAAATTTTATAAAACGATGTGGCTTGAATCATCGTAAATTTCAACAATTTTTGAAGGAAATAGAAGGAGAGTACAGCGACTTGGTTTACTATCGCGAAGTACGGTGGTTTAGTGCAGGAAATGCACTTGAAAGGTTTTTTCAGTTGAAAGAAGCTATACATATATTTATGGTTGAAAGTAAAATACAGGTATAAGGATTATCGGATCCAAAATTGTTTTTGGATTTAGCATTCTTAATAGACATGACTTCTTTAATGAACGAATTAAACCGAAAGTTTCAAATAAAAATAATTTTGATTGATGAAGCATATTCAAATATAAAAGATTTTCAAATTAAACTAAAACTACTTAAATACAATAGTTTAAAAAATGAATCATATAACTTGCCTTTTTGTGCAATAATGTTAGAACAAGAATCGAATCTTTCTTTATCAAATAGAAAATTTTACAATTATATCGAAATCTTGGAAAATAAATTTTCGACACGGTTTTCTGACTTTTACAACCCTTCCAAAGAAATTGACCTTTTTCAAAATCCATTTGAAATTAAATTTGAAGATGTTGCCAATTGCTTGGGAATGGACTACAATCCAATGATGTTTTAAAATCAACTTTTGACCCATTGCAGCTGAAAACATTTTATTCTAATCTGCCAAATTATGCTTTTCCGCTTTTAAAAATATTTTCTGCTGGGACGATAATAACTTTTGCAAGTCCATATATCTGCGAACAAACGTTTTCAAATTTAAATTACGTAAAAAATCAATATCGCAGTAGAATAATTGATGAACACCTGCATAAAATATTAAGAGCAGGTACAACCAAATTTGAGGTGAACTACAACGAGTTGCTCAAAGCTTTCAAACAATACCAAATTTGTCATTAATTACAATTACATTATTTTGTTTTTTGTTTTCGTTTTTGTTAAATAAATTTATAAAATTGTGTAAAAAAATAAAAAAGTTTATTTTTGAAAACTTGTTTTAATTAAAATTAAATTATTTGTGACTGTTGAAAATATAACAGTAAGTATTAAACCCCTGTAGCCCATGCTGTTATTCAGAAAATTTATTTTGGCCCAACATTGAAAAGGTTGGTTGTTATAAGCAAAACTGAAAAACAAAGAAAGGCGAAAACATGCCAGAAAAGGCCGTGCCAAAATGGTGAAAATTTTTTGTGAGCAGTGTTCTGGCTTTCTCCGAGTGTGGTTAGATTGTTTTAGAAACAATAAATATTGAACACATAAATAATCAAAAGCCCCTTTATCTCATTTTTTCTTTAAGCCAACTTAAGATGTTACGCATTTTGGATAGAGAACTATATTAACCATTAACAAAGATATTGAGGACAATGTTTGAGAGTAGTTGACATTTATATAAGGGACAGGTCCAAGAACTCTTTGCCTAAATTCAAACTTTTATATTTATGGAGACTCAAGTAAATTTGTTTTGTAAGTTCATCAGTAAACTGGTTCAGTGGTTTGTGGATTCAGTCTACGATCGCTTAATGTTTCGTTATTGATTATTTGAAGAGCAAATAAATTTTTTTAAATCTCTATGCGATATGAAAATTTTCAAGTTTTTTTTATTGTGTTGTTAACAGATAAAATGTTTAAATGCATCCTTATTCTGTTATAGCGCACGTACCAGAGATAGCATTGATATTAGTACCTTGAACTGGAAACGTTCAATTATTTCAATGTTGAAGTTATTAAATGCACTCCATTGCTCCAGATTGGCCTTATGATAGTTTGTTTATGATACATAAATTAGCAATACATTTATTTACCATAATGTGTAGATGATAAGGATATCAAAAGTAATTTTTTAAAGAATGTTAAGGGTATACCCGCATTCACCTTTTGGAAGTGGAACAACTCTTGCACTTCTTGGTTGTATCTAACAATAACTATTTGAATTACAGATAACTGGTATTAATATATTTTCGTAAAAATCCAAACATAATTGTTTTACTGATAATCACCTCTAGGAAGCCTATTGCGTTGATGATTTTGAAAATAAAGTCTTTAGTCGATCTAATGTAAATTGTTTATAATTCAAAAATATAGCTGGGCTTTTGTGGGTTGGGATATAACACTACGAAGATGTACTGTCGGTTGGGGCTCTTCGTGTACTTCACGCAAAATGCTTTCGAGCTCCCAACAAGGAAATTTTTTTTTCTTATGTTTCAATCTACACTTAAATGGATTTATTAAGTTCACGTCAGCTTATATAATTAAGAAAGCGCTAAAACGAGGTTGTATATTGGCAGATGAGAATTCAAAATATTAATTTATTTAATTATTTACATTTATTTAAATTTTTACAGACTTTGGTAACACCATTAAAAGAAAATTAATTTTTTATTGAAAAAAAGCAAGAAATCTCAATTATATGAATTTTATATTAAGTTGCTCTGTTTTAAATTCTTAATAACATAATAGTCAATTAATATGAACTATATTTTTCTTTTTTTTTTAGTTTAATTTAAATTAATAAAAATTATCTAATGAAACTTTGATTAAATGATTTTTAAATAAATTAAAATTTATCATGAATAAACTGTATATTAATTCTATATTATAAATTTTTACCATAAATCAGTTAAAATGGCGCCATTCTAAATTACTAAACATTTTCTTCTTACTCGCATATAAAATGTCCACTTCATCATTTGATTCAGTTTTTGTTTTTTCACTAATGAGTTAATTTTATTTTTTTATTAAAGAGTTTCCATTGTAGATAACTAAAAAACGCAGAAAAAAAAAATTAATATTTTCATAATTCAAAATGATTAATTCGACGGATGACATTTTCAATAATTATTACCAATACATATACACGTATCTCAATTATTATTTTTCAACCATCTCGAAAATTATTTCAGCCCGTATTCAATAACCCAATCTAAAATACTGTGTATAGCATATATATGTATGCAACATGTACAAAACCAAAAAGTTCAAATCTCTTATCGGACTGAAACAATTCAAAAGGTTACCATCCCCATAATATTGTATTAGGCTATAAATTCATTATACTGGAACATCTTTAATTTATTATTGTGAAATATTATTATTTTCTCATCTACTTCATTACGTTATTTTTTTCTGTTTTTTTATTTTTTATTTTTTATTGTTTTTATAGAGGGAAATTTAATATAGAAATGTAATGGGTATAACAAGCTGCATCTTAATTTCGTTTCGTAGCAAGCAATATTTATACCATGAAAATTTTGTCATCATTTAAGACAATTTCAATAGATATAAGAGCTCTGCGTGCCATACAAGTTTTTCTAATAAATGGCCTAATGATTCTGTGTAATGGCTTGGGATGACATCTTAATACATTTAAGAAGAAAAATTAATAAAAAAAAAAAAAAATTTCATATAAAATACAAAATCGTTGATCTTAATATGAATGGGTGTAAATGGAAGTAGTTGTAGAATATAAAAATCCGATGCAGTGGATACATAGTGTATGGTTTATACGTGAAATAATAATAAAAAAAAATTATGAGGAAGTAATATCAATTGCTGTTGTACAGTGTTTCATAAGAGTAACAAAATTTTAATTTGAGTTGATAATATTTTTAGATAAAGAAAGCTAAATACTAGATAGTTATGCAAAAGTGATCAACCTTAAGCATCACCTTCGTTGATTCGGAAAGAGAATGCGACACAATTAATCAAAAGGCAATACTACTATCTTTAGCGTGTAAGGCTCATGTAATAAGGACCATGTACGAAGACGCATAAACAATAACTCTTCCTAATGGCTAAACGATTAAAAGATAATACCACTATATTCCCTCCTGTTCAACTCAATACTTGATGAGGTTATTAAGAAAACAACAACGACAGCCAGAGGAATAAATTTGAATCTCACAAGAAGTGTATAAGATTTAGGGATGACATTGCCCTTCTCGCTTATATACAAAGTCACTTGCGTGGTAAAAAACAGGAGTCTATAAAATTGCGTTAGAAGTTGGTGTCAAAATCAATACCAACAAAACAAAATGGCTAAGAAGTCCTAAATAAAAGAGAAAATGGAGGTGGATATAGGCCACATCCACCGATTCAAACAATATCAAAAGACAAGAATTCAATGGAAATATTCATAGAAAGAAAAGAGCAGATAAGCCGCCTGAAACATGGTGTAGATCAGTTCATAAAGAAATAGAAAACATCAACTTGGACTGAAATTAGCACAGAACAGAACATGGTCAGATGGAAGAGTTTTATGGAAGCCATATACTAGCAATAGGAGTGAAGCGGTGGGGAAAAAAAGTGATCAACTGTAGAGAAGATCTACCTATTAAACTGAAATTATGGATATGTAGAACATTGAAAATACCTAGAATATTGAAAATATCTTTAAAAAAACTGAAATTATCATTAAATCACTAAAATTCAATTAGTCAAATGAAACAGAAAGTATAATTGATTGCTATGTAGAACATCAATTACCTGTCTCCAAGTCAATTTATAATTGTTGTATTTCTTTATTTGCATCAGAACTTGAGCAGAGATATTATATGATGAAGGATATTAATTGAATTAACTTGAAGGGTCACGAAATAAGAGTTGAAATAAATGGAGCTCACTTCGAAGAAGATTTTTATAATTTTAGAAATACATATAGCAAATACATAATATATGGTAACAATAAAGAAATCTAGTATTCAAAATATTTTAAATTATTTCCAAACCTAAACCGGGAAAGGTTTGTTCACATAAACTGGGTTAAGAGATTAATTAACTTTTTACTTTTTCAGTTACGTTTATAATATTTGAGTATCCTACATAATATATAAATGTTGTGAAAATTGTCACCATAGATCATACCCAAAATATTCCAACAAAACCAAATTCATAAGTCCTGGAGCAATCACAGAATGTGTATGGTATATAAGAGAAATAAATTTTTCAATATTTCTTAATGATATTTTTCCTATTATCGATTTATATCCTATTTGTGATTAATATCATTAATATCTGGTAACCACAATAAGCCCATTTGCGGCTTCGTTATAGAGACTAGATGCTCCACCGAAAGTACCTAATCTAATCTAATATAATTTTTAATATCTATTATAATGTAGGACCTATGATCATCAGCTTTTTTGGTTTGAATTATTATTACTATGCTTTGAATATTTAGGATTATTATTTACGATTAATAATCCAGTAAAAACAATGATTGATATTATTTTACCTGAAAAAAATTATTTTTTAACATAGCTAGTCAACGATACATAATTCGAAAAAGATTTCAACATTAATGTAATAGTTATGTACTTGTAATAAATTCAGCACTAGAGACCCCTATTTATTAATTATAATTCAAGTAAAAGCCAAATTTAACGTTTTTAACAGAACAGGGACTTAAATTACCGATACTTTTCACTATCAATAAGTAGGTATAAAAAAAAACAATATAACTTTTGTCTACAACGATACACATTACATTGGGTGGGTTCAGTAACATTAACTGGTAGAACTGGAATCCATTTTGGATCCATGTACCATCTCATCTGGCCACTGAACGCAATTCACCACAAAAATTTACGGTAATACTAGCACCATCACCCGAAAATATAATGAGTACTTGTAATTGAATATGTAATGAGTAATTTGAATAGAAATATACCATTTATTATCATACATATAATTTATTTTTTATAACTCTTAATTTATGTTTTATTTACATGCATCTTCCTTAAGAATTTAAATTTTCACACTAATTCCAAAAATAATGGCGACTTAAATTGAACAACTTTCATAAAAAAATATAAACATTTAATTTTTCTGACAGTTGATGTCACAACACTTAACATAAAAATTGTTGTTGTTGTTTTTACATATAAAAAGTCAGATCCATGAAATTTATCTAGAATTTTTTCAGATCCATTTTCATTAACCGCGATACATTTACCACACCGTTCAATGAACAGATCCATGGATCTGTGGATTTCAGATCCATCGGTTAACTTCACTGAACGCTACCACTGTCTATACCTAAGTAAGTACTTACATTTAATGATGAAAATAAAACTCATATGCTACGTGTGCTATGCACTATCTTGAAATTTTTATTAATTGGATATATGTAGTTTATATACTGGTGTACGTGTGGTCGTAGTGTAGTGATTTATTTTCTCTCATTTTTGGTGAATAGATTGAATAATTTTGAGGTGAAATGTTGAAAACTAACTCTATTATAATATATGATGGTAATATATGATGAGATACACCTCTTATTGAGCAAACATTTAAACTTATTACAATAATATATTTCTACATGGTATAGGTTATTTAATAAATATTGTACTAAAATGATACACTGGCTTTAATTTAAAAAAAAAAAAAACAACTAGAATTATCTTAAAAGACTAGTGAGAAGCAATAAAAATGGAAAATATCTCATTAAAGATTAAATAATTTTCAATTAGATATGGTTAGGACAACGTTACGCTATATATCATTATTGTCTCTCGTTCGAGAGAGAAAAAGATAGTTGAATCATAAACAAAAATACCGAACAAATACACATTAACACAAAGTGTAAACTAATATCAAACTCTTACATAAAATATATATTATTTATATACATACATACATACATACATACATACATGTCCATACAGTCCATTAAACATAAATATTATAATCTTTTCTTCCCAACAATATAGAATTTTTCTTCTGACCTATCTGAATGCCCTTAAATAGTTACACAGTGTTGTTTACAAGTGATTTAAAAACAAAAACAAAAAACCAATTTCCAATAATAATGTAATTGAATTATTTTTCTATTATAGAAAGTAATTTTTAAGAGGACCGTGTAATTAAAGTGAAACTTGACAGTTTCTTTGTAATGATATCTAATAATTTTAAAAGTATTTGTTGAATGTTCAGTTTTGTTATCTAAATTATTTGTGTGGTGAGGCTTTATTGAAATTTGACAATTTAGGTATTGTGATCACATTAATTTCCTGAAAATAGGGATGAGGTTTGAATGATAAGATATAATACCGAATTTTATGAGATATATAATAAAGTGGAAGTAGTCACTAAAATTAAAGCCAATAGACTACAGTGATTTTGATTGGTGAAAATGCTCAAATCTAGACACAAAGGTACGAGACGTCGCGGCAGACTGAACCTTCGTTGGAGAAACCAAATATCAGCTGATATAAAATAATTGTATAAACTGGAGTGAAGACACCCGTGGCCGACAAAAATTGAGGTGGTTAATGCATTAGGCCGATATGGTCTGTTGAACATCTTAATCTAAATTTTCGGTTATAGTAATGAAAATTATTTTTGGAAATATAATTTTAAGTCATACATCGTCGCAAAATTAATTTAAATGGATCTTCATGTATCTATAGCTATAATCCAAAAGGTTTAGTAATTAAATCCAATAAAAATAATTCCAATATTCAAAAAAAGTTAGATTGGTTTTTGTGGGTGCCATATAAATTATACAGTACGTTGTTGCCATCACTGCAAAAAATTGACGTTGATGATTTGTTGATATAAATTTGGAACTTCCACTTAAGATGTTCTAATGAATAATAATTGATTACCATACTTAGAATTTATTTTTAATAAATAATTTTTTTTTCCAAAATAAATAAAAACATTTTGATAATAAAAATTTTAACAGCATTTTAAAATTTTTAAAATTATTGTAATTGTTGTTTCTGCAATTCTTGTATCTCTTGCGTTTATTGTATTTAGTTCAAAATTAGGTTCAGTAAAATTGCAAAGGTGGGTTATAGTGTTATCAGAATATGACAAAATAGTTGAATACAGAAAGATAAAATGTATCGCTAACGCAGATCCATTATTTAGACTTCCGAAAGGGGACACAACTAAAATTATTAATACCGGTAATGTACATTTAAATTTCTGGAGATGATCAACCCTTTAACTTACAAAAAATAATAATAGTAGAAAGTAAAAACAATTTTATTTTACAGAGCAATAAATTAAATGTTGAAACTGGGTGACCAAATATACAATAAAATCCTTCTCTGAGAAAGTATTGGAATGAAAGATATCAATTATTGTCCGTTGGAAATATACGGACAATTGATATCTTTTCTCTTCCCATGTATAAGCATACTTATACATGGGAAGTCGAATATGTATCAGTTTAATTTTACGAATTGAAATATTAAATTTATTTATTGAAGGACATGGCGTTGTCGTCAGAATGAAGTGTATAACACGTAGTGTAGTTTGGTGGGAAAATATAGATAGTGATATTAATTGGGATTTAAAGAGTTACAAAATTTACTCCCAAATCAATTCAACAAAACACAGTAACGATTCAATTACAAGTTGGCCCAAGATAACGTAAACTTATTTTGTTCTGAGAAGTATACTTTTGTAGCACTCGTTTTATGGACTCGTTTTCTAAGTGATGATTTCAAGAGATAATTTCAACAACTATTATTTCGAACGATGGTCTGGCGTCGTAGGTCTAAGTTGAGAAATTACGAGAATTATATTCTCAATTCCGGCGGTATACATTTTTTTCTGTGTTCCGTCGTAGTGTAAAATAAACATAAAAAAGTTATTAAAAAAATTGAAATTTGAAAAATAGTTTAAATTGAATTCCCGATCATTTTTACTGATTTATAATACAGTTCTCATGCTGAGAGAAAAAACTAGTGTACAAAATTAGTCAAATGCATAATTCTATTCAAATTTAAATAAAATTGTAATATATAATTTGTATATGTATATGTAATTTTGAAAGGGGACCTGTTCTCTATATCACCGCAGCCGCAAATGAGCTTATTGTGAATACCCGTGTTAGTTAATGCTATTAATCCTCTGAGTCCTTAACGATACCTGATTTTGTAATCACTTTCAGGATATTCGATTGTTTTTGACATTATGATAGCTGAATAGCTCCCATTGTTCGGGAAAAGCTGTTCCCAAGTAGCGATACAAATGAGGCCTTCGTATTCACAGAGTAGATATTCAATAGATTAATCCTCTATTTCACATATTCAACTTAAATGGTTTTTGGTTAGGTCCATTTTATAAAAATGCTTCTTTATTAGGCAGTGGCCTGTTATTATCACCACGATGCGCACCTGCCTTATTGAAGCTTAGAAGAGTTTTAGTTTTCTTAAGCGAGCATTTTGGCGATTTGCAGGAACGTTGGTTCAGAATTTCTCAATTTTTTGGTCCACCAAAGCCTGAGGTCTGTTATTACGGCCAAGATACTCATCTGTTTTCTATTGAAACTTAGAAGAGTTTTAATTTTCTTGAGCGAGCATTTTGGCATGAGCATTTTGCTCTTGACTATTTCCAGTAACATTGGCCCAGAAGTTCTTAATTTTTAGGCCGCCAAAGCTTTCAACTACACTTTAGGATTGCTCAGCGGACTTGGCCTTATGAAAGGCATATTCGTTATACCTTTCTTGCTAAATAATCTTTTTGCCGGTATTCTAAGCATTTTTCAATAATTTGATGTCATGGTGTATGAATTAATAACTATTATGGCTATATATCTATTGAAATTGGATCTAGCAAAAAAAAAATTCAAACAAACAGGAGTGTTGTAGAATATTTTATTAGAACAAGAGGGTTGTTAATTTTTGATTCAAGTTACAATCTATATTTTTTTTTTATTAAGTAGATATAGTTAGTTGGGGTTGTAGATACTGTTGAGAAAATCCCTTCCTGCCACCGATGACTGTATTTTTAATATAATTTATAATATAATTAATACAATGCGCACTTTGAATTCGTTTATCATTTTCAAAAAAGTGAATTTTGACTGGAAAACAAACAAAAAAAAAATAATGCGTAGAAATTTTTTACGTGAACTTGAATTTTCACCTGGCAAGTGGCCTGACATGCGGGGAAAGTAGAAGGGGTAAACCAAAACACCAACATGGTCCTTATTTTCATCTGGGTAAGAAATTGATGGTCTTTTTCAGTTCCGCTGAAGAAATAGTCCGATCGCAATTAAACGCAAAAGGTACGTGACATATTTCTTATGAAATAAGATATAACACAAAAAAAATAACATGCCGGAAATTGTATTTAGCTTTTGTGAAAAAGTTGAATATAAAAGGGCACACAATCGAATCTTATGCCTCTGTTATGCCATGTTAAGCCTTTCAAGCCAGCATTTTAATTTTTAATATTTTCAAACTTGTTTTCGTTGTAGAGGGTTCAAATAATTTTGGTTTTTTAAACTTTTATTTCAAAAGTAGAGTTTTAAGGTGGTTATTCTATGCTACCCCACTAAGCAGAATCATACAAAATATTATTTTAATTTTTTTTATGGGTATTTTGAAAAACAATTTATTTTGTCAGATGGACAGACCAACTTGACATACTGTACATGACCAACGTGTTCTATGTATTTTAACAGAGAAACTCATCGCCCACATCGCCTTGACGTTCCATAAGTGGGCATATGGGCAGATCGATCCCATATTTTTTCTATCGAAAAATATGGTTTGTAGTGGTTAACTGATTGCTCAGTTAAAGATCGTCCCTTTTTAAGATTAATCATCCAGCTCGTTTTAGACTGGTTGAAATGGCGAGCCGGAAAGTCTTTAGATCGATGGGTTTTTCTAATCTTCTAGCTTTGTAAATAATATAAGAATTAACTACAGCAACATCAGTGAAATGCAAAAATATTTTAGGCCACAATTTGAGACTTTTCCGTATACATATTTCGTATACACATTTTAACATATCGGTTTTGTGTACATAAGAAAGAAAGAAAAATGAATTCTGATTCACCAGATTGAAAAAATCTCCACAAAACATTCGTTAATAAGAACGTACGTTTTTTTATTTTAAAAAAATTGTAATTTAAAAATTCAAATAACATTTTTAGAGTCATTAACAAATTTTAAAATTTTATTAAAATTTATTTTCAATTTAATTCTGATAATATTTTCTTCTGTTAGTGAAATTTCAAAATTTATTTAATTTTAATCCAAAATGGAAGCCATTTCTAAGTCCATTAGTAGCTAATGTCTCATTTTTATTATTTTACTCTCCTACATAATTTGTAAAAAACCGAAAAGTGGAAAAAAAAAATAAACTAGTAAGTCATTCATTTAATACGTTAATAATAAATTGATTTAATATACCTACATATATATATATATATATATATATATATATATATATATTTATATAAATAAAATATAAGTACATAGTTATATTAATTCATCTATTAATAATGTCATAACCAATTCATTTGTAATTTTACAGCAATCAAAAAAATATGACATTGCTTTTTCCTTAAGCAATTTTCTTTCATTGTCTTACTATACCAGCTTGGTTTTCCGGTCACTATTAATAAAACACAAAAAAACAAAAACAAAAAAACAAAAAAAAAATAAGAAAATATTGCTTTTTTTATATATAGCAGATTTTCCAATATTTTACAAAACTGAGTCTTGGTCATCTATTCAAACACAATATTACAAAAGTTCATAGCAATTTTATGGTACCATTTAAAGTTGTTTCACTTTGTATCTCTTTGGTCTTTATGGGATCTTTAGTCAACATAAAATATATTTTCTTATAACCATTTTCAGATAAATTTTTTCTAACAATCATTTTATTTATTTTTTTTTTTTATTTTCTCACATCTCAATTTCTTCTTTCTTTGTCTTTCTTCTAGTAAAAGATTGTATATAATATAATAGGTATATAATATTATTATAAGTGTATTTAATGGTATATGAAAACGTTTAAAATTTTCTTCTTTAGAAAATACCAAGTCCAAAATCATATTAATAACATTATGAATTGCTTTAGAAAAAAAAAGCAAAACAAAAAAAAAAAATGAAAAAAATATATTTTTTTTTCTTTTCAGAACCATTAGTAGTACTGTTTCCTCAATAGATCATTATCGGAGGTCATTTTTATGTCTAGTCATTTTGTTTATAATGGTATTAGTACAATAATAATAGCTGTAAATACTATTATATTATAGATCTATTATTGATGGATTGAATTGATTACTATACGTATACATATACATAGCTATCTACACATACAATTACATAATTTTAATATATGTAATGTATTTTAATTTAAAATTATACAGAGGTTGCTTAACAAATTTTGTGGTAGATCTTTTTTTTTAAGTTAAGCGAAACATTAGATTTCAAACGATACCTTAGGACGTTGCTGAGTTCTCACACTTGCACTTGATACTCGCACTAAACCTACTCATTCAATTTTTTTTTATTTTCACTTTTAATAAATTTAGTTTTGCGATATCTAGTGTACTTGAGACTTCACTAAAATTTTGACAACAAATCAAGTGCGATTTGACAGCTTTAGTCGCCCTTAATACCCGAATATATAGCTTAGACTAGTTGAGTATTGGGGAAAGAAAAAATAATGTCCATTTGATCAGTAGAGACATTTTAAATAAATTTATTAATTGAGGGTATATTTTTGCATTGTGAAAACACTTTCATTCGAATATGGTACCACATTTTAAAAAATTGTACTACCCAGTTTTAAGCTATCTAAGAGTTTACACTGTGTAGAAGTGGACACCTATTGCTTCTCTGTATCTTGGCGAAAATATTTTGGGGGGTAATATTACAGTTTTATTTCGTGTGAGCAAGAGCCTAAATCTACTACATATCTATCAAACAGGGAAAGTGCTTCAATGATAGGACGATTTGAAAGTGATACAGGAGAGGATGTCACATTAGGGTTGTCGATAAGACGTACCTAGGAAATTTCACGCGGTTTGTGATGCACCGGACTATAAACATTAAAAATGTTGATTATATTCGAACATATGTCCTTATCTAAAATTTATAGATATTTAGCATGTCCTAGGGAGAAAAATACGTATTGCAACGACTTCATAGTTCAATATTTTTGAAAATTCCAAGGATAATGTCATTCCATATCATTTTCTTGTTTACTTTAATGCTAAGCATATTCAAGTATTCATCCGGAATATGTACATTTCTGAATATTAGAGTGGGGTCAAATGGAGGTTTGCGTGAAAAAAAAACAGTTTGAGTTTCGAAGTTGTTAAACTCAACTCTATTGGTTTTCTCCCAATCAAAAATACTGACTAATTAGTAGGTGAGCGTGAGGACTATTTTGTTCTTAGTACCAGTAGCGGAATTATAGCGTGTAATTTCCGAAGAAAACTGAAGGATACCACTATAGTGCGATCGTATGGATGGAGACCTATGAATAGGATTGAATTTTGATTGGATAAAATCATTGATAATCAAAAATATAGTAGGGGGAGAGAATTGATCATGAGTTAATGATATTTGGCGAATATTAAGAAACGAATCGAAAGAGGAATGTTCAATTCAATTTCATTTTATAGTTTACAGTTGATTGGTTGTTATCCGTGGTTAATTTGAATATAAGTATATTCATGCAATTACAATAACTACTAAATACAAATTAATCTGATATAATTACTAAGAAAATGGAAATTATTAACAAATGAGAACATTATTTTTTAAATTTGCCCAAAAAATATTATTACAGATTTGTATTATGTACAACTTATCGACCATCCAATGAATATTTAAATTTTTATTTATTAAAAAACTTTATCTATTTAAATATAAAAAAAAATAAAAAAAAATGCCGCCCCCGGGTGGGCTCGAACCACCAACCTTTCGGTTAACAGCCGAACGCGCTAGCCAATTGCGCCACGGAGGCCACATATCCAATTATTTCCAATGCTACTATATAAATATGAACACCTTTTAAAATTACCAATAATTTGTTACATGCCTAAAATCATAAAATAAAGATACAATAAGTATAATATGTTAAGTATACTTTATGCTGAAATATAATTAATTTTATTATATTACATAAAATTAAAAAACATTCAAATTTTAACAAGTAAAATTTAAGAAACTTAGATATAGAATACTTTTTTTATTAACTACGCTTTTAGAACATTTATTGGGTATCATTGGATTGGATACACATGCATTCTATCTTCATTAAAGTATTCAAAATATATCACATGAGCCCAGAATAGTTTTATTCAAATTTCTCATTTGATAATTAAATTATATATCAGCGATATCAACAACTGCAATTGATGTAATATAATAATCTATAATAATGGCTACAACTTATAATAATTTATACCAATATTGGAAATTAAAAATTTATAATGTAGCGAAAACATTTTAAAACATGAAAATTAGCAAAACTTTTATAAAATGCACAGACAAAAAAAAATACTGGGCTTAACCGGGATTTGAACCCGGGACCTCTCGCACCCAAAGCGAGAATCATACCCCTAGACCATTGAGCCTCATGAAGATTTGTATACTTTTAATACTCTTATTAGTAATTCAATTTCGAAATCGAATACAAAACATATTTCTCATCTATATATAATTCTTCGACGGTGTCAGCATGTACATGTTTATTTAACATAATTATTTTTTGTTTTAAATAGAATGGAAGGTAGCAAATAGAAAAACACCACATGAAAAAATTCGTTAACTTTAACGCATTTGAGGAGTTCCAACAAATTTTCACAGAGGAAGGGCAATGGGACTGCAACATTGTAGAGCAATGTCCGAAAAATTTAAGATAAAAATACAAAGAAATGGTAACTTTCTCCATTCATCACAGTATACAACAATCATGAACAGTATACAACAATCATGTAAAAATATATACAGATGAAGCCAAGAAAGATGAAAACTGTGGAATAAGTATCTACTGTGAAGATCCCTTCATAGAAATAAAAATAAAAATAATTAATAATGCCATGAATACCCAATGTGAAATAATGGCAATTGATAGAGGAACATAAATTCTTCTAAACATGAACGCAGACAACATAATTTTTTGCTGCGATACCTTTTTTATCTGCAAACAATTTTAAAATATCGCATAACCTAGAGAAGTCAACAGGGTAGATATTTTAGTACGTGTACGTTTATATACAATTCTTGCTTACAATAATTCCTACCAATTTTATAAACTTCAAATACCAAGAAAATAGAATACAGTATTAGCAACATTTTGCAGATGATACTGTTCTACTTGCTTCACATGACTGCTTAAAAATAGCTACAAAACAGGTACAAAAAATTATGAATAAAAAAAATGACTTGGTTCAAAACTTGGAATATCCAAATTAATGAAGACAAAACTACTCAAGTTATATATACAATAAAAACTCGAGACGATCCTGAACCAACAATGATAAATAATAAAGAGATAAAAATCGAAAATCAAGCTAAATACCTCGGGATGCACATTTACAATAAATTGACATGGAAAAACCACATAATCCACAAACGTAATCAAATAAGGCTAAAATTTTCAACTATCAAATGGCTTTCGGGAAATAAATCTAAATTGACAATGAACAACAAGCTGCTACTTTACAAAATAATTATAAAACCGATGTTGACATATAGTGCAGAAATCTGGGGTACCTCAAGCAGTACTAACATTAATTTAATACAAAGAGCACAATCAAAAATAATTAGAACGATAGCGAGAGCCGAATTTTATGTGAAAAATTATGATGTACGATGTGATTTAAAAATACTGGCAATAAATGAGGAAATTAAAAAGACAAGTTTAAAATATCAACAAAAAATACAACACATTCTAACAATGAAATTAGCACTCTATTAGAACAAGAAAGAATAAGAAATAGAGGCCTGAAAAAATGTCTGTATTTTATGATTTAATAAATAGATTACAATTTAAAAAAAAAAAAAAGTAAAAAAAAATATAATGTAAATATATGAATTTTAGAAAAAAATTTTTTTTTTTTCTCCTATAACTTCGCGTGGAAGCATAGGGCTTCGATAGTGAACCTCCATTCCTCTCTGTTGAATAAGGCTTCCTTAATATCATCCCAGGTATAATTGTTGATTGTTAATTCTTGATCAACTGTGCGTCTCCATGTGTTGTATGGTCTGCCGGGTCTCCTTTGTTCTTGTGGATTCCACTCTAGAGCTCTTCTTGCTATATCACTTTCTGATTTCCTTAGTGTATCCATTTCAATCCATTTCCATTTTTTCCTATTTATCTGTCTGATCGGTTGATTGGTTCTTCTCCAGTTGTCATCCATCGGTTCTTCTCCAGTTATCATCCATAAATCCTTGTTGCTAATTCTTGCCGGCCAGAATATTCTGCATATAATTCTCAAGCACTTGTTGATGAATACTTGTAGCTTCTGTTTGATTCTGACCGTAGTGAGCCATGTTTCACTGCCATATATTAATGTTGACTTGACACATGCTCTGAATATTGTTAGTTTTGTTGTTCTCGATATTTGGTTGCTCGGCCATATCTTCATTAGGCTCTCAAATGTTCCTCCTCTTGATGTTATGATGCTCCCCAGGTAGTTGAATTCTTCTATGTTTTCTATCTGTTGTCCATTCCCTGTTATTGGCTCACTATCACTGTTGTTTGTCCTCATTGTCTTGGTTTTCTCGATATTTAATTCCAGTCCCGACTTCATTGCTTCTTCCTGTAATCTTTTGACTTTGTTCTGTAGGTCCCTTTGATTACTTGCTATAAGGCATACATCACCTGCGAAATCTAAGTCTTCTAAGTTGCCGAAGAAATCCCATTCTATTCCGTTTATTCCAGTGCAAACTTTTCTTAGAATATCGTCTAGTATTGTGTTGAAGAGAAGTGGTGATAGTGGACATCCTTGTCTAACTCCTATATTGGTGTAGAATGGATCACTAATGTTACCTCTGTGTTAAACTGTTGTCTCTGCATCTTTATACATCGCTTTTTTTTTTATAATAAAAAATTATAATAAAAAATTACTAGAGCAAAATTATTGTACACTCTACCCAAAATGTAAGGAAAGTTACTAGGTGTCTTATATTAAGACAGATGTAAATAAAAATGGGGGAAAAAAAATTGTATAATTCTATATAGAGATCTACACAGTGAGGTGGTTATCTAACTATACTAATCAAAATGTGTCGGGTTCAAATCCAGTTCAAGACATGGATATTTGATTGAATTTTGCTGACGAGTAAGTGGCTTCATAAAAATAATATTGGTGAAATGCAATTCGTTTTTTATTTAAAAACAATTGGAATGTGACTATAGCTAAATTCGATATAAAATTCGATGAAAATTTAACATTGCCAATCATAATGCGGTATCACTATTTGTATCAGTACCAAGCTTCATGATCCAATTTGGCAATGATCCTTTGTATTGCTGATGTAATTAATACATTTTAAAACTATCAGAATTTAATAGTCATGCTTTAAAAATTTTTATTAAAATTAATAAAATATTATTTAATATCTTTACTATCTAATTATTTTAAAGTATTTTTGGAAAATTGTGAACCATCAGAATATGATGACATAGGTACTACTATTTGCAATACAATCTTAATTTTACTGAGCATATTAAAAATAAAATTAATTCGGCGAGAAAGGCATTCACTATAACCCAAAAATTGTTTAAATCAAAATTCTTATCTGCCAGGGTTGAAATAATAGCGTATCAAACGCTTATTAGACCAATTTTGACTTACGGTGGCCAAATTTGATATAATTTTAGTGCCTCACTTATGGAATTATATAGAAAGATAGAAAGGAAATTTCTGAGAGGGTGTACAGGTATTTATCAGGTATGAATATAAACATTTATTTTCCAATAGAACACTGTATAGCCGGGCAAATATTTCTAGATTTGATGTTTTTGTTTTGCTTTTAATTAGAAAACATTATGTTAAGCTCACAACTAATATAATAGATAATAGCTTAGTTTCACATTCTGCATATCCAGAAAATAAATACATTGAAGACTCATTAAGCTCAAGTTTCATTCGCCCAGAAGCATTTCTCTTTCTTGATCGCAATAGATATATTCAATCCAATTATAGCAATATCCCTATTATTTATCAAGCTTTTAGAGCTAGCAGCCAAAAACAGATCACTTTCGATCCAAATGTTAACCCTAATACCTCATTAACAATAATTTGGAGTTATAATCTCTCACCAAAAGACGTAATCCATATTAAAAATATTAATAAATTCTGATGGTTATGCTACCAAGAAAATTGGCAACAAAAACATTTTTTTTTAACTTGTATTCTAAATTTTAAATTCAACTAAACATTACAGTTCTGGTTTAGTAATAGCAGGTTAATTAGTTGTAAGTTAGTTTTTAAATAGTTTGTAAGGTTTTATTAAAAATATGTAAAATTAAAGTCGGTTTTTCTAGCTTTTTCCGACGCTTGTTAAAATTAATAATAAAATTGTAACTCAAGAAAGTGATGGTCAAGTAAAACGTATGTAAAAATATTAAGATATAATTTTAAGTGTAATGTAATAATTTAGAGCAATCGTAATGGGTTCAGTTTATAAGCTATAATGTAAATAATTTTTTTTGTTAATTTTTTGTATGATTTAAGATAGAAAAAAGTTGGCTATTACAAATAAAAATATAAAAAAAAATATAATACTACTAGAATATAAAAATTTTGCTTAGAAATAAAAAAGCGAAACGAAGTCAAAATTTTGTTATAAAATTAATTGAAACAAATTAAGCAGTATACCTAAAACAAAAAATTGTTTTAAAATAATTACCACTTCCACAGAAAATGTATTTTAATCAAGTGAAACAATTTGTTCAATTGAAAAAATAAACCTTGAAATGTCAACCAGCTGCTTATCACATTACCAAACAGTGAATAACAAAATTCTATGATGCGCAGTTTGCTCAAGCTTCACAAACAATAATGTTGCAAAAAAGATCTGGATCCGTTCAACAACATTTTAATGTTGCATTTTAAAAATACGGAACTGTTACAATGCGTGAGGCTGATGCATTTCCGAATTTACTATATATTGCGACCTAATGTACGGAATAGATTTATGAAAAATTACGAATATTTCTAAACAATTTGAGTAAATATTTACTTGACAATCTGCAGCCCGAAACAATCGTAAAAATAAAGCTATCATACAAATATTATTAATTGAATTCGGAAAGCATAGATATTGTAATAAATGTATGAACATTTTCGTATTTGTAAAGTATTTAATATCTGATAGAAAAACAAAATACTGCTTATAGTAGTTATTTTACTTTGTAAATTTACCTTTATATTTTAAAGGCATACATCCCGAAAGGGAAAAGAGTCTGTAGTTGGCCTGGAGATTTATCTGCAGGTCCACTGTTTAATAAATAAATAATAACAAAATACTCAAAGTTTAACTTCCAGGACTACTTAAATATATATTTCATTATAATTAAACGAAAACAAAGTACAACAAAATAGATTCTAATATTTTTTAGAACTCTCATCATAATTACACTTTACATAAATGAGCCTCATAATTCTGGAAAATTGTTTTGCCAAATTTACTAAAATATTATAAAATAGAATTTTCTTGATAAACAATAATTTGTTGCATAACAACACTGTACTCATAGTCATAGTTATAGTAATATACAATATAGTTAATTCATTCCAATGACTTTTCGAATAAACCTTGTACCTATTATAATAAATTTATCAAAAAAAATAACACAAATATTCTCAAGATTTTATAAAGCGAATCGTTTTAGGAATATATCGGTTGAAAGTCTATTGGAATTAAAGTATGTATATGTATATGTATATCTATATTAATATTGTATACGTATATTGTATGTCTCAGGCTTTAAGAATCTTACAACCGATTTTTCAATTTTTCAATTGGTCATAATTTAAGCTGATTAGAGAAAATTGTCTTTAAGGGTCTTGTTTCTTTTTTTTTTTTTTAATTTTTTCTTGTTTTCTTTTCTGCTTTTACACTGTTTTTATATTTCTATTTATTTATCTATATATGGATATATAGAGTTAAATTATAATAATATTTAAATAGACATACATACATACAAACACTATAAGATAATATAGTTTGTATTTAAGAAGATTTATTGTAAAATTTTATTGTTATTTAAGAATGCTATGAGCAAATAATAATTAATCAGATATGTACTGGTAGGTTGATAGGTATATAATATACCTATACTTTTGTAATATTATAGGAATATGCTAACAGTAAAATAGAATTAGATTATAACTTTAATTGATTTGTTTTTTGTCTTTCTGTTTTTTTTGTTTCTTTTTTTGTGTTGCTGTTGTTTTAACATTCATTATTATATAGTATTATATACATTGTATCTGGAAATATTATATAGCTAGTTGGTGGTAGGTAAATAGATTTAAGTGAATATGAAGTGTTGTTAAATAGAATGGAAAAGAAAATTTTATGAAAATAACTGAGTTATATTTTGACAAATTACATTGTAAAATGTCTCATTAAATATAAATTTTATTAAGAAAATGTACAGTATTAAAAATGTATATAATATATAGATTAGAAAGAAAATATAATTTAATTATACATAACTAAATAAAATTATTAAAATTTTTATTTTTATAGAGATGAATGAATTAAATTTTTGTTTTTTTTTTTGTTTTTTAATTAATGTTTATTGAATTAATATTTATAGAAAATAATAGGTCTTTTGCAACAATTGGCTTTTTCAAATTAAATTGGCAAATAGAAATATGATAAATAACACAATTAAGTGATAATTTAGAAGTATATGGTCGGAGGTAAACTTAGATAAAAGATTGGCTTAAGCTTTTCCTCAAACCATTTTTTCACTTCTCAAATTTTTTTTTTCAAATGTTTTATTTTTTTTTTTTAGAAAAGACATTGACAGTACAAAACTGGTATAAACCTCTCTTAAAACTAACATATAATCTAATAAAATACAATATAATATTGCTTATTAAACACATTATGCATCATTAAATCTGAATCAAATAAATTCTTATCTTTACCTCTAAGGATAATTACAATTTATTTCTTATATACATATTCATATTCTTTTTTATTATTTTTTTAACTTTTTTTTTTTTTTTTTTTTTGTTTGTTTTTTTATTCACAATCTGTATGTTAATTAAAAATAATACAATAAGTGAATATGTTTTTGACTGACTTAGTTAATAATAGACATGTGAAATTACAATCCAATAAAAGTAATTTCTTAATTTATAATAAAAAATATATTAATAATAATGTCAAGAAATTTCTATAGATCTCCTGGTGTATTTCGTTGTAATCTTGTATGTTGTGTAATGTTCATAAGTGTACTTGCTATTACATTGGGATGACTATTTAATCTAGCACGATATCTCTGGCTGTGTCGGTGAATTTCGTCTTGGACCGTCGACACTTGCAAATCATTGTGTATTATGTAATTTGGCACAAACCAAGGTGCATCAACTAAAGCTCGCAGTAGCTTATTTTGGAAGCGTTGTAATATTTCAATATTTGTTTTTTTGGCTGTTCCCCATAATTGTATACCATAAGTCCATATTGGTTGAAGTATCATCCTATATATCAGCAATTTGTTTTCCAGTGTCATTTGAGACCTTCTACCGACAAGCCAATATAATTTCCTGAAATTTGTGCTTAGTTGGATTCTTTTTGTGTAGATGTGCTTTTTCCAGGTCAGACGGCGATCCAGATGCATTCCAAGATACTTGACACTTTCTGTTTGAGGAACAGCATTACTATTTAAAAATACTGTAGGACATGTACCCCTCCTTAATGTGAACGTAACGTGATTAGACTTAGTTTCATTGGCTTTAATCTTCCATTTGTTCAACCATAATTCGATATTGTTTAAGCTTTCTTGCACGAGCCCAGAAGCCACATTCTTATCCTTGTGCGATGCAAGTATGGCTGTATCATCGGCAAATGTAGCTATCATTGTGTTTGTTGTTTGCGGTAAATCGGCAGTGTATAGCAAGTAAAGCACTGGACCTAGAACGCTACCTTGTGGAACTCCCGAATGAATTTCTTTGAGGCTGGTAAAATATTCATTTTGTTTGACAAAATAATAGCGATTTTCCAGATAGCTTTTTAACAATTCATAGTAGTGATATGGCAAATTTTGTTTTAATTTATAGAGAATTCCTTTGTGCCAGACTTTGTCGAATGCCTGGCTTATGTCAAGAAAAACTGCAGAGCAATAATTTTTGTTTTCAAAATCTTCATTTATTTTATTTACAATTCTATGTATTTGTTCCACTGTGGAATGTTTATGCCTGAAGCCAAATTGGTGTGCCGGGATTAATTTTTTTTGCTCAACTATTGGTTGAAGTCGTCGTAGGATTAGTTTTTCCATCACTTTAGATAACACTGGAAGAATACTGATTGGCCGATACGATTTGACGTCTTCAGATATTTTGCCTGGTTTTAGTATCATTATGATTTGCGAAATCTTCCATTGGTTCGGGAAAAATTTGAGCCTTACGACCGCATTGAAGATTTGTGTCAGTTGAATAAGGCCCCGTGGTGATATTTGGCGTAATATGTTTCCAGTGATCAAATCATATCCTGGTGACTTTTTCCCGTTGATTTCCTGCATTATTACTTGGTTTACCTCTTTTTTATTAAATTTTTTTATTGGTAACTCCATCTGATAAGCAGCTTCCATATGTTCTTGTATCTCTTTTTCGACTTCCGAGTTTGTTGGTAGAGGCCAAGGTGTGAATACGCTAGCAAGGTGTTCTGCGAATGCATTGGCTTTTTCTTCATCATTTCTTGCCCATTTGCCATTTAGCTGTCGAATTGGTGGGTTTGACTTTTGAGGCTGTTTGACTTTTTTTGTTGCCTTCCACAGATCATAGTCAGTTGTTTTGATTGCCGTCAGTTTAGACAGATATTGTTGAACTGCTTCATTGCTTTCTTTTTTTAGCTCATATTTTAGTTCCTTAATTATACGATTTAGCTGTCTTTTGATGTTCCTTTTTTGTTCTGGGATTCTTGTGTTTTTCCATTGGAGCCTTAGACTGCGCTTATTTTCAATCATTTCCCTTATTTTACGCGAAGTTCGATTTGTAATAAGCCTGTCAAAGGAATCGGGTGTAGCTGCCCAAGATGCTTGTTGTATGTTGTTGGTGAAGTCGTTGACAGCAATTTCAATGTCTTCCTTTGTTTTCAACGGAATGTGTAGATTGAGTTTACTATCTAGATGTTCCCGGAACTGAACCCAGTTTGTTTTTCGGCTGCATAACGTCGGAAGTTTCTCCTTTTTTATTACCGAATCATGTAGAGTCATAATTATTGGCGAGTGATCTGATGATAATTCTAACAATGATTCTATCTTTAATTTTTTAAGATCAATTCTTTTTGCAATAAAGAAGTCTAGTAAATCTGGAATTTTATTTGTATCAGATGGCCAGTATGTTGGAGTATCAGGTGATATAAATTGCAAATTTCTGCTTTCCATTGACATTAGAAGCTCTCTACCCTTGTACGTGATTAATCTGGATCCCCAATGGGTATGTTTCGCGTTGAAATCTCCACCACATATAAATTTGTCTCCAAGTGTATCGAGAAATTTGGTAAACTGGTGTCTATTTATAGTATGTCGTGGAGGGCAGTACACTGATGAGAATATATATTTTCCCTGACTTAGTGAAACCTCAATGTTGGTTGCTTGTAGGTAATCAAACGAATATTTTGAAGTTTCGGCATGCTTAATGTTTGTTTTGATTAATATTGCTGCCCCTCCGCGAGCTCTTCACTTGGGTGATTAGTAGTATATATTTCGTAGCCTTTCATTTTTAAATAAGATTTGTTTGTGAAGTGTGTCTCTGAAATTAGCATTATATCAATGTCATGGGTTCTTAGAAAATATTTTAGTTCCTGTGCATTTTGACACAGACCATTGGCATTCCAGAGAGCAATCTTAGTATGGTTTTGAGACCTTTATGCGAGCTTAGACACGATAGTAGTCAAGAGTGTTAACATTCCTGACATTTGTGACATGAGTGTTTTCATCATAGTTTTTAATTCAGACATATCATTATTTTCCGTTGTAACATTTTCCTTGATATTTTCAACCTTTTCTTGGGATTTAGACTGCTTTAAGACTTCAGCGAAAGTGACATTGTTAATAATTTTTGACTCTGTAGGTAATCTGTTATTTTGTTTTTCTATTATTTTTTCGCGCAATGCTGGATACATTTTTTTACGCAACTCTTGATATACTTGACAGCCCCTATAATTGACTGGATGATTCTCACTACAGTTTATACATTTGACGTTTTCATCTTTTGTTTTTCGTGGGCACTCAGAAGTTGGGTGATTTTTGGTTCACTTAATGCATCTTGCGTTTAAGTTGCAGTATGCTTTTGTATGTCCAAACCTTTGACAGTTTCTACATTGTGGTATTTCTTTTTTCGCGAATGGGGTCTCAAAGCTAACAATAGTGTGACATAGTCTTGTGATCCGAAATATCTCTTTGTTATTGGCCTTCGGTTCGAGGTTCGAGGTCTACAAAGAACATTGGCAAATGATTTCCGCTTTTGTTTTTTACTACGGAGATGTTTCGAACAATATGTCCCTCCTTTTCTAACTCAACTTTTATATCTTCTATGTCAGCGGACTGATGTAAATTTTTTAAAACAACTTTATATGGTCTATCTATTTTAAATTGATATGAGTGAAATTGTGCTCCAATGTCTTGTAGTTTTTTAACTGCTGTTGAATATTGATCTTTATTTTTTGTTATTATTTTGATTTGGTTTTTTGCTACCAACTTAAAAGTGAAATCTTCAACCACACTTTTCATATCGTCCTTCAATTTTTGAAAATTTTCCACTCCATGTATGAATAATGGGGGTGGGCGAATTTCATTAATTTGTTCCTGTATATTAATTTCACCATTTTCAGTATGATTAGTACTTTCATGATTCTTGTTGCTGTTGTTTATGTAGTCATTATTCCGGTCTGGGTCTATGAGAGCATACGGGTTAGCTCCTACAATTTTATTCATATAATCGGTGAGCGGTTTTTGTTTTATTTGTTTTGTTGCCTGTTGTTGTGTTTCAGTTGGGCTTAAGACGTGGCTTTTTCTTTTTGATGTCTGAGTTCTCCATTGTTCCTCATTTGATTTGTTGAAATTTTGTGTTGAAACGCCTGTTTTTGGTGTTTTTGCTGACACGTTTGTAAGCGGAGTTGCATCCCCTACATTTTGTGCACTTCCATCCTCTTTGGGAGGAGTTCTAGATATTGGCATTTTATAGGTATAATGGTATTGTATATATAGATATTACTTCTATTTCATATAAAGGATACAATTTATAAAATTTTTTTTTTAATGTTATTAGTATATAATACCATTCCATTTTTTTAACTAATTATTTAATTGTGGCAATGCTTTCAATCGTTTTTTAAACACTCTTATATTTGGGGCATATTTAATATTGTTGGGAAGACCATTGAAAATTTTTAGACAGTTGAAACCTTTTCAGTTCTAAGAGTCGAAAATGTTCTGCAGTCCTTGTGTTGTAGTTGTGTATTGAATCATTTGTTTGAAGTTTTAGATTGCTTTTCGTTAGGTTATTTGATAATTTATAAATCAGCTTACAGTTTTGCGAAAGTATTGTTTGTTCTACGGAGTGTAAATTGTAGTCAATGACGGAGTGTAATTTGCAATCCTGACTCCAAATTGTGATTAAATACCTTATTTAGGACTGAATGTGAAAATGAAATACTAACTTTGCAACGTGCTCACTTAGTCTAGGACATCTTCCTATTGCACCTTTATATAAACTAAACTACTAGAAGTCAAGTAGCTTAAAAGCCCTCATACGCATACAATCATCCTGTTTCAAATCTAAAATTTTAAATCTAAGATTTTAAACAGTACAATTAAACTAACGTATAAGACCATCATAATACAACCGGTCTTAATCCGAATTAGCCCGATGTAGTTGTATTGCACTTTTTTTTACCTATTTGTATATACGTACTCATATTAGGCTTTAAAATTAAAATGACATAAATAGAAATAGTTCAGTACATACTTTTAGTTTAGTGAAAAAAAAATTGTGAAAAATGGATGACATGAAAAAATAAGTTGCATTATCATATATTATAGTAGAGTTAGTTGTCAACAATTCACCTCAAAATTATACTATTATACAATAAAAATTATGTTCACCAAAAACGAGAGAAAGTATTAAGATAAAAGATTAAAAATAAAACTACCACACCCATCCCTTCTTACTTTATACCTAATACAATTGTTTATATATACCACATCCATATATATTGATTCTCATCAATAGACAATGCTGACAATACACGACACTCTAAATGTAAAGAGTAAAAAAAATAATTCAATCCAAGTTAAATCTTTCATTAGCCATTTAAAATTACACAAAAAAGTGTACCATCCATATACGTAAGCAAGTTCTATATATATCTACTTAAAAAAAAAAAAATGTCCATATGATTTCAAAAACAAAAAAAGAATTGCTTTTTGAAAATGGATATATTATGTATATTGCATATTTATGTTATAAGTCATCATTATACAATTTTTTAATTAAAGTTATCTACAAATTTCTAATCTTTGATTGATTGGTACATTGATGTAAATTGTCTTCAAGAGTAAAATCTAACTAAATTTAACTGTGTTTTAACGGCATTTAAGCAGTTCATTCATATGAAGGGTAATTGAGAGAATAAATCAATTTTGTTTTAAATGTTTTAGGTGTCGGAAGTTTCGTACACAATAATTATACACTTATATGGTATTCGGACATTAATTGCTGATATGCATAAACTTGTTTATATTTAACATAATTTTCTTTTTAATTGTTATTTATAAAAAATGCTCAATAATTAAAAAAAAAAAAACAACGTGAAAAATTAAATAAGTGTCAAGTGCAAAGTCTATATCAGTTATTTAAATCCCTGTTCTGTTAAAAACGTTAAATTTGGCTTTAACTTGAATCATAATTAATAATAATAGGGGTTTATAGTTTTTCTATAAACTGGAATTATTAAATTTTATTTTTGGATAATTATTTTAACTAAATGTAGTTATTTTTAAGTGGAAATTTTAAAGTTCAAAATGTATCTTATACAAATTTTTTTCCTTAGTATTTGTCTGTTGCCATATGGCAACGCTGGGCTAATCTATTATAGAAAACATTTGTTCAGAGTATATTGTTGTATGTGATTTATTTTTGTGTTTTTATAGAAAATTAACAGTAAAAAAAGAATCTAATTTAGATCGGATAGTGACAAAATCTTATTTCTGAAAATCTTATTTTTTCAAAATCTTATTTTTTGAAAATCTTATTTTTTTCTAAAAATCTTATTTTTTTTCTCCGAAAATCTTATTTTTTCCTGTAAAATTTTTTCCTTGTCCATATTAATCTTTTTTGTTGTGAAATTTAATTTATACACGGATTTGGTACAAAAGCCCTTAAATGTGATGAAGAAAATAGGTCCGGGGTCCCAGGATTTGGGGTCGAAACTTAACATGCTTTCATGAGCTCCATGCTTTCATGAGTTTCGTATGCCTTTACTTGCAGCCGGCAAAAACAGGGTTCCAATAAATAAGTAGTGGGGATTTGGGGGCAGCAGCCCGACTTTAAAAATAAAATATTTTTTTTAAAAACCTTTTTTTACTAAGACTGTGCCGTATGCTTTTACTTGCAGTCGGCAAAAACAGGGTTCCAATAAACGAGGAGTGGGGGTTTGGGGGCAGCAGCCCCGACTTTAAAAATAAAATAATTTTTTTAAAAACATTTTTTTAATAAGACTGTGCCGTGCCGTATGCGTTATTATTTGCTCCTATTTAAAAAAAAAAAAAATACAAAATAAGATTTTGATCAAATAAGATTTTCAGAAAATAAGATTTTCAAAAATAAGATTTCGACCCCAACCCAATTTAGATTATTTAGAAGAGATTTTCTCGGACGTGTCTAAGTCTATAACTATTGAACCACCAAATGAAATTGCAGATTTAAGTGGTTTTTCCACCGTTTGCAAAAAACCAATCCACGCGCATTTGTTATTGGCGAATATAATAAGTACATAAGTGGCATCGATAGAATGGATGAGAACATCAGTTTATTTCGGGTTCGAATTCAAGGAAAGAAATGATGGAACAAGATATTTACATGACCTTGCGATGTATTTGATACGATATACAATCGTTGACAAATTAATAGAGTTCACAATCCGGAAATGCTTCAATTGCTCTGTCTTCTGTCTTGTCTTCGTTAAAAAATTGCTATATATTATTGCAGTCATTATGGCACCCAACCAACCACTATCTGCTGGAAATATAAAATATATAAGATCCTTCTCATAAGCTTAATGTTATATAATACTGGATACTTGGTAAATTTTGTGGAGAAGAAACGAATATGCGCTGTGTTAAAGAGAAAAGGACTGCGCATACGGTGTTTTGAATCTCATCACAAGCAATAATATTGTATTCCATTATTTAAATATTTTGTTTATCAATTTTTCATTTATTGCTCATTTATAATTTTATTATCATATTTATTCCAAAATCTAAAATGTGTATTTCATATAATTTTTGTCTCCTATGCGTAGCCCAGCGGTGCCATATGGCAGCATATCTCCTGAACAGCAGGGCGGTGCCGTTAACCTAGAGAAACACAAAAATATGTTATTTTACTTAGGACTAACAGTTTTTACTAAATTTAACCTCAGAATTAAAATAATACATAATCTGGCCTAACTCGAGTTAATCAATATAGCTGCAAAGCCTGCACAATAACAATTAGTGACGAAAATAAAATTAAAAGTATTTGAAAGAAGATTACTACTACTGAGAAAAATATTTGGTCTGAAAATAAATGACAATGATATATATATATATAAATATCAAATAAGATCAAACGAGAAGCTAGAAGCTTTAATTGATCGACAAAACATTGTAAAATTTAATAAAACACAAGTACTACGATTGGTAGGAAATTTGGTGAGTATGAATGATCAAAGAATGCCAAAAATAATCTTAGACGCAGTATCATACAATACCAGAACAAGATGTAGACCAAAATCAAGATAGCTGGGAGAATCAGAAACAAAACTGAATCCGTTTTCAGAAGAAAAATAGAGCAGAATATAGAAAAGTTGTAAACGAGATTAAGACTCACCCTAAGCTGTAGAACCAATGGATATTGATTATGGTATATTATTCTAGTCGATTGTCCGTTATATGATCCTAAGTTCTTACATAATTATTATATTAGTATAAGATAAATTAAATTTTTTTAAATCATGAAAATTAAATGATATTAAAGCGGTTTTCATTTTAAATTTTAAACATTTTCTCACTCCTAAACACTCTCAACTCGTTTATAAATTTTACAGGTATTCTAAAGAAAAATTTCACTTCAAATATAAAATAATTTTTTTTTAATTATCATGAAGTAATCTCAAATCTTAATAAAAAAAAATATTTCATTGTATAACAAAATTCGATTTTTGGTGAATTATATCAAATATCCTATTAGAAGCACAAACCATCATCTAACTCTAACGAATCAATACAAATTTTCTCTTAATTTTCTTTGGTAAAAAAAAAAAATTAAAAATAAAATAAAAACAAACAAAAACAAACAAATCAGAAAATTAAAATAGTAAAGAAAAACTCCTTAACAAATAAGATGAAAATTTTTTTTCTTTGCTTTACTATAAGTCACCACAATATCCACAAGTAGAACTGAAAAAAAAAAAATAATAACAAAAACAAAATTTAAAAAAAAATTCGCGAAAATTAAATAAAATATAATAATCTTTGGTAGTCTCACAGTATTCATTCGTAGCTTACTTTCTATACTGAGGTAGAAGGTGTAGAATAATAGCTACAAAAAAAATAATTTTTTGTTTTCTTATTAGAGATAGCGGCAGATTCTTTATGGTTACTTCAGATTATACTGAATTTTTAAAATGTGGTAATGGAATGAAGAAATTCTGATTTCTTAAGGGGTTTTATTTTTTGAAAATGATTCAGATGAGAAAGGTGAAATGATGTTATTGTATAGAAACGAGAGACAAGTACGACAAAGTAATAATTCAACATCATAAATAGATGACGAAAATGAAAGCGACGAAAAGCTTTTTTATTACTTTACTTTAAGCATACAACAACAACCAAAAAAGCAAAGTTGAACAATATAATAAATACAGTAAGTGTTGAAAATATATTAACAAAATAGGAATTATTAAAATATTTTCTTTTATTAATAATTATCACATCAACAAAAAAAAATATGGAGTATGGAGGTGGATAGGCCATATCCTTAGAACACCTAATAACAATATAGCAAGACTGGTTAAAAAGGGAGAGATGAATCGCAGAAAACATGGCGCAGATCAGTTCATAAAGAAATAGAGAATAACAACAGAACATGAAGTGAAATTATACACGTAGCGCATTACAGAGTCAGATGGAAGAGCTTTTCCGAAGGCTTTATACTCTCACAAGGAGTGAGTCAAGAATAAAAATACTACCCACTATTTAGAAACTTAAAATCGTTATATTCTGTACTTGCACTTATACTTCAAAATTAATTCATGTTACGTGAATAAAACCAGTTCTAACCAGGCCCAGTATAAACATAGAGAGTATAAACATAACAAGGTAGTACTGATTAGTACAGGGGTAGCAGCACGTAACTTGTTACAAACATGTTGTCACACTATTTTTGAAAAACGGTAGCACGTAAAATTGTTTCGCCAATTTTAATTTTGTTTCGTTACTTTTGGCAGCACGTAACATTCGAAATGTTTCGTAAATTTTTTTTTTGTTTCAATCCCAAAGTAGCGTTTCAAAGTACATGCTGCCAAAAAAATTAACGCTGGTGTTTTGTTACAAAAAAAAACGTTTGTAACAAGTTACGTGCTGCCACCCCAGATCTCGCTGGACGTTGACTATTATAGTAAGCAAGCTAGCCATTACTTTTAATTCTCATTTTCGCAACTGCAACGATCTAATATGCTTCCAGACTTTAAACAAGTCTTTACAAGTAGTATAAAATTTTTGTCAAGAAAAAAAACTAGCTTAAATTTGTTATCCTTTAACATTAAACAACAATAACACTTAATTATGTTACCAAAGTGGTGGCACTAAAATGGCATAGCTTAGAACTAATGGTTTTTTTAAATAGCAATTTTCATTGTACATACTACAACCTTGCCTACCAGCCTTAGCTATACCTTAGAGTTAGTTTTTTTTATAATAACACAGAAACATCTTAGAATACGAATCCGAATAAAATTGCTAATATTCATCCGAGTTAACCGACGTACGTAAAATCATCAGATTTAAAGAATAAAATTACATTTTTTTTTTTTATAAACAGCCAAAGCGTTAGGTATGAAAATACCTTTATCACTTACGTAAAAGTTTAAAAAATATATTGGTGTAGTAAAATAAATACAGAAGTCCGCAATAAAAATAATGACGCTTGCTTGCAATAGGATAGGATAGGATAAATTGAAAAGGTAGATTAGTAATAGGAAGTTGAAGAATAAAGAGATTAATATTTTCTTGCAAATTGTAAGTTGAATGTGGAAACATATTGGGAGAAATATGATTCCACATTCTTGAAGTGCGAACTATTCCATAACCTATTTTATGCCATCTTGGGATTTCCACAGTGTAGGGGTGAGCATTTTCGGCTCTTCTTGTTGTGCGTTGGAACTGTTTAGGAGGAGGAAGCAGCGCTTTGATTTCAGCTGAGCATGTGTTCACACCTATCAAGTATCTATAAAACAAGAAAAAGAAAGGGCTCGGACTACACGTTCATGTCCAAGAGAAGTTAGGAATGAAGTTATATTTGGGTCACTAATTAGATGAATGGTGCGATTTTGGACGCGATCAAGGTAGCCTAAAGCTGTAATGGAAGCGCCAGACAAATGTGTGAGTTATATTCCATCTTGTGACTAAATCAATAAATGATTTATAGATATTAAGGAGATCCAAAGGTGCAAGGACAGCTTTACATCTACTTAGATAGCCCAAACACTTGGCAACTCCTTTCGCGATGTCAAAAATATGGTCGTTCCAAATGTCGTTTTAATGCACGTGCATGCCTAAAATATTTAGACTATCCGGTTTTTGTAGAGTAACAGCTTGGAAAGAGAGATTAGGTTCAAATCCTGGAAGTTTGTGTGAAATAAAACAGTTTTGAGTTTTAGACGAGCTAAACTCAACTCTGTTTTTTTTGCCGCAGTAACAATTTTAGTCTTAAATATTAGAATAATATTGTAGCTCCCACATGCAATTAAAATTGCAACATCGTATATTAAATGGGCGAGGGGAAACAAGTCCACATAAAATTAACTACACACGGGAATTTACTCCACTCAAGTGAGAAATGAGTCCACAAAACTGATGTCCGCTTTTCAGTAAGCAATAATTCCACACCCAAAATGAAAAAATGACAAATAAGTTCACTTAATAAATTCATATTCAGTAATTATTTAACAAGAGTGTCTTCAACATTCTCTCACTGATTTCTTTGTTTCGTGCCGGATTGATTTCAGGGCTTATCCGGAAGCACATAATAAATGTACAGATTTTTAAAGGGATATAACCCCTTTTTCAAAAGATTTAAGGGAAACAAATTGGACGACAGCACATAACCAAGGTCAACAGTTTCAACAAAAATTTTGCACGGTTTAGCAGAATTTATGGAAAAAAAGAAATATTGCCCCTTTCCAGAAGTTTTAAGCCAGCGCGCTGGCTTATGCCATCGCGAACGCAGCCTCTACTCGTGCTAAGGCCAACCCATCCACGTCGGCTATGGCCGTACGTTCATCGGGTGGTCCTAGGTCAGTATAATGTGTAGGGAATCCGCGAACAGAGCACCCGTCTGCCAGCTCTACAGAGGATAAAATCCCTGTATTTACAATGTATTATTACAATGTATAAATTCTGAATTCGGAGGGATTTTGAGATTGGTTAAAATTGGTTTTTCTTTGTTTCAGTTTTTGGTGGCAATTTATTCCACTTTTTTATGGTTCGGTGGGAAATAAGTCCACCTGAATTTTTTGGAATTATATTAAACTGAAGTGCATTAAATGCCCGAATGAAGGTAATGTTATGTGGACTTATTGCCCTTCGCTACTACTACTGTCTACTGTACTATCTACTGTTCCTATCTACCTGTTCCACTGTTCCTATCAAAAACTTAAGAATTACCATTATGAATATTGTTTTATAATCGCTGTGTACTCCACAAGATTCGCAGCATTACCCATATCACTAGTCTAGAAGCTTTTTCTAGAAATAACATAAAATTATTGTCTAATGTCTCTGTACCAGTCTAATTCTTACATTTTAGAAAATTGGTTTTTCTTTTACTTATTAATTTTTTAATTACCAAAAAATTCGACGAGGTTTTTCGACCATAATAGCATTTTTTGACGCTGCCTGTACATATTATTAGATACCTATACCAACTGTACATTAAAATACTATAAAAGAAAAACTTCTTCGTTTTCAGAGGTAAAAAGTAAAAGACAAGATTTTCATCATTTTCTTTTTATATATATATATATATATATAATATATTTTTTTTATTATTTTCTTATTTACAAGGATTTATATTTACCGCACCGCGTTCATTCAGAATCTTAATCATGATCATCGTCGTCATTGCTTTAAGATGAACAAAAATAATAAAGAAAAATAATAAATAAAAAGAAATAAATAATAACAGAAAAAAAAAAACAAAAATAAGTTAGTCATCACTGTTTGTCGTCAACATCGTCGACAACGTCTTTCATAACTTAACTCAGAACATTACCTATAGCTATTTAACTCACTGCACATACACACAATGTATATATATATAATTATATAGATTTTCTTATTCGAACCCATTTTCGTTAAAATCCTACATAACAATATATTATAATATATACGTTAATAAAGCAAAAATGAAGAGTAGTAGTAGTAGTAGTAGAGTGGAGTAACATAAAAAGAAAACTTTTGTACACGGTTAATTTCAATTTATACTGTTGACAGGATTATTGGTATTGCCATTTAAGCTATATGAATGTTTGTTCGTTCTCTCGTTTATTCAGTTTCCCTACAGCTTAAAAAAAAAAAAAAATAATAATAAAAATGACAGAAACTTGTTTTTTACATTGAAATTAAACAAGGACATTAAAAGCTGAAGAAAAAAGTAAACAAAAAATTCTGTGTTCTTTCAATTTTCAAAAAAAAAATAAAATAATTTTGTAAAAAAGAGAGAAGAAACTAAAAGTAGCAAAAAATATCAAAAGGCATTTGGAGTAAAGTTTTTTTTTTGTTGTTTTTTTTTTTTTATTTTCATATATTTTTTTTCACCACGATCAATGTAAATTTTGAAAATTAAATTATGATGATTTGATATTGTTACCAATTGGATATATTGAAGAAATCAATCTGTTGATATATGATTATTTTGGAACCGGATAAGATAAAGAAAATGAAAAATTTTAAATTTGGCGAAATTTAGTAAGGTACAATTTAATAAAATTCATACCTGAAGATGCCGCAAATGGTTTGTGAAGCAATTTTTAGAGGTTTATGGATCAATTAGGAATGTTAGTTTTACGAAATTTTTTTTTGTTCATGAAAATCAAAAATTAAGTTTATATTTTTAGAAATTTGACTCATATTCAGCGAAATTAAAGCTTAACAATGAATAAAACTATGAAATAGAGTTAAACAAAAATTTTATTGAGATTAAAGAAAAATTTGTTAATATAAAATGTTATAAATTATGAAATCTTAATACAAAAACTATTTTTCATGATTTTTTTCAAAGCATTTAGTGTGTAAATAGACGTTGCAATTCCTGCACATAAATTTCGTTGGCTTGCTGCATTTTTTCAATTGACGTCGACGATATTTTTCTTCTTCTTTGAAAAAAAAAACATGTCTGCATGATACTTTTAAGCTAAAAGTACATGTCTGCCTGGTAAATTATGAGGCTAATATTCTTCTTCAGATGATTCATATTGAAATCCCAATAATAATTTTTCAGCAACGGAAACACGAAAACTTTTTTGTGGCATAGGTTTTTCATTTTTATATTACGCTAAAAAACAGTGTAGCTTCCAGGAATTTACTAGTGAAGAACTCAAACCACCAATCCACAATGGTGAATACTATTTTTTGCTCTGATATTGCTGCGATAATTTGCAACTCCATTATAATGCAAATCGACACTCCCCATGCCATACTTTTGGTTATGTGTTAGTAATGGTTGCTGTTAGTTGACATAATCCTTCTTTTCTTTTTTCCAGGATTTAACTGTATTCATTGGTTCGATTTGATCAAAGGTAGAA
This sequence comes from Argyra leucocephala, assembly GCA_963942445.1. Taxonomy (NCBI): domain Eukaryota; kingdom Metazoa; phylum Arthropoda; class Insecta; order Diptera; family Dolichopodidae; genus Argyra; species Argyra leucocephala. Next base: position 73,925,980 of record OZ012680.1, read on the forward strand.
CAAACTGTAACATTTTTATTATCAGACTATCGACAGAATAATAATTTGTTTGTTGCATCAAATATGTAATCATGCTCGCCCTTACCACGCTGTAATTTTTTATGTTTCAAATGGTGCGTTTGTAATTCGATTTTTTCGTACTGCTACAGTGGCAAGGAAACGTTTTTTACCAAGCAAGCACATCAAATAGTATGATCTGAAAAAGTTATCAAAATACACTTTGTGTCGATTTGGATGTTGAATATTTTTAAATAATCGAATGACAACATTGGCAATTTACTTATTATAGTTGTCGCTTGAGCCAGGGTATGGTATGCATGAGAAGAAGTGTCCATCAGAAAAACATAGGCAACATATTTTACAACCGAAACGGATTGGTTTATTTCTAATATACATCTTACAGGAGTGACGACCAAAATAAGACACCATCTGTTCATCTATTGAAAGATTCTCAGACCAAACATCAAATTAATCTAGTTGTGGCCAAATTTCTAATATTTTCAATTTTTTATTTTTTTTATTTAAGTTTATTTATTTACCTCATTATTTAAGGTAAATAATTACAAGTTTTAAAATGTGTTGACTTATAGCCATAGTCTGATCATATATCTGATTTACCAAATTATTATGTTAGTAATCTTATAGACTTTATTTTAAATTTGTATTACACAAAATTATGATATTTTTTCTTACATTTTATATCATTTTTATATTGCAAATGTTAGAAACCTTATTTTAAACATTTACAAGTATCTACGATTAAACAAAATTGTTCCGGATTGAAAAAATTTAACAATAATCATAAATGAATAAAAAGTATGCAAAAATATCAAAATATTAGTTGTAAAAAAAAATGTCAAATAGCGGCCAGTGTTCGATTGGCCAGTGTTCGTGTGGTAAAATCGTCCAAAAATATAATAATATGGAAAACATGACTCTTTCACAAGAAAACCTCATCATTGGTTTTTAGAATTAAAAATTTAAATTTGTTTTGTTTTCATTTCTAAAAAATTGCTAAAATTAGTCAAGAGTCCAAAGTTTATTGAATTAAATTTTAGTTAAAAATATACAGCTATAACAGAAAAAAACTTTAATAAAAATAGGCAATTTTGCTGAATCGAAAAATCGAACAGCTGCCCAAAATGGGTTAACGAGTGGGTAAAAAAGAGACTAGTTATGTCTTTTATCTTTCCACATTTCACTTATTGTGAAGTTGTTTATGCTGGGATGAGTATAGGCGAGTTTTCCAACAATATCATTCAATTATAGTTCAACAATATCATTCAATTTTGGTGCTGGTAAAATTTATTTAGCATCAGCTTCATCTTTGTCGGTGTCTTCAGGACCACGATAAAAGAGTAAATTAACCACAACAGATAAACGTGATATTCCATATTCCATTCAGATAAACGTGAAACTTCACGAGCTAAGAACCACCACATTAAACCAGTAGATGACTTGTAATTGCAATGAATTACACTATCAATATAATGCAAACGGCTATCAGTGTTACAAAAAGCAATGACAGGAATGTTAACATATGAAGCTTCAATAATTGGTTGATGATCACTAATTGGATCAGTTACAGCCAAGAGATGTGGCTTTTTAAGCGTTTGCTGAATTTGATTTGCAAATGAGTACTTGGAAAAATTGAGAACAGCACGTTCACCAATTGAACGATATGAAATTACATACACGTCCTTGCACCAACTTTTCCCATTTCTTGTTAAATTAATAATATTAACACCATTAAGTTGTTTTTTATAAATGGAAAATGGAAGTTCACATTTTCAGAGCCAATGTGTGTTACACTTAACATTTTAGTAACATTACCTTCTTTAAGAGTTAATAAATCAAGTCCTCCCCCCGACATTGGAACATTTGGGTAAGGGAAAACGGATGATGTCCAGTATATTATAAGCAGGATTTGAAAAAAAGCTTATGCCATCGGCATTGTCTCATTTCTGCTGAATCATTTTGGTACATTTTGTCATTGGATCTATCGTTTCGGTGGTTAAACAGTTAGTCGATGATCCACTATCTTGATCCAGATTCATACGTTATTTTTACGACCTTTTCTGCGTTCATTCTTCTACATATTATATAAACGTACAGTCACTATCATTTTAAATTTGAGCTATTTATATTCAAAATTATTAATATAAACTCAAAACTTCAAGTATTGTTTCTGAAAAATTTCTGCAATTCTTCCTGAAAATATTTGACATCATTCAAGCCCATTTTATGTCAAAAACTGTTTCGATAATACAAAAAAAATTTAAAGCATTTTTTTATATATGAAATAATGTTACCTATCAAATTCTTAACATCTTGTACATAGTAAAAAAAATATCATCAATAATTTGATCCCGTCTATTTAAACATAACACAATACATGGTGTCTTAATTTTGAAAATAAATATAGGTATAGGACTGACAATAACGAATTTTCATATGAAAAAACAACAAAAATTAAATTATATAAACTGGTTGAGATAAATCTTCTTTATAAACGGAAGTTAGGAGATTGAGACAAATAGGAAGAAATTTTTATATTAAAAAATAGAATACCTATATTCGCGTAGTTAAATGAAATTTAAAAAAAAAAAAAATTTATTTCCACGCGGATTTTGATTTTTCTTACATGAATATATTAACACAAATACACATAATACATTTCTACAACCAAATGACTTTTCCACCCACCAAAATTTTCTTTTATTTTTTTCAAAATAATTTTCCTTAAGTTTAAGGACAGAATATTTTATGTCGCGATTCAGCAGCTCAAAAAATTAGAAATGAAATTCAATAAAATTAAGTTAATAATATACCAATGGTCTTAGTTAGGTTAGATATTCATATTTAAATTTTAAAAGTGATATTATGTGTGTATATACCCATATGTATATAATGATGTATAAACCAACACAAAATAAACTTAACGTACCGCAACCGCAATAGTTTACAACAACATTAAAATTCATACGTGATTTGAAAATTCGAGAGATTTTTGAATGAAATTTTTGTTTTTTTATGTATCTATTATATACATTGAGAACATTTTCAATTATTAGGAAAATTAAAGAGTTTTCTTTTAAAGGTGATCGGTTTTGGAAAGTTATTATAATATATTTTGTCGCTTTTTCTCTTTCTCTCTCTATCTTGGCTACCCTTCTATAAATTTATATTTTCAAGGTGAAGTAAAATAATTTTATGAGTATTGAATTGGCACGTTTTATAACATATAAAATGAAACATTATGTTTTAAAGAAAGTTTTTGAAAATAGAAAATGTTTTAATGTGTGTGTGTGTGTATATTCGAAAATGCAAATGACAAGTTTAAAGTCATATATAGTTAATAATGAAAAGCAATTGCTATTACTAAAATCAGTTCACAAGTTTTGTATGTCTATATAATTTTTTATATAATGTTTAAAAGGTACTGTTAAAAGATAGTTTATGTGTATTGTAGGGGGAAAGAGACACAACATTATTATAAATTTGTTTTCATATTATTTGTTTTTCTTATATAAAAATTCCAAACTGGTTTATATTTTTACCTTAAAATCATACGAAATACAAAATGGCCTTCGAATTCTGGGAGTTTAAAAATGGTTTTATATATTACACATTTTTTATTATTATGTATTTTATTGATTTATAAATGATAGGTTTATACAGAATTAAGTGAAGCAAAATAATACAATGAATTCAAAAGAAAAGAAGTGAGAAAAATTAAAATTAGGAAATTGCAAATTATTTAAAATTGAATTTCCGTTATACAAAAATATAACGTGTCAAAAATTAAGAGTAAAAAAATTTTATTTGAATTTTTATTTAAATTTGGGGGATTTTTTTAAATTTATGTAAATGTATGTGCCTGCATATGAAAAATTATGTTCTATTAAAAATGCAGTAAAATAAAAAGATGAACTATAGAAAAAAATTATTGGTAAAAATTACAAAAAATAAATTAAGTTCTTATATAAACTTTTTCAATTTTAGCATTTTGATAAAAGCTTGATTTAAGTCTGCTAACAATATCTATCGGTTAATTTTTCAAAAATTAATTAATTTTTTTACGGTCAGAGATATAATTTTTTTTTTTACTTCCTTTATTATTTACAATCTGTATTTTCATTTCTATACAATAAGCAAATATTTATGATGAAAATATGACTTGAAGTAGCCTATCCAGTTATAAGCTACACTAATATACAAAATCTAATCTCTAGTTTATTTTACAGTTAATTTAGTTAATTATTTATTTTATATTAAGTCGCTTGGCATTGGTCTTTTTAATCTCCCTGTGTTTCGTGTAACAAATAGCAGTCGACCTAGTTTGTTTGGATGGTTTTCCACTTTCTTTTTGTAGTTATTTATGAATTTTTTATTTCGTCTTGCACTGAAGAAATTTCTAGAAAGTCTTTTGTAATTAAATTATTTGGAACGTACCAGGGTGCGTTTACGATTTTTCGCAAAAATATGTTCTGGAATCTTTGAAGCACTTGGATATTTATTTTTGCAGCTGTACTCCACATCTGCGTTCCGCATGTCTATACAGGTTTTAATAGGTGTTTTAGAGATAGTAATTGTGATTTATTTCCTAGTAGACAATACATATTTCTTAATTTTATTACAAGCTGCTTTCGTTTGCTTTCAATATGCTTATTCCAGTTCAATCTTCTATCTAAATGTATTGTTGTTTACTTTATCAAAGTTTATTACAGAATAGTGAATAATAATAAGTTCAATTACATAGTTAAAATATAATATACATAGTATAAATATATGTGATAGAAAGAGACAAATATCATATATATATTTCAACCATTTAATGTTAAAGTTACGGCCTTTGCCGATGATACTGCCCTGACTTATGCAAACAAGGATTATTTTAATACTTTTACTGATATTAGTTTTGATTTGGAAATTCTAAGAAGGTGGTTTAAAAGACACAAATTGGTTATAAGTGGCAAAACCAAATATATGTTGTTTAACCTTTCTGGAACAGTCTGTGAGGATTTGTCTTTTGTATATCATTCTCCGCTTTGCTTGAAAATGCGTCTTGTAAATCTATGTGAACATGATTTGTCTTTGTATATTTATAATAGTAAGTTGAGCTGTACTGATAATTGCTTTGTTATTGAACGTGTTGACTGTTTTAAGTATTTGGGTGTTACTTTCGATGTTAAGTTAAGTTGGAGAGAACATACCAGATACTTGACTTATTATTTAAATAATGTGGTTAGGCAACTTTATCACCTCAGCTTGTACTGTAATCGTTCAATTCTAAAATTAGTTTATAATGGTTTGTTTAAGTCTAAATTAAATTACGGTATCTGTTGTTGGGGTGGTACCTATTTCAATAAAATTGAACCATTACTTCTCAAACAAAAGCATGCTATTCGTATTATGTGCAAAGTCAATCGTAGAACTCCAAGTTTTATTTTGTTTAAGAATTTAGGATTACTTCCTTTAAGACATATGTATTTCTACAAAGTCCTCAAAACATTCTATAACAATTCTGGTTATACTGCAACTTGGCTTTATGTAACTTACAATTTAAGAGTAAATACCAGAAATTTTGCATCTATTTCAACGATCAATAAATCACACTTTTGTCATTTTTATAATGTCACTGCGCCTCGTCTATTCAACAAGTTGCCAGAAAATTATCGACGCGAAAGGGTTGAAGTCAGATTTCTTAAAAATATTAAATCATGGCTCTTATTTTTTGATAATCACTCTATTGAAAATCTTTTGAATCCATTAGTCTAACATTTTTTTTTTGCTCTAACAGTTTTTTCTTTTTGTTTTTAATGTTTTTATACTTTTAAATTTCTATTATTTCAAAATTTTATATTTTTCTAAATATTTTGTTACTTTTTTAAACTTTTTATTTTTCATTTGTTTATATAATTTCTCTTAGAATTTTGTTCTAATTTTTAGTTTTTAATAGGATAAGCATAATAATTACTTTATTATATTAATATTTATTCTATTTTATACTCAATTTCCCCATTAATAAATTGATTTGTTTTTTATCTAAGAGTTCAATCGCCACTTATCGTTTGGATAACAGATTGAACCTAGCTATTTCACTAAAACACTAGGCTAAGAAATCTGAATTAATTTGTTATATAATTTTGTAAATTTAGTATGTGAGTTAGCTTAAGTTGTTAATGAAATGAAGAATTATTATTATTATTATATTATATCAGGTTTCCGTATCATTAGCACTTCAGAAATTTACCATTGTATGGGAAAGTATCTTATTCTTAATAATTCGTTATAAATTTGTATTTTATACCTTTCAGTGGGAGTTCATGGAGTATACGTCCAGTCAATAAATCATAACCTAGAGATATAATTAACAATATTTTTATCCAAATTGGGGCTCTTCTCAAGGAACTAGTGTACCCGCTTAGGACTTAATGACTATATCCCAACGAGATAAGATTAAAGATATATATTTTTTGAAAGCTAGAAATTTACTACAAGACAAATCTTAGCGAAAGTGAGTCGTTTGAAATTTTGAATTTAAATAAAAGAGGTGTAAAAACAGTTAATTTTAGAGATGCTGCAATTATTGAACAAAAACCGAAAATTAGTTTCAATAAGAAAAAAGATTTACAAGATATGTTTGTGTTCATAGATCCATCATTTCACGAATTTTACAAAAATTTTGAAGCAGAAAATATAGCGGACTACCACACAGATTTGAATGATAGAAACAGAAATTGATACCGAAATTGTTATGTAAATCTCCATAGAGGTTTTTTAAACACCGAACTAGAACCTTTTTTTTTTATTATATTAATAACTTTGCAATAAATTTATTTAATTTGAAATAAAACTAAAATACAATTCGATATGTATCTAATTGTAAATGCCTCAACATTGAGATAAGATCTGTTTAATCATATTCATCGCTTTAATTATAATCACTTACGTCTTTTTAAGAAAATGGTTAATAATATTTTCTTATATTATAAAGGTTTATCTGAGATAAGAATTCTGAATGAACATTATCTTTTTTTATTATAACAGCTTATCTACTTCCATTTTCAAATTTTATTACATTTTTTAAGGTTTTATGTACATAAAGTCTTTAAGATTTTAGTATCATTAATATATTATATAAAAAAATTACCCGTAGTCTTATATCTATTCAAAAAAATTTCAGAGAGTAAATTGAACTTTTAAACGACAATTGTGCAGAACTTCATTTTGAGACTTAAGCGGTTTTAATTTATTGCCCTGATATCTAATTCATAAGACGTTGTTCGTTATAATCCTTAATAAGCTTTCAAGATGATGATCAGAAACTTTTGTTCTTATTTTCTACGATTCTAACAGTTCTACAATATTATTGAAAATTGTAGTTGCTTACAGATGTAGCTAAATACTGCCGAAAAGTGATGTCAGAAATAATGATGATAGAGAATCATCAGATATTTTGCTCTGGGAAGATAGTTCTTATAGAATCTATCGACGATACACTATTATTTTTTTTCTCTTATATTGAATATCTGATTGCAATTCAATTCATTCTATTTCAAAATTCAATGGCAATGTATTTATCTGTTGTCTGATATTTAAAACACTTTTTACCCAATTTTGTAATGAAATTGAATTTTTCAAGTTGCTATTATGTACTTAAGAGCTTCATTGGCAAACTGTTTGAGAAAGGTATTAAAACACAATTGCAGAATTTTTACGAAAACAACCTGCTACTGCCAGACGAACAGTTCGATTTCTGGAACAACCATTCGGTTGATCATCAACTTGTCCGACTACGTAATTTTATCAAAACACAAATTAATATTTAAAAAGCTGTTGGTCTTGTTATCTGCAACATCGAAAAACTTTTAATTCCGTCTGATCCATAAATTAGATGAAATGCAGTTCCCAATCTACATGGTCAAGCTTATTAAAAGTTTACTTGAAGATAGAATAATTTTCCGTAAAAATTAATGATACTCGCTTATCCAAATATTATTTCCCAGCTGGTGTTCCTCAGTGTTCGATTTTAAGCCCTCATTTATACAACCTGTATATTGCAGATATTTCCACTCCCGTTTCTTGCGAAATAGGCTTTTTCGCTGATGACAATTCATTGTATACCTCGGATGTTAATCCTACCACAATAATCTGGAAGCTGTTAAACTGATTCAATTCTCTACATCACCACAAATGGAAAATTAAAATAAATACCTTGAAAACCTCCGGCGTGGTTCTTTACTAGAAAAAGAAAACCTTGCTTCTTACCTGGCAGGAGCTGACAACTAAATGGCAATTTCGTCGACTCGAGCACTACTGTCAAATACCTAAAGATCATCCTTGATCCCAAATTAACTTTTAAGCCCCTAGTCGAATCAAATTTTTATACGGACCAATTAATAAGAAATCATCTCTCTCTAAATTCAACAAAATTTTAATTTTCAAATCCGTCTTGCAAAGTACGTATCTGTATGGTGCTCTGGTCTAGTCAAACTGCGCATACTATCATAAAAAAAAGACTGCAAATTACGCAAAATAAACTGTTAAAAATGTTACCAAACCTCCCTTAGTATCACAGTATATTAGATATCCATTTAAAATCCAAAAGTACGACGATAGAAGACAAAATTACTATTAGAGCTAACAAATTTATTGCCAACTGCTCCAGCTTCGAAAACATTTTAATTAGGCGGTCAATAATTACTAAATGTAAATAAATTGTGATTGTTTGCTTTAATCATTTCTTTTCCTCTATTTTTTGATTATTTTTTGTGTTTCGATGTCTTTGTTTAGCTATAAATTAGTTTAAGTCTAGTCATAAGTTTTTAGAAATTTCTAAAAATACATGTAGTTTCAAACCATTTGTTGAGATTGGCTGAGATGTGCATAATTTGAATAAAAAGGTTATACTCTGTTTGTTTTTCTTCGGTGACGTTGTAACCCAATTTGGTTCAACTAACCAAACTTTAAGATTTATTTAATTTTAATTTGATTCAGAATCATTAAACCTATTTAAATTTCTATTTTCACTTCACATTATAGTTACAAATGTAGCAGAATTAAACCTCACAATGGTTCTTATTTACTCGGGTATGTAGATGAGATCGAATTGCACAAAAAGATTTTCTAACGGTGCTAATTATATGAAAATTTTTTAGATCTTGGATAACTTTTCTAAAATATTTTTATTTATTTTCTGGCTATACATTATAAATTATGGAATACCCAACCATTTTTTATCTAAGTGATTTGGATACCTTCTTGTTATAACAATTTTGTTTAATAATTTTTATGTAGCAAATAATAAAAGTTTTATTCTTGTAAATTTATTATTTACATATCAAAAAAATATTATTATACGAGTACTTGTATAACTTTACTAATTTTTGATTGTTGAATAAATTTTGATAATTTTTTATATGAAAAGTTTTCATATTCGATTATAAAGTTTAATTCTTTTTATTCTAGGATGTCATTATTAAAATAAAATTCATAATTTTAAAACAAAATTCTCCATATGAAAATAAAATTACGGTACCTATAAAGTTGCCAGCTAAAGGAAGATGTATTTTTTTTTTTTTTTTTTTAAATTTCATAAAGTTTTCATTAAAACATAATAAATGTCAGAGTCATGCTATCGTTTTAAAGACTTATGTGTATATAATGTGAATGTATACCTATTATATACCTATGAATCAAATCAGATAGAATAAAGAATTATTCATATCAAGTTTTTAACTTTAAAATACAAATTTAATTTAAACTCAATCAATAGATGTAAAAATATACATAGCTATTTTTAATTTAGGCAAAATTTGTTAAAAATTTATTAAAGCTGAAATAATTTAATGGCATTAAAATGAATTTTATTAATGAAAGTGTATGGTAATATTAGAAATTAGCTCTCTCTCTCTTTAGATGCTATCTTGCATATAGAATATAAACCAAGATGCGTGGTGCAGTTAGTATAGTGTCTGTATTTTAAGCGAAAGGTACCTAGTTTGGACGAAGATTTACCACAAATGGAAAATATAACTTCCCTAAATATAATAAAATATACAATCGCTGACGATACTACACGTTGATGGCAGTAGGATCTAATATTGAAGAGGTTACAAATCAATTGCAAAGAGCAAGCGACATGCTATTACTCTTGACATAGAAGTGGAAAATTAAACTCAATGAGCTAAAATCGGTACATGTAAATATAACAAATAAAACATTAGAAAATCAACCCTCGGTAAATCTGAATGAGGTGAATATACCCCAAGAAAACAACGCTAATTACCTAGGATATGTGAAACTTAGATGGAAAGAGCAAGTCAAAAAGAAAAAAATTTAGGTTGATAATAAATAAAGAGAAATGTAAGATATTGTTATATAATCAGATAATCAAACCGATATGGTTGTACGGCATACAAATATGGGGATGTGCCAAACAAACACATGTACTGTGTATACAAAAATTCCCAAATAAAGTCTTGCGCAACATGGTAAATGTCCCTTGGTGTGTTCGCAACAGTGACTTGCACAGAAATCTAAAAATTCCTTGCATAGCAAATGAAATTAAAAGATATGGGGCAAAGTATTTGGCTCGTTTGCAAAGTCATGTTAACGTTGAGGCGACTCAACTACTAGATAATCAAAATTATATAAAAAGGCTTAAAAGAATTCAGCCACTACTAACCTTTTCATTAAAAAAATAATACTAGAAATAAATAAATGGTTAGTCCGTCGGACTAGTTTTAATGGCAGGGGTGTGGTTTAGTTAGTAAAAATCTGACACACAATAGAAGCTACGTAACTCATTGTGTCCATGAAGATTCCCACCGATCCAGGCAAAAAAAAAAAAAAAAAAACAAAATGTACAAATTATGTAGAGCATTGATTACTAACGGTTTACTATCCAACTCTGTCGAAAAAAAACTCAAATTTACATCAAATTCTAGTGAGTATAACGATACAATAATTGCTATCATTTTGGTTACACTGATGCGACATTGTAAAGATATATTTTCATTTCTCAGCTAACAATCCAAAAATTATTTTTAATTATTTTTTCTTCTAATCATAAAACAAAAAAAAAATCTAATTTTTACAAAATATTTTTTTTTTAAATACGTGAACAAAACCCAAATTCTCTCCAATTTAGAAATTCTAGTGAAAATAATAATAAAATTTATTATATTAAATTAAATTTAATTTAAAAATTATTCGCTTATTTTATTTTCAGCAAAATTCAGCAAGCAAATAAAATCAATTTAATAAATTGTACTAAAATAAATTTTATTTATTAAAAAAAAAAAAAAATTAAAAAAAAAAGCAAAATGAACGAATTCCTCAATTGTTCAATTATCCTTAAAATTTAGACGGAGAAAATAACATTCCTATCAACATTTTTCTGTTTATATTCTTATACTACATGTATAATATTATCCTCTCTCACTCTATTAAAAAGGGATCTTGAAAATGAAGTGAAACAAAAAAAAAAACACAAAAAAAATATTTTTTCCTTTTACATTTTTTTATTTTCGAAGAACTACGAATTAAGGAATAAAAAAAATTAAGTTAAGTCCATAACTTAATAATACAAAATAAAACAAAAAAAAAAAAAAAACAATAAAAAAGAGAGAAAACTGCTCATCTAAAAAACATGGACAAAATATAATTTTTATTTAATTTATTTTCCTTTATTGGTCCTTGAAAATTAAATTTTCAAATAAAGGAAAAGAATTATTCAATACCCTACATGGGTAATACACCAAACAACACTACAATGTCGATTCAACCATCAGTTCTGTCCTGTTTTAAACTAAATAAAATAATATGATAGGTATATCCACTTGTATATTATTATTAAAATATAGCTATATCTAGCTATCTACGTTTATTTTGAACAAAATATTATATAGAATATTGTATTCTATACACAGTGATATGCAAGTGTGTTGTGAGAAATAAAATTCGAAGAAAAAATTAAAATGATAGGAATGTTTTCGAACAACTTTTTCGAAATTTCCTGATCGCATCAAATTAAATTCAAGTTTTTCTTCTTTAGTTTTTTATTTTGTTTTTGACTACTTACTTTCTAAGATTACTTAACAAAAAAAAAACAAAAAATAAACAGCATTTCTCAATCTTCCATATATCATGGATCATCATTTTCAAGGTATGCATAATCAGAATTCTGGCATTTATCAGAATATCCTAACACAGTAACACCGTATTCGGTTGTTGAATTAAAGAAAAAATTATATTTGCAATAAAAGTCTAAATCACTTTTTGATTTACCATATATTAGAGTTTTGGTAAATTGCATATAATTGATATCTGAGTATTCCACCCAGATTAAAGATGAAGCGAAACAAATGGGCCTCAAAATAAGTCGTGGGTGAAATAAAAATACCTCCCAACATCATATGGTCAAAACATACCTAACATATATGCTGTATATAAATAAAAAATATATGCTGTCAGCACATGTAATTTCAAGGTAGTATAACTCGTTCCCAACTCTAATCCCACAAACGATATTAATGCGCAGGTATGGGGAAGAATAACCGTTGAAAACGTTACTTCGTCAACTTGTCAAAATATCTCGAATCAAAGCTTTTATCTCGAAACACCACAGTTCAAATCCTACAAAACACTCATAATCCATAATTGTACTGCTCTACGGATTAGAATCATGTACATTGCCCAAGTGAGCATACACTTAGTGTCTTCGAGAAGAAAGTTCTTCGCTTGATATCTTGTCCTGAAAACAACATTAGGGTCTGAAACAGGATATATAATGCCGAACTCAATGAGCTGTATACTTTATTTATTTCACTTCAATCTATAGGAATAACCTTACAGATTTTGCTTACAAACTACAGTTTAAAATACTAATGAAGTAGATGTAGTAATAAAAATCAACGACTACAGTGACTCAATCACTGAAACCGGATGAATGAAAATGCTCCAGTTAAGAGAGTCTTCGAACCTAGACCCGAAGATAGAAAATGTCGGCGCAGATCAAACCTTTTTTTGGAGATATGAAATTACGGCAGACATGAAACGATTTCGTATATTCTACTAGAAAATATCCGCCCGTTTGTTGGTCACGGACATGTTGATAAATCAGACCCTCAATGGTCGGTTGATCATCTAAGTAAGTAAGTAAGATTAATAAAATTATCTCTACAAGTTGCAATTAGTGTTTTGTTTTTTACTAAAGAAAGTTAAAAAATTTGTTCAATTTCTTCATTTTTTATTTTTGTGCTGTTTCTGTTTATAAGGTTCAAATTTTATTATTTAATTTTTCCTGATATTTTTTTGTCATCACCATTATATTAATATGATGAGACAGTCTTTGAATGACAAAATAAATTATGGTTAATAGTTTTTGAATTTTAATAATTATCCATTTTGATACCTTTACTTTCACTTCATATCCCTATAATCATTTATTCGACCAATCTTCTACACCAAAACTTTAATTAATTTAATTGAAAATATAATTATTAAATATTATTCAGGATTTACTTTTTTATCAACAACACTATTAATAATTGTACGATTAGCAAAGACCCAAAGACTAAGATGAGCTGGCCACGTAAGTCGAATGCACGAAACTCGAAAGCGAGCAGTGGTGCTGAATAGAAAGCCTGATAGCAGCCGTGGTAGAGGAAGACCAAAAAGCAGATGGACATGCAACGTGAAAAACAATGCTCAAACCCAATTTTTTACTTAAAACTATTTTACTGTATACGCCATTTTTATGCAATTTTCATTCATTCTGTATGCACGTACGACAAAAAAATGTGTATATACGCTAAAATGAGTGTTTTTAATTTTTAATCTGGAATATTGTTTATAGTGTAGATATTTTCCTCTAAGTTTATAAGAAAAGAAAATAGCTTTGAATTTCAATCTTTGCTTTATTAAGCAAAATATAAAGTTATAACAAAAATTTAATTTTGTATTTCATATTATAACATTAGATAACTTAATATTTAATTTTTAATATTAAGTTAACTTTTTACTTGAAAAATGTTAATAATAAACTTTAAGAACAGAAAAAAAAGTTCTGTAAAACTAGAAGCCCAGCTTAAATTTAAGCAAAAAATACTATAAAGTGTTAATTTTCAAAATTGTTATAATATTTATTATCAAAACTTATATTTTAAAAGTATCACGGCATAGCGACTTATAAGTCAGTACGCATAAAGTATCACATTCTAATTCTTGATTGAATAAAAAATATAGCCATTCTACTGTCAACCATTAAACAATATTAAAAAAAATTATGTTTCTCCATACAACAAAATATGTGGTGATTACATTTACCACATAACAACACAAATCCGAAACAAATACGCAACACACACACATTACAAACACACACGGCATAATAATAAAATTAAAAACTGTTGTTTGTCAACCTACGTCAAAATAATTGCATGAATCCGAAAACGTTAATTTACACCGCTTTGCGCTTTGTCGAACATCCAGAAATTTGACATTTAAGTCAAAATAAGAATAAAAACATCAATCTTGGTGTTTTTTACGGCAAAGTATTAATGAAATATCTCTGCATCTATGTTACATAGAATAATGCCGAATGCACAGATCGATGGAGCATCAAAAATTAATAAATATGACATTTTTAGCTCATTTTTTCGATTTTGTGATATATAACAGCATAATTGCAGGGCAACGAATTATATTGATGTTCTGTTAGCTCAAATAACATCTAATTTTATTATTTGATTGCCAAAAACTATAAATCTTTGGCTCTATCAACTAAACCGTTTTCAAAATTATATTCAGGTAATCTTGCTTCAAGACTATAAAATGTGTTTCAACAACTTTAAATCTGATACCGCTAATTTCATGGTTGTTATGGGTCAATTCCTGTTATATCTTTTAAATCTATAGCTTGATTATCCCAAGCCAGATTATAATAATATGATAATCGATTTCTGTTTTAACACTTCATATTAAAAAATTTGGTAATCATACTAGTTTTAATTCGAATGATTTTTGCTAAATATTTCCAAATGGTAATAGTTCACTTTATTGTATTTCTTCTTCTTCTTCACCTACATATCAACTATACTCGATATCTGCCATCACATTTATGAAGCTATCTCTATTAATACGCTGCGAGTAATAGTTTTCCCACCTTTTAGAGGCCCGTTCATTGCTTGATGTTTCTTAGCCATGACATTTGTTTTCAGGAAACACTTCTTCTGCCTTCAATTTAATCTTGCAGAATCAGTTGAAGAATATGATTTTGTTTTATTTCAAAATGTAAAATTGTTTTTATCTTCATAAAGCGAATTTATGCAATTACAAATATATTTTTGTGTATGTCTTATTCTGGTGCTCTGAAACATTTATCAGATTTTAATCCATGTTACCCTGTTACACATACCGAAACAATGGCTATACAATGCCAA
This sequence comes from Argyra leucocephala, assembly GCA_963942445.1. Classification (NCBI taxonomy): domain Eukaryota; kingdom Metazoa; phylum Arthropoda; class Insecta; order Diptera; family Dolichopodidae; genus Argyra; species Argyra leucocephala. Next base: position 73,941,432 of record OZ012680.1, read on the forward strand.
AACCACCATCTCTTCTTGAGTTAGCTTTAGTTGTCTACTTAGGTAGGTAGTAGTGGCTACCGACAGTACGCCGACGCACTTAGACCGATAAGGTCTATTGTGATAATTTTCTACTTTACACAACATTTTCTATGGAATGTCTACTTAACACAAGGACTTTTTTCGCTTAAAACACTTACTTTTTCATATTCAATATAACGGTAACGTGAAATACCATTTAGCGATGCTGGACTTATCCACATAACCATTTCTCACTATGCTCAAATATCATTTTGAGATTGCTATATGATCATTTTTTTCTTTTTCACAATATTTAGATAGTTTAAAAATTTTTTTAGCTTGAAATATACCAATTTCTAAATTTAGATTTAGATGTGTACCAATCTCAAGTATAGTTAAATGTTAGTTATAAACTTTGAGAACCTTGGAATGTTAACAAATAAACTAACTAAATCAATCATTACAAGTAAGTAGATTACTAGTTTTAGTTTTACCGTTGTTACTGTTAAACTGGTACATACTTTAACAGTTTTTCTCAGTATTTAAATTTGCTGTTAATTAAGGAAGTAATCGATTATTATAAAATATGATGACGTATGCTTTTGATATTTCATAGGTAGATTAATGAATTTTCGATGAACATTTATAATTAAGATTTATCTCCATATATATATATATATATATATGTAGATTTAGATCGAGCAACAGTTACAAAGCGCTGTATCAAAACAAAACGAAAATTTAAATTCTTCTCAACATTCTTATACAATTTCACTTTTATTTATTTCTACAATATATCTACATATACATATAAATGTACTTATATAATATTACATTATATGATAGTTGTGTATATTTAGAATCTCATTTCATCAATATAATTTGAAGCCGAAAGAAAAGAACATCATATCTCTTATATTATTTTTATGAGGTCCATTCTATCCATTTTTCTCATCTGAATTTTTCACATCAATATAGAGAACAATAACAATAATGATGATATGTATACTTATGTTAGCTGTTGACAGGACAAAGGACTTAAAAACTGAAAACATTAAAATAAAAAAAAAAAATAAAAAAAATTTAGTTCTCTTTTAAATGTTTTCCATTCACTTGAATTCTTTTTTGTCAATTTCCGATATATGTTTAATAAATTTAAAATTTCCTCTTTAGAATCAAAATTATATTAAGTTGGTGGTAGTGGATTATATATATAGATAATATGATGACAAATAGAGAGTACATAATACTATAACGATGTTATAATGTATAAAAATTAATTTTTTTTTTTTTTTGTTATTTTGAAAGGATAGCTATATCGGATCAAATAGAACTAAAGGAATAGAAATTACAAAACAAGATAGAAACAAATCGATTTACTATTGAAATTTAATGTAGAGAAAAAGTACACCGGAGTCAGTGTACATACTGAAAGTATTATTATGTACACTCTGATATAAAAAATATAATCTTTTGTTGTTTATTTTTAAATATTAACAAAATAATAGTGTAAAAAACATAAGGGCTTTGTTTTTCTATTTTTCTAAGATTTCTCTTTGTACTAAGTTGTCCTTGAAAACCTTTTCAAGTAGTAAGGATGAATTGCTTTAAAGGCTATATTTTTTTCTTTTTGTTTTAGTATGAAAACAAAAAAAAAAAACCTAGGAAGGATAATTTGATAATATTCAAATTACATTTTGTATTGTAATTTAAAGGACTCACCACTTTTAATAAAAAAATTATCTATTTTTAAATGTCATCGGGAAATTGTTTAATATGTAATAATTCGAATGACTAGATTTTGTAAAAGATTAATTCCAGTGATTCGATATCTTTTACGTTTTTAATCTATGAGATATATTTGATTTCATCATCATCATATGGTGAGAGTATATTTGGGAATCGCTTAGTAGAAGAGGCATTCCAGAAAAAATTATAGCTATAATTAAAGAATCCTACAAAGATGCAAGATGTCGTTTTACATCGAGGACAGCTGACAAATTGCTTCGAGGTGTGTCAGGGAGTAAGGCAGGGCTGTATTTTAACACCCATATTGTTTTTAGTAGAAATGGATGACATAATGACTACTACTGTGGTGTAAACGAGAGCAACGGTATCTAGTGTCCTTTCGAATGTATCAGCCACTTAGATTACACCGACGATGTGTGTTTATTGTCACATACGAATGGAGGTTTGAACGATATGTACCAAAAGCTGTATGACACCGGAAAAAGTGCAAGCTTAAAAGTCAATTCAGCTTAAGCTAAAATCATGCGCACAACTCACACATCACAACATCAGATTCTCCATGCAGAAATGCGAATCGAAGAGGTGAGTACGTTCAATTAGCGTCATGTCATCAGATGGGGGCACCGATTTGGATATTGAAGCCCCCATCAGTAAAGCCCGTACTGCTTTCGGGATGCTTTCAAAAATATGGCAGGCAAGCAACCTATCTCTGCGCACAAAAATAAAAATATTCAACGCAATTGTAAAATCTGTTCTCTTGTACGCTTGCGAAACATGAAAAGTCTCAGTAAACATCATCAGGAAACTCCAAGCGTACATCAATAGATGTCTCCAGCGCATCCTAAACATTCGTTGGCCACAAACCATTTCCAACAGAACGTTGTGGCAAAAAACAAAACAAACACAAATAGACGTGGAAATCCGACAGAGGAAATGTCGTTGGATCGGGCATACTTTGAGGAAACCTGACAACAACATCGCAAAACAATGTTTCGAGTGGAATCCTCAGGGTGTACGTCGTGGAGAGACATGGAAAACAACAGTCTTCGCCGAAGCAAGTATCTAGCAAAGAACGTGGCCACAATTGAAGAGATAAGCTGCAGATAGGAGCCGATGGAAAGAATTTATTTCCGCCCTATACCCCACGGATGGGGTTGCAGGACAATGATGATGATATGGTGTTGCAGCTCGGGGTGAGCTTTTGACTTCTTCACGGTATTCTCTCCATTGCAGTCTATCTTTAGCAACCGTTTTTCAATTTTTGATTTGTAACTTTTTAATTTGCCATATTATCGGCCCATCTTGCTCTCGGTTTGGTTTTGTTTTTTTTTTTTTATAAAACTTCTGATTCTTATATTAATTGTTTTTTTATATACTTTTTTTTCATTTTATTTTATTAATTTATTTACTCAAATGAGCTCCATTGCTCGTACAGAGTGTTTTTAGTTTTTAGAATTTTACTTAAAACTAATTAAGTTTTAATTCAGTGCAATTTTAATTTTCAAATAAGGGATTTTTTGTTTTTTATAGAGGTAGCTATTTAAATTTGATTTTTTGTTTAAATATAATATTATTAAGTATTATTACTGTTAAATTATCCTGTATTGGTTTACATTTTGTGCTCTCAATAAATTTGTAATTTAGCGTTTCTAAAATCACGCCACTGAAACTCAATTTTGTATTAGTAATATTTTTTGTATATAACTTATTTTTTTGATATTATATCGCTCTTGCATTTTGAATTGTTTGGATTTGAACAGTTTGGATTGTCGTCGATTAGAGTCAGCATTTATCGAAGAGTGATTTATATGTTATAATATATTATATTTTGTTTGATATATTTGAATTTGGATTTGTTTTGAAATAAATATTTGTAAATTCAATTAGAAGAAGAAATAAAGATTAAAAAATACAGTCCACTAAGGAATTACTAAAATCCAAACCTTTATTAGCGAATTTTTATTTAAGTAAATAGTTTTTTTTTTTGTTGAATTAACTAAAGGTCAGCAATTAACAATTACTATTACTTAATTGAAATGAAAATAATCACTAATTTTACTATTGAATTTAGATATTTGAGCAGTTTCTTTAATCGCAACTGGTAGTTCATTATGCGTTTTGTCTGCTGTATTGTATATGTTTACCTCTAGCTTGATAACTAAATATTTCCCTTTTTGGCTCTTTCATTTGCCATTCTCACGATGTGGTAAGCCCATTTTTATTCTTTGCGATTTAATAAAACGAACAATATCTTCAATTAAGGTATCAAGCTCATCAGCGTTTGTCCTTCTTTCACTCTTTAGACTTTTTTTCGTTCGAAGCGCCTTTTCATCAGCCATTATCATTGATCAAACTTCACTGCCGTATGTAGCTACTAAGCGTATAAAATTGATTTATAAATTGTAAGTTTGGCACGTCTCGATATCAGTTTTAATTGCATAAGTTTCCTGTTTACAAAATAACACTTGATCTCCATTTTGATAGTGCATACTGTTGCCATTTTAAAAGCACCACGAAAGTTTCTGTCAAGGGTCTCAGATTTTGTGCAGTTATTATAACTGCGACGATTTAGTAAAAATATAACCACCTCTATCGAATTTTCCTATAGATTGATGTAGGTATATGTTAAAAAGTAGGACAGAAAGTACATTCTCTTGTCTCACACCTGATTTGATACTAAATATTTTCAACGTTTTCCCTCGCATTAATATTTTTGCTTTCGAGTTCTCCATCGTAATATTTATCATATTAACAAGTATTTGCGATATTCCTTGTTTTTTCTTAAACCAAAGTAAAATAATTCAATATTCGTATAAGTCTAGCACAGACAGTGATGTAGATATGCAACAGAATGTGACAAGAGGATGCATCTTCTTCTCAGCAGATCCATATTCTATTTGAGGTTTTCTGAGGGAGATTTTGTATCGGTGTAGGATTTAAAGATCATATCCCAAGGATAGCTGGAATTTCTAGCTTTCCAAAAATATATGTATTTAGTGGTGCATCTTTTAAGGACGGAAAGGACATTTAAAAGTATCTTTATTGTTTTGATGTTTTTGTATAAAAACCGTAATATCTGTTGTTTTCTTAAATATATATATTTTCAGTTTTATATTTTAAAAATATTACGGTCAGGAGTCAAATTTTAACATTTATTTGATGATGGTTAGTGCTGCCGTTATGGAGATATGTTAGTTCAAAGTAGATAGTTTTGGAAAAAAAACAATCTTTATTTAGTTTCTTGGAAAACCAAATACCTCAAGATTTTACCACAAAACCTCACCATTATTTATATATTGTTAGAAAATCTAATTTCTTTCTACAACTCATACATACTTTATATCTATATCGAATAGTTTACAAGATATAAGCATCTTTAAAAAAAAAATGTTTTTGTTTTTTAACTTTTTTTATATAAAACTAGGAATATAGCTTTTTACGAAATAACAATCTTCTGAAGTATGAGTTATAGAAAAAAAGAGACCTTTCCAACAGTATATAAATATTGGGGGGTTTTATGGTAAGATCTTGATGTATTTGGTTTTTCAAGAGAGAAAATAAAGATTGTTTTTTTTTTCCAAAATTTTCTACTTTGAACTACAATATCTCCATAACGGTAGCACTAATCATCATCAAATAAATGTTAAAATATGGGTCTCGATCATTATATTTATAGAATGAATATATGAATATATATATTATATATCTAACAAAAACATCAAAACAACAAGGATACTTTAAAATGTCCTTTTCGTCCTTAAAGGATAAGATGCGCCATTAATGATATATTTTTGGGAAAGTTAGCAATTCCAGCTATTTTTGAAATATGGTCATTAGGTCCTACTCCAATACAACATTTCTTTCAGAATAACCTCTATTTGAATAAGATGCATTTTCAGGCATACTCATCGCCTTATTCTGAAATTGACATTAACGTAATAACAGCGTTCACCAAAGACCTGCAATTTTAAACAATGAAAAGGGGAAAAGGTACAGCTAGAAATTAGAAGCTTATGTGTATCAAATCAAGCTCTATATATTGAAAATTCGATATAGATTAAGATATAAACATCATCACTGTCCTGCAATCTTGTCCAAAAGGTATAGAATCAATGGAGACATAACTAAACATAAATATAAGAAATAATAAATGAAAATGTTAATTTAATAGAGTCACAATAAATTAAATTAAATTAAAAAATAATTGTGCGTTCCATTTACTTTTGCTATAACACTCCAGACAGCTGAAAGTACAATAAATTTTGTTCGCAAATTGTTTTTTTTACGGTGTCAATTGAAAACTTCAATTAATGAAATAAATCAAGATTTTAGAAAATTAAAATTATTTTTATCTCATTTCTATTAATAATGTGTATATAATATTGATGATCATCATCGTATCATCGTCGTATATAATGACAACAACGTGAACTTATTAAATTGTATTTTATTGTGAAATATTTTTCATTTTCTTTCAAGTTTTTCTTTTATATCTTTTTTTTTTTTGTTGTTTGTTTTTCCTTTACTATTATAAAAGTACATAGCATAAACACATACTTATTATTATTAGTTTTTTTTTAACAAAACCGGAAAACCTATAACTGACTTTTCCGTTAATGGAAAATACTTGTATAAAATAACATTCGTACAAACTGTCATACATTTATATGAAAATATCAACAGGAAACACTGTAAGTAACAACTTTATATACTCGCTTGTATAACTGTGTGTGCAAAGTAATATAAAAAGAAAAAAATTCTATGTGTCTATGTATATGTTTACAAGTTTTAAGAACTGAGCTTCAACTCTCATTATAACTACAAACTATTTTTCCTATTTTCCACATATCAAGATTGAAACGAAAACTAAGAAAAAAAAGAAAATGGGAAATAAAATGTACAGGTAAAAGAGCAGTCAAGCAATGAAATTTCAAATGAAATTTTGTTTTTTTTTAATTTTATTTTTTTTTTTTGTAAAAATAAAATCTAAAAAAAAAAAGTTTTTAAAAACCTCAACTTTGTAATATTAAAAATGAAACTGAAAAATAACAGACAACAATATAAAATTTACACATAATATTATATACACTAATACAGCCATGTCAAAAATTATTTGTGCATTGAAATTTTTTATATGTAATCTAACCAAAATTGGCTGTAACTCAAAAATAATTTCAAAGTTTTTATAATTTGTTAAGTTTCAACAAAACTTAAAATATTGATAAAAAACAAAAACCAATAACAAAATCACATAAATTATTTGTGCATGTATTCATTTTACCATTTAAAGTAACTGTGCACTTTGTAGCCATTAGTACGGGTCATTGCCCGATAGGTATTCCGTCTAGGTATTTCCAAGCTAAGTATTCCGTTCAATCCCCATTGTAGCAGCTGCAGAAATGAAAATGAGACAGACACTGTTGAACAATTATTTTGTACTTGCCCAGCATTAATTCGAGATACATTCCGGTGAGGCATTCCCCAATATATAGGTTTTATCGCGGAAAGCAAAATTGGAGATCTGAACCATCTCCTTAATCGCACAGAGTGGCTCTAGTAATGACTCTATAACAATCAACACCCCAAATAAGTCATTCCTGTCGTGGTATCAAAAAGTCACTAATTGGTTTTCAAGAAGCAACTGGAATGGCCATTTCTACCTGTCTATCTAACGGTGCATTATTTTCTTAAGATTATTGTGAATCAAAATAATTCGATTAAATTTTTAATAGTCAACGTTTGTTAAGTGCAAAAATAATCACAAAATTTAGAAAAGATTAGCACAGAAGCATTTAACGATTGAATCAGGTTACACTGATTGGCGCAGTAAGTAGAGTGCCTGCCTTTCCACCGAAGAAGCAAAAAAAATGTTTAATGGGTTTTTTGAAAAAAAGGTGATCAGAAGGAGACTAGATGCAATGTCCGAACTCTGACATCGTTTATCACAGGTCAAGACCGAATTAACAAACATCTGTTCAGGATTGGTAGATTGACAGTTGCAAATTCTCCTTAGAAGAAGAAGAATCTTCTCTCACATTTCATTTGTTTGCGATACCATAGGTCTAAAAAGACATTAATATTTCCAGGAATACACATCGCCTAATTATGAAATTGACATTACAGCAATAATAGCGTTCACGAAGGACATAATAAACGGAGAAGTACAATAGATCTTAAGAGGTCGCGCTTACATAGACCTCCCATTAAAAGAAACACATAACTGAATAAAAACAGTGAATTATTGATTGGAATTAGAACAACAGTGATTACCTCCGCAGTTTCTGTTCTTCAAGAACAGCAGCCACGAGGATATTATATTCCTAGCTCTTTATTAGACGCAGGTTGTTGGAAGCTCACTACATAAACACAGAAAACTTCTGCAGGATAGAGCCCTCAAACTTATTGGTCTTTATCAAAAGGGTCGACTAAGTTGAGGGTGGAGGAGGACATAAAGGACTAAAAGCCTACATGCCGGCACTGATATATTAGGTGATCTCAGGCAAAGAGAAGAAAAAATATTCATAGAAATATGATTAGATAACAAGTCATAAAACAAAAAATATAATAAATGTGATCGAAATATAAAAGGTATAGCGTGCGAAAACTTCACGACACAACAAATACAGAAAATGTACAAATAACAAGCGCTGTTAAAGTGAATCCTTAAAACAGGTTCTGAGCAACTTTAATAAAATCAAGAATTAAAACATGAAAGAAGCCTTATATTTACAAAACAAATAAGTACCTTAGATTAAAATGTACTAAACAACATATAGATGAGCCTCCTGAATTTTGGCTAAACATTCTTTGGACAGATTAATGTTTATTTTTATTGGAAAGTATATGTAGAGAAGAAATATTTGTCATTCCATCAGCAACAATAGAAGAAAAATGTATCTGCTCTTTAGTGTTCCTTGATGTTTCACAAGCCTTTGATAAAGTATGGCATGGGTGACTTATTTTCAAGCTGCACCGTATTCTACCCAAAGCCTATGTCGAGGTAATAGCATCTTACTTAGCAAATATAGTATTTCATATTAAGCACAAGGGAGCATTCTGGATCGCATCCTATATTTACTCTACACCAGTGATATCCTAAAATTAGAAGATGCAACGATTGCAACTTTTGCAGATGATACTGCAGTATTAGCGGTTGGTAATAATATAAATGAAGCAACAAATAAATTGCAACCATCAAATAACAAAATCTCCTTATGGTGCAAAAGGTGGAGAATTAAATTAAATGAATCCAAATCCACACACGTCGCCCATAGCGGCCTTAATAAACAATGTCGTCATACCGTATCAAAATTCAGCAAAATATCTTGGTATATCACTTGATGCAAAGCTCAGATGGAAAAAAAAAAACAAGAGTTAGACCTGCAATGCAACCAGCTGTATTGGCTGATTGGGCAGACAACTTCACTAACAAAGTTTTGCTTTGCAATTAAATATTAAAGGCAGTCTGGGCATACGGTATTCAAATATGGGGTTGTGCTAATCAACAACTTCATATTTTAACTATCCAAGCGTTCCAAAACAAAGTGTTGCGAAGCATTGTCAATGCTGACATTCATAGAAATCATCGTAAGATCCCTATCATAAAAGACGAAACCAAAAAACTGGCAATACGCCACAAAATTCGTCTTTCTCAACATTATTAATACTGAAGTTGTATGCTTAGCTGACAGACAAAATTTTGTGAGACGTCTTAAACGGACGAAACCGTTCGAACTGTGTTAGGAAAAAAATGGTTTATCTCTCAATAATTCCTAATGGGATTTTGACTGATCAAAGATATCTGAAGTAATAGAGCCGAAACTGTATTAATGGTTAGCCTAAAAGACTAATTTTAATATAAACAAAAGGATAGTAGTTTTTAGTGCGTTAAAATTGACACATTCCTTCACTTCGTAAAAACTCACATAAAATACTTACCACTTGGTGACTGTTTGATAAACTCAAATTTTGTGCTACAATAAAACTTGTTTTTCTATTCTCTAAAATTTTCCTTTGTACTAAGATATTATTGTAGACCTTCATTAAACCTTCATCAGTTTTTAATTTCATTGCAACCGATACACAAAGTTTTTATTAGTCGTATTTGAAGTTTATTAAGTAAAGTGCTTTAGACTGGTCACCTCAGAGTCCTGATCTTAATGTAATTGAAAATCTTTCGCATTTCTTTATAACTTTATTTAATTAAGTGGCCTTTAAACACAATATAGGTATTTTCAGGCCAGGTCTTTACATAATTGTTTTTTTTTTAATTAAATCAATGACTATAAGGCTTCAGAAGGTTATAGAAGCGACTACTTACTATAGGTGTGATAGGTATCATAAAATAGATCCAATATAATTTCAAATCCTTGAATAATTTTCCAGATTATTTTGATGTAATATAAATACGTGTACAAATAATGTTTGATGAGACTGTATATTATACACAATGTTTATACTGACATAGCTATTCACATTTATTTGTTGTGCACAAACTAAATCAACTGAATTCGCGAAAATGAAAATGTTTACGTTATACAATTCTGACGTATTTATTTAGACATATGTTAAATGAAAGTGTTCAACTAAGTTTATTGTATAGTAACAAGGCAGCACGAAATTTATTCCAATTAACTATAAAACATGTTAGTATCTAAGTAAATTTAGTACTTAATAAGAACTGTCATAATTCTATCAAATTTATGTAGCTACAAAATTATCTTAACAATGCGTTAACAAATTAAAAACAAATTAAATAAAACAAGATATGAAATATAAAATTTGATTAAAATCAGGCTTGGGAAATTTTTAAATTTTTATATCAACACCTTAATAAGAAAAGAAAACAGATTTGCAGAAGACAGCATTAATTTTTATGAAATCTGACATCGGTTTTGTTGTGTGAACATAAAATAATGGTATAGTTACAAAAAAAAAAAAAAAATGAAAAATGAAAAAAATTGAAAATTTCAAAGTTTTCCAAGAATTTTCATTACGTGCTCAATGCTTTTTTTTTTTTATTATTCTTTTAAATCTTGCTTGATGTTTCGTTTTCCTCATTCTATTTTTCTTTCAATAGTTTTTCCAATATTTTTATAAATTTTTCCATCTATTTTTTTCCTTTTTCTCTCTTTGGATTTTAATGAAAAACCAAAAATAAAAATAACTGTAAAAATAGATCTGAACAAAAAAACAACACTTAATTTTTTTTTTCTCTTAATAGTTATGAGAATATTTTAGTCGATTATATAGCGATTTTCACATACTTACATAAATATTCTTCTCTTTCACACTTGAATAGTTTGAGAATGTTAAAGGTCGTATTTAGTATGTTCTAGTATAGTACATACATCTAATCATATAATAACTTAAGTATTTTTGTAGTTATGTGAAGAGTTGGGTAAAAACAAAATAAAAAAAAAAAACAAAAAAAAAAACACTTGAAAGGTGATAGCAAATATTTCCGGTTCATAAAATTTTCACCAGGTAATCCGATATTACTGAAAATTCGTTATTTTGGAACATGAAATGAAAAAAAACGAGACATCTCTTTCTTTTATATTGGGCCAACATAGAAAAAGGATTAAGAATGGTAAAGAGCCTATAACAGCTACAGTATAGAAAGTAAATAACAAGAGAAAAATACATATTCATGGAAATCTTACGGCTAAGTTGTTATTTTTTTGTTGTTGTGTTGATTTATAGTGGAAAAATTAAATAAATAACTTTGAGAAAAAAATGAAAAACCATTAAAAAAAAAAATAAATAAGTAGGTGGAATAAAATTATTTGCGTCTTTAGTAAGATTAAAAGGTTGAAAATTTTTCGTTAAGGGTTATAATTCCTTAGTAAAAATTTTAAATATTTTTTTAAAAGAGAATTAAAATATACCTACATGATAATATGATCGTTATTATATTATATACATAGTAATGATGAAATAAAAATGTCCTTAGAAAAAGTGAATACAAAAAGTAAGAAAGAAAGTAAGCATTAATATAAATAATGTGTATTGTATATAATATACTTGTACATAAATGAATTGATTATTTATACACTAATTTATTTTTTATTTCACTAATATATTTTTTCATTTTGATTACTGGAAATTGAAATAATTTAGTTTATATTTTTTTATACTTAAAACAGCAGCATTGAAAGCAGCAATGAAAGTTAATATTTTCGCTTATTATAAGGAACAATACGGATACAGCAGTCCGATATTGTGTAATATTTACATAAAAAGTACATCGGTCAAACACGCATCAATGATGTGCTGAAAGCAATTCAAATAATCTGTGTACAAAAAGTGCATTATTTGACCAAGAACGCATCGGTGTCCTCAAAGTGTTTCAATTCAAATAATTCGTATACCAAATACGAATCCAAACCGTTTGAACCCAAAATTCATTGATATATTCAAACACCATTTCAAATCAATATCTAAGTCATATAATTTATTCTCATTTCACAAATTATTGAAAAATTTAATTTCATTAGCTTAGTAATATTTCATGAAATTTCAATTTTGTGGATAAACAAAATAAATAAATAAATTATATACAAACACATTTTATTTTTATTTTAACTGATACAGTAATACAACGTCATAACCATTTTCGGCCAGAAAAAAAAACATATCTTGATTATTAGTTAATCCATTGGTTTTTGACGATATTCATCGACAATATTTTCCTTCTGCTTTGGAAAAGACAACATGTCTGCCTGATACTTTTGGTAAATTATGAGGCTAATATTCTTCTTGAGATTATTCATATTCAAATCCCAATAATAATTTTTCAGCAACGAAAACACGAAAACTTTTTTGTGGCATATGTTCTTCATTTTTATATTTCGCCACAAAACAGTGTAGCTTCCAGGCATTTACTATTGAAGAACTCAAACCAGCAATCCAATGGCAAATACTATTTTTTGCTCTGATATTGATGCGATAATTTGCAACTCCATCATCATGCAAATCGACACCATCGATGCCATATTTGTTTTTAAGTGGTAGAAATGGTTTTTGGTAGTTGACATAATCCTTCTTTTCTTTTTCCAGCATTTAACTGTATTCATTGGTTCGATTTGGTCAAAGGTAGAACAAAATGTAACCTCTTTATTATCAGACTATCGACAGAATAATAATTTGTTTGTGGCATCAAAATCATGCTCACCACGCTGTAATTTTTTATGTTTCAAATGGTGCGTTTGCTATTCGATTTGTTCGTACTGCTCCAGTGGCAAGGAAACGTTTTTCACCAAGCAAGCACATCAAATAGCGATGTGAAAAAGTTATCAAAATACAGTTTGTGTCGATTTGGATGTTGAATATTTTTAAGTAATCAAATGACCACGTCGGCTTCTAAGCCAATTTTTATAGTTGTTACTTGAGCCAGCATATGGTATGCATGAGAACAAGTATTGATCAGAAGAACATAGGCAACATATTTTATAACCGAAACGGATTGGTTTATTTCTAATAAACATCTTACAGGAGTGACGCCCACAATAAGGTTCGTCTATTGAAATGTTTTCAGACCAAACAACTGTTTCCAGCATTTTTTTTATTTCAGTTTATTTATTTACCTCATTATTTATGGTGAATAATTACAAGTTTTTAATTACAAAAAAAATTTTGTAGTTACTACTTTTTCTTACCTGAATTTTATATTACTATAATAAATTATTATGTTGGTAATTTTATAGACTTTATTTTAAATTTTTTCTATACAAAATTATGATAGTTTTCCCTACAAATTATTTTATAGCATTTTTATATTGCAAATGTTAGAAACCTTATTTTAAACATTTACAAATATAGTATCAACGATTAAAAAAAATGGTTCCGGATTGAAAAAGTTGAGCAATAATCAAAAATAAATAAAAAGTATGAAAAAATATCAACATATTAGTTGAAAAAAAATATATCAAATCGAACAGCTATATTTATACATACTAGTGTGGTAAAATCGACCAAAAATATAAGAATATGTAAAATATGACTCTTTGACAAGAAAACTTCATCATTGTTTTTTTGAATTAAAAATTTAATTTTTTTTTTGTTTTTATTTTCAAAAAATTGTTAAAATTAGGAGTTTTTTCACACCCCCACTATGTTGAGAACGAGTGAGTCAATTTTAAATCTAAAACACTTATTTGAAAGCCAAGAGTCCAAAGCTTATTCATGTATTAAATTTTAGTCAAAAATATACAGCTATAACAAGAAAAACTTTAATAAAAGTAGGTAATTGTGTCGTTCAATGTCAAGGAAACTGATATTGTTTTTATGTGAAAAGTAAAATGCTTGACAAACCTCATAGCATATTGTGCCTTAACAATGTTGTATTTTGCAACTTTATTTGTCTTTTTGCTGAACACAATTTGGAATCACTGAACATCTGTTTATATCTTGCAGACAAATTAGGAAACTTAATAACTCCACAGTTCATTGAAAAAATAATATAAATATTTACCTGAACAGCTTGTTCTCGTTTTGTTACATTTTACGCTTTCTTTTTAGGTTTTTCTCCTTTGAATTGGATGATTTTAACTCATCATTTTCTAACATGATTTTAGGGAAATTATTGTATAGATGACATTGATAATATTTTAAAAAATTTAAGTCACCTTTATCTTAAACACGTCTTTTTTCAATGAAAAACAATGAAAAATAACTTTAAATTTTATTTAAATTTTCAAAAATATTATTTCTCAATTTTTGGCGCCAAAGTATTTATTTTAATCATATTGTGAAAAAACCATGTTAAAATATACTTTGATATGTAGGTTTTGGCTATGGAACAATTTCAACATGTAAATATCGAGTTTTGAATTTAAATTTTTTTGCAAATATCGGCTTTTGCATTAAATCTCAATTTTCCAAAAGAAAAAAATCTTTAAAATATCGGGATTTGATTCAATTTTTATAAATAAGGTTATAGATCTACAAATTACGCGTTTTTTGATATGCATATGTCAAAATTTTTGTCAAGTGTAGTTATCGATGCTTGCATTTGAACGACACAATTAATATAGGTAACAGGTACAGCTGCTGAAAATGGCTTAATAAATAAGTACAAAAATTGGATAATAATTTTTCTATCATCATCGCTGTACTTTCGACATTGAATAAAACTTTATTCTGTTTTCTGTTACACTCAGTACCACAAATTATAACATACGACGTCCCCAAATTCCAATTGTGTTTACATGACGACTTCATTAAGTCCTAATAAAATGTACCACTGTGAATATTAATTCAAACTGTTTATTGGTATACATCAAAAATTGTTCGATTCAAGCTCTACTAATCTTTTCTTCAAGATCATCTTTCAATATTTAATTCTTCAACATTTGGTTTTTTCACCGTATCACAAACGTCTTGTATTTATCCAATTACAAATGATTGTTAAAAGCAACAGGAACTTATCATGAAAACATGGCAAGTAAGAAAATAAGATTCACTCTTTATAAACACTATAAAATCATAATTTATGCAATTGTAATAACATTCAAAGTGACAAAATTGTAATGAAGTAAGAAAATGAAACATTTTTGTTTTTAGTAAACTAACAAAGAAAATCTACATATGTTATATAAAAAAATATGAAAACAAAATAACAAAAAAATAAATAAAAAAGGAAATGATTTTTCCTTAAAGTTAATTAGACCATAAAATATTTGAATAAATTACTTGTTTAGAATATAAAGAGTTTAAGAAAAAAAAAACACTTTTTAGGACATTTTGTAAATATACAATATTAATTATATAATATACACAATAATATTACACCAGCACTACACAACTTAAAGTTCTCTGGAGACAAAGTGTTACAACAGTAATTAATCAAAAACAAAAACAAAAAAACATAAAAACAAAAATAAAATAACAAAAAAATACATTAATGGAATAAATTAATTTTCCTCGTTTATTTATTATTATTTATATTTTCTTTCGTTTTTTTTTTTTTTTTTTGTATATAACGACAAGGACCGTTGTCATTGTTGTTGTTATTGCGTTTACTAAGTATGCTATTCGGTAGATTATTTATAGAAATAAGGTGGACATTATTAAATAATCGATATCTATGCAGGTGAAATATTAATTCTTGGAATAAATATTATGTATATATACATTTTGTATAGTATACATAATATAATAATAATGTAATATGATATAATATCTAACCAACTTGTTTTGATATTTATTTCGGTTATGTATTTCTAAATTGTTTTTTTTTTTTTTTATTTTATTTTGTTATTGCTATTGTTGAATTTTATTGTTTATTATTGTTTTGTTATTCTCCAAGGATATCAGGACACTATTATTTTTCATGGTAAATTAATTTTGTTGAATTAGTATAATAGTGTTTAGAATTAAATTTTTGTTTAGAATAGAAAATTTTCATTTTTCTTAATAAATTACTGTTGTAGAAAATTATAAAAAAAAAAACAAAAAAAAGGGAAAACAAATTTTTTTAATTGATTGTGCTATCTAATAATTATTGACAAACATTTAGAGAAAAATTTCTTTAATAATTAATTATATATCTTTAAGTATAATTTTAATTATGTGTAATTTACTTGTAAAAATTAATTATTGTTTTAATTTATGACAAAATATTTTTAAGTAGGTAGGTAGTATTTTATCATAGTTTTTTAAAAAACAGTTTAACATAAAATAAATTGCTTTCATAAATTTCCAGTCCGTATTAGCTTTGAATTATATTTAATTGGTTTTTTATTTTAGATGACATGGTTTGTAAATGCGAAAATTTTTACAATTTCTGTTGTTAAACATCATGACTTTTTTACAATAACTATCATCATTAAAAATTAATAGTATACAAAAAATTAAATGTAAATGAGTTGAATAGGTAATAGGAATCTGCTAGGTATTACCCAATGATAGCTACTAATATTAGTGCTAAATGAATTTGTTCAATATATTTATTTATTTGTTTGATTTATATAGTTAATTACATTAATGAAAATTAATTATATTTGACCTATTAGTTTGTTTAATTTTATTTAAAATAATAATTTATATATTGTGATAAAAATAAAACAATAAAAACAAAATGTTTATCCAATAATTAGAATAGTAATAAAGTTAATTGAAGTGTCATTATGATTACTATTATGTACAAGTAGGTATACATTTTGACCTATTTAAGAATGATATCATCATGATACATTTATTATACATCCCCGTATAATATTCTGTGATAATTTTCAATACACTTTATTATTCAATATTATTTTCAATAATGAATTAAAGCGAGTTTTTGGCTTTTATGAAATTAGATTTATAGAAAAATAGTGTTTTAGTATTTTTTATAAATTTAGGTTAGGTCATGTTATGCATTGAAATGAAATTTGATTGTCTTAGGTTTGTTTTATTTGAAGTCTGCAATATTTATTAGATATATTTTTGTTTGAGGTTTTATTTTATTTAAAATTAAATAAATATTCAAATTCTAGGCCAGAAGACTGATCTTCAGATTTGACTGATGATAGTGTAATAACCGAAATCGATCAAAATATTTAATAAAATGGTGAAACATACCTAGAGTTTTAATATTTATTTAATTTTAATAATGTTTCACCTAGGGTCTACAGCATATTCTTTAAATTATAACAATTTTAATTATTTTATTTTATTTATTTTCAATTATCCTTGTCTAAAGAGATTTCTCTCATTTCAAGGCTATACAAATTAATTTAATTCAAAAATTTCTGTACTTAGTTTTAATTTTTTTTAAATAAAATAAGTTAATTTTTAATAACATTAACAAATTTAACGTCGATTAACATGTTGTATCACTTAACAAAATACCTTTTAGTTTAGTTAAATTTTTAGTTTAAAACTCGTAGTATAGTATAAATATTAAAAAACACAGCTAAAGAATATTCATTAGTTAATTGGCTATTTTAAAAGGAGAATACAGGTATGGTAAACCGTTACCGTCTAGCCACATGTGGACTAATTGCGACCTTTATCAGATCACAACACGAATTATGCCATTACCTGTTTTTATACCATTACCAAGAAGACCCATAGCTTCATGTTATCAAACTAATGGTCCCAATCACTTGCGCCTAGTTTTAATCAAACCTGGCCAGTCGCAGAAAATTATCTGATACTTGACTGAATGACAAGTCTTTCGCGAGTACTTACGATTATTGATAAGTTCTAGTTCAATGGCATGCATGTTAAGTAAACAATGACCTGTCACAATATTGTTTTTTTAAAATATCAATTTTCAAAATTTGACTTTATCAAAATATCATTTTATTTCCAGAATATTTGCCTTAATTATTTTTATGAGTAGTCGCTGTTGGATACAAAAACCAGGTATCTGCTTTTCCAGAATTATTATGATATTAAAAAAAAAAATTTTGAAAAACGAGTTTGTGAAAAATAATAATATTTACAAAACTGATATTTTGATAAAGTAAAATTTTGAAAGGCAGACATTGTTTTAAGAGGTATATGAACAACTAATTACTAATAAATACAATTAATTTCACATGAAGCTTAAGAAGAGGTTGACGTTGCGGTTCAAAAAAGTTGGTAATTTAAAAACAAAATAGTTACATTATCATATAATACGGACTTATTAGTGTAAAGTTCTATAATTTTAAATTCAAAAATTGAGTTTAATTTTTTGGTTTTTATTATTGTTTAATTTTTATTTTCCATGATAGAATTTGTAATATGCTTTACGGACACCTCAGATCATTATAATCAATAGGGTTTTATCAAATTGCCAGAATTTATAGAATAATGTAAACCATTTTTTTTCTTGGTGTTCTTATAATGGTCTTAAATCGAACACTAATAAATACCAAGTCAGTTTCTTTTATAAAGAGAAGTCGAAATAGGCCAGTTTGTTCTAACTATCAATTAAATAACTTGCATTACAGGATCTCGGGAACACACTTTACGCAAAATTTAACCTTAACAAACGGTGTTCTAATAAAAGGTTAACAAAAGCCGTTCCAACGGCGTTGCCTTCTAATAATCCTTTTGAATAATGATAAATATCGCACAAAAATGTAGCAAAGTTTTTTCTCTAACAGAAGTCTAATGTGCTTGCTTTAAGGATTGACAGTATAAAAAAATATTCCAGAATCTCTAAGAACAGTACTGGTTACTCCACTTCATAAGAAAGGTGACACTCTGTCTTTAACTAATTACAGACCACTTCATAAGAAAAGTAACACTCTGTCTTTAACTAATTACAGACCTATCTCCCTGTTATCAGTTTTCTCTAAGGTTTTTCAGAAAGCTGTTAAAAATAGAATCGTCTCGTTTCTTAATGAAATTAATTTTTTGAGTGAATTTCAATTTGGATTCAGAAGTGGTAAATAAACTGAAGACGTTCAATTGTGCAGTGAAATTTACTGTCGTGCATAAACGAGTCGAATATACCAGATGCTTTATTTATAGACATTACTAAAGCATTTGATATGGTGGACCATGTTGTTTTATTAAATAAATTGCATACTAATACACAATTGGTTCGCATCTTATTTAGAAAATCGAAGGCAAACAGTCCGCATTAAAAACCATACGAGTTCAGAAAATGTTATTAATATCGATGTTCCACAAGGCTCTGTTTTAGGTTCTATTTTATTTCTAATTTTTGTTAACTCTTTGTTTCCTCAACCATTTAATGGTAAAGTTACGGTCTCTGGCGATGATACTGCCCTGACTTATGCAAATAAAAATTATTTTAACACTTTTACTGATATTTATTATGATTTGGAAATTCTAAAGAACGAGGTTTAAAAGGCACAAAGTGGTTATAAGTGGTAAAACCAAATGTTGTTTAACCTTTCTGGAACAATCTGTGAGGGTTTGTCCTTTGGATATCATTCTCCGTCTTGCTTGAAAATGCGTCTTGTAAATTTGTGTGAACACGATTTGTCTTTGTTTATTTATGATAGAAGTTGAGCTGTACTGATAATTGCTTTATTATTGAACGTGTTGACAGTTTAAAGTATTTGGGTGTTACTTTGTATGTTAGGATAAGTTGGAAAGAGCACACCAGATACTTGACTTATTATTTAAATAATGTGGTTAGGTAGCTTTATCACCTCAGCCTGTACTGTAATCGTTCAATTCCAAAATTAGTTTGTAATGGTTTGTTTAAGTCTAAATTAAATGACGGTATCTGTTGTTGGCGTGGTAAGCATGCTATTCGTAGTATTTGCAAAGTCAATCGTAGAACTACAAATTTTATTTTGTTTTAGAATTTTGAATTACTAAAGCTTTTGATTTTGTTTATCATGATATGTTATGCAAAAAGCTTAAACTTTTTTATAATTTTGATTTATCTGACATTAAATTGCTGCATAGTTACTTGCTTAATAGATCTCAGTTTGTTTACCTGAATGAATTCAAATTTAACTGCTTACCAGTTCAATGTGGGATACCTCAAGGATCCATTTTGGGTCCACTGTTCTTCAGTATGTTCATCAATGATCTTCCTCGGTGTTTATCTGAGTCTCAATGTAGGTTATATGCTGACGACGCTCAAATTTATATTAGTGGACTAGTGTAGTGCAATCCACAAGTATGTATGATGCTGTTGCCTTTTGGACTAAAGATAATGGGTTAAAACTGAACCCGACTAAATCACAAGCCAGGATTTTGTATGTCCGTAATTTTGATACTACATTTTTGCCTCAAATTAAATTGAATTATTGTATTATTGAGTATGTAAGTAAAGCTAAGTGTCTGGGTGTTGTATTTAATAACACGTTTACGTGGAGTGATCACATAAATCATATCTCTGGGTGTGTTTTCCCACACCTTCCTAAGCTTTGGAAATTTTCATATTATTTGAGTGAATGGGCAAAGAAGAAACTAATCCTGTCATTAATTATGCCATTTTTTACTTACTGCGATGTGGTTTATGCGGGTATGAGTGTACGTGAGTTGTCTAGATTAAATGTTATCTTGAAATGCATGTACCCGTTTTGTTACCAATCGCCGTAGATTTGATAGAATTAGTGATGTATCTAAATTGATACTTGACTGCTCATTCGAAAATTTCATGAATTACAGATATATCTACTACATGAAGAAAATAATTTCTAAAGCCACACCTATATACTTACACAATAAGTTGATATTTGGAAGATCACCCAGGGGTGTGAATTTAATTGTTCTGCGTCACAATGGCAGACTTAGACATATATCATTCTTTGTAAGAGTTGCAATATTATGGAATGCACTGCCAAGTACTATTAGCTGTGAATCATCTCTTAACAAGTTTAGTGAGCTGACTTGGGAATACTTTAAGCTAAATCCTTACATAATAGTTAATTTTGAAACAATATATTGTTTTATTTTTTATAGTTGAAGGAGGAAATAATGTAAGGTCTAAGCCAATGTTTACTTGGGTATTATAAGAATTATTGTCTTAGTTTTTTTAGTTATTTATTTTTTGTTTTTTTAATTTTTTAATTTTTTTTTTCTTTTGTTTAATTTAGTCTAATTAAATTAATTGCTTTATTATCTGTAAATTATTTGGCAAGTTTAGTTGTAAGTTAAGTATGCATTTAATTTAATATTTTCTTTTAATAATTTTTATTTGTATACTCTTATAAAGACTAATCGTCTTATGTATACTAACATGAAGAATTGAATAAAAAATAAATTGATTTGTTCTTTTATCTAAGGGTTCAATTGCCACTTATCGTTTGGATAACAGATTGAACCTGGCTATTTCATTAAAATACTAAGCTAAGAAATCTAAATTTAATTTGTTATATAATTTTATAAATTTAGTATGTGAGTTAGCTTAAGTTGTTAATGAAATGAAGAATTATTATTATTATTATTATTATATTTATATTCAGCTCTTTTGTACTCTGTAAGTACTACATCAGTACTACAGTACTCTAATATCTAATTGCAGCTAAATATACTACTCTATTGCAAAAAATTAGACCGACCTTTAAAACTATGATCACAATAAAAAATGTTGTACAGGTAATTACGATTTATAAAAGATTTGATTCCATATTGTATCTAGCTACTGGTATTTTATGGGAAAAAATGAGAAAAAATGAAAAATCATAATGTCAGTACTGAATCGTATTCAAAATACAAACAAAATACGGACCAACTTTTTGTCAATAGAGTGGTAATTAATAAGAGCTTTATAAAATTTAAAGCATTAAAAAAGTATAAAGTTTAGATAAATTTCTTTCATTGTCAATTTCAATCTAAATTTTATTCGATCATGTAAATTATTTTTTTTTTGTCTCGAATTCAAAAAAAATTACCTATTATAAATAAAAACAAAAAAATATAATTTATTACAATTTAAGAATCTTAAGTAAATACATTTCTGATAAAATCTGTGAAAAAATGTACATTCTAACGATTGCTCTAAAAAATAACCCACTTTTCAACTTATTTTTTCCTTTTGTTTTTGTTATTTTATTTATTTTTAATAAAAAAAAAAAAATCATTCCATTTACATCATAAATCTTATTTTCTTTTAAAAATAGAAACTCCAAAATAAAATATTTTCGATTTATTTTTTTTTTGTTTTCCTCATTTTGTTTTTTTTTTAGCTACATCATAAAAATTAAATTAAATAAAACACATTTTCCATTAGTCAATGATTTATACAAATTTTCCCCACACACATAATATTTTTCATTTATTTCATATTTTTTTTTTCTTGGTTTTGTTTATTTAATGCTGTTGCATTAACAAAAGAATTTTTCATTTAAAAAACAAAAATAATAAAAATAAAAAAAGACCATCCAAAGAATTTTCATCATTACTAATGATAGCAAATAGAAAAATTCGACAAAATACAATATTTGTAATTTTAGACTGACACAATTCAACCAAATCATCATAATTATTGTTCTTTTTTTTTTTTAAATAATATATTTAAAAACAAAAACAAAAAAAAAAATAAAAATAAATTCATAGAATGTACATCGGAAAGAAAACTAATGGAAAATGAAGAAAATTCCAATTATTTCCATTTGTAAGTCTTAAAAAAGTTACCCTTACTCTCAAGTTTTCATTATATTTTATATTAATTTAGAGGGCGGTTTGATAAAAAAATATGGTGTAATTACCTTTTGTGTAATTTAGTCACCATGCCACGCTGGGTGGCGTAGTAGGTAGAACACCTGTCTTTTAATCGAAAGGTCCCAGACTTAAATTGAAAAATCTTTAGTTTATTATTTTTCAAAATAATTAGTTTTAGAACTTTAAATTACATCTGCAATATTCATTGGTATTTCGTCAATTTGTGTTGAATAATATTGTTCAATATTTTGAAGAGATCTAATATCATCTGATTTAGCAAAATAATATCAACCTCTTTTCTTCCAAATCTACAAATCTATCTATCCAAATAATCTCTTATCAATGCTTTAATAGAACAAAAAATATTTTCTCATATATTGAAAAAATTAATAAAGTAATTATTCATGTCTACAAAAAATCAGACTATAAAAGTTGTGTGTACAATTTTAGACCAATCTTAATTTCGTCCGTCTTCAGTAAAATAATATAATTACATATCAATAATCAACTAGTTAGACTACCTACAACAAAACAAACTATTGTGTGATATTTAATATAGATTTACTAAAAATTCAAACACGTACGTACACTGCACTGCGTATACACTGCATTATTTAACGTCGTCGCACACATCCAAAGATAGGTCACCCAGTA
This sequence comes from Argyra leucocephala, assembly GCA_963942445.1. Lineage (NCBI taxonomy): Eukaryota > Metazoa > Arthropoda > Insecta > Diptera > Dolichopodidae > Argyra > Argyra leucocephala. Next base: position 73,964,910 of record OZ012680.1, read on the forward strand.
GTAAAAAAGTAAACATAGATTTTTGTTTTTTGATTTAGCTAAAGCATTCGATTCTATTTTCATGTGTAACATGTAATAACATACAGTTATCAGAGGAGCATTCCTGTATATGCAGATGATCTAGGTGTGTAACATTCTGAGTACAAATATATAAATTTTAAACTAAAAATGAATCGAGACACACAAAAAATACAAGTTCGAATGGCTATATATAAAGTTAATGCCAATGTAATCTGATATATGAGCTACAGTGTGAATTCCAAAAAAAATTTAATCAATATTAAACTTATTTATATCAAATTGGAAAATAGTGATTGATAATAAAAATGTTATAATAGCAGTTTTCCAGGATCTTCGCATAGCTTTGGTGGATCATCATGACATATTGATAAAAAAAAATTAATAGCAATTCTATACGTAATATCGAATTAAGGTGGTTTCAATCACATTTAAAGAAGTCCGGAGCACGAAAATAAATAATGCTGGAAATATTTTAGAATCCGCAAGGAACAATTTTGGGAGTGGTACTTTTTATTCTGAATATAAATAATATATAAAAAGCTGTTAAATTTGCTTGGTTTATAAGGGGTTTTTCAATAGTGATGATACAAATTAAAATTTTTAAACACTGGGGATACTGCGTATTATTTTTTGACATTTTATTATGTCATTTGTGTTCAGTTGGTTATGCCATTTAATCATGAAAACATACACGCTTAAACAACGTGTAGAAATTGTTAAATTTTTTTATTTTTGAAATGAATTAAAAACTTTATTCACTGTAACATGTAAACAAACATAATTGCAGAATTTGGAATGCTGAAAATACACAAGAAACTGTTCAGACACCATTACATCCAGATAAAGTCACTGTCTGATGTGCAATTCATGCTAGTGGAGTGGTGGTCAATATTGTTTGACAGTTTTGAAGAAAATGGTCAAAAAGTAACAGTCACTGGAGCGGAGCCATACAAAACAATTTTAAATGAATTTTTTCCTGTTGTTGTTGAAAATAGTCTGCAGGATTTGTAATTTTAACTGTCACCTTAGGCAATCGATTTATTGAAAATAAAATTTTATGATGAAATTATCTCACGAAATGGTTCAGTTAATTATCGGCCTCGGTCGTGTGAATTAGAACCTTGGGATTTCTTTCTTTGGGAATATGTTAAGCCACAACGTTATGCTGATAATTTAACAACAATTATTGAGCAATTAACAGCCCAATTACAAGCAAGAAATACAGTCAAATTTATGTGAAAAAGTGATGGAAAATTGGGTTGACAGGATTCAGTACGTACGGAGATGCCGTGGTGGTCATTTGAATGATGTTATATGGCCTAATGGCATAATGTAACTTTTCAATTAAAAAAAAAATATATTGTTGATAAATAATTTTTTTAAATTTAGAAATTGTATAATTCCAATTGGAAACCCTTTATAAAGAAGGTTAATGTTGATGAAATTGAAGGTAAAATTAATGAAAATTAAAAAAATCTTAGTAAATGGTTAAAAAAAAAGATAATCTAATACTAAATATTTAAAACAGTAAAGTAATGATAATTAATGGTGATTTGAACAATTGGCAAATGGCAAAAGGGCACCATTGTTCTCATCCACAAAAAGGACAATAAGCTTAACTGAAAAATGTCATAAACACAATATCGTAATTGCACGTCATCTTTCACTTCTTTAAACGTGGTTATCGTAAATGTTTGAATTTATAATTTGCTTTGTTCTTAAATTCTGTAATAGATACACTTCAACAGGGTGAACAAAGCAGCTTGGAAAGCTAATTATTTCGTAAAAGTCGTACAACTTTTTGATGAATATCCAAAATGTTTCATTGTTGGTGCCGACAATGTTGGTTCAAAACAAATACAACAAGAGGTCACAAAGAATACTAATGGGCCTTAGATCAGCGATTTCAGGATTAGGTTTTTTAGGGACGGGAATAATTTTTGCAAGTTTCCACGTTTTAGGATAATAAGACGTAGTTAAAATAGAATATTGTAGATATGAGTTATATAAGGCAGAACAACAGACAGTAACAATTTTATAAATTGTATTAGGTATGTCAGGACCTATAGCATTGGATTTGATATGGTGAAAAACGTTATGTATTTCATCAGGATAAACATTTCCCAAAGGAAAAACTATCATCAACATGTTCAGAAGAAAAATTATTTTTGTAGGTGGTTAGGTATCCTACAGGCCAAGTCACAAAAAAAATTCTATTCAACTCGTTAACATCAAAGTCTCCGATTATATCTCTACCTCTATGTTTGTTTAAGCCCAATTTTGAAGCATTGCCCCAGAATTTATAGGGAGTAAGATTGGGACTTAATAGTTCAGCCATATATTTCTTCCGGGCCTACCTAATGAGAAGAGAAATTTTATTTCTGAGTATAATGAATGCATTACGACATTCAGGAGTCCTATTCATTTTCCATTTTTTCCATCTAGGCCTTTTCGAGATATACCTAATAAATTAATATATAAATAAATAAATATTTGCCAGCCAAATAGAACAAAAAACGGTTTATATAACTGCAATAATCTAATAAATATAAAAAATATAATTTAATTCCAAAATTTTCATCGGAATATTCTCCGATTTTCTTTGGACTTGTATTTTACCTAAACTTTTCCTTATCATATTGTCCCTAATTCCTTGTGCTTATTCCTTCCTTCCTTGTCCCTAATTCCTTGTGTTATTTTTATTTCTTTTTCTGTAGTTCAAGATTCATTCAGAAACAAAAAAACAAAAAAAAATAATTTTTTGATTTTCTAATTTTCTGCGGGAGTTTCCACTTTCCACTTTGGTTTTTTAGTGACACTCATATTTTTCATCATGTGGTTTGTCATTTCATACGTTTACACTTTTTACGATTTGTTTTTTTTATTTTTATTATTATTTATTTAGTGGCTTTATGTACAAAATATCTAAGTGAAAATTTGAAAATGTGAAAAGAAAAGCGAAATTGAACAAAACATTAGTATTTTCCAAAACATGAATGAGTTAGTTACCTACTATATATATATATATATGTATCCATATATACATATATACATTTGTATATCGTGTATTGGGAAGGAAATTTGTATGCTTCTCATTTTTAAATAACTTCAGATACGACATCTCGAGTGTAAAATTTTAGTAAAATAAAGCGTGGCGGAGTATTTTTGTTTTTTGTTTTGGTTCTTATTTTGTTTTTATTATAATTTTTTTTTTTTATTCAAGAATATTTAAAATAATGATAATGTTGCCTTTAAGGAATAAATTTTCTTGTTTGAGGTTTTCTCTTCATACATATTATAAATTTGTCTTGAATAAAATTTTAGGATGGGAGTGTCACTTAATGTTAAATAAAAAATTGTTGGCATATAACTACAAATATTTTTGTAATTGTAAGACTGAATTATTTTGAAAATTTATTTATAAATTCAGTGAATTTGGAAATAGAATGAAATTATTAAGTTAAGAAATTAAAAAAAAAAAAAACGAATAATAAAATAATTTTTTTAATTAAATAATAATTTCTATTTGCAAACATATACATTTTATGTTTGTTAGTTACTTATCAGACCAAGGACATTTTATTTAAAGTTGGATTAATTATCATTAATATTGTATTTAATATTGTAAATCATTAAAATCAGGCCCGATGATAAATAATAAAGAATATTCTTGGTCTTTTTATAGGACACTTTGAATTAAATCTAGCCAGCTAAATATTACGTTTTCAAACTTGTCAACTCAAACATAAGGTTTTATAGTTCTTAAGTAATAGCATGGAATGTCATTTTTAGTTTACCGTGGTCTTTCAGGATTTTTGAGGCTTTTCAATTGTCGCATATTTTTGAATTATGTGCACGGATATTCTCTACATATGTTGGATCCAATTCATGCAGTCAACAAAACAAGACGCATTTATCAACAAAAACGCTTCGGTTCAGTAAAAACCACCTAATTTAAGATATGGTATTAACTTGAATATTTTTTTAAAATGCAAGAAGTGAATGATGTTAACTCAATTTATAAGCATGTAGTCTAAGTAAATTTTAAACAAATATACAAATAAAATATTTAATTTATAGAATATGCTGTAGGTTCTAGGTGACACATTATGAAAATTAAATAATATTGAAACTCTAGGTATGTTTCACAATTTTATTCAATGTCTTAATCGATTTTGGTTATTACACCATCTTTAGAAGACTGTCTGAAGATCAGTTTTAATATCTATTTAATTAAAATAAAATATATATGATACAGCTTATTATAGCCAATAAAAGATCTGGTTTTATGAAAAACTTGTCTCTAATGAAAGGTAGTAGTAACTGTCGGCAGTATACTGACACACTTTGACCCACCGCAGTCTCACTAACGAAAACAATTACATGAATTTAAAAAAAAAAATAGAAATCAATCAATAGGATCAATAACAAAATAATATTCAGCTTCATTTGTATGAAAAGCTTAAATACAGTATTATGTACCCACAGATCCATATCTTAACCAATACAGAATTCTGTATTACCATACAGAAATCAAAACTCGTCCAACATCATACCCATATTAGGGAAGACGATATAAAACTGTTAACTGTGTTGAAGTGCTCAATTGTGTCAAATTAAAAATTCAAAACAGTAAACAGCGACATTTTATACTAAGATTATAACTGAAATATCCACAGAAAATATAAACCCAAATCAAAAACTTATTTGTTGATGATAAGCCAATTGTAAATAGAGCTACTTGTTAATTTTTATGTAGGTGATTTTCAATGGGCCTTGTTAGACGATGTCAACTGATATATTTTCTATATTTGTGTTGACACCGAAAAACAATGTGCATGCAAGCAATTATGCACCGCACGGTATGCATTTCACATATTCATAAACAAATGTAAATACAATTTTTAGCTGGCTTCAAATATAATTAAAAGCGAAATGATAAATATTTACTAATAAATAGATAAGTGTTCACTGTTGATATAATATTGACCTGTGTTGCCAATGACTGAAACGATCGTTTGAATAAGGCCCAATGACAGCAAATTTTATAATATTTGATTATTTTCAAGAATAATGTAAGAAAAGAGAATTAGAATAGTGAACTTTCTGATTAGCAGTCAAGCGACATAACCGAGAAATTAAAATTTTTGTTGAATACATATTTTCTAACTTAAAATTAGAAATAAATTTTTTATTAATATATATATAATACTTTTTGGGGATCAATTTATGGATAAAAATATTTAACTCAATGGAACCAATGAAATTAGGAGGTCCAAATAATAGTCCAGCAACAAGCAATAATCCATATTTTCCCTCATTTTTGATGGGTGATTAACCATATGTATCCATTCGTATCCTCTTATTCATCTAAAAAAAGATCTTTAACTTTAGCTCAATCTCCATCCCCACCTTCAGCAACATCACCACCATCACCATCAGAGTTTAATCGTTCAACTTTTGAACAAAAATCAATTTTTTCCCATAACAGAAGTTCAATTCAGGGCTTATTTGATTCACTTCATAATGAACAAAATCTAATTAAAACACCAACACGAAATAAATATCAACCCAATCAATCTTATCAGTTTCCTTCAGTAAACCAATCTGAATTCTATTTGAGCTCAGGAAGTTTTAATGCTTCGGGGATTGCTTCACCAAATATGTGTGAATACAAAAGTCCACCAACAAATTTTATAAATCTCTGTCCACCAACACAAAAAAATTCCGACTTTTGAGTAACAGTGTATGGTTTTCCACAAAGTGCAACATCTTTAATGCATTTTTCACAATGTGGTAGTATAGTCGACAAAATATTTCCAGCTCAAAATGGTAATTGGGTACATTTTCATCATGTTTAGCTAATAATATTATGATAGGAGGAACATGGTGCAAAGATTCTGCAATAATTGACACGGAAAATGTTTCCGTAAATAATCAACAAAATTTGATCGACCACTTTCTCAAGCTGCTTACAATAGTGCTTTAAACGAGTCTGCGACTGTAACAAGTCCCAATGCTGCACAAAGAAGTACAGGTTTAGTTAATAAAGCAATGGATATAGTTTTTGGATGGTAGTAATTTAAAATAGCAAACTTTATTAATCAAAATTAAAATTTTGAAGTGCAAAACTTTAATTAATCAAGGGATTTTTAGAAAAAATTAAATAAAATAATCTATAATTTTATAAACAAAATAATATTTGTTAAAATTATTGTTACACTAAATTTTTTCTTCAATAAATATTAATTTAACGATCTTGCAAATTAAAGTAAATAAAATTGATTTATTAAAATTGATAACCAATACACTAAATCGATCGGCACTAATAATCAAGGTTGGTAGAAGAATTAGTAGGAGATTAGTAGCGGAAATATACAAATAAAAAAAATAATTTACATTTCTCATGTAAAGAGAAATTTATAAAGTACATGTAGTTTTACAGTTAATAATAAAAGTGAAAATTCATGACAGAATGAATACCACTCAATGCAAATTTAATCAACTCCGTTGTTGACAATAAAATAATTATTCACATAATGGTCGTTATTCGTTAGCGAATTATGGCACGTATATTAAGACTGTACTCATATATATTTTTGTAAAATTAATTGACTTCGATGTCCTATGTTTCAAATTATTTCCTTTAACAAATTTTATATTTTTGAAGTGAAATATTTGTAAAAAAATTGATGCTTTGTTATAAGTGGGATTTGTAATCACAATTCATAACAACTACAACATATTATCATCGATCTAGCTTTTATATGCATTTGTACAAACCTACTCGTAGAATTGTTTTATAAAAAATACTTCAAACTTATTAATGGGCGACGAAAGTTCAACTTGAGTAGTACGAGTACAAAACACTGAATAAGTCTGCAACAAGTACCTGTAGGATAAGCAAATTTAGTGAAATCAAAAGAAAAGTGTTTATACTATATTTCACATTTGAACAAGCTTTACTCTAACGCTAAAGAATAAGTTTTTCTAAAAAATTGAGTTGTAAATATTTATTTTTTAATTTAAGATCAATAATAAAAAAAAAATTTTTAATTTTAAATTTGCAAATTTTAAATTCAAAAATTGAATGTTGTTCTCATTAAATTCATATCTATAATTTTATATTTTCATTTATTTTCAAACGAAAATACTAGATACCGTGAAAAATATAATTTAGAAAATATAACATTGATCCTTTGAAATAATAGGTATGAAATATTTTAAAATACAGAGGTGACATGTCCTGTATACATTAAAAAATATAAAAATATCCCAAATGGCTATTAAAACTCGGAATATTTCTGTTTAAAAAATAAGCATAAAATAAAAGGGAATACCTATAAAATACCTTTGTTTTTACAGCCATCTTGCCTAGATATTTTAATATGTATATATTTTAATTTTAATATTTTTTTTTTTTATATATATTTTTTATCATTTTAATTTTATATCCATAGAATATTAAAAAAAAAAAAATATGGTAAGTTGTTATCCCGTTCTATCAGTGTATTCTTTTCAATAAATTATGCGGGTTATTTTGTTATTACTATACCATCCTTGGTATAAATAACATTACACGCTTATGCATTATGATTTTAACGTTCATCTTTGGTACTAGGAAAATTTAAGAAATCAAATAAGCTATGACATGTAATTTATCTGACCGTACATTCTAAATATTTTTGGTAAACGTTTTTTTTTTAATTCGAAATTAAATTTTTTTAACAAATGGAAAATTTTATTTTGACAGAAAATTCGTAAAATAACTTAAATAGTTGGATAAGAATGTATAGATTTATAAATAGCAGCATACTATTATTGATTACTATAATTCGTAGTATCACAATGGACCTTACCGGTCTAAGTGTGTCGGTGTACTGTTGGCAGCCACTACTACCTATCTATCTAACTACCAGTATTGGTTAAGCTTCACTATATTAAACGAAAATACCGAGCCAAGGTCACAGTACTTTTCAACAGTCAAAGTTACCTTGGATATTACCTTCTTCTCTTCCTAGTTTCATAATTAGCTATTTAGACAATTTCTTTTAACCTACTCAGAATGATTCCTTGTTTAAAACAAAACTCTTTATTATACTACTTAGATATTTTTTGTGTGAAGATAATATGTTTTTCTACGAGTCTTCGATACAAAGGAGATTAATTGGTAATACGCCATTTACATTTTTTTTAGAAAATCGAATTTCAAAGTTTGCTCAAATTTATCTTGCAAACTAGCTGAAAAACTTCTTGAAAAAATTATTTTGAGCAATTTTTTTTTTGGTTTCGACCAAATAAATCGATATTATTAATAAAGTTAGGATAATTTTTGTGGAAGCGTTCACAATATTGATTTTATTCCACGTCATAGATTTGTTGAACTAAATTTTTTTAGACAATATGTCATAAAATAAAAATGTGTAAATTAAATAGCATGATGTACCTAAAATAAATGGAATGGAATAAAGTTGTATCAACGTGGAATAAAATAATTTTTGTGCTAGTCTGTGTGGATATGGCCTTAATGTGATTCCAAATTGGTACATGAAATAAAACTTCAAAACAAACCGGTAAAATTGATGGATATGGTAAAAGTAGTCGTACTATATCTGGAGAATTCAATACAATTCGACCGAACGGGTTGAAGATTTGTAAGGTGCCTATTACACATCATTATTTTCATCAATCTTTTCGTCAATAATTGGCAATATATTGATGAAAAGAATGATGACCGATTACACATCAATCATGCACTCATCAATCATTTTTATCCAAATTTTGATATTTTGCAAGGACATACTGTGGAAGTGTTCTGAATATATTGATCATTTCGAAACATATATGACTATGGAAAATGTATTTGTGGAGGAATGTTTTTGATTTCAGCTTAAATTGAATTTTTAAAGTAAATATTGTGTATAAAAAACAACAAATTATTTTTTTGAACATTTTAACAATATACATCATTTGTTGTTTTATTACAACAACTGGTGTAGTTACCAAAATTAATATAAAAATTGTTCTTTTTAGAAATGCATTATAAATCAATATTATAACCTTATCTAAACATTCCCAAAAAATAATATCTGAACATTCCCCAAAAAGCCACTTTTTTACTTCCGCTGATTTTGACAGTAATATTGATGGGAGTTTTGACAGCATGATTGAGAATATAGAACCACCATCAACCATTTCTCATCAATCAACCGTCAATATATTGACAATATATTGACCATTGATTGATGTGTATAGGGGCCTAAAAGTTGTGTTTTAAAGGCGTATAGTCTGATGCTCTCATGTGAAAAACTGGTAAAATTGCATAAAATAATACTCAGTGGACGAATTATCAATAATTAATCTCTTTCGTGGGGCAACACAATAAAAATACATTACTCCTTCACAATTCCCGATTCATCTAACGAAAATTATTTATGACATGATAACTGATAAGACGTTTGTAGTTAAAATTGGTAACATTTATTCTGAAAAACTATTCCACATTGAAAACGGTTTGCAAAAGAGAACGGTAAACTCTCCAATTATGTTTAATATCTTTTTGAGCGCCTTATTACAGAGCCATAATAATAATAATGACACCAAGATAAACTTAGGATTTGCTGATACTTCATAGTTTACGTGGCGGGGAAAAAAACTTCAGATATTCAATATAAGCTACAGTCAATGTTTAATCAAGTTCTTCTCTATGCTCTTGCAAAATGTGAGTTAGTTTTAGGGAATGTGAAGTCATTTTATTCCGAACATCATTGGGTAAATGTAATAAGGACGCTCGACAATCTTAAATTGATGTTTTTGTTTTGCGTTTAATTAGAAAACATTATGTTAAACTCACAACTAATATAATAGATAATAGCTTAGTTTCACATTCTGCATATCCAGAAAATAAATACATTGAAGACTCATTAAGCTCAGGTTTCATTCGGCCAGAAGCATTTCTCTTTCTTGACCTGAATAGATATACTCAATCCAATTATAGCAATATTCCTAGAATTTATCAAGCTTTTAGACCTACCAGCCAAAAACAGATCACTTTCGAGACAAATGTTAACCCTAATACCCCACTAGCAATTTGGAGATATAACATGAGCCTCTCACCAAAAGACGTAATCCATATTAAAAATATTAATAAATTCTGGTGGTTACGCTACTAAAAAAATTGGCAACAAAAACATTTTTTTTTTAACTTGTATTCTAAATTTTAAATTCAACTAAACATTCCAGTTCTGGTTTAGAAATAGTAGGTTAATTAGTTGTAAGTTAGTTTTTAAATAGTTTGTAAGATTTTATTAAAAATATGTAAAATTAAAGTCGGTTTATACTAGCCTTTTCCGACTCTTGTTAGAATTAATAATAAAATTGTAACTCAAGAAAGTGATGGTCAGGTAAAACGTATGTAAAAAATATTAAGATAAGTTAAAATAAGTTAAGATAAGTTTAAATAAAAAAAACAATTTTAATATTATTGAAAAATTATTTATTAATTTTTACTTAACCATTTTATCTATTCAATTTATTTATTTAATTAAATTTTTTGATAAAAAAAAACACAAAATACTTTTGCGAAATACTCTATTGCTTACAATTTTTGACGTGATAAGAAATGGCTTCGTGTCTTGTCAAAGGTCTAACAGAAATTACTCACGAGACTGTTTTGACATTTGCCGCCGCGACCATTTGCTATCGCGTCTGTGGTGTCTAACAGAATACAAAAATATCTCTTCAGAGATATTTTCACGCGATCTCACGAGATGGGTCTAACAGAATATAGGTGTATATTAAATAATGTTGATGACAGAGCATCTCCTCGTCTAATTCCAGATTCAACATGAAATATTTTTTATGTATAATCCTATATCTGTGCTTATAACAACAAAGTTAATAATATATTTTTTTATAGTCAATTCCTTAAACAATTTCATATTTTTCTTAATTGTTATTTTGTTATTCTGTTTTTCTTTTTTTATTCACCCCCTTGAATTCGAACCATGTATGTAAAGATAATCTAAAAAAAAAAAAAAAAACTTAAACAAAAAAAAAAAATTCTCTTCATGTTCAAGAATCACAATATTTGGGTTCTTAATAATAACATAATATAACAGAAACATGTTTAGTGCCAAAACCAGAATATGATATATGAATTTTTGGACATTTTTGAAGGCGCCGTTATCATTACACTTTTTCTTTTTTGTTATTTTTTTTTTAAACTTTAAAGAAAGAGAAAAGAGATTGTTTTTTTTTCATATAAAAAATACATCATAATCTCATAATGTTATTTAATACATACAAAATGAGATGATTTTATATTGGAAAGAAGAGATTTTCTTGTTTTTGTTTTTTTTTTTTTTTTTTTTTTTTGATTATAGGGTTGACAACTAAAAACCAAGACATGGGACAACTAAAGCAAAAAAAAAAAATTAAAGCAAAAATAAACTAAAAATAAAGCAACAAAAGGAATGGTGTAGTGGAGGTGAGCCAAAAAAATATGAAAAAATAATGTTGCCAGCAAGAAAGAATCACTGTGCGATGGTGGAATTTTTGGAAAATTTGGAATGTGGAAGAAAAACAAAGTGTCACTTTCTTTTACCCGAAAGGATCCAAAATAAATATCCACTCTGTGTTTTTCTGTTTATAACTCTTTCCACTTTTAATATTATATAGGGTAGATACAGAGATGCATGACTGTGTATCATATAATGTGAATCATATATCTCTATTTTGGTTGGATATTTTAATATCAGATGAAGTGGAAGAAAAATATTCTGATAGAAATGAAAATATATTTTTTTTTTCGTTTTTTTATTTACATTTTATGAATTTTTTATTTTCTTTCAGTTTTTATACCAATAATTTACATTTCATAAAGTTTTTTTGTTTTATTTTTAGATTTAATTCTGTATATTTATACACTTATATTATGTGTGTAGGTTATTTTATAGGTTTATATATTATGTAAAATTTTTTTTTTTTTACTACCTTTTTGTAACGGAAAAATATTCACCTGGAATATTCAGTTTGAATTTTTTTTTTTTTTTGTATTTCAAAGGTGAATAACGACATTATGTAACGCTTTGAGATAAGCTCAATATTGAATATTAATGCTTTGAATAATTTCGTGAATTTTTTTCTTTATTTTTTTTTCTTTTTTTTTTTGCTTTTTATTATTGGGATTCAATTTTGGGATTTCTTTATATTACCGTCATGGATATGAGAAATTATTCTGTTCGAATAGACTTTTTTATTTTAAAGAATATTGTGTTCGATTATATTTTTATGAATATAATGTTCTTTTATAACTGTGAATGGCTATCTGGTCAATACATTTTTCATTTCATTGATTATTTTACCAAATTTAGAGTTCTATTTATGTAGATTTTATTTTCTTATTATTTATTCTGAATTTTCAACATGAGAAGTTTGTTAATACATTATTTATTTATTATTTTTCTGATCTAACTGTTAAAAAAGAGTTGTTATATACTTCGATTAGTGTATTATTTAGCATACTTTAGTACTCTGGTTGTAACTGACTTTATTTTTTTACACCAAATGATAATAGGAATACTCCAGTGGAAATTCGATTTTATTAACACCGTCCTAAATTGGTTGACTTACAGTCATGCAATCTGATCGTTGCAGTAACTATAAATGTCTTTTTTATTCACCAGATACTCTAGATGCTCTCAAGAACATCATTTGGTCTTGAAATTTCAAATTTTCTTGTTGAAAGAATCAATTGAAATAGTCTCAAGGTTGCGGATATGTTCCACATTCCATTTCATATAGAACACGGCAAATTTGAGCCATCTAAAGTGCTTGATGAAGTCAATTCTGATTCAATTTCTTTTGACAGCCACATTATCTTTTTGACTGTTAAAAGTAAACTGCGTAATATTTTGGGCCAAAATCCATAAATATTTTTCTTTGTAATTTTTTTACTATTTTTTTTTAATTTTTTTTTTTTTTTAACTTTACAATTTAGTAACAGTATGTTTTATATACTCTACATAAACAGAAAGATATAAGCTATTCTACTAACAGCATGTTTTTTGTTAAGTTAAAAATAATTGGGTTCTACTAACTCCACTGAGTCATCATATTTAATTATTACCTGATTCTAAAAGTGTATATAGTAATTATGTTATATGATGACAGTAGTGATGTTAATGACGATTATTATTCAACATCATTCTGATCATGATTTAATCCTGCTGAGCTATAATTTAGAAAAATATTCCAGTACATCTTTTATGATACCATAATGAGGGTACTTTGTTAGAAATAAAAAATAAAAAATCAAATCCTTTCAACTTGCCCAACTCCAACCTTTATTTAATACTATAGTCCCGCAGAACTTTTATGAATTATTATGATATTCACTACAGTCTTTTCAAACTTTTATTTACAGTTACACAATTTAGTCATAACAGTTTAGAGACATATCGATGGATAGACGTTGAAATTGGTTTTAATTGTATTGACATAGGTGGTGTAAGTGAATTTGGTGCATGAGCCTCAAATTGCTTTTAAAGGTTGTGTTACAATTAAGAATATTTTCCAAAATTTAAAAAAAAATAATTATAGGTATAAATTAAATTAACCCCCGAACAAAGAGAGGTTTTATCGGATTAGATAAAAAATTATTAAAATCTTAGAAATTTTATCGTTCGATTTTACGTTTAAATTTTGATCGATTTGCATAACTCACAGATATATTTATAACATTGTAATAAACTATAAAATCTATCAAAGTAAAAATTAATAGTTGTACACTATAAATACCTACTTACTGATGAGCCTAAGTAGTATTATGATGAACGAAATCACTCCTTTAATAATAATTATTGTTGATTTAATGGAATGTTTTCCAACCAAATTATTCCGAAGGAATGAAGAGAGTTCAACTGATTTAATTCAAGCATTGTCAAATTGATTCAATTTTTCTCAAAATACTTTGTTTTTTCAGATCATCTTGTATATGATGGATTCTAATATTTGTGTATCTCTGTACGAAATTGGTATTTTTTTATTTTCATTATGTTAAATGCATTTTTTCACTCTTATGCTCCACCACGCAATAGAAGATTTAGACAAAGGAGGACATATATAAGATCATACACAATAAGCGCGTATGGTGACGATATTTAAATTTTAGCCACATCCTTGGACGAATTAAAAAAATATTTCTAATTCTAGGGAGAGAAGCTGTTACTGTAGGGTTACAAATTAACGTGAGTAAGATCAAAGATATAAGGATTTTACGCCGCACAGTAACAGCATAATACGCCCAAAATGTATATAATATATGGCCACAATTTATATACCACTATTTATATACAATATATAAACAGTTTTATATACCTATATCCAAGTCAAGACCAATTTCAATTCAAAACAAGGCCTGTTCAGGTCAAACATTTTAAATAAGATAATACATTCGGTCATAACACTCTTAACCTATAATTTCGAGGTCATGACAATGACAATTAGTGACGAAACTAAATTAAAAGTATGCGAAAGAAGAATATTGAGAAAAATATTTGGTTAAAAAACAAATGGCAATGGTGAGTATCAAATAAAAGGTCAAACGAAGAGCTAGAAGCACTTAATGGACACAATATTGTAAAATTTATTAAGACACAATTGAATAAGATGAGCAGGAAATGTGGTGGGGGTGAATGATCAAAACATGCTAAAAGGAATATTAGACGCAGTACAGTGCAATACTAAAGGTAACCAATATCAAGATGGCACGAAATCGAGGACAAAAAATGTGGAAAGATTGAATTTAACCGATTGAGAACAGTTGCAGAAAATAGAACAGAATGGAGGAAAGTTGTAAATTAGATTAAGGCTCACTGTAGAACCAATTGATGATGATGACTGGAATTTATTACCTATACTTTATTAAAATAGAGCCGGTAATTTTGTTAAAATTGCAGTTATTCTGATTGAGGTGAGTTTACGTGTTAAAATTTAAAACACTTCAAATTCAGATTTGTAAAAATCATTGTAAAATTACATAATAATGGACCTTCGTTTATGAACAAAAACATTACTTTATTGGTGTTTATCAATCATGTACCATGGACTGACTATTTTCATTCATAAACCCAATTCTAATGGAATTAATAAAATATACAACAAATTTTAAAGTTGAATTCGAATTACTTTGAAAAACAAAAACTATTATCAAGTTAACACAAAAATAAAACCTAAAATTCTGTATACGTATCCGTAATATGTATCCTGCCCACATTACGGTTAAAGATATTTTTTTAATCAACGTAATTTTTACTCCTTTTATTTAATTTATGTTTTGCGGTGTTTTTGTTTTTTGTATACCTACTTTTGTTTCGACTAAATTGCTCATAAATTCATTATTAAATATAATGAAGGTAGTAAGAATTCAAAATAAAAAATAAAAAATTAAAAAAATTAATTGATAAAAAGTTGAATTACCTTGTAAATTCCATTTGTTTTATTACCTTTATTCAAGGATCAGATTACTCAATTTCGACTCAAAGTACACTCTACTCTATGTTCGAATTACTATTCTCTCTACTTTTTTTTTTTTTAACTAGGACAATATTTTTGAAAGGTGCATCAATTTAATACCTACCAGCTTATTTACTTTTGATGTTATTCAGAAAATATTTCAGTTGTTTTTGTTTTAAACTCTTCTGTTATAAAAAAAAAAAAATAAAATTCTTGAAAGGACGTAAAAATATTTTTCAATAAAGTTAAAATCTTCAGATAATAAAAATAAAATCAAAATAAAAAAAAGGATATTTTTTTAATTTTTTTTTTTTTTTTTTATTTAGAATTGGAATTCGATACACATGGTTTCCATGTAGGTGGATACTTTTATCATACATTGTATTATTAATATGTATAATATGTCTAGTGTAGTGTAGTGTAGTCTTGATTTATTTATTTTGATTTATATTATTTATCAAATTCTTAACTGCAATATATAAATTCCCATATGAATATTGGGGTTATGTGTCAAAGCGAGTGTGACAAACAGATAAAAGTTTCAATTTGGGTGGTTGATGGTAAAAAAAATGTTATGTGTGTGTGTGTGTATGAATAAAGAGAAATTTTTCATGTAAAAATACACAACAGATGGTCAAAAGAATATTTCAATCATAAAATAATGTATATTATATACAATATATATATATATATATATATATATATTATATAGGTACATTAAAAATGATGGTAGGAATTTTTTATGCAACAAAGGTATATTTTATTAAAAATTCATAAAAGCAGAGCAAATATTCCTGATATCTTCCTTTTGAATATAATATTCAAATATTATAAAATTGAAAATCATCATAATTTATAGTTGTTATTCCGAGAAGAAGCATATTTCATTAATAAATCTTTTTGACAATTCTGTTCAGAAATCTATAGTACTAGTATATAGATATTTTGTGCTGAGCTGTTGTTCAACTACTGTTTATAGCTTTTCGACAACTCTTATAGTATAGCTTTTGGACAACTCTTTCAGATATTCTATGATTTTTCACCAATTTTAATAAAGATTTAACTCAAAGACTGACAAAATGACACAATATGACATTTTACTCACATATGACTTTAGTAGGTTCACAATTTTAAGATCTGTTCCGTTAATATTATTTTATTATAAGCGTAGACTTATTAATTATAATATTTATTTATTTATTTATTTATGCTTAATACAAACATATTGCAATATACATAAGTGTACAAAATTAAACAAACAAAATATAATTTTAAGCTTAATCTTATTCTAGATCTGTTATAAAATTATAAATTTATACTACTTCTAAAATATATGTAATTGCAGCTTTTTTTTAGTTGGGCTATGTTTAATGTAAAATCGGTGTGGTGTTTTTGTTTGTTTGTTAACATAAACATTCTATTAACAGGTTAATATTTACCATAATTGGTACGATGAAATATTGGACGAAAAATATCTTCCGATCTAAAGCGGTTTCTGTTGTTATTATGTTAGTGGATCATATCTCTAACATAAGGAGAATCAATTTCATTATTTAAAACTTTAATAATGAATATGATATCAGCAACCTCCCTTCTGGATTCTAATTATTTAAGATCCAATAACTTTAACCGGTTCCTATAAGGTGGGAGAATAACTGGATTTGAACAGTGTAAATTACGCAGCGCGAATCTCAAAAAATTTTTTTGTGTGGATTCATTTCTTTGGATTGGATTAACGCATATTCAAGATTTGATCGAACAAGAGACGTAAGAAGTGATTTAAGGAAGGATTATGACATTTAAATGTTGTTTGAAACACAATTAATTGTCAAAGAGAACACCAAGATCTTTAAAGTCTCAGACTCGTTCAATAGATTTATTTTCAAAAGTATAATCAACCATTACTGATTCCGAATAGTGAGAAAAAGTCATTAAAGTCCATTTATTAATATTTAAGGTCAGATTGTTAATTTTACACCAATTTAAAAAAGAGTTTAAATCTTGTTGAAGAAGGGATGTGTCCCTTGCTGATGTATTTTTTTTATAAATTTTCATGTCATCTGCATAAGCAGTAATTTTACTATGCTTAATGACGAAAGTAACATCATTAATGGAAATCATAAAGAGAAGCGGACTTAATTGCTGCCTTGCGGAACGCCTTCAGAGTTAGTTTCAAAAGGTTCAGAAGTAGCTGATCTAAATAATACGTTGTAGTTCCTATTTTTAAGTAGAAATTAATCCAATTGGTAAATGTGGTTGTTTTTACTTTTTATATAATAATGGAATGATGAAGAAGATCAAAGGCCATACTTAAATCGGTGTATAATAAAATAATAATAAAATAATATTAAAAATAGATTAGAAGCTATATAATTAATAAGCGTAGACAAAAATCATATTCATCAACACGCTATTAATCAACTTCATACTAATCATTATTGTATTTTAATCTGTAATTGGAAAAAGGTAGGTACTATACAAATATCAGAACCATTTTACAACTAAATTTCATTATTATTCTTTTAAATGATCGATATGCAAAAGGAAACGTAGCGAAACCAAATTTTTTTTTTTTAAGTTTTTAATTTTCAAATGGAAAGTTCATTTTAAAATTTCACCCCATGTACACATTAGTACACACATACATCTTCACATACAAAACTTTTTTTTTTTCAAATTGCCGCAACTCACCAATGTGCAGTATTTTTTATCTCGTCTGATTTTTTTTTTAAATAAATTATTACAATATAATATTATGTGGTTGTTGTCTAGGATAAATCAATAAATAAAAATTGTGTAGTGTTCAGAATAAATTGAAATAATGGAAAATAATTATTGTTAATAATGAAATTGAGTACCTCGTCTTATCAAACTATCTAAAACGAGGAGCAGGCGAATGCTACTATTTTTTATTAGAAATGTAGCGGTTATTCAATTTCACTACCACTCAGAAGGTGCCGATTTCGAATATTTATTTACAATTATTATTCAAAATTAATTTAAAATATAATTTGGTTATCACCCTACAATTTACACATATTTTTCCATCATCTAAATTACATACATCAAACATTCAAAATTAAAGAAAGATATAGTGTATATGTGGTTGTGTAGGTATGCTAAGTTTTTGTTTAAAAAGAATGGGATATAGTCTTGAAATTATAAAATATACAAAATTCGTACTCGATATGAAATTCTGAATATTTTACAGTCTTTTAAAATTTTATTCGAAATTTATTTTTTGTTACGTTTCAATTTTAATCTCAAGAATAGATGAACGCAACCAATACTTCTAATTTAGGAAGAGAGTATTTTTTCAGGTTTTATAGAACGTAGAGTTAAGTTGAGCTAATTAAAAATCAAAGCTATATACTCATTCGGATACTTACAGTACTCATTTTAGATGGTTCCATTAATTTTTCAGGTAATAAAATTGTTAGGTCCCAACAAGTACATACCGTTTTTTTTTACTTGCTACAGAAAGATCCGGAATTAGCCGCTTAATTATTAAAATTTCAATCACGAAAGCTAGGGAGGCGGAAAAACTACCGAAATCCTGGAAAAAGGGCAACAAAATAGAAACGGAATTTCCAGAAAGGAGTAGTACACTCCGGTTGATTATAGAGTAATCTGCAGAAAGGTGCTCTAGCTATACGTCTTATTCATCAGTTTCAAGAAGGCTTTCGATGCGCTTCAACTTATTGGGATTTGGAATGCATGCCTTAAGAAAAAAGAAAATTCCCGAGAAATTAAAAAGGTTAACAGAAACGCTGTATAAAGATACAGAATTAGCCGTTCTTCGCTGTGTACAAATAAGTGACACTTCACCATAAATTTCATCTTCAGACGAGTATGTACTCTCCCATATTCACGCTTGTAATAAATGAGATAATGCAATGAACGGATTCTTCGGAAGAGGTATAAGGTTGGTTCTCTCAAGGACACTTCTGACGATACGGATGATATATGTCTGCTAGCGCATAGATTTTGCGACATTCAACACAAACCAAATATACTTCAGCAACCAGTGAGTAGAGTCGAGGTAAAAATTAACATAGATAAAGCAAGGCCATTACCAGTACAAACACCATCACAATAGAAAGTCAAACATTTGAATATGCTGAAAGCTTCTTCTTCGTCAACATAAGTAATATTCTAATAACAAATAGAAGCAAATGGCAACAACATACTTCGTGAGGTCAGAGCTGCGCTTGGCGAATTAAGTTCAATATGGAAGAATGGCCAAATAACTAAAATTATCATATTCCAAGCACGTGTAATTTCAACACTTATGTATAGCACCGAAACTTGAATACCAATAACATCAGTCAAAAACTTCAAGCATTTACGAAGAAAGCTCTAAAGAACAATATGCAGAATATTCTAGCCCAACACTTATGGCAGCTAACAGAACCCATAATGAATAAAATTAAGCGATGCAAATCAAGATGAATAGGCCACACTCTAAGAAAACAATCAAATAATATAACCAGAATGGCCCTCGAAAGGAAACTCCAAGATAGCAGAAGGCGAGGAAGAGCTACAAATACTATGTATGTATGTGTGTATGCACCTTGTAGTTTGTCACACATTTTTTCTAGTTTATTGCGTTCAAGGATATGCAGGAAAATTATTTTGCGATTATAAACTTGTGGACAACGCTTTACATCGAACTCGACTTGTGAACTAACGAGATATGGACGAACTTGGTTGGAAATAAAGATCACTGCATACAACAGAGAACAATGGATGAGACAATTTGATGCCCTAATCTCCGAGAGTAACAGAAAAAAAATATCATAACGGAAATAGGAGCAAAATATCACTGGGGTGAATGCTAATAATCTTCTTAACAATTCAATCAACTGGCGATGTAATAACATATTTTCACTTTTCACCTCATTTTTAATATTCTTAATTGTAATTTAATCGTTCTTTTTCTTACATTAATTTTAATTTAGATTTAATTTTTTAATTATTATACATTAAATTCATTTTCTTGAATATCATAACAAAAAATTTTTTCATGCTAATTTAATTATACCAATATTATTAAATGTATATTAAAGTCAATCTCTCAGTGTTCTAAATAAATTTTAATTTAATTTTAATAATAATACAATTTTTATTATTGTCATCCTTCGATTTTTATTTTTTAAAGCCAGCCTCTTTTAATTTGAATACAAAATTCAAAAATCAATACCGTAACAAATTGGAAAAATCTGAGAAAATACTTTGGAAAATTTTCTAATTCAAAACACAGGAAATGATTAAAATTTTCAAATTAAAACAAAAAAAAATCAGATTAATTTCGCATCTATGTACAAAATATTGTTCAAAAATTTAATTTGAATATATTTTGCTATACACATACAAACATAGATACTACACTTTTGCAAACATTTATGTCATAATATTGTGCGTTTTAGCATGTATGAGTATTTATTAAACATTTTTAAATCTCAGTTTTATTCTCTCTAAGAACTCTTCGTTTTTACCACAATTTTATAATCGCAAAATAATTTTCCTTCATATCCTTGAACGCAATATACTAGAAAAAATGTGTGACAAACTACAAGGTGCACACATGCATACATACATAATATTTGTATAACATTAAATATTTGTATATGAATGTGTTTATATGTCATATGAATTTTCTCTAATATTTTAAAGAGTTTTTATTTTGTTTTTCTTTTTTTGTTGTTGTTTTTTTTTCTAATATATAGTGTGCTAATGTTGATATTTTGCAAGTTATTTATGCCATTTTTCAAGTGAGTGTATTGTCTGATGTAGGTTAGGTACTATATATAAAAGTGTTGAATTTACCATATTCAAAATTTGTTTTAGTTGTTTTTTATCAAAAACAACAAAAACAAAAAACAAAAAAAAATAAAAGTAATATTTCACAGCATGAACACTTTTCGTATTTTTTTTTTGTATACTTGTAGTTCAAACTACAGAAATAAGACTTTAAGAAGTTTTTTGCTTAAAAAATTACTCTGAAGAAAAAAAGGACATATAAAAATATGAACTGCAAAGGAAGTTTTTTTTTATTTTTGAATTTTAAGGATTGCCATTTTAAAATTCAGTTATGGAAGGACATGACTATATTCAAATTATTATTATTATTGGAAAGCGTCACGAAATCACACAAAAATCCTTAATTAAAAAATCTTGATTTCAAAATCCCAAATTACAAAATCCCAAAATCCGTAATTACAAAGTCCCAAACTAAAAAATCCGAAAAATTCCAAATATAAAGCCATTATGTAGATTTAACAAATACCTAGAAAATTAGGTTTGGTACGGGTTTTGAAATAAAAGTCCATTAAGTATATTGAAACACAAATTTGTTTGGTAAAAAAATTGGATGCGTTATTTCTCTGGCTTATATGTATGTAAATGGAAATGCAAGGTTGGGAATTTTGAAGAACTTTAATTAGTTACAAAATCAAGGTTAATACTTGTTCCAGAATATTTATACAAGTAGATACATGAGAGATTTTAGTATTGTATTCAAAATCAGGATATTTTTGTTCCAGAGCAGGCCATAACAGAGGGAGGGCCATGAGGACCATTTAGCTCAGGCCTCGAGTTGTGAAAGGGCCTCTATTGATTTCCTAATTTGGTTAGAGTAGGTGCGAGTTCAACAATAAATTTATTTTAACCAATGATTTATAAAATATATCAGAAAATTATGCAACGGTACAAAAATTATAGTAAAAATTCACGTGTACGCACGTACCGAACTTCAGTCAATTTTTCAATATCTGAATACATTCGAATGTATTCTTTTGACAACAATATGGTTTGAAATATTAACGTTGTTGTTGCAACAAACTAATTTAATTATTGAAGCACGCAATGCAACACTTGACGTCGAAATGGAAAATATTAACAATCTTATTGCAAGGATGAAGATAAAACGTGAAGAGTGGGACAGATTACTATTAAGTTCAAAGAGATTGCCGTACTCTGCAAAATGTCAACTGATTTTCCATTAACTCGTCATATTAAATCACAGTTTGATGCTGAAGAGCGTTATAGAGTTAATGTTTTTATATACAATATTGATTCGGTTATTTCAGGCTTCACACGTCGCTTTGAGTCTTTGACAAACTTTTGGATTCCTTTGGACACTTTAAAACTTTATCAGACCAGAAAATAAAATCGCGATCAAAAAATATGCACTTAAAATATCCAAAGGAAATTTGAAATTAAATATGTGATGAAATGATATTATTTTTAAAAAGTATTTTTGAGGTAAGCTTTGATATAGAATCATCTTCATCGCCAACGAAGTTGCTGCTAAACATTTTAGAAAAAAATCTAATTGGATTGTTTCTCAATATATCAAATATTTTTAAGTCTAGCCGCCTCCGTTGCTTCAACGGAACGCAGTTTCAGTGTGTTGAAAAGGGTAAAAAATTTTTAACAGATCTCTAATAAGCCAAGAAGGGTTGAATGGGCTATCAATTTTCCATATAAATTCAGGCATTACACGAAATATTGACTTTTCAATTATTATAAAAAATTTTGCTAATACTAAAGCTCGAAAAGCTTATTTGTAATTATTAATTTCATTTTGTTTGAATAAATTAAAAATAATAAAAGAACTATGTAAATTTGTCTTTTTGCACAAACAAGAGGTCTCATATTTTTATTGGCCTGGTCCCACTCTCAGCTCTGCAAAGCCCTGTTCCAGAGTATTTATAAAATTGTATTAATTCCATTTTTTAATTGTTGTATGCGAAACTTTAAACACGCTAGTGGCTAACTAAATTTGAAAACGGCAGAAGAACTAAAACTAAACCATGTGTGTTTATAAAATATTTTGAATTAGAAGAAATTTAAGAGGTGGATCAAAAATTTAGAATTGGAATTTTGGGACTGTATTTTGGTATTTCTATTTATTTATTTATTTATTTTAACAGGATATCCTACATATAATTCTGTAGGCCAACTTTATAGATCCTTTTCCATTTCGAAATGTGGGCCTTTTTATTAAATTATATTGGTATTTCTTATTAGGGCTTTTTATCAAATCCTGCTATTATTATTTATTTTATTAATTACAATTTCAAATTATGATCGTTATTTAAGCACTAAAGCTGTCCAGATTATTGGCTTAAGGTGTAATTAAGTTGAAAATGTTAATCGTTTCTAAAACTTTAATGTTATATTATTTTTAGTAAGATTAGTAAGACCAATCCTGTTGAATTATTTTTTTGAAATATTGAATGACAAGCATGTGAAAGGAGTTGATATTGCGTAAAGAAATGTGATACTGTTAATATAAAAGAGGAATATAAAAGCCTCTTTAGGGTGTCTTTGGAGAGAGAGAAATCAATACGGTTCTTGTATTTGTTACCCATAATCATCAATCTATGGATAGGTTCGTTCATTCCATAGTTGGTTCGATGAAATGTGAGTATAAGTAGGTTAGCAAAGCGGAAGCGATTAGTAGTATTAATCTAAGCTAGATTTGAAATATCAGGGGAGTTAATATTTCCTTTAACTATATCAGTGATGAAGATGAAATCGGCAATTTCGCGTCTTTTCTTCAGACTAGCAAAATCAATTAAGTTGAGTCTATGTTCATGTGGTGACAAAATTAAGGGTTCAGACCAGGGAAGGGGACGCAGTGCAAATTTTAAGCAATTTTTTGGGATTGCCTCAATCCTATGTATGTTAATTTCATAATATAGAACTGGCATACCTGACTGGCATATTCTAATTGGGGCCCAACAGGACGTGTAAAAAAAGGGATTTTAGGATATATGGATCTTTGAATTTCTTAGACCAACGTTTTATAAAACTTAGCATGGAATTAACTTTATTGATGATATTACTATAATGTAATTTAAATGTGAGTTTATAATATTATAGACGTTATCCGAACTTATGGACTATGGTATTACTTGCACTGGGTAGTAAAGATTTTGAAAATAATAAAAAAATATTTCGGGATTTATTTTGTTTGTGTGTTTATTTTGAGGATTTATATTGTTTTGGTTTATAATGTGTCCGTTAGTAGTTGTAAAGTTTTTAAGATTTTTGTAATTTCTAAATTAGTTTGTTCAGCTTATGTCATTGTAATACTACATAAATTCTATGATTTTACACAGAATGTTGAGCCATATATAAAGACGATCTAAGCTGCCCAAAACAGATATAAAAATACCATTGTTTTTAGCTTCAAAATAAACCGTGTACGGTGAATGCGGAATTTCAGATATCAAATAGATAATGTTTATTTAATTCATTCAAGTAAGATTGAAATATTATCTAATATTAGAGAATATTTTTGTTACCTGAATCATATGATAAAGCGATCCATAATTGGATATTTAACAAAAGCATAAACATATAAATACAATGAAATAAAAGTACCTACAACATAAAAGATTTCACATTTAGTGTTTAACAATTGAAAGAGAGAAAAACAAAAAAAAACAAAAAAACATATATTCAAATCTTGTATCTTTTAAACTAATCTTTTTCAAGTATGCACACAATTTTTTACACTTCATTGAATATATTTTGAAATTGAATTCAAACGATTGGAAACTCTGATATATTATAGCTAATCTCTTTGTATATTTGTATACCATATAACTATACATTATTATAATATGTATGATTTAAGAGTATGGTAAGTAAAAGAGCATCATCACATCTCACATATGCATCAGTAGCTATAAATATTATATACTCACTCCTTCTGTGTTGTACACAAATTTTTCAAAAAAGCAAAATTCATTTTTTTTTTTTCATTATTTTTCTTGTTATTTTATAAATAGTGTTTTCTGATTCACCCATATCCAAAAATTTATATACCATAACCATACACACAACTAAACATAATATTATATCTATAAAGATGTATCATCTACATTCAAAATTTGAAGTATCTTTCAAGCATTTTTTAAGTCTTTAAATTTTTTCCTTTTTTTTTTTTGTTTTGATGGTTTTTTTTTATTTTACTAATTTTAAAGGAACTAAGAGACAAAAATCATATGATGCAAGTTAAGTAAAATAAAAACTAAAACTTATGATGCATTTAACTAAATCTTAAAAATATGAGAACAAAAAAAAATTGTTTTTTTACTTTTTTTTCTGTTATTTTCTTACATGCTTAAATATTAACTAGAATTAAGAACTGATAGAAAATCCTAAGGACTGAAAAAGTATCAGCCGTTTTATATGTAAATTAGAAATTTTACATATGTAAAATTTGTTTATATTATTTTTTGACATGTTCTTCTTTTCTACCCAAAGATATTTTGTTACTTTTTTTTCTATTTTGTTGTTATTGAAGAATAATAATAGGGTAAATCATTATAAAGGTATGTTAGTTCAGGCAATGTTATATTGACTTTGATAATTTTTGTTGTGTATGACAAATTATTAAACAGTTAAAAATAAATAGATTAATGTATAGAAACTGAAATTATTATCTTGAATTATTTAATGATAAAATCAAACACTAGGAAAGTATATTGTATCGAATTTTCCAATGGATATCAATTATTAACCCATTCTATGCAATGGTACCATTTGGTACCAGCTATATAGCCTCTCTTAAAAATATGAATTCTCATGATTCTCCGGGCGAATTCAAAAGTATTGTTAAGAATTAATTTTTGGAATACTTTTCCTTCAATTTAATGTGTGTAATTAGTCAGTAGCATTTTATCTGCTTTAGTGATATCAAGTTAAAAAACTAATGTTTTTTTATGTGTTAAAAAATACTAAATATGAGCACGAGGAAATTGTAAACTATTATTAGCATATCTTCTTTAAAAAATTATAATTAATTAAGAAGTATATTAAAAGTACACACTTTATTCTATATTTTAATATACTCCGTTAATCAAATGATTGCAATTAATATATTAAATTTTCATATTTAAAAAAAGTGGTCCCATATGGTACCGTAGCGCTTATACGTTGTATTATGTGCATATTTTAATGAATGGTGTATTATGTGAATTTTAAATAA
Organism: Argyra leucocephala; assembly: GCA_963942445.1. Taxonomy (NCBI): domain Eukaryota; kingdom Metazoa; phylum Arthropoda; class Insecta; order Diptera; family Dolichopodidae; genus Argyra; species Argyra leucocephala. Next base: position 73,991,455 of record OZ012680.1, read on the forward strand.
AATATATTTTTTTTGTGAATACTTTTTGCTTTACATAAATTTGTAGTATGAAACGCCATAAAGTGACTGATTATTTGGAATCATTAATCGATGAAGAAGATGAGTTGGGAGAGTCAATTGGAATTTATCTACAACCACCAGTTCCAGCATATGATTCAGCTGAAGACGATTGCGATGAGAACGAAGGCGGTAAAATCATAGACTTTCATCATAAACAACTACATCATATAGCTGAAATAGAATTTGCTGGAAGAGTTAACGATAGTGAAATAGATGAACTTGAAATCGAAAATTTCTCTGAAGTCGGTCAAATCCTAGAAATAGAATCTTGCTATTAAAACGGACCTGATATTAATGTTCCATCATCTGTACCAAATTTGAAAGATAAATTTGAATGGTCGAGAGCTAAATTCTAAAGTTCAAAATCATTATTTCCTGATCCAACTTATTTAGATTGTTCAGCAGAACCGCACGAACTATTTGAAAGATTCTTTGATGATGAATTATACAAATAATTTGCAACGAAACCAATAATTATGGTGCTTTAACAACACAAAAAACCCTAATGTAACAAAAAATGAAATAATATTTATTGGTATTTTGATTATTTCCGGGTACAATAATATATCAAATAAATATTCATATTGGAGCCGTGATATAGATATGCATAACGAAATGATTGCAAAAAGTATGTCTCCAGATCGTTATCGTGAGATTGAGCATTGTATTCACTTTGCTCAAACAATTGCTACCAATTCAAACGACAAAATCTGGAAATTGTGTCCCTTAAGTGACAAATTGAAGCAAAACTTCCAAAAAAAATTATGATGGATCAATGATAAAATATTTCGACCGCCATAGCTGTAAACAATTCATAAAAGGCAAACCTTCGCGTTTCGGCTATAAGGTATGGTGTTTGAATTCACCAGAAGGCTACTTAATTAATTTTTAAATTTACTTTTAGTAACATAGCTTAAACTTTTGAATAAAACTTTTCCTAAACAGTATATAGCTAATTGTTAATTTGTGTTTTTCCTGTGTTTCACATATTCTAAGAAATCATCACGATAGTACCATATGGTACCGGATGATTCCAACAAAAGTATATATCGTGGAAAAAAACCAAGGACAGATTTAGATTCCTGAGATCAAAATTAAGAAGTATATGAAGTTTCATAATTAAATTCGGGAAAAACTCCCGCAACGATTGGGTTAACTCATTTTAAGCCAGTCACAATTATTGAGAAAGTGAGCTAGCTTCCTTATGAAATACACTCGCTCATATTTCGATAATCCGCTTAAAGTCAATTCATATGAAACACAAATCTTTCAATTTCGATAGTCTTAAAAATTTAGGAAATCATAAAAATTAAAACTTTTTATGAGTAGTAAAATCTGAAAAATTACCGGAATGAAAACCAACAATTTTTATTTATTTAAAATTTTATTTTATATATTTTAATATTCATCAAATATTTTTCAACCTATAAAATGCTTATATTTTTCACTAATTTGTAACTATTTACTCAAATTTTTTGCTATTTTTTTTTGCTTTATTTGTGTTTATACTAGTTATTACAAATTTATTAATATTAAAAGCTAGATTTCTTATTGTTTCTGTTTTTTTTTTATTTATTTATTTATTTATTTAATTGCTCAAAAACAGCTAACGAAGCTCGTATAGAGTGTTTACAATTCGTTTTAAAGTGCTTAGTCAAGTTTATACAAATTCAAGTAATATAAAATAATATATAATGCAAAAAAAATATCACATTAAGAAAGAAACAAAAAAAAAATATTACATGTAATAGAACAGAAGTGAATAATTTAATGGACAATAGTAAAAATATGATTATAATGAAAAACAAATTAATTACAAAGTAAAAGAAATTAATTACTGCTCAATATTTAATGGGAGACTATTAAACATTTTGAAAGATGAGTTTATTACTTTCTTTAATCCAAATAGATTTTGTAGTAGCAGAATAACGTAGATGAGTTGCATTTCTTGTTGCATATTCGTGTATTTTGAGTACCGATTGTAATTTCAGTATTTATTTTAATATGATTGTTCTGTATATGATATAAATGCGGGTCACTTGTGTCAAAGTTATAGTTAAATAGATAGACTTCTTAGATCTATTATAATTATAATTCATTGACTTAAATGTATTATGTTAATTTTGTATTTTTCATGTGTTTAATGTATAATTCTTTTTTGTTTTTTTTTTGTTCCATTTCTTAATAATAAATTAATACCTAACTTAATACTAAACCTAAAAAATAAAATAGAACTGTTGTGCTGTAAATAGCCTTAATCTCTTCACCAATATTTCTTATTATTTTTATTAAAACACTTTCAGTCCGATTCAGTTATATTCATATTGTATCTTAAATTGTCAGAACTAATACGTAACGGACTATATTCTATTTTTTGGTCCTTACTTCTTCAATAAATCAGATAAATAATTGGCAGGCCGTCGTCGTTTTGTAAATATCCTTTGGAATCTAAATATACAAATGCTTCTGGTGGGACCAGTCAGTTTTCCATTGACCTTTTAAGGTATAGTGTATTACGATAATACATATGACAGATAAAAGTATTGTCTTCTATTTCTGTAATTTTATTAAAATGCATTCTTAACAGTTTAAATACAAAAATGAATCATGATTCGTAAAGGTATTCGTAAAGGTTTTCAAATGAAAATGATTCGTAAAGGTATTTTATAGTGAAATATTTTTTATAATTTGTAAATCTTTTGTTATCTCGAGGTATATTTGGCAGAAGATAATTTAGGTGCTAAAATAAATGTAAATAACAATTGAAGACACGAGTGGATGAAAGGGGTATCTGACACTTTTTCGAAATTGGGTTTTTTTTACATAATTCTAGGCATCATGACCTCCTCTACCAAATACAATCATCCGAATAGCTAAATCTGCAATAGATTCGGAGATAATCAATTTATGAAGTGGTTGTGTACTAAGCTTTATGAGTATTCAAATGAAAGAACGTATTAACATTACTTCACCCCTTCATCAAGACGTTTTGCAAATTTTTGCAAATTAGTTGAAGTAATGAAGGCGCTATATACATTACATAAACCCTTCTTCCACAAATCATATCAATCAAAACTTGACAAAAACTTGACTTGAAATGAATTTGAAATGTTGTTTTTTTAGATTTATGGAATAAAAGTCGAGTTTCCTTTCACTAATCATTTGTATTTATTTTGCAAATATCGATATTTCGGAAGCAACTTACTTCCTTCATCAGTGCTTTGTGACTAATTAATATTTACACTAATCCTTACATATAATTATATAATTTGAACCCTTAATAATATGCTCATTTTGTTAACAATAGTAATTCCTTAATAGTGCTACCTAATCTACAGCGTTTTATTTATTATTATTTTTTTTTTTTTCTTTTTTATAATTATTATTTATTGAATTTAAACTAGTCTTACGTAATAACCCTTATTTAGGTTATAACAGGTTCTCTATATATTGCCAGACTTTCATACATATCTAATTTATTATTTTTATTGACCTCTTTTATTAATTTTAAACTATTCTTTTTTATATGATGTTCTTCTTAAACTATATGCTGAGCTACAGCTGACCTAAAATTCGTGTAGTTTCTTTTCCTCGCCAATTGTGCTTCCCTCATATGTTCCTGGAATCTAACTGTAATTAACCTCTTGGATTATCCTATGTAAGTTTTTGTGCAATCTTGGCATGATATTTTGTATATACCACTTACTTCTTCTATGCTCTTCTTATCTTTAGCAGATCCTAACAGATTACATAATTTGAGATTTCTGCTAGTAGTGACTACATTTAAGTTGTATTTCTTAAATATATTGCTAAATTTTTTTGTGTATGCGGAATGTGTTACACAAATTCGTTTTGGCTTCTCCATATTTTTGTGTTGGTCGAATAAAGTTGAGAGATTTTCCATTTCAGTTCTATGGATATTCTTCTTTATTATTTTCTCAATATTTTCTTTCATAAATCCATTTACTTCTGCTGTGTCCTCAATATATAATTTTTCCTTTTTGCAGTTTTCTTCTGATAAAGGTGTGGTCAGTAGTCTGTTAATCATTGTATGATATGCTGCCAAATTTTGTCCATGGGGGTGGTTTGAATCGGAAGTGATAGTTCTTTTAGTTGTCGTAATTTTCCTATAGATATCAAAATTTATTTTTCCTTCCCTTCTAATTAATTTGATATCTAGGAACAGAATTTCACCATTTTTTTCATTTTCCATTGTGAAAGTTATGTTGTTATGGATGTTATTGAGGTTGACAAGTGAACTTTTCATTTTGGTTTTTCCCCTACTGCGATAATATCATCTACATATCGCATCCAGATCCTGGGCATAATGCCTTCTTCTACTATCCTTTCTTCTATAAAATTCATGAAGATTTCGCTCAATATACGGGATAGTGGATTCCCATAGCTGTGTCTTTTGTGGTTTTGTAATACTTCCCTCTAAACATGAAATAGTTTTCATTCATACAAAGGGCGGCCAATTTTATGTAGCATTTGGTTTTTTGTTTCCATTCCCTCGAATCATCTATTTTGTTGAGCCATTCCTCTAGTTTTATAATGGCTTCTTTAACTGTTATACTAGGGAAAAGTGATTTGACATCAAATGATACTGGCTCTTCATTTTCCCCCTATTACGGTATCCTTTATTGTTTCGATCAGTTCAGCTGTATTTTTTATAGCTCTTGTGCTCATTTCTTTTCCTAGATTTTTGAATTCTGCTACTAACCATTTTGATTTGTTGTATGTTGGTGAGTTGGAATATGCAATTATTTCCCTCATTTCATTTCCATTTTTGTGAATTTTTGGTTGGCATCTAATTCTAGGCAATGAAGGGTTCGGCATTCTTAAGTTTGTTATCTTTTCTATGCTACCCTTACATTTTTTTTGAATTTTTTCTACTCTTCTTATTTAGGTTTACATGCTTGGCAGTTAGTTTTAATAATAATTAACATTTAATTCAGTGTTCAGTGTAGTGTAGGTATATAAGTGTTTTTTTTTAAATATTATATATTATGATTATAAAAAATTATGTAAGTGCCAAAAATTCTTTAATATTTCAATGTATAAAGAAGAAATCCGTAGCTAGGAGAACGACTAATGTAAAAAATCGCAAAAGTGCAAATTTTAAATACAGCGTAACAAAAAAATGGTGTAATTGAAGAGGTGTGCAAAAAACCTTTCGCTGCATTATACCAAATCAATAACAAAAAGGTTGACATTATAAAAAAAAGAATAGATAATTATGCAACTGCACCACCTCCCAATAAAAGATGAAGATATTTTAACAGACCTTATAAAATCAATGAAGCAATTAGAAAATTTGTTATTGACCATATTAAACAATTGGGCCTGCAGAGGAATCACATTATTCGCGTAATTAAAATCCGCATTAAATGTATCTCTTCCCTCTACTAAATCAAAGCAAAATGCATAACTTTTATCTTAATGAATGTGTTAACAAAAAATTGGCGGGAAAATTTAAAGTTAAAAAAACATATTATTCAAACATTTTTAACACAAAATTCAATTTGTCGTTTGGATATCTAAAATTGGCACATGCAGTACCTGTGATGCTGGCAAATATAATGAAGAACATTCACGAAATATTCCTCATGCATTTAAAGCAATGCAACACGATAAAAATAGAAGAAAAGTATCAAACGATGTTTTCATAACAATGGATTTACAGCAAACTATGCCTCTTCCAAAAATAACCACATCAAAAGCGTTTTATTTAAGGCAAATGTGGTTTTATAATTTTAGAATTCACATTATTACAAAAAAAACTTTAATAAGCTTATTTTTGCTTCTGGACAGAAGACATGGCTAATAGAGAAAGCTCTTGCTTGAAAAACCTTGCTAAAATGCATTGAAATGGATGAAAAAATTAATGAAGGTAATCGATTAGAAATTTGGTCTGATTCTTGTGATCTTTCTGTACCAATATTTGATTTTAAGAGGTTACTTTCGTTGCATTGATCACCAATTTCCGGAAGTTGGCCATTCCCACCTAAATTCGGACCAAGATTTTGAAAGAATAGAGAAGGTATTGCGGAAGCATGGCACTATATTTATCAGTACCGGCAAATTATTCAAAATGCATCCAAAGATACTAAAATAGTTGATATGGCTGAACATTTTAGAGATATTGAAAATTTAGTTAAAAATCTAAATCCAACGAACAGAAAAAAAGATGAACTAAATGAAAGAGTGAGATTTAGAAACGGTATTAAATGGATCATAGTTTAAGAATATGGTTCTTATCTATATAAAGAGTATGAAAATATGCCATTTAAAAAAGTCGATATTATTAAAAATAAAAGAATGCCTAAACCCTCTGAAGATATTCAAATCGAAAGACTTGTTGGAAAGTCTCTATCTATTATAATCAAAAATAATCTTGATCAACAGTGTTAATTTTTGCAAAAGAAGAATATCGTTATTTCTATGAAAATATTTTAAAAATTCAAATTTGTATACCTAGTATTAAAATTTAACACTTATTTGAATTGAATATTAATATTTTTGTTACTTCTAATATTATCATCATTTAACGAAAATTATCATCATTCAACGAAAATTGTTAATTTAATTAATTTTGAAACATTAATGAATAAAACTTACTTAAATTTCCATTTGCTAAAAACTAATGATGATTACTGAGCGGTACTGATGTCATCATCATTACATTGCCACAGAATTGAACAAATGAAAAACAAAACCCAACTATCAAGAATGGTCCAAAAGTAAATTATTGTTACCAATTTTTTCTAGCAAATTTTTATTTTTTTTATTTATGTTCTTGACTGTAACTTAGAATCACCTTTTCGTGCCTTCTCGTGCGGTGCTACAAGTTTATACTACTACAATATACACAATGTTTTTTGAGCATTTATTTATCAAATTACCGGCTTGTGGAAATGTTGTCAAAATGTGGAAAACTACTGCTATTGTCAGGAGCTAATAAATTATTTTTAATAAATATTCTTAAAAATAATTAATTAATATTATAAACTACACATTATTCCATTTCTCATTACTTACATTTAAATTGAATTTAACAATTATAAATTTTCGATTAAATTGAATCCATTTATTCGTAAATCACAATACAATTAAAAAATAAAATGAAGATTGCCGCAAATATTAAAAGAGCAAAATTTTTGTCTCAAGATGTAGTAAATCTAAAAGTTTATTATACACTATGTGCATATGTAATACATACCTACCATAATAATATGTTCATAAAAAATGTAAAACACAAAGCAAGAAAATTACTTTGAAAGGGGTGCAATCAGAAAATGACAAATTGATATTAAAGAAAGCAATAAGTCTGCAATTCAAAATTATTTCATGCATATACAAAAATATTCATAACTGTACTGTATACAACATCCCTCTATATTATACAAAACTATTTCTCTCCTCTTAATGGAACACCCATATATGTATATGTAAACATTATTATACAAAATAGGACTTATTGAAAATTTAATCTTTTGCAAAATTTTCTAAATGAAAAATGTGAGATTTTTTAAACTCGATATAATTTTCAATTCTTGCAAAAACATACATACACATATATATATACAATAATATATTATGTACACAGTTGTGTCGATGTACTCCTCTTTTAAGATGAATTAAATAAAGAAAAATGGCAAAAAGGAAAAAAAAAATTACATAAAAAGAATAAATTATAATTAATGAAATTCAATTAGGAAATGAAACACAAAAATAATTTGATGAATTTTTAAGATTGTCAGTTTGAAAAACAAAAAAAACATTGAATTTAATGAAATGAGAACTTTTCGGTAAGTAAATAACAAAAAAAAAGCAAATTTGTTTTTTGTAATTTGTCATTCTGAAAAGTTAAATTATGCAATGAAGTACCAATAAACTCTCATTTCTCGTGACGTATAAAATAGACATGACCGAGAAAAATGGAAAACTGAATTGAAATTAAAAAAAAAAACATTGTTTATATTATATAGGTAGTATGTATATGTATATCATTTACGTATATGTATTCCGTTATTACGGTATTATTTTATCACAGGTAGTACAGAACTAGTAATAATAATTTTTCTTAGGATCGTTGTAAGGTTGAATTAATTAAAAAAAAATTCGCACGCTAACATGCAGTATAACTAAAATTTAAGAGACAAATTTGGAAACATAATTGCGGAAAGAATGCAACTTGCTATAAAGGATAATGCATAAATGGTACAAAAAGTGGGTCTGAGTATTAATCCACACAAAATAAATATCATCCTCTTAATCGATCGAATACTTTTAATGGCAGTAATTGCTATCGAAATGGTAAGGGAAACAAAACACCTAAGGAATAATACTTGCCAATTAGCTGCCATGAAATCCTAACATAGATTATATAAACAAAAAAGATAATTTTGCATATTAGGTAAGGTAGTTTTTGCATATCGTCGTTTGAATATTGGTTTGCTCCATATGCCAAATTGTTGATTTGGAGTTAGGAGTTGTTTCTGGGGTTTTAAAAGGTGCTGCGTCCATTGCACTTTTCCGCTTTCTCCTAGCTGTAGTACTTTCAAAGATATCCAGATAGATTTTTGCTCCATATCCAATTTTTTATCAAAAAGTATTGTGTTGCCATATACGACAATTTTTGGTGTATAGGCAAAATATTCATAAAAATCATTGGTTACAATTTTATTCGTATTGCTTTGCCTTGCGTACTTTTAAAATTTTGTTTCTTAAATATTGTTTTGCCCTATACAACAAACTATAGGGCATATCTAACGTGTACATATACAACGAAAATATGAACCCACATAAATACTGTATGCTCTATGGATATGCAATTTTATTTGTGTCTTTGTTTAGAGAAATTTGTGATTAAACGATCAGTTTGTCGGAGTTTGACAAAGTTTGTCGGATAGTAATATAAGCTAACCTTAAATTGAATTTTAAATTATATTCATATACATATTTGTTTTGTTATTATGGTATTTGATAATTTTTTGAAATTTTATTTTAAAATTTCGCGTTTTTTTATTTATAATACGTTTTTATTACTTCGCTTTGGTAGTTTTTTCATTTGTCCGGTACAAATTTTGCAATCGATTTTAGAACAACTTCCCGATAAGCTATATACTTACTTGAAGTTTTAAGAACAGCTTGGATTCGGGTGACAACACTTTTTATCAAAATTTGGGGAACCTGATCTCCACCGAAGACCTTATTTAAGGCAAAATTCATATCTCTAAAACTATTGTGTTTATTTGATTCAAATTTGATGAACATATTGGTCTCGGACTTCGTAAAAATTTGTCTTCTTTGGACCAAAATTCATATCTCAGGGCTAATTTGATTCAAATTTGGTACACATCTTGGTCTATTATGATAACATCTTTTGTAAAAATTTGAAGGGCCGGTCCCCACCAAAGTTAGTAGTTATGTTTTTTTATTAATTAATAAAATTTAATACAAATTTCTAATTTATATGTTCTTTTTTTCAATAATCGTTTGCTCTATGTAACACAAAATAATTCAAAATGTGATCAATTTCGTTAATATTGCTTTGCTCTACGTGCCAAATGGAACTTGTTTTCCTTAATTTGTTCTAAGAACATATTCTGTAAGGTTACAAAAACTAACTAAGTTTTAAAATTTATATTTCAATTAATATCCTGTAAGTATTTAAAAAAATTTGATCGGTTGCTTTTCGAGTAATAGGATGCTAAACTTTAAGTTGCGATTATCTCGAAACAACAATTTGGCGTATGGGGCAAAACAATATTCTGACGACGATATTTCAAAGTATGTTCGGCAAAACATAGGAATTATCTCCACAGATGACTGTATGGCTCTATAAGTCTATAATGAGACATATAATATCTTACACGACATTTGTATGGTGAACAGAACAGACGAAAACATGTGCTAAGCTTACTAAAATACAATGAATAGTATGCCTTGGGACTACTGGAGCACCAAAAGGCATATCCCTTTGTTTTTCAAGCAGAAACATATGCCATCTAGCTATTGTCATTACATGGCAGTAAAAGAGTGCTTAAAGATAATTTCAGATGTACAAGCTGATTCATAGCCTCTGGCTTCCTAAATTTTTAAATCAAACCTTATCTATAACTTGTCACAGAAGCTTAGTTAAACTAGCAGAAGGAAACGGAGTTACTCTTATGTAGAATCCTGGGCATGAAGGAATCAAAGCAATAATAGATTTAAAATTCTAATATAATAAACTGGAAAGTGCAATAGATCTTCAGAAGTCGCAGTTACACAGATCTCCCTATTAATAAAAACACAATATTAATGTTATACATGTTGCCCACCTTTGTGCTGTACATATTCATTTTTTATTTTTTGTTATTGCTTTAATTTCAATCTCGTTTGGAGCTATCGCGTCTTAAATAAATAGAATATGAGAGTAGGATTCCTCTTCTTCTAAATATGATCTACATATGTCTGTGTTGGACTTCCAACTTGAACAGATGCTGGTTGAATGGTTAACAAGGTCCAAAGGTGTTTCCCCAAATTATTTCAAAAATTTTAATATAGTTTAAAGAAAAAATAGTTTTATACGTAAGTTTAGATTCTATTTCCGAATTTATATTAACATAATTTAGTATCTCTATCTCCTCTCCACATAGGGGTTATAGTAGCTATTTCATCAGAGATCAGTCAGCAAACCTCGCATTTGAAGCTTACTCAGTGCATGGATTTTTAATTGGATTTGACTTCTACATTCAAAAATTAATTCACTACAACTTAAATAAAATGGAAGTGTGATATTTAAAATAGGCCCAACTCTTGATAATAGTAGAATATTTGTCAGACATAATTATTTGATATCGTTCAAATTGTTAAGAAAATTTCATTGAAACAACATTAAACACGAAAGTTGGAAGTTTTGCTCATAAAAAGCTTAGCAAAATATACCAGGTGTTGATAATTTGCAAAAATTATTTTGAGCCTACATTCTGCAATTTTTGTTATTAAATTACATTCTGAAATTTTTGCAAAAGGAAAGACCTGTGTACGTGTGTTTAGAGAGATCAATATTTCTGCTCTTCTATATTTTTATTTTATCTCACTAGATGGTAGGGTTTTAGCCTTTTCATGTCATCTAATCTTTAAGACCTTGATCGCCTTTAAATTACTATATTGAATTAATCTGTTTTCGCATTTAATATCATTATTTCTAATGACATCATAAATGGTTTTTGTTTTCAGATAACTGTGAATATTTTCATTTGATTTATAACGGAATGCGTTTATGATGACTCTAAGAAACTAATTTTAACAGTGCTGTATTGCCAAAAAAGTAATACTTTTTAGAACAGTCTCAGTCTGGCTACTCTATTAGTCCATATGGACTTAACTATAATGTTGTATATTTTTTAACCAATACAAATCTCTTGTGTTTTTTTTATTAATTTATAACACTTTTCCAGTTAAAGCGTTAATTATGTAATCCAAGTTATTTCAATAGTGTTGCATTTTTTACTTCTATGTTATTTATAACGCTAAGTAGTGAATTATGCCTTAATTCGTTTCGTAAGTAAAGTGAATCGATCTTTCCGCTTATGTTTCTGTTCTGCTTAACTTTACAGCAGTACTATTTTTCATCTACTTACCTAGTCTAGCCTCTTTTGGGGTTACTCTATAGTTGCTTGAGTCTGAAATATACTTATGGCCCTTAGATACGAATCGTCTGCAAATACGACCATGTCCATCTGCGGCAGTTTACATCCATGTCCATCTGCAGCACTACATATATTTTTGTTTTTATTTGTATAGTTGAGATTAGATAGGACAGAATTTAAAAACACAACGTTTCTGTACGGAATATCCAGTTTCAGGTAATTTAATAGTGCCTACCGCTTACACCCTGCTTCCAATTTTCTTGAGATATTGTTTGAAAGAAAGTGTTGGTAATATAACTTAAACCTGTGGTGAGAATGAGGTAAATTCAAATTAACATGCACTTCTATAGTCAACATAAATGTCCCATATTTCCCTTTAGTTAAAACTCGTCTCTCCAGAAAAGGGCCAATATATTTTGTATGTATATTTATATGCACGGAAAATATAATAAAATAAAATTAAATTAAAACTCGTCTCCATGAATTAATCTAAATTTAATCTGTTCTAAATAGTTAAAAGGTCTCCTATATATTATTGTGACTATTTAAAAAAAAGTATGCAGTGGATTTTGATAGTAACGGTGCTTATAGGTACTGTGTTTCGTATGTTAATCCTTACTCCATGTAATAATTTTACTAACCCTAATTATAATGTTGTGAACTTCTCTTCGTTAAAGAATTTTAAATTTGATTTAAGCTTTTACTTCATTATATTTATACACTTTGTGAATGAAAAGAATAATATTACCACCTACAAGACAAATTTAACAAAAAAAAAACATTTAATGAAATTTGAACAGTAAAGCATACTTACAGAAAAATTTATATAATTAAAATCATGTTTTGCTTACCTGTAAATAAATAAAAAAAATTTTATTAAAATGAAATAATTAAATTTATTAAAAAAAAAAAATATTATATTATTGAACATGTAGTAAAATATAAGAAGCTTATATTCAGATATACGATAATTCCTATAAAAACAATCAGCTCAAAAACGCAAAAATTAACCTCTCAAATCGAATTGATATTCAGTACCTACTTTTTCAACTATGACAAGCTTATGATAATTACTTATAATTATTACGGTCTGATGAATGGGAATAGCAAATACAATACACTTCTATTACTAGACGAAGAAAACTTGCTACATTTGATTGCTGCAATATACTATCATCATCCAGTAGGGTTAGTAAACACTGCCACCTTTGATTAGAAAAATCTTAAAATGAACCAAGCCAGATACATGCTGTTAGTAGAAAAATAAAAGTCATAGGTTAATATTTTTGTCAATAATTATATACTTCTAAATTAAATTACTTTAAAAAGCTAGACCAAATTTGTAAATATAAAACAAAAAACAAAAGTAATTAGTTAGTCTTAGATATACGTACATCTATATTATAATACACAATAGTACGATTAGTGAAGGCACATTTTTCGTGGTTTTTCGTGTGCTTCGTTTTTTTTTCATTCAATCAATCGGCGATGATGCAGGTCGTGCCGATCAAAATCAATTTTTATTTTATGTGTATATTTTGGGTAAACAATGTTTATAAGATATTAGCTGAGTTGGTTAAAGCATCATTTAATATCAGAAATTTTTGTCGATTCTCTTTTGAGTCAAATTCTTTTTATTTATTTTTTTATTTCTCGCATTTGGATTCTCTATAAATTCAATTTTTTTTTTTATATTAAAATAATATTTTTTTTATCTTATATATCAGATAAGATCAGATCAGATCGCTCTTCAAAAATTATATAATAAAAGTTCGTTCATTTGCTTCTGCTATCATTAAAAAAAATATATTGCATCTTTATAAACAAAATCAAATTCAATAAAATATCTTTCGTATAACAATTTTAAACTTTATTTTAGTCATAAATAGCAATTCTGTTATGTTATTACAAAATATACATATTTGTAATAAAGAACAGGAAAACTATATATAGATCAGTGTTTTAATAAAATAATTCATTGTTGACCTATTACTGTAACAGAATTGTGACTACAAACGTTTTTTACTATAAACGAATTAAAATATATCGATCTACTACTTTGAGAGTAATGAGATTTTATTGTGTTAAGTTATATTGAAATATGTATTAATTTCATCATAAAGTATTAGGTATTATACTTTAATCTCATTATATATATATATTCAATAATCAAGCGATTCAGAAAACAACTACAATTATACAAAAAAAAATATTTCTTTTTACATAAAATTGTGTTTGAAAGAACTACTTCTGTGCAATTGCACAGGGAATCCACTAGTTATAATATAATTTTAAAGGGAGTTAGAGTTTGTTAATCTATTGTGAGATCTAATCTATTATCTATTTGTTAAGCTTTTAATGAGAAGTTAAAAGCACTTAGTTGACGATCAAAAAGAGTTCAAAATAGAATTTACTGGACGGGGTATTCTAGTGGTTGGCTCAAATCTGCTATATTCGGTAGGGTGGAAGGGAATGTGCAATAACGTAACGGAGATATTCCGATTGGTTCTTTTAATCAAATAATTTAAAATTTTAAAGGCTAATATGTCAACAAAATTATTATATGTTCAAAAATATGACTAAAAAAGATGCAGAATATTCAGACTTGTTGAACTGAAAGAAGTTAAAGTACTTTTTAACAAACATTAATGTCGAAAATTAAATTAAAAGGTTTCATTTATTTTGTTTTTTAATACAATTATTTTCATTAATCTTACAAAATTTTTAAAAGTACAAAATCATTACAAAAATAGAAGGAAATTGTACGAAACTAATTAACCAGTCTTTTGATAAGTAACCAATTTCAAAACTTGTCCTATTTTTCAATTAAATTTACTGAATTCAAAGCGACAAAGCCACAAAGCCACATTTACCAAATAGAATTTCATAATGATGAAGAAATAAAATTCGAAAACTTAAATGTTTAAAAAATTTAGGCTCTGCTGAGGGAGATGTTGTATCGGCGAAGGACCTAATGACCATATATAATAACCCATATATAATACCCAAGGATAGTTGGAATTACGCTTTTTCTAAAATTTTCTACTTTGCACTAGAATATCTCCATACCGCAGCACCAATCATAAAAGTTAAAATATGCTCCAAACCGTTATCTTTCCAGAATATATAACTGAATATCTGAATATACATAATATCTAATAGGTCAACAGATATAACGGTTTTTATACAAAAACATAACAACGATACTTTCAAATGTTCTTTTCGTCCTTAAAGGATAAAATGCGCCACTAAAGATATATATTTTTGGAAAGCTAGCAATTTTAGCTATCCTTACGATATAGTTTTAAGGTCCTACGCTGATACAACATCTCCCTCAGAATTCACAAAATTTAAATATAAATTTAATTAGAAATTATTAAAATTTAATTTACAAATAAAAATTACAAGTCCGATTTATTTATTTACAGTGGTACATAGATCGGTATAGAGTTATTTTAACATTGTATCTAATAATTAGTACTTACTTAGAGTAAGTTGTTTATATTAACAATAACAATTTTCAAGAGTGGTTTTATTTATAATAACAGTACTTGAGCTCATCAGTAGATATTTATAGTGCTAATACTACCTATAGGTAGGTAGGTAGGTGCCTATACAACTTCTAATTTTTACTTTGATAGATTTTATAACTTATTGCAAGGTGTTATTAATACAGAGATAAAATTTGGACTTGACTGATGCAAGAATGCGTTTTATGTTTACTGGACCGGTCTTTGACTCTTTTTGCAGTTGATGTTCAGTTTACTGTCAGTTGTGATAGCACAGTTAAAGGATTGATTTCACATATTGTTATTATTTCAAATATTTGAAACAAAACAAATCGAACCCTCCAAACTAGATTTACCGAACATATAAAATCGGTATCTTCTCCTTACACGTCATCAAACTTAGCTCAACATTTAAAATCTTCAAACCACTTTACCAATATAGACAAATTAGAATTGGTAAAGGAATTTACAGAGGTAGCAGAGTTTTGGATAAAAATGAAATTTTTCATATTAATAAATTAAAATTAAAAAATGCCAACTTATTGAATAACTAGTTAGACTAATGAGAGCCCGGTACTTAATAGTAAATTTTTTACATCTTAAATCAAATTCTATATTTTGTAAATTTTGTCGCTTACAACATGTCAATCTTAGTTAATATAAAAATCATATGTGTGTTTTTTGTTTATTTTTAATAAATGTATAATTTTATTAGTAATTTACCAGTTACTACTTTTTATACTGGAATTTTTCTCTAAAAATAAAAAATATAAATTGATTATTGTTTACCTACTATTATAAAATAGCGTATTAACGTTAAATTGAATATGTATTTTTCTTAGTTACATTTTAATTTTCATCTTTCAAATTTAAATTTTATTGTATTTCTTTAGTCTTAGAAGGACGAAACATGTCGACTCAAATTTTATTTTTATGAAAATGTTAAAATAAAGTATATAAGAAAATTTGAATAAATTCTTATTCAGTGAAACAATAACAAGTTTTTTATTTAATTTAATTATATATTAATAAATAAATAAATTTTGTATTAATTTCTAAAATATTTTGTTTTTACCATTTTTACTATTTTCTTTGGAAATGCTATGGATGATGTCCATACCCTTGCATTTAGCGTTCTACTATTTTGAATCTAAATTCCAATAAATTCTTCTTACTAACTAACTATGCCTTTTTCAGGTCTTTTTAGAGTAGCGGTTCCATGTTTCTTATAATTTGTCCTATATATGAAATAAGTAAGTCCTGCATATTTCAATAACAAAAGTAAGTCTATGAAAAAAAAATTTTTAACGCAGCTAACCTGCAAAAATTTCCATTTAATATTACGAATCAACCTAGACTTAAAACAAAACCTCTATGATAAGTAAAAAACAATAACAAAATGCCTGACATATGCCATTCCATTACTGATAATGACATTATATAAATGAATTGAATTGCCTTGCCTAAATAGAAGAACATAAACTAGTACAATACATAAAAAACATAACATATTAAACCTAAAGGGCTTTTTGAATATGATACAAATATTGCATATTCTACACAGTATAAAATACTGTAATATAAAATCAAAGACACAAATAGCATGCAACAATGATGTTCATTAACATAACACCAGAACAGCTAATCAAATGCGTTTGCCTGGCAGAAATCTAAATGGGCTGAGTCCTGTAATAAACAGTAGCATACGACTATATAACAAGCTAACGGAGAGTAAAAAAAATTTACCACCAATAAAATTAAAAAAAGAGATTAAAATACTAATTTTAGAAAAATATAATAATTAAATATAAAAATCTCGAATTTTTATGTGTATGTATATATAACTGAATGTTTAATTTATCTTCTCTTGTTTTTGCTAAATCACTAAATCACTATAATTGTATGCATTTTTCTTTTTAATAAATTATTCGAATTATCCGCATTAGTTTTAAGTTATTAAGTTTTGATATTAACAATATGTTGTATATACTCTATACGAGCTGCAAGCTCTTTTGAGATTTGAAAGAAATAAATAAATTAAACAATATTTTTTCAAATCATGGATTTTTATAAAAATCTATATTTGGCTCACAATTTTAAAATTATTGTTGTCAACCCTTAATGTCTTAAATAATAATATTGTACAAAAAAATGTTCTCTGTATATCAAACAAGTTGGAGAAAGTCTCAATCTGGACCAAGCTTACTTACTTACTTTTTGGGGGCTACAGACTTGGGCCTAGCGCACTCTTATCCTCCAATGACTGCGGTTACGAGCAGATTCTTGGGTTTCTACCCCGTTGCAGGTATGAAGTTTTTTCATATCGGCTGATACTTCATCATTTTAACGAAAAGGTTTTTGAATATTTTCTTCCATTCGCTCTATATGGCCTACTCATTGAAGAATTTAAGCTTTACTTTTTCTGCTAGGTCAATATCGTTTTTTTTTCATTATTTATTTATTAAATTATTACTTAGTAACTAAACTAGCTATAAAACTAATTCTATTTAACAAATTATATTAGATTTTAGATATTCATTAAAATGCTTCAATTTATGAAGTGTTTTAAATGTAATAATTAATAGATTAAAATCAAGACCTAGCTAAATGTTTTTTTTAATATTCAGGAACAATCTGTTCTTGTGCAGTCATTCTTCAATCATATTAAGATCTTCACTTATTATATTAGAGAGCTCTGTTTCGGGACTTGTCGAATATTTTAACTCAGCGTCATCTGCATAGAGTTGAATACTTCCATTTAAATTAAGATATGCAATATCGTTGGTATATATTTTGAATAGATCAGGGCCCAATATTGAGCCCTGTGGTACCTCTTTCTGATTCGTTAAAGTTTCACTAAGCTGTTCATTAACATGGACCCTCTGTATTCTTTCCGATAAGTATGATTGAAAAAACCTCAATTGATTATTTGTCAGGTGAAGATTGGAAAGTTTATGTAACAGTACTTCATGATCAACGCAATCAAAAGCTTTTTGTTATTTCAAAAATAAACAAGCCTATATCCAGTGTCAATGCTTTTGATTATAAAGTCAATTAGTGACAGACAAGCAGGTGTGGTGTTGGAATTCTTTTCAAAACCGTATTGTTCTTGATGTAGAATACCGTTATTTGTCATCAAGCTAGAGAGTCTACACTGGACGATTTTTTCAAAATTTTTAAAGAAAGTGCTAAGAACAGAAATAGGATAATAATTAGTGGGATTAGAAGCATTAGCTGCATTATCATCCTAATTCGGTGTTATATCTTCTCATACAAACTCTTTGTCAGACCATAAATTCGACGAAAAAATTGTGTTTCAAAAATACCAAGTGCATTATTTGCTTTTGGTAATTTGATCCACGCTTCAGACCCATATAGCATCAGTATCGAAAGAATGAATATTGTGTAGAGTTGTGATTTGGTATTGCGATATGCGAGCTTTGAACCCAGTTTGTTCAGACAAATAGAAGTAGCAACGACTTGAAAATGTAATTCTTCGTCTTATTTCAACATCGATGTTATTTTTGAATAACACTAGAACAACACTATTGTCAGTTAAAAATTCTCAATTATCCAATTAATATTTAAATTGTTGAAATTAAAATATTAAAATTTTCAAACACCAAAATCGGATGAAAAAAAAACGAACTCATATAAAACTTATTCTATCCAAAACATTAAAATATCTGATGATTTTCAATAAAAAATTCCAAATCCAAATCCCAGATAATAATTTTGAAAAAAAAAATTATTAAAAAATAAATTCTAAAATTGAATTTAAAATATTAAGTCTTTTGATAAATTACATATGTACGAGAGTGTATGTACATAAATAAAAGTATTAAAAAGCTTCATAAACCCTTCAATAAAAAAAAGGGTTTTAATAATTTTAAAGGGTCGAACAAAATAAAAAATTAAAAAGAAAAAAAAAAGTATAATTGAAAATGGTCGATTAGTATTTATATATGTATGTTATGTACATATTATGTACTCTCTCCTTCCTCCCTCTTTTTATTCAATTTTAAATCGGATGGAAATTTTTCAAAATGATTACATTTATAACATGAAAAAAAAATGTTCTTATCCTTGAAGAAAAATTTAAAAAAAAAAATATTTTTTTTTTATAAAATTGCATTTACATACGTTTGCATTTGTTGAGCATTTTTGAATACATATTTCAGTTTAACACAATTATATCATCATCACTCATATTCATTTTCAAAATTATGAGTAGAATAACCACCACCTTTGGAATTTTATTGTGATTACTCAACACAACCGTTCTCATATCAGATCTTCATATTTTTTTTTTTTTTTTACTTTAGTTTTGACATTTATATATTTTTTTTGTTAATGCAAATACATCCAAACATACATCCAAACATAACATCATAAATATTGATCATATGGTATGTATAT
Organism: Argyra leucocephala; assembly: GCA_963942445.1. Taxonomy (NCBI): domain Eukaryota; kingdom Metazoa; phylum Arthropoda; class Insecta; order Diptera; family Dolichopodidae; genus Argyra; species Argyra leucocephala. Next base: position 74,011,085 of record OZ012680.1, read on the forward strand.
AAATTTAAAAAAAATTATTTGAGTCATTGATTATGTATTATAAATTAAAAACATATATGTACTCAATCGTATATATAAAAAAAAAATTGGTTTCCAATTCTCCACAATTTACTAAATTTATATTTATTATGAATGTGATCCCTTTATTGAAATGTGGTACTCGACACAAAATGAATTCAAATTCAGAAGAAAAAAAAATTAAATTTTGATATTAATCCCGTCTATTTCAAAAACACACACACACACTCCAGAATAATATTATTTCATTTTTATTTTTTTTATTATTAATATCTTATACAAAGTTACAACTAGATGGCATTTATTATAAAATTTAGATTGAACTGTGTGAAAATTCTCTAACCTTATGAGCAAATGAAATAGAAATAATAATGGTATATGGCATCTCATGTCTATGTCCATATTTATTTCTGTAAAGTAGTTGAAATATGCATTAAATGTAATAAAAAAAAAAGAAAAAACAGAATGTAAAAATAAAAAGAGAAAAAAAAGCATAATATTACAAAAGAGATGGAAATTTTGAAAAAGAAAAAACAAAAAAAATTTAAATTATTTATAAAATTTATTCGATAATACACCACCGCCGCATTGGATAAAAATTTAAAATTGTATTTTTTGAAAAGCTCGTGTTTGAATTTGTTAAACTGAAATCTACCATCATCACTTCTCTTTTTTGTTTGTGATTCGGTGGGATTATATGGCAGGAGGAAAATGTTAGAAGTCTACACTTTAACATCATATCCACGTAATTTAAAGAGGGTTGTTACAACAAATTTACATGGCATTACATACAACAAATGTACATGGTATTACAGTATTGTTCCATCATCTATGTGCCGTGTTAAAAATAATATTTGGATAGATTTTGTATGATTTCATTATCATCTTATAGAGTTTTAGGTAAGCTTTGGTTTTTATCATAATCACCCATATTCCTGAAGACTCATCGCTTCAATGATGAAAAATTCAACTCTCACGTCTAAATAAATCTGTATTTCTAGAAGACTTATTAAAAACATCGTTGTGTTGGTAGTCAACATAACTAAATTTTTTACAAATCTAAGACAACAAATTTATTTAGACGCAACTACGATTTATGTACTATCAATCAATTTTTGTTTTATCCTATTGTCAGCAAATTAAATAGAACACTTTTTTGCACATTAAGTATGATATAGGTATTGCAATGGATTTATGCATTGAATTTTTATTCTGGTATATCTAATACTTCAATGTGGAAAACATTGCTATTATAAAGAACTAGATCTAAATGTTGTACCTATAACATTTTCATAGGCAATATTAAAATAACAAATGGTTTATACTAAATGGTAAAACGATAACAAATATATATATATATATTTACTAGTATTCGCTCGTTTAGTTTCATAAAAAATTATACCCAATATCATTATGAATTACGAATATTATAATTTCAATTTATTCTTGATGGTAGGTAATATCATTTTTTTTCATTGATTTATCTTAGACAACAACCATATTTGTGATATTTTATATAAAAATAAAATCGCATTTGAATTTAATTTTGGCAAGAAAAAACGGAAACTATATACATGAATGAGTTGCGGCAATTTGATAAATTAACGATTTTGTATGTGAAGATGTATGTATACTTATGTATTGACATTTCTAATTCAAAATTAATAAAGTTTTAAAATATATTTGAATTCGCTACGTCTCCTTTTAAATATCTATCATTAATAAACATAATAGTAATGAAAATCACCTGTGAAATGGTTCATATATTTGAACTGTAATGTTTTCAGTTGTTTTCAAATTATATATAACCAGGGCTGCCGGATTGGGCTACATTTTTCTCGATTTAGTTACCAAAATTCTTAAAATGGATACATCTTAATTTTGGGCCAGATTGAGCATAATTTGTTTTACCGAACATTTTGTTCAGAAGAATATTTTGAACTAAAAACTTTTTTTAGAATTTATCGGAAATGTATATAAAAATAATTGCTATTATTTCCTATTAATTGCTATTAAGCCTAACCTTAATTTATTTTCTCAATCAACTCCAAATCCTTTCATAAGAATTAGAATAAATACAAAAATAAATCAAAATGTTTACTGTATTCAATTTTTCACCATAACAAAAAATATTAAGTATGTGTAAATACATTGCATCCTGCAGTGCAGTCAGACAAACGGAAACTGGCTTCTGGTATTCCAGACCATATGGCCACTGTAATATCATAGGCTAGTTTTCAAATGAACTGCTGTCAGACCCAACCGATTATATAACTCCTAAACTGAACTTAAAAAAAAATCCTAAGGTAGATTTTTCTGCCGGGGCCGATTGGAAGCGTGGTTTAAAGAAAAGGGAAAATGATATAAGAATTTTCACTGATGGTGTAGGTGCAGGAATTTTCTCAGAAGATCTAAAATTATCAAAATCTTATGGTCTCCCTAAATACGCTAGTGTCTTTCAAGTAGAGCTGCTTGCAATTAGGGAAGCGCTTAAAACCCTTAATCACATTCATACGACCAAAACATAAGTCACCATCTTCACGGATAGTCAAGCCGCTATCATAGCTTTGGTGGCGGAGACTTTTTGTTCTAAGCTGGTGGAACAATGCTGAAACGAGATTGGAAGCTTAGATAACCGATTCTCGATCTATCTACTATGGGTTCCTATCTACTATGGTACATAGATGGAGATGAGAGAGCCGATGAACTGGCAAGGCAAGGTTCTAATCTCGATAGGTTCCTTGAGGAAGACATTCACTGTCCAATGAGTGTCGTCAAGGAGCGCATCCATTCATACCAGAGCGAATCAAAGGTGGCATAGACTAAATACCTGAGCGACCTCGAGGAAATCATGGCCCGCGTATAATATCAATAAAACCAAACAACTCCTAATCAGGTCCCGTACTGATATAGCAAGAGTAGTAGCCATCAGTACGGGTCATTGGCCAATAGGAAGTCACGTCGGATTTCTTCTTTTTAATTTATTTTTTGTTAAAAACAATTATTATTGTTTTGTTATTAACAAAATTAGGTTACTCTTTTATATATTTTCAATATTTTTAAATAAAGTCTACTCTGGGCTACTTTTTTTTCAAAATTTAGGCTACTCATCTTAGTAAAAATCTGACAACCCATAACAATAAACATATTAATTTCGTTTTTGCCTTGTATGGTATGCTGAGTTGACGCTTTAGTTGCTGATTTATAAGCTTAATAAGCCAACAGCTAAAGCATGAAAAAATAGAAAAGCACTAATTTTCATGCTTGTTATTAGCATTAAAAAAAATATCGTAATATTTGAAAAAAATTAAAATTATTATGCAAAAAAGAAATTAATCAAATGTAATTCAGCATAGACAGCACAGCGCAGATTAATAGAAGCTATTATATACATTTTACATAAGTAGTATATTTTTGTAAAAAGTTATTAGTTGCTGAAAAGAAGGAAGCATTTCAACCATTATTTTACGGATCAGTATTTATTATTATTGAAGTAATCATTTCTGTTGGTTTTTTTAACATTTTATTCTTAGGCAACAATTGGAATTGAGACATTTAGTTTCTTCATTCAATATTCTATCTAATATTATAGAGCGACATTTATCAATGGGCTTATTTGGATTATGTGGCTTATTTAGAAATTAAAAAGTCTGTTTCTACTTTACTTGTGTTTTGCATTTTTGAAGATGTGTGTATATACTTTTTTATATGGGTAAAATTTTAAATTGAAATGTTTAATTGAAAATTAAAAGTCTTTGGTAAAAATATTTAACTTCGCTCCGTTTCCTTCCATATCTATCATTTAAAATTAATGAAAATCGATTCAAAAATGGCGCTGAAAATTGTATAGGTTTTTTTCCATTTACATTATTAAATATTATGATTAATAAGCAATATTTTGATGATCTTTAAATATAGGTATTTGTTTCAATTTTACCATAAAATATTGCTTTCTAATTTTGCTATTAAAAACAAAAATAAGATACTAATCGTTTCGTTTAATAAAACTTTTAGACCATTAGGTGTGCCGCAAAAAAAAAACACGAATTATAAAATACATCACAATACGAAAAGGTTTTGAAACACTCACTATATTACTTTGAATGTTTGTAATGGGGAATGAGACGATTTTTATACTCATGTGTGTTAAAATTTTCTATTGCTTCAATGTTATTAAAATTGCATGAAGTATAATGTAAAAGTTTAGTATTCCAATCCAAGTGCTTTATACTGAGTATATACAAAATTTTTTACTTCAAAAGAGTTACAAAAAATAAATGTAATTTTGTTTTCTTTTTTTTGAATTACATTATGTAACGATTATTATAATATCAGTATACAGACATAGTAATATACTTTAAAAAAAAAAAAAAAACAAACAGAATAAAATTAACAATTTTTGCAACTATAGGATAGATGATATGCCTTGCATTTTATATAGGTTAGATAATGTAAAATAAATAAGTAAAAATAAATTCGAATATCACTACGTATACAGCTTTAAGAAAACTTCAAGTACGCTTGAACAGCATGCTTGCGCTAATTTCTTGAAATCAGCTTCAATCAAGTAAGTCTCAAAAATTTACTTACTTAACTTGATAAATTTGATGCAAATACGCAGCTTAAAAGCTTGAATTAACAGTTAATGTAAAACATTTACAAAGTTTTGTATAAGAAGTTTAAAGTTAATTTAAAAAAAAAAATATGTAACAGTAAATAAATTTAAAAAAAATTAATTTCGCATTTTATGTTTTGTTTAATTTTTTACATACATACTTATAATTTTTTTAATTTGTTTTTGCCATTTATTTTTAAAATAAATATTTTTCTGGTTTTATTTTGATATTTTATTCAAATATTTTTATAAATCTGCAGTCTTTTGTACATCTTTTGATTCGTTTATATGACTTTCGCTTGATGGTTGTTCAATTTTTTTTGCATTATCATCTCTAAATAGATGAGCGTAAGGAAAACGATAATAACAAACTTTTTTATAATCTTTTAAAATAACCTCAATATCTTATCCAAAATGTTCATCACGTATGTGTTATCCTGGATATATTTATGTATTTTGCGAGCTATGGCGTCGCAAACAAATTGAAGATGAGACGGGGATTTTCTTTTGTCGGAGCACACTTTACATTTGACTGTGTTGTACTTACCAATAATCTTTTATTCGTATACAAATATATGCTTCTTCAGAAAAGCTAGTGTCGTTAGATTCGATTTTTGAATAAAAACAATTCATAATCATTTCAATAGGTCTCTGACCATAATGGAAGTTCGATTAATATGTCATACATATTACAATAACGAAGAGTATAATATTAAAAACAGGCTGAAAACGGGACGTATAGTATACCCAAATATTTTAGTTATTTTCATGCTAAAAGGCATATTATTTAAAATCACGAGCATACGTCCCTCTATTAGTCTATTATATATGACAATGTACTGTAGATGGGCCACATACAACTGCATACAATATACCCACATACTATCAAGGCAGTTCGTTAAATAAATGACATAGCTATCCCAGTATGGAGACTTAAAATAACAAAAACCAATATTTGTTGGTTAAACCATAATATAAATAGAATATCGTATTAAAATTAAGATTTACCAAGATTTTCAATAACAAAGCATTTTAGATGGTAGATATACTGTAGGTCCATAACATGCAGTGAACCAACGATTCTTATAGCATTTAATCAAATTAATATTTGTGGCTTAATGCCATTTTACTATTACTTTATTTGTTAGAATCACTATAGAATATACTAAGTTTCATTTTTATATAGTCAATTTATGTAGTTTAAACAATTTGATAGTGTCAGTATCGAAATCTATATCATCATCAGTTGTTATAAAATTTTAGTTGACTAATTAAATTTATTTTATAATTGAATAAATAACTAACTTCTTATGAAGTACCCCCTAACACGTAGTTGACTTGTTATGAAGTTCCGGTTATTAATTTGCTTCTTTTTACGAACGAACATCAAACCTCAAATTTTACCGTGAATACCTTTACAAACTAGACAATTCCTATGTCAATAAATCTCTTATCAATTAAAGTTAAGTCTCAAAAACTAGCTCTGAATAAAATAATCAACGGACAAAAAATTAAAACTATTACACCGGATCAATTATTTTTAATTATTATTAAATTTATTATTAAATATTAATTACATAATTCCAATTTTATTAATAAATATTGTCAAACCAAAAAAAAAATCCAATTGGAATTAAAATAAATTTATCTCAATATAAGTGTGCCAACAAATCATAACCGTTTATGTCAACATAAGAAAAAATTGAGATAAAATAACCACCATATTCAGAATTTTTGAAAATATTTTCTGTGCAAAAGGGTTTTTGATTGTGACAATTTTAAGTCAAATTTTAGGTCCATAATCGCTTATGTTCATATATATGATCTAAAATTGTTGGGGATTCTGAGGGAGATGTTGTATCGGCGTAGGACCTAATGACCATAAACGAAGGATAGCTGGAATTCCTAGCTTTCCAAAAATATATGTCTTTAGTAGCGTATCTTATCCTTTAAGGCCGAAAAGGACATTTGAAAGCATTCTTGTTGTTTTGATGTGTTTGTATAAAAACCTTTATATCTGTTGATCTGTTAAATATATATATATTCAATTATATATTCAAGAAAGATAACGGTCTGGAGCATATCTTAGCACTTATTTGATGATGATTGGAGATATTGTAGTTCAAATATACGGCTGTTATGGAGATATTGTAGTTCAAAGTGCAAAAATTTTGAAAAAAAAAACAATCTTTATTTTTTTTTCTTCAAAAGCCAAATACAATATTTATATATTATTGGAAAGGTGTCGTCTTTTGCTATAACTTATACATACATACTTTATGTCCACGTCGAATTTTATACAAAAACATCAAAACAACAAGGATATTTTCAAATGTTCTTTTCGTCCTTAAAGGATAAGGTGCACCACTAAAGACATATATTTTTGGAAAGCTAGTAATTCCAGTTATCCTAGGGATATGATCATTAGGTCCTAAATGTTCTTGCCATAATCGCTTATTTAATTTAAAATGTTTTAAATAATATTCCTATAATTAGCCATAAAAACTTATTAATTGGTAATACAATTTTTATCAAATTTGTGAATACCATTGTCAAATTTGCGGATGAATTGATTAAACTTTCAACGGTTCATTTAACTTAAGCAATTTTTACAAAATTTTATTTGATAATAATATTAACATATTACAACAACGTAAGCATTTTTTACAAAATAAAGTTCTTGGATTTCAAATGCTTACATAATTTAAGCGATTTTAAAAAACCAAAAACTGGCAACAACCACGTTACAACATTTTCAAATTCTTATTTAAACTTTAAAATCGATTTCACACGAACCATCAATTTTAAACATGAGCGATTATGACTTGTTGCCACAGATTTTGATTTTGTTTTTAGTAACTGAGAAAATAACTTTTCGAAAACTTTTGATTTAATTTTAAATGTTAACATTATTATATATATTACATATATCTCTAAAATTACAAAAGTGAAAAAAATATTTAGATATTTAAATTTGCTATGGATTGACTCATTCAATTTTCCAACAACAAATTTTTTAAACAATCACATACAATAATTATATATGTGCATGTAACTACATATGGAAAATTTAAAATTTCAAAATTTAAATAAAAAATTGTAAATAATAATTGAAACATAAAAATAATAATTTCAATAAATAACCAAAAAATTTCCACCTGTGATATTTTCTGTGCAAGCTAAGTAAATAACTATACGTACATACATAATGTATAAAAAAAAATTTAATTTCAATGTTAGCTATATTTCATTTTTTAATCTATGTACTATTATGGTCTATAAGTGGAGATTGGTACATATGGAATTTGGTCTGTTTTTCTATTTAATGATTGCTACCTTTATTGTATGTCCTGTATATATGAATAATATATTTGTATATAAGAAGTGAACGCCAGAGATAAACAACATGCAATATTGCATTATTGTTTTCGTTTTTTCTGGCTCCTGCAATCAATGCTATATTATCTTCGCTGCATGCATGTCAAAATTGAATGGAATTTCTCGAATAAAATTTCTCGATAAATAAAAAAATAAAATAAAAAATCAACAAAAAAAAAAATTAAACTCAAGTTTGTTTTTTTTTAAATGGAAAATGTGAAAATTTTTCAATTGAAAAATATTTGATTATATATATTAAAAAAAATACTTCTAAGTGAAACTCAAGCTGAAATTTAGAAAAAAAAAATTCTACACAAAATAATATCAGTTATCTACTTGGTAACATTTATATACACATAGAAATATATATATATAGTTTTCTTTTTATTATTTTACTTTCCATTTCTCTAATAAATGACACTGCTATTTTTTGTATATATAGAAAAAATATTATATAGTAAATAGTTTTATAAAAATTCTTCATAAGGGGCTATCTAGCTATTTATTCTGGAATTACATAGAATTGTTAACATATAATCAAAATATGTCCTGGAGTGTATACAAACTAAATAATTATAGATAAATTTATATTTTAAAGAAAACGTGGCTACTACAACAATAAATAAAAAACACTTTTTAAAAATGTACTAAACATTTTTTTAATAATTACAAAAATTAAAAATACAGTTTTGCTTTATATTATTGTCCTACAAGAGACATTTATATACTCGAACAAGTGTTGTAATTAAAAAGTATACGTGGTATAATAAAATAAAAGCAAATAAAATAGATTCACAATAACAGTAATACTTTGAGTCGCTTTAATGATAGCCCATAATTAAATAATCATTTATTTAATGTCAATTTGTAAAAATTTATCGCGCATCTTTAACGAGGCAATAAATAACATGACTCAAAATGATGCCTATTAAAGATTAAATTTTGTTTGTTGTATAATAAGTGAAACTTTATTTCAGAATTTTAATTAGAGACTAAAAACCTATATAATTTTGCAAAAGTATAATGTAGATTCAATGTAATACACATACAATTAATGATTAATTAACAGTTAATCATATTATATCTTAATTAAACTAATTTTATTTTTTTCTGAAGCCTTTTATAACAACAATAATTATAATGAAAAAACAGAAAATTGAGAAAATAATTAAATTTTTTTTTTAATGTATTATGGAAGTAGGTATATAGGTCTAGGTAGAAGTAAAATATAGTGAGAAAATAATATTAATGCATTATGAATGATGAGAGATGATACTATAATACACAAGATATTATAATACACAAGAGCACGATTAGTGAAGACACACTTTTCGTGGTTTTTCGTGTGCCTTCGTTTTTTTCTTTATTCAATGAATCAATGATGTAGGCTGTGGAGATCGAAATAAATTTTTATTTTAGTTCAGTTGGTGAGTTCAATTCTCTTTTGAGTAAAATTTTTTTTTTATTGTTTTTGGATTATCGCATTTGGTTTCTCGCTCTTTTATTAGGAAAAAAAAATTAATTAGTAGGATAACATTAATATAGGTTTTAATGGAAAATTTATAAAATATAAGTATTTCCTTTTTAGATACACGAAATTTATAGGAATTTATATAATTTTAAAGATTAACATATTTTAAAGAAACGTATGTTCACCAATACAAAAAAGAGATAACTGAAATGATGTGATATATTATTATGTTTATCAAACCTAGATTAAAATTCTATTATTCAAATTTATTTTACAGATTGTATAGTCAATAGTCAATTTTAATAAAAAGGAATAACGGATATTTGATTTGATGATTATATGTATATACATACTAGAAAACCCCCTCTGGTAAATCTCCGATAAGCCAAAAAAAAATTAATTTTGCTATGAAACCGTAGAATAAAATGATTTTTAATAAATTTAAGCATTTGATATGTTTAAATTATCTGAAAACAATATATAGAATAACAATATTAATAGCAAACCAGAATTTCAAAAAATAAAAATTGTTCAAAGTTTTAGGTTAATCTTTATAAAATTAACTCTTTTATTTAGAAAATAAAAAACAAATATTAGATAGAATGAAACTTTTTTATAAGACTTTATCAGACATCAATTTTCAGTAAGTCTTGCAATATCAATATCATATTATGCAATATCAATCAATAAATCACAAGGTCAAATATTGACCCTACCTTCACCCATGGTCAGCTCTAAGCGCAATGTCAAGAGCAATAAAATCCCCTGCTCTAAAAACTAAAATTTAGCAGGATCAAGAGCAGTACCTAGCAGGACAGGGGAAAACTACTAACAGAAACAGTGTAACTTTATTGCTGGTATTTTGAGTTGTAATGTGCATACTTTTTTGAACTGAACCCAAACTTTACTAGATTAGACCCCCAGTTTACTAATTATACGATATTATTGCATTTTGTAAAACTTGATGCTGCTTGATATAATAATATTATACAAATATATACATATGCACTGACAGTGATTAATAATTTAATGTGTATAAGAAGCATAGATATTAGAATCTGGTAATACAAAATAAATTCAACAATATTCAGGTAAATATATGAGCCTAAAATATAAAAAAACAATTCAAAAATATAATGTTTGATATAATCATGTTAATCGAAACTAAACCGAACTCTTGTTATCGCATATAGATTAAAACTGTTAAACACTATAAAGATCCCAAAATTGGATTTAAATCACATTAAAAATTTATTTAAGAATAACATTTACTTGAATTTTCATCAATCAACTTGAATTCATAATAGTCTTAAACTTTAAATTATTTGTCAATTCTTGTTCTCCAGCATTTTGCTTAATACGTTACTGACTATCAATGAAAATGCCAGCTAACATGCTCATTTTAGTTACCGGGTATGAGTATACCCAAAATTTTATCTTCTAAAGCGGTACTTGGCGACCAAAATGGGATTGATCAGTTGTGATTTCATTATACTCGGAAGGAGTTAAATTTGTGTATCGCCGGTGATGACTGCAGTCAAAGTGTTAGTAGTATGAATATGGTAATTAAAATAGTTTAAATCATTCACAAATTTATGTCTCTGATCAAAATATAATCAAAAGAATATAAAAAAGCTTCATATAGTCATACAGTAATCTATAGTAATTAGGAACCAATCCATTAGATTAGTTGAACCGTCATCAGATGATACAACGGCTATACCAAGTTTTTCGGCAATATCAATAATTTAATTCGACTCCAATAAATTTTGTACTAGTTGAAATGATATATTTAAATATATTTTATAGGATGTAGGAATAGAACTCTAGATATAAACTTTTTAACTAATAAAACCTTGAAACTCTATACTTTTGTTTGACTTTTTTTAACATGTTGATCTATTTCGCTTATTGCATCTCATAGGTCATCTAATAAGAAAACTGATAAAGTAATGACACTTATTTTAATATTTGTAGTATTTTTTACGTAATGCCTGTAATATTATTTATTGATTACAGTATCAAGACTGTCGTACCTATCTACCTACCGAGACTGTAGTCATTATTAAAAAAAAATTATTTTATTAGGTTCGTTCGTTCATCAGTTGTTTATGTTGTTTTTGATCTGAAATTGGTAGACACCTGATCTTCTTTCTTCGATTTTATTATTGACTATTTTATGCTTGACTAGGTTATGTTTGTATGTTATTATAGACAACTGGATTTATGTTGAATTTTTTCACGATTTTTCATATTTCGAAACTATGCCCTGCAATAAAATAAAATTTTATATAATTAACCTTAGGTTTCATCTCTTTGGAATATATGTATGCCAAATTTCTGTGCAAAAGCAGTTAGGGTGTTCATTCCATAGACTTTGAATTATGAAAAAATAAAAATTGTACAATTCTTCTAATAAATTTGATTTCTTTATTATATTGTCGATGACCTACTCTTCACAACTATTGTTATCATTGTTTCTTTTTTCATCATAATTTAATTTAGACATCGGAATATTAAGTGGCCTATTAATGAACTCATCTAAATCGTTTTTAGCTTAAATATCTGTGTTTATTTTATATTTATTATTTTTTTATTTCGATTTATTATTTAATTTATTATTTCGATGAAAACTGGATGCCAGATAAAGAAGTATTATATAGAATCGAAATGGCAATATCCTCCTTTGTAAAATATAAAAATGTTCTACGCAACCAAGAAATAAACATCAAACTTAAATTACGTTACTTAAAGTGTTATATCTGGTATGTATACTCTTATACGGAGTAGAAACATGGCCGTTGAAGGAAAGTGGCTGCACTAAACAAATTAGAAGCTTTCAAAATGTGGTGTTGTCGTAGAATGCTGAAAATTTCTTACATTAACAGGTTACGGACCTAGAAGTTCTTACAAGATTGAAAATAAACAGAGAACAACTTTTAAATATCGTACGCAAAAAAGTAAGCTACTTTGGACACGTGATACAAGACTCTAAGTACAACTAATTATACAAGTCAAGATTGACAGCAAAAGTAAAAGGAATTAGAAACGCTTAGAAACATTGGATTTTATTTGATTTAACCAAGGCATTTGATTCAGTTTATTGCAAAATACTATTTAGAATTCTGTACGAGTGTGGAATTGTTGGAAAAGAACATCTATAGTTTAAGAAGTATTTTGAGAAAGGACAACAATTCTCTGAGTGTGTGGGAATCAAAAATGAAGTAAAAGATATAGATTTTGGTGTAATTCAAGGAAGCTCACTTGGGCCAACACTTTTCACATGCTATATAAGTGATTTTTCTACTACACCACTAAAAGAAAAAGCTTATTTTTATGCAGATGATTTGGTTGTTGTTTATGCAGAAAAAAATAATACAGAACTGCAAAACATAATAATTTCTGACATGAAAATGTTACACAGCTGGATGAATTTGCATAAACTAACTGTAAACACGAAAAAAACTAAGTCAATGCTTATTAGGTCTAAAAACGAAAACTTTAAAATAGTATGTGATCATTGCAATATAGAAAAAGTCAGAAAGTATATAAATTTGAGGAGTAACAATCGATGAAAATATGAATTGGAGTCTGCATACCTTGGAAGTTAAGTCAAAAGTCAGTAAAATAGCAGGAATATTTAACAAAATAGGAAAACGTATACCCAAAGAGAAAAAAATTACAATATTTCATGAGAGTGATGAGTTGAGTGATCACTTAAAATCCAGTAGTGTATTAGCAACATAAAAATAGAAGAAGAAGAACGTAATTACAGAAAGCGAACATTTTATTACTAATAGGATAATTAGAGTGTGCTAGAATTACTATATGATAATATGTATTTTTTCTATAAATTTTACAATCACGTTTCCCCCTACGCAGCTCATAGAAGTGTCTAAAACGTTCGCACTATTATTTTATTTTTCTTCCATTGTGAATCGCATTTTTTTTATTTTCAACATTCAAGAATTCTAATCCAAGAAATCAATCCAACTGCTTTGCACTTCCCTTGAAGACGTAAAATAGATCATCCACACATTCACATTATTGAATTTACCTCACTGTAGTATTTTGTAGTTTCTAAAAGTTTTCATTCGAAACCATCGATAAATATTTCGGCCAACAAAGTGCTTAAAGTTGAACCAATTGGAAGTCCTTTCACTTGTTTGTAAAAACCCGAATTGAAAATAGTTTTGGACCGAAAACATATTTTATATAGGTTAAATATTTCGTTTTGAACATATAGAGCCACATTATTACTATTCAATAGGTTTCAATAAATAGATTTTGTTTTCTTTTAGCGAATGTAAATGATTTGTTTTAATAGATGTAGATATAGACTGTCCAACATCAAATGCAACTAATCTGGAGCTCTGGGAGATAATTCTTACGTCTAATCTGCGAAAATAGACCTAGATTGTTTTTAATACCAAATTTAGATTAATAAGGATTTCAAAAAATTGGAAAATTTATATGAAGCAACTCCAATGAAAAAAAACTACTATACAGACCCTATACAGGTCGGTACATAGAACACAAATTTTTAAGAAATTTTACAATTCATAATAATGTCATATAAATGTTAAGCAGTACCTACTGCTAAAAAAGTTAACTTTGATGACTCAGTCAAAGTATTATGAGTATATGTAAGTATTTCTGTGTAATATTTAATTTATGAATTGGTTAGTATTATCTGTCTGAGGTCAGTAAATTGGCAAAGTATTGATGTATATTGTTCTTAAATGTATTTCTGGAAACAGATGTGGTGAATATAGATGATTGATTTTATTGAAAGTAATTCAACATCTGTTTATCGGTTCATTTCTGCCGTACTCAGTACTATGTTTATAATCCATTAAAAATTTCGTGTTTCTTTTTAGCCGGACTCTATCATTAAGTCTAAACTTGTTATTAAAGGATTGGGTATTGCAAAATATCAAAAGTAAAACTTGATGAAAGTCTACGTGAGAATAATGGAAGCATGCTTAAGAAATTAAGTCTTGTTGTGTGGCTAGGAAGATTTAAAAAATCTGAAGGACTATATTGATTTCTCAATGTAAATAGAAGAAACTGGTTTCGAATTGACTCACTGACATTAGAGTGAACTTCAAAAGTTTGATCTCATATGAAGTATATCGACATCTAAGTCACTAAATTCTTTAGCTTTTCTCTTAACAAAATTTGAATTCATATATTTTATTACTTTGAACTTGTCGTTGCTATTTACTACAAGATTAGATTTGTCAATTGTTTTTTTTCCTTACTCCTCTTGGGAGCATAGGGCTGCCACTTGGCATTTCCATCGTACTCGATTTCTAGCTGCTATTTTTGCTTCTTCCCACGTTATGTTTGTTTTTTCAAGCTCTTATATAATGGTCCTACGCCAGGTGTTCTTTGGGCGACCGGATCTTCTTGTACCTTTTAGGTTCCATTCTAAACTCATACGCGCGATGTTGTTTGATGGCTTTTTGAGAGTGTGGCCTATCCATCTCCATTTCCTTCTTCTAATTTGTTTCACTATGTGTTCTTCGCCGGCTAGTATCCAGAAGTCTTTGTTATTTATTTTGTTTGGCCAGAATATTCGGCTTATTATCCTTAGACATTTATTAAAGAATACTTGTAACTTCTAGTTGATAATTTTTGATGTTAACCAAATTTCACTGCCGTATGTCAGGATTGATTTTACACAAGACCGGAATATTCTAAGTTTAGTTGTTCTGGATATTTGGCTCTCTACAAGAATAAATTTTTTTAAACTCTTTTCCAACAGTACTTGATAGTTGGAAATCCCAAAGAATGTTTATTAAATTTTCATAAAGAATAAGAATTTAAAAAAAATTGATCTAATTTTCCACTTAAAAATCATTGAAGCTTATAACGTCTCCAATAATATGACATTACTATGCAAATTTATAAAAAACCAAGTACAAACCATAAAATTTAAATTTCAAATTCGATTATTTCATACAAAAGTTCCTTTCACCTATTATAGTTCCTATAGTCAATAGTTTCTCCGATTAAAATTTGAAAATAAAATGAAAAAAAAACTATCAACATTTTATCAAAACAAAAATCAGCAGTACCATTATATTTTTTTAGTTTTGATTTAAGGATCCCAAGGTTGTCATTTGAAGCTCACTGCAATTGAAATAAAATAATAAAAAAAAAACCATCAATAGTATCTATCATATAAAAGTATCTATCGCATATATACATACATACAGATTGGAAAAATTGTTCAGGTTTTATGAATTCAACATAGTTATTGGTTCAAATGAATAAGGTCACCACCATCATCATTTTAAAGTGCATAGTGACATTAAATCAATATTGAAGGTTTATTAATTTTAAATATTTCTTTTTTTTTTTTAGTTGAAATTTAGAACAGTCTACTTTTACAGTATTAACATTTTATTTTAGGGCATAAATTTTAAAAATATCATGACATTTTTTTTAATAATCTAAATTTAAATTTTTAATATTGAGTTTAATGTCCTTCAAGGAATTATAATATTATATTCTTCAATTTTTCTTTTTTTTTTATTTAACTTGAATTTACTATGATAGATCTATTCATATTATAATTGGTACGGTGTGATTATTTTAAAACTATGTAGGTTGATAGAGAAAACAGTCTAACTATTAATTTTTATTTTTATAATTTAAAATATTTAAACTTTAAGGAAAATATTAAAAACTAGAAACAAAACCTATATAAACATAATTATGTAATGTGTTAAAGTTAAAATTAATAGAGAGTTAAAAATTTATTTATTATATATTAATTAAAATAGACTGAGGAATGAAAAATGAAGACTTGAAGTAAAGATTTAAAGTTGAAGACTGATAGAGTACCTAGTATAGATGAGAAGAGAAGCTATAAAGTAATAAAAGAATGATAAAAATACTGCAGCCATCAATAATAGCCGTTGTTATTTTATTACTTTTATATTAACTTTTATATTAACAGTGTCTATTTATTTATTTATTTGTAGGTTTACTTATTTATTTATTTATAGCGTTACTTGGTAGGTTGGAATTTTTTTTTGTTAATATTAAAACCAAACACAAAAAGAAAAAAAATAATTTTGTTTCAAAAATTTAAAGATACAGTTCTGACATTTTGCACAGTTACTCATGATCAAATAAAATAATAATGTAAAAATAAGAATTTTTAAAATATTATTTTATCGAAATAAAACAAGTCCCCTAAAAAGAAGAAAATAAAACTAGTAGTGGATGTTGAGCATATAGAACTATTATAAGATGAAACGCAAAAGTATATAATGAGTCTTGCTAATATTCCCCAATATTTGATAACAGCCAGGTCAGAATTAATATCATTAACAATAAGAGAGCTGGAATTTCCTTTATAAGCAAAAGCAGTATCATCCGCAAAAGCTGTAGGTTTCCCTTAAAAGTTTGAATAAAAAGAGAATTAAACTAAACAAGAATATGGCCTAACACTACTGATTCCTAAGGTACCCCACACTTCAAAACCGACTCATTGCTAAAAATATTTTTCATTTTAATCCTTTTTGTATATGATTAGAGAGGTAAGATTTAAGCCAATCATATTATGTAAAACCCCTGAATCCGCTTCTGAATAAATTTAACATTAAAATATCGTGATCAACCATATCAAAAGCCTTGGTTATATCAATAAACACAGCAGAGCAGAATACGCCTTTATTTAGTGAATTATAAATCTCTGAAAAAAATTTATGTAAAGCGTCTTCAGTTGACTTCCTTCATACAGCCAAACTGACAATTACTGAAAAAGTTTATTTTGTTTAGGTATGTTAAAAATCTCTTTTTCATAATTTTATCAAAAAGTTTTAGGTAAAAGTGAATTTGGTCTATAATTATTTGCACGTGTATAACACGTGTATAACCTTTTTTAAAAAGCCGGACAATTTCAGCTTCCTTTAAGCATTTTGGAAATACCCCATTAGAAACACAATAATTTAATAATATAATATTTTTGAAAAATCGTCTTTGAGTTAGAATTTTTTAGTACTTTTATTTCATTTAATATTTCAATTGCTGTAATTGGAGAAAAATAAAAACTTACAATTAGAAAAGATCATCAATAATTAACAAGTTGTTCGAATTTTAGCTACTAACAAAGCGATCAGATAGATTAGCAGAAATGTTTGTGAAAAATTCATTAAGGTGATTAGCATTCACTGCTGGATCAGACACCAACTCATTATTGATTTTTAATCTTATCTCATTGTTTGTAGAACTTTTATTTCAGATAGAATTAACTAACTGCCAGTTTTTTTTAGGAATACCAGCACTTTTTTCGATATATAACTTACATGTTTGTTAGTTTTTTTTATAGTTATTTAAAAAACGAGCATTATTTGGGTGTTTAGAAACAGATTTTCTTAATTTATTTCACTTTTTTATTTGAATTATAAGGTGATTGGTAATCCAAATCGGTATCTTACTTATGTGTTAAGACAATTTTTTTTTCTGTTCTTTTTTAATCTGCTACTAGTTGGAATATTCAATAGGTTTTTTTCCAATAAATTTGGATGATGCGTTAGTGTGGTCGCGTAGTTATTTGTGACTTTTTCGAGCTCTTATTTTACTGCTATTATTTTTAAATCTTTGAAAATTTCTATTTTTCACATACCATGGGGAAGATTTTTGATTGCTATCTTCGTATTATCTGACCACTCTCCTATTATTGTAACAAAAGGAAAAAAATTTCCATCAAAGTGGGAAGGCCAAAATTATACAAAAACAAAACGGGCCCATAGTAATGAAGAAAAGGCAAAAGCTTTCGTAGAGCAATTTAAGGAAGTATTTAAACCATTTCCCTCTATCAGAACGCACAAACTTGGATTCAGAAAATATAATTTCCTCACCATTCCACTTCAAATGGATTTACAAATCAAGAATTTTACTATGGGCGAAATAACCTCAATGATTAAAAATAGTATCAAAACAAAGAAAAACCGCAGGTTATGATCTAATTAGTCGTAAAATATTGAAAGAATTGCCGGAAGAAGATTATAAAATATTGATGTATATGAATGCTGTTCTAAGATGGAAAATTGCTGAAATAATACTTATCCCAAAACCAAGTAAGCCAAGTGAAGAAATTACATCCTACAGACCGACTAGCCTACTACCGTGCTCATCGAAACTATTTGAAAGGCTATTCTTGGAAAGATTAAAACCGATTTTAAAATATGTTATCCGTAACTGGTAAATTTCAGATACTTGGAATGCACAACCACATATAATAATTCTTTTCTCTTTTAATTTTTAATGAGCAAAAATACATCTATTGTAGAATACCTTCGCCCTCATAATTCCTCATATTTAGTTCCATTTTATTTTTAGCGATGACAAAATTATATTAAGTTAAAATGATAATTGAAAATCCTTTTTTGTTAATATTCATACCCATGCCCTTCATTCGAACCAGAAACTATCAAACTATAGTAGTTCAATGATGTAATCACCACACTATGTCGGTCGGCATAGTGCCGTTTAAACGAAATAATGGTTACAAATATTTAAAGAGATAGTTGTCTAACACAACCGTAAAATGATTATTTTCTCAAAATTAACAAACATACAAAGAACTAGTTGTCCTACGCATCGATAAGTTTGTATTAGCTAGGTTTGTTTACCATCCGGTTCATGGTCTAGAAACCAATCGTTTATTATGCAAATACAATAACAACTCAAAATTCAGATACTTATCTGGCTTTTATGCTAGAACTCACATATTCAATAATGATATTATTTTGTCACGAGTTAATAATATTATTTAACTAACGCGTTTGCCAATTTAAAAAAATTATCCAGATTATGAACCTACATCGTGAATTTAATAAAACCCAAATCTTCCTTAACCGTATTAAAAGAGCACAGCTATTGATTAAATATTTTCATCTCAAAATAATTCTTTGATGAATTCAACCACAACCTACCGCTATATATAAGTATTCAAAGAGGAGCATTAATTTACACATATATGTTGAATATACACGTATTTTGCATCGGACATTAATAATTGTCCTAAAATTTGACTAACATATACAATCCCATAGAAAAATAAATAAATAGATAATTTTATTATTAGTGTTTTTAATAACTGTGGCAATACTATAATCGCTTAAGTTAAAATTTTAAATTTTTCAGTATAGTCATTATCAAATTACGCTGTGAAAAAATTGGGAGACATTAAAAAAAAAAAATTTACTATACTGAATATAGGGGCAAAATTAAATTAGAAGCGCATATTCTTTTTGAGGTATGATAAAATCATGAAATTAATTTCGATAAAATTGCTTAAGCCAATGTGAGGAAATTGGTGCAGCAGAATAAAATTTAATATAACCGTTAAACTTAAATAGCTGTTATATTTATCTAATATAATATAGATTAGGTTATAACGATTTAAGTTGGTGCAAGTTATTGCAATATTGATTATATCATATGCAATAATAATACAGTCTAGCTTATTAAGACGAATAAATCAATGAGATTTTTTCAACTTTGACAATTCAAAATAGTCAGGAATTTTTGTGGAAAATAAATTTTTGGACAAAATACACGGTGGTAATAGTATCTCATTTTTCGCTTATGTCGACTTAAGCGATTATAAATTATTTCCACAGTATAACTATACATATTATGATTTTATATACCTACATATTTTCAATGAACTTTTGAATCTCCAGTGTATAAATATAGAATCAAAGAAATCCATATTCATTTTTATTACTAACAAAAATACAAAAAAAAAAAATAATAAATTTGAAAAATTTCTGCACCACAATTGTAAATTGTGATTTCAAAACAACCGCATTATTACAATATACAAATTCTTCAATTTTATTCAACTATTTAACTCATATATGCATGGTGTATCTCTGTTTTACATTATTTTATCATACAATTAACCACACCATACAATTTACAAACAAACATACATGCATACATATATATATTATAATATGATGGAATTTTTCATTTAAAAAAAATTTTTCTAATTCACAAAAATTCTCACAAATAAACGAAGATAAATTTGGTATGTCTTATTTTCATCATATGGATATATTATTCCAGATTCCTTATCTAAGGATATTACCGTTCAACAGATGAGATTTTGATAAACTGCTTTGTTTCACCTGACGGTTAAGAATATGTTTTTTTTTTCTTTTTGTTTGTTTTGCATTATTTTTGTTATTATTTTGATATTTTTGGTATTGTTATGACGTTGTTCTGAGATATAAAAAAATAAAAACAATAATAACAACAAAAAACATAGCGTAACGTAAATTTAAACCGTAACCATATATAAATTGTTGAGCATTTTGCTGAAGCCGTTTTCAATACGATTTGCTTTCATTCTGTTTCATAATGTTTTCAAAGAACTTTAAATTTTACATTAGATTCAAAACTCTAAAGTTTATATGTGTGTGTTGTATGTAAGGTTGTGTGAAATGTAAATAATTTATCAGTATTACACAATATAGGTAGGTAGGTACCTATGCATATAATATTTTATTATAAAAGTATGAGTTATGAGGTATTTTAAGTTTTTTGTTCTTATTTTGTGTTGTTATTGTTTTTTGCACGTTGTGCGGTTAAAAATAATTTATGGATATAAAAGGATTTCTTATAAGCTTTGTTTCTATTAAAGGTTTTTCTTTTGATTTTCTCACTTTATTGTTGTCCTTGTTACTTTCTATGGTAATGAGATTTTTTTTTTTTATTTTAAATAATGATTTTTTATTATAATGGTGATGGATTATTACATTATTTTTGTTTTTTTTTTTCTGTTTTTTTTTTTTTACTTTATTTTTGGAGAGTTAGAATTTATGTTAAAATAAGGAGACTCTGTAAATGTCATTTGTTTGAATTATTATTAAAATCGGTTTAAATAAATGTGAACCACTTTTTTGTTTTTTATTTTGCATTTTTTTTGAAAATTGTTTATTTTGTCTGTGCTAAAAGAAAATCAGTTTTATGATATGATGTGAAAAAAGTAAATTGGTAATCAAAATGGGACATTGTAATTTTTTATTTTGTGGTTAAAAAAAAAAAAATAAATAAATAGAATTATAACATACTCTAGTTTTTACTTAATATTGGGGCTGGTGTACATTATAAATGAATGTGTTGAATATTAATTTAATCAATATTATTGTATATTTTTACATTCATTTAATATCTATGATTTAAGCTCATGGTATAAGAACTTGAAAGGATTTGGATTGAAATAATATTTTATTAAATTTTTGTTTATTTTACAATGAAACTATAATAAACAATATGTCTCTGATGGAATCAGATTCAGTAGTTGATATATACTTAATTTTTAAAATTAAATATTAAACAATTGGACCTGTAAATCCTTTAAGGGGTGATTCCATGAAAAATTTTAGAACAAAAAATGTTCCAAACGATAGAGGATCTATTTTTAAATTTAACCTGAGCTATAGGGGATTAAAAACGATCTAATACAGCTCCGACGATATTCAAGTTGTGGTAATATTTTATCCAGAAGTCAGAAAAACGATCAAAAATTCGATCAAAAAGTCGATCTAAAAATCAATCAAAAAGTCGATTTTTTCCAAGAATTGATTACTTTCTTATTGGGTAGACGACTTTTATTTTTTTTAAATAAATATTTCCTGATTCGTTTTCTTGATTTTGTGAAATATTATTTCAAGAATATTTCTAAGCTATATGTAAGAAGGACATAATTTCAAATAGCTTCAAATAATAACAATGTAAGTCTTACATTTTGATTTGACGATGATGCTGCTTTAGGATGATGCTATAGGATGATGGTGATAAGACGATGCTGCTATAGGATGATGCTATAGACGTGGTTGATGACCTAAATATTGCCAGGTATATACATTTTTTTTATGAACAGCCAAACGTTGAAATGAAACATTTTGTACTTACGTACGTGCTTGATTGGGATAGGCCAGGATAGGAGGAAAGAAAAATGTTATATTTTTATTGAATTTCGTGAAGTTATATATACTATGATGTTGTTTGAATGTGGAAACGCAGCACAAGTGATATGATTCCACATTTGGGAAGTCTGGTCCATCTAGGTATTTCTACTGTGTAGGAATGGGCGTTTGCGGCTCCTCTTGATAGTTATTTTATTTCTGTATTTATGTATTTATGAATTCATTTTGAAATGTATTGTAGACATGTATTAACCTACGAAGTATCTATAAAACAGAAAAGAGGCTCCTAGTATACGACTATGTCCAAAGGAAATCATGGTGTAGTAGGAGCACCTACCATACGGTATATAAGACATCGTAAAGTGCCGGCGTCCATAGCCTAATTCTGAAACAAACGACGAAATTCAAGAAGTTCTACAACATCTAACAAAGTCTACACACAGTAAAAAGCAGAAAAAAATTGTGTTGAAAAATATTTTTTATTTATATTTTGTAGCTCTTTGAGAATATTAATTCTTTTTTTATATTACGTAAAATTAATTTTTTAAATTTATAATTTTAAATCACGTTGGAAAATAAGATTCTCTTTTATGAAACTATCTTTAAAACTATTGTCAGAAAAATTAAAATATTCCTCAAATTTTTCAAAACAATGTTTACTAAACACTATACAAATACAACGAATGGTTTTGTGGCTAACAACAAGCCATGATTCTAGTATAAAATGACTCTCAAATACCAGTCATACATCCAAGGCTAAAATATTTGATGTCAATGTTATTGTGAAAGACTAAACAGTCATCCAAATGTTATGTCTGGTCTCCTGATTGAACTAAATCTATTCCCGGCGCAACATTCGCTGGTCCAACATTAAAAAAATATTTATTTTCTCTTCATTTAAATATTGAATTAAAAACATAGTTTTTTATTACTGCAAAACAATTTTCTTACGCAGGGTATTTCTGTCTTTCTCTAATCTCTCTTTTAGCGGGAATATACTCTATTTCTTTTGGGTAATTTCAATTGTTTTGATAACTTAAAAAAATACCTCTAATTAGAAAAAGGTTCATATTTTATTTATTTTATGATGTCTTGCTATTATTCAGATGATCTTGTTTGGTTCGTGTATTAAATAGTTTTACTATATGGGTTTAGAACTTGAATATGTTTTTCTATTATTTTTTTAAATAATTCTTAATCGGTAATTTTTGCGGTAAGTTTCACATTTAAATTTTTTGGTTCCTGTCATTGCTGATTGATTTAATTCACCGAGGTGGAAAGTTTTACAGACATTATTAGCATATATATTAGATACGATGTCGGTAATTTACTCCATCAATAATGTTTTTTTTTTTCAGATAGAAGAAAATCATCAAAATAGGCTTCTTCTTCTGTTCTAAGTACCGGGGAAGAAACGAAGTGAAGGACTGCGCCGACTTTAACGCACTAAAAACTCCCATCCTTTTGTTAAAATTAAAACAAGTCTTTAAGACTAACCATTTATATAATTTTGGATTTATTACTACAGGTATCTTTGAACAAACAAAATTCAATGGGGCATTAACAATGTTTCGCAATACCATGTTTTGGAACGTTTGGATAGTTTGAATATGTAGTTGTTTAGCACAACCCCATATTTGAATACCGTATGCCCAGACTATTTTTAATATCTGATTGAAGATCAAAACTTTGTTATACGTCGAAAGTGTTGATAATCACCCAATCAGCCAGTACAAGTGTTTGTATTTTAGATTCAATTCTATTTTAGATTTTTTCTTGACGTGTTCTTTCCATCTAAGCTTTGCGTCAAGCGTCATACCAAGAAACCATCAAATGCAGCAAATAAAATTGTCCATAAAATATTTTTTTAAATTTTTAGCATACCTACTTTTATTTGTAAATTTGTTTTTTTTTGTTATTATTATTTATTAGCTTCTCTAGATGGGCTTAAAGCTCATACACAGCAGTTTACATGTGCTTTTAAAAAATTCATATTTTTTAAATATTATGATGGAAAAATTAAAATGGTTGAATCCTAAACTCTATATAATGTCCAAAAAGTCCAAAAAATAGCCAATTAAAACAAAATAAGTGCTACATTTGGTCCCTATTACGTCTTTGAGGCTTATTACCATAAAAGCAATGATAGATTGTTACAGAAATCCAGAAATAAAAAGTATCTGTGATATTCAAGATCCATTTTTTTTTTTTTGGGAGAAGAAGAAGAAACGACCATATATAAAATTAAAGACCAGAGAGAATTATAAAAGTGCTAATTGAAAAAAAATCGGCTAGGGCTGCTAAGGCTGCGTTTATTATTATTATTATATTCATTTGTTTTTCAAAATTAATAGAGAATGAAGTTTAAAGACATAATATAGAAAAAGCTAGGACGTTCCCAGTTGGATGTATCAACAAATTATGAATTGGCAATAAGCAGGAGATAGTCTTACTAAAAAAAAGTATATAAATAAAGCTCCTACCAAAGCCATTTTTTTTTGTTTGGATATTTTGCATAATTTCCATCAATTCTCAATAATAAATTTTTAAATAATATGAAATTTTTTTATATTATGTATTTTATTTTTTCATTCCTTATACATAATATAAAATGTTCGCTATTAACCAAATTTATATTAACATTATAGCAACTTTTGATGGAAACTTTATACAAAACAAGAAAATATGAAAACTCTTTAAAAAGGATTTTCAATTTTAAATTCATTTTTTTACTTTCATATGGAAATTTAAAAGAAAATTCCATTTATTTTCATAAAACACTATAATATGTGATGTATGTAAGGAAGTATAAAAAAATTCTTCAAAGAGTGGGGGTAAAAAAAACCTATTTAAAAATCCTATACAGAAAAAAATACTCAGAATTTTTTTTTTCCCTTTGCTTATATCCGCAGTCTCATAATAGCTTTAAGGCATTTTTTGCGACAACTAAATTTTTCTTCCATGTCTACCCTTGGTTATGAACGTTAAGTAGTTGTAAAATAAGATTTTAGAAGTTTTTCTTAAATTTTTTTTTTTTTTTAAATTATTTGTAAAAAAAGGTTTTTTATTTCACTCAACGATATGAAAAAAACGGTAAAATCAGTAAAGAAAGTTATTGCATCGAAAATGTTGCATTAACTTTTTTAACAAGAATTTAAAGTTTTTTGTATATGTTAAAATAATAAATTTAGAGTTCGTTTTTAATTTAATTTTGATTATTTTTTATTTTTACATAAAAAAAATATTTCAAATTTGTGTATGAAAGATATTTTAATTTTTTTTTTAATTTCCAGTTTGTAGCTACCACAATAATTTTTTCCTGAAATAAATTTCTTTAGAATGGTACAATACTCTTAGGTATTTCCATCAAATCCAAATATGAACATTATCCAGCTCAGATAATTTGGTTATATCACATATAAAGTCAACTAGTAGGTAGTATAAAAAAAGTAAAGTTAATTTTATGAAACTTTATTACCGTTGTTACGGTTGACCGTTTAATAAAGTTACATGATAGTACTGTACCTTATCTAGTAAAGACTTCAGTAAAATTACGAAATAACGGGTTATTTTTGGAATGTTAGAACTTAAAATTGAAATAAAACACATTTAACTCTTCTGTCCAGACCTAAAAAATATCCGTTCAATCAACACTTAACATACCCATTGTATGCAATACAATATTATATGAAAAAATAATCAAATTTCAATTCCAAATGTTACTTTTGAAATAAAACAATATTATTATCGTGAAAAATAAAAAAATTTAACTCATAGATTTTATTTTTATTTTTGTTATTTTATATTTTTTATGTTTATATGAAATAAAAAATACTGAAAGACATTTAAAACAAAAATATATTGATAGTTATATAGCTATAGCGTAACGACCACAGCTATTAACACTCATAAGGAATTTTGAATTTGAATGCTCAAAGTTTTTATATTTTCGGTAGAATGAAGTTGTTGCATATGAATTTTTGTTTTTTTTTAAATATTATTCTTTTAATATTTTTTTAAATAATTTAATTAAAGTCGTATTTTCTATTTTAAATAATAAAAATACAAAAAGACTACGAAAAACCACAATTTTTGACATCATACTACAACTATGGCCACCATAAAAATTATAGCATTCTGAAAATATAAGAAAAAGTTTCGGAAAATAAGATTTAGAAAGTATTTTTTTATATAGTTTTAATTCAGTGGTAATTTTAATTTTAATAAAGATTAATAAAATATATAAAAATATTAAAAAATGTTAACACAAACAAAACAAATTTAAAAAATATCCAATTCAATATGAAAAATTAAAAAAATTAAATAGCTAATTCACTATTAATAATATAAAGTTTTAAAACAAGTCAATAAAAAGGGTATAGAAAACAAGCACATTAAATAAGTACGATAGTCTAGTAATTTTCAGAGAAAAAAACTGCTATAGAATCAACTACGATTAGATAATATAAAGGAAAAAATTATGTAATAAATTTGATTAGTTGCGAACAATGATGAAAGAAGAATATTGAAAGGTCGACATTTGGAATTAAATAAGAATAAATATTAGTGGAAAGGAATTTAACTTAAATATTAAAAAATAAAATAATAAAGCCTAGAATGAAAGTAACTTACTAAGGCATGTTTTCATTGAAATAAATAAATAAGTAAAGTATATACGAGAAATTATTTTAGATATAATAAGGCCTCTTCATTATAGATAGTCTCATAAATTTGATTGAACTCCCAGACTCACATTCCGAAATGGAAAAAGACCTTTAAGCTGATTGGCAGTTTTATTTGTTGTATGTTGTATGAATAAATAAATAAATTTCGACATACACCTCCAAAGTCCGAATTATTACAATTTCAGTAATATTTGAACAAATTATATGAAGGCTGCTGATCAATCATAGATTGGGACTGAAAGTTAATTTATTTAAATAATCATGAATGACGTGATCATCTTAACTCATTTCTAAAGACAATATGTGTATACGCGTAGGTATGAAAATAAATCTCATTACATGAAAATAATTTTATTTATTTTTTTTTAAATAAAAAAAAAGAAAAATGAAATAAAAAAATGAATTGTTAACTTATAATAAAAAATACAATGAAAGCTCTTAGAAAAGAACAATTTATTTATTTCTGTTAACACATACTTTATAAAATGAATATGAAAGCAATTTTAGGTAGCTAACATATATGAATACCAAAGAGAAAACTTAAATATTCTACCCCAACCAAAACTGAAAAGAAGAAAAAAAAACAAAACAAACAAACAAAACCAAATAAATACACTCATGAAATTTAGGGCAATGGCAATATAAAAAAAAAAGATTTTCCTATGTCAAAAGAATGAAAATCACATTGAGTAGAAGAAACAACCAATTGTAAATTAGGCACGTGCTTTTTTCTATGATTTATATTCAACAATTTCAGATTTATTTATTTATTTTTCATTTTTCCCATCATTGTTTTATATTTTTTACATCTGGTGTTTTTTCTTTTTATGTTTTTTTTGTTTTTTTTTTATACGAAAAATATTTTATTTCAATAAAAAATTTATTAAAAATAATGCTTTTAAATATTTTTTATTTGTGTATAGAAACAGTGTTCACAATTCAATAATGTAATACATATACATTTTTAGTTTTTCCAATAATCGAACCAGTGCAAAATCAGAGTTTAGTGTATATTCATAATAGTGCAGATTTTGGCCTGGATTTCCCATATAATGTTAACGGAAAAAAATATTTATAGAAAACTACTGTTAAAATGAATCTAGACCGAAATCATTAATTTGTTTAGGATACGCTTAGTTCAGAATATTATTTAATTAATAACTCAGATGACACAACAATGTTAATAATCAGTCTTAGACTATTACTGAAAATATTACTGTTAATATTTATTTTGAAAATATTTCTATTACTGTAAAATACGCGGCCGACGGTGATATCATTTAAACTGCTGCACGATAAGTAGTTATTGAAGTCTTCACACAGATTAAGGAAAAAGTGGGTAAAGTCTTCTTTTGAACAAGAAAAAAACTAAGTATATATTCTCGACATGTAAACAATTGTAATATCGCCACATCATATTTAAGAAATATAACTTTGAGGTAGTCCAGGATTCTGTCCATCTGTTTGTCTGTCTAAAATTGACATCAACTGCAAAAATAGCGTTGAAATAATATCAATAATTGTTTAAAATCTCTTTTCATTTATTAAATGCAAACTAACAAATAAATTTAATTTAAAAAACATTTATTTTGAAAATTAAATTAGTTATTAAATACATATAACATAAAACATAAATTGATAAAAATGATCAATCAGTTAATAAAATTCATCCACATTTATTTGATTTTTTCCCATTTAATATAATTTATTAATTTACTCATTTTCAGCTTTAAGCCAAACAATTAATGACTCAAAATATTCTCGAATAGCAAATCCAGACATTATTCTCTCTCTTGTAAATACTTCCATCGCATACGGCCATGACTTAGATGCTCCTAATAATAATATTGACTTAAAAGCATTTTCAGCTTCAATACTACCATAAAAATCACAATTATCTAATGGAAGTAGTGGACTACCATGCTCATATTGACCAGTTTTATACATGCAACTTTATAAAATTGAAATTGAGTTATAAATGAAACAAAATATCTTAAATATTCAACATCAGCTGAAACATGATATTTAGCCACAGTACCAAAATCAGATTCAGAACGTTTTACTAGCGTTTCAATACCAGAATATTTTTCACAATTCCATTCTTCTGGTTTTAATTCACCACGTAAATTTCCCAACGATATTTATCTAATATGTATGCGAACGCTAGAACGCCAGTTTTATCCAATGCTGTTAAAAATAGTTTATTTATACGAACTTCTTGGTTTATAATTTTTTAATAAACCGATTTTTTCCAAATGTTTTGGTGTTGCTACCGATAATGATAAAACATCACCAACAGCTTCATGAAAACCAGGATTTGCACCATTTCTATATACAAATGTTGATATTGTTGAAAATATTGTATGTGATCCAATTCACAAAACGAACATTCTCTACCATCAGTTGGTTGTTCTAATATACTTTTTTCCCCAAGATGTTTTTGGAAGTTTTGTCATATTTAATGATTGGAAAAATTCATCACCCATTTGAAACATTTTTATTGGTGTAATACCTTGTTTATTCATTTCATCATCTACCTTAACTAGTGGTTTATTTAGGAATGTTGCTACCAAATCAGCTATAATCATCCTTGCAAACCACTGCTACTTCAGTTAGTCTACACAACTAAATCTATTCGAATCTATTCGAAAATACCAAATCACATCTGTACAAAACATTCATCATTTTGGTATTGCTTTCTGGTTCTGTAGCGTAAACATTACCAAAAGAAAATGATCATGCAGTTGTTATTTATAAAAATTTCGTTTAAATTTATTTGAAAAATGTTGTACGGATATACAGTGAAACGAAATAAATCTCTGACATATCGTTTACGTTTCAGCATAGGGAATTACTCTACATAATGCAAAATTCTATCACCAGATTAACCTGAACCCAACCACCAAAAAAAAATTATGCTTTCACTGGCTAAACCAGCAAAGAGCAAATTGAAGAAAACGTTGCAGGAAAAAAAATCTTCAAATCGAAACCCTTGGGAAACGCGTCGTTGACCGAGCCCACGTCTTCGTTGGGGAGACGAAGTATCAGCGGATATTTTTTTTTTTTTTTTATTTATTTAAATTTTCAATCTATATTATTTTTATCTAATAATAGTATGTTACTGTTAGACGATATTGAGTAATTTGTTTTGGCTTCTTTTATTTAACAGGTGGTAATACGAGCATTTTTATCAACTGGGTGTAGCAAAGCGCACCGGGTCTGCTAGTATTAAATATTTATATATTCTAGATTAAATTGTCTTAGTTTAAAAGCGAACAATGTACATTAGCTTAGCTAGTATTAGCTAGTACAGTACAGAAGAACGAGGTAACATTGAATCATCAATTTTTAAAATCGCAGGATATGAAAAAGATAGAAAAAGGAAAATTTTAATTAAGAAATTAAATAAGCTAAAAAGGATTGGATACGAAGACTCGTTTTTGAAAATCCTATTTTTAAAATCCTCCGTATCAAAATCCCTCGTTCTTAAAATTATTTTTTTTTGTAATTTCGTGCGCCCGAAAGAATAAGACGAGGAATTTAAAGAAAAATAATTTAAGAAGTTAAATGGAACATACGTGTAGTATTTTTATATTGTTAAGAATTTAATTAAAGTAGTTTTTATGAAAGACGATGCTAAGGTAACTAGTTTTTATTATAAAAATAAAATGAATTTAATATTGGCAATTGTCATTCATTATAATCAAAAATAGGACATACATATAACATAAATAATTAAGATAATCAAAATTATATATGTAATTAAAAAAATGGAGGTTGAAACAGTCAAATCAAATAAGGGGAATGACAAATTATTTGTAGATGGGTACGATTACCACTTAAGTAGTAAAAGTAGCAAAGCATTTAGATGGTCGTGTGCACAACGCAAGTCCTTATTGTGCTCAGGTCGAGTTCTAACAGTTTTGGTAGATAGAAAACATTTAGTCAAGAAGGAGACATCTGCTCATTCACATGATCCGCAGGCTTTTAAAAAAACCATTTGCCAAATTAATACGAAAATAAAAAGTATTGCTAAAACATCTACTTCGAAGCCTTCACAAATTATTAGAAGTAGTATAGTCGAATGTAATGAATGTAGAATATATTTACCTTCTTATTCAGCGCAGAAACAAAAAATTTCAAGACAACGATCAAATACTTTGAAATAACCCAAAAAATTAGAAGAAATACAGATACCAGAAAATTTGAAATTTGTGGATGGCGAACAGTTTGTTCTTGCAGGAAAAAATTTTAATAATGAAAAAATTATAATTTTGGGCACATTTTCAAGTTTGAAGCTATTGAAGGAATCAAAATTCTTCAATTTTCATTTAAAATTCCAAAATTCTTCAAGTTTGAAGCTGGTTGATGGATGGAACGTTTGATGTAGTTCCAAATATCATGAGACAACTATTTACAATTCATGGTCAAGTCAATAACCAAATAGTTCCATTGGTATTTTGCTTAATGAGCTTCAAAAGTAAGGCAGCTTAGCAAGAATTTTTTTATGAACTATGTTACACAGCTTGTCAATGGAATATAAACTTGAATCCTATACGAATTATTTCAGATTTCGAAAAAGCTAGTGCAGCTGCCGCAAAAGATTTTTTTCCATCAACTATATATAAGGGATGCTTATTTCACTTTGGCCAAATTATTTGGCGAAAAGTGCAATCTGAAGGGCTGGCGACTAAATATGGAAATGATGAATAGTTAAGCCTACAGATTCGAATGATCAAGAGTTTAGCATTTGTCCCGGCAAAAAAAATTCTTGATTATTTTTCAGATTTATTTAAAACTCTTAATAAGGACGCAAGATCAAAGAAATTGAGACAAACATTGGTTTCTTGGAAGGCAGTCACGGATAGAATTGTTATAGAGCGATTTCGAAATATGACAAGACATGTAACAATAATTCAATGCTATGCACCAACAGATGTCGCTGAAGACCATATTAAGGATGACTTCTACGAACAAATAGAAACAACGCTAGCACTCATAAATAGGGGAGATATCATAATATTAATGGGTGACTGGAATGCGAAAATAGGATCTAACAATAATGGACTTGAGAAGATAATGGGCAAACACGGGTTAGGAAGAGAAAGAAACAACAACGGGGAAAGATTGATAGAGTTGTGTCAGACTTTCGACCTAGCAATCGGAGGGAGTCTATTTCCACACAAAGATATCCACAAATACACATGGACAACACCAAACGGGATCTCAAGAAATCAGATATATCACATATGCATCAGCAAGAAATGGAAACAATCAATGTTAGATGTGAGAAATAGAAGGGGAGCACATATACACAGCGATCATGAATTACTAACTGGGGACTTCAGAATAAAACTAAGCCAACAAGGAAGAGGCAGAAGAAATAGAAAGAAGAAAATAAATATAAACAACTTAAAAAATCCGCAAGTAAGAGCTGACATAGTTACGACGTTACGAGAAATAATTAGAAATAATAGAGAATACACTTGGGAAGAGATTCTGGAAATTTACAACCAAACAAGCGAACAAAATCTTGGAATTTCACAACCACAAAGAAAAATCTGGATAACCGATAACACATGAGCCTTGATTAAAAGAAGAGGTGAAATGAAGAAAAGGATAAACAACAGGATGGCATCAAGAAGAGAATATGAAGAAATAGCGAAAACAGTAAAAAGAGCAGCAAGAAGAGATAAAAGGAAATTTCTACAAAATTTAGCCGGAGAAGCAGAAAAAGCAGCACAGCAACATAACCTGAGAGAATTGCATAGCATAATCAAGAACTTAACAAACCAGTCGGAACAACAAAACAAACCAATTAAAGATAAAAATGGTGCGCTCATCACAAACTTAGAGGATCAATTAAAGAGATGGAGAGAACATTTCCAAGAACTGAGCAACGAAGAAAGTACAAATAATGAAGCAGACATAAGAAACAGAGACAATGCAAATATCTACCCAACTGAGGGACTGCCAATATCTACTCAAGCTCCAAATATAGAAGAAATCAAAGCTACAATCAATATCCTGAAGCACAACAAAGCAACAGGTGAAGATGGAATTCCAGCAGAAATAGCCAAACTGGACCCTGACTTATTTGCAAAAACAATTGAACCCCACATCAGGAAAGCATGGATAGAGGAGAATATACCACCATCATGGCAGAAAGGAATGATTGTCAAGATACCTAAGAAAGGAGACTTGGCAAATTGCAGCAACTGGAGAGGAATCACGGTTCTAAATACTATTCATAAGATAATAGCAATTATTATAAAGAAAAGATTAGAAGAAGTACTAGAACCAATACTACGGAAAGAGCAGGCAGGTTTCAGACCAAACCGAAGCTGTGTAGACCAGGCAAATACTTTACGGGTCATAGTTGAACAATCAGTGGAATGGAATGCCCCACTATATCTACTATTCATAGATTTTAAGAAAGCATTCGACACAGTCAAGAGATGCGCAATATGGAGAACACTTACAAAGAAGGGAGTTCCTGAAAAAATCATCAACATCATCAAAGCGATGTATGAAGATGCAGAGACAACAGTTCAACACAGAGGTAAGATCAGTGATCCATTCTATACCAATATAGGAGTTAGACAAGGATGTCCACTATCTCCACTTCTCTTCAACACAATACTAGACGACATTCTAAGAGAAGTTTGCACTGGAATAAACGGAATAGAATGGGATCTCTTCGGAAACTTAGAAGACTTAGATTACGCAGATGATGTATTCCTCATATCAAAAAATCAAAGGGACCTACAGAACAAAGTCAACAGATTACAGGAAGAAGCAAAGAAATCGGGCCTGGAATTAAATATCGAGAAAACCAAAGCAATGAGGACAAACAATAGTTATAGTGAGCCAATAACAGTGAGTGGACAACAGATAGAATACGTAGAAGAATTCAACTACCTGGGGAGCATTATAACATCAAGAGGAGGTGCAACAGAAGATGTCAACAGCCGTATAAATAAGACAAGAAGAACATTTGGGAGCCTAATGAAGATGCATGATGGCGGAGCAACCAAATATCGAGAACAACAAAGCTAACAATATTCAGAGCATGTGTTAAGTCAACATTAATATATGGCAGTGAAACATGGCTCACTTCGGTCAGAATCAAACAGAAGCTACAAGTATTCATCAACAAGTGCTTGAGAATTATATGCAGAATATTCTGGCCGGCAAGAATTAGCAACGAGGATTTATGGATGATAACTGGAGAAGAACCTACCAACAGACAGATAAATAGGAAAAAATGGAAATGGATAGGTCATACACTAAGGAAATCAGAAAGTGATATAGCAAGAGGAGCTCTAGAGTGGAATCCACAAGGACAAAGGAGACCCAGCAGACCCTACAACACATGGAGACGCACAATTGATCAAGAATTAACAGTCAACAATTATACCTGGGACGATATTAAGGAAGTAGTACTCAACAGAGAGGAATGGAGGTTCCCTATCAAAGCCCTATGCTACCACGCGAAGTAATAGGAGAAAAAAAAAAAAAAAAAAAAAAAAAAAAAAAAAAAAATAAGGACGCAAGAAAAATTGCAAATTGGCTTAAAATAAATTATATAACAGCTAATACAGGGAAATCTAAAAAGCCATCCAAACCAAGATATCATCGAAATTTTTGGTCTATTGCTGACGCGGAAAAATTTCATTTCTTCCCCAGAACACAAAATAATACAGAAGCTTGTCACAGACGCTTGAATACCATTGTGGGCAAATCACATGTGGGTGTATACAAGCTCATTTCTGTATTATTTCTGAATTAGCACAAGAACATGTTGTTGTTAAAACTAGGAGGGCCAAAACTCGTTCGGGTCTAAAATTACCAAATTGAAAATCCAACTTCAAAAAATAAAAAATGTAATTGAAAAAATGCTTCAAACTGAAAACATAGATTTCTTAAAAAATATTTCTTTTAATATTATTATAAATTCTTAAATTCTAATTCCAAGATTAAAATGTAAATAATAATTTGTTTTTTTTTGTATTATAAAGTAGGTTTTATTTTTTTGCACACTACCTAAACATTAGGAAAGGATTTCATTATAGAAAATAATTGTAGGCTTGGGTAAAGGGATAGGATTCGGAGAGGGAAAAAGAAGGATGTTGAGGGAGAATTTGGAATTGAATTATTTGCTATTATACTAAAATATGGGATTTTGAAAAAGCGTATCAAAAAACAATAACAAAACGGGGTTTTGATATGATGAATTTTTCAAAAGCGGGAGATTTCGAAAACAGGGGATTTTGTTATCCCATTAAAACATGGGACTTTTAAAAAGTGTATTACAAAACAATGTATTTTAATAGGATGGATTATGAAATGAGGGATTTTGATACGGTAGATTTTTGAAAACTGAGAGATTTTGAAAACAGGGGGTTTTGAAACAGGGGATTTTGTTACGATCCCAGCTAAAAAGAACCAACGATACCCAGAACAAAACACAACAAGCAAAATTGAAAATAATACCGAACCTTGTAGTTAATCAATCTAAGGCAGTCTTCTCTGTAGAAGAAATGCACTTTTTAAATAAAGATTTAAACTACGCGCTCTAAAAAGTAGAGCTATAATTGTAGACATTGAATCAAATATAAAATATTTGAATGATGAATGCAAAAATGTCATTAGAGGAGAAATTAAAAAAATCATCAAAATTGGAGGTCAAACAACATATATGAAAACTCGTAACGAACAAAAAGTATTAAAATCACTAAATGAAAAACCAGTTTCAAAAAATAATCATTAAGGATAAAGAGGAGTATGAAAAATTTGGTAGAGTAAAACCTTAAATCCGGGAATTTTTTCGAACTTAGAAAGAATCCCTTACCAGCTTCATTAAAAAAAAGTAGAAAAAACAGGATCATAGAAAACATAGCAAATTTAAGAGGGGAATGAATTGAAAAATTAATAGCAACCAGCAGAAGCAAAAATATGAACAGCATACTTTTGGATCACCAAAAGATAAAAAGAACATGGAAAAAGTTAACGATATGTATAAAATATAATACCAAAATTGTTCAAAAGTATATATATAGGGCAATCAAAAAGATTAATTACAGTGAGATTGTAAGAACATGCAAGGGAAGCCGTATTGGCTACTAATTTTACCTCAGGAAATTGCTAAGCACATAATTGCCAATTTATCATTAATAAAGGAGGTACAAGAAATAGACAAATTAGACACACGCGGAAGTTTAAAAATATCGAGGGAACAAGTACATAATTGATTGAATAATAATTTATGAAATGTATACTCGCAGCAGTTATTTAAATAATATAAATTTGCAAGAGTACAAAGAGTAAGAAGGAAAGAACAGTGTTATATTATCAAAACCTTAAAAGAG
The DNA here is from genome assembly GCA_963942445.1 of Argyra leucocephala. Lineage (NCBI taxonomy): Eukaryota > Metazoa > Arthropoda > Insecta > Diptera > Dolichopodidae > Argyra > Argyra leucocephala. Next base: position 74,047,585 of record OZ012680.1, read on the forward strand.
AAATCAGTGTGCTACTTGAAAGCGGATAAATGGAATAATGTCGTAATCCAAAGTAAAGTTGATTATGACAATCTAATAAAAGAGAAACTGAAAGCAGAAAATTATTTCAAACTTTGAAATAACCCATTACCGAAGTCCATGAAAAGAGTGGACAAAGCGTTAAAGTAGTGTAAAGGAAATGTATAGAAAATTACATTATTAAGAATCTCGAATCCTTGCCTCTAATTCGTTGTCAACCAAAGACCATATCAAAATGGTTGACAAAAGAATTCAAAAACCTAGATAAGGAAATTAACAAAAGATAAATTAGAAATACCTACTGCTGATCTTATAAAAAAAAAAGAAGTAAAAAACCTTAGTCTCATTCGACATTCAAGCATACCAGTAAAAGAAGCCATATCTAAACTAGTAAACTGATTAAATGAAATAAGTAATTCGATCGATTGGACCAAAAAGTTATATCAGTTTTCTTAATAACAAAACCGGGCTATCACAATAATCCCATTTGTAGTTGCGGTGATATAGGGACTGGATCCATCTCGAAAATTAAAAGTTAGCCCATTGGCACATCTCCGAAGTTTTATATTTCGTAGTCAGTAAAGAACAATATTGGGCCAGGTCTAGGAGCTCTAAGGTCTCTACAGCATTCAGAAAGTTTTTTGAATAAGGTATAGCTACAATTAACAATCTCTTACATATTACCATGATCCGTTGACATCGAAGTAAGATAATGACATGTTAAAAAGAAAAAACGAAGAACGTTTAAATTTGATATTTTCGTCAATCAAAGCATAATATTTATTCCGTTAAGGTATATAAAGTTTTCAAATGATTTCAAAACCAAAAACAAATTGTAATTTGTAATCAACAATGCACACACCATAATAATTTCGACCACATAAGTTCAAAATGTTATTATTATTATTGAATTTTGTAATTCAACGAGCAATTCAAAATGCTGTGGTATATGAAAACCCAGATACCAAAGTCATGGTATGAAATATTATTATACAGAAACCATTAAAAAAGGGAACTATCAAAATATAAGAATTTAATAACGGTATTGAATCAAAACAGAGATTTGTGTAAACTATAAGGATATTATAAAATGTTACGTAGCATTGATGTGAAGAAATATAACATACTGATATAGGCTACAATATTTTAGAATAATCGGAAAGAGTAATACGTCCTCCGAATCAAATATATTTGATTAAATATACAGCAGTGAAGTTTTAAATCAAGAAAAAGTAAAATGAAAGTTCTTAAATACTAACAATTATACGCTGTATAATTGTTAGTAAATCATAGGTTTTCAACCTGGTCCAGTACTCCATGTCACTGGGATTAAATAAGTGATAAAAAATAATTGGCCAAGTTTAATAAAATTAAACTATTCTTAGTTCTAAGCTTAGTTCCTCACCAATAGTAGTAGTTTTCCATATTTAAACAGTTGATATAATAGAAAAATTATCAATAGCGTCCTTATTTTCGAATCAACATATGCCCTTAATTGTAGAGTCGAACTTATAAGTAGTCAAAACTCGTTGTCATGCGATCATGATTAGCGAACCGAACGCAATACGTTGGACAACTTGTTGAATAAAAAAATTAAGTGGCAAGCGTCAAGAAAAAATAAAAAAAAAAAATAATTTTGTGTTTTTTGAGTGAAAACGGGGAGGGCACATTCGAAAAAATCTAAGAATATTATTTTTCTTCGTCAGTCATTTAGCTTTGATCCATTGAGGGCATATATTTCCTCTATAGCATTTATAATCTGTGTTAGCTGATAAATTGAAATTCGGTGTCCCTACCGCTACTATACCATCTGACATCATTATAAAGATCGCAACTGTCGTTTTTATTTCTTTATTAATTTGTAATTTGATTGTTTATTTTATTTTGTCTTAAAATATTTCTTTTTTTTTTGTAATTTGGGGGGCGAATTCTTAAGATATATAGTCCTTGTTTATTTCAGAATTGCATGTCTTTGATAAACGCTATTATTGATTTGATGTCCATTTCAGAATCATGCGATGTATTTGTATCTTTTGCGAGCTATCGCGTCGCAACCAAATAGAATATGGGAGGAGGACTCCTCTTCTAAGCAGAATATTCATCTGTCTGTGCTCGAATTACTAATCTTGAATATATGCTTGTTGAATGGGCCATGACCTGTGATGAACCATGTCAAAATTCTGACATTGGATCTAGTCTCCCTGATTATCTGATTCAATCTATGAATACTTATTTTGAAAAAAAATTTAGACTGCGTAAGTCCTTGGCAACTATTCCATTGTTTTGGGTTTCTGTGGTTTCCCACTTGGAAGCAATTTTTTGTAGGTAGGCGTTTGAACGAGCAATACTTGGCTCTGGTCCTAAAAATTGACTCTTCGCACCTGTTTTTGCATTGCATTGTATTCCTTCATGCCCAGAAGTCCACAAAAGAGTAACTCTGTTTCGTTCGGCTAGCTTTATTTAGCTTCTGTAACAGCTATAGATAGGCTTTGATTTAAAAATTGGTGAGGCCAGAGCTTTTTTCAGAGGCAGCTTGGTTATCTGAAATTATATATATTATGGTACCTTTGTGCCGTTTTTACTGCACTGTATTTCCTATTCCTCGATCGCATAGGTTTCAGCTTGAAAGACAGTGGAATAAGTGTCAAGTGGCGGTCTAAGCCTTAACCTTGGTTCAAATATACCGGCACCGGTTTTCTCGCCGATTTTTGGGCCATCAGTAAGCCATACTGAAGCTGCTGGAGGTAAGGCTCTAATTAAACCTTCGACTTCTTCTCTTTTAGGTATTAGTACAGTGAAGTTCCTGCGACAATCAATTGCTTTTTTCATATAGTCTGACATTGCTAGTGCTTCGGTTCCTTGTTTAATTTTCTGAAAGATCATGCTGTGTTCTGGTCTTTTGTGTTTGAAATTGTTTGTTAGATGCAGCCTTGTTTCTGTCATTCCTTCCCAAATATATCTTTACATTATGAGGTTTATAAAATTTATTAGCATATCAAAAAACACTGTTTACTTTTTATAGAATTATTAGCACAGAAGAAACGGTTTATTTTTTATCTACTTATCAAAATATTTAGTTTTCGAAGGTTGAGTTAGCAACGACTTTTCCACAGTGTATAAATTTACAAGATCACATTAAAGCGAACGTTCGACTAGCATATTCGCTTCAATTCATAGTCGATTCGAGAATCATGACAAGGACATACTCGTATAATATCGTAGTTCTGTCTTCACATACAATTAAAAATTGCAGTACCGTACTGTCATCATCATTATCAATGTCCTATAACCCCATCCTTGGGGCGTACGGAAAGGTATTTCTACCTAAGTTACTGTCAAAAACATAAAAAGAAAAACAATCTAACAAAAATCACATTAAAGTGAACCAAATAAGTTTTTAATAATTTCACTTGAATAGAATGTTTGGACAGATTTAATTTGCAGACCCATTTAAAATCAATTGGGATCAAAATTTACACATTCAATATTATTAACAACAAATTTAATAAAATATCGCTTTAGAAAAATCCTTAAAATTCTATCACGAAATTAATATAACATAATTTCCAAAAAATTAACACAACGAAATAATATAAATAAATTAAATAGGTTTTTCCAAATGACAATGAAATTTCTATTGTCTCGTAAACATAATATACATGATGATATGGGTATCTAAACCGAAGCGATTCAACTAAATAGAATTCTTGACAGTTAATTGACGGACTCGCCACTGAATTTAACTAACAAATCATTCTACACTAACCAAAAATAAAACAAACAAAAACGAATATAATATGAGATGGCCGGCCAGAGTTTAATGGATAAATTATACGTTCACAAAAAAGGATTAACTATGACAGTTTTGTTTTATTCACAAAAAATTAAACAAAAACAAAAAATAATAAAAAAAAACTCACAATTTTTTTCACTTCAAATTTAATTGAATATTTTCTTTGTTCTCTTTTGTTTTTTAATCTTCATACGACATCATTAAGACTAGACTATAGCAATAGTAATTTATAGCTATCAGTTTTTAAAAAAAATTAATTTACAAAAATTTTTGCGATGAGATTTGAGGTTGTTTGTCTTAGAAATGAATCCGTAAAATTATGAATCGAATAAAATGTTCCAGTAGTTAAATTAAAAATGGATTTTGGTAAGCTCAAGATTTTGATTTTCGGATTTAAAATTGAAAAGTGTGAAAAAAATGTAGTTTTAAAGATAATAAAGATAGATTTGCTCAAAATGAATGTTACATAATTTGCAAATATGTACATGTAAAAAGTATAACTTACGCGTTGTTAATGAGATTTTAATTTAATAAGATTTCTATTTTAATAAGATTTCTATTCTTAAAGAGATTATCAAATCGACTCCTTAGCTTCCATGTGAATATTATATAAATTTAAAACTTCTGGTTGATCAACACTTACAGTAACAGTTTTCTTAGAATTTTTATCCCATTTCTGAACATAGTCTGCATTCTCTTTTCGAACGAAATTGGAACTTAGAGTAACTAATCAGTATATATGTTGCGGTTAAAGTAATAAATTGTTAATTATTAATAATAACCGGTCATTATTAATAATTACCAAATAGAAAAGTTAAAGTAATTAATTTGGAAATAATTTATTTAATTTATCACATAAACCGGTAATTATTAATAATTCCCACCCATCTTAGGTAAATGTTATAAATATTATAAATAAAAAATTTTTTTTGGATAGGTCCAACGGTCCGGAAATCAGGACCAAAGACTTGAAAACTTCAAAAAGATATTATGTTTCACTAAAAGCTTGCCGTCTGCGTTTATCTGGCGTCTGCGAAAACAGGGTTTCAATAAATAAGTAGCGCGAGTTTGGGGCGGCAGCACCTGTCTTTAAAAATCAATAAATTCAAATCTAGGTGGTCAAGGATTTCAATACTGTAGTTGTAAATTCGATTGTAATTCAAATCGCTGCAAATGTAAAACGTCAAGTAAAAATGATTAATTTAACCATAAAAATATAACTTTTGTCTTTTAGTTTTTGTTTTTTTGTCATAATTTTAATAACAAATATAAGAAAATTAAAAGAAATAGTCTTAGTTTTAATCACATTTACCATTCAGACAATTATTAATAATTATTCTGCATTTATCTGGATGTTTGTAGGTCCGACGGAATACTCCAACACATATACAAATTGCAATATGTATACAAATTGCTTTGGTGCTCTTTTTTAACCCCTATCTACCATGCTGAACCTTTGCAGGAAAAAATACCATTGCATGAAATATATTTTTTTAATTTAATATTGGTCTCCTTCGCAAATAATAAGGAAAAATAAACAATAATAATATAAATAAAACAAACATTTTTTTTTATTTATAATAATAAGGACTAATAGAAATTTTTCAATAGTCTAATATGGTGTAGTAACCAAAAGGCAAACAGCATTTAACACAAAAATTATACATTACTTAAAATTATACACAATATGCATATCGTGTCTACAAATTTTTTATTTTTTTTTGTTATGATAATGGTCATAGCATCATAGTTTTGCTACCGTATGCATTGCCTGTACTATAGTACTATAGCTATATATACTCTAGCCAGAAATGTGATGCGATCATGAGTTAAAATTGTTATTTATTTTTATTTTTATTTTTTTTGTTTATTGTTTTTTTTAATGTATATATATATATATATCTATATGACATATAAATTTATGATCGTATATAATATTTAGTATGTATTATGGGGTTAGGTTTTTGTTCTGCTGATTTACACATAAAAACAATAACAACCTATACATTTCTAAAGAAATTAAATGAAATTTTGTACTATTATTTTTTATTTCTTATCTTTGTAAAATTATAATTTTTAGGTATATTTGTTTTCTTCAAGTGTGTAGACATGTATGTTGTAGAGAGTGGTGAATTTTTTTTAATATAGGAGGTAGGTATATATAGGTATCGGTTAAACCATATTGATTGTTGTTCTTTTTTGAATGTATGTTATTAAGAATAATTACATATGTATGAATTTTAACATGAACAGTTCGATAATGAATTTTTTGAAATGAAATAAAATTTCAAATAACCGATCAATGGCTTACAATTTATGGACAGTTTTGTAAATACCTATTTATTTGAAGTAAATTTTTTTATTTTAATTTTTTCTCTAACATGAGTTTTTATTTTATTCATCAAAATAAATATTATGTGCACCTACAATATTATTATTTTTTTATATTTACAATTTTATTTATTTTTGTTTTTAAAATTGTTTTCATTCGAAGTTGTGGCTCATTATAAAATATTATTTGTTCGCTATCAAATTTGACACTAAACTTACGCTGCGAGTTTTATTGAATGTTAACAGAATTAATTTGATTCTGAATTATATGATAAATTTTCAATGTTGGCAAAAAGGATGTCGCTAAAAATGATCGAGTAAATGACCCTTAGGGAATAGAAAATTTTGCACCTTACTACAAATATTCTTTTTATATGTTAATTAAAAGTGTTATAATACAAAAATAAAGGTATGATAAATTAGTAAGCAAATACGTATTTTTCTTAGACTTGAAATGAAAACTCTAATGAAGGAAAGAAATGCTAGAATTGATTTTGCTTCCGTCATTTATGGAGGGTTACAAAGCTAGTTATTAATAATTACCGGTAAATGTAATAAATTCTACTCATTTATCACATTTACCAAAATACGCGGATATTATTAATAATTACCCGTTAGTATTAATATTTATCGGATTTATCACATTAACCGCAACATATATACCGTTATGTATATGATTCAAACAAATTAATTTAAAGACAACAATTATATATAAGACCCTAAGAAAAATAAATTCTGCCTATATACTAACTAATTAAATTTTACTCTCTTACGTAATCCATTCCCCAGGAATCATTCATTATTTATAAAATTTTTATAAAACATTTGACATTTAAATAACTTTCTACACCCACCCCATCATACATTTCTTAACTTTATAGAATTCGTATAATAATGATTAATTTAAAAATTTCCACTACCTACATTTATATCCACACACACATATCGTTTTATAAAGACCTAATTTAAATATCTTGTTTAAATCAATTGAACTTAATCTATTCTGTCAATAATCATATATATATACACTGTACACATGTATTAATTTTCACTTAACAATATCGGTCTTCTTTTAAAATTATTTTATTATTTATTTAGATATGAACTCATTTTAAATTCAAAAGTAATCAAAGCAGTCAATTAAACATTACTCGTGTATACATACATACACACATAATATACAAACCACTGTATGGACTAATAGAGAGAAACATTTCAAGTGCTTTCCGATTTTCATTACTTAGAAATAGAAAATTAAAAAACAAAAAAAAAAACGGAAAATGTCAAGAAATCAAGAAAATAAAATCCAGCTACTTATTCTTAGCTGTAAATATTGTAATAAAAATAGGAAATAAAAATTGACATAATCCTTAAAAATCAAAAACAAATACATAATAAATGTCCAACAACTCTTAGATACTCTTATAATATTAATAATGTAGTGCAATATTCTTACGTTTTTTTAATTTTTTTTATTTTTTTTTAATCCAAGTGTCCATTCTATCAATTCAGCAGACATTTCTTATCGTTTTCAAATTTAGAACACTAACAACACTCTATACCACTGTAAAACATTTTATATTTAGTCAATTAAATAGAATATTGATTATACTTAACACATATCTACATGTATCTATAATCATAATCCGAGAATGTAATTTCAATCTAATAGACATTCAAATAAGAGACAGCCATCTCAAAGAACACAAAACAAAAAAAAACAAAAACGGCTGTAATTAGAATCACCATTGATATAATTTTCTATCGCTGTGATTCCAATGAATCGCAAATGTTTACAAATTATATGTGCCACTCGAAATGAAAAACAAAAAAGAAAAAATAACAAAAAAAAAATAAAAGTTGGTATAAAAATAGGAATAAAGTCGAAGTGAAATAATTTTTAAGTGTATAAGCCATGGATAAACTGTGTAATCCAATTATGATATGAAACCCTTGAAATGATGATGAGCAAAAACTTGAATTGTTTTTGTTTTTTGATTGTTGTTATTTTTTTTTTTGTTTTTGAAATCAAAACAGTTTTCCTTTTTCTTTCGAAATAGAAATAGAGAGACAACAACAAACAGAATTTTCAACGTTTCCAATGATAACACATTAGATTGTACTTGAATTTTTTTTTATTTTATAAAAGTACAGGGTGTTGTATAAATTAACTGAAAGTGGCCTCGGTAGCCGAGTGGTAAAGCACTCGAGGGTAGTAATGTAACGACCGAAGCAGTACGAGTTCAAACCCAGTGAGAACCGACAAATTTTTCAAATGTTGAAAATTTCTGAAAAATGTAATTTTCTGTACAACCACATCGGTTCAAATATAATTTAATAATTAATGAAGATATAATATAACTAGTTAAAAAAATAATATAAATATATAATATAGAAAAATATATACCAAATAATTAACATAGTAAAGGGAAAAGGACCTGTAAAGTTGGCCTACAGATTTATCTGTAGGATCAACTGTTAAAAAATAAAAAAAAAAAAGTGATTTAAATATTTACCTAATAAATTTTTTTTTCTGTTTCTAAAATTTTATTAAAAAAATTATTTTAAATTATATTTAATAATATTTTAAATAATATATTAAATATTATGTTATTAAATTTTTTTTTTTTTTCTCCTATTACTCCGCGTGGTAGCATAGGGCTTCGATAGTGAACCTCCATTCCTCTCTGTTGAGTACTACTTCCTTAATATCGTCCCAGGTATAATTGTTGACTGTTAATTCTTGATCGATTGTGCGTCTCCATGTGTTGTATGGTCTGCCGGGTCTCCTTTGTCCTTGTGGATTCCACTCTAGAGCTCTTCTTGCTATATCACTTTCTGATTTCCTTAGTGTATGACCTATCCATTTCCATTTTTTCCTATTTATCTGTCTGTTGATAGGTTCTTCTCCAGTTATCATCCATAAATCCTCGTTGCTAATTCTTGCCGGCCAGAATATTCTGCATATAATTCTCAAGCACTTGTTGATGAATACTTGTAGCTTCTGTTTGATTCTGACCGAAGTGAGCCATGTTTCACTACCATATATTAATGTTGACTTAACACATGCTCTGAATATTGTTAGCTTTGTTGTTCTCGATATTTGGTTGCTCCGCCATATCTTCATTAGGCTCCTAAATGTTCTTCTTGCCTTATTTATACGGCTGTTGACATCTTCTGTTGCACCTCCTCTTGATGTTATAATGCTCCCCAGGTAGTTGAATTCTTCTACGTATTCTATCTGTTGTCCACTCACTGTTATTGGCTCACTATAACTATTGTTTGTCCTCATTGCTTTGGTTTTCTCGATATTTAATTCCAGTCCCGATTTCTTTGCTTCTTCCTGTAATCTGTTGACTTTGTTCTGTAGGTCCCTTTGATTTTTTTATATGAGGCATACATCATCTGCGTAATCTAAGTCTTCTAAGTTTCCGAAGAGATCCCATTCTATTCCGTTTATTCCAGTACAAACTTCTCTTAGAATGTCGTCTAGTATTGTGTTGAAGAGAAGTGGAGATAGTGGACATCCTTGTCTAACTCCTATATTAGTGTAGAATGGATCACTGATCTTACCTCCGTGTTGAACTGTTGTCTCTGCATCTTTATACATCGCTTTGATGATGTTGATGATTTTTTCAGGAACTCCCTTCTTTGTAAGTGTTCTCCATATTGCGCATCTCTTGACTGTGTCGAATGCTTTCTTAAAATCTATGAATAGTAGATATAGTGGGGCATTCCATTCTACTGATTGTTCCACTACGACCCGTAAAGTATTTGCCTGGTCTACACAGCTTCGGTTTGGTCTGAAACCTGCCTGCTCTTTCCGTAGTATTGGTTCTAGTACTTCTTCTAATCTTTTCTTTATAATAATTGCTATTATCTCTATGAATAGTATTTAGAACCGTGATTCCTCTCCAGTTGCTGCAATTTGCCAAGTCTCCTTTCTTAGGTATCTTGACAATCATTCCTTTCTTCCATGATGGTGGTATATTCTCCTCTATCCATGCTTTCCTGATGTGGGGTTCAATTGTTTTTGCGAATAAGTCAGGGTCCAGTTTGGCTATTTCTGCTGGAATTCCATCTTCACCTGTTGCTTTGTTGTGCTTCAGGATATTGATTGTAGCTTTGATTTCTTCTATATTTGGAGCTTGAGTAGATATTGGCAGTCCCTCAGTTGGGTAGATATTTGCATTGTCTCTGTTTCTTATGTCTGCTTCATTATTTGTACTTTCTTCGTTGCTCAGTTCTTGGAAATGTTCTCTCCATCTCTTTAATTGATCCTCTAAGTTTGTAATGAGCGCACCATTTTTATCTTTAATTGGTTTGTTTTGTTGTTCCGACTGGTTTGTTAAGTTCTTGATTATGCGATGCAATTCTCTCAGGTTATGTTGCTGTGCTGCTTTTTCTGCTTCTCCGGCTAAATTTTGTAGAAATTTCCTTTTATCTCTTCTTGCTGCTCTTTTTACTGTTTTCGCTATTTCTTCATATTCTCTTCTTGATGCCATCCTGTTGTTTATCATTTTCTTCATTTCACCTCTTCTTTTAATCAAGGCCCATGTGTTATCGGTTATCCAGATTTTTCTTTGTGGTTGTGAAATTCCAAGACTTTGTTCGCTTGTTTGGTTGTCAATTTCCAGAATCTCTTCCCAAGTGTATTCTCTATTATTTCTAATATTTTCTCGTAACGCCCTAACTATGTCAGCTCTTACTTGCGGATTTTTTAAGTTGTTTATATTTATTTTCTTCTTTCTATTTCTTCTGCCTCTTCCTTGTTGGCTTAGTTTCATTCTGAAGTCCCCAGTTAGTAATTCATGATCGCTGTGTATATCTGCTCCCCTTCTATTTCTCACATCTAACATTGATTGTTTCCATTTCTTGCTGATGCATATGTGATCTATCTGATTTCTTGAGATCCCGTTTGATGTCCATGTGTATTTGTGGATATCTTTGTGTGGAAATAGACTCCCTCTAATAAAAATAATTTTTATAATTAAATTTTCGAATTTATTTATTTATTCATTTGGTTATCCTAACCTTTTCGTACAATTATCTTATAGATACACAAATTTAACAGTAAACTTGTAAACTGTATAATTAAAATTATTTTTCCCATATTTCACAAATTTTTAAGATTATTTTCTCTAGATACTTAATCCATTAGGTAATTCATTAAACATTTTGAATCCATTGTATTACGAGAGAGCAATATGTTTTTAGTTCGTTCGTCTCTAAAAAATTTTACGCTGATATTAAATATATTTTTTAAATTATAGTTATGTATATAATATATAATCAGAACGTTCTTTATATCTTTTTGATTAACAGATAGCGATTCCCACGTAACAATTTTATTGCTATATGAATCTTGCGAACTCTTATAACACTGTTATAACAGTATTAGTGTTAATTTGATTGCTCCGCAATTGTTGCGAAACGTTATAAATACATACAAGCACTAAAATGGGGAATCCTATTATAAGGCATTGGATCAATTACTGTAATGTTGTTATAGGATTAGTATATATTTATATGTATTAGTTAACAATTTTTGAATAAATAAAAGAAAATATATTTTTAAATTGCATCTTTAAAATGTTAAATTTTTGAATTAATAAATAACATCAAATTTGATATTTAAATAATTATTATTCTAACTAAAAATTATACTTTTTAAGTTTTTTTTTATTTGGCAAATTTTTTTTTTACTATGTTTGTAGAAAATAATGGCCGTCTCAAAATATTTACTTAAAAGCACAGTAAGTTTATAATTAACATTATAGGAATACAGTAAAATAATAATACTCTACTGCTATTCTAGCAATTCTATTCTTATAACAACATTTTAACGCTTGTTATAGGATTACGCACTTTATGACGACATTGCTGTAGCACTTGCTAAAAATCCCATTATAACAACTCCCGAAATTGCTATAAGAACATTCTTATAGAAATATTAATTACATTATTCCCATAAAACATCATTATAACACTTTTACTGCTTAACGGAAGTCATATAGGAGTCTTATAGCACTAATTTTGTTTTCATAACAATAAAATGTTACGTGGGATTTTAATGCAATTAAAATAAAATTAATTGGTGTGTATCGTTTTACTTTAAGAATTACTCTCATAGCCTAATTTTGTAAATTTTGAAGCCCGAATTTGCTTGCTACATTAGACATAAATAAATTTGTTAAACATTATTCAAAATTAGTCTTTATAATACTATTAAATATTATTACTGCAGTTGAAAATGATAAGTTATTTATATTTCAATAGAAAGATACATCATAGAACCAGAAATAGCTTTTAAAATTAGTAATATCGTTGCTATTTACATTTTAGAATTGAGTCATCGTAAAAAATGGTTAACCATATTTTTTTTTAAATGTTTGAGTTCTAAGCGATCAAGGGAATATAATTAATTTAATTTTATTTAATTTTACTAGTAGCAACGGCCCATACTCACGCACGGTATAATTATTTAAATAAACTTTATCACAAAATTATATCTTAACTTATCTAAACCAACTCTCTTTCATAAAAGGAATAACAGACTTATCATTAGATAATAGATCACGTGGCAATTGGATGTGTTTACATTGAATTGCAATTGCATCTTCATAATATGTGCGATATATATTATATTGTATAGTATAACAAATAACAATATAATTAAAGCAAACAGCACCTATGGATCAGTAGTGGAATCAACACGATCCAAAGAATCCACTATTTGTTTATAAACAATGTTGCTAAATAACTAATTAATGAATTATAAACAATGTTGCTAAACTATGACTAGAACGATGTGGATTGAAGAAGAAAAACAGATAGATGAAAAACATGTGGAAAAACCTTCTTTATTTTTCAAATCAGCATTCAACCGAAGAAGACATCTAATAAAATTTCTAGCAGAGTGAATGGAAATATAACTCGCGTAAATGTTATCATTCCAATTTTTTTTTATCAGTTATTCAGTTCATCAATGTTTTGATATTTTCTATTTTGACAATTTAAAAAATTTATTTGTAGCAAATATTTGTTTATTTTAAAGTGTACCAAAAAAAATTATTTATTTTCATCATTGCTACATACTTAAATTTAATACATATAGACATTTTGACAATATTGTGAATTTTGAAAAAACTTTTCACTGTTTTAATTAATCCTACATTCCTACGTTTATTTGAAATAGTTTAGTTACCCTTCAATTTTATATGCAAAAAAATTTCACATTGGTAACAGTCGCTCTCTTTATGTAAGTGCTCAACTTCAATAACTATTTATTTAGACGGTGTTGTATATTTATGTTGACAAATGACAGGGCAACAATTCAGTGATTCAAGACAGTATTAGTGTAAGAGTTTGATTATGAACTTGGTAACATCGAACATTATATAAATTAGCCATATTTAATTTAAATATGACTTTTGAATTTTTTATGTTTTTTTTATTTTTAGTTTTTATTAAAACTGGTACCCTACCACAAAAACTAAAAAACATACTAATTTGCAATATGTAGGTATTTGCATAAAATTTTTCTTTTTATTTTCAATAATTTTCCTTCATTTTTTATTTTTATTTTAATGATTTCGCCGAGAAAAAAAATAATATGCGTTTATAGATATAATAATATATAATCAATAAAAAATCTGTTTTGAAAGAAAAATAACAAAAACATTTTGAACTCATCCAATCATCTAAGTATTTAATTTTTGTTTTACATTAGAGGCCAGAAGATTGGTTCAATGGATGATATATGAATAATATATCATAATAATCATATTATATTATATACCTACATATAATTGGCTATAATATTTAATAGGATTGATGAAGGTACCTATTTGTAGGTAAAAACGTTTTTTTTAAATTCATTTTTGGTGTACCTATACCTATCTCATTTATTATCAATTATTATTATATTATAAATGCATTCAGGTACTTATATGGGTGGATATTTCTAATTCATGTACAAAAACAAATCAAATTATTATAAAACTGACCAAATTGGAATAGTTGAAAAATTATGTTGCACTCCTTCTAACACGTAGAAAAAAGTTCAATATCAATTTTAGTTAGACGTGTATTAAAAAAAATTAATATAAAAAGGAGGCTTCCTTTTACTTCTTTCCTTTTATTTCTTGTGTAAATAAAAAAAATAACAATAAACAAAAAAACTGAAAAAAATTTGCTAACCCATTCAATGCATCACCGTTCTCGGTCTACGGTATACGGTTGCAAAAAATAACAAAACGTAAGCAAAAAAGAGAAAGATATAAGAGCTTAATATGATATTTATATTTATATATGCATATATAAATATTTTTATTTTCAAATTTTTCTAATTTTGTGATTTAGTTTGCTTGTTTTCTGCTGCTCTCCTATTACTATTGAACCAACGACGCAATCTCATATTTAGCAAGAAAAAAAATCAATTAAAAATAAAACAAAATAGTTTTATTTTTTTTATTTTATTTATCCTTTTTATTTTTTCATTATTATTATTTATTCATTAGCCAAAAGCAAAAACAAAATAATTATTATGACCATAAATGTAGGTAGTACATACATAAATTGAATAAAAAAATTTGCTGAAAGAGAAAGAAACATTGGAAGTAAATAAAAAAAAGAATAACAAAAATTATGTTTGGAAAGAAACAAAAAAATGCGCGTTTCAGTACCTATAATCAATTCCGATTTTAATTTTACACATTAGTCTATGGAAATGAAGATTGCTTGTATTATCATAATTGTTTCAAGTTATGACTATGAGTTGGTATTATATGTATATGTAAACACTTTTTTTTAATGCATTTCAATTATTATATTATAATTTATTATAGGGTTGCCACTTGGGTCCAATAATTCCGATTCCGATTCCGATAATACCAAATACACTTTTTTTTATACAGCGATATACTTTTTTTTTTTGAAATTTTTATTTTTCATAAATTTAATATTAAAATCAATATTTTTTTCAACAGTCTAAAAAAATTTAAAGAAAATAATTTTTATTCAAAAAATTTTGAAAATATATTTCTAAAATTGACATTTTTTTTTATATTTAAGTAGTGAAACTGAACTTGAAAAGAGTTTAAAAAATATGCTTCTACTAATTCAAAAAATTAGATCCGAACATATTCAAGTATTTCTTTTTCTAGGTTACATTTTTTCTGAAATTTATATGAAGCTTTTGTTAAGTGGCAACCCTAAAATTTTGACTTATAGTATATAATGTACCATCTAAATATCGTTTATTTACATATATATATAGAATAGATGCATCCAGAATCAAATTGATGAATAGTTTTATACTCTTCTAACATATACCCTTATAAAAAAATTCAATTTCAATTAGCTATGCTATCATAACTGTTCAAGATTATGTAGGTACATACATATGAACATGTAAACACCTTTTTTTTTTAATTACGTCCCAGTATATTTGATTTATATAATATATATATTCATATTCATTCAATATATAGAAACCACGCATCAATTTAATATTTGCTGCAAGTGTGGATTGTGGAATGAGAATTTCAAATTTTGTTTGTAGTTGTTGTTGTTTTTTTTTTTGCAAGATTATTTTATTATATGTTGTATGTGTATTGTATTGTTATAATTGTATTCAAAAAAATAAATCTTTTTCTTCTTTTCTGAGAGCCTAGTAATTCATCGTTTCACCAACGAACACACAACCCTATTTGTTTCAAGATATGATGATTTTTCATCCGGGCATGTTGTCGATGAAAATTTATCTCTCGTTGCAAAATCGAAGTATTAGCGAATATCAGAAAAACTTCAAATTTCCAGCAGCAGAAAATTCTATCAGAGCTGAATTGTATAAAAGATAACATTGAGCAAAACATTCTTAAAATTTATAGAATATATACTAAGTATTTTTCTTTAACAATAATATGGGTCTAGAAATATTCTATATTTTAAAGATTTGGGACTACAATATGGGTACAACACATTGGCCCAAACTAATATACTTCAAAGGGAAAACAACATTAGAAGCAAAATTTCTGACGTTAGTTATTGAAATAAAATTCGTTCAATCTACAGGAAGCACGAATACCCCAAGAGTAACGCCAAGTACATCAAACCATTACTTCCAACTCCGTAGACTAGTGCCAGTTCCTATGGAAAAGGATAAATATAATGAGGAAAAAAATTACATTATCGACACAGCTGCAAAAAATTGATACGCGAGCGCAACATTTACAAGAATTATCAACAAGAAAAGGAGGTATATCAGAAGGGATGTTCAGTAAATAATCAACGTGCAAAGGAGCTTATTATGAAAAATTTACAAACGTTCATAAGAAGACGTAGACGTTGTGTTTAAATAAATTTATCATAATGATTTTTGCATAAGATTGTTGTGAAATAAAAATAAAAATATTGAAAATATGATTTACAAATCCTTAAACATTAGGTCGAATATTGTTGAAATATTTCTAAAAAGTAAAATTTGATATTCTGAAATGAAATAATGTAAATCGAGTCAGAAAACTATATGGAATATTTCAACCATATAATTTGATTGTATATCACCATTTTGTTATATTTTTCACATTAATTATTGATATTAAGTTATCATTATAAGATGTGCATAGACAATTATTTTTTTTTATATAATTTTAAATCTATGGGATGAACGGCTACATGACAAAATTACATATGGACAAAATCACATATGAAAACCCCAACTGCTTTTACACAGAGATATATGATGCACAATTACGTACAATATTTTTTATAATAATTATTTGGAAAACTAGTATATATTGCACAGTAACATTGCCTTCAGAATAGCATAGGGTCGCTTTATTTTTAGTGAGAACCAGAACTCTCAACTATTTTTATAATTTAGTTCCCTTCCCTTATATCCCAATCAGAGTAATGAACCAAGTCGAACACTTATAAAGCTTTTTTTTGCCTTAGACGGGAATCGATCTGAGGCCCAACGTGTAAACGTATAATGATTATTTAATGTCGTACTGTAATAGTCTAATGATAATTTCATCCCATTGCTAATATGAAATCGTACTTTTCGTACTTGTGGTTTGTGGATGTTGTAAAGTGTTTGTACATTATTGCAGGAATTCAATTTGGTAAATATGAAAATAAAATGGAACTACGATTTTTAAAAAACCGGAGTAAAATATTTAAAAGATATTCGCCACATTTATTTTAGTATAATATACTATACTACAACTTATATATAAATTTAAATAAATATTGTGTCTATAATATACTATATTAACACTAAGCTAACAGTAAGTTAATCTTTATGCTTAAAATATTTATATTAACTTACATAGCAGCAGTCAAAAGAAATGATAGCGGTACTTCTTTCAAACGTGGTATCCCTTCTGTCCTTAATCAAAATATGTGCGTTCCATCAATTACCAGCATACCCGTATGCAATAGACTTAATATGTAAAATTTATATAACGTTTTATTGCCAAATTTTTCGCAACATTTTTTACAAAGTAATGAAGTTCCCTTCATTAGTAATTTTGTTCGAATTTTCGATGTACAATAAAACTTAGTTCTTGCCATAAAAAGTTGTTGTCCTGAAGTATTTTCAATTATTTGTTAATTTAATATTATATATCTAGTATTTTCTGTTTTCTTATCATGAATGAAAATATCTGAAGATGATGATTTTTATGGTTAGGTATTGAATTATAATTGGATCTAATTTGAACAGTTTAATTGCATTTACATAAGTATATTACATTTACGTGCATATATTATTTATAAAGTTGTTAGATTGTCTCTGAGAACATTTAATTTAATTTTATTTAATTTTATTTTTTCAACTGCACATAAAGATACAGTCAAAAGTTAGAACCCTTTTCCGGGTAGAATGTGGCTTAGATTTACGTCATACCGTCATACTCTTGTAAAAGAAGACAGTGAATTTTTAGAGATTTAGAGTTAATTGATCATCTAGCTAGAGTAAATCGCCATTTGATTGTGATTGAGCGAAATGGCTCAGTATAGCGAACAAAAATGATGAGCATTCGCGAAAGATTTAAAAAACATATCGGATGATAATATATCACAATAAGAAGGATTCACAAAACCAATAGTAAATCCAATCAATTTATCAAGAATACAACAATTTACATTGCTGCATTTTGCTTATGTCATGAAAACAGAAATAATTTGGTATAACTATTTTTTTATGCCACTTTACTTGATTACATTATGTGAAGTATTGTTTTAGTTTTTCCATTTCATTTATTTTGTTGTATTATGTAATTATTAGCTATTTTTTATAAATATGAATTTGTTTTGAAATACATTTTGTTACCTTGTCTGTTTTTATTCTTATTATATCTGCAAAACTAGCTGAAAAACTTCAACTTTATACTTGAAAACTTACAAAATATACGCAAATATACCAATGTATGTTGATTGTGGCATCAATGATGTTTTTATTAAACCCTTCAAAGAAGCACTTTAAATGACCGATGAGTACCTATTATAAGGAAAACTATCAAAAATAGTCTAAATAGAAAATACCTTCAAATTCAATGAATTTGGATTTAGCATTTATTATCTTGAATCAAAGTTGAAATACATACCCGGGTATGTTGTTATAAACGAAAAACATAATCTTAATGACAAATCAGACTTATATGTAAACTAAAGTAAAATAACTGTCTTTTTTATCATAATAAAATAAAACTAAAATTTCTTAAAACTAAATATTAAAAACAAAAAATAAAATAAAAGTAACGCAATAAGCTAAATAAAAAGAATCATAGGTGCAAATACATAGTATAAGCTCTAACTAAAATTGAACTCTGTAAAGCAAAAAAAAAAACATATTATAATTAGGCGAAATAAATAAATAAATAAATAAAATAAAATATTGTAAGTCAGTCAAAAAATTATCACGAAATCAAATGAAGTGTATCAATTACGTGGTGCCTTAGACTACTTAAAAAATTAAAATAAGACATTATCTTGTAACGAAATACCATCATCTTTTTTTTTTAAATTTTTCCAAATTTCAAGATATTAAAATTTTCTGTCTTAGTGAAATTTATAAACAGTTATATATTATGTATTTTATAGAATGTTAGATAATCGTTTTAATTATTTAAAAAATGGGATATGATTTGAATCATACTTTATTCATTTCAGTTCCAGAAAATTTGCATTTGAATGCCTATAGTACTGAATTCTATTTATTGTATCGCATATAAAACGTTCAAACAATCAAATTGTGCCAATTCTACAAAACAACGTATCAATTTTTATTTTTTATTTTTTTTTTAAATGCCTAGAGCATATTAAATATTAAGTGGACAACTATCAGAATAAAATCTCCCACTTCACTAACTCAGTTGCATTCTTAGATGTACTGAAAAAATAAAATGATAAATTTAGGAAATAATTTGAAAAAAATGAAAAATTAAATTTTGAATAGAAAAAGAAAATGGGAAACCTTAGAAAAATTTAAATTTTCTTTAAACATCTTGTATAATAGAAGATCAAATATGAATCTTCTGATGAATTGAATATTTTAGACATTGATTGTAAATTTTCTACTGGCTTAAAACAATGTTTTTTTTAATTTTATGATCAAACGGTAATTTTTTTTTTATAACTTTATTTAAGATGTTTTTTTTCAGGCCAGGTCTTTATATTATTTTTTTAATTTTTTTAATTTTTTTTATTTTGTATATAAAATAATTCAATAGTTAAATTTTTCTTATACATATATTAATTACATGAAGTTATTATAACTTCTAAATATTTTCTATTTTATTCCGTTTTTTTTTTTTAACATTTAATATATTTCATTTAACATATTTTATTGATTTTGTTTAATTTTGTGTTTTAAATTGTTTTTTTAGTTCAATAGCTTTAGGAAATTTATTATTTTTCTATATTTTTCTATAATTGGTTTAAAATATCTAGACTATTACTTTTTAAATATCTATCTCTATCAAACGGTAATTAAATGAGAGTAAATACAAAAACAAATCTTAGAAGTTAAAAACGTTTTTAAAATAACAATTAAAAGTCCTATAATATACGTATAAGATTGAAAATAACTCATCAAATTTAAAATCGAATAGAAAAAATGATTTCGAAAAATAGTAAACCTTAAGAAATCGAATGTAGCAAATCAGTTGGGTACATACATTTTTATTATATTAGTTAAGCTATAAATAGAAAGTTTAGCTATTATAATAGTCAAAGGTTGTTATTTTTTGCAATTTTTGACTATTATAGTCTACAAAAAGTTAACCATACAAAAACATAAGCAAATCTATTAATTCATCTGGAGCCTTTAAAAGTCTTTTTAACTTTTAAGATTTGTTTTTGTATTTATATATTATCATTTAATTACCGTTTGATCATACAATTGAAATAGCAGATGTCTAAAATAACAAATTCATTCAACTTGACATTTACCTAATCGATATTAACAAAAATTACCATAAAATAATTAATACGGAATTCAGTGTAAATATTTTTATCTTTACAGGTATTCATGCAGCAATAGATTACTAGAATCTGTAAGTGTCATCTCAAAGACTTTTATGAGAAATATCGTCTCTTAGTGAGATAGTTAATCAGTTCAACATTCAGTTCAACTATTTTAATTGCCAGATCATAATAACATTCTACGAAACTATAAAGCAGCTGGTCTTGCTAGAAGTAGAACAGTCTTAGAAACCATTCCACAAAGGAGTCATTATATATGATCCAGCAGTTAAAATGATCAAATGTTCAACCAATTAATCATAATATCATTCAGAGGAATGTGGAAGTCTATAACAGTGTTTGAGTTAATGGTTACTGATTCTAGAGTTCATGATGATACAAGTATAGTTTTTCCACATTTAATTAGTCGATAGGTATACCACAAAATTATAAATATTCGAAAAACGAAATATGCACGTTTCATTTTATGTTGTAAAAATTGAAATACCGTAGTTCTTGATGTATGAAAAGATAATTCTACCATAGTTACTGACAAGAACATAAAAAATTTCACATACAATAAAGTCTGTTATTATTATAGTAAAACAATGGTTACTACAGCATGAAATATGACCACAGTGTAGGACAATGGCAAAACAGTATATAAATCTGATCTGTCTTTGCATGGAAAAAAAGAATTTTAAAATTACATGGAATTTCTACAAACAAGTAAAGGGAGCTCCAATAAGCATCCCCCTTCATTCATCAATGAAATTTTGCTGGCCAGATTAGAGTCAAATTCGCCAACGAGACGTGGATAATATTTTTGCAAACTTATACACAGACTGCTTTTAACGCACTTCATGGTAGTACACAGTTTACCGTTATGGTAGATAGAGGAGGTCAATTACTGTTCTTAGATTTATTTGTAATATTTGTTCTTAGACCATGAATAACTTGAAAAATGCAAAAACGAGAGAGATCTACAAAACATTCCAATAACCAGCAGGTTAAAAAAAAGCAGCAATGTAACGCACAACATTAGAATGAACGCGCAAAAATGAAGGGTCAATTCAATGAAATAGGCCTTCCAACATTTTTAGATTGTAAGATTTGAATAAACCATAAATGTCACATTTTTTAGAAATTATTGTCATTTTCTTTTAGAACGATTCAATAAATACAGTTGAGAGAGAAAAAAAAAATTATTAACCAAAATGAAAATGTCCCTAGAAGTATATATATATCTACAGGAAACATTCGGATACTGACAGAATAATCCACAACACCTCCATCAACTCCTATCAACATTAGATAACATTTTTCAATTCCATGTTCCATCGCTGTTAATTATTTCTATAGTAGAAATCTACATGAAGCTTACGGACACTGACAAAGTCATCCCCAAAATCTGATGGTATATCAAAATAAGATAGCATTTACCCATCACATAAGCTATCGAATATTAACCCTTTCCATCTCTCAGATAGGTTTAATAAAAAAGACTAAGGACATATTTGAGACTGCGATATCAAAAGGATATCCAGACAAAACAATCACCATCTTAAGAGAGAGTAGAAGAGTATCATTGGGATTTACTGCGATGTCCTTTCCTCTCAGAGCAAAATTAATAAAAAAAAGGATTAGCCATAGTATAAAGCAGCAAAGACAATCATCTCAAAACCATTCTAAGATCAACTACGTATTGAATTGATGAAATAAAAAAATCAGGAATATACAAAATCACTTGTAGGCATTGCAACAAAATTTATATATAGCAAACTAGGAGAAGTATAGAACACCCAACTCGAGAAGCACCTCTAAGAAGCAGAAGAAGAAGAAAATTTAACAAAATTCAGTTCCAAAATAACAGACCATACCTTCCAAGAGAATCCCAGTATTCCCAAAGAAGACATAGTAATGGCAAATTGCATAAGAGATTCGAGGAAATTAAACTCAGCTCTCAGCTCTCAGTATCTAAATATATAAAACCAAAAATCACTTACTCCTGAATAAAAACCAGATCAATTGATATCCTTCATTGTTTAAATTCGTAGAAAAGCATAGTACAGTCAATAAAACCACCCCCATCTGACATTTTAAAGTTGAAAAGTATATTTTGAATTATAACAATATTTTGAACATGTAATAACAATGTAATTATTTAACCCTCTAATACCTGTTCTATTTCATTGGAAAAAAATCATCAAACCACTGCAAAAAAAGGTCTAATTTCCAGCTGATGTCCAATAAAGATAGAAAAGACGATTTTAGATTTATTTCTTCAGTCAAATACAGAACACTGAAGAAGTCTGCAATTAGTACATGAAACACGCATATCTGTATGATAAGCAAATTTAGTAAAATTAAAAAAAAAAAAATAATTCCAAACCATCTTGTGAACTCAATTCGTGACATGATCTCGAAAAACGAATTTATTATAATGAATCAAAACAATACGTCACAAAAAAAATATAAAATGAAAACGGTTTATAACAAGGAACAGTTAATTCTCCTATACTGTTTACAATTTATACTATAGACTTACTAGAAAATTTAAATAAACTAAAAGGCTTAAATTCAACGCTAGGGTTTGCAGATGCTATCATACTTTATTCTGCAAGATATTCTGTAGAAACGATCTAAAAAAACGTTCAGAAAATGTTCAACCTTAAAGTAGGTTATTAAAGGTTTGGATACTTAAAATTAATACTAATAAGTGCGAAACAATTTTTTTTCCGCAATGCTGTGGATAAAACCAGCTGCAACATTAAAAAAAATAGGAGAAATTTTAAAATAAAAACGAGTAATGGTGAAAAATTAGTGAAGTATTTAGGTATAAATTTACACCGAAATTTAAAATTTACTGATCAAGTAAATTATATTCTAACAAAAGACAATAAAGCCTTTATGGCGGCCAAAAAATTATTTTATAACAAAGATATTAACCCTAGAGTAAAAATAATTGCTTATCAATCACTTATCAGACCAATATTGGCATATGGAGCACCTATATGGTTTAATATAAGTGCTAGCCTAATGGAAAAAATAAGAAGGTTCGAGAGAAAATGTATTAGAGCCTGCATTAACAAAACGCGTAAACCTGAAACAGATTTCCAACACTTTTATTCAAATAAATATATATATAAAGAAGCTAACATTGTTAGGTTTGACAATTTTATAATAAAATTGATCCGAAACCACATTGATCGCTCGCTAAAAACTTCGGAAAATGGATTAATATCCAAAATATACTATCATAACGAGGAATATATTCAGTATAGTATAAAACGGACTTTATTGCTCCTGAGCACTTAATATATATAGATGCAAATGGTTTTATGTAAAACCGTGAACATGTGCCCCTATTATATCATTATAATAAGAGTGCCACATGCAAAATCATTGATTTTAATCCCAATATTTTGGATAACTCGATCTTTAAATACGATATGTTTCATTCCAAACAATGACAAGCATATTGTAAGAAAACATTGGTGGTTAGCAAATGCATACGTGTAGAAAAAAGCAAAATACGGTGTTCTGCTTCTTTCTCTCTCTCTAGGTTTAGATAGTTTAAGCTAGTTTAAGTTTAGTTGTAGTTTTTCTAATAATAAGAAAAAAAAATTGGACAATTTTCAAAAATAATATAAAAAAAAATGGGGAAATATATATTGGTAAGGAGAGCTTACAATTCTTATCTATATTTTAATCAAAACAAAAATGTACACTGACAATAATTAGCTAAATAAAAAAATGGAAAAATTCATCTCAATGTCCACCAGTACAACCCAATGCAGTTACGCACACAATAATTTGCGATTTGTGACGAATTTGTGACGATCTTAAACGAGTTAAATTAATTAACGTTCTTTTTTTTTAGTTATTATCTATTATATTATTTTATGTTATTATCTACCTTCCTGATGTTGCATTCTCAGATATATTAGATTATTATTATGATAGATATATTTGATTTAAGATTAAATGTTAATCTTATTTTCCAAATCCATATTTTATAATTGTACATTAAGACTTTTCAAAATAATAAATTTTAAGTAGTTGATTAAAATTTCAACATAAGACTATTTATTATCTTACTAGATGTACTGATATCAGCACCTAATATATAAAAAAAAAAAACAAAAATATTTCTCCCTTTAACCATAAATAAAATTTAATATTTAATATTAATAATCCAACCTATTATACAACTCTTCTAGCCATTATTATTAGCCAATTTAAAGGATTTTATAAATCCAATAATTTCAAAACATTCAAATATATCGACTTATCTTATTTTTGATATCTTCTAAGAATGAATATTATGTCACATGGCTTACTCATTCATCTACAATTCATATATAAAACATTTCTAATAAGATTGAAAACAAGTACAAAATTACTTGAAGCGTAAAATAAAAAAAAAAAAATAAAAGAATAAAAACTTTTAGATCCTTTTATTATTATTACTATTATTACTACTATAAAATGACGATATATTTGTATAGTTTAAGTATTGTAGATAGAAAAATAATAAAAAAAATAGAAAATAATAATTTTAAGTTAACTTTTGAATTTTAGAATCAGTGAAGAGAAATCTTAGAGGAAAACAAAAAAAAAAAAAAACTTCATTAAATTTCTCCTTGAAGAAATTTTCTTTAAGTTGATCTCAAAGAGGATAAGAAAATTATTTTTAAAAAAAAATTTGTAAAACTTCAATTTTTTTTTTTTACATTATTCCTGCTTTTTTTTTAAGTTTTAAAAACTAACACAAAAAAAAGGAAGTGAAACATTATAGTTCAAAAGTGTAATTGGAAAACAATTAAACTTTGTTTAATTTCACTCCCATATGTGATAATGGCTTTTTAAAAAAATAATTTTCAATTTTCATTTAAAAACTTCAATTAATCGACTTTAAGTACACTGAGTAGTAAATTTAATTTAATATTTTTGAACAAAATAAAATAAAAATAAAAAAAAAAATGCTTTTATAATAAATTATATTATATACATTTAGATGATCCCATGATAATTTTCTATGTAAAGTTTTTATTCATTAATGAAATTATTCTAAATTGAGGGGGTTGCAGAATAATAATTATAAACTAATAAATTACACTGTAATCGAACCTTCAAGTACAATAATGTACATTTTTATTTTCAAATCAGCTACAGACGTTGAAGGTCACATTTTGACAACGATTTACTTTAACGACAAGCTTAACTTTAAATCACATTTTTGTAATATTATCAATAAAGTTAATTCTATGCTAGATTTTGTTAAACGTTGGTCAAAGGAATTTAACGATCCCTACGTTCTCAAATCTTTGTATCCTAGTTTCATTAGACCAAATTTGGAGTATGCTAGTCAAGTTTGGTCACATTCTATGATGTTCATATTAATAGGATTGAACCAGTGCAAACAAATTTTTTAAAATTTGCTTTACGTAACTCCAATGGTCAAATCCATTAATTTTACCTCCATATGAGAATAGATTGAGCTTAATTCATTTAAAAACTTTGAAATTAAGACGAGAAGTGGCGGATGTCAATTTTCTTACTGAAATTATTAAAGAAAACATTGCTTCTCCTCAGATTTTGAATAACATCAACATTAATTCAAATAATCGCTTACGAAATACAAACTTCTTTACATTAAGTTTCCATAGGACCAATTATGGCAATTATGAGCCAATTTATAGAATGCTACTAATTGATAATAAACAAATAAACTATATTGACTTCACACTTTCGAAACAGACTAAAAAAATTAAATTATATTACTAATATGTAGTAATTAAAATATGCGTGCAATTTATTTCAATGTATTTTAACTAATTCTAAGTTGGATAAATTTTAATTTGTAAATTGAATGTGTTATGTTGTATTGTACAAAAAAAAAAAGTAATAATTGTAATGAAGCTTGAGCTAAACTAAATAAATGAATAAACACGGGGTTGAATATGCCAAATGCAATAAATAGTTTGTAATGACTTTGATTACGAGTGGTTTATCTCCCGTAAAAGATCTAAAATATATAAAATTTAAAAAAAAATATCTGTGGCCTATTTCATAAAAATTAACAGGTGACAATTTTGTAAATTACAAATTTGTAAATCACAGGTCGACAATTGTAAAATTTTTGCTTTAAAATAAAACTGACAAAATTGTAAATTGTCAATTCCTGTTTCATAAACAAAGGTAAAATCTTCAAAATTAGTCAAGGTTTGTTTGTCCACAGTAATTTTTATGTCAATTTTGTTATGAAACCAAAAATAAAATTGTATTTTACAAAATTGTTATAATTGTCGAACAATTTATGACACACGATTTCAAATATGTAAAATTGTAAATTTCATTTTTCAATGCATTATAAAGGTGCTACAAATTTTATCGATTGAAATAACTTCGATAAAATTTGATTTTTTTTTTTCGACTTTATTTCATTTTTAATTTATTTATTTTAATTTCATAATGAAATAAGTTCGAGAAATTTATTAAAATTAAAAATTACATAACTTCGACAAAATATTGTTAATTTTAATATCGAAGTTATTTCAATGAAACTTGTTTAAAAAAATTTTTGATAATAAATAAGTACTTATAGCTTTGTTGTTAACGTTGCATTTTATATTATTTTATATAGATAATAACTGTGGCAAAAAGGAATAACAGTATAAGTCGAGATATGCTCAAATTTACATTTTGTATGCATCGTTTTCTCCGTATTCGAATACATATTGTCACAAATTTTGGTGCAGTTCCGACAAGTAGTTTTGCAGATATGAGTCCGACTCTAATAGCATATCTCGCTTTAGATCTTACTTACAAATGGAATAACACCACATGTCTAGTTGTATGGTTTTTCCAAATTGTAAAACTTTGCGTTCTAAATTTATTTCATAGAACATATAACAATATAAGTCGAGTTATGCTATTATTCTAAATTGAAATTTCAAATTAAATTTTTCATAAGTCGAGTTATGTTGTTATTCCATTTTGCTTTATGTTATAAATAAAAACATATATCGAGATATACTCTTTTTCCAAAAGACAAATTTCAAAATTTTAAAGTGTAACTATAGATATGCTTTTATTCCAATTTTAGTTTTTAAAATATTACAAACATATGTCTAGGTATGCTATTATTACGCGTGCAAATTGAAAAAGATATTCTATTATAGTGGGCTGGAAATATTGTATCTTGAAAACAATATTGTTTTTAGTTTAGTATTAATATGACAATTGACATTTATAAGAAAAAAAAATAAATTAATTTAGGTAGTGAAAAAGTTTGTGAAATTATTATTTAACAAAATGTCTCGTGCACACAAATTATTAGAAATGGCTCAAGAAATCATAAATAGCAAATTGAAGGCAGATAACGATAATGATAGAGGAAATAAATGTCGTAATATTCGTAAAGGTAAATATTTTTTTGCGAATTTGATAGTTTTTAATAGAATGAATTTTAGTAGTGTTTATTATTGTAAAACATGATTTTTGTTGGTCCACTGTTTACACTAATTAAAAAAGAACAAGAATGTCATCATAAGGATGTTGAATTGGCATTTAAATCGAAACTAGATGACAAAACTTCAGCAAAATCTAATTTACATCTAAAAGTTTACACATTTGACTTACAACAATGCCTGCCAACACCATTTTTAAGAACATCAATTTCATTTTATAAAAGGCAGTTATACACATATAATTTAACGATCCATGATTGCGCCAACAATCAGCCATATTGCTATATGTGGCATGAAGCAGAAGGCCGAAGAGGCGCCAATGAAATCTCATCATGCCTATTTAAACACATTAATTCTCTGCCTAAAGATGGAAGTATTGACACTTTAATATTTTATAGTGATGCGTGTGCAGGGCAAAATAAAACTCATACGTAAGTTCAATGTTTGTTATTCTTCTTCAAAATGCCCCCTATTTGAAAGAAATACATCACAAATTTTTAATTCCTGCTACAATAGAAAGAAAGAAGAAAAAAACATTTATAAAAATTCATCATCCTCATGACTGGTTGTTCGGTTTGTTGGTACAAAAAATACATTCATTGTAGAAGAAATGGGAGATAATATTTTCGACTTCGGTAATTTATCAAAGGATAAATTTAATTGAAGGAAGTGCAATGAAGGTGGTGAAAAGTTTGTTTGGCGGGATGTAAAATGGTTACGCTATACGCAAAATAACTTGAATTGAATACAAAACATCATTAAATGAAGAAGAACCATTTAAAATACTAAATATAAGAAAATTCGGTATAAATATCATAAATGAAGGAGATATAAAAAAGATTGATTGTCTACCTTGAATTTCAAAAGAAAAAAAAGCTGACTTATTATCTATGTTGCACCTGATGGATACCATATATCGTGATTTCTACAAAAATTTAAGTGTTAGTAATATTCGGAATATCGATCCTGATATAGTCGAAGACGGAATTGATAGCCTTGAAAACTAACACTGTAAAAAAAAATACTTTATAACTTAAAAAATTAATTAATATAAATATATAAAATTGTTCTCTCAATTACTATTCCTAGTTTTCATACTTTTTTTATTACGATTTTGTTATATTTTACTTAATTTTTATTTTAATTACACAACTGAACTTAATACAAGAAATTTGTTATATATTTTAATTTAATTATTATGTTATTTGAAATTTCTTATATTTTGTTAAAATAATAAAAGTATAAATAAAAAATTATTTGGTTAATAAAATCCTTAAATCTTATTAAGAAGAGTTGACCTTTTTATTAAAAATAATAATTTCAGAGTTTTTTCCAAAAAAATATATAATTATAATTTATTTTATTACATTGTGTTACTATGGAAAAAAATATTAACTCGACTTATATGAAATGACTTACAAAACAGCATTTTGGAATAGTAGCATAACTTGATATAAGTCCACTTAATTTTAAAAAAAACATTTTGGAATACCAGCATAACTCGAGTTATGTTCATCTTTAATTATTTTACCAAAAACGAATAACAGTATATCTCGGTTTACACTTTGCTGAAGCCACGAAAATTACAACATCTAACATCTGAGAATTTCAAATTCTTAAGGAAATCAAATTCTATAAAATGCAAAAGGAAATTTGAAAAAATGTTTGTAAACATTTTTCAAATTTCGTTTATAAGTTTCAAATTGCTGTAGTGAAAAACTGAGAAAAACGAGTTATTCGTATTCCTTTTTGCCATCACATGTTGTTTTTAATAAAATATTTGTCAATAAATACACATGACAATTTTATAAATATTATAATTTAGAAAATTGTCATAACAAATTTTGTTATTTATAATTTACAAAATTATGATGAAAAATTTTGTAATTTATAAATTACAAAATTTGTCATGACAATATTGTCACCTGTAGATTTATGTATAAAAAAATGTCGTACAATCGCGACAATTTTGTAAAATTGTCACCTGTCAATTTTTATGAAATAGGCCACTGAATGCAAAATACAAGAATTTACTTATAAAAGTAATATAACAGTGACATGACAGTAAGATAGAAGCTCAGTTAGGAAAATGTTAAAAAATCTTGTATGAATAGAATTATGCATTTCTAGAAAACGTTTTAACAATGTAGATAGATACCACCAACTGTAAAAGCTTATATAATTTTTTGACATAATTTTACAAAGTAAATTTAAAAAGATTTTAAAAAATTTAAGACGGCAAGACTTTAAAAACAATATATTTTTTTTTATTGTTTTGTTTTCAAACTCGAGCTTCACTTTGATGAAAATGTGTACGAAAATGTGGACAGTGAGTTTTAAGACCGACTTTATAAAAAAATAAATAATAAAATGTTTTATAGATATAAAAATTATAATTTTTTTTTTATTTGGTTTAATTTTCTTGTCAGTAATAGTTTTAGAGTAGTGCAATTTATATTTGATAATCTAGAACGAGTAATTTTTGACGAGTATATGTATTTATCAAATATATACAGTAGATGAACAGACAATCTTTGAATATAATCATGGCAAGCAGAAAAAAGCCTGACCACCCTCCTTCGACAAAGGATCTCAACATAGTACTGATAGCTCTAAAGAAATGAATGGAATAAGATCAGAAAAATATGGAATAAGCCTCACACTGGCCCATATTTTTTCAAGCATATAGACTCTACAAACACATATTTTCAGGCCGAAGAACTCTGTGTGTTAGAGAATTTGCAAAGAAATTATACAAAACATAAAGTCTACATTATCTCGGACAGGAAAGCAGCAATATTAGTTATTAATTCATATACTATCACATCAAAGCTAGTATGGGATTATAGAAGTTATTTAGAATTACTAACAACTCCGACAAACATAAACCAAGTCACAATAATGTGAATACAAGGACCAAGTCCGTTTTGTTCTAGTAAACACAGCTTCTTCTGAGCACAGCTAAGATGCAATTAAAAGCAAAAAGCTGAGGATTTCTGTTCTTGTATCCAGGTTTTCTTTTTAATCTATTAGAAAAAACCTAGGGTGTAAAAACCAATTTATTCTCGTATTATTTATGATAAAACTTAACTTAACTAAATCTACCAAAACCTTACTAAACCTAACTTAAACTGGTTAAATCTAGTTAAAACGAGAAAAAAATATGTATTTGTAATACTTAGTACTAATAATATGTGTTTTTCAACCACCAATAATGGTATGAGAACCACTTCACATCACAATCTTTATAGGTATGAAAAGCACAAGCTTTATAGGTATGAAAACACCATGACATGTCTGGAATGGTTAAATCTGGGTCGTTTGAGAAGAGTTCAAGTCTTCTGGAATGTTTATCAATAAGACAATGGCCCGTAGTGATCCCTACCATAGTGCTGGTGTCACACCTTTTCAAAGATAGTGGATTAAGCGAGCGCTTCAGGTTCAGCATAGCTCAGATTGGCTTGGTGATTTTGTCTACTTGAACATCTGAAATTGGAAGTTCTTGTTAAATCATTGCGAAACTATAGATTTCTACAATAGTAGTCTCTCTAGGAAATTGATCTGCATTACAAATATCCAGAGCCTCACTGTGTCCATCGTAAAGAGAACTGCGAATTAAATTACAGCCTGTCAGTCTTTGAGTATACAGATATTTCTAACAGATAATGATCTGGATCTCAGCCAGTTTAAGGTTTCGTTTTTGGCTATCGCCTCTCCCTGAAACCGTGCCTGCACAGGACACTGCAATACTATGTTAGGCCTTTTGTATTTCATAATAGATCAATTGAGGTTTCCACAGCGAGTTGGCTTTAAGTCTGATTGCATTCTGAATACCATCTTTTTACCATAGTGTATCCAATGACGGGTAGGAGTTGTTGAAGAATTGGATGGAGGATTTTGCTAAGAGTTTGAGGCTTATATACCAATATTGAGTGCTGTCCACCACACTACAACCTCATACATTAGTACAGGTCTGACAACTACTGTTTGTAGCCGGTGGACAATCTGAAACGACATTCTTTCAAAAATTTTTAATTTGTTGCTAATTTTATCATCTCAACTTTTTCTTATGTTAACATAAGCGGTTATATTTGTTGCCACAGATCATTTGACTAATAAAAATATTCCTGATTTGAATCGTGTTCATACAAAGATTTCGTAAAAACATCTTTCAACTTGATTGTCACTGTAAATAAAAATGGAAATATGATTGTATTATGAAAGTGAAGCTATTCTAGAAATTACTGAAGATTTGCAGATTCGACAGCTTAATCGTAAATACAAGAGAACAACCCACGTAACAATTTTATTGCTATAAGACAGTTGCGTACTCTTATAACACTATTTTAAACAGTCTTTTAGTAGTATTAGTGTTAATTTTAGTGCTCTGCAATTGCTGCGAAAGGTTATAAATGCGTTATAGCACTAACATGGATAATCCTATAAGGTACCGGAGCAAGTGCTGTAATATTGTTATAGGATTAGTATACATGTATTAGTGTATATGTTTTTATTTTGAAATGATATTCATTTGAAATAATTTATGTTATGCGAGAGTGAGAAAGGTATTATTTTTTATTTTCAAATAATAATTTTATGGAGTTTATATTTATTTCCTGAGAAAGGAAGATAGATATTAGTTAATAATATAAAAAATGTCTTACTAATAAATAATAATGTTTCGGTCAAAAATAATTGTATTAATATTTATAATTATTGTGAACAAAATGCAAAATTTGGCTGGGAATGAAATTTCATTGACATTTATTATAAAAATACTTCGAAAAAATACATTGCCTTTCAAAAATAACCAATTTTTAAATAAATAAAAGAAAATATATTTTTAAATTGCATCTTTAAAATATTTAATAGTGTATGTTAATGAATAACATCAAATTTGATATTCAATTAATTATTCTTTTAAGTAAAAATTATATTATTATAGGAATACAGTAAAATAATAACACTCCTACAGCTATTCTAGCAATTCTATTCTTATAACAACACTTTAACTCTTGATATAGGATTACGTACTTTTAGATTTATAAAAATATTGCTGTATATCACTTGCGGAAAATCCCATTATAACAACTCCCGCAATTGCTATAAGAACATTCAAATTATTCCCATAAAAACATCATTATAACACCTTTAGTGCTTATCGGGAGTCATATAGAAAGTCTTGTACCACTAATTTTGTTTTTTATAACAATAAAATGTTACGTGGGAACTTATGTGATGTAATTGACCGTTGAACTATTTTGAAAAGCATATATGTTATCCTAGAATAGTTTTTTAATTTTTTTTTAAATTGAATCAAAGTTTTTTATTTATCTCACTGCCATCACTATAACAAATTATCTCAGGTGTTTTTATAACTTTTTATATTTACAATCGAAAAATTAGAGATCAGATTTATTAATGAAGTTCATTATAAAATTTATTTCCCAAACAATATTGAAGTTAAGAAGAAAAATAATATACTTCTCTCAATTGTGATAACTTTGAGGAGAGTCCTTGAAATCAAATTTTAATGAAATAATAATGAAACTATATTGTAAAAAATATATATATATATATAAAATATTGGGTTAAATCATTTTTGTTCTCATTTTATTTCCTTCCGTCTCTTTCAATTTTGATTTTTTTTTCTAAATTAATCTTTATTAAATAATAATGTCAACTACTCTTTGTTTCCTCTCATATATTCTGTAGAAAAAAAAGGCAAATAATGTTGGGTAATGAAAGAAAAACGATGAAAGAAAATTTGTTTTTTAAAAATATTTTTATGTCATGCAAGCCAAGAAATTTTCATAAAGTTGAAAATATAAAGTAAGACCAGGACTAAACTCGACAAACGTTTTTAACGTTATGCACTTATAAAAAAATGTTTTAAAATTTGAAATTTCATACACGGAAATTATAGAGAAATGAAATATTTTTGTAGATAAATCTAATTGACGTATTCCGAAGGGAACATCAAAAGATGCATTAATTTTGGATTTTAAAAACATCATAACAAAATAACTTAATTTGTTCATCTAGCTGCAATTTCAGAGAACATGTCGTAGCAGTCAAATTAGAATTTAATGAAAATATTTTTAATTCTGTGGCAACAATCCATGTTTTATTAATTATTTGTTAATATCTAAGAAGTCTAGTTTCTATTCAAACGAAAATGTAAGTTGATAAGATTTCAGTCACTGTAATCCTCCTAGCAATAAATTGGATAAAGATTGGATTAAATTGCATAATATTATCATGAACACTATTTTAAATTTATGTATTTTTTCACAGCAAATTATGATATTGTTACAATAAATGAAGATGATAATTTAAAAATACTTGGAGGTTTTTGTTCTGCTAGAATAGTTAATACAATGAAGAAATGTGTTACAAAATATACGAGTGGTAATTGTTGTCAAATCACTAATGATTCGGAATGCGAGTAAATCAAAATATGCTCTGGAATGACTATATTTTTGATACTGCGAAAAGCGCCGCAAAATGTTTTCCATTTCAAAATGTAACCCATTATTTGGGGTTAGGCATATTTTGAATCTGTATATTTGCTTAATATCTATAAAGCCTACATATGACCCGGAGTAAAATTCGAATCTATTGGTGGGTGTCTTAAAGACAGCTATTAACTTGCTTGGTAGAGTACAAAAAGCCACCGTTCGGTTCGTAGATGATGTAAATGTTTCATCATCACTTGTACCACTTGGTCATGGTTGTATCGTTGGAGCACTGACATAGGTAAGGCGCTTGACAGAATTCTTCATAGTATCATATTAAAATTATAGGCTTTTCACCGCATATAGCCTTAACTGGTTTGAGTCTTACCTCTCTTCTCGGGAATACTCAATTTTGTTTAAAGCTGCGGTTTCTGACCAATAATCAGCGTCTTCTGATCTTTCTCAAGGTAATCACATAGGACCCCCCAGTTTAATAGTTTCAACAATTGATACTTCTAAAGTGATCACTTTTTCTAATTTTTTTAGTTTTGCTGACTCAAAGATTTTTACTCCTATATCTTCCTCATCGGATTGCTTAAACCTACAAAACGATATTAACCACTTCGCTTCAAAGAATGAACTTCTTGAATGGACTTCTAAATTCCAATTCCTTACATTTTCTAGGAGAAATTCCACTCGGACAGTTTGGTTCAACTACCAACTAAATGGCTGTTTGCTTTCAACAACGAATTCTATTATAGACCTCGGATTAACACTTGACCCTAAAGTGACTTTTAAGCTACATTATGATAAAAGAGTGAGCAAAGCAAATTTCTCTTTAGGTTTAATTAAAAGATGGTCTAAAGAATTTTCTGATCCCTCCCTCACGAAATATCTTTATCTTACATATGTAAGGCCTACCCTTGAATATGCTAGTCAAATGTGGTCTCCCCATTACTTGACTGACATTAATCGAATTAAATCGGTTCAACAAAAGTTTTTACATTTCACTTTGAGTAACTTTTCGCGGAATGATCCATTGCGACTTCCACCTTATTCCTACCGTGTTAAAGTCATTGACTTACAGTCGTTGTCTGATCATCGAGTAATTGCAGATATCTCTTTTATTCACCAGATCCTTTCGTGTATGACGCTAGCCCCTGAAATTTCAAATTATTTAGTTGAAATATCCAATCGGAATAATTTCAGAACCGTTGAGTTGTTCCACATTCCCTTCCATCCTACTGAATATGGTAGATTCGAGCCAATCACTAAAATGTTCCGTGAAGTAAATTCTAACTCTAGTTTTTTTGATCTACAAGTACCTGTTTTACCTGTTAAACGATACGTTTTAATGTACGTACAACTAAGCCTGGATAACAATTGTTGTTCTTTTTAGCTTTGATCCTTTCGGCCTAACTTTCGGAAGTGTTTTTAATAAATGTATAGCTATTAACATAGGTATTAACTTATGACTTTTACCCTTCTACTAACAGCATGTATCTGGTTTAGTTTATTTTTAGATTTTTCTAATCAAAGGTGGCGGTGTTTTACTAACCCTACTGGATGATGAATTATTGCACAATTAAATGAAGCAAGCCTTTGTCCAGTAATAGACGTCGGATGTACTTGCTTTAAGCATAAATCAGATAATAATAACTAACTTTATTTTATAGATATCTCGTAGGAGTAAACACATGCTCGGAAGAACTAAGATCACTACTTCCGCCTCTTAGCCAATTCCGTCGAAGATCGCGAGAGGTGGAAAATATTCACCCCTACACCGTAAAAATACCAAGAATGTTAAAGGCTGGTTATGGCAATTCGTTTATAATTAGAACTTTTAGAATATTGCACTACAAGCATTCACAAGAAGGGGTAATTTTATTTTTTTTTATTTTCAAAAGCCAACGATACGAAAGTATAAAGGTTTCCCTGACGTATGTTTTGGCTAATAATATAAAAAAAATGGTGGGATTTTGCAATAAAAGACGAAATTAATAAAAATGGTAAATAATAATTATCATTGCGGTTTCAACGATATCATGTTTGAAATAAAATACAACAATATAATTAACAGTATTAAAATTAGATTTATTAGAACATATAGCAATTCACCAATATTACTTATGCCAACTCAATTACTTTTAATATTATGTAGCCAATACATCCTTTTTCTGTCAATACCACGGCTTCCTTTGATTTTACCATGAACGATTGATCGGAGTATCTTGTATTTTAATTCTCGTATCAAATGCCCAATGTGGAAAGCTTTTCTTCTTTTAATGGTTAAAAGCAGTTGTTTTTCTTTGTTGTGCATCAAAAATGCATTAAGAGAAAAAAAAATTGAATAACTAATCCTAATGCAACAGTAATTGGTTCAATTGATTATTAAAAAAAACTTCTTTCAAACTATATTTAGTGACAAGTCAAACGATCTAAATTAAATACAGATTTTATTATAATTTTAACATCCGGTTTTGGTCTGACTTTAAGTGGCTTTTGACTTTAATCTGATTTTTATAACTCACTGTGAAATCTATGAGTTTTAAGACTTGTCATATTGAAACTAGGAGCTGTATAGGTTGTCGAACAATTTTATTACTCCTTTCACTTTAATTCATAATTTAAAAAATTATAGGTTAATATCTGAAGTTGATGAAGCCCATGCAATTTTTGAGCTGCATATTTGAAATAGTATAATTTTTACTTTCATATAATTTTTTTATATATTCTATTCATATACTCTTTAATTGTTAAATACACTATAACATTATCATCAGTATATGGATTAACTGAGAATATTATATATTGTAACCATTTATAGTACTAGTTGTGTTCTAATTTTTGAGAAAAAAAATCTTAGAAAAAAATCTTACTTAAATGGTATAAGGGTATCTTACATTCTTCCTTTAATTTTATGTTGAACAATACTATAGTAAGATATGTCTTTACTAAGCACCACATTTGGTTTAGATTTAAAATTTTTGGTTGATTGAATTAGTTCAAATCTCATAGTTTGATTATTAAAAATTGCAAGCCTATGTTTTGAGCGAACGCCTGTTATTTTCGTAAATTAATTAGAAATTTCAGAATCAGGCAACCTAGAAATATTTATTGCTTTTGCGAACTGTCTCATAACTGTTTTACTTCAGGCAAACTTCTAGGCTTTGAACGTAATATTTCTTTCCAATGTGTTACTATCAAAAATACCGATAGTATAAATATTTTAGGTATGCGCGTGAAACAAAAAAATTTAATGATCATAAGATTGATATGGCGAAGCGAACTGCCAAGTGTTTGAACTATTTATGTCTTATTTTGCAACCCCTTAACATCTATAAATCTATTATACGTCTCAAGATAATATAGGAATATATAGTTCACACATTTGGACTGGTGCACCTCTTATAGCCTTAGGCTACCTTGACCGCGTTCAAAGTCGTGCTATTCATTTAATCGGTGACCCAAATGTAACTGTGACTCCATAGATGTAAGCAGATATTCAGCACCACTAAAAAAATACCGTACAGTCCTTTTAAACTATTCCCACGCGAAACAAGAGGAAACGAAAGTACCCACCCCTAGACTGTTGCAATCACAACATAGCATTGAAGCTGGTTACGAAAATTCGTTCATAGTTCGAACTTAATGAATTTATTTTTTTTTTTTATACATAGCCAAAACACTAGGTTTGTACCTTTTATACCGATTGGTACATTTAGCTAGGGTGGGAAAGGAAAGTTTGGGAAGGAGGATGGTAAAAGGATGGTATTGTTGGTTAATGTTCGTCTTGAATCTATTTAGCTCATATATATAGAATTTGTCATATTTTGGGAACACATAAGATGGAATTTGGTTCCACATTCGGGATGTTGAGGTTCCACATTCGGAATGTTGTTCCACATTCGGGATGTATAAACGAATTTCAATAACTTGTCTTTTGCCATCTAGGGATTTCAATGGTGTAGGGATGAGTACATGCTTTCCTTCGTGTTTCACGGGGGAAACGCTTAAGTGGAGGTAAAATAGATTTAATTTCTACTGAGCATGTGCCAATGCCTACGAGATATCTATAAAAAAGGGAGAGAGCTCCGACTATCCGACGATGTCCAAGAGGAGCTGTCACATTTGGGACGAGTCATTGATTAAACGAATAGCCCATTTTTAAATAAAATTTTCTCTGCTTCTACATTTAACATACAATTTAGAGAAAGTTGAAGGAAATATTAATACATTTGTTCCACAACTGCTTAACTATTTCTGTAAACAAAATAACCATCTATTTGTGTTAAAGTTACCAATTCCAAACAAATATAAGCAAATTCATATTCCTGTGATAAACCATATCAGTGTTCTGACATTCGATCTACTCTTTCTGATCTCCTGATCGAACCGGTTAATTTTAAATGGATTAGGAAAAATAATTTAACCTGTAATAGTCCTTAGATAGGAGTTCCATCGTACAACGAAAAGCTCTGGTTTTAATTTTTAGTTAAGAGTTTAATAACTCACTATTGTTCTTGATATCTCCTTCTCATTACTTTGTATTGCCTTGTATCCAAGAATCTACATAATAGTAACACTGTGCTCTTTTGCTAACTGAATTTTTCCAAAATATCTCACAAATCTTACAAATTTTAGATTCCACTAAATATTTATTATTTTTTTTATTGTTATAAAAATATGTGCTTCATTCTATGGCAATTACAAATTCTATAATAATTCAACACTGTTATTTTTAATTTTTTTCATTTATTTATTCCTTCTCTGTCTCTCTCTCTTTTATAATAACAATAATATGTTCTTTTCACTACCATTTTATATTTTTCTTTATTTATCTCAGTTTTTATTTCCTTTTTAAATATAATTTTTTTTTTTTTTTTGGAAAATTATTATTTTTTATTTTTGTACTTTTTTTTTGTATGATTATTAAAATCATATTAGATTTCAAGGAAGCAACATAGTTAAATTTAGAATAAAATATTTGCCCAACAATGAATGTCCTTATTGTATCACAAAACATCATTTTGTTGATGAAAAGGAAATTTCGTTTGCCAGGATTTTTTATTTTCTTTTGCTTTACTTATTTATTCAGTTTTAATGTTGTCCTTTCTATTATTGCAATACTATTGTTATTATTATTATTATATTGTAATGTTGTAATATTATGTTGTAGTCTGCGTTTTGTGTATAGTGTATATTATGTTTATACAAGTTTGTTATTACAAGTTTATTATTATATTATTTGTTATGACTCCCGATGCTTGTATATTCTTGAATCGTTATTGTAGAATTTCTCTTTTAAATCATTATTATTATTATTTATAAAAAAAAAATTAAAAAAGAAAATAAAAACGGAAAAAACAACTTCCAATAAAAGCATTGAAGTAAGGAAAATGACATCAAGCTACATTGGTATTGTATTGAATTTCAACAACATAATAAAGAGGAAAAAGGTATGGCATGTTTTCAGTTTTTTATAAGAGTATAGAGAATTAAAAAAATAAAAAGAGTAAATTTGAAGATGTGGTATAACTAGAAAATATTATATAGTATAGAATAAAATACAAAAATATAAATAAAGAAAGTTATTAAAATGCTATGAGATTTTATTTCAGTCATTTTTTCCGGGAAATTTTATAAAAACAAATTAAAAAAAAAAATTATATGAAAGTTAAAAGAAAAATAATCTGCTGATATATCGCTCATAAATGTAGCATATACATACACACTATATTTACCTATAATTAACCAAATAAATACCTATGAAATGAAATTGGATATAAAGTAGGTAATGTGCATTAAAAGTACCTATTAATAAAAACAAATGGACGTTAAAATTTTTTAAAACAGTACTTAGGATATCTAAATATGATCATTAGTTACTTAAAATTTAGTATTAATCATATTAATTGTTACTCTTATCTCTTGCTGGAATAAAATTCATGAACAGTACAATTTATTTGTGCTAACTTTTGTTTCATCCTCGAATTTCTATTAATAGTCGTAGTTTGTAAACAATTTAAAATTTTCGAAAGGATATTTTTTATTGTATGTAAATTTGTAAGTTTTTAAAATAGTTTTAATAATTCTGAAACTATTGTATAAATTGTGGATATTATTGTAAGAAAGTAGATGCAATAAATTTTATATTTTGTATTATAATTAATTTTATTTTATATACTTTTGTATCAAATGAACTTATGTAACTAAATAATTCTTGTACTGGGCTTTATTTTCACAATTCTTGTTTTTTATTATATTTCTGGGCAATGTACGTTTTACGAACTTAGAAAAAGTTAACGTAGTCGACAAATATATTATATATAGTGTGAATTGTATTCTATCTCCAGATTATAATTTAACCCTAGATTATTATATATATAATTTATCTGGATGTTTGTTTGTCCGACGGAATACTCCAACATATATACAAATTGCAATATGTATACAAATGCATATATATACAAATTGCTTTGGTGCTTTTTCTTAACCCCTGTCTACCATGCTGAACCTTTGCAGGAAAAAAAAAACCATTGCATGAACTATATTTTTTTAATTTAATGTTAGTCTTCCTCGCAAATAATAAGGAAAAATAAAAAATAATAATAATAATATAAATAAAACAAACAATTTTTTTGATTTATAATAAGAAGGACTAATAGAAATTTTATCAATAGTTTAATATGGTATAATAACCAAAAGCCAAGCAGCATTTAACACAAAAAAAAACATAATGCACTTAAAGGTTATTCTTATTACTTACAATTATACGCAATATGCATATTATGTGTCTACATATTTTTTTGGTTTTTTTTTTTTAATTTTTTTGTTGTTATATGATAATGGTCATAGCATCATAGTTTTGCTACCTCGTGCATAGCCTGTATAGTACTATCAGTATATATACTCTAGTCAGAAATGTGATGCGATGAAGAGTTAAAATTGTTATTTATTTTTATTTTTTTTTGTTTATTGGTTTTTTTTAAATATATATATGTATATATATATATCTATATGATATATAAATTTATGATCGTATATAATATTTGGTATGTATTATAGGGTTAGGTTTTGGTTCTGCTGATTTACACATAAAAACAATAACAACCTGTACATTTTTAAAGAAATTAAATGAAATTTTGTACTATTATTTTTTATTTTTGTAAATTTATAATTTTTAGGTATATGTATTTGTTTTCTTCAAGTGTGTAGAAATGTATGTGTAGAGAGTGATGAATTTTTTTTAATATAGTAGGTAGGTATATATAGGTATCGGTTAAAACATATCGATTGTTGTTCTTCTTTTTAATGTGTGTTATGAATAATAATAATGTATGAATTTTAACAATCACAGTTTGATAATGAATTTTTTGAAATGAAATGAAATTTTAAATAACCGATCAATGGTTCACAAGTTATGGACAGTTTTGTAAATACCTATTTATTTGCAGTAAATTTTTTTATTTTAATTTTTTCTCTAACACGAGTTTTTATTTTATTCATCAAAATAAATATTATGTGTACCTACAATATTATTGTTTTTTTTATATTTTTACAATTGTTTTCGTTCAAAGTTGTGGCTCATTATAAAATGTTATTTGTTCGCTATAAAATTTGACACTAAACTTACGCAGCGAATTTTATTGAATGTTAACAGGATTAACTTAATTCTGAATTATACGATAAATTTTCAATGTTGGCAAAAAGGATGTCGCTAAAATGATCAAGTTAGGGAATATCAAACCATTAGGGAATAGAAAAGGGAATAGAAAATTTTGCACCTTACTACAAATATTCTGTTTATATGGTAATTAAAAGCGTTATAATACAAAAATAAAGGTATGATAAATTAGTAAACAAGTACGTATTTTTCTTAAACTTGAACGCGAAAACTCTAATGAATGAAAGAAATGCTAGAATTTATTTTGCTTCCGTCATTTATGGCGGGTTACAAAGCCAGTAATCTGATATTAATCTATAGATAATAGTGTACATTTTTGAATTACATACCTACGCAGCTACGCTAACCTTAGTGTTAGGATCATATATAAAATGTAAAAGTGATCTGGACCTGTATTGACCAATATTTTATTATCATATTTTATTTCAAGTTTTTTTCAATAAGGATCAGTACATTTGGTTAGTTCTTTAACTTCACTTTAAATATAATTTTTATCTTTTAATCTTGTGAAATCTAAAATATTGACATATTTTGTATGAATTGCTTCACAATGAAAAGTATAGGTGTAGTGTAATGAATATATGAATATAACTGTATATATAAATCTTTAATAAAAAACTCTATATTACATCATAACTTTGATCAACATATGATAATTAGTGCATATGTTAAATATTATTTTCATTTGTAAAATTATGCTGACCAACATAAATATTATGGAATTTACTATAGTTATATTCTGAGTTCAAATGCACTAAAAAAAATTGTTATTCAAATTTAATGAATCATGTAAGGCAATGAACTTTGTTCAGTAAAGTACTTATTATAAAATTAATGTAATTTATTTTATACTTAATCAGCATATTTTTATTGAATTTATTATTTTTAATTGTAAATAATTAAATTAAGATATATGTAAAATTTTTATAAAAGGGTCATGCCCTTCAAGAACAAGAATCAATTATCAAATCAAACCTTGATCAAAAAAGAACTGAAAAGATCTTTTTATGAAGTCATACGCTATTAAAGATCTTTTCAATACAAGTGTCTAATCTTTATAGAGCCATACGCTCAAAGATTATATGCAGAACAGAACTCTAAGAACTGTTTGACAAAGTCATACGCTTTAAACATTCTTACGAGGTAAAATATAGCTTTACCCAAGCAATTCGCTTGAAAGCTATATTGACTATATGTATAGACTTGATTAGGTAAGCCGCCTATCCTAAATATAGACAAAATTACAATAAACTCCCGTCAAAATTACAGTAGATACTGAGTCATAAGTCCCATACGTTAAATGGAATCAATTTTTAAAAGCCCTTATGAGAAAGAGAGAGTTGATTTTCATGCCCTCAACAATTATTGCAGAACTAATAAACAAAAAAATAAACGAAGAAAATCATTACCATTTATTAGATGGAACTTTTCGTACGGTTACAAAATGCGGGTACAAACACTTAAAGATTATTTATATTGGTCATGCAGAACACGTGAGTTAACTTGAAAATTAATAAGCGATAGAGTGCTATTTTTCACTCCTATTTTTTAATTAATTTCTTTCAACTAAAATATTTCTTTATTTTGTAAATGTTTATTTTATTTTAACTAAAAAGATCACAAGTCCAATTGGGACTTATGACCCACCTAAATGAGACAAAACTGCCATGGTTATTTTTACTCGCTTTAGTGTGTGTTCCAATTGGACTTATGACTCTGGGACTTATGACATGTCACCCACATCAACTAGTATATAATGTGTAAACATAAGTAATATATAGGCGCTTTGTGATGTATGGGTCTGAAATATGAATTACTGCCAAATTACGAACCAACTCTGAGTGGCTAGCGATAAATTAAGATAAATTAATAACTACTTGATATTTAGTTGGATTGAGCTCGAAGTTATTTACAAAACACCAAAATTTTATTTCATCAAAACACTAAAGTTATTTATATTGTTTTGGAGTACGCCGCAATAACGGATGGACAGATTTGTATTTTAGAGTCATGAGCAAAGCTATGTTAATTGGCTGAGGATATTATTTGTGACACATAGGGTGGATATAGCGATAATAAGGATAAGAGGGTTCAACTAAGTTAGTTATAGTGGACCTTTCTGAAAAACATGTTGGTTAATGGACATGTATGGTTTGGAGTGATTGTAGAAAAAATCCATTAAGTTGCATTCAAATAGCTCGAATAC
This sequence comes from Argyra leucocephala, assembly GCA_963942445.1. Taxonomy (NCBI): domain Eukaryota; kingdom Metazoa; phylum Arthropoda; class Insecta; order Diptera; family Dolichopodidae; genus Argyra; species Argyra leucocephala. Next base: position 74,092,025 of record OZ012680.1, read on the forward strand.
AGGAAATTTTAGCTATGGGTCTATAAATCCAAATTTTAAATATGGGTCAGATCTTGAAGCTCTTTTATGAAGTGGAATAATACATGATTTTGTTTAAAGTCAGGAAAAACACTTACATTATTATTATTATTATTAATGCTTCTGATAATCAAAAATATTTTATAGATTCCTTATAGAAAAAAATACTATCAACTATTTCGATATTAAAACCGTAGTAGGTATATTACAAAAATATAGTATATCGTCGGCTGAGTTCTGAAAGGCTAAATATGCCATCAACTCGGTTCCGAGTAAACGCGATTTGAAGTTTAAAGTTACTTAAAAAAAAAACTGTACCATACGATTTCTTGTAACATTCACAATAAGTTAATTCTTATTTTGTTATTTTAATTACAAAATTTCAAGTGCCTACGCCTTTTACTTTATAAGTTATACTATGGTACTAGATTTTTTTGATTCACCGGAAATCGAACCTGGAACCTTTCGGTTGAAAGGCAGGCGCTTTACCTACTGCGCCATCTAGCGTGTTAATCATATCCACTTTTTTGAACAAGTTGATTTTAGTCCATGCAGGTGGGTCAAATTTACATGGATATGGGTTGTTTTATCACTAAACTTTACAAATAAATGTATGGTCCACTACATACTAAAAAATATTTATAGTATTTAAAAATTTTAAAATTAAAAATCAGTTTATTTCATTGAGATCACATTCTCTTATAACAATATTATAATCTAAAACAAAGACAATATAACATAAAACAATAATTTAATTACTAAAAAAGTAAAGTACTTAATATTATTTATTATATATCTTACCTATTTATATATCTTAACTTATAACTATTGAAGACGTACGGTTCTATCAGGCGAGAATAACCATACGTTTTTGACATCAATGGTTATTCCCCGCATAATAAAAGTGTACGTTTTCAATCACAATTATTTTATTTTTAATAATGCTTTTAAATAGTTTTGATCATTTGTTGAGCATATGTGCCAGGTATATGGATATGGGGCATTTCAGAAATAAGGCAATCTTGACGTCAAACTTCATACAAAAATTACCCATATCCAAAAAATTGTCGTATGGGTAATTTTATAATTAATAAAGTATTACAAAAGTGGATATAGGTCAATTCGGAACTAAATATCTACGAAACGGTAAAAGATAGCGAAAAACGGTCTAAGTAAAAAAAAGTGGGCTTATGGAGCCTTTCAGAACTCAGCCGACGATATATGAAATTTTAATTAAATTTCATACTTCATTTTGTTTTACGTGGACTTTTACTAATTAAAAAGACTACCTTTGAATCAATATTTGCTCAAAGTATTTTTTGCAAACCGTATCGTTTGATAGAGAGGATAATTTTATTTACGTGGGGCTTTGATAAGCTCTAAACGATATGGTTATCGTTGCATTTGAATTTTGATTTTGATTCATATCGATTATAATAATGTTAGAGAAATAGTTTTTTATTTTCTCCCTGTATTGAATTAAAATTAAAAATTTAGAAAATTTGGAAATGAAAATGCTTAAAACAGAAATTAAATAAAATAATAATATCATTTTATTTTTATTCAAATATCTTATATGAGTACTTTATAACATTACTTATTATTATGTATTTAATAGAAGCATCATAGATTCATAGGAATTATTAAATTTGCCATACAAAACAAAATAAAATTCCCATAAAATTTTTGTAGCCTCAAAATTTTTCAAATGATAATTAAATTTTCAAAAATTTTCCAAATTGAACCAATATTTTCCTTTTTCATAACTATAATAATACTTCATATTATTATCAAAAATGTATACATATATACCTACTCGTATATGAATGTTTTACCAAATTTAAAAACCAATAAAATTTTATTAAATCAAAAATATATTAAATTCAATTTATCTGATTAATTCTTTCTTTTTCTATCTCTTTTACTCGTTCAATTGCCCTGCAACCATTTATATTAATATTTAATTTTTGATTAATTTTTACAACATTAAAACGATACGTACAATTGTGTATACCATGTATATATGCACTCACATACATATACAATTTATTACATTATGAGGCAAATAATATTCAAATTTTAATAATATGTAATTTTTAATATTTCAAAAACGAAAAATTTCATAAATTTTATATTTGAAATCATTCAAATTGAATATTTCGGCATTAAAAATTTACATTAATAATAATACTAAAGAACAAAATATAAAAAAACAACAAAAAAAACGACTTATTTAGGACAAGGGTACGGTGGCACAGTAGCAGAGAGAATAAAAACAAATTTTAATCGAAAAAAAAAAAAATTATAAATAAAAAGAAATGGAATTACCAGAAGTGAATTTTCAGATTAAAAAAAAATTTGTTAAATTTTGGTTAAAATATTAGTCATATTCAGTACCTATGTCAGTTATATAACATAATATATAACATTTTAGACTTGATTTTCAGTACCGACTGTACTTAACCCATTAAAGCCGGTTCATAGATCCCGTCGTACAATCATTATGAAATTTTCTAAGGATGGTCATAGAGGTCATAGAAGTTGCCCGGAAAAAATTTAGGCCTCTAGCTTTCGCCACGCCTGATATTTGGAATGGGTATTTAAATACCCAATCGGCGTTAGCGCTACTACATTTTATATAAATTTATTAGTTTTATTTTTTAAAAAAAAATTAAAATTTCATAGATATATTTTTTGAAGTAGTAATAATCTACGTGAAATAAAAGATTTATCGGATATCTATTGATGGATAGTGGATTATAAGACAAAATATATAATTCTTCTGTATTGTAAGATTAAAATGTTTTTTAACTTTTTCACATTATCTCATGGTTTGAAGTTTGACCATTGTGTTTTCGTTTTAGGTTTTAGAAATTCAAAAGTGAATTGATAAAGTTACACAGTTTCAAATGTAGTGTTATGTAAAACTAATTAGTAGGGTAAGATTTATATAATTCTGTTTAAATTACTATAATGTCCAACTTTTTGAGACATGGCCCAATGTTCCATACAAAGAGGTACGACCGAAAAAATCGTAAGATAACAATTGACCAGCCACTGGTCATTCATCAATATGAACGGATGGATGCTGTTGATCTGTTTTATATTGCTATGAACAATTATCGCATTAAAGTTCGTGGTAAAAAATGGTATTGGCCATTGCTCACAAATGCATTTGATGCCGCAATGGTGAATGCATGGAAGTTTCATGTTTTCTGCGCAAGGTATGAAGGTGTGACTTCCATGGGTATATTTGATTAAATTAAATGTGGTGGAACCACTAGTAACACTACCACAAGTAGTCAGCCGTCCATGTGGGAGTGTACTTGTTAATGCCCAACAAATGGCAAAACACACAGATTGTGTCGACCATATAGTGGAAAAAATGCTTCAAACGCAGTCGTTGTAGACAATGCGTTATTAAGACACAGTTTGGTTGCAAAAAGTGTTCGACTACTTTGCATCCCAAATGCTTTTTGACTATCACAATGATGTACCACGAAACAAAATTAAAATTAAAAAGCGAGAAAGCGAAATAATTTTTAAAATTTAATTTTACAATATTATTATTTAAATACTTTACTTTTTTAGATTTCTTCAAAAAAACACTGTGAATTTGTGCCTTACTTTCATAAAAATATAAATTTTTTTTCACTAATTTTTTTAACAATTTTTTCATGCTTTAAAAAATTCTTAGATTTTGAGTCTCACTAACAACGGCAGTTCTTAAGAATTTTGATTAGCTCACTGAGAACGAATTATGGTCCGGCTTTCTTCTCTCTAATAAAATCAAAATCTAAGCTCAATATCTACTCCCCAACGGCAGATATAGCTATTTTAATACACTAAGGTTTTTGGGTATTTAAATACCCAATAGGCAGTAATGGGTTAATAAGTACTTAATACCGAATAAATATTATTTTTTAGTAAATGAATTATCACTACTTTGTTACATGAATAGTTACATCACTTACAGAACTTTTAAATTTAAATTTAAAATTAAACTAAATGACAGCTATTTTCTTCATACAATTATTATAACGTTGATAAGACACCGCAACGATTAAACTTGCAATTTTTAATTGACATTCTGTTAAATTATTCTAATTAAACTCATAATAATTACCTTAAATCTTAATATAAGTATCTTGGAATAGATTTGACACTACATTGATATTTTCATTTACCTTATAGTTTAGCATATTTTCATTTAGTCATTTGCCACATAGTTAATTTAACCAGTCGATAGGTAGGTAGGTGGAAATGAACATTTCAGTTGCTTGTGAATCTACCATAGTAACCTATATCCACTACCATAGTAACCTATTTGTTATAAACCAACATTTCTGTAAATAACACCTTTTATACAAATAAACTGACGTTTCTTTGTTTTTTCTTTGTGGTTCCTTTTTGTTTAACATAAAGATTCACTCTATTTTATTACACCGAGTCACAATAATTCGTATTTAAAGAGTGACATGTACTTTTTGCTAAATACTTTTATTACGGGTGATAATATTATTAAATCAAATTTATTTAACCCACATGTTGCACATTATATGTTAAGTCATAAATAAATTCGATATTTGTCCTATTAATCCATGTTGCACATATTTTGAGTTTGTAAGTCAAATTAGCTGTAATGGAATGAAGTAGATATTCAAACATTCTACTTTCTAACTATAGAACGTTTGATAATGATTCGTTATGTTACTGCATATAAATAATAAGTGTTAAAAAATAAATGTCAATCATTAGTAGATAGTCAGTAAAACACGAGCTAAATGAGCTCGTTGTAAATATAAAAAGTAACAAATACAAGTTAACTTAAAATAAATTGTGTATAATTTTTATGCCAACTCTATAGTGAGTTTGTTATTATTGGTTCTTTTAGAGGACCACTTTTCTATTATCACTCTCCCAAGGAATTCAGTACTTGAACAACCCTGTGCGATTTAAACTGTCGATCAGATAACCACTTTTTATTTTCGCAATAGTTCAAATACTGTTAAGGAAACCTCACCTAAAGCTTGGAATCTGGCCTTAGCTAATGCTGGGCAGCTGAAATGGACGTATTCAAGTGTATCTGTATCTGAGGTTGACCGGAATACAGAGCTTGACAGCGTGGCTTCATATCGACCGGTCAACGTTACTGATAGAACTACTTGAAATTAACCAATGAATCCGCACAAATTGTGACATCAATTAAATTGATTTGTTTTGCTGATCATTTTAAAATTAGCAACATAATCAATTATGAATGTCGGTGGTTGTAATTAACTTGAAAATTATTTCACTTCATTATGATGATAAATTACATGATTCTAAGGGAATCCATGTAGTTTATATTCCGTTAACTTGATTAATAAATACTAAATATGGATTAGACTACGGAAAATTTGTGTTCAGAATGTGAAACTAACTCAAAGACAGCCTGTTTTGAAACTAATTTTGGCAACAGAAGCTAAAAGCTGGTTTGTCTGGTGAAAAGCAGATGCATCCGTTTTTCTTTTTATATTTGTTTTCTTCATTTGTTCTCGTACTGTATAGATTACCTATTTTGTAAGCTATATTTTTTTTTTAATAGTTTTTCACAATATTTTCAGCTTTAAAAGTTTTTAGCGTTATTTTCAATTTAATAATTTTAGAGTCGCAAGAAAACTTAAAAATCTATTTTTTAGCATTAAAATTTTTAATAATGTAATTATTAAACTTTAAAACAAATGCAATTTATTTTTACTAACAGTAGCTTCTAACGATGATGGTTATACTAATCCACTGGATTATTATTTAATCGTTTAATTATTTATACAAACTTTCATCGTTAGAAGACGTTTGATATGATTGGTCTAAGCAAGGCTTCATACAAAAACTTGTTGTAGTTTTCCTTACATGATTTTTCATTGGGTACCTATAGGTATTTTGTTATTTTATGATTAATTAACGTTTTATAGTTTATAGTTTATTGTATAACTTAGCTGGTACATAAAGCTGGTACATAAAATGTTGATGTTACTGTGTTGAATTAAATTTCTGTATCTGGTAATAGTGTGTTTGTTGTCCCCTTTAATAAATTATATTCGTTGTCGTATAAATTGTATAAGATTTAATATGGTGAAGAAGTAATGATTTAAATCATTTCTTGCCACATTACTAAATTAAAAGCCCTCATGACATTATTTCTTAAATATTATCAAAATGTTTGTACCTTATTAGACATTTCAATTGAAATATCCATGTACAAAAACAATTTATGATAACACATTCAAATCAAAATTTATTAAATTGTTATATAAAAACAATTTACTATGTTGGATTTTAGTAGCAAGCTAAATTTTTGTGAAAATGATATTTACTGTTCTTGTGGTAGGCATTAAGTTTTCATATAAAATGATGTCATTTCATGTTAGCTCCCAACAATATATTTAAAATCTTAAAATGTTGGCCAGCTAAAACCAACCTTCAGCCATTTATATTTCATTCCATATATTTTTTTATAGATCTGCCAAATCAGTGAGCAACTACGTAAGTTAAATTACAATAACAGTGACAGGACGTGTGATTTGATTGCAATCAATAATGTTAAATCAATATCCGACCTTCCGGCGAACATTTTATTTACCTGATGTAAATCTTCTTCTCCTTTCATTTGCCCTACAATTCAGAACATTATGACAATATAAAAAATATCCTAGTAAAATACCTAACTAATACTAACCTGTGTGTAATAAAAAAAATTTAATAAAAAAAAAATCAATGGAAAGTCGAAACTAAAACATAATATTGGTCACACTGTTTGTAAAATGTAATTGCATTATTAATTCACCATCAATACATGTTAAATTCAAAATGTCCTAGATTTGTTTGTTTTTTCAAATAAATATAACAAAAACAAAATAAAATAAATTTCTTTCGTCCTTTTTTAAAAATTAAAAAAAAAATTATTTTTTGTTTTTATTGTTTTTTCCTTTAATTTTTCAATACATATTTTGAAATATTTAAAAGTGATAGCTGTTCCTAGAGCATACAAACATATATACATAAAAAGAAAACCGAAAAATCCTTTACTATTTTTGCCGATTTTTTTTTTATATTAAATTTTCTTTTTCTTTGTTGTTGTTCTTTTTTTTATAAATAATCAAAGTTTTTATTTGTTTTTCTTTATTTTTTTTTTTTTTTGAGAAAAGTTTAAAATTATTTTTAAGAAAAACTTTTCTTCATTGTTTTTTGTTGTTTGTATTTTTATTTTTTTCTATTCATTTCGGAAAAGTTAAAAGAAATTCAAACAATTTCATTTCATTTTTCTTTTCTATTTGTTATAAACAAAATTTTATTCCAATTTCTAGTGTATATGTACCTATACCTACATACCTACCTATATTGTTTATTAAAGTTCCTAAGACAGTTCGATTTGCAAAAAAAAAAACAAAAAAAAAAATATAAAAAAATAAATTTTAACCCCCTCAACATTTTACAAAAAAAAAAAAAAATATTTTTGAGACAATGAATTTTAGAATTTTATATGCAAAAAAAAAAAAAATGCTTCTTAGAAAAATCTTACACCTCTTTTGACAGTATTGTACTATTGAATTATGTATCTATTAGATTGCATGAATGTATGTTTTTTGCAATTATAAAATTATATTTAAATAAGTTTTCTTAGTTCTATCTTGATTTCAACTATCACAATAAAAAAGTTGGATTGTTGCTTGTATTAAAATAACAAAACCATTTTCCAACTTAAATTTATATTGTCATTTTGAATTTTACATACTAGCTATATCTAATATCTTATCATAAGTATTACAACATATTTTAGATATATTTTCTTGTTGTGTTCACTGAAGAATATTTAGTGTCCAAATTTAAGATTTTAAGTAACAATACATTTTGCAAAAATATTTTCTTGTATAAAGTTTAACCTTTATTTTTGTGTTTGTGTCTTTTCTTCATTGCCAATCTGTACAGGAAAATGTTTTTCTGGACTACCTTTACTTTTTTTTTTCTTGAAAAATGGATAAATACTATTATGGACAATATAAAAGACAATTCAATTTTTAAATTTAAAAAAAAAATTTATTGACATTAACCTTTGTCTAAAAAACTTATCGAAACAAGCATCAAGTATTCTATAATCTAAACCAAGCTCATATGATTCCTCTCAGTTTTATAATAATCATCTTAAATAACATATATTGGCCTGTATCTAGATCTTAGGCTTACATGACGCACGCTGAGTGGTGTAGTAAGAAAGGAAAGGTCCCCAGGTTCGATTCCCGACGATGTTAAAAAATGCTTTCTGGATTTTTCGACCTGGTCCAGTACCTTTTGTCATTGGGATAAACTAAATGATAAATAATTGAGAGTTTTGCTTATCAATAAAAATAAAATGAAACTATACTATTATGAAAAACCCTAGCAAACCGTTGCTACTTCGGTTTGTCCAAACAACAGGGTTCAAAGCTACTATCCCGTACAGTTATACAAAACGCTCATCCTTCCGGTGCTGCTATATGGTTCTGAATCGTGGACATTACCAAAAGCAAGCGAGCATGCACTTGGTATATTTGAAATAAAAATTCTTCGTCGCATTTATGGTCCTCTGTCTGACGAAGGGCTTGGTCAAAAAAGTCAGATAAGACGTGTTCATTGGCTAGAACATATATCGATGAAAATGCTCCGGTTAGAAAACTCTTCGAATCTAAGCCCCAAGGAACGCGTCGTCGAGTGAGAGCCACACCTTCGTTGAAGAGATGAAGTATCGGCAGATATGGGAAAACTTAAAATCACCAACTGGAGAGAGTCTGCTCGTGACCGAAGTCAGTGGAGAACAATTTTGCGTCAAGCCCAGGACCTTCACGTTTTGTAGCGCCCAACAAGTAAGTAATTATGAAGGCAAAGTACTCTACAATATAGATATAGTTTCCACATTTAAATTAGTAGATATACCATTAAAAATCTACAGAATAAGCTATTGTATGTTATTGTGTATTCAAAATCTCTGTGTAAAACCAGTTAGGGTGTTCATCCCATAGACTTGGAATAATACATAAAAAAAAAACAAAAAAACACATAATAAACCTAAAAATGCGTAATGTTGCGTCAGAAACTAGTTTAAGTTTTTTGGACAAAGTTTAAAACTTCCCCATTCGTGTTATAAGTGACATAAATGCGACCTCCCTTATATCACTTGGTCATTGTCGTATTGTTTAAGCACTTATTAGAGCAACCTGCTTGGCGGTGGCACTTGTACCGATGAACTAAACCATTCCTACTCCTTTCAACCAATTCCATTGCATAACATTTGGTACACTAATTACCCACCATTTCACTGATGGTCCGATTATGGAAACCCTTTTATTGTTATAGAACATCTCGAATATGGAATTGTTTTCCAATCGAAGCATTCCCAATAAGAGAATGACTTTTTAATTATGATTTTCATAGGTTTAAGACGAATATTAAAAACAATAATTATTCGCTCTTTCTAACAGAACTTTTCATCTACTGTTTTCATTCCTTTCCTATAGCTATCCTCTTCCTTTTTAAATAGCCAATGGTATGCAAGTCCTCAAAAATTCATAACCTAAGTTTTGGCTATTATTAAAAAAAAACAATACAAAATTAAAAAATTATAATTAAAATTTTGCAAAATTCAGCAATATTTAATGACTACTTGCGCAATACTCACAACTATTCATTGTAAATAAAGTACTATCATATAAGACAAAATATATCAAGGCTGTTTAAATTTATTGTATCAAGCTGTGGTGGAACATCAAGCTTATCAAAATCCTAGAAATATTCTAAGCAAAACATTCTTAGATCGATTGTTAACGTAGAACATAAAAGAAAAGTCCCTATTTGCTCCGTAAAATTGTTAATATCTGTGACACCAGAGTTTTCTGGTTATACCTATATAATATATACTTATATAACCAGCAGATATGGTACTAGAATTATACAGCAACAAAACCAGCTAGATGGTGAATTATTTAGAAATAACGAATAGAACAAATTTAAACGATATAGGACTTCAGTACTAGAAACAAGAGTTATAACAGAATAGAATATTGAACACATTCAATGTAGACAAAATAGACTTTAAATATTAATAAATTTTTGTATTGTTTGTATATAAGATGGTTATAAATTATTTTATTTAACATGCAAATTGAATAAAAAAATACGGTACAGTAATATCTGCACCATTTCATAATCGATTTTCATTATTATTCTTTTAAATGATAGATATTTAAAAAGAGACATGGCGAAACTAAATATTTTTTATAAGTATACACATACATCTTTACATACAAATATTTTAATTTATCAAATTGCCGCAACTCATGCATGTACGGATTTTCTTTTCTTTCTCACCAGAATTAACTTTATATTAAATTTTGATTGTTAATTAAACTATTGGTCTTATGTACACTTGTTGTTTCACTGCGTGTTGTCTTCCATCAACAAACATAAGAGGTTTTGTTTTTTTTAAATATAAGCTTTAGTGGTTGTTAAAATAAAATCAAGAAATTTTTGATCATTTGCGTTGTTTTTTACTAATACATGCAAAAGAGAAATAAAAATTTTTGGTAGATGTACAAACATTTTATTCAAAACCCAAAATGATTCTGATTTTGTAGTTAGAGCAGTGCATAGAAAAATAAAACAAAAAACAATTATTTTAACACTATAACCTCTTGAAAATAAATTTTAAAATTAAATTATTATGCACACATTCAAAGCTGCAAGCTTTTGCTGTCATAACAATAACACAGTGTACATTCGAGCGACATTGGAATAACACGCAGTGAAACAACAAGTGTGCATAAGGCCATTAATTATGCGGTTTTTGTCTAAGATAAATCAATAAAAAAAAATAATATAGCTAGTGGCGAGAATAAATTAAAATGATGGAAAACAATTCCTAGCCCAATGAATGTTCTTATAGCAATTCTCGAAGTTGTTATAATGGAATTTTAAGCAAGTCCACTCAATGTTGTTATAAGTATTAAATAAGAATGGAATTGCTAGAATAGCAGTAGTAGTGTTATTATTACTTTACTGTATAATTAAAACTTACTGTAGCTTTTGAATAAATATTTAGAATAAATATTTTGCGACCACCATTATTTTGATCATGATATAAATATAAACTCCATAAAATCATTATTTTAAAATAAAAAATAATACCGCCTTTCTCACTCTCGTATGAATTTCATTTACAAATAAAAACAATATTGCAGCAATTGCTCCGGTGCCTTATAGGATTTTACATTTTAGTGCTATATTGTATTTATAACGTTTCGCAACAATTTCGGAGACCTCAAATTAGCACTAATACTGCTGTAAGAGTGTTTAGAATAGTGTTATAAGAGTGCGCAAGAGTCGTATAGCAATAAAATTGTTACTTGGGAATGCCATTGAGTACGATTTTAATCAAACTTTCTCGAATTTTGAGGAGCGGATAATCAAACAGCACTAGTAAATTAATAAACATAAAAAATATACTTTATAGCATTTGTCAAATTGAGTCAAATTTAAAATTTAAAATTGTAGTATTTGTAAAATCGACTCAAATTGAAATTTTTTCTAAATATATTCAGGTATTTGCTAAACCAGTTCCGATATTTGCTAATTATATTTAGATTTTGTTTTTGAAATACAGAATTTTGCTAAACAAATTCAGATAAATAAAACTAGTAACGAAAAAATTCCAAAATTGTTTCATTTCACAAATAGAATAAAAAATTTGCAGAAAATTAAACTTGTTAAAACTATTAATATGTATATCGGAATTAATTTAGCAGAAACCTCAATATGACTCGCAAATGCTTTATTTCTGTGTTGCAGTAATTCAAATTCTACAAAACTCTATAAGAAAAATGTATGCAAAGAGTTGGCAATTTTATGTCTAAAATATATGAAGATAGGAACTGTTTTTGAAAAATTTTCTAATTTTTTGACAAGTACGTTAAGCCATTTAGAAAAACGACGCACGCCTTTGCATTGTTAGTATTATTTATTTTTGTATTAAATTGTCACCGGATGCATACAGGGTACGACACGTATTTTGTCAGTTTCAATGTAAAATTATTTGTACTAACAGTCTTCTTACTTTCTTTTTGAAATAAGATATGTACTTTACAGTACTCTCTGACTTCATTTAATAAGCTGTCAATTTATATAAGCTGTTATGTATTTTTTAGGTTTTGTATTAGTTAATTTATACTACTTATTCCATTAATATACTTATACTAATAAATAGAGAATAATAATAATATTTACATCGAAATTTAAAACAATACTTTAATCACTGAGCGTACATTGGTAGATATAATGTTCCAAAATTATTTTTATAATAATTTATAACCAATTAGGTTAGAATGTTTATTATTTTACTTACAACTGATCTAAAGTAATAACAGTATATTTTTTTGAATTTGTAAATAGATCGCAAGATATAACAACACCAAATTGGTTGACTATACACAAAAACCAAAATGAACACGGAAAAAAGGGATATCTTCCTCTAATAATAAGTTCGATAGTAGAAAGTGTAAATCTAGCTCTGCTAGGAAATAACTTGAAGAGAGTACAGATACTGGTACCTGTAGGTAGCCACAACATTTTTAATGCACAGTTTTGAATTAGTATGAGTTAGTTGCAAAATACAAAATTTTGGAAGTACATATATTGTCCAACCCAAAAAAACACAATGTCCTGATATAATGAATCTCCAAGTCCAATTAGTAAAATTGAATTGTAAAAAATAATTTCGTTAGCACAACATTCAGCACACATGTTTGATTGCATTGAATAGGATTTGTATTGTATAGTTCATAATCTATAATTATAATATAGACAAGCATTTAAGGACCTGCGCATTAGGCACCTTTTTATTTTATGTCGCTTCTCTTTAATGAACTCCTAATATATAAATAAGTTGTATATAAACCAATAATGCGCATACAGTTGAAATTTTTTTACTCATATATGATTTTATTATTCAGCAAATACATTATGCATATGTGAGATCTTATGAAAATAATAAACAAAAGTAAACAAATCAGTTATTATAATTACATACTTAAAAATGAATCTATGTACATATTCCAAATAAAAATACAGTTGAACTGTTCATATGACGGGTAATTTCAATTTTACATAGTGGAATTAAAGTAGCTATATATATAATTATAATTGACAAGCATTTAAGGATCTCCGCAGTTCATTTTATTCCGCTTCTTCTTAATGAAATCTTAATATGTAAATAAGTTGTATATACAAGCGAAATGCGCATACGGGAGAAAAAAATTTCTATTTTGTTTTATAATATTCAAACTCTTGATAAAATATATCCATTTTGTGTCATTCAACATCTTATTATTTTTATACAATAACCAAAGGAAATTTTTTCTATTAATTTTTTAAGTAACTGTCTCAAATTTTTGTTTTCTAACTTTTATATATTAATATACATATGTGTATCTTTAATTACAAATATATTTTATTTTTAGTAATTTTATCCATTAAATGCCACTTACTATCGGGAATATGTCGAAACGAAATAGTATATGAGGGAGCAGTATTTATGTAACCTCTAACTGACCTCTAAGTGTTTATGAAAACATAAATGGTTTCTACTTTATTGTGAGAAGTCTATGTTATTGCGTAAATTACTGTTCTTTCAAAAACTTTAAATTTGGCTTCAACTTGAATTATAATTACTCAACAGGGGCCCCATGTAAATAATTTATTTAAATTCTAATTAATTCGACTTTCTAAAAATAATATAAATTCAAAATTTGTGTTTTAATGTAAATTATCAAAATGTTTTTTAAACAAGTCAAATTACAAAAATTGACGACCAATTTTTAATTCAACTATGCATACCAGTATAGGAAATCAGTCTTCATTTCGTTTCAGAAGCAAGTGGAATGGTAATTTCTGCCTTGCATACTAGAATCATTTAAAGTTTTAACGGTTTGGTTTTTAAGAAAAAGAAATATTTTTTCTGGATTACATATCCTATAACATACAAATAAATGGCGTATGCTAAGAGATGTACTCACTAACATGAACGGTAAAAAAAAAATTAAGATAAAAAACAATTTCTTTGATAAATTGAAATGACGAATTCAAGCTGAGATGAGATGTGATGGAAAATATTGACCAATTATTTGATAGATAGCTAAAATATTGACATTACTGTAAAATTAAAAATGAATTTCAATTGAATAAAAACAGCTGACCTTATTAACTAATTAATAAATATAAATTAAATAATGTAAATACTTGAATTTCAAAAATACCGCTGTTTTTTTAATTTTTTTCTAAAACGAACATAATTTCAATATCTTGATAACAGACCTCCACACAGTATATGAGTAGGTATTGTGATTAGCCACAATACACCACAACTAAAATTTAATAATTTAGACAAAAGTCTTAGTTTGAATAAATTAAAGTATAGTCATATTATCATATGTGATAATATATCCAAAAAAATTGAATACTGTGGGTGCAAAATTTACTCATTTTTCTTTTGTTCATATTTTCATTTTCTATCTCTTTTCCTTTTTATTTTTCTATTTCATTGTTTTCTAAATGAATGTTTGTTTGTTTTTGATTTGGTCTTGTAACTATTTATTCATATTATTGTATTCATACATTATATATGATGTTTGGATATATAAAATTGGAAAAGAAAAAGTTTTTCCATTATTTCTTCAAAAAAAAAAAAAATATTTTTTATTTAATTTTCTTTGAAAATTTTCTTTGTTTCTTTAATTTTTATTATTCTGTTTGTTTATTTTTTATTATTATTCTTTTATTCTGACATTTCTATAACAAATTTTCTCCTTTCCTTTTTGTTTGATTTTTTTTTTTTTTTGTTTGTTTTACATTTAATTCTAGATGTTTTTTTGGTAGTGGGTATGTTTTCCGACCAATGAAATGAGACCACAAAAATTATTGTTAAGTAAAAAAATTGTATTGTTTGACAAATTGCCCATTATTATGCTAAAATGTATAAAGAATACGTCATGGTAGATAAAAAATTAATCCGTTCAGTTTTCATTTAAATTTTTTTTATCTTATTTGTCATACGAAAAGATAATGATCAGAATGGAAATATCAAACCAAAGATCAGTAGGTGGAATAAATTAATTGATATAATTGGAGTGCATAGGTTTTGTCTACCAAATTTCTAGAATGAAATTATTTGTAGCTCATTTGAAATTTATATAAGTGCATATTATGCTACTGACAGACATGTAATATCGATATTGTAATATTGCTGATATCCTGATATTCCTATATATGTGTGTCACCTAATATCATGATATTATTGCAATATAAATGTAGTATTGATATTACCAAACAAAGGCATAATATTACGAATCATCGAGGCAATGATGTATATCAGCGTACTGAAAAAAAATAAATAATTGAATTAGTAGAATCGTCAAATAAATAATTGAATTAGTAGTAAAAAATAGATAGATTTGACACATTTTCAAAATTGAACAAAATTTTTCATTGTCAAGTCAAAATGCAAAATGAATAAAAATAAAAAATAGAGCCAAATTTGAAATTTAATTTAAGGAAAAGGCAAATTTTAAAGTTTTAAAAAAAATATCATTTAAAAAAAAAAAATGTATCCTCCATTTTACATGTCATAAATTAATACTACGTTAATACAAGGGGTAATATCTTGAATATTACAATATTGAGATTATAGTATTGATATTACATATCTGTCGTAAACATTACTCACATTAAGCCGATGTGGGACTGCGGGATATAGGGACCCCTCCCGAAATTACATAATCTAATCTAAGTGCGTGTATTCACTTTTTAGTGTTTGATTTTGGTGTTTATAATAAATTAAATTGTTTCTTGATCCGACAAAAATTTTAAAATAAAATAGAATTAATAAATTTTTCAAAATTCCATCTTATTTCGAAAAAAATTATAATCTCTTTTTCAAATGAAAATTAAGTCGAAGATTTAAATATTAAAATATATTATATTTTTAACTAGGGGCCCCTGTTGAGTAATTATATTTCAAGTTGAAGTCAAATTTAAAGTTTTTAAAAAAATAGTAATTTTCGTACTGACATAGACTTCGCACGATATAGCAGAAACCACTCGTGTTCAATAAAAAGTTTTGTGGTTAGTAAGTTTTATTTAGGACACATAAATACACGTCCCTCATATACTGCTTCGTTTCCGATATATTCCCTATAGTAAGAAGCATTTAGTGATAAAATTACTACAAATAAAGAGTTTTGTTATTAAAGAGGTACGTATATATATACCTACATAATACATAATTTTAATAAAAACTATATTATTACTACAAATAACAAAAATTTAGAAACAGTTACTTAAAAAGATAAAAATGAAGAATTCAAGTGACCTACTATATCAAAATGAAGTACTCTAACTCTATTATATAAAAATAAATTTGCTAGTCATATGAACAATTCAACTGATTTTTTTTGTTTTTGCTTCTTCATATTTTTTATTTGAGATGAATTTGTTTCTTTGTTTTTTTTTTGGCATATGTACATAAATTCATTTGCAAGTATATAATGTAAAATATAATAACTGATTTGTTTGCTTTTGTTTATTATTTTCATAAGATCTCACTTATGCATAATGTATTTGCTGAATAATAAAATCATATGAGTACAAAATTTTCAACTGTGTGCGCATTTTTGTTTTATATATAATCTTATATATTATATATATTAGAAGTTCATTAAGGAGTAGGAGAATCGAAATAAAATAAAAAGGTGTCTACTGCGCAGGACCTTAAATGCTTGTCAATTATAATTATAGATGGTATAATATAAATAATTATTTATTCACAATATTTTGGCTCTGAAGCCTTTCGGAAAATGTACCTCAGCACATTTTTGTTCTTTGATCAACTGTATTTCTTTCGATTTCATGTCTTGGATAAATGTTTTGAAAATAAAGTCGTTTAGACTTGTTGTTTGTTGAAACTTCAAAATTGTTTTATTCTATAATTAGGGCGACAGAATATTGCACTGCAGCTTGAGTAGGGTTTCTCCAAAATATTCATAATTTTTCTGTAGAAAGTCGAATATTTGAATTAGAAAACTTTACTAACATTTGGGAAAAACAAACAACTAACTAACATAACCAGTTTGATCTGATTACCGTATGTATTGGTGTATTGGATAAAATGAATCATAATATCGAGGTTCTAATAGTATCAAGGTACAATTTTAAATATTTGGGCGTAAACACTAAAAATAGATTACGATACTTAAATTGTTATATCTGGTCTGTACTCTTAAATGGAGTAGAATTAAATACGGACGTTCAAAAAGGCTGTACTAAACAAATTAGAACCTTTCCAATTGTGGTGTTATCGTGCTGAAAATTTCTTACACCGACAGAGTGACGAACCTAGAAGTTCTTAGAAGATTGAAAATAAACATAGAGTTATTTTTAAATGTCACACGTAGAAAAGTAAGTTACTCTGATGGATACTACTCTTGATGGGGCACGAGCGGAAAGCATCTGCGATTCAATAGATAAAGTAAGTCAGTGTTTAAAATTAAGGACAAATGAATGAACAATTTTCTAAAGGTGCTAAAAATTTAGAAATCTGAATCTGGAACAGAAATCTGAAGCTACAGCCGAAATACAAATATATTGTATTAAAAATTAGAGGAAGCACGTATTGATGTTATCCTTCACCTGGAGAAGGATGCTGAATAAATTTAAATGTTCTATTTTTTTTTTAATTTTGCGGACTCGGAACTGTACATTCAAGGTTGTCTGTTTTTTTATGTTCTTGACTTAGTTAGAATTATTTTTTCGTACATTAAGTACTGTAGTACACTGCAGTTTTTAGTACATTATTTTCAAGTATTTATTTATAGAATTTCTGGCATATCAACTCATCCATTTTAACTCAATTAATTTATTTCAGAGGGTTTTTGCAGAGCTTAAATATTATATTCTCTTTTACAACTGAAACATTTTACATTTTAAAAAAATTGTACATTACTGATATTAATATTAGGTTTTTAAGGGAAACAGACAGGATAGTATAAAAACATTATCCGCAATCATTTGTTTTTCTTATGTTAACATATGAACTCACTAAACGTGGAAAACTATTGCCAGAAATTAGGCTTACTTAAGTTGTTCAATTTCATTTTATATTAAGTTGCTAGCAAATTGCTATTAATTATTTTTGTTAATTTATTGAATGATTGTTGGATGACTAGACCAAGTCTGAAAACTTATTAAGCATTTGTTGTCCTGATCGGAAATAGTATCTGCGACCTTATGTTCGACCTACTACACCACCCCAGTGTGTATATCTTTAATCCAATATCTTTATTGAGCATGGTTTTTCGGCCTCCTTTTCAGCCTTTCTGATTTAGTCTTTTTATTTTATTATTAAAATACAATTGAAATAATAACGCTTATAATGTTGAACTACATTGCGAGCATTTCTAAGAAGTGATCATTTCTATGAATTGCAAACTTAAAACCCCTCACTTTTTCTTAAAATATCATTTCTACCTTGCCTATTCAGTGATACGAAAGTATAAAAGTTAAATCACCTAAAAACTTGTTTTTAGTTTAATAAAGTAATTCCAAAACAAATATGCTAAAATATAGAAACCTGTCAACAATATAAAACTCAATTAGTTGTTCTAGAACAAAAATTCGGAATGAAAAGTTTGATTTGACACCAAATATTAGAAACGAAGTAATGAGTTTAAAACTATCTTCAATATTACAAACTGAACTCGGATTATTTGTCCTATTAAGGAAGGAAGAAGTCAGGAGTAAAATATTGAAACAAATTTTTAAAAGACTTTCAAAACTTGAATCTAATTAAATCACTGATTGCACTTAATTATTTGCATTTCTATATTTAGTTTTTGTCATTTGTATGTAAATTTCAGTTGAAAATAAAATCGAATAGGAAATCAGCATTAAACACGATTTGAAGGATATCAGAAAGAAAAATAGAGAAACTGATGAATAACCGTTAGAAATATGGCACTAAGTGTGATATGTTAAGAAGAATTTGGTACATTTCGTGTAGGTCTGCATGAATTCTCTGACTAAAATTTTTTTTCTAATTTACTCAGTATTGAGTGACAATAAATAACATTATATATTTTATTTACTCTGTTGAAATGTGAAAATATGTTTTTTTTTTGTTTATCGGCATCCAGTTTTTCAGATTACATAATTAGGAGCTTATAAGTGCTATTATCATCATCTAATGATTTTACATTTCTTCGATTCAGCTCCGTATTATGCAACTTTAATCCACAGTTATCTTGAACTTTGTCTACCTCTTGTTCTAGTAATGAAATCTTTTATTGTGTCGTTGTAAGTTTTCTTTGAGACCAAATTTTGAATTACATAGTTCACATTTGAATGGTTTTACTCTTACATGAGATACCACATGCTTTTGGAAGCTAGATTAATGACTAAACACCTTGTCACACTCTAGAATCTAGACACTTATGCTCAACGTCATATACAACCATGCGAAATCGTAAATGAATTTCATATTTAAATATTTTAATGTATTTTCGACATGGTATAATTTTAACAGGCTTAATATTTCTATGAAGTGTTATATGTCTTCTTAAATATTTTCTTGTTTGAATGGTTTTGTTACAAATATGACATGTCCTTGGCAATTTTGTAAGTTTATTTGTTAAATTTTCTTTTTCATTTGTTGAAATACAATTTGCCTTATCATTTATAGAAACATTATCTGTATTCATCTTGAAAAATTTTCTGAAAACCCATCACTTTTAAAAATATTATCTTCATCATTATTTGCAACATTTTGACAAATATTTTAACTGTTGTCCATAGTTTCAGATATTCTTCATTTTTCGCTATTTCTCTTCAAATATATGATCTCTCAAATCCAATGGTTCTTCCTTTATGAAAGTATCTGAGTCAATAGTATGAACAACAAGATATGAACGTAAATGAGAATTTTACTTGAAAGTCCTACTGCAATATTTACAATAGATTAATTCAGTCGATTTATCTGAATATAGCTTCAAGTGTTTTTTCAAATAAATCGGCTTTAAAAACACTTTATTACATATCTGATATTGGCGATCCTTTTCATCCATTTTTATTGGTTGTTTCATTAATGTTTCAATCGAATTTTTGTTCGTCCCACCTTTTATATTCTCTTGAACTGCATTTTTACTATTGAGACTGTTTAATTCATTCCAATTAACATGGCTGTCAGCTGTCTCAGATACTGTGTCAAGTATTTTATTATGGTCAACTTCTATGTGCTGAATAGAGCTATTAATGTCGTAGAATTTTTTATTTAATTAGCAATTCGAAATAATACAATTTATAAAAAAATTTACATTTGAACAAACAAAAATGATTCCACATTGTGTAGGAACTGAACAAGTAAAAGGAATAACAGGTTCAGAAAACGTATTCATTTCCGTTTTTATGAAAACTTCTTCTTTATTAATATTTTGTAATGGTTTATTAATTTTTAGGCTCAATGTAGGTAAATGTAATTTATATTTGAAATAATTTTTTTAAGTATTTTTTATATTTCCAATCCTGTTCAAAATTATACTATTGATATACGAATAACACTACAGAAAAACCATTTAATATTTCTTATTATAAATTTAATAATCCAGTATGTTTAAAACTAAATAAGAATTAAATTTCCAATTTCTCAATTGATAATCCAAAAAAAAATTTACGAGAAATAAATACATATTTAATTCACTTTACTGACTGTATCATGTATGTACAGTACAGTACTGCCTTTAAAATTATTATTGGCATTATTTGATAATTCATCTTTACCCACCACAATATTTCCTGTCCATTTTAGTCTATGTAATAAATTTTACAATATTGAATCCATCTTTTTGAATATTGAATTAGTGCGTTCTAGTGACCAAATATTTTTCTCAGTGTTCTTCTTTCAAATACTTTTAATTTATTTTCGTCACTAATTATTGTCATTATACAAGCTTCGCAGCTGTAGGTTGAAACCGGTTGTATTATGGTCTTGAACATTCTTAATTTCATTGCCTTGTTTAAAATTTTAGATTAAATCTTTGTATGCGTAGAAGTATTTTGTTGATACTAAAGGGTATATTGCAAACCTCGAGCATGTCCCTCTATTATATCACTACAAATCCAAGTCCTAACCCTCACAGTTTAGAGACAAATTCACTCAAATATTACATATTGCAGATCCCAAAAAATGATAAAAAAATAATAAATACTCATCTTTGGTGGTTAAGCCAATAACATAAATAGATTATCTAACTTTAGAACAGGCTTAGGATAATTTAGATAGGCATAGGTTTAGTTAGATTATAGATGAAGGTTAAGTTATTTAGGTTAGTTTTAAGTTTTTGAATAAAATAACTTCAAACAAGTTTTTTTTTTTTTATGCTTTCCAAAATATAAACAACCATAAAATATTTTTTTCGAAAAATTTGGCAAAAAAAGGCGAACCCACAATTATGAACTCACAAATATGCAAACTAAATAAATTTAATGTAGTTTTAAGGTTTAGTTATATTAGAATAAAAATTAGAATTTTTACAATTTTTTTTCTAATTGTAACACAAAAATTAAGTAAAATTAAAAAAAAAAAAGTAAAAGTATTTTGGGGCTGGTAATGGCATAATGGCTATAATACCACAAAAAATTAGAGTGTTAAATTAATATATATTTTATTTTGTTATTTTTTCGTTGTATTTTGGTCATAATTTTGACAGGCTCAATTCTATTGCTTTTATACAACTTCAAACGATCCTTACCAATAGCTGAAAGCCTTAAGAATACAGTTTAACGTTCTTAAAATCGATATAAGTACAATTTGTTTAAACTTCAATTGAAATTCTTATTTTCAAATACTGTTTTATTTCTATTGAATAAAGAAAGTTGAATGTTGATTCAGAAATAGTAGATTACCTCTGTAGATTTCTACATATCGTTTTACTTTTCAGTGAAAATTCAATAACCATTATCAAACTATATTCGCAGCATGTTCAGGTTCACTTTTAAAGTTACTCCTTTTCAACCAAAACTTTTTTACATCCTGCAATTTCTTAAAATTCCTTTCCATTGACGTGAATAAATAAATAAATAAATGCTTCTCTATGTGTGTTTTAACATACTGTTTTGCGATAAACTTGTGATTTCTGAAATTTTTCAATTTAGCTATTATGTCTTGAGGGTTTCAGATGGTATACTGTTTTATTTTGTGTTAAGATTGGGTTTTGTTTCTCCATCGTATAAAGTTCTACGTTTACTCTTTGCGACCATCAAATTATTTATATAATTTTGATATTAACGAGTTCTTATGTGTTTTTTTGTATAATCTCTTTTGAATATAACTAAGTTTTGCTGTCATACAGAAGGGCCTTCTTAATTCTTCAAACAAATTGGTAGTATTCTTCAGTGTTATATGAATCAATACACAATAGTAAATTATAAAAATGGAATAGAAAACCTTATATATATATAATACACAAGATGAACGACGTGATGAGTAAAAAAGCAAGAATAATTGAATAGTAAATTATTTACACAACAAAATAAATAAAATTTTAACAAGTTCTAGGTGCTCAATACTTAAAACATTTCAAATAGTTACACCAAATAAATGACGGTTATTTCCAAATTGAACGCCATCTGTAGGTACTCTAAAATAAATTTCAATCACGGACAATTTTTAAAAGGCTTCATAAAAATTGTGTCATTTTAAATAGACACACAAACTTATAGAAAAAAGTTCAAACATAAAAACACAAACAAAAATTGAAAACAAAACAGAAAAACAGATCAGATCATACTCTTCAAAAATGATATTATAAAAAATGGTAGTTAATTTGCTTCTGCTATTTAAAAAATATATATACAATAAAACCTCGGTTATGGTCATTCGATAATATTCAGTGATATTTCTGACTATAACCGTCTTGTGACTATAGGCGTAGTCAAAAAAAATTACATCTTTATAAACAAAATCAAATACAATAAAATATCTTTCGTATAACAATTTTAAACTTTATTTTATTCATAAAAAGCAATTCTGTTTTGTAATCACAAAATATACATATTTGTAATAAAGAACAGAAAAAGACTATGTACCTATAAATTAGTTTTTTAATAAAATAATTCACTTATTTTTTTGTTTTATTGAAAAAATTGGCGTTATATTTTAGTGTGACTATAAGCGACATCGATTGTATGAACTTATGAAGTTTATTACTTTTTTTTTTTAAACAAATTGTTGACTATTGCTATAACAGAATTGTGACTACAAACGTTTTTGACTATAAACGAATGTAAATACATCGATCTACTACGTTGAGAGTAATGAGATTTTATTGTGTCAAGTTATATTGAAATTCGTATTAATTTCGTCATAAAGTATTAGGTATTATACTTTAATCTCATTATATATATATATTCAATAATCAAGCGATTCAGAAAACAACTACAATTATACCAAAACAAATACTTATTTTTATATAAAATCGTAACTGAAAGAACTGCTTCTGTGCGATTGCACAGGGGATTCACTAGTAATAGATAAAATATTCAAGAAAATACAATTCTTCACAATTTTTCTTCAATTATCTCTTTCTCTAGCTTCAATATTGTCTTTCCATCTATTTCTCGGTAATTTAGTTGAATCAACGTCCACATTTATTAACAACATGGAGAAAGGCTTTCGAACCGACGTCGTCTATACAGATTTCAGAAAGGCCTTTGATCTCTTACCGCATAGTGTAATTTTATGTAAATTGACAAAACTAGGATTCCCGAAGTCCTTTGTCAACTGGATGGAGTCTTACCTAATTAACAGAAAATACATTGCTCAATTTAAGTCAGCTATGTCACCATCCTTTGAAGCTAACTCTGGTGTTCCTCAAGGAAGCCATTTAGGTCCGCTTTTATTTATAATATTCATTAATGACGTTACATCAGTAATAAAAAATAGCCAAATCCAAATTTACGCTGATGATATGAAAATTTTCAAAAAAGTAGCATCACCAAATGATTCACTACTACTCCAAATTGACCTTAATAATTTCTTCATTTGGTGTAAGTCTAACAACCTCCTTTTAAATATAAATAAATGTGCCGTAATGTGCTACAATAGACGTACTGCATACCTTCCAAATAACTATTTCCTTAACGGACAAGTATTAGAAAAAGTTAAGTCCATCAAAGATTTAGGTGTTTTTTTTTATGACAAACTCTCATTTAAATTGAACTATAGCAATATTATAAATAAGGCTAATTCAATTTTAGGTTTTATAAAACGATGGTCCAGAGAATTTGACCATCCCTATATCCTCAAATCACTGTATTTATGTCTTTGTTAGGCCACAACTAGAATATGCCAGCCAGGTTTGGTCTCCCTATTATAAAATTCATACACTACGAATTGAGGCAATGCAAAAAAATTTCCTAAGATTCGCGTTACGCCATCTTCCCTGGTCTGACCCCTTAATTTTGCCACCATATGAGCACAGATTGAATTTAATTCATCTTGCTACATTGAAAAAAAGACGCGAAGTTGCGAATGTTATTTTTGTCACTTAAGTGGTCAAAGGAAATATTAGTTCTCCTTACATTTCCAACTTAATCCAAATAAATACCATCAGGTGCTTTCGCTCTTATATCCTCTTTACCCTTACCTTTCATCGAACCAACTATGGAATGAATGAACCAATCCATAGAATGATGACCATGGGTAATAAATACTAGCGTTTTATAGATTTGTCTCTCTCTAAAGATACCCTAAAGAAGCGCCTTTATTCCGAATTATCTACTTAATATTATCCATCCCTCTAATTGTTATTCATCTTGTAGTTACTAATTTTTCTCTAGTTACTGATATTACAATATTATGTAGTAGCAATCTATTCTTAAATTTAAGATTCATTAAGATTTATTAACAAAATAGATGTGCTGACTTCTATATATCTAACATACATACCAACTGTTGCCGAGCCCTGCTTTTGGATTAATTAATAAATAATTTAATCTGGATCAAGTTTTACATATTGTTTCACTTAACTTTCAAACAATTTTTTAAAACCTGTTGTGATTTTATTACATTCTTTTTGTTTCTTCATTATTGTTAAATTTATTATTAATTTTTACTATTTGTTATTTTCTTGTTGTTTTTTTTGTTTTATTCTTTTACTTCTTTTTATTTTTATAATAGTAAATATCATTGTAATCTCAATTAATTATTGTAATTTGTTTGATTTAAACAAAAAAAATAAATAAAATACCTCTACCTCCTGTAGTAAGTATTATAAGCTGATCTCGGTTTTCTGGCATTCTTATAATATGTCAGGCCCATCTTATTCATTGGATTTTTATTGCCCTAAGTATTATGGTCATTCGTCAGCTCATATAGCTCGTCATTATATAGAGAAAATTATGAAGTGAAAATTGGTATATCGGTACCAACCCTTAAACATCTTATCGTAGAAAAACAAAAGTAATTTAACGTAGAGTCGTCAATAAGGACTGTATGCTACTACAAATCGTACGAAAAGTAATAATATAGACTTGGTTGGAGAACTAAATACGGTTTACCAGAAAACGGTATTTTGTAAAAAGATTGTAATGAAAACTCACCAAAAATTCTTTAATACAGATTTTTTTAATTACAACTTTGCTTTTTAATTTGAATTAAATTTTCTCTTTTAACTTGTGTATAAAATAATTGAACAAGAAAATTTTAAAAATTTATTTAACTTTTTGTTTAAATAACTGTATCTAGTTTATATTTTTTCTACGCCTTTTTTTCTGTTTATTTTAAAACTATCCAAATACAGATTTTATCACTGAAGTGATGGTGGCAAAAAGAAAATATTTTGTTTTTGCATTTAAATTTCCTTTTTTGGTTTTGTGAGTATTGAAGAAAACAAAAAAACCAAAAAGAAAATTTTAAATGTTTGGTAAAATATTATTTATTAACTATAACAATAGAATAAATACACAAAAGAATTTCACTTCTCTTAGTTTTTCCTAAAAAATGCAATTTCAAAAAACAAAAACAAAAAAAAATGCTTGTTTGTTGTTTCAAAAGAAAATTTAAACAATTTTCAAACAATTTTAAATTTTTGTTGTTGTTTTTTTTTTATTAGTTTGTTGCTTATTTAGTTTTCTCTGATGTTTTGTTTTTGTTGTTTGGTCGGTTGAATTAAACAAAATAAAAATAAAAATTAAATTAAAATAATTTTAAATAGTCGAAATAAATTTACAATTATGAAAAGTTTGTTTCTTAATTTTCTAATTTAAATTCAAGTACGAAGGGACGATTGTAATGTGAACATTTAAAATAAAAGTAAATCATTGTAACTAAATTCTGATATTTTTTAATTTTATTTAATTCTTATAATATAAAAATTAACTAGTACTCTTAAAGGTTCTACATTGAATGTAAATGAAATTTTCCAACACGTTGTAGAACTCGAAATATTTCTGAAGCATCAAAACATTAATTTTTTTTTCTATATAATTCCAATTATATGATATGATAATCCTAAATGGTTTCACATAGAGATTTGGAATACGTAATCACATACAATAAACAGCTTTTCCTTAAATTTCTTACTAATTTAAATATGGAAAACTATATCTACCGTAGAGTACTTCGCATTCATAATAGCCCGTTAGTTCCGTTTTATTTTTGATAACCAAAACTCTCAAAAAGATAAAAGTACATTTATTTTATCCAAATGACAAGGGGTACTTAACGAGGTTGAAAAATCAGGACAGCATTTTCTTACCTTCGTCGGGAATCGAACTTGTGACCTTTCGGTTGAAAAACAGGCGCTCTATCTACGAAACCATTCAGCGTATTTTTAACTTCTGAAACAAACTTTACAAATAAATCACATATTATGAAAATTCCTAATTACGTTTGTTAGCATATTCAACATCCAGATGACAAAGCAAGAGGAGGAACAACAATACTAATAAAAGGTCATATATTCGATACCTTGGGGTACAGAAAATAAAAAATGCTATGGTGCAAGTTGAAGCAGTTAAGATTAAATTACGACTTAAAAATATCGGCAATCTGTTCTGCAAACAACAAAGAGCCAACAAACGACATCTGTTGTGCAAAAAAATAAGGGCTTAAAAATATCTACAATCTGTTGTGCATCACGACACTAACCTACTCTAGAGTCGACTTTATATATATTAATGTCTTACTAAAATTACTTGGAAACAAATTTTATTTTTTGATGCTACAACCAATTGATCTACAGACCAACCTAGAATTCTTAATTTCATTGATTTTTTTTATAACAAAGGAAATAAATAGAAACCACACATGTGCTGAGAGCAATGATGATCTCTCGTCTGTCCAGTAATATTGGTTCCAGCTGGAAAGTAGAATATATATAAGGTCTTCCAAGACTTGCAAACATCAAGAGAACTAGTTCAGATATGTACAGAGAAAACCTTGAGCGATTCATTATCCTAGGAATCGGGGAATCAAGAATTTTTTTTTGCAGAGGTCGAGCAATTCATTGTAGATGTATTACAAATAGCAATCTTTGGACCTCAAACAGCATTTCACAGTAACGTATTAGAATGGCTTCAGAAGTGAGAGTACTAATAGGTTAAAGAAAAGGAACACTATAGTTATGGAAAAAAGAAGAGCTTGACAAAAATGGGAATCAACCAGATACTTGCTTTAATCGCTTGATTAATCAATTAAAATAGCATATAAAAAATATAACGAAATATTCAATCAATAGTTTATCAGCCAATACTTATACTGACTAATTGCTTTGAAAAGCAGTTAAACTAATAAATATACGCCAGGTGTCAAATCTACCATTGAAAACACAAGCTGATAGTCGGGTTGGAATTCGAAAAAAAAGCTATAATGTTTCCTGACTACTTGGTAAATGTCCTCACGGTTGAGACATTCTACAAACTGAAGACATTCAAGAACTTGAATTTAAACTACATCGTAATTTACCAAAGCATTTTTATGAAATACTAAAACTATACATGTCCGGTAGATGTTTTCGTGTATGTTATGCAAAAGAATATAACAAAAACAAATATCTATTGCAGTTCCACAGAAAAGTGCTCTTGGTCCAATATTTTAACTGCCATACACAATAGATACCCCCTGAATTGGCCACACTTTTATGTGTACCTTAACCGATATAATCTATCGAAAACTCAAAAGCAAAACTTCAAACCGCAATGAACAAAATAAAATTATGGACCTAACGATAGCGTATAACACTTAAAGAACGCAAATCAACACATATGACAGTTATAAACACAGTTTTACTTGTAAGCAGATTCCAATCATTCCCTTCTCAATGAAAAACAATATAAATACCATCTACCAATACATTAAAGTATTTGGGAACGATACTTGATGCTAAGATAAGGCGTAGCAATATATAAGAAAGAAAAAGGAGAACTAAAGATTAGATATAAAAAGTATGCTCGTAGCTGAAGCGCAGTTCTGAGTTATCAAAACAAAATAAAATTCGAATACATAAATATATGTGAAAACTTGTGCGGACTTACGGATTTTAGCTATGGGGCTGGGCAAAGAAAATTAACATAAAAATGCACAAATTGCAAAATAAAGGTAGTAAAATTAATGCACAATGGCATGTACGTAACAAAGACCTCCACCGTAGCTTGTACATTGAAATAATTGTGGATGAAATCAAAGAACACACAAAAAAAGACATGTTTTTCGTTACGGAAATTGTGATATCAATAGTTTTCCTTTGTGCAAAATGAATATAAGTAGATAATCTTCCCACGAGCAAACTATTACTATTTCGTTCATGGAAAATATACCAATGTTAAAGTTTCCACATGGAAATTATTATGTTGATAACAATCCTTCACGAAGTCTAGCTCTAGATAAAATAATTTCCTAAACACGCAATCGAAAAAATTAGGAAAAAAAGTCAATAAGTCGATTTAAGGTAGAGCGATTATAAAACGAAAAAAAGATGGGTGAACTTTTGATGGGAGGGATTCTTGCACTATTAAGTGTCATGCATGGCTGAAAAAGTTTTGGCAATTCCCTTTGGTAAGGTCCACAAGTTTAAAGATTTAATATTGGAACTTCACGATACAAAAATTGAAAATTTGTGTATTGAATGTGATTTTTGTATTTGAGTCTGTTTAAATCTACATAATTATCAACTTTGATCCTTCACACAGACTTTAACTGTTGAGGATGTGTGTGAACAATTAATTTTTAATTTTATTTTTTAAATAATAGATACAAGTGCACTGTCCTAGATATTTTGGGATTCCCTAGTCCTCATGATATTGTATTTCTTTTTAAAGCTCGTGACAAATAAAATACTGTTACATATTCACGATGATCATGAGCGACCATGAAGTATCGATAGAAGAAATACATAACATAGCATGTAAAAATATAAATGAAAAGCGAATATTATGGAAAGAAAGGTATGATAGAAAGCAAAAGAGCACAATAATGTATCAAATAGATGATTTGGTGGTAGTCGAAAAAGAACCAAAAAATACTGAACTTCTACAGAAGATTCAACTAAAATGTAAATTTCCATATAATTATGATTAAGAAAATATGCAACGATCGATATAAAACAAAAGATATACCTGGGTCTCAACGCAAATCTCGTCCATATACTGGAGTTTATTCTCCTCATAAAATGAAACAATGGTGTATATTGGGTTCAGAGGATAATGATAGTAGTGGAATCCAGGACGATTCCTAATAAAGATTGGCC
Source organism: Argyra leucocephala (assembly GCA_963942445.1). Lineage (NCBI taxonomy): Eukaryota > Metazoa > Arthropoda > Insecta > Diptera > Dolichopodidae > Argyra > Argyra leucocephala. The sequence goes on from OZ012680.1 coordinate 74,121,895, forward strand.
AGGCTGTAAACAGACCTTAAAAAAAAAAACTTTTGTCTGATTTATTTGTCAAAACTTTTGATAGATTATGGTTGAAAAATTATTATTATATTAAATCATTATCATGATCGAAGAACAACGCGTAGTTTAAAATATCACTATAGTATTCGATCGTTCTGTTCCTTGTTTTAATTTTTCAAAAAGAATAATTTTTGTAGATCATACAGCATAAGCTGAGATCTAAGTTGAACCGATTTGTTCATTATTGTAATTGTTCGTTATAAACCATTTTTTCTTTTGAATTAATAACGAAAAAAAAGCTTAAGGAAGTTTGATAAAAACCTCAATCTCGTTACGAATTCTTTTATATCACTTTATATCTGTTATTGATTTATCTTAGACACAAACCGCATATATATAATAAATTATTTTAAAAAAAAGATTAAATTTAATGTTAATATGACGAGAACAAAAAAAGAAACTATACATGCGTGGGTTGCGTCATTTTGTCTTCTTTCAAATATCTATCCTTTAAAGGAATAATAATAAAAATCGGTTGTCAAATGGTTCATGATATCCCAACAAAGAAAAAATATTTAACTCATAATAATGAGATTTTTACTAATGTATTTTGAATTTTATTTCATTTATGTAAATGTTTTTGTTTATATTAATTTTTATAATTTTCTCCACCGTAATTTTCCAGTTGTTCTTCCTTAGATTCATCAACCTTTGTTTTACATCAGTTCACTTATAGGTGAATACATAGCAAATTCATCCATAATTTCTCCTTTAACTGTATTAAAAAAGCTGAATTTTCAAACAATCGATTCATGTCTCAGTCCAAATCTTGAAAATGTATAGACACTATAACAAAATAAAATCAATAAAAAATAATGGTGTTTAACAATTAATGTCATATCGTATTATTAATACTTTATCAATGATTTTTATAAAGTTATGGATTATTTTATTCACCCCATTGTGCTGTTGATAACAATACAACTTTTTTTTTCGATCTAACGAAATGTTCGAAAAAGCCCTAAGCCGAAAGTACCCCTAATTTACTGATATATATGTGATATCTTTGGTCCGTTATAATTCCATAAGGAGCATATTTCATAAGGAACAGCTTTTTTGCTTATATTTTAATAATCTTTCAACTAATTAAATTAAAAAAAAAGGTCTATCAAAAATTTTGACAAATAAATCAGACAATAGTTATTCTCACGCAATTAGTACTGATTTTTTCTAATAAACGGAACATTAGATGGTCCGTTTTTTCAACTATTTAACGGTGCAATCATGTATTATAATAACCTCAAATTAGGCAATTATAAAGTACATTATTAACCTTTTTTTATAAATATTTGCGATCTGTACAGTTTAATCAAAGTTATCGGTATTGCATTGCGTTATTAGTGAAATTGGAATATATAAATTTGAAATAAAATCGATCTCTTATCATTCAATAAAATCTTTTGGATAGCATAATTATAATAATTATGTATAAAGCATTTTTCTTTTTTAAATTTCGGGAAACTTTCAAACTACAAAACTAATTTATCTCAGATATTTTTATTGTGAAGAAAAATTAACTTAACGGTTCAAAAGTCACCCCCAATGTACACACAATTTAATATTAATTACGCGTTCACAATTTTAAATTAAATATAAATTGATGGTTTACAAAAATTTTTTAAATGACCTACGTAATTAGGGCAACATCGATTCCACACTATTCCACTATAGTTGTAGTGTAAAATGCTTTTAGAAAATTAATCTAAAAAGTGCTTCTTTCATTAGTAACTCGTACATTTTTAAGAAGAAAAACTTTTTAAAGTTAAAAGCAACATTAAGAAAATTCAATATTCAGGTCCATGGCCTCAAAATAATGTAATAATAATAGTGAAAGAAAATTTAACTTTTGAATGTTTGTAATTGTAGTATACTTTGGCAATTCCAATTTTTCATTTTTGTTTTTCTTTTTTTGCATTCCTTTTTTTCATTGCCATTTTTCTCAAAATACAAATAAAAAAGTTTTTAGATAAAGGTGCAGAATAATTGTTAAAATGATTTGGCAGAGTTGCTAGTTGCTTGCAATTGTTAAATTTCCCATGAAAGTTTTGTTATTTGATTTTTTTTTTCATTTTTTTATTTAAGTTTTCTCTACAGTTTTGTTTTCAATAAAGTTGTAAAGTGAAACATTTTAAAATCGTAACCCTTTAGTTTACAAATTTGTTTGTTTTTTTTTCGTTTTTGTTTTTTTTTTCGTTATTGCTGAAGCAAAATAAAAGACTTATTGCACGATATCACTTAAAAAAATCAAAATAAATTGTTTTGAAATAAAACTTGGTGGTTTTCTTTAAAATGAAAGTTTTTGAACATAAAATTGACCGTCTTGTTTAAATCGAAATATATTGAGCTTAAGTGAGATTATTTCTAATCGCTGAAGGTCAGAGGCATTATTTAAGCATGAATAATGATAATTCAACAGTGTGAGAAGAGTATTTTGATAAAATTGAAAGGAATAGTAGATGAAGAGGACATCGAGTCAAATATTAACCAAACGGAACGAACTACATACATATGTTGATTACGTAAGGGTTATTGGAGATATAATTTTTTGTTTTTTTTATCAATACGATTCTTCGTCTCTATAAAGTTTTCTGTATTTTTTATATTGATGTAATCAGATGATATTAATCCTAACCCGAACGGGATTATTCTTTATCTATTCCGAACGAAAAAGTATTCGTCTTCAAAGTACCAATGAGGGGATTTCATACAATTTATATGATCAAATTAGTGGATTACGCTAATGCAAAACAACTAAGGTAGAATATGTGAAATAAAGGAAGAATCTATTGACCATCTGGTCTGCGAATGCGAAGCGCTCACTGGTAGTACACTTTGCGATTTGGGAACAGCGGAAGTTAACAATAATAATCCTCTTAACAATGGAAGCTATCCAGTTCACCATTGAAGAATATCCGAAGTGTGATCATAGTATCCTTAAGGACTCAGATGACTAACAGGCGCTAACAAACATGGGTAATCGCAGATATAAGGAACAGATCCCCTCCCGAGATTACATAATCTAATCTAATCTAGTGGGATTACCGGGTACAATTATTCTGTTCGACTACGTTGGAAAAAATGTTGATCCAAAAAAAAAATTGTTATAAATTATAATAAGCTTTAACGCAATTGACACATTTCTAAAATTGCAAAACTTTATTTCAAATAACAACAGAAAATATATTTAGGAAATTGTTTCGTTCATCATAACACTATTAGAACTCATCAGTAGGTATTTTTAGTGTTAGACTACCTATACAACTCCTATTTTCATTTTGATTGACTATTTATAATCACATAAATTAATTTTGGTCGATTTTTATAACTCACAGATGTAATATTCTAATAAGTTATACTTCTTCTAATAAGTTATAAAGTCAATCAAAAATAAAAATAGGAGTAGTATAGGTAGTCTAACACTAAAAATACCTACTGATGAGTTCTAATAGTGTTATGATGAACGAAACAATTTCTTAAATATATTTTGTTTGTTGACACAAATAATAATAATAATATTTTAAGATACAATGGTGATATAAAATGTCTATGTATCAATATTAATTAATAACCCGAACTTTTTCGTTTTATTAAAAGTAAAATGTCATAGAAATTTTAATATTTCACATTTAAAAAATTTATAATCACATAAATTTATTTTATAACAACAGAAATATTCACATTCGAAAGGTGTTTAATGGTAGCCGAATACATCACGTTCGAGTTAAAGCGTTAAATTAGAAAATATGTGATTTCAAAAATTATTTTGCAATTCGTCCACAATATTAATCATTTGGTATTGATTCATTGTATTTTAGTCATCAAAACTGACTCATTTCATTTATTCTAAATAGTTAACCTTTTATCTTATTTTTGCTATTTTTGAAAATAGCTCACTTAACAAAACTTATATGTGAATGTATATGTAGGTATATAATTCATACATATATGTGCATCCGGAGACAAATAAAAAATGTTAAATTTATTTTACATAAAACCAAATAACTTAAAATAAAGGAATAATATATCTTTTGATCTGTCCATATCATATCTGGAGCAAGCATTTAAAATTTTTGTTGGTTATATTATGTCACAGATGTCAAAAATCGATTAAATAATGCATTTTATGCTTTTATGGCGGTGGTAAATTAACAATGCAGCTATAAATGTGAAAAATAATTAGCACGAGTTTATACCGTTGTTTTTATTTCTATAATTCCAAGTCTAACGGATGAACACCCTAACTGCTTTTGGATTGGAAATACACAATCACATACAATACCTTTTCTTTAGAATTTTTATGGTATGTCTACTAATTTAAACGTGGAAAACTATATCTACTCTAGAGTACTTCACCTTCATAGTAGTATAGTTCGGTTTTGTTTTTAGTGATAACTAAAATTCTCAACTATATTTTATCATTTATTTTATCTCAATGATAAAGAGTACTGGAACAAGTCGAAAAATCCAGTTAGCATTTTTTGGCTTTCCTCGGGAATCGAACCTGGAACCTTTCGGTTCTTTAAACCACCCAACGTGTTAAAATATCAAAAAATAGCTATAAAATATGCTAGATTAAGACAACACAACATCTTATTAGTGAACTTGGCAACAGTTAAATTATTTAATTTAAATTATCACTAAATATAAAAATTCGATTATTTATGAAAAAAATTATATTTAATTTGAATGAAATAAAGTACGATACAACTATAGATATTTAAAGATATTTATAGATATTTAAGTTACGTAGCGAAACTAAATATTTTTAAAAATATTTCTAATTTTTAATTAGAAATTTCAATTTAAAATTTCATCCAAACTATGAGAAAAACATAAAAAAAATTTAATTTATCAAATTACCGCAACTCACCAAAGTACAGACTCCTTCTTTTCCATGTCAGAATTTAATTTAAATTTAATTTGTTTTTTAAATAAATTATTATGTAGCCATGTGGTTGTTGTCTCAGATTTAATTTAATTTTTGTATACAATAAAACAGTTATACAGTCTCAAGGATAAATTGAAATGATGAAAAGCAATTCATAATGAAATATTCAGTACAGTTTTTTATCTTATACTAGTACTATATTAAATAATAAGCGAATACTAGTATAATATTAAATAATAAAATATTATACAAATTTAGAGCAAAATATTTCCTTCTTTCAAAAATTATGTTTTCGGCAAGCAGATCGACAAGGAAACACATCAGATTTCAACGAGGAGATGCACTATCATTCGACTTCTTCGATCTAGTATTGGAACGTATAGTGCGGCGAGCGGAAGTAAACACGGTCGGCACTATGTTCTTCAAATCTGTTCTTCGCCAGATCACAATGGGCGGTTACCCAGATTGAAGAAAAGGCGAAACGATTGGGTCTTAAAGTAAATGAGGATAAGACAAAATATATGTTGTAAAGAAATAAAAAGAAGATGTAATGCCGAACTCTATGAGCTGTACAATGAGGTGGACGTTGTCACGAAAATTTAAGTCAAAAGACTACGGTGGCTCGGACACTTAGAGCGGATGAACGAAAATCCTCCAGCCAAGAGAATCTTCGATTCCAGACCCGAAGGTACAAGATGTCGGAGCAGACCAAGCCTTCGTTGGAAAGACGAAGTATAGGCAGATATTAAACAATTTCACATCTTGAACTGGAGAGAATCCACCTGTGACCGGTAAAAATGGAGTACTTTGATAAGTCAGGCCTTTGATAATAAGTAAGTAAAAATTATCTTTCGTTCTTTTATAACTACCAAAGTTTATTTAGTTGTAGCAATAGTGACTGATTTTTACCATACCATATTAGTTCTGGTAACTTAGCTAATTTTTTTTGTTGCTGGCAGCGGTACAAAACAAAATGTGTTTTTACCACAATTATTGTAAATTTAGCTTAGCACTGCTGTTTTAGCATTGGTATATTATATTTTTAATGTAACTATTTAAGTTAAAATGTTGTGAAAAATGATATTATTATGGTGATGATAGATTTAAAGATAACTTAAAGCTAGCTTAAGTAACTTTTTTGCAACTTGACTTGAAACAAAAATACTATTACATCTTGAATCGTTCATGAGTTTTATTACAAATTTAAGTTTTTACCTCTAATTTGAGAATATTACTGCTAATTCAGTGCGTTTTAATTATTTTTCCCCTATACTCCGCCCCCCGTGCAATAACAAAATTTTTCAACAAGCTCATTAAATTTTCATTTGTGTTACACTAAAATTTTTGCAACTGACTGGTAAATTTACGACTACAAAATATTTCCCATTAAATTATTAATATTTCACTTATACTTATATATTATTATTTTTTAAAAGTGTACATTTATATTATATACATACATACATATTATTCTTATTTACTTACATGCACTATAAATATCCAGACTTCATTTGAAGTTTTTCCCCATAAGTATTGTGAAAATTTTCTATTATTGAAATATCAGGAGAATTTTGTTCCGTTTTGTTTTCGTTCTAATTTTTTTTCCTTAAAAGAAAAACTAAATATATATTTTTTACACGAAATTGCACGGAACCCAATAAACCAATATTATTTTTTTATTTAAGAGGAGGTCACAAACCATTACAGTTTTTACCGCCTACTTTGATTTAGTATTCTAGATTTATAATAAAATCTGTACTTTTTTCATGTAAATTGTAGGTACCTACTTGTACTTTTAATAGACGCAATGACGCAACTTCAATGAACTAAAAAATGCACAACACAACTCTATGACGTGTGTATGTAGATCTTACATTATACTTTTAAAAGAAAAAAAAAATATATATAAAATTAATTGTTAAAATATGCTCGCCTATCAATCAAGAAAGGTTAAGATTTAATTTTGTAAAACTAGCACAGTTACAATCCAATAAATTGGAACACATTATTTAGTAATTGGGAAATCGGATCAAATTAGTCAGACTTTTGGGAAGACTTTGTGCTGTGTGAAAACAACATCATAATGTCAGGGTCACTAAACCTAGACTATATTATGCCTGAGTGAAATCGACGCTACTGTTTGGCAGCTAAACATGGCTGCAAAAGAAAAACTATATGGGGAAAATGTATGTCTACTTTAAAAAATGCCTGCGAATAATATGCAAAATGTTCTGGGGAGAATATTTGTAAAAAGTTGAACTATTTAAGACCTAAATGTTAGTTTTCATTTGATTACAATAAAAATTTATAAATTACCTTTTTATATCGAAAAATAGCCATTTATTAGAAAATGGACAAATGTGCTGGATACAGGTATTAAAAAGACAATTAGAAACATTGTTGGTTTTTATTTTAATTTGGTGTAAAAACAAACTGATAAATTCATCAGTATTGAATTATAATTTGAGTAGTCCAGTTTTTATAAAAATTTCCGTAAAGTGAATTGAAAATATTCTAATAATTGAAAAACCTTTAAAAATCGTTATTCAGAGTTAAATTTACAATAGCATAAGTCTTGGACGCAGTCTTCCAGAATCATACCGGTAGTGTGTACGATCATTATATAATATAAACAACATAGAATGACTATTATGAGAAAACTCACTGATTAGCCATCGTTTATGATCTAGTTCGACTACTCCTTCACCTTTAAAAATTGCTGTTAATATCTATGGTATAGCTGCTGAATATTACGATCAATTAACATAATTTGTAATCAACACATTTAACTATTTAGGTGTGACGTGAGTCTTGTTTCTACTTGCGACTTGCACTTTGTTTAGTTTTTGTCTGAACTCAAAATATCATCATTATTCACGAACCATGGTGCGCTTGCTATTAGTATGTATTTATACTTTTGGCTGCAATCGTTATAATATTTTAATATTAGAATTTCTGAAGAGTATGCCTTTAGAATAGCTTTGCAAATTATTAATGTGTTGTCTAATATCATAGCAGAATCGTATTCAACAATTATAGTCAATAAAATTTATTTAGGTTCAAGCCTAGTTGTTTGTTATTACTATGAATTTTTCCACGCTAAATCACCTATTTGACGTACTTTACAACTTCTTTTATCGAAACTACTTCGATATTCACAAGCTTCCATACTCAGCACAATAACTGGATAAGTTAAGGTTGGATAAGAAGGTAAATGATATTTCACTTGCATATATCAATTAATAGATCATAAAAAATCTTATTTAAACTGATTTTGAATACTTAGATAATATTTAGTCAGACCGATTTCAACAGAACTTGTATCCTATCTATATAACTATTATTTTCAAATCTAGGAGTGTAAATTAATGTTAATAATCTTCTATACTTATAAAAGGGAAAGTTTGTTTGTTTGTTTGTTTGTTTGTTTGTTTGTTTGTTTATTTGTTTGTTTGTTTGTTTGTTCGCTATACACGCCCACAGTTTTAAAGATAGAGTTCTGAAATTTTGCACAGTTATTCATGGTACCGGTATGCAAATAATGCGGTACTTTACAAAGCCATCAGGTGACAGGTTCGGGTTGCTGCCGTACAACTCCTAGCACGTACGTTTCAGGAATATTTCAAAAACCAATTGTGTTACAGGCATGAAAACTTACACTTAGATACTTTTTCACAAATATCGAAATTCGACTGTTACCAATTTAAAAAATTTGGACTGGTTCTCTGGTTGCTGTCGTACAACTCCTAGCACGTACGCTTCAGGAATATTTCAAAAACCAATTGTGTTACAGGCATAAAAACTTACACTTAGATACTCTTTCATAAATAAAGAAATTCGACTGTTACCGATTTCGAAAATTTGGACTGGTTCGGGTTGCTGCCGTACAATTCCTAGCACGTACGTTTCAGGAATATTTCAAAAACCAATTGTGTTACAGGCATGAAAAGTTACACTTAGATACTTTTTCACAAATATCGAAATTCGACTGTTACCAATTTAAAAAATTTGGACTGGTTCTCTGGTTGCTGTCGTACAACTCCTAGCACGTACGCTTCAGGAATATTTCAAAAACCAATTGTGTTACAGGCATGAAAACTTACACTTAGATACTCTTTCACAAATAAAGAAATTCCACTGTTACCGATTTCAAAAATTTGGACTGGTTCGGGTTGCTGCCGTACAACTCCTAGCACGTACGTTTCAGGAATATTTCAAAAACCAATTGTGTTACAGCCATAAAAACTCACACTTAGATACTCTTTCACAAATAAAGAAATTCCACTGTTACCGATTTCAAAAATTTGGACTGGTTCGGGTTGCTGCCGTACAACTCCTAGCACTTACGTTTCAGGAATATTTCAAAAACCAATTGTGTTACAGGCATGAAAAGTTACACTTAGATACTTTTTCACAAATATCGAAATTCGACTGTTACCAATTTAAAAAATTTGGACTGGTTCTCAGGTTGCTGTCGTACAACTCCTAGCACGTACGCTTCAGGAATATTTCAAAAACCAATTGTGTTACAGGCATAAAAACTTACACTTAGATACTCTTTCACAAATAAAGAAATTCGACTGTTACCGATTTCAAAAATTTGGACTGGTTCGGGTTGCTGTCGTACAACTCCTAGCACGTACGTCTCAGGAATATTTCAAAAACCAATTGTGTTACAGCCATAAAAACTCACACTTAGATACTCTTTCACAAATAAAGAAATTCGACTGTTACCGATTTCGAAAATTTGGACTGGTTCGGGTTGCTGCCGTACAACTCCTAGCACGTACGTTTCAGGAATATTTCAAAAACCAATTGTGTTACAGGCATGAAAACTTACACTTAGATACTCTTTCACAAATAAAGAAATTCCACTGTTACCGATTTCAAAAATTTGGACTGGTTCGGGTTGCTGCCGTACAACTCCTAGCACGTACGTTTCAGGAATATTTCAAAAACCAATTGTGTTACAGCCATAAAAACTCACACTTAGATACTCTTTCACAAATAAAGAAATTCGACTGTTACCGATTTCGAAAATTTGGACTGGTTCGGGTTGCTGCCGTACAACTCCTAGCACGTACGTTTCAGGAATATTTCAAAAACCAATTGTGTTACAGCCATAAAAACTCACACTTAGATACTCTTTCACAAATAAAGAAATTCGACTGTTACCGATTTCAAAAATTTGGACTGGTTCGGGTTGCTGTCGTACAACTCCTAGCACGTACGTCTCAGGAATATTTCAAAAACCAATTGTGTTACAGCCATAAAAACTCACACTTAGATACTCTTTCACAAATAAAGAAATTCGACTGTTACCGATTTCGAAAATTTGGACTGGTTCGGGTTGCTGCCGTACAACTCCTAGCACGTACGTTTCAGGAATATTTCAAAAACCAATTGTGTTACAGGCATGAAAACTTACACTTAGATACTCTTTCACAAATAAAGAAATTTCACTGTTACCGATTTCAAAAATTTGGACTGGTTCGGGTTGCTGCCGTACAACTCCTAGCACGTACGTTTCAGGAATATTTCAAAAACCAATTGTGTTACAGGCATGAAAAGTTACACTTAGATACTTTTTCACAAATATCGAAATTCGACTGTTACCAATTTAAAAAATTTGGACTGGTTCTCTGGTTGCTGTCGTACAACTCCTAGCACGTACGCTTCAGGAATATTTCAAAAACCAATTGTGTTACAGGCATAAAAACTTACACTTAGATACTCTTTCACAAATAAAGAAATTCCACTGTTACCGATTTCAAAAATTTGGACTGGTTCGGGTTGCTGTCGTACAACTCCTAGCACGTACGTCTCAGGAATATTTCAAAAACCAATTGTGTTACAGCCATAAAAACTCACACTTAGATACTCTTTCACAAATACAGAAATTCGACTGTTACCGATTTCAAAAATTTGGACTGGTTCGGGTTGCTGTCGTACAACTCCTAGCACGTACGTCTCAGAAATATTTCAAAAACCAATTGTGTTACAGCCATAAAAACTCACACTTAGATACTCTTTCACAAATAAAGAAATTCGACTGTTACCGATTTCGAAAATTTGGACTGGTTCGGGTTGCTGCCGTACAACTCCTAGCACGTACGTTTCAGGAATATTTCAAAAACCAATTGTGTTACAGGCATGAAAACTTACACTTAGATACTCTTTCACAAATAAAGAAATTCCACTGTTACCGATTTCAAAAATTTGGACTGGTTCGGGTTGCTGCCGTACAACTCCTAGCACGTACGTTTCAGGAATATTTCAAAAACCAATTGTGTTACAGGCATGAAAAGTTACACTTAGATACTTTTTCACAAATATCGAAATTCGACTGTTACCGATTTCAAAAATTTGGACTGGTTCGGGTTGCTGCCGTACAACTCCTAGCACGTACGTTTCAGGAATATTTCAAAAACCAATTGTGTTACAGGCATGAAAACTTACACTTAGATACTCTTTCACAAATAAAGAAATTCCACTGTTACCGATTTCAAAAATTTGGACTGGTTCGGGTTGCTGCCGTACAACTCCTAGCACGTACGTTTCAGGAATATTTCAAAAACCAATTGTGTTACAGGCATGAAAAGTTACACTTAGATACTTTTTCACAAATATCGAAATTCGACTGTTACCAATTTAAAAAATTTGGACTGGTTCTCTGGTTGCTGTCGTACAACTCCTAGCACGTACGCTTCAAGAATATTTCAAAAACCAATTGTGTTACAGGCATGAAAACTTACACTTAGATACTCTTTCACAAATAAAGAAATTCCACTGTTACCGATTTCAAAAATTTGGACTGGTTCGGGTTGCTGTCGTACAACTCCTAGCACGTACGTTTCAGGAATATTTCAAAAACTAATTGTGTTACAGGCATAAAAACTCACACTTAGATACTCTTTCACAAATACAGAAATTCGACTGTTACCGATTTCAAAAATTTGGACTGGTTCGGGTTGCTGCCGTACAACTCTTAGCATGTATGTCTCAGAAATAAAAACTAATAGTGTTACAGGCATGAAAATTTATTCATAGGTATTCTATGAAAAATAAAAAAACATGTATTGTCCTGAAAAAGTATTTTCGAATTTAGGAATCAGTATAAAATTTTTACATGACTATTTGAAGTGGCTATGTAAATTAGCCACAAAAATGTGACAATTCGTTTTATTAATCAGAAAATACTGCAGAGTGTTCCAGGGGGTCTATGTGTACAAATCGATAGATACAGTTATCGATGAAAATGAAGTTGTTCCTCCTCATCAATTGGAATTAAAAGTAGTAGCTTCAATATTGCTTCTACGAAACTTGAAGAAGCCAGAACTACGGTACTAGATTAAGAATAAGAACTTGGCATCCTCATTTCAGTTAAACACAAATTCAAATTGATTGTGGAAAAGGCGAACATACCTTTATTTTAAAAATATCGCAATAGCAAGGAACGTGTTTGTTTATAGTCTATTGGAAAAAACCCGAAATATTGTTTACAAAGAAATAATTTTAATATAAGTATAGCATAAGTTGGAGTATTGTTGATATTTTCTTATCGTAGTGAAAAAAAATATTAGAATATTTTTGATAAACCAATTTTTTTCAATTCGATTCATAAATCAAACTTCATTGAAATAAATTCGATTCATTTTGTGGTCGACCCGGACAACGTCGGGTAACTTTGCTAGTAATTTATAAAACTAACGAACTTTTTCTTATTGTAGTTGAGTCGAGATTTAAGTTTAAGGACAGAATATTGTCTCAATCCATAACAAAATTAATTTCACGTAGATTATCAAACATATAGGTATGTACTGACTACCTAAACTTTTACACGATTATTGAATACATACGTCATAGCAGTACCATGTCTTATACCATAATTAATTTTCTTTAACTATTTTTTCTTAGTTATTACCTATTATGTACAGAATTATTAATTAAATTCAATCTGTTATAGAAATTAAGACGTTATTTAATTATAATCGTTATTTACGTCCACCATTACTGAAGTCCGTGAATGTTATATAAATTTTTTTTTTTTAATTTCTTATCTGATCTCAATCAAATTAACATAGTAGAAAAAAATAATTTTGGAACAAAAATAGATTTTTTTAAAACTTACCGAACCGCAATAATTATTATTAACAGATGAACATATTGGATCTTAATGAAATTTTTACTCACCTGAAATAAAAAAAAATAAATTTTCATTTAGTTTAAAAATTATAACAGTAAAATTTTTAAATTAAAACAGTAAAATTAAAAGAACATAAAAGAGCTTAACAATTAGCCAGCCTTACCACAGAAAATTGTCATCTATACTTGATAAATGATATTAAAGAAAACTAAGTTGAAGAGATGTCTATTGACTATAGAGTAATTCAATTATGATTATAATGATATTAAGGATATACAAGTAGTTGAGTAAATGGATTATTTCTGAGATTTTTATTTATAACTCTAATAATAGTTTGGAAAAACCATATAGTTAAGTCGGTCTTGAAACAGAATTTAAAGAATAAATATAATTTTGCATGGACCAAAATACACTGCAGTATCCTGTCTTATATAATAATTAAAAAAATAATAATAAATAAATAAGTAAATAAAATAAAAGAAGAAGAAAAAGCTGGATGAGTAGGACTAAATTGACAGGACATTTATGCATTTCTTTGATACATATTTACAATTTTTAATTTTTATAGCTTATACAGTTATTATTCCACATATTATTATTATTATCTAAACTAACTAGCTAACAAAAATTTATTTATATTTTGATTACAATCCACCAATACGAACTAATAACCAGCATTGGTTACTTGGTAATGAAGAAAAGGCAGAAGCTTTTGCAGAGCAAGTATTTAAGCCATTTCCATCAGAAAGCACAAACGTTGATACAGAAATATATAATTTCCTCACCACTTCACTTCAAATGGATTTACCAATCAAGAATTTTACTTTGGGCGAAATGTTAAATATGATTAAAATAATATCAAAACAAAAAAAGCCCCACGTTATGATCTAATTAGTGGTAAAATATTTGAAAGAATTGCCGGAAGAAGGTTATAAAATATTGATGTATATTTTGAATGCTGTTCTAAGATCTGGATAATTCCCATCCCAGTGGAAAATTGCTGAAATAATATTTATACCAAAACCAGGCAAGCCAAGTGAAGAAATTCCATCCTACAGTACGATTAGCCTACTACCGTGCTTATCAAAACTATTTGGAAAACTATTCTTGGGAAGATTAAAACCGATTTTGGAAAAAAGCAAAATTGTTCCAGAGCAACAATTCGGGTTCAGAAACGAACATGCAACTATCGAGCAAATACATAGAATAGCAGATGTAATCAAGTTAAGCCTAAAGGAAAAAAAGTATTGTTCAGCGATATTTCTAGATATTAGTCAAGCATTTTATAAAGTCTGGCATGAAAGATTGTTGTACAAACTTAAGAAAAATGTACCACAGAACTATTATTTATTGCTGTGGTCATATATTATCGAAAGACACTTTTTGGTGAAGCATTAAGATGCCTAGACATCAACTAATAAAATTATGACAACCATGCAGACTTACCAACAACAAATGAAACAACCACCGCCACTTTTGCTGATGATACGGCCACAGTAGCCCCCATTAGTAATCCAGTGCATACTTCAGAGATTCTGCAACACAGCATAAACAAAGTTCAGCAATGGCTAAAAAAGTAGAGAATCAGGGTGAATGGAGCAACACAAACACATATCACTTGTCCAGTGATTGTACTTAATAACGAAGTAGTACCTCAAAAAGAGGCTGTAAAATATTTGGGCATGCACTTGGACATGAGACTCACATGGAAAATCCATATCCATAACCAAAAAAAACAACTGGGCTTGCAGCTAAGCAAATTGTATTGGAAGATTGGCCGCAACTCGCCGTTGTTACTGGAAAACAAGCTGCTGATTTATAAATCTGTCTTGAAACCGATATGGACCTACGAAATTCAACTGTTGGGAGTAGCAACTCAAATATTGCAATATTTCAGCGTTTCCAGTCAAAGCTATTAAAATTGATAGTTGACGCTCCTTGGTTTGTCAATAATGATGTCATACATCGTGCTTTTTAGAAGAGAACCATTAAGGAGAAAATTGGAAGCATAAGCGGAAAGTACCATATAAGATTAGCTGCAGATCCAAACAGTCTGGCAAGCAGCTTGTTGGCTGCAAGTGATGAACGTCGCCTTAAGCGTGCTAGCATCCCGCAGCTACCCAATAGATAATAGTAAGAATGAAATGGGGGTCAAGAAATACAATGGAGTATAATGTTGGCATCATGGATGGTTGACCACTGGGTTATTTTATCTGCTAGTCAGTGCAATTTACCTGTATAGATGTCATACAAACTACTGAATGTCTCCTTCAGAAACAGATTGTAAAGTTTCATTTGGAAATAAAAAAAAAATATTTAAATTTACCATTTAAAAAATGGTGGCAAAAACCTTTTTACAGGGTTGTAAAAGAGCTAACTCAAATTCCAAGTTCAACTCACACTCAGTTAAAATTTTAAGCACAATTGATCTAAGCACACAAGCTCAAGATATGATCTAGTTCATAATCTGGGCTAACCCATATTTTGAATTAGCTCGTCGAGTTCAGTACAAATTTGAGCTTTTTACAACCATGCCTTTTTAAATATTTTCTTTTCTTTGCAAGATTTGCATATGCATTTTGCGGGTGTCTTTCCAGGGGAATCCATATAGAACACCGTAGAACGCCACCTCTTTACACACCACTCAAAATTGTCTTGTAAATTAGAAGTTAATTTTCAAGGTTTAGAAAAGATTTATGATTTTTTCAAAAGGTTTATTCATGTGGATCGTAAAAAAAAATTTTTGATCGAGCTAAATTCCTAGATAACCTATACCTAACCTATATCTAACCTAGAAAATACTCTTTGCCAGGCAATCTTTATATTATTGATTGACCTGAAATCTTTTAGCTTGCCAAAAAAAATGGATTTCTTTATCGCATTTTGAGATAGTTTGTGATTTCCATTGGGAAGTTAGACGTACAATCAAAGTACAATTGTTAGGGCTAGATAAGTTTACTACAAAAATATTATCTAAAATTGGTGATAGTGTTGAGCCTTGAGGAACTCCAGAGATCTGAAATGTCAATGAAATACATCCGAACCAATTTTTATCACAAATTATCTATTTTTTAAGAAGGAAAATCACCTTCTAAACTCCATTTGAAATCATTTCAACCATCACAGCTTATATCGTCGTCCATTATATTTTAAATTGTAAAAATCACTATTGATATTTATTTTAAATTTTAAAATGGTTTACTTTTTTACTATCGTACAGTAGCGTCATCTATTTTGTTTAAAAATAAACATCCCTTTTTGACATTTAATATTCAAGTGCCCTACGTGCTCTGTTAATTTAAATCGAGCACATAGAAAACGCTCTGAACGCGCTCTGAACGCATAAAAAGATACGGATTTCAAGCTCTCCAAGTTTTTGACAGTTCGTGCTCTGCTCTGAACTAAAAAACGAAAACGTCTATAAAATGTTATATATCACAATGAAATGTCAGTTAATTCAGATAATTCACAATTAACATGTTTGCCAAAAAGTTATTCAATCATTAATCTTTATAGTTCTTTTGAATTTACTAAGACCTATTCCTTAAACCATACGAAAAGAACCCAGCTAATATTTAAAAAAAAATTTTTTTAAATTAATCCAAATAGCTAATGGTTAAATTTTTTCGATCGGTACTGTATTTCAGGGTAATAATAATTTATATTGCATAATAGTATTAATTGTATACTTCAAAAACCAGTCTACCCTATATTCAAGGAACTGGTTTTATTGTACATTTGAAAAATGTTAACACTCTTGTTAATAAATGAGCATTTTTCCAATTAAGGATTAACTTTATCGATTATGATGTATGATGTACTACTATGTGTATAAAATACTAATAAAAAAATAAAAATAAAAAAATAATTTTTTTATTAACGACTTCTGATGTTAAATTAATATTTCTCATGTTCGACAGTCGTTCAATCATCACATTATATATATACTTGTATGTTTGTGCAACAATGTATACACGTAAATAATTATAATAGAAAAAAAAAATGTTTTCCTCATTAAACACCACAAATAATAAGGATCGAAAATAATATAGCTTGTTAAAATTTTCCAGTTGAATTTTTCTGTTTTAAATACATTATGGATGTCTCAAATAATGTACCACGAGATTAGATTGCATGGGTTCTTATTTCGCAGAATATTTCTTTTAATTTTTTTTTTGTTATTATTATTATTTACATTATACATATTTATACGTCAGTATTGTTTTACATTATACTTCTATAATATTTTTCGATTTTGTCTGGATTTCCATTATTCAGATCATCGAATTTTCGAAATTACTTTGGTGATAGGAAAAAAAATGGTTTTTTTTTAACATTAAAAAACAAATAAAAAAATATTTGTACAACACAACCACATCAAATAATAAAAAAAAAAATAAAAAATATTATTGAAAGCCGTATATTAAACAATGTAAGCCAATTTTATATCATAAATAAGGGAAATCATTAATTTCCAATTTCAGTTTCTGATATCGAAAATTTAGTAAAATTTTTTATTGAAAAATTTAGACTCTGTAAAATAATTTTGTTAAATTATCACAATTTGAACGAAATAATTTTACATTTTGAGTTAGTATAGCTATAGTATAGTTAATTTGTTTGTCCAATCACTTCCTTAGCCATTTTTGGATTAATCTTAGGCTAACTCACTTAGGCTTAGTCAAGTAGGCTTAATCACTTACGCTTAATAATTTTATAGTTTTACTCATATAAATTAGTAATTTCCATCTAAAAAGATGGACTAGGATTAGACTAGGTATTTTGACTAGGCATTCTGAAATTGAACTTTTTTGAAATAATAACGACAACAATAATATGTTGTAAAAATATGGAGTGTAAAATTAAACGAAAGTAACTTCAGAAACTTGCACTTGCAGATGACTGCACTTTATTACAAATCACAATACAAAATAATTGTAATTGTTTGTGTGTAGGAGATGGCAAGGTTATTTTGACATTTTATATCTATATGATAAAAAGCGCTTAGTACTCAATTGTGATTGAGTAAATATGGAAAAATATAATACTATCTTCTGTTTTTTTTTTTAATTGCAGAATAATGGTCAATATTAAATGGGTTGGAGAGTAAATCCACAAAAAATTAAATATAATGACTTTTGCCACAAAAAAAAATCTACAAAGAACGATCGAAAAACACAAATATCCCCGAAATAAGGAGAAGGTTACCAGTCTGAAAAAAAATTATATTGCCCTTTTCCAGGATATTAATAAATAATAACGGAATCAATTTATTTAAATTTTTATATTTATTTCCGGAAAAGGGCGATATATTTCTTCTACAGTTTGGTAATCCTGTCTTAGTTAAATAATATTTTTTTTGTGGATTTTTTTTTGTGGATTTCAGTTTGTGGATTTAGTCACCAACTCTATTAAGTTTCATAATCATATCACTCCATTCATCTACGGTCAATTGTGTTCCCAAATTATACAGGACAATAGGATCAACGTGTAGAACCTTAGGAACAGTATACACAGTTAGGATCATTATGTAATTTTTCAGAATCGGTTGGTATACTAATCTCTTTTGTGAGTTGACGTGAAAAAGTATTCTTTATCTGTTTTGTCAAATTGTTTCAATAGATCTAACAGATGAGAGTTTGACGAGTAATGAAGAGATTTCATTTTACTCATAAAACAACTGACTTTAGTAGAAATTAAGTTTTCTATTGAAGAAAAATCTGGCTGTCTGAGAAAGTGATTAGAACCAGCTTCAATTGAGTCTTTCAAACTATTTCTCAATTCACGAAATTGGCTGGGCAGTGATGCGAGTGTATCATTTTCGACATTAGAACTGACTTCAGAAATATCACAATCTTGATTAACATTAAGATGGCTGGAAGTGTTATTGCAAAGTGAACAAAATGATTTTGTCATATCCTATTACAAGGCGCTTGAATTGCCAGCAATTACTACATGGTTACTTTTTGTGACTAATCCAGATTTTGTATTATTGAGGCCCATTAAAATGCTATGAATATTATTCTACATACGGTTTAATAGTCCTTCGATGTTCTGACAGTCTTCACCAAATAAGAACGACTTCAGATATGGACGATACCAGTCTCTACTGAGACCCCTACATACTCCATTTAACTTTCCTTCACAAAAATCTTTGCATTATGACAAATTTATTTTGTTTGAGTCATCCAAAATACATTTGGAAGCCATTTAACAAAGTTTCAAAGTAAATAAGAATAAAACGACACAAAAAAGAAATTTGTTTTGAATTAAAATGAATAAAACTGATACACATTTGAAGACTTATTTGGTCTGTTTGTTATCTTTCTACTCTCGGGTTTCGGCCCTAATAACAGATAAGGGACTGAGAGAGACAATGAACTGGTCGAACAAGAGCGTCTCCAATCTTAATGGACCTCTCAAGGAGGACGTTTATACTTTAGTTAGAACCATCAACAAACGTATTCATTGGTATTATCCTACCATAATACACGGAATGTGGAACCTACCTGTGAAATCTCCGGAAAATGGAACAATCACTAACCAGAATATGCACCTGATGTAGGTGGTAAAAGTAAAGGTCATTCAGAAGGTCGATCAGAAGTTACGCTATAGAGTTAAGTATTCAACCTCCATTATGGCTGAAGCTGCAATTAAAACGAAGAGGAAGAACTTTCAAACAAGTACATTTCAGCTCCGCAAGATTAGCTAGATCCAGATTCGGGACTTTAGTAAGACCTTCATCTAATAATTATTAAAAAGTAATTTCTAGAAGCAAAATCGGTGATCTGATTGACTTTTTTAATTGCACAAAATGGTTTTAGTACTTAGTTACGTGGACAAGTGATCCTCTAAGCACAATCATCAACAACAACAAAATTAATATATATAAATAATCTTCTCACCCGTAAACTATTGCTGGGGCAATATCTCCTTCACGAGAAATATCACACGCTAATTATTATGATGATAGCGATGCTCCACTGAACCTATTACTATAACAATTTCCTAAAAACACGATCGAAAAATTTACGAAAAAAAAGTCGTTAGTGGATCTAACGTAGATTGGTTATAACGGAAAAAATATAGGTGGGTTTTAGTGAGTTCGAGTCCCAAGCTATCAAGAAGCACACGCGGCTGAAGCTCTTGATGTCCTTTGGGGACTACCTTCTATCTTTCGAAAAAAAATTAAAAGGTCACTAGAGTCGTGACGGCATTTTTACTTACTTACTTACTTAATTGTTGGGCGCTACAGACCTTGAAAGTCCTGGGCCTGACTCAAAATTGTCCTCTACTGACTTCTATCACAAGCGGAATCTCTCCAGTTGGTGATTTGAAGATTTTTGATATCTGCCGATAATTCATCTCTCCAACGGAGGGGCGGTATCCCTCGACGACGCGTTCCCTGGGGCTTGAATTCGAAGAGTTTTTCTTAAACGTTTTCTGCGCCTTATTATTTTCTTCTCGTCTCTTCTTGAGCTGCTCTTGTTTTACGTTGTAGCGTTTTCATGTAGGACTCATTTACTCATGTTAAATTGGTTAGTTGCTATTTTATAATAATATTATATTTTGCTATAATGTCATATATAGTTAGTAAATATTCTGAAAATAATCTCTCCAGCCTCCAGATTGTTCAAGCATAAATATAATTGGAAAATTATTGAATAATAAAATTAATTTTTAACCCTAATATTTCTATTACTAAATATCCTCCAGAAGCCACCAACAACAATATATATGTATACATTGACGGATAAACTTTTTTCAAATCAATTATTTATTATCAATTAAACTTACCTAATAATTAAGCCTTAAATTATACTTTCAGTAAATATACATCTCAATTATTTATATGAATATATAGACGAAATTACTGACAATGCTCATTGCGTTAACAAAAAAAAAAAAAATTGAAAAACTCTTCAAAAAATTTACAAAAGTTAATTATACAAAAATGAATTCATCAAGAAGGATTTGAATTGTTATTTGAATTCATAACGTGACGAGATCAATATGAATCCTTTCAAATCGAATTTTATGTCAGTATTCAGGAAATTATTGTTTACTAGAAGTTTGCATGAATTAAATTGTTAATAGGTTCTCTGGAGTAATTTCAATTTTTTTTTCATTTTGTTTTGCAATTGTAATTATGCATAATTATCAAACTGTAATTTATATACGAGTAGTATATAGGTGAACTGATGTAATTAGAGGAATTAATTTAATGATTTACTAGACTATCTACTTGAATTGAGGGTAGAAAAAATGGTTGAATTAAAACACTTTTTTAAAGTATTTACCAAATCGATTTTTTTGTTTTTGTTTTTCTTCTTATGTAAGTAAGTACAATAAATTAATAAATTAATAGTGGAACAAATTAAATTCAATATTAAAAAAATTATTTTATTGTTGTAAATTTGGATTTAAGTCTGGTACAAGATTAGAATGAAAACAAAAAACATATAAAAAAAAAATATATTCAAATGTGGTTTAAATATTCAATCAGTTTGATATATTGGAAAAAATTTACTCTAAAGGTTAGATATAGGTTTAACTAAAAAAATTCGTTAATATACTTGTGAAATTTTGTTGAACAAAGAAAGTTATCCCTCCACATATTCTTTAAATATCAACTCCAGTATAGTCAATGATCCTAAAATATTGTCACGATATCTGAACAATTATCATCAAACAACAGATCTTCTAATATCGAAAATGATCTCAATTGGCTTGATTAGAGAAACTTTCCAAAACCAAAGGTTTTTCTTTGAGCGATAACGTATCTGGGAATACATTGACTAATTTTGGGACTAAAAAATTCTAATTTGAGGCCAAATGAATCACTTTCCAGTGAATCTTCTGAAAAATGTTTCTTTGAATGTTGTTGATGTTCTATGTTATATTTTTAATACTAGTGTCTACGATGGAATTTTTCCAAATGATTTAAAAATGACAGAAGTAGTTTCTATTTTTAAAAACGAGATTTCAACTGATCCGAACAATTACAGACGTACCTATATCTTTATTGTCATCCATTTCTAAAATTTTTGAAAAGGCTATGAAATATAAAATACTGAAATTGATTGATAAAACAAATATCTTCAGTGATGCCCAATTTGGATTCAGAAAAAAAAGATCCACTGAAGAAGTCTTTTTGAAATTTTGTTGTAAGATACATAATGGCTTAAATAACTCCAATGTTTGTTGTAGTCTAATTATCGACATTACTAAAGCGTTTGATACAGTAAAACATGACTTACTGCTGAAAAAAATCTACAATGCCGGATTTAGAGGATTTATATTTAAATGGCTTGAGTCATATCTTAGCGACATGAAACAAAGAATCGAACTGAATGGAACTTTTGGTGATACTGTGTATAATGTATAAAAGTAGGTGTCCCTCAGGGTTCTGCTTTAGGTCCAATCTCGTTCCTAATTTTTATTAATTCTCTTTTACAGCAACCTTTTAAAGGTATAGCTACAGCCTTTGCTGATGACACTGCGTTCTCGTATAGTAAAAATCATAACTTAGATCTTTTTTGTGATACAAATTATGGCCTGCACCTCATAAGGAAATGGTTTTATGTAAATAGCTTAGTTATTAATAATAAAACAAAAATTATGCACTTTGGTAAAAGTAAATTATCATTCTCCTGCCTGTAAGAAATTTCCATTTATTCTGTCACTGTGTGCAACACTTTTGTATCAAGTTCTTCCTGTAGTGAATCATGTTTTAATTGATAGTGTTGTATCTTTTAGGTATCTTGGCCTCGTTCTACATTATAAATTAAACTGGGAAGTAAAGTCTTAAATCTAAAAAAATTCTTAAGAAATGTCTTCCACCTAAACCTATATTGTTCCCTGGAAGTCATGAAAATCGTATACTTTGCTCTTTTCAACTCTAAATTACAATAAGGGAATAAGCTGCTGAGGGGCTCTTACTTCAACAAAATTCGTCTCTTCTTAAAAATATTGTATTCGGTTAATAATGAAGAAAAATAGACTTACGCCTAGGAAGCTGGATATACTACCTATTAGACAGTGATACTTATTCAAAACACTAAACATTTATTTTATTAGATCAAGTTATCTTGCCCATAGATTTAGCCTTAACTACAATCTGAGAGTCAATAATCTATTTTTAATAAATGTTGCAAGAGCAATTACATAACATTTTCGCCACTAAAATTGACGATTTTGGCAGTTTTAATGAAAATGAAATAAACCATAAATTGATAACATCGTCCACTAACTCTTCTTCATTGCTATCCAAAATTAGTAATCGTCGCTTCTCTATTACTAACTTATCTAATACTTTTTGTTTCGGAAAATTAACGACGGACGAAGTGCTATTTTCAAGGTCAAACATAATTCAATAGGACCTGCTTTAATTCCATTGAAATTTATTAAATTAAGTATGCCCAGTGTGCTAACATATCTTATACACATATTTTTAAGGTTATCTTGACAATCATCCTTTGATTTGGAAATGCGCAAAAGTTATTCCTATTCTAAAAAACAACAATCCTACAATTGATGTTAGACCAATCAGTATACTCTCTGGTATTTCTAAATCATCTGAACACCTATTGTATGCACAACTGGATAAGTGCCTAGGTGTTAAACACTCTTGACAGTAACTTAGGTAGAATCGCCTTTTCGAGCTTGATTCAGTACGGTACAATCTGCTACATAATTTCTAATCAGGCTTCCGAAAACATCATAGCACCACTTCAGCTCTCCTAAAAATAACTGATAATATGTAGTGTATCGATAAGAAACATGCTGTTGTACTACTTCTTCGCGATTTCTGTAAAGCTTTTTATTATGTTAATCATAGCTTGTTATGTTTTAAACTAAAATTAGCTTTCAATTTTGAGTCCTTTCTTATCACTTTTATTTAAAGCTATTTAAATAATAGAAATGAATTTGTGCATTTTTAAGGGTGTTAAATCTAATAACGTAATATATGCGGTGTACCTCAAGGATCCATACTGGGTAAATTGCTTTTTAGGATTTTCATTGATGATTTGTCCTGTTTTTTGTCTAACACCCATTGTAGATTATATGTAGATAATGCCCAAACTTTCATAAGTGGTTCAGTTTCTGTTATTCACCACTTGATCATCAAAATTTGATGACGATCTCGACGCCGTGGCTTTCTGGGATTTAAACAATTGGCTAAGATTAAATCCGTCAAAATAACAGGCTTTGTTTGTTTATGTTCGAAGTACTAAGAATTTAGTTATTGTCTTAAATACATTAATGATGCTATACCATTTTTTTACGTTACTGTATGTTGTCTTCATCTAATATGTTTTATTTTATACGTTTCTCCAGCATTCTGGTGTTAAAATATTATGTTCTATTATTATTTTGAGTAACTCTTTTGTGTGTAGCACGTCTAAGAAGAACTGCTTGTTGTGTAATCATTTTATTATTATATGTTAGATCAAGAGTATCATTACAGTACACTCAAGGGGATATAGAGAATCTATCGAAATAAAATTGATATGTTGATGGCAGATATGTATACTAACCTATAATGTTTGTGAATTAGAGCAGTTCTATAATAATCTGCAATAAACGTGTTCGTCTTTGACTTTAGATTTTCAAAGAAATTTTTTACGCCAAGCCGCCAACCCTGTACTTTACCAATTATTCATAAAGTCATCACTCAATTTTTCTAGTCTTTACCAGTAACTTAAGTAGAATAACGTTTAGTAAAGTAATGCAATTTGTTGAATAAAGGAGAAAGAGTGATATTTTTGAGATTATTTTTTACTATAAATTTTCTGATATTTCAAGAAATTAAATGGAAAAAAATACTATTTTTATCAAAATTGAGATATTCCATTTTACTTTAGTTACTCTTTATTATTTTAACTCATTTACTAGATTAATTGTACTCTGAGTAAATGCTATAAAATTATTTTAAACAAAAATTTTAGACAACTAATCGTCGGCTACATTCCTATCTATCCAACATAACACTTTTTCCGAAATTGACTTTTCAATGTACTATATCATTTTCGACTAGGCTCTATACGAATTTGCAGTCAAAATAAACGTATCTCTTATAGTTTTCGAAATATTTTTTTCTGATTTATCCAAACAACCTATATTTTGCTGCTTTTTAGTCCTTCAAGTTGTGCCTATTTATCCAAACTACAGTTTATGTACTGAGAAGTGATACAAATTTGTATTCCTACCTATCTAACGGACCATTTTTATTCCTAAATGTCCAAACATAGCTTTACACTATTCATACTAACATTTTTTTAAATATATTATTTTGATATTTCAAGATATTAAAATTATAAAACACTATTTATGTTAGATGTTAAAAAATTACTCAAGTTTTTATAAAATTAAAATTTTGTTTGATTATTTTTAAATTTTTCCAGTCAAAATTTCCGTCAAACTTAAAAAATCACTTTTCTCAACATTTTGCTTTTGGTCAATAGACAAAAATAGACAAAAATAAATATTTCAGCATATTGATAAATTATATATATAAGTGGTAACCATTTTTTCAGTTAATTTTAATCAACTAGTTGTCCACGTACATGTTCTTAAATACTTAAATTAAATTTAATAGGTGTCCACATATTATATGGTAAAGATTAGAGAGGCCCAAAAATTAGTTGTATCATATTCATTATGTACGTACTAATAAATAAATAAATTTAAATGTGAAACATTATTATTACAAATTAGATTCATAACCGTGTTACAAAAAACAGTTAATAAATCTATAAATCATATTAAATTAAAAAATACTAATTACCTCAAAAAAGTAAATACAATTCAAATTCAATTATTTTTTTCAAAGGAATAAAATTTAAAAGATTAGAAATGTTCAAAACTTGTTATGGCAATACTAACCATTATTCATTATTACCCTACAAAATAGGTCTCCTCTATAAATATTAAAACAAAATCATAAATTCAAATTGAAAAATTTAAATGAATAATAGCACGTGATTGAGTGAGTGAATTTTTAATATTACTCATTCTAACGGAATTCATTTGAAATTCAAATTGCATTACAGTCGTTATTTTAAAATTGCAACATTATTGTAACGTTGTTCCATCACATAAAATCACTATTATAGACACGAATTTGATTTGTCAATTCAAATAGGGCAAAAATTATTAAAAGGTGTAACATAGAACGATTTGAAATAAATAATGTAGAAAAAGTAATAAATATTATTCAGAAAAAAAATAAAAAAATAACAAAAAAATAGATAAAAAAGACGTGATAAAAATATAATATCGTTATTAATCTCATAATAATAGATTTATTTATCAAATCACGAAATATTTCTAATACACACTTTAAAGAGTTAAAGAGTGAGAAATGACCAATTTGATTTATTATTTTAATTCCGACATCATTTAAAATTTTGAATTAAATTATTTTTTTTTTAAGTAAAAATATGTAGAAGTGGAATTGTTGATCCGTGATGAAAGCCGGTGTAGTTCTTATATTCAGTTAAATAAAAATTACAATAACTGAAATTACTGCAAGTTGAAGATTGAGTTTTTGCATGAAAATTTGTTAGAAATGTCATCTTTACTTTAAAAATTCTAAGATTATTCTATTCTTAGTGTCCATTGAGTCCACTGACAAATAAAGAGGTTACAGGTATGCCGACGTATATTGTTTAATTTAGTACTAACAATATTGAGCAAAAGTGCAGTATAAAACAAGTCGTGGTTGAAGATATCTTGAAAAATAAAAAATTAAAAATGCTTAGGAATATTTCTAGACTTTTAATCAAATTAATTAATTATAAACTGCCAAATTATATAGGGCTTTCTTATTAAATTTTGTCTAAATTTTAAAAAGAGAGGGGTATAAAAAATCTGACCTTATATGTATATTGTGAGTTGCTTTTCTTGACTAAATTAATAATGAATAAATTAAGGTCTAGAATTAACATATAAAATTTGTATAATATTTAAAAAAAAGGGTAAATCAGAAAAGGAGGTGTTAGAAGAGTTATTAATAATTTGTTTAGTAAATTATAATCATTATTTTTCCGAAATAGTACAGATGATATTTTAATAGGTGCTCTTCGTCCAACTAATTTGCAGGATCCTTCGGTAAAAACAAAATTTCAAAGGCATATAACTTTGTCAGGGGAGCTTCTGACAGTGTTCAGGTTTCAACCACATATGAAATATGATAATAAGATTAATAAAATATGGAAATAACAATTAAAATTACAGAACAAAGCACAGAATAAAATTTAAAATATTTATAATTTTATATAAAAACTTTTAATACTGGTTCTGGTAATGTCTGCAAACTCTTAAAATCTTCAAAGCACAATTTATTAAACATTGATATGTTGGAATGCAACAATCTGAAGTTAATTACACAAGAATATCAAAACATTGTCGGCTTTATTGTAAAATTATAGATGTCTCAATTTAAGACAATGTCGTGGGATATTTGTTTAAAGAGCTTAGCGATCTAATGAAATTAAGTTTTTTTTATACATTTAAATGCAAAGGAGTGTTAATCTTCTCCTGCTTTTTCCTTATAGGTATTTTCTGCCTGATTTTTCAATTTATTATCTCCAATTTTGTGATGACGTTGTCCTGTAGTTCCACCATCTGTATTTCTAACGTTGTATATTGATTTGGCTGTATTTCCACCATTTATTTCTACCTTCACGAGTCGACCTTCTGCAATTCTATTTGTATCATCTCTCCAGTTTCTTCGGACAATATTTTGAATGTCGCATATGCGACTCTTATGTCGGTTCTACGTTTCTTATCTCTAAACGTGCATTCACATATTTGCCTCAGAGTTCGCATTTCTGCTTACCTTCGCCTTTTTTATTTTCATCTAAATGTCGCCGCGTTTGTTTTAATGTCGTACCTTAGTATGGGTCGAATACAGCTTTTCTATATTGGTGTTTTGCTTTCTATTAGCATATATTTATTTCTCCATATAACATTCTGGACATAACCCGAAATGGCTGCGGTTTCTCCAATAATTAAGCCAAGATATTTAAAATTGAACATTGGTTAGATTATATTTTTGTTAATGGATATTGTACATCTAATAGGTTCTTCTAGAATATTCATAGATTTTTTTTGTTGATGCTTTTTTGGATACATGTGATGTTCTAAAATTCCGCTGGCAGTTCCGCTAACTTTAAATAATATTCTCTACATATCATCCCTATTTTCTGCGACTAGTACAGCGTCATTTGCGTAATATATTTTTTATTTTTATTTATTTCAAACAAATCTCAAAAAGAGCTATAGGTAAGCTCGTACAGTTTATAATTTATAAAATAGTTTTTAACGATGAAAAGGAACAAGAAATAATTTGAATATCAGTGAGAGAAAAAAAAATTTTAAATAAAAACAAGGTAAATATAAGCAGTTGCATTATCAAAAATTAGTATAAAGTATTTATGTTTATACAATGGTAAAAAAAAGAAACAAAACAGTATAAAGCTCACAATGACAATAAATTAACAATAAATATAAAAGAAAAAAAAATATAAATATGTTCGTTCTTATCATCAATCCCCAAAGAGGTGCTAACTACATTTCTGGTTATTTTATGCATTATTAAATTAAACAGAGTTGGGATAAGACTATCCCCTTATCTAATACGTGTTGATGCTGCGATATTTTAAATGAGCCATGCTATATGCTTTGAACAAAAATATGTTCTTAGAAATTATCAAAATGCTCTTCCGGCTCCAATGTGTCAATATAAATTTAAAAATGTATATCAATTTAGAATGTACTTCCTTAAATTATTTATGCTTAGGTATACTTAAAAAAAAATATACACAGCACTTCTATATATTGTTTTGATTTGAGTTATTTGTAAATAGTGATCTAAACTTGATTGAGTTATGAATATTTGATTATCATCACAATTGTTGCCACCCCCTTAGATTTCAATAAGCAATGGTTATCTTAATATTTGAAAAATGAGAATTGAAAGAGGGAAAAAAAAATCTCAAATCTCAAATCTTTCTAACAAATACGAAACCCGAAAATCACTTAATTTAAAAACAACTTTAACAATATAAAATTCCAAAAAAAATAATTTTAACACTTGGAATTGGATAGAGTTTTTGTTTTCTATTTTTTTTTTTTTTTTGTGTATCATCTAAAATTTTATTTAAGGGGTTCTGAAAAATTCAACACCTTTTTTCAACTCTTGAAACTTTTTGAGATATTTTCAACAACAGTATATAAAAATGATGCTGGTGTGAATGTCTGATAACTTTTTTGAACGGTTTTTCTTTTTTACTCACTGATGTCATTAGAATTATTTTTTTCTCAAACAATAAAAAAATTAAAAAAATAAAAAATTGTAAAAATTCTAATAAAAAAGTTCTTTAAAAAACACCAAAAAAAAAAAAAGCTGTAAAAGCATAAAGAAATAAAATTCCATCCCAAATTAAGACAAAAACAGATTTTTCATTTTTATGATGGCAAAGCAAACGGGTTCAACACTTCTATTGCCAAGTCTTTTATTTACTTTGTTTTTTTTCTTTTTTTGCGTCTTATTCAAAAGAAGTGGTGTCAAGATTTAATAATAACCAAAACTGAACTGAGAATACTATGGGAAGAAAAAGATTCAAATTTTAGGTGGTGGGTTTGCCTAGTATTCTCAATTCAGTATTCAAAAATTTTATTTCGAGTATAGTTAATTGAAATCCCAAATCATAATCATTGATTAAAGGGAAAATATGCAGGAAGAATCTCTTATGGTACGTATAGGTAAATGTTTTATAGTCTGTTTTCACAGTTACAACATAATTGTGTTTTATATAATTACGAACAAAGTCATCCAACGTTGTCTGCGTCCATACCAAAATGTGTAAAATTTACATCAATACTGCAGTTTCATTTATGAACCAAAAGTAAAAAAAATTATTCCTAAATTTTATAACTAAAGAATAATTATTCTAAAAAGTCCATAACAGATATTTAAGCACATGGGCCCGATTCAAAGCCTGTAGTTTGAATTTGTAGTTCAATAACATAAGGATGTAATCATTTTATTTTATTGTACTTTATTATTAATCTGGTATTGTATAATTTTCGCTGACACTGGAATTTCATACAAGCATAACTGATGCTCCTAATTTTAACTCTAACGGGTCAGGAAGAAATGTCAAAAACCTCATCAAATACAACAAATATGACAATTGGAAAGTTATCTTAATTTTATCATTTAAGTCTTCAGAAATTATTTTTTCACTAAGAAACCGGGAAAATATATAATATAAGAGGTAGTTACACTACAACATCGAACCAGCCAGTCAGAATTTTGAGAAATGGTAAGAGGCCTTTTGAGAGAGTACGCGATATAATCAGGTCTGTAGCACTGTTAGTTTTTGAAATATTCCTGATGGATGTTAGGAGTTGTATGGCAGCTACCCAAAACAGTTCGAATTTTGGTAAAACGGTAACAGACGTATTTGTTTATTTTGTTCAAAAACTCCGTAATTAAAAATGTTCAGGTATTCAGCACTCTTGGTTTTTTTAATATTCTAAATGGGTGCTAGAAGTTGAGTTGTGTAGAAATTACATGATCCTGTCAGTGCATAGCATTATAAAGCTCAATTTTTGATCATGAGTAACTTTGCAAAAGCTCAGAATTCTAGCAAAACTGAGGACAAAAAGAGAACAACCCTTTTATAAGTATAAATAAAATGACATTGACCAATTGTGTTAACATTAGGGATAATAATAATTGTTATAGAAACTGAAAGTATTTTAACAACAATAACATGTAACTGAAAGTTGTTAAAATACTAAACAAAGTAGATAATACAATTAAAATGTAGGCAACTGCATTTGATTCTGTTTTTCATTCTAATTTTATGCCACACTAGAGTTTTGTAACGAAGTATCATCATTTAATTCTATAAGTAGGTATAGACTATAGGTTTACGGTGACATCGTAAATTACCTCATACAATGTCGAATGTCGAAAAGCTAAGTTGCCAGCTATATTCGTAAAAAAAAGTTAGCAATATTGTACAATGAGAGCTGTATGAGACTTTGTATTAATGAGCAAATTTTTTTTATTTAATTTAATTTTAAACCAAGTGATTGAAGATTATAGAATTGTTAAGTATTTAAAATGACATGGCACGGTGAGCTAAAAATTGAAGTGAATTTTTTTTCAGTCCATTCGAAAAAGACATAGCTATCTCCGGAAATATGGTCTTTTCGAAAGTATTGAGGAGTAATTTGTATTAAAAATTGCATGTTAACCACAATGAAATTTGAATTAAATAAAACATTATAAATTTAAAGTGAACGTAGAATATTCAAAAGTTTAAACTAGGAAACCCCAAATAACTTTTTAGAATGCATTTAACATAGCATATAGCTATTTCAGTTTTCAATTGATGTTGTTCAAGTTATGTAAAAATAATTAAATTTTTATTGTTAGAATTTAAATAATTTTTTTTAAATGAGTGATGATTCCAGTACTAGTGTTACTGAGAGCTTATACAAAAACCTAAAGTGCAAGGTAAACCGCATTTTACTTATGGAGGGAAATCAATTTCAGAACGTCATACTGGAGAGTCCTGCTTGTATGTAATACATTTATACACGTAACAAATGCCCCACCACATACACTTACCTTTTGCTTATCCAAAATAATATTTAAATTTTCAAGGTGCCAAAGAAAATATTTTGAAAAGTTTATTGTGGAAAAACAAACAAAAATTTTGAAAAGTTTCAAAGACTTTCAAGATAAAAATTTACAAGACATCTATTTATAAGATTTAATTCAAGTTAAGCCTTCTTTTAGAAACAGAAGGGAGATCCGAGACCCAAAATTCAAGACTGCGATTGGCAAATTTTAATTATTGTGTTAGTGATGCTGGCGTTAGATGGGTTGTGTGTTAAAATGGATTTTGGAGCTTCCATGGAATAGGGGAAAAACGTATCCGAATATTAAATCATTTACTTTTTGCTAATAATATGAAACCTCTTGATATGCGAGTAAAATCTCAAAATTCACGACATAACCTAATATCAGAAGAGTTTGTTTAATGACTAAAAATCATATTGAATCGTTTCCAGTTAATGAAATTCACTCGTCTAACAAAATAACGAAAAAATATTCATCAGTATCTCTAGATGTCAAACAAATGCATAAAATATTTATGGAGCAAAATTCAAATACTAATGTTAACTTTAAATTTTACTTGAAATATCAATTTAAAATTCGGAAGACCTCAAGTAAATGCATGTTCGAAATGCGAAGAGTTGGATCAAAAACTTAAAAGTGCTATTTTAAATCCAAATGCGAAAAGAGTGGCTGCTGCCGAGCTTGTGG
This sequence comes from Argyra leucocephala, assembly GCA_963942445.1. Lineage (NCBI taxonomy): Eukaryota > Metazoa > Arthropoda > Insecta > Diptera > Dolichopodidae > Argyra > Argyra leucocephala. Next base: position 74,154,346 of record OZ012680.1, read on the forward strand.
TTCACAAAAATTAGGCTAAAAAGTTTTATAAAAAATTGGAAAAAATAAAACAAGAATGTCAAGAACGAGAAAATGTATTAGGTATTGCAATAGACTATAATATGCAGAACCTTACTTTGCTCAATATTCCAGTTCAGGAGATTTTTGATTACAGACAATTATGGGTTTTTCAATTCTGTATTTGCAATCTAAAAAATGGGAAAGCTTAGGGTGCTATTCCCATTCACAACACAACCTATAAATAGGTTGTAATTGACAACTTCGTTGTCTTTCTCTATTCTGATTCACAACACAACCTAATTATCTGTCAAAATATTACAACATAATTTTGAAGTTGTGTTGTCTGCAAATATAGCTATTCCGATTGACAACAGTTCATGTTTAAGTTGTCTGAGACAATTAAAACGTTACAACTGGTTAAGACCAGTTGTGTTGGTATTGTGTTTATATATTGTTAGAATTAAAGAGAAAAAATAATAAACAAAAAAAAAAAACAGAGCTGTGTAGCAATATTTTATTTTTTTTTTTTAATTTTATTTTTGTTAATAATATTTTGTAGGTAGCTAGTTGATTTTAGAATTCGTAAAGAAAAAAATAAACGAAAAAAAAAAATATGAATAAACTGTTATTCAAAAATTGTCACTTATCAATGACATCACTGTAATGACATACAACCTCTTTACAACAGGTAAAAGTTGTCATTCAGAATAGCAAAATTCGGTTGAGTTGTCTAGAGACAACTTAACTAAATACTGTTGTGAATGGAAATAGAACCCTTAATTTTTTTCAGGTAACGAAGGAGAGGCCCTTAAAGGATCAAATGAGGTATGTTCTTTTCTCTATCAATATTTCAACACTAGAATACCAGAAAATGTTTACGAACTACATATTTTCTGTGATGGGTGCCCAGGACAAAATAAAAATAATACTGTAGTAAGATATTTATTGGCCGTAGCCCCCAGCAGAAGATTTAAAAAAATTATTCATTATTTTCCAATTCGTGAACATTCGTTTCTTCGACTTAACCGAAAAAATGATCGAATTTATACGCCAGAAGAATGCAATAACCTTATATTAAAAGCTAATCCGAATTTTGAAATCAGTAAAACTGATGATATCATTGATTTTAAGAAATGATGGCCAATGTATTATAAAAAGAATATTTTATCCATAAGATCTCATGCTAAGACTCCAAGGAATCAAATTATTATCCATGTATTTGAATATATGCAATTTAAATACAACAAAAGTACACCTGGAGTTTTAAAAGTACACATATTTATTCTTGGCTACAAAGCGAGGAATTTTCATTTGGAAAGCGTGCAGGATCGATTCCTTTACTATCTTCAGAAGAAGCTTACAATAATTAAATTCCTTTAAATTTTAAAAAAGTTGAGGACATAAAAAATTTAATACAATACATATCACAAGAGAAAAAAAATGTATTATGAAATATTAGTTGGGCCTATAAATGACAAAGACTTACAACCAGAAGAGGATTTCTAAGAATTTTTGTGTTTTTATTATTTGGAATGAAGTTATTAAGTTATTAAGAAAATGGACTTATTAAAGTAAAAAAACTTGAAAATTGAATTTTTTTTATTTAATTTTACATTTCAAAATGGTTTTATCCCAATATTTTCAGATAATTCCAATTATTTTTTTTTTCTCCCCCTGGACAATTTATTTTTTCGTAAATGTGGCCCTTTTGCAATGACCGATTCAGTTAAATTATTAAAAAACAGAAAAAAAGCAATATGTTATACACTCACACCGCTATCCATCTACAATAGATTGCATTGATAGAATGCATATCAAAAATTCATAACTAGTAAAAGATAGTGTGAACTATTACAATCGTAAGGGTTTCCATTCAGTAAAAGTCCAAAAAAATTTATTTCTACGTTATTTTGTATGTAGCTTAAATTTGCAAGTGTCTTTATAGAGTATTCACGGAGCTGTCCCGATGCTGCGGTGTGGAATGATATTCCCTTGAGTAAAGCTATTATAATTAATAAATTAAATTTTTTTGATAAAATCCATCTAATTGGTGTCGTACAACATTAATGGCTTCGCTTCTTTAGAAGAATCACGTCATAATACCATCCTGAGCTCATTACATGTACATACAGAACAAGCTTTTGGTCTTCTAAAACAAAAATTTATAATTTTATATCATGTAGCTAGATCTCCAGAATATTAAACTTACTACGCATTATAATCATGGCTTGCATTATTTTAAATAATATATTATAGTGTTGACGATGAACTTGGTGAATTATCAAACCTCAAATATTTTGTTATGTTTTTTTCTTGTTATGGTTTTAATCACTGCGTAGCTCATTCTTTTTTATTTTATACAGATAAAAACTTTAAAAAAAAAACTTCACTATTGTAAAACAAAACGTTGAGTTTTTAAAAATTTTTAGATACCGAAATACTTGTCAAACCCGTCACAAAAATATTGTCAACAACAATTTTGATCATAAAACAATGTCTCAAGCTTTTGTGACTTTGTGTTGAAACATTTAGGATGTCGAAATGGTACTCAATTTATTTACTGTTTGAATTTGAAAACTCGATCTTCATTTGAATTGAAAGTTAAACTGGTGACAATACGTTTATTGTTATTTGAAGAAGGGGAAGATTTGATTTGAGAATTGATAAACATTTTTTTTATTGTATTATTTTATTTATTTAAAACATTTTTTTTTTATTAAATTTAATTCCGAAAGTCTATAATTTATATTTCTTTTACGAGTTAGTGATAAAAGGAAAGTATTTATTTGTCAATTTTTAAAAATTTGCTATTTGCTTCTTTTTTTTCTAGATTGAAATTTTTTTGTTTAGTTAAGTCTATCAGATCTTCAGTGAACATTTTTATAGATACCTCTACAGTTTAAAGTTAGTTTTATGAATGTAATAAAATTACTTAAATATTGTTTTATCTTTGCTATGGTTAAGAATTTGTCTTTTTTTTTTTTTGCTGACGATTAACATGACGATTTTTGCTGACGAGTAATATGTAACCGTTATTTTTATTTATTTATTTCGAGCTTAATTCAAGCAAGTTACAATAAATCATACTTAAATTAAATTTATAAACTAAAAATTAAACATTCAAAAAAGAATTAATAAAAAAAAAAAAAAAAAAAAATAACAAAATTTTTATATTATAAGAAAATTAAAAAAGAAAACATAATCTTATATTTAACAATAATTAAAAAATAAAAATGAAAAAACTTCAATTAAGAAGACAGGTCAAAGATTAATAAAAAAAAATTAGTTACACAAATACAGATTATTTTTCAATGATTGTTTAGTTAGGGAAAAGTTAATATGGGGTTTGTATGCATTACAAAGAGACATCATCCTATTAATTGGTTCATATTTACCATAATTAGTCCGATGGTACTGCAAATTAAACATATTAGCAGTTCTAGTCTAGAATGAGAACAATAATTAAGTTTAGCAAACAATTGTGGAGACGAAGTGTTGCCTTTACTTAACTCAATTAGAAATACAATGTCAGAAACTTTACGCCGTTTTTCAAGGGTATTGATATGAATTAAATTTAGTCGATGTTCATAAGGAGGTAATCTTAAAGGATCTTCCCAAGGAAGAAGACGTAAAGCATATCTAAGGAATTTTCTTTGAACCGATTCAATTCTGTCTATGTGAACACCGTAAAATGGACACCAAACCTGACTAGCATATTCTAAATTAGGTCTAACCAAGCAGGTATAGAGGGATTTTAATACATACGGATCTTCAAATTCTCTAGCTTAACGTTTAATAAAACCGAGCAAAGAATTGGCTTTGTTTAAAATATCTGAATAATGAAGATGGAATGAAAGTTTAGTATCGAAGAGTATTCCTAGGTCTTTAATTGATGTAACCTTTGGAATACTTTGGCTATTAAAAGAATATACATAAGAAATTGGGCATAATCGTCGTGTAAAAGTAATATAAGCACATTTATTGACATTAAGCTGCAGATTATTATACGAACACCAAAAAAGTGAATTCTTAGAAATGTAATCAAATATTAGGTGTATTACGCTAAGTCAAGTAGCGGTATGAGTATAGCAAAAAAAGATACCTTTCCAATAGTATATAAAAATGGTGAAATTTGATGGTAAAATCTTGAGGTATTTGATTTTTCAACTACAATATCTCCATAAAGGCATCAACAATCATCATCAAATAAATGTTAAAATGTGCTCCAGGCCATTATCTTTCTAGAATATATAACTAAATATATATATATAATATATTTGATAGATCAGATACAACGCTTTTTATACAAAAACATCAAAAAAAAAACAAGGATATTTTCAAACGCCCTTTTCGTCCTTAAAGGATAAGACGCTCTTCTGAGGGAGATGTTGTATCAACGTAGGACCTAAGAACCATATCCCAAAGATAGTTGGAATTGCTAGCTTTCCAAAAATATATATTTTTAGTGGCGCATCTAATCCTTTAAAGACGAAAAGAACATTTGAAAGTATTCTTGTTGTTTTGATGTTTTTGTATAAAAACCGTTATACCGGTTGATCTATTAGATATATACATATTCCATTATATATTCCAGAAAGACAACGGTGTGAAGTTTATTTTAGCATTTATTTGATGATGATCGGTGTTGCCGTTTTGGAGATATTGTAGTTCAAAGTAGAAAATTAGGTTCATTAAGTCATACGCCCACACAACATCTCTCTCAGAATTAATTATAAAAATATTAATTAGATAAGATGTATTCTAGGATGTATTATAATTGCGATATTTATACGCTTTTTCTACTAATCGATGAAACCGTTTTTCCGAATTTATTATAAACACTTTCTTAAAATTTACTAAATTTTAGGATACAAAATGTTCTAAAATTCCAACAACAACAACAACAACAATAAAAAAAAGCATATTTACTTCAAAAGCTTTGTGTATTTAATTTTAAATTTAAGGAATATCTTAGATATTAGATAAATTACTTGATTTCTCTATATTTATTGCTGTCATTTAAATATCTATTCATTTAACAAATTTTTTTGCTATAAAGAAGCAAAGAAAAGCCATTCACTATAAAATTAAATAAAGAATCCTTTTTGTTTTTTTTTTGTTTGGTTTGTACTAGAGTACTGAAGGTCCTTATGTTAAAATGTAAACTGATGTTGTTTTTTTTTTTTTATTTAACAAAAAAAAAGACGATTGTATATCTCCACTTGAAGACAATTCATGTTTCAACAGCCAGCAACAATGATGCCAACATTAAGAAAAATAGATCAAAACTCTGGGTGTGAAAGAAAGTAGATTCCACATCTTAACAAGAATGACTAAAGAAAGCAGAAAAAAAAGTTATTCTATTCTTAAAAAATAGTGCAAGTGGCATATCTTTTTCCATTCATTTTTCTTATTTTTTTTTTTTTGATTTTCTATTTTTCTTCTTTTGTGTATTTTCTACTTCATACATACTGTTCCATAACAAAGATGTCGTCTTGGTTTAATTTACACGTCTTTTCCTGTTACATACATTCTTTTTTTTATGAGTATTATGCATATATGTATGTGAATGTATGTATATTGTATATCTATAGACTACATGTAAAATATTTTTTTTTTTTAAGATTCTTGAAAGGATAATAGTTCTTTAGTTATCCTTCTTTATTTTTATCCATTCTTAATAAAAATGGTTATGTCATTTTAACAAAGAGTTTACAAAAAAATAAATAAGAAGTTTAAAATAGGAGCCCTATGTTTATTGTATATATATATATTGAAAAACTATAATAAGGAGGTTATATTTGTATATATATGTACATATGGTTTAGTAAATAATATGTAAACATACTACTATTATATTTATACAATAAGATTATAAATTTATTTAAAATTTTAACTAAAGATATGGCATTAATCTGCCATTTTTATTTCTAAATATTAAAATGTATTACTATTACAAGGACACTTAATTTTGATGTTTATTTTTTGTTTTTGAAATTTTGTTTTTCTGATATTGTAAATCGTAAAATTAGTGTTAGTTTAAAAATTAGAACATTGTATATAGTTTTTATAAGAATATTTCTGATTGTCATGATATGAAAATATTTTGACTTATATTTGCGATTACAATGTAGATTTTGTTAACTGGAACAACCTCTGCAGGAATGCTACCATACTGTAATTATGTATTAGAGTAGAATTTTTTTGTCATTATATTGTATTCATATTCTGTTAACATATATTTTTTTGTCTTTTAAATTTTTCAAATTTCTATTATTATTACTGAATTTAAATAAAAAAACATTTTGATGATGGAAAATGTCAAGATAATTAGGTTATGGTATTCAGTTTCAACAAATTTTTAATCTTAAAATTAAAACAGAAAGTTATTTTGTACACGCTGGAGATAGGTCCAAGGTTGGATTCCCAATGAAAATAAAATGCTTTTCAGGTTTTTCGACTTGGTCCAGTACCTTCTATTATTGAGATTAGATTAAAGAGAATAGAAAGCAATAGGTTCACATCTCGAAATGGAAAAGGATCTGTCTAGCAGTCTAGAAATCTAAATAACGAAATAAATATATAATTATGACACTTTGTCAAAGTCGAATAGTGCACAATGAATTTTTAAATAAATATTATATTATTTTGTTATACAACCTTAACTCTGCAAAAAACTAGGGATAAAAATAATGAAAACCTTGCGAATGATGCAATACGATATACGGCATACAAAGTGTTCTGACGGATCATTTATTTAAAACGTAAATCAGACCGATACCCTAATCATATGGTTTATTCAACATTTCCGTCAATGATATACCCTCGTTAATTAAAAACAGCAACGTTATAATTTATGCGGATGACATGAAAATATTTCAAGAAGTTGTCACATCAAATGACACAGTTTTGCTTCAAAGCGACTTGAATACTTTCATGAAATGATGCAAGGTTTACAATTTAAAACTAAACATCGGCAAATATAATGTCATTTCTTTTACTCTTCGCTTAACACCAGTTGCTGCTAACTATACTTTCAGCGACAGTGTTATTAAAAGAATACCCCACTTTGAGGACCTGGTAGTAAAAATTGACGAGAAACTGTCTTTCAATGAGCATATCAAAACAATTATTAATAAAGCTAATTCTATCTTGGGTTTCATTAAGAGATGGACTAGCAAATTCGACGATCCATATGTTACCAGATCATTTTATATGTCACTAATTCATCCCAATCTTGAGTAGGTATGTTGACCACACTATAATATTCATATTGATAGAATTGAGGCAATTCAGAAATTTTTTTTGAGGTACTGCCAATGGACTGACCCTCTTATTCTACTTCTTATTTTATTATATAAAAATAAAGGCCTAAAGTTACTTAACTTAATCACTTTAGAATCTAGAAGAGAAGTTTCTGATATTTTCTTCATACTACAGTTATGAAGCACGCAATCTATTCATGGTACATGAAAAGTATGATGAATGCCCATGCCAATACTAGTACACGGTTTTGTTCAGTGAACATTTTTAATGTCCTTTATCATCGGACAAATTACAGGAAATATGAACCCATTAATAGGATGTTTATGTTATCCAATAAATATAAAAGCTGCATTGAATAGAAAAGATATATGGTCGCAAAAAACAAAAAAAAAAACACTTAATAATCCTTTGTTAATACGTAGTTCTAGTTTTCCCATTTCCTTCTATTTTTATTTTATAAATTGTAGAGTACTTTAGCTTAGATTAATTTTGTTAAACATTAAATACTTTTCTTTTATTTTTTTTTTTTAGTTTAGGACTTAATTGTAAGACTTAATTGTAATCTATATGATCTAAACAAAAAATAAATAAATAAAATGCAGTTGTTTATATTCATTGATAATGTGTAAGTCAAATTTTATGTATATAGTTATATTTAAAGATAGTATTTATATTACTTTTTACAAATATTATAATATTTATTATTATTTTTCTTACGAATTACAATAATTAATTATTTAACTTTATCAACGCTTATTTTTATTATTTTTTTTGGTAACAGTCAATACTGTTCACTTAAAAGTTTATCAATAAAGAGCCATCCACCTCTACATATCGTTTATATAGTGGTGTTCGTCAATCAATGGTGGAAACATGCATCCGGATATGATTACCGGATCTAGTACTATGGAATCAATTAAGTTCCACATGCGCCACACGGTGATTGTTCCTACCATTGACTGCCTTACACCATCTATTTTTTTATGTGGTATATAACTATATAGATTAGAAGACAAAATAACATATATAGCATACAATAGATATGTAGCTTATGAAATATGGAAGGGTACAGGAAATCAGAATGATATAAATTGATTTAACAAGCTTGGTACCTAATACTTGTAGATTAAACAAGCGAAAAAAGTACTTAATACTTGTAGATTAAACAAGTGAAAAAACAGTATAGTTTTGGGATACTCGATCTTCGGCTTCCTTCAAAATATTTCAATTTAATGCGACTAAGCTCGGAATTAGGAAAACATGAATTAATTTGATATAAATAACCTAAATAACAAATTTATAAATCAATATTTAACTTCATTATTATGCAATTTTAAAAACGTCCAATATTAACCCTAATATTATAATAAAAAAATGTCACAAAAACGGTGAAGTTTTACCCAGTATGTAATTACTTTCGGCGATATTTTACCCAACATGAAAATATCATTGCTGTGAATTAAAGAAGATATTTTACAAGAAACCATTTATTCTGCACTTTATTTTATTGGTAAAAAAAAATTTAAATTTATTTGACAGTAATTGGTTATTTAGAAGCTCCTATTTACTCCTAACACGGAGCACAAAAAAAAAAATGGATTTTCTGCACAAAACTTTTATTTACACATTTCGCGCACTTCGCATTTGCATTTCTATCCTTTTTTATGCAAATTTGCAATGAACACCAGACAAAATTTTTCGTTTGTTTACCTTTTCAACAGATGCTTCTCTAAAAGTTGTCGTTAATTTGAACCCGGAAAGCAACAAATTGTTCTTCAATCGTAACATTTTCATAAAGAGTACATAAATATGGAGCATTGTTTACACATTTATCCCATAGCTCCATAAGTGAAGCAAGTTTGTTCTTAGCTGGGCGGTGTGGTCGATCATGTTTGTTGTCAAATCGAATTACCCGATGAATCTTTAAGAAAAATTAGCCGGCATTACTGCACGAAATATTGTTTGACCAAATTTATTATTCCATAAATTCATAATAGATTCATTTCTTGATTTACACATACCTATACAAAAAAATTCATAGTTCAAGAGCTGTAAGGCTTTGGAAAAGTTGGAAAAGCAGTTTGATCATACCTACTAAAATGAATAATACAATAAAGGTTTTTACAGTTACATCATCAATGTCATTCCACTTTTCCCCATACTTTCGTTTTCCCTCCAAGTTTGTAGATAGAGAGATATTATTCACCATAGCGGGAATTAAAATACAACTCAAATGAATTTTTGATACTCTGAATTCTTCCAGCAATTCAGAGTAGCATAAGAAGTAATTCCAAGTAATCTTTGATTACATTTTCTATTGAAGTTTTTCCACTTAACACTGCAGCTTGTGCTGACCATTCAACAGAATTGTCTTTTGAAATTTTGATTAAATTTTGGTCAATTTATCACGGCCTACTAAAAATCCACCTTAAACAAAATATCCAAATCCAAAAATTTTTATAAGTTAATGCATTATATAGATAGGTACGTCTATAGTGCATTAACGTACAAAAATTTAAATGGGTAAAATTTCACACGAAGAAAAGGGTGTTACATTTTTTAAACTTTTCCAAAAAGTTTTGTAATTTATAAAAGCTAACCATTTTTGACAAATAATCAAAAGGAATAAGAAAAAGCATTGAAATTATGGAATATAAAGATGCATAAAATTGAAAATGGGCGAAATTTTACCCGAGTCAGAATAAGACGTCTCTATTGGCTAGGCCATGTAGAGAGTATGGATGAAAAAGCTCCTGTTAGGAAACTCTTCGAATCCAAGGCCCGGGGAACACGTTTTCGAGGGAGGCTATACCTTCGTTGGAGAGATGAAGTATCGGTCACTAGCATATCACCAACTGCAAAGATTCCGCTAGCGACCGAAGTTAGTGGACGACAATTTTGCGTATCTGTAGCGCAATTTACTAATTGCCCAATTCTTTATCTGAATCTCATTACAGTTTGTCTATAGACAATGTCCAACTTTATACCAAGTGGTGCGATAACTGATATTGATCATTGCTAAATTAAATTATGTTTTTTATGCTTTAACTTCTTGGGCTTTAAATAATGGTCCGCTCAAATCCCAGGTTATGGTAGTTTATGTTCGTAACATTAACACAACAAATCTCCATTTCAGTCTTTCATTGCTATCTTCGGTCGATCTTGTGCATTTTATTCCAATGATGTCTACAGCTTTTTCGTGTCTATTTTAACTGCAAAAGATAATCTCTTGTACGTCGGATACGTCCGCTGATTTTCTTGCTGTCTTTCTTATCTTTTAACGTCTGTAGCTCTTAACAACTTCTTTCTGTGGTTTATATTTTTTGTTTTATTTAAGACAACTAAGCTTCGGTTGTTTCAATATCGTGCGTTAATATGGGCCGAATATACAGCTTTTGCATATTTGTTTTTTGTTTTTTATTACCATATGTTTGTTTCTGCATATACCGACTGTGAGATAACTTGAAATGACTGCGGCTTTTTCTGTATAAAAAAAAATATTATCATTCAAGTCAAAAGACTGGTGTATTGAGAATACCGATTTTACTAGGAAATTTGTTGTTATGAAATTAAATTCGCTAAATAGTCACAATCTAGATTAGTAAACAAAAAAACATATGAATAAAAATAGGGTACAAAGCGAGGATACAAAAAAATACTATAGGTTTATAATATGCAAGACATTATTTGCTGGACCCGTATTATAAGAAAACTTGATGATACATGTTCTACAGGGTTAACTTCGTTTAGTGAAAATAGATCAATGCTTCAAATATACAATCACAAAGAACATTGAACGGATGACACGAATGATGAACGTCACAATTAAAATAAACCAAAGTTAAAGTAATTTGATAAACAAATTTAATCTTTAAAAATAGTTTCATATTTAATTTCCAAAATAAACTTGTAAAAAGGATACAAATTTTAAAAAAATACAACAGGAAAAAAAAATTATGCTATCATGACACAGTAGGTACCTACATCAAAATAAATATTTAAATTATGATAACTAATTAATATTTTATTTTAAATATTTGATGATAATACCACAATAGCTTTTTAGTAATATTGTAAATGCGGTACTTAATAATGTGGATTTCCTCAGAAACCGTAATCATAAAATCAAGGATTAAATCGATTTTGCTATATTTTGTACAAAACCAAAAAAAAATCACTTTATTTTTGAAACCCTAGATTTTTTATGAAATCCTTTCAATTTCAATAATAAATATATTATGTATGTATATTTACCGTAAGAGCTTAATACTTTAAATGTTGTTTACCCATCAGGTATAACGAAATCAAATTAATATCAAAATATCGAATTTAAAAAAATAATAATAATAATAATATTGTATTTTTAAATTTTAATCCTCTCATTAACCGAACCACAATTAATTCCACGTAATCAACTTACCTATACTACACACTGCTATGTAATAATTTTTTGTTTCAATTATACGCACATAATTTTCTCATAATTCCATAATTTTGATGTATTTTACAACCTACAATTAATAAGGAATTAATGGAACATTTCGTCAAAATTTTTCACAATAAAAACCAAAAAGCCCCAACAAATTTTTTGTTTTTTTTTTTTTTTCTGTATTTGTTTTTGGTCTATTTTCTTCTATAATTTTAACATTTAATGGCCAATCCGTTAAGGCATTTTATTCCCTACCCCACAATTAATGTTGATTAATTTTTGTAATTATACTTTTAGGGAAACAAAAATTTAATGATTTATGCTCACGCATTCTTAATTCTCACTAGTATTATTCATTTTTTGTTGTTTATGTTCTCTTCTTGTTTCAAAGTCAAATTAATTAAGGATTTTTTTTTTTTTTTAAATGAGTATGAAAAATATTGTATTACATTGTAAATAGAAATTTGAAGTCCTTCTTTAAAGGATCCTTAAATATTTTTTTAAACTTAAAGATTTCAAGAATTTATTTAAAAAAAATAACATAATATTTAACCCTTTAATGCATACTAAGCTCTTGTATGTTCAAAACTTTTTTGTATGCTCTTGGCAGTAACATAGGTAGAATTACCTTTTCGTAGATAATTAAGTACGGTACTGTAAGTTTGTAATAGTATGATTGATAGTGAGGACATTTTACGGTTTGCAAAGGCCCAAAGACTAAGTTGGCCAGCCCCACGTAAGTCGAATGAACGAAAGCCAAAAGCAAGGAGTGGTGCTGAATAGAAAGCCCGGTAGCAGCCGTGGTAGAGGAAGACCAAAAAGCAGATGGGCAGACAACGTGAAAAACGATCCTCAAACCCTACAAATCCCAAATTGGAGACAAGCGGCACAAGATCGACCTTTTTAGAGGAGCATAGTGATGAAAGCCAAAGCTCACCCAGAGCTGTAGCGCTATAAGATAATGATGATGATTGCAAGTTTATACTACAATATTTTACTACAAGGACTTTTATTTATTTATCAAATTACTGGGTTATCAACTCATTAAATGTGTGAAAAACAACTGCTAATGTTAGGAACGAAGCCTTCTGAAATAGAGTATCTCCATTTTATTTAGGTTGTTACCAGAATATACTCTCAATAATTTTTTCATTTATTTTGTATTATAAAACCAATCATAGAAGAAAAACATCTGATACCGGATCATCAATTTGGATTTCAAAATCACCATTCTACAATTGATCAAGTTCACAGAAGTACAAATATTATATAAAAAGCATAAGAAGAAAAAATTTTGTTCAGCAATATTTTTAGATGTTGCACAGGCTTTTGATAAAGTCTGGCATGAAGGTCTAAACTAAAAACTAAACTTACTTCTTCCTGCTTAATTCTCAAAAATATTAAAATCATATCTATCAGAACGTTACTTCAGAATAAAACAATAAGATAGATTATTCTGAACTAAACAAAATTCAAGCAGGAGTTCCACAAGGTAGTGTATTAGGACCAATCCTTTAACTTCTATATACTATGGTGACCTGCCTACATTCGAAGAAAACATAGTTGTCACATTTGCTGATGATACAGAAATTTTAATCATTGGCGATAGTAGCATCGGGACCCCAAAATTACAAGCTGCAATTAAAAAGGTTCAAGACTGGATCTTCCGATGACGTATTAAATTAAATGAAGCGAAATCAGCACATATTGACTTCACCAACAAGCATATCAAACATGAACCTGTGTATATTAATGATCAAATTGTTAAATATGAAAACACAGCCAAATATCTAGGTATGACACTTGATGTAAAACTCAAATGGAAACCATATGTGAAGAAAAAACGGGAAGAACTAAATCTAAAGTGCTATTTATTTATTTATTTATTTATTTATTTATTTATTTATTTATTTCAATCTACTGGGTAGTCCCTTACAGATTTTGCTTATAAAATATTTAAAACTAAAATAAAATAAAACTAGAAATAGAAAACAAAAATTGTAAATATAAAAATAATTTCAGATATAAAATAACATTAATAATAAGATGCATTAACAATTTCAAGTTAAAAATAACATTAATTCAAGAAAAGAAGTTAAAAAAAAAGAAAAATTCAGACTTAAGTAATAAATAAATATTAATAGTAAAAGCAATAGTAATTATAAAGGTATGCAGTACATTCAAATGATAACAGAGAATAATTTTAATAAATTTGTAGAATAAAATTATAATTAATTAAAATTAGAAGAATTATTGTAATGTTTCAAAAAATGTGATGATTTTTCTCCTAAAAACGAATCTACTGTAGTTGAAGTCAATTACTGAAAAACTGCTATCAACTAAAAAATAAGCTTCTGTTCTGAAACCCATTTGAATTTATGGAATTTAACTCTGGGGTTGTACCAGTCAAAGCAATAGAATTTTAATACTAAGTTTCGAAAACAAAGTTCTACGTCGTATAGTAAATGCCCCGTGGTACATACGCAATAATAATCGACATAAGGATTTGGGAGTAGAAATGATAAGCAGCGTTTTCAAAACAATCGTACAAAGTCATCAAAAAAAGACTACAAAAACATATTAATGCCAAGACTATCCAACTCTTGGACATGAGAAACAACACGAAGATTAAAACGAGTAAAATCGTTTGAGTTGTGGCAAAACTTGAATTATAAAATACATACATGTATATTATATGTATATATTATATAAACAAAAAGAAAAAAGAAACTGTCATAGGATAAGACTTTGTATTCTAAAAACGTAGCTAATTAAGATTTAAAGAAAAATAGTTTATTAGTATGTATTTTACTAGATTACTATTAATAAATTCACCATTAGGTGTTTTTTAAAACAAAAAAGAAAATTCTTTTGTCCCAATGACAAAGAGTACTGGACCAAGTCAAAATACCCATACGCATTTTTTTTGCTTCATCGGGAATCGTACTTGAGACCTTTCGGTTGGTGTTTTACCTACTGCGCTAACCAATAAACGATTTAGTTGTTCCGTTGATTTCATTTTAAATCTATCTCACCGAGATTATGTTGTACCGTGTTATTTAAAATTAATTATTTATAGACATCTAATTATTTATAGCATTAATTATAATTGGACTTAGATCTAGATTTATATTAGTCTCTAAGAAACTTTATTTTTACAAATAATTTTAAAATTACCTACCTTATAAATTTTTTAAATATGCAAATATAATTATAATATCATCTTCTATGTTGTGTGGTAATTCATTGAGAAATTGTAATCTTGTATTGAGCATCCGGAATATATTTCGTTGACGTTAATTTATCTACACTAGGCAGTATTAGTGTCCCAGTTAAATTAAAAGTATTTAATTTTCTTTTATAAAAGAACGTTGACGCATTCCCTTATGGAAGATCATAAGCCAAAATAGCATGATCCGCACCACTGTTGTCACGATCTACATCTTTTTCAACTGTGCAAGAAATCTTGTGTTTTAAATGGTTTGTATGGATTTGTTTTTCCTCCTCAGTTACAGTTTCCCGATGTTGTTGAAAAAGAACGCATATCTTGTCGCCCATATCCTTCTTTGGTTTGTAAAAACTAATATTAAATTCGGTGTTAAATACCTTTCTATAAATGTTAGATTTGATATAGGGTTATCTGCTTCTTCCAGATACAACTGATACATTTTTGCCAAACTCAAATGTGATTCTAAATAAAAATTTTGTATATTTTGATGACAGTATTGCGAATCGAGAGAGTAAAGTTCTGAATATAATACCCCTCCCAATAAAGTACTTCGAATAAACTAATTGAAACATTTTTCCATTTACAAAACCGCGGGTACAGTAATTAGATTTTATATTTTTCGAAATCTAATTTCGAACTATTTCGATATTGGATGTTATCTAATATCAAAATCATTTTCATGTCATATATTACTAAATCAATTGTGTTAATTGGTTTTATTTTAATATTATACCTGTGCAGAATATATCGTATGTAAGAATAGGTAACGATCATAATATCTATATGTTACTTTCCCGGGTTCTAATAGTATACCCGGGTGTAAAAATCTAATTAGAGTACCTGTGTATACCAATTGGATTTATTATTTTTTCAGAATATTGGCATTTTTCAATTTGAGTACCTGGGTATTATATTCAGAAATTTACGGTACTAGTTATGGATCAATACGTTTTTTCACATGCTTTCCTTTTTTAGACGATTTGGGACAACCAGTAGATTTCCCGCACAAATTTTCAAAGCAATAAATTCGAGCTTTAATAATACAGAGAGTATTAAAAAAACAGTCTACATACATTTTTAGGCTATATATCCGTATATATTTTCCACACTATTATTAAAATATTATATGATAGAATATGAACTAATTAAGCACTAAAAATTTGTTTATGTTATTACGGCCATATCCATAAGTAGATATTACAGCGTGACAAAATGTATGTATATGAACTATTTAAGAATTAAATATTTTATTTTCTGTTCAGACCATATCCATAGGTTGACTAAACAGGCTGGCTTAATTGTACGTACATGGACTAATTAAGCGCTATCATTTTTTAACGTTGCTTAAGACATTTTTGTAAACAATTTTCGTGGTGGCACTAAAGCATATGTATATGAACGAATTAAGTATTACTATTGTGGTACATTGATTTAGCCTATTATTATAGGCAATTACTACGCATAAAATAAAATTTATATTATTTGGAATTAGTCATTAATTTTTTAATACAGTAGACAATTTCACAGTGCAGTAGTCGTATTAAAAAGTTACATGATAAGTCAAAATTCCTGGATTAAATCCATCAGCGCCCTATATAGCCGACTTAAAAAATAAAACAAATATTTTCTGAAATTTCATATTAATTCTCGGCTAAATGCTAAAATTTTGTATATGGCCGAATTTGATTTTGAAAAACTGACAAAATGTGGATATGGACGAAATTCACCTCTATGTAACTAGAAAACTAGGCTAGATATTTAAAAGCTGATAAGATACAATGATAGACCTTGCTTGCAAGTTTCAAAATGTAGTCTTAACTCAAAAATAACGAAAGTGGCGGATGTCCGCAAATAGAAGTCAACTGACGAATTGTTGAGCCATATTCAAAAAGTGGCTTAATAATTAGAATTATACGCATTTATTGCACTTATAGTATAGGTAATATATTTTTAATTCTTCTAAAAAATTAAATTTTTGACAAACATAATCCACACGACTTAAATTCTTCTACTATTTACATTTTCTCACTATCCCACACATATGTCCTCATTTACATCACCATTAATAACCATAGCTTTTGTTTTGTTAATATTAATTTTTAATTTGTCAGTTTTTGTGTATGTGCTTATATTTCCATGTTTTATGTAAAAATTGTACAATTTGATCAGACGTCAAAATTATGTAGAACTACTAATCTTTTTTTAGTTTTTTTTTTTTATTATTACTTTAGGAAAAGCGTCTGTGAAGAGAAAAACTGATTTTCCTTACTTCTTATTTTATTTCTTTCAAATATTTTTTTACTGTTTCAGATATAAATTTATTGTTAAGTTTTTGTATTTAATTTAAGAGTTATATGTTATATTTTTTTTTAGAAGACCTATATTAAAAAGGATATACAAGGGCCTATTATGTATTTCGATCGATTTTAAGCGAATCGTTCATCGTTATCGTTAGACTTATTCGATTGTAATCGTTAATGCCATTATGTATTTCGATAAAAATTTGATCGAAAGTGTTTTAAAATGCTGCAATTGTTAAATTCAAATCTATGACGAAAATGACATGTGTTTGGTTTTTTAACTGTCAAATTCAAATTATTAGACAAGAAAAATCAAACAATAGTGTAATATTTGAAATTTTTAAGTTGAAAATAAGTTAGAAGTGTTTGAATAATTTAAAAATTATAAAATTATAAGTTTCTATAAATAAAGTGATTTTAGCAGAGTTAAATTTTTCAATTTTTGATAGTGCTGAAAAACGCTATCAATTTGCAGAGTAAAAAAACAAGCGAACATATTATATTCGGGATTATTCTTATCCACTGGATTTGGAAGATTATACGATGTTATTTACACATGCATTTGATGAGTTCCTATCTACATTATTCAAACTTTATTTTATTAATAGTTTTGATCAATATTTCCTGTTAAAAAACATTACTTCTATGGATTTATTAGAAAAATTAGGGCAAACATTGAAATAGCCAATAAGTAGCACTCCAATTCCAAATATAATTAAATTGTGAGTAACCCATATAAACCAGTGTAGTAAGATTCTTGCGGTTTACATCAAGGAAATGATTTTCATGTCGAACTAGCACAGCTAATTTTTGCTGTTGTGCTTAAGGAAGTTTTATATGAATTTTGCAGTTTATACTTCTATCCAAAATGGATGAAATTCCATTACGCACTATAAGAAAAAAATCAGACAAACATTATTTTTATGATTAACCTTTCCTCTGTGCATAGTTTTTTTATCGTAGTTTGTGCACTGGGATTCATCTGACCCCATATCTGTTTTCATATATTTCATATAAAAAGTTTCAAATTATTTTTAATATTTTTTTAATCTCGATTTTATTTACAAAATGAAGCAAAAGAAATATAATTAAGTAAAACTAAACAAAACTTAAGTACAAAATTCAATTTAATCACAACAAAAATCAAGAAAAATATCCTAAGCTTAAAGATGGTCCGATGTTGGAACCTCGATTTCTTCTTTGGAATCAATCATTTCTTCGTTGATGCAGTTTATGCAAATAATTTTTAAATGTGCTACACAAGATGCTTCCTTACAAACGTTCACTACTGTTTACCCCTATCTTCTCCATAAGGATTTTAACATTTTTTTTCGTTGTTCTAGGGTTGGATAGACGACTTATATATTTTTTTATTTAGTCTTCCTTTTGAACGTGTATGTTCTTACAATTTGTTTAGTGTATCAACTCCGCCTTTAGTTAAATTGTAATCCAATATGATGTTGGGTTTATTTGAAGCAGAGTCAACACCTTCATCATTATGCAAAATTGATAGTAACAAGACGTTCTTATTTGGCTTTGGAATTTAGATTACCAACGTAAGACGTACGTAGCATATCCGCTTCAAAAAATGTTCAGTCTGTCTTTGCAAACTGGTGTCTTCCCTGAGTTTTGGAAAAAATCTTATATTATTCCAGTTTATAAAAAGTGGTCGCGTTCTGAGGTTTCCAAGAACAGGCTCATTGCTAAAATTTCTTGCATTCCAAAGCTTCTTGAATGCAACCTAATTAATCATTTTTATTCTTATTCTAAATCACTCATTTCTATAGACCAACACGGTTTACAGAAAGGAAGGCCAACTGTTACCAATTTAATAGAATTCGTTTCTGAAACTCTTAATGCTATGGAATCTGGGCAACAAGTTGACGTCCTATAAACGGATATCAGCAAGGAATTTGACAAAATTTCTCATGATTTAATACTAATCAAGCATAAAACAATAGGTTTTTCTGATCACAGTCTTAAACGGATGCGGTCATACTTATCTAATAGGGAATATCAGGGCTTCTCATTTTCTCGCCCCTTTGTTGCCTTATCTGGGGTGCCCCAGGGTAGCCACTTGGGTTTCTTTATTATTGCAACCAATGATGCCTCACAATTTATGGTATCAGCTAAGTTAAGTTGTTTTGCTGATGACTCCAAAATTAGCAAAACCATTATGTCTGTTGATGATTGTACTCTACTTCAATGATCTTAACAATTTTGACGAATGGTGCTACACCAACAACCTTGAATTAAATGCATCGAAATGTCAAGTTGTTAGTTTTAGTAGAAAGGCTCAAAGCTCTATTATTGAATTTGATTACTATCTTGGGAATCAAATCTTAAACCGTTCTGAGTTAACTCCTGATCTAGGTGTTATTCTGGATCACAGGCTCAATTTCAAAGCACATTCTAATTCCATTATTAATAAAGTTAACTCTATGCTAGGATTTATAATGCGCTGGGCCAAAGAGTTTACAGATCCGTACATTACAAAACATTTATATATCACATATGTTAGACCGACACTTGAATATGCTTCGCACGTTTGGTCTCCATATCGTAATGTTGATATTTCACGTATTGAATCAGTTCAGCGTATATTTTTACGCGTTGCACTACGTGCTTTTTCATGGTCTGACCTTTTTCAACTTCCTCCTTATGAAGATAGGTTGCTTTTGATTGACCTGAAATCTCTCCAACAACGTCGATTGGTGGCTGATGTTACGTTTATCCACCAAATTATTGCTGGGAATATCCTGGCACCTAAAATTATGGATTTGATAACTTTTAGAGAGAATCCGCGTAATTTATGTTCCGTTGACCTGTTTAATATTGCTAACCATAGTACTGACTACGGTAAATTTGAGCCTGTGTCTAGAATATTACGTGAATCTAAGTCGAGAGCAGCTTGTTTTGATACTAACCTTAGTAAAAGGAACTTAAAATTAAAACTGTATAATCGATAAATAGTTATGGAATTGATATCTGGTCTTTTTCTATTTTCTTTTTGTATTTGTTTTTTTTTCTTTCTTATATTTTTAACATTCTACTAACTATGGTATGTTAGCTATTTATTTTTCTTTTAACTATAGCATTTTTACTATTATACATGATGCAAGCTTTCGTCTATAATACACGTCTAATTTGCTTGCTCTAAACAATATCTAATAAAATATTCTCGTAAAAACAAAATTCTGAAGAAATCACATCTTCTTTCTTGATTTCTGCTTTACTGGTAAATTCTTTTGGCAGGTTAGGGTTATTGGAACGAATATATTGCTGTTTTTTTTTCTTAATAGCTGTTCAACCAATATACAACTTGTGAAGAAGTCATCCATGGTTCTAGTTCGCCTTTTGTTAACGTGTGGCTCAGATGAATGGTGAGCTAAATTCAGTGCACAATCTGTTGAACGTGGCTCAGTTGGTCTCTTTGCTACGTATATCTCAGCTTTTAATGGGTACGAGTCTGTCGCAACGCAAATCCAAAAAAATTTCACTCCATACTTGCCTGGCTTAGATGGTATATACTGACGAAAGGAACAGCTGCCGCAAGTTAATACTAATCTGTTCATCAACCAATATTATAGTAATGCTTTTTATATTGAAATGTCAAGGTGAATAAAATAACCATAGCAATATTACCACTTTTTTTTAAATTCATATAGCTGATGGGTATATAGAATTTTTTGAAATAATCAAAATAAAGATAACTTTTGTAATAAAGATTTCTTCCTTATATTATGAACTTTCATAGTAAATACAAGAAACAAATGTGGGGTCATGTTGACCCCAGCGCACAGATATGCGTATAGTTTCTTCAAACGGAAATAACTACTTGATATACAGTCGAATTCGATCCCGTTTTTTATTTTGTGCTTAGAAAATACTAATTCATTAAAGTAGAATTACTGAAATAATATTTACATTAACTTTTCATATAGCAGTTTATTTGTAACCGGCCTTTCATTCCTATTAAAATTTATTTCAATAAAAAATAATTATGAAGAATAAAGTAAAATACCTACTTTCATTTCAACTTTTAAATTTATTTTTATTCCAAGAAATATCATAAATATAAAACCAAATACCAAGTGTCCAAGTTTCACTCTTTTATTTTATCCGTTCAATTCAAAATTAAAATAATTTGTACAAAATCTCTCTTTCGATGTCTCTTTCGTGGTGAAATTTTACATCGACAAACTTTCGACAATCTCTGAACGATATCGAAATACATAACGGCAATTTTGCATTTTGACATTTCGTTCGATCAAGTCGTAATCGCTATCGAAATACATAATAGGCACCACAATGTTAAAAAAACAAAATAAAATAAAGAAATAGATTTATTTTATAATAACCACTTTAAGTCCATTTTTAACGGTTATACTATATATAGTACAGCAAAATAGGTGTCACTTTTTAAGATATGATGACTTAGCCATTGTTTTTTTTTTGGAAAAATTTGCGTTAAAATAAAGTTAAAAATATACAAAATAAAGTTTTGTGCAGCAATACTGGTTTAACTTCAGATAAATGTCTTTTTTTTGATGTAGAAAAAGTGTTATTTATAAAGTTCGTGTAAAAGTTGAGGTGTTTTTTCAAAATAATAAAAAAAAATTAATTATAGCATTATTATTTTGCAAAATAAATTAAGTTTGATAATTAAATAAAAATAAACAAAATCAGTGTAAGAATAATAAAAACAAAATGATTATTTTAAAAGTTTTTTACGTCAATAAAGATGGATGTACTATAAAAAATCCAATCGTTAAAAATGTATACAAAAAAAAAATTTTTATGGAGAAAATTAGTTTAAAGGCCTTGAGGAAGCAATTGAAGCTCTTCTGCAAGAAGATATTTATGAAAATAATGATTCTGAAGAAATTTTTGTAAGTATTGTTCCAAAAGATTTAGATTTTTAACGGATTATGAAGAACTAGATGAACAAAATATTTTTGAAAACAACATGCCAAGCGATGTTCTTGGTACTGTTGAGTTAGATATTCAAGAAGAAAATAAGAACTATAAAGAAAGTTTATTTAATAGAGCTGGACCAAACTCAATCCGTGTACAAATGAAGCTAGAGCGTCTGCTTACGACCAATATCTGGCTGGTAATTTTTGTAACTATTTATCAATTAAATGGTATTTACATTTGGCAGATAATGTAAAAATCAATTTGCAATGGATGGGCAATAGTGTTTGCAGAGCCATGATCAATTTTGATCATATAAGACCAATCAATTATGTCAAGCGCTGTTCTAAACAAGCTCATCAAAAAATTCCAGTGAAGCAGCCACACGTATATACTACTTCCAATGTTCATATGGGAGGCGTAGATAACGTGGACCAAAATATAAATACAGTAATTCGATAAACGGAAAGAAATTAAGGGTTATTTTTTCTTATGCGTGGAAACTTTACTTGTTTTCGAGCCAAAATTGGTAATATAACAGCCAATTAAACTTCCCTATAATCTTATTGTCCGAAAAATTATGCAAGAAACAAAAGGAAGAAAATATGAAAAAAGGAATCACTATCTCAAGCAGAAAAGAAAATAAATCACCATGTTCCAATGAAATTAAAATCTCAACTCCCTTGTGTGGTATGCCATAACAGAAGCAAGCGTGTAGTTGCAAAATTTGTCTAAAAACAACAAAGCAACTGCTTTCAAAATTACCATAATTAATTTAATTATAATATAAAAAAATAATTTAACAAAATTTAGTAAATCTAATATAAACAAAAAAATTAACTAAATTTTAATTTTTTTTTACTTCTCAGGTTGTACTATATAAAGTACAGGCTAGATCTCAGGATCTAGGAACAACAGCCTCACGAAATTTTATATTTAAGTTTCTGGAACTAAAAATATACCACTGTTAAAAAATTATTAAATTCTGACAACGGGTTCTGGTAGCCGTTGTTAATGGGATAAAACACTTTAAAGTTCGAACTCTAAAGTATGCGATGTCTAACAGACCTACAAAAATATTAATGCATTTTTTTCTTACAAGAACAGTTAAGGGTTAAATCTGTATATATAATTATCAAAAAAACTTAGAACATAAGGACGATCAAGCTTTGTTTTGAAAAGATAAAATTTATTTTTATCAAAACTACAACTTAAGTACTTAGTTATTTAATATAGTTTTGTGTATTTTACAAAGGACACATTATTTAAATCCACAATTTTAGTTTTCACAAAAAGAAAAATCTTTCAAATCTAACCATTTTATTTTAAATTTGTAAAACAAAAAAAATAAATACAATCAATTATTTAAAATATATTTTCTATAATATAAATAATAAAAATAAAAAAAAAAAATAAATAAAATAAAATCTTTTAACTTGAGAGATTTTCAAACATTTTCAAATTGACATAATCATTTCAATTAAAGTTAAAAAAGAAACCCTTGCTTGGTTCAATAATTAAAAAGTTTCTATTACCATTTTCTTTTATTTTTTATAATTTGTTTTTTTTTGTTTTTTGTTTTTTTGTTCATCAATACTATGTTAATAAATAAAATAAATTTATTTTTAAATGTATTCGTAGCCTCTCAAATTAAAATATTTAAAATTCATTCTGGTATTTGACCACAATTTCAACAAAATTTGTAAGAAACTTTTTTAAGGATATTCAATTTTTTTTTTTTTTTTTTTGAAAAATTTACTCACTCTTATTTTTACTTACTTTTTTTTTTGTTTTGCTTTTTTTTACCAAAACGAAAAAGAAAAAAAAAATTAAAGGATTACAAATCAAAAAATTAAGCAATTTCAATTAATCAAAAAAAACTAGAAACCTCTTTTTGACCCTTACGGAATTCTTAAGTGAATTCAAATAACTTCCTTTTAAAGAAGAAAAAAAAAAAAAGAAAATTGAAAATTCTTCTCAAATTAAATCCCTTTTGTCCAGAGAAAAAACAAAAAAACAAAACAGAAAAATACCAACTTTGTTAAGTTAACATATAATATTTTAATATACAAATATATGTATATAATATATAATATATATATACAGATAGTAAGGTTAGATTTTCATAATCCTTAAGCATATACATTAAAATTTTATCACAAACTTTTCGAAGAAAATTTATCTCAAACATCTCAAATTATAGACTGCTTACAATCAACCATTATATTGAATACCTTTTATCGATTTACGATTACGATATGACCACTTAATTTTTTCAAAAACAAACTTTTCTTTTTATTCGAAACCGCACGTTTCCTTGAAAGGGATAGTTACTTATATATTATAACATTCCATGCATAGATGTATATATATACGATATATATACGTAATATTACAAAGAGAAAATTTAAGAAAATTTACTATTGTGTAATATAATGTATGTATCTTAATATTATATACTCGTATATAGCTACACATATATTATTTTCGAGAAATAACCTTTTTTACTCAAAAATAAAGGGTTGAGGTTAGTAATTTACTTAGAACAGTGTTTCGCAAACTTTATTTAATTTAATGTAACATGAAATAAAATGTTTAAAAAAAATGTTAAATACATACTATTGTAATACAAAAATAAAGCCGATAGACCTAACAGACCTGGTAGCTAGTTCTGACTTTTATTGCAATTTTAATTATAGAATACAGAATAAACGGGTTCTCCTAAAAATTGTCCTTATACTATATTACTATAGTACTATATTTCTTCTCCAAATTTTTCTGTATCCCATTTTTACTTACATAATGTTTTAATATTATAAAAAGACAGTAACTTCTCTTACATTTTTCTGGATTACACTAGCTACATAATCATAATTCTATAGTTATTATTTATTCATTAAATCCATTAAATTTATGCACTTTTTAAATATTTGAAAACTTAAAACCTTTTTTATTTTAATCATGTAAGTAATCTTTATTTCTTCAGTCGTCTATTTTTTCTTCCTTCTTGAGGTAGAGATTTTTTGTTAATATTTTTAAATTGTTTTTTTAATTAATTGTAACAATATTTTTAAATCACAGTGTAGATAATCATCATTGCTTATACCATTGTGCTCTCGCTGTCGTTCTAATTACTTTTGATTTCTAATCATTTTTGATTGTATTACTTGAGGTACCCAAAATTTCTGATCCATATGTCCATATAATTTTTATAATTGTTTTATAAAACATTAACTGAATATTTAATATCACTTTAGCCTCCATAAGCTATATAGTTGTCCAAATTACTTTTGTAGATTGACTTTTCATATCAACTTATATGCATAAAAATTTAGAAGTTATCGAGAGACGGGTAAATAAATATGTATATATTCATATACTAATCCTTTTATGCTATCTTATTCTATTCTATTATATTATAAATTATATTATATTATATTATAGTACTTAGTTCTTTCTCCTTTATGATTTATTTTCTTTTTCATTTTTATCTTTCTTCTTTTGTGTAATAACTATCACTATGATATATATTTTGTTTCCAATGGCGAGCTAGCAACATTAACACTTGTTGCAGATACATGCAAAAGCATAAACTCTATACAACTCAACTCGTCCATCGTGATTTAAATTAGTTTTTATTTTTTCAACTCCATAGCTTACATAATTAAATATCTTCCTTTAACATTAAACTGGTATATTAAGAAAGCTTCATACATTTTAATGTTATAAACCTGATTATACCACACCATAAAATTCCCGTCTCCTTTAAACTCCGAAACGAGTTCACTTATTTCTTTCATGTTAATACTGGGATTTATTGCTTTATTTTTCTTCATTAATTCTAGTTCTTTCTTCAATAATCAGATCTGCAGATCTCTTTCATCGGCGGCTAATTCGCTTTATACAGTTATCTCTACGGCTTGTGACTGGCTAACTGTTTTACTTGCAAATGGCGTACTTGTTTGAGGACATTTTCTTGCTGAATTAACATTGTGGTTAATATCGTAATCTTCATCTTCTGATTCGATTAATTTTTTCTGTTGAACAGCTTCTTTGAAACGTTCATAAAGTGTTCTTCTGGTACCAACACAATTAATACCCTTTTCATTATGCAACCGCATTAACTCTTCCTTTTTAGAATTTTTAGTTGTGATTTTGATGGTAAATGGATATTTTAAATTTTTTTATACTTTGAATCTATAATTCCACTTCTGATTTGTAGTACTTATTAGTTTCTCCTCTATTAATCAACTGATTTAGTTTCTTTTTCTTATGCTATCTTATTCTATTGTATTATATTATAAATTATATTATATTATATTATAGTACTTAGTTCTTTCTCCTTTATGATTTATTTTCTTTTTCTTTTTTATCTTTCTTCTTTTTTATTACGCTATCACTATGATATATATTTTGTTTCAAATGGCGAGAGCTAGCAACATTTACACTTGTTGCAGAAGCATGCAAAAGCATAAACCTTTCAATATTATATTCTATTCTATTCTATTCTATTCTATTCTATTCTATTCTATTCTATTCTATTCTATTCTATTCTATTCTATTCTATTCTATTCTATTCTATTCTATTCTATTCTATTCTATTCTATTCTATTCTATTCTATTCTATTCTATTCTATTCTATTCTATTCTATTCTATTCTATTCTATTCTATTCTATTCTATTCTATTCTATTCTATTCTATTCTATTCTATTATATTCTATTCTATTCTATTCTATTCTATTCTATTCTATTCTATTCTATTCTATTCTATTCTATTCTATTCTATTCTATTCTATTCTATTCTATTCTATTCTATTCTATTCTATTCTATTCTATTCTATTCTATTCTATTCTATTCTATTCTATTCTATTCTATTCAAAAAACAAAACAAACAAAAAAAAAAAAAAAAACCGATCGTGCATTCGGCTCTACTTAGAAAAAGTGACGGAACGTGGGCGCATAGTGATAAGGAAAAAGCTGATACTTTCGCTAATCACCTCTATGAAACATTTAACCCAATTAATATAGAATCTGATATTACGTCAATCTGGTAGAAAATATCCAAGTAGATTGTCAAATAACGCTATTTAGAAGAAAGGAAATAATAAAATAAATTAAAAGCTTAAAATCAAACAGGACTGCAGGGTTCGATTTGATCACAGCTGATATCTTAAAGAAACTCCCACCACAAGCTTTAATAGTTCTAACTAAAATAATGAAGTCGCACATTCCAGTAAGGTTGATGCAAAATGTTGCAAAATATCTTGGTATGACGCTTGACGCAAAGCTTAGATGGAAAGAACACGTTAAGAAAAAAAAACTAGTGCTGGATCTAAAATACAAACATTTGTATTGGCTAATTGGGCGAACATCTACGCTTTCGACGTTTAACAAAGTTTTGATCTACAATCAGATATTAAAGACAGTCTCAAAGGGCATACGATATTATAATATGGGGTTGTGCTAAAAAACTACATATTTAAACTATCCAAAAGGCGGTGGCCACGGTGAACTGTTGTGACAATAATTATGATGGGTTTGATGTCTTCATAAGTATAACTGTATTGATAAATCAATTGAAGAAATTTCGCCAAAAAACTATATTTAAGCCTTTTTGATCATTTTTTCAATTTCATCACGTTTCAAAACTTGATATTCGGGTAAAGCAATCCTCTGAGGGTATTCCAAATTATGAAATAAATTTTAAAAAACACTGAAAGTTAATGAAATTTTTATTAGAAAATTGGAAACTAGGAAGGAAATTTATTCAACTCAATCCCTATTTAGTCATATATATATGTAATATGTATATATATATATACATATCTATTGATTTGTGTAAGTATTTTTGATACACGTTAATGCTTTAAAGACTAGGCACCTATTTATCTTTATATATATATATATATCGTATAATAATAATATAAATACAGTCAGGTGTTCCAGAAACGGTCCTGTACACGTTCAAGGTAAAATTACTTATTTTTAGTTAAACATTTACTTTTTTAGTTTTCAATTTTTTTTGCATTGTTTTTTGTTGTTTTTTTTTATACAGGTTATAGGGAATGAAGTTTTAAATAAGAACGGAAAGGATTGGTTTCCTTTAAAAATATTTTTAAAGAATAAATCTTGATAATATATTTTCCTTTTTAGTTATCACTAGGTATATACTTGTATACGACATTACCAAATAGAGCTACCCCACCTGAAATTGTTTACTTTGAGTCTGTTAAAAAAAAAAAAAATTATAAACATAGAAAAATTGTCAATGATTTTTAAACTCACACTCTCTCTCTTTCATTTAATACTAAATACGGTCCTAAGAATATTCCAAGATGATAGAGAAAGGTAGTATTGAATAAGAAGAGTTATAATTTTGTATATACGAGTAGATTGTATAAATGTATCGTATAATCGAAAATTTGAATTATCAATAAATTTTCAATATCGAAATTTTCGATACAATTCTTTATACTGTATTGGGTGATTGGGGTTTATATAATGGTAGGATTGATGATGTAGGATGGCTCAATAAAGTATTGATTGCGATTATTTGTATTGCATCTCTTCTTTATTTTATTTTATTTTATTTCATTTTATTTTATATTTTACTCAAATATAGATGTATTATATATACACAGCTATGCATTGATGATAAATAAGAGACTTGTAAGGTAAATAAGGTAAATTATTGAAATATATATATATTATGATCTGGTATAGTTTAGGCATTTATAGGTAATACATATAGTTAATGGATAACAATTTTTATGGCAATTCATTTTTTTTTCGTTTTTATTTGTTTTTCTTTTTTTTAAATGTGGTTTGAATTTTGAATTATTTAAATTGGGATCAAAAAAGGTTTGCCAAGGATAATTACATAATATTTAAAAATATATCTAAATTTAGAAATACACATTATTGTTGAGCATTGATTAAAAATTTATTAGAACAAAAACAAAAAGAGATAAAAGGGATGTGAGAGTTAATGTTTTTGTTTGTGGTATTATAAATATTAAATGAATTTGAAAATTTGGTTCTATTTTTAATTTACGTGAAAAATTTTGAAAGTAATTTGTTCGAATAATATTTTATTTGATAAATATTATTGTATTTAAATATTGTGATCGTCAGCTCAACTTTAAAGGTAATTAAATATTTATTTGAATTTTTACAATTTCTATTAATCTATTATTTATCTTGGATGAGGTGAATGCACAAATTCAAGATGGGTATTATTTGAAAATTACTGAAATTATAATTTCGATTTGTAGAAATTTAATAAAAAATTTAAGACTGTTAAAATATTTTAAAATTACTTTAAACGAATTGTATTGAATAATTGTTTACATATTAATTAAATTAAATAAATATTGAAACTCAATTTTATTAAATATCTTAATCGGTATCGGTTACTACACCATCATGTCATTACACCTCAGTCTTCTGATGATCTTGTAATAACCGAAATCAATTAAGACATTTAATAAAATTGTGAAATATACCTAGAGTTTTAATATTTATTTAATTTTAACAATGCTTTACCCAGAGCCTACAGCATATTCTAT
The DNA here is from genome assembly GCA_963942445.1 of Argyra leucocephala. Classification (NCBI taxonomy): domain Eukaryota; kingdom Metazoa; phylum Arthropoda; class Insecta; order Diptera; family Dolichopodidae; genus Argyra; species Argyra leucocephala. The sequence continues at coordinate 74,184,057 of OZ012680.1, forward strand.
AAATTATATTAATTAAATGATATTAATAGACATTGAGATGTATTATAAGTCTCTAAAATACCTGTGTATACTCTTAGAAAAGTTAAATGAATAAACAAAAATTTTAAAAATAAAACAATAAAGTTGAAAACAAGTATGTCTAAGTTTAAGAAATGTTCGAGAAATTTATCATCATAATTGCCCTGTAACCCCATCCGCGGGGCATCGGCTTCTAACTACGGCTAACTATTTCGATTGTGACCACGTTATTTATTACTTGGGTACTTGCTTCGGCTCAAACTGTTATTCTCCATGTTTTCTTGGCCTTCCGATGCAACATGTACCCTGAGGGCTTCATTCAAAACATTTTTTCACGATGTTGTTAACATGCTTTTGGTTTCAGCTCGCACTTTTGCTAGTGTCATACAGCTTTTGGCACAATATCATTTAAACCTCCATTCGTATATATGTGACAATAAATATACCCATCGTCAAATTTATAAATAAAATCAATCAAAACCAGGTTAAATCAATAATTGAAAACTAAAATATTGAATTAAAATTATTATTGACAGCAAGTACAAAACTAATATGAAAGCTATAATGAAGTTAATTTAAATGGCCCATTATTCGGCATGTTCAACAATGGCTTTCAAAATGACAAGTGAGTTCCAGAGTTTGGTTGTATGACTGAAAAGTAGACACTTATTAATTAATAATGTGGATTGAATATTATTAAAAAGCAAGTTCTTGAATTGTAAATTTTCATAAAATCAATTACCTAGAACAAAGAAATTCGATTAACTTATTTGGTAAATATAAAGATCGGTAGTTAATATACTTTAGTATTTTTTTTTATTTTTTTTTTAATTGTAAATATTATTGTAAGATTAAATTCATTATTGTAACTTGTTTGATTTAAACATAGTATTAAATAAAAATTAATAAATTTAGATGTTCACAACCCAACAATTAATTTATATAAGGTGTTATCAAATCAACAAACTGATAAAATATTATCTTATATTACAAGAATTGAAAGCCATATTAATTTTGTGGGTAGAAGCACTTTAACAATGGTATCATATGATAAGAATGAGTGAAAACTGCCCTTATTATTTAAAAAAATTTCAAAATCAGACTTAATTTCCAGTTATTTCGAAATATTTACATCAACAGCCAAATTTTCCATCACCAGCCATTCCGACATATTTGCACCACTAACCAAGTTGCAAACCAAGAATAAGTGGAAGCGATAATATTTAGTTAATATAATATTTAACGTTTATTAACGTATCGCAGTAAGTACAAAATCACCAGTTCTCCATAATAATCTAAGTTCCCTTTAAATGAAACTTACAAGTAAAGTAATATGATTGTTCCAAGTAAAAATGTTTTTAAGATGTGTGAAATGGAATAATTTGATCATTGCTAACAATGTCATTCATTGCAACTTGTTAATCATTGCAATGAATGCAATCCACAAGTTTGTTGCCAAAATTAATGATGAACTTGATGCTGTTGCCTTTTGAGCTAAAGATAATGGGTTACGACTTAACCCGACTAAATCACAAGCCATGATTCTGTATGTCCGTAATATTGATACTACATTTTTGTGTTATAGTGTATTGATACTACATACTACATCTGGGAGTTGTATTTAATAAAACGTTGACGTGATCACATAATTCACATATCTGGGTGTGTTTTCTCACGCCTTCGTAAGCTTTGGAAATTTTCATATTATTTGAGTGAAAAGGAAATAAAAAACTAATCTTGTCATTAATTATGCCATTTTTTATTTACTGCGATGTGGTCTATGCGGGTATGAGTATGTAAGTTGTCTAGATTAAATGTTATCTTTAATGTTTTGTTACCAATCGTCGTAGATTTGATAGAATTAGTGATGTATCTAAATTGATACTTGACTGCTCATTCGCAAATTTCTTGAATTACAAAACCAAATGTGTAATTACTTTTGCCGGATGACATAGCAAAAGAAACCTGTTACTACCTGAGTCATTTGAGATTTTTTTCAGCCGAAAATTTATATTTAAATTAAGAACACTTTGTGAAATTGATACTCAAAGCTTTTTTTAACACATTTGTAAATTCCGTCCTTAGAAAAGAAAAAAAAAATGTAAAAATTTATTGAGTGTGTAATTAATTTTGCCTACCACTGTATATATAATCAAAAAAAAATTTTAAATTTGTTTTTCCATAATTCAAACTGTAAATTTCACATGTACAATCTTGTGCTTGTCGTAAAAAGACTTTGAATTCCAGTCTTAAATAAGCCAATGTATTAATCGAGTCGTTGCGTAAAAACTTCACAACCGAGTATAATTCTACAATCAATATCTTAACCAAATATTGAAATATTTAACAAAAAAATAAATAAATAAAAAAAAATTTAGGGTCTAAATGATTCATTATGCTAGTTTTATAAATTTTTTAATTAACAGTCTACTTCACAACTGGTAAACAAAAATTTTAACAATTTTTTTTACAAATTACAAATAGTAACAAAAATAAAATTAATTATAGTCTTAAATTTATCAACCAATAGTAGGTATACATATTAAGCTGTTTATTCATCACCCACAATATAAATAAAATATATCAAATATTTACATAATATTATCATATGTACCATATGTGTATACCTGGGAACATTTTTAATTACCTAATTTAAATCTATTTTAAGGACATAATCCATAAATTTGCCTCTAACTTGTCAAAATCTATTTTAATCCTTGACCAATTTTGATTATCTATCCTGAACAGTAAAGATTTTATCGTTAGAAAATTTTTCACATTAAATTATTTTTAATATTTTAACAAATTATTACAATAGTATCAAAATTTCATATACCCTACCTAAACACATAATATGTACTACTACATACATTTTTCAATAAATATTATATAGTCAATGCCCGAAACCTATATAATACAATAATAGTCAATACACAGACAAAAATTTTCATATATCATAATAAAATCTTCAATCAATATGTTTTCTGTAATAATATGGTCCTCTCGTTTCTCATTTTATATTCCTTCCAATAAGGTAAAATGCTTTGTCATGATTTTCAGGGATGCTGGTAGTTTAAGTAAGATTCATAATAATAAAAAAAAAATAAAAAATTATTTATTAAAAATTTTCAATTTTCATCTGTTCATTTATAACATTATCAAGGATAACAATAATAAAGAAAATAGTATATACTATACGATATGAGAGTCAAGGACATTAGTAATACCAAAATACATATAATATTTATCAATAGGTAGATGTATATTTTAAAGAATAACAAAAACATAAAGATTAATATTTTCAATATAAGAGAGTATAGGTAGGTATGTATGTATGTATGTATGATGTATTAGTATGAGGTTATTAAAGGAAGAAAAAAAAATAGGACAGATTTCTAATGATAAAAGATATCAAAAGTTGATAGTCATTGTTATGATCATCATCAATTAATTAAAATAAAAATCAATAAAAAATAATTATAGGCAAGCAAGAAGGATTCAAGGATCGCAAGATATTTCTTATAGATAAGCTAATGCCATTTTGAAAAAAAAAGTTTTTCTTTTCATATAGAATAAAATAGGAAAACAGCTTGCTTGAAATAGAAAATAAAAAACAAACTCCGATAAACAAAATAAAAATTTAGTTTTTATGAAAATTATTTTGAAACAATTCCTTGAAACTTTTTTATGTTTTCTTTAATAATATCTCTCGTAAAAATATCTGTATCTATTAATATCTGTAAAAGTTAATGTTAACAAATTGGTAGTTAAATATTTATTTAGAGGTTTATTATAACTATAACATAACATAAATACTCGTACATACAAACATAAAAATTAGTAATACATTTTTTTTCATCAATTAAAAATAATTAATTCAAATTTCGTTGCTGCTTCGGTTTGCGAGAGCATCTACGGTCAAAGTTTCTATCCCAAAATACTACAGTTCAAATTTAAAAAACGCCAATATTCTCGGTTCTGTTCAATGAATTAGAATCACGAACACTGATTCCAAATGAAACTGATAATGCCTTGGCATCTTCGAGGAGAAATTTCTTCAACATTTATATATGGTCCTAAAACCGATGAAGGGGCCGAAGGAGAAGATATAACGTCGAAGTCTATAAACTGATAGATATAATTATGAAAATTATATTCAAGAAAATGCTCCAGATTATCTTTCTCTTTAAATGATCTTTGAATTCAGACCAGAAGGAATAAGATGTCAAACTTTCATTGGAGAAGTAAAAAATCGGTAGACATGAAAAAATTTCGTATATTCAACTGGTGAAAAGCAACATGTGACCGTCAAAAAAAGATGACACTGATGAGTGGGACCAAGGACTTGCATTGTCTGTTGACAACCTAATTAAGTAAAATAAGTATAAGTAATAAATTCAAATTCGTTTATCTGTTCAGTTCTCTGGAGTCGCTTATTAGATTATATCCGTATGAACTCGTAAATATTAGTGAATTGAACAAAAATGTACAAAAAAAAGCATTGGTTAATGTAATATTTCAGTTGTGTAGATGTAAGTGCAAATGAGCCCTGTATATAAATGTAATAAAACTCAAATGTACCTGTAAAAATATAATAATTAAATTGAATATTATTGAAATTGAATTGAATTAGATATATTTGTACTTTTATGTATTATAATTTTGCATTTTTTACATGTATCGGTTCTTGCTAACTTAAAATCTTTATTATAAGCAATATTATCACCCCAATATCAGTTGTGAGTTATCAGTATTATTTATCACTATTTATGACAAGTTTCAGAAATTCTGATACGTCCTATCGTGGTTGTCAGAACTATCAGTTTTCCTGATCGATTGTGAATTTTATTAAACGTCACTGATAAATTGGAATGGGGTTGCTTAAAATTTGTCATATTTTCTGATAATTGTATCAGGAACAATATAAATAAAAATAAATAATTGAAGAGATAGAAATAAATTTAGAAAAAAATGTAAGTATGATTTTAAAACTGTTAAATAAAATACATTAAATTTATAAAAAAAATTATATAAATTAGGTCAAAAGTAGTCAGCAGCAAGAAGCAACTAACTCGGCGAGCCGAAATTACGGAGCAAAACCCAGAGATTGCCACCGGAGTAATTTCTAAAGCCGCAGTCCGGCATAAATGGGAAAGATTTGCTATTGAATTAAATAATATAGGTCCACCTGAAAGAAATTGGGAGAAATGGAATAAGTTGATTAAGTAATACATTTTCCCGGAACTTTTTTATTTTTATTTTCTACTTTAAAGATTGGGCTGATTTAAAAGTAAAAATAAAAAAAAATAAAAAGACGATTAAGATGAAATAAAAGCAACTGGTGATGGCCCAAAAAAGCAGCACACATTTTCAGATACGGAAGAAATCGTTATTAGAATAATACAATGGCAGACTTGGCTGAATCCTGCTGGTAACGATTTTGGGGTAAGGCCACATAACCAACAATGACAACTACAAAATATAGATGTTTTAGAGATAGAAAGTAATGAAGAAAATGCAGATACGTATGTTCCGTTGAGTTGAAGCTATGTAGCTAGCTCCAGTTTCAAGTTGTGAATAGAAAGCTAAAGCTGTTACACAAGAAAATGTTTGTTTTTCTTCCTTTTTAGAGTAGCCATAAACGAAATTGAAGAGCTTGCTGAAACGACAACAAATAACGAAAGCATTGTTATGCGGTCTTGAAGAAAGCGAAAAAGAGGGCAAAAAGAACCAAGCCAGCGAGAGAAATTTTTATCACATCAAACATTATAACAACATGACTACCATGAAAAAATGTTAGAATGCATGAACGGGCAAATATTTTTGGGTACTATAGAAAAGTATTCCAAAGAAACTTACTACCAAGACAGAAAATATAAAAAAGAAAAATTAGAGTTAAAAAAAAGGGAACTCGAGCTACTAAAAGAGAAAATTGAGAACAAAGAAAATTACCGAAGAATGAAGGAAGAAGACAGAAAAATTAAATTAGATTTGAAAATGGAGATTTTAAAATTAGAAATCGAAAGTCGATTAAGAATTTTGTAATATGAATTAATTTTTTTGTTTTAATATGAATTAAAATATTTGATTTGAATTATTTGATGAATACGTTTGTGATATAATAAATAAAAGACTGTTAGTTTAATTTAAAAACAACTTCTTTATTATTATTTTTATTTGATAAATACCGATAATTATTTGTGCTATTTTATTTAAAAAAAACTAAAGAAAAAATAATTAATTCAATGAATCAGCTGATTTTTGAAAAGTCAAATTATCAGTATTCACAATATTAAATTTTTTTCAGTAAATTTATCAGTATGTATATCAGTATCAGTACCTGACAACTGACAACTACGATTGGGGTGTATATCTCTATAGATCACGAAACTAATCAATATTTTATACTGGTATTTGTTACCGCTGACTGAATTAAAATCTTTTTTCTCATTATAAAGATATCTTTTTTCGATATTTTCTTGCATATATAATTTATGTACCCACTTATTAAATCTAAGAATTTTATCTATTACTAATATCAGTTATTCGACTTAATCTACTTTTTCCAGAATAAATGTGGACGCAAGTTGAATATTTGGGACTATATATTTACGTATATTCACATCTTTTTGTTCTTAGCAACCGGTTGTTCCAGAATATTATTCTATTTCAGCTTTTTAAGAGGGGAAGGATCCGTTATTTGACGTAGAATCCGAATTCGTAATAAAAATTATCTCTTCCTTTTTAAAAATTTCGGCGAATTTTTGGTGTAAAAACCCATTTCTGGTCCTTCCTGGAAGTTGAAAATATCACTAATCGATTGAGCATCCTCGATTTAGTTGATACATTTTTTTTAGTTTTGAAATAAGTGCCCTTCTTAAAAAGCTGATGGGATGATAGGCTCGGTATAGATTAAATTTCAATTCATCCATTTTAATGTTGATTATCATCATAGTTTTAAACTACTAAAAATCTGTAAAATATTACTACAAGCCTACAACGAAATTTAAAACTAGTTAACCCATATAAACCCAGAGTGTCGAAAACGAAACATATGACTTTTCCGGCATAATGGTCACCCCACCCCGTGTGTATTTTAAATTAAACTAAAATTTATTATTTAATTTAAAACAAATATCTAACTTAAATTTTTTTTTTTTGAAACGTGACAAAAAGCATGTTTGCCGATGGGTTGAAAAGTCCGAATTTCGAGTTTTTTTTTCATTCTTGTTAAAGTAAAAAAAAGAAATACAAAAAAAAAAATAAAAAAAAAATCTTTTAAATAAACCAGGTCAAATCCATAGTAATAATTTAATCACAATATAAAACTGATCCAACAAAATTTGTAGCTACAGGGTGACTTTTTCAAGCAGTGTATCGAAAACGAAACATCAGGTTTAAACGATATCTAAAAATGTTCATATAAGAAAAAAATTCTAGATTCTTTTTTGTTGTTTTTCCCTCTTCCAAACTATAGTTATACCAATACTGTCTTTTTTATTACGGACCTCGTATTCTGCGATAGACTACTTGGAAATCAAATTACAAGTTATGCTAAATCGGCGTTAATAGCTTGATGATAAGAGATACCTGAGTTTGAATTCTTGGAAATACAATAGCAAGACACGCTAAAATCGGCGTCAGTAGGTAGCTTACAAGCCAAGAACTTAATACCTGTTTTTTAATTCTTGGAAATATAATAACAAAAACACCTTTGAATGAATTTATGAGCAAACGGCAATTTGGAATATCTTCTCACAATTAATCTATAGATAAGCAAATGATTGCTTATTTTGAACACCATTCCTGCAAAATGTTCAACAAATCTAAGCCTATTCGATTTGGCTTCAAGTACAGTTCTTTTTATCATGCCGAAGGCTACTGGTTCTCATTTATACCTTATGGAGGAGCTTCAGAGGAAAATGATAGCCTATATGGATCTAATGTTAGCCTATATGAAGAAGAAAACGTAGTTTTGCGCTTATTAGCAAATATATAAAATCGAAATCAATACACCGTTACGTTCGATAATTTCTTTACATTACACAAACTTATGTGCTGTCTTTCATCACTTGCTTATTTTGCAAATGGTAAGGTTTTTGGAAACTGCGTTGTTTACTAAGAAAAGTTGAAAAAAAGCATTATACACCAACTTGAATTCCCAGTTTTTTTTGTTGAGTGCTTGGTGAAATCCGCGAAAATACCTTTAAGAAAAGTATTAGCACTAAGAGAGAGCGGACAAAGCTCAGGTACTTCAATTAGATGTGACCGTGTGGATCACAAAATCATCCATAGTGAGAAACGAGCTCGATGCCGTCACTGCAAAAATAAAATTGTTTTCTCATGCACCAAATGTGACGTTAATTTGCATCCGAAATGTTCTTTACCATATCACAGCTTGACTAAGATCTGATAAATTTTTAAGATTAAAATTTGTTAAAACAATAAAAATTTTTTTTTTATAAAATAAATTGTTATTTTTTTTTTTGTAAGGATATTTATTCATTAAAGTACTTTATGTATAAATTTTTATGACTCTGGGTGAACTGGATCTAGGTGCGGGACTATATGGGTTAATAAACTGTTTCAGTTTAGATTAGTTGGTGTTGTTACCGGACTTTTTTTAATCCTGGCATCCGCGATTGAAAAAAAATAAGAACCAGGGATTACACGGGAACCGGGAATTCCGCGTAATATTAAAAATTTTACATTTGCACTATAATTCATCACTTTTTTTTTACAAAAAACATACAAGAATAAAAATAAAAAAGTTTAATTCACCTTGTCTGGTATATTTTTTAAACTTATTCGAGCTTTTTAAAATATGTTTTTGCAGAAATTGAAAAAACTCGATCCGGTTCGGTTGATATTGGTTTGATCGTCATTACTAAATTATAAATTGTTTCAAGAGTATGTGTCATTGTTCCTCTTGCCGCATATAAGCTGATTTGCTTTTGTATAGATGTTGTTTTGTCAGATTTTACTACATTCATAGTTTTCTGTGATTTACATATTGTACTTGCCAAAAACTTCTTCAACAAATCGTTTAATAGACAAAGTAGTAGCTCCCATAAATCTGAATCATTATCTATGTCTATCTCCTGATCATCAGAAAAATATTGGATTACCAAATCTTTTGCTAATTTAGATACTGCGGACATTGATGATACAGCAAAAAAATGTCCGTAACTATTCAAGTCACAGTTATTTGTATCAGATTTTAAATTTTCTGAATTTTGCAGAAATATTGCAAGCGAAATACAATCTTTTGAACGCCTTTCAGATATTCTATTATGAAGAGTTTCTAAAAAGTTTGTTGCTAATGTGCCAGGTAAGTCTCGAACAGAATTAAAGAGAAACTCTGAAGTAACAAGATTACAACCTCTTGTACCAAGTGCTTCAACTGCCAATTGAGATCTCAATAGCTTCAATCGCCGATCGAGAAATGGAGCTATTGATTTTCTTATAAAATCTTTATCATAAAAAATTTTTATATAGATTTATGATTTTGTATGTTATTTTTTCTATGATAACACTAAAAAAGCTGTTTTACAAATATACGCAAAAACTTCTGTACTTACCGCTACTACGTAAAAAATATTCTAAGATTTCACGTTTTTTCATGTTTTAAAATATGATTCCACTAAGCACTGTGGAAATATTTGGTATTTTATCTAAAATGATAAACTTGAGTAAATTATTTTTATTTAATTTCCGGGGTTTTTTTCAGAAATTTGCCGGTTTCCGAAGGACTCACTAGTTTAGATAATGAAAAAAAAGATGCATGTAAAATAATAAAATGAATGGTACATTTTAATATGGGCCACCCTATATTTGAATAACGAATTTCCATCCTAATCACACATTAAAATATTATGAGAAATTACTACACAGTATTACTTCCATGTGCATAGTCACAGTATACTACACAGTATATTTAAATGTATTACACAGTAAAATATTAATTTTCGAGAGTCCACAATATGAACGTAAAAACGAACATTTGATTATGATACACCGTAAAATTGGTAATACTTACATGTAAAATAAATAATTTTCATGATCTTATTTTTCTAATCCAATTGATTTACGACCAAGACAAAATATTCTACTCCTTTTTAAGTTTAAAATAAAAATAAATAATTTTTAATATTCGGTATTTACAAAAAAAAAAAAAAATGTAAAACTTCCAGCGTCTTACCTATACGAAAATATTATTAACATTAAAATTGTAAAATTCAAACGAAATATAAGTACTATTCCCAATGATTGTAATAAATTCTTAGAAAATTTATTATTTTCTGCATAGTTTCAATTCTCACGTTCAACCATATAATATTTAGCTTTGCTGATATTAAGGGAAATCTTAAAATTTAAAACGAATATAAACCGTAACAGGATAACTTAATCGATATTTTACTACAACTAAAATGTAATATTTGGTTTTGAATATCGTGGGATTTTGATATTTGTTATAATAAAAAAAAATTTAATATTTTCTAAAGTAAAATAAATATTTTATGTTTTCCAATTTATAGTCATACCTACATCTTAAGTAGTAAATTTTTTAAATCAAATAATTAAGATAATTAATAATTTTTAAGTATAATAACCAGAACTAAACACTTGACTACTGACTAACTTAATTAACTGAACTAGCCAGAAATGGCTAATACATGGCTAATTATTATTGGACCACTAACACATGGCTAATTATATTGGACCACTAACAACGTGGCTGTAATTACATGACAATAATTATATTGTACCACTAACAACATGGCTAATTATTGGATATTAACACTATGGCTAATTATTGGACCATTTAGCAAAGCACCTAGAAGTCTGTATTCTTAAGTAATCTAATCTTGCAAACATTTCAGATATGTTTCAGAGATATGTTATCAAACAAATAACTCCATGCAAAACCGGGGCAGACACAAAATTATGACTGATAACTTTCTGATTGATAGGCCATCTGAAAATTATAAAATAAGCTTAATAGTGAAGATACCTAATATATGTTATTGAAAATGCAGTTAACCAATTAGTTCGATTAATTGAGGCGTTCCGAGCTATGAGTTATTGTAATTTTCTATTAGAAAATAAAAATTTATTTCATCGTGCAAAGAAAATAAGTAAAATTGAACGAATTAAAACATGATTACAATTATTTTTGTAAATGGACAAACTGATTGAAGTGATTAACCTTTTCTTTATTGCAATTTTATCTCTAAAGTATTTTTAAGTATTATTTTTACATGCCTCAGACCGCCTCGTACTAGGTATTAATTAAAGCATAGCTATATTAAATAATATAATTAAATTAATAGTTTTTTTTAAATTTTCCAATCACTGTCGATCGATCTCTAATAAATCTTTAAATAATTTTTAACTACAATCTTCATTTGAAATTGCATTGTACTGGAGTATTGGTTCTTAAATATTGATGCTAATTTTTTTTTTTTCAGATAGTAGTAAATCATCGAAAGAGGCTTCAGGGACTACCTATTACCGGGGAAGGCAGTTTGAAGGACTGTGGGACTTTAACCCATTAAAAACTCCTATCATTATTGCAACATTAAAACTAGTCTTATAGACTAACCATTAATTTACATTTAACTCAACGAAACTAAGATACCTTTGATCTACCAAAATCCAATAAGGTTTTAATAGATAAAAGGTTTTAACCTAACTCAAGTGGTCTTGTTAGTTTTAGTCGCTTCACAAAGTTTTGATTGTCAATTAAGCTAGAAGCTTCGGTATTGACATGTTGGAGTTTTATGCCGTGCAGCGCATTTCATTATTTCGTCTTTTATAGATAAGATCTTCAGATCTCGATGAATATCGGCATTGCGAACATACCATGGAGCATTGACTATGTTGCGCAGTACCTTATTTTGGAACCTTTGGATAGTTTGAATATGGATTTGTTTAGCACATCCCCATATTTGAATACCGTATGCCCAGACTGGGATTATACATTAAAACTTTGTTATAGGTCGAGACCGTAGAATTCCGCCCAATCAGCCAGTATATTTCTCTATATTTGAACTATATTTGAAATATTGATGCTAATGAAAATAAATATTTGTTTATAAGCTTGCATAACGTTGCTAAATGATTAAAACAGATTAAAACAGGTTAAAAACAATCACCGTTAGTGGCTAATATTAGTAAGAGATAAAAATAAAATAGCTAACATGTTGCTGTTAGTAGAACGTTAAAAATATAAATTCAAATACAAAAGGAAAGTAGAAAAAGAATAAAAATCAAATGCAATAACTATTTACCAGTTACATAGCCTTACTTTACAAATGTTAGTATCAAAACAATCTGATTTCGAGTTATATTCACAATACATTCTGAAGACAGGCTCAAATTTGCCGTAGTCATGTAATATGGTTAGCAATACTAAACAAGTCAATGCACGGACATAAATTGCACGTAATTACTCCAATAGTTATTAAATCACTAATTTTAGTTGGCACGATGATCCCAGAAATAGTTTAATAAGCATCAAACCTGTCAGCCAGCAATCAACGTTGTTAGAGATATTTTAGGTCCATGTCAGACCATTAAAAAGTAATGTAGTGTAATAGTAAAAATAAATTTACATTTTTCAAAAATAAAAGACTTGTTAATTTCACAAATTTATTTATTCCATTTATGATCCATGATTATGACCGAAAGGTCGAAATACGTGTTTTGGATTAAAATAATTTTGTGAAATTAGCAAGTCTTTTATTTTTTAAAAATATTTATAAAATTTCACCAAGAGTGTACAAGTGAAAGCATAAAAGCTATTTAAATTTACGTTAAACTGCTCAAAACGTGAGATATCTCGTCGTAATACTGATAATGGGGCCCCAACTTGCGAAGCTAATTCAAGTGTCGGTCTAACATATGTGATATATAAATTTTTCGTAAAATAGGGGTTAGTATACTTTTTTGCCCAGCGTATCATAAATGCTAGCATAGAGTTATAATATTTTTGAAACTAATTGTAGGACAAAGCCAGTGAAGAAGTTTAAATATCAAAGTGCTTAAAAGTTAGTTTCTGTGTTCTTTGATTATTTTTACTAGTTATGACAGAAAAAGAAAATGACGTTCAACTAAAGCTGATGATGGTGCTAGCGTGTTTAAATGACGTGTTGAGATTATGGTTCTGAGATGTTAAAGTAATTGAACATTTCTTTTATAACAGCCTAACGTCCATGGCATTGGTCTCGGAATTATTATTAAGAATAAAAAATTCAGTGCTCAACATTATTATTGAAAATAAAAAGCGTCTGCAATTATTTTTTCATTTGCACTCAATTACAATGCTTAAACAATCATATCTGATGATTTTATAGTGCAAGATGCCGGGTTCAAAAACAAAATACGAAAAAAGACAAAATGTTCTCAATTGAGACCACATTGAGTATGGCTTTATAGTCAAAAAAAATATGTCTAATTTGACATTAAAAATTTACAAAAATTATCATTCCTCATTCAATATCGAATAATTTCAATTTCGAAAAACATTAGCAAAACAGTAAAAAATTAAATTTTTTTAAATACATAGAAATTATCCTACATGTCCACTGGAATATTCCAAAATATACCTAAATAATAATTTAGAAACTCTTCATAGTATCTTTAACATAAATTGACACCCATTTGAATACTATACAGTCTAACCTATTTTTTTAAATAATAAAAAACAAAAAAATTAAAAAAATTCGTTGAAATTTTTTTTTTTGACTTCTTTAAAAATTTAACGCGAGAATGAAATTTAAGATGAAAACAAAATTTAAGACTAATTTTGTGGCAGTAAATTAAACTTACCGTGGGGGGAAAAAAAGAAAAATAAATAAATCAGTTAATGGTTATATTGTACACGTTATTATACAATTTTAGACTTTTTCACTCTTTTAAAATCGTCTCTTTAGAATTTTTTTTTGAAATTCAATCTGGCTTTAGTGTTCACCCTACTGTTATTATATAGTATTAAGGTTACTGAATATAGGTACACATCTAAGGTACCTACATTACATACCAATATCGGATACAATATAATAAACTCTTTTCAATGAATCGTGACAGTTTTACTACCTATTGGTGGTGAACGTTTAGTTTTTCAAATTTATTACTTAATTTTAAATTTTTCTTTAATGGTTGTTTGTTTGATTGTTTTTTTTTTGTTTTTATTTTTTTTTTTTGTTTATGGGAATTCTTTTTCTGAATAGCTAGATTTTTATTTTTTTGCTAAAATTAATACGAAAATAGGTAGGCAGCAGTGGTATCTAGGTACTTATTGAGATTGAATATTGATAATAATTTCAATTCTTTTAGTTTTAGTTCGTGGTGATAATAAAAATTCTGTTAATAAAAAGTTTCAGTTTCAAAAATGTTATTTAAAAATATGTAACAAAAAATATATTGAAAGTAAGGTGACATCTGAAAGTGAAAAAAATTATTAAATTGATTTTAGTTAATTTTAAAGAGATTGGATTTAATAGAAGAAAAATATATATATTGCTAATTGCAGATACCTGGAAATAATGTTACCCACTTTCTACTTACTATTAATATTTACTTAATGGGCATGGAAAAGTTATTATGAATGTATAGAGTACAGGACAAAGATTATAGTTAAATATTCAAAAGCAATTGCAATAATAGAAATCTCTACACTAAATGCAAATAAGTTAAGAGTGGCATCTTGACAGTTTCAGGATAGAGTACTCACTTAGAGTAGCTCTTTTCACCCATATTCTCTTAAGCGCATGACTGACACAATGAAAAAACTAATTATGTCACGTCAATTACAAGGGTTGTCAACGGTATAAAGAAATTAAAGAAAAAAAATTTCCCAGTTTACGTAATAGGCAGCTACCTCAACAAAGTCAGAGCGCTGAGGAAGTTAAAGGAACAAGTGATATTCAAACTGTTTTTGGCCATAAATCCTATGCGGAAATATTAAAAAACAAGAGTGATACGCCACAGCAATCATCTATCATATCAAACAATAATGCAACTTGTACTATCAGCTCCTCAACCAATTCAAATGAAGTTTTCGAATTAAAAAACATGGTGAAAGAATTAATGTCACAAGTTGGGCCTTTGATTAACCTCGTTAATACACTTCTCCTAAACTTACATAAAAATAGCTAAACTCCTCAACATAGTCGTCTGGAATGCCAACGGACTGTCAAACCATCAACAAGAATTGTATCATTTTATTATTGATCACCAAATAGACATCTTGTTAATTTCTGAAACCCA
This sequence comes from Argyra leucocephala, assembly GCA_963942445.1. Classification (NCBI taxonomy): domain Eukaryota; kingdom Metazoa; phylum Arthropoda; class Insecta; order Diptera; family Dolichopodidae; genus Argyra; species Argyra leucocephala. The sequence continues at coordinate 74,199,348 of OZ012680.1, forward strand.
TTTTACAAACAAAAGTTATTTTAACATAAAAAATTACAACACATATTCCACAAATCATCCTGATGGGACGGCTCATGCTGGTACTGCAATAATCATCAGGAAAAACATACAGCACTATGAACTTCCTAAATATAAATTTAATCATATTCAAGCAACAAGTGTCGTGATAGCTGACTGGAATGGACCCTTAACTATTTCAGCTATATATTGCCCTCCTAAACACAATATCAACAAATCTCAATTTATTGATTATTTTAAAACTCTGGGAAATAGATTTATTGCCGGTGGAGATTATAATTCTAAACATACGTTCTGGGGCTCTAGGCTGATCACTCAAAAAGGAAGGCAGCTACTACTAGCCATGCAAGAATTCAACTTGAATTATCTGTCTACTGGACAACCTACATACTGGCCTTCTGATCTTAATAAGACACCGGATCTTTTGGATTTTTGCGTCTCGAAAGGTATCTCACCAAAACTATTTACTGTGAAATCAAGCCTCGAGCTGTCTTCAGATCATACGCCTATCATTATCTCTGCCTCATCCAAAGTAGTAATAACTCAAAATGAACAACGGTTATATACAAGGAAAACAAACTGGGAAAGGAAATTGAAATGAAAACTTCTCTAAATATAGGACTGAAAAACCCCCAAGATATCAATGAAGCTATAAAAAACCTAAATATAACCATGATTGAAGCAGCAATGTCATCAACTCCGACGCAAGGTAACATCCGAAAATATGTTATTTCTCCACCTGAAATAAAATCCAAAATCATGGAAAAAAGAAACCTTAGGAAATATTGGCAACAAACTAGATCCCCTGAAATCAAAGCCAGGTTAAACCGTGCAATCAAAGAACTTAAATTTTTGTTAAATAAAAGCAGAGAAAGTTCGTTGAAGAATTACCTTGAAAGACTAACATATACCGATCTTAATGACTACTCACTGTGGAAAGCAACAAGAAAACTGAAACGGCCACAACAAATTATACCTCCACTAAGGAAATCAAATGGTAATTGGGCCAGAAGCGATGGTGAGAAAGCAGAGCTTTTTGCATCACATTTACAAAAAGTGTTTGTACCGTATCCACCAGTAATTTCAACCGACGAAAACAACAAGATTGAAAACTACCTTGAAGTGCCTTATCAAATGGATTTAACGATAAAGAAAGTCCGGATAAAGGAAGTACAGAAAATTATAAAAAACTCTGTGTCAGACAAGAAGGCTCCTGGGTATGATGGTATCACAGGCAAAATGGTAAAGGAACTTCCGTATTGCAGTATAAAATTCTTAACCCACATTTTTAATGCTATATTAAGAACTAGCTACTTCCCAGATATCTGGAAAACTGCTCATATCATAATGTTAGCTAAACCGGGGAAAGAGCCAAATGAGACTAGTTCATATAGACCAATAAGTCTTCTGTCAGTAATATCAAAATTAATCGAAAAACTAATAGCCAAAAGATTGATTAAAATAAATAATGAACGAGATGTCGTACCAGCTCATCAGTTTGGTTTTCGTCACAATCACGGAAAAATTGAGCAAATACATAGAGTAGTGAACCATATAAATAATTCACTTGACAAGAAAAAATACTGTTCTGCAGCTTTTCTGGACATTTCGCAAGCCTTCGACAAAGTTTGGCACAAAGGTCTCCTTTACAAGCTTAAAAAACTACTTCCTCACCACTACCAGCAACTTTTGTCAACTTATTTATCAAATAGGAGGTTCTTCGTTAAATACAACGGGGAACAATCGTCACTAAAAGAAATTAAATCTGGGGTTCCTCAGGGCAGTGTCCTTGGCCCACTACTTTACCTGATATTTACAGCAGACCTCCCAACATCGCCGAGGGTACTCACTGCTACCTTTGCTGACGACACAGCGGTCTTAGTGTCTCATACTAATCCGAGATTAGCTTCAGAAGTTCTTCAGAACTACTTATTGGATATACAAAACTGGCTGAAAAAGTGGAGAATAAAGGCCAATGAATCGAAATCCCTTCATATCACCTTTACTAATCGCAAGGGAAATTGCCCCGCTGTTCACCTTAACGACATGGAATTGACTCACCAAGACTCGGTTAAGTACTTAGGTATGCACTTGGATAGACGCCTCACTTGGAAAAGTCACATCATCAGCAAAAATAAACAACTACGATTAAAATTCAACCAATTAATTTGGCTAATAGGTCGTTTCTCCAATTTATCCCTAGAATGTAAAGTTGCAGTGTACAAAGCTATCATCAGGCCAATCTGGAGCTACGGGTTGGAACTATGGGGAACAACTAGTAACTCCAACATCGAAATAATAGAACGCTTCCAGTCCAAAGTATTAAGGTCTATAGTTAACGCGCCTTGGTATGTCCGAAATGACACAATTAGATCAGATTTAAATATCCCATCTGTTAAGAAATTCATTAAAAAGAAAGCTGAAAAATACTATGTTCGACTGGAAAACCATCCAAATTTACTTGCTCCTCAACTCATCAATAATGAACGAACAAGCGAGCGCAGATTAAGACGCTTCAGACCGCTGGATTTATCTACTAGATTCACTTTACCTGAGACTCCATAAATATAAATTTGAATATTAAGTCAAGAATCAATGGATTTTTGACTTAGATTACATGTCAGTTACATCACGTCAATTTTAATTCCAACATTATACTCAATATCTTTTTATATTTTATGTAGATAGTTGTATAGAATAAAGACAAAAAAAAAAAAAAAAAAAAAATGTCACGTCTACCTGAATGTTTATTTCTGTTAGATGCTGGAAGCCGGGCGATGGAAAATTTTATTAGTTGGGTACTACTAGTTTTGTAGATTAGTTTGGTATTTTATTAGTATTTTTTTTATTTATTTTTCCTTACTCCACTTGGGAGCATAGGGTTTCCACTTGACATTTCCATCGTACTCGATTTTTAGCTGATAATTTCACTTGTTCCCACATTATGTTTGTCTTTTCAAGTTCTTGTTTTATGGGTCTCCGCCAGTTGTTCTTTGGGCGAGCGAGTCTTCTTGTGCCTTGTGAGTTCCATTCTAAGCTCATTCGCGCGATGCTGTTTGTTTTGTAGGCTTTCTGAGAGTGTGGCCTATCCATCTCCATTTCCTTCTTTTAATTTATTTCGCTATGGGTTCTTCGCCAGTGTCCAGAGGTTCTTGTTGCTTATTGAGTTGGGCCAGAATATTCGGTATATTATCTTTAGATATATATTAATGAAGACTTGTAATTTCTGGTTGATAATTTTTGATGTTAACCAAGTTTCACTGCCTTATGTCCGGATTGATTTTACACAAGACTGGAGTTTTCAAAGTTTAGTTGCTCTGGATATTTGGCTGTTCCTCCATATCTGTTGCAAATACTGCTCTTGCTTCCTTTAATCTATTTTCTACATTTTCTTGAGCCACACCACTAGTTGCTATTATACTTCGTAAGTAGCAGATTTTGTTTACAAACTCGATTTGTTCTTTTTTCAACTTTAGATGTTCCGTGGTTAGGTTAGTTATTCTTATAGCTTTGGTTTTTTCCAGGTTGATTTCTAGTGGAACATGTTTGGCAAGTTGTTTCAGGTGTTCTAGTTCGCTCTGCATATTGCTGAATTTGTGCGAGAGAAGACAGAATTATCTTTCTGTCATCAAGTACATCCTAAATTATCCTTTGTAGTTAACGCCAAACCAATTCTTAGCTAAACTATTTTTTGCCGTATCATTTTCAGTTTTTTTTTTCTATATAGACGTGACTTTTCAGAACTATTTTACTTCCCTGGTTGTTTGAAATTGTATTCACGCTATTATTTCGTTAATGTCAATTCTGAATCAAACGATGTACTTGAAAATATTTATATCCTTTGCGGCATGGCATTCTAATAGAATTGAAAAAAGGATTCGTTTTCCTGCACCTAACTTTGTTGGTGTTATAAAATTTGAACAAATTTTTGTTATATTAATAGCGTTCTGTGATAAATCACATCAGTGCTCTGACTATTGGATCTCTCTGGTTATATAATTTTATTGGCATTGTTAGTTTTGCAAATTGCAAATTGCTTCTTTTAACTTTTAGCTTTTTATGAAATCGTATGCAATTATTTTAATCAAATAAAGCTCCATACCTTGATTTACATTTTTTAATTTTTTTTTTTAATTAAAAAAGTACTTAAAGTTTTCAACTCAAAATGTCTTCAGGTTTTTCATTAATAGATTAGTTAAACATGTTAGTTTGAGAATACTTAGGCCAGACAATAACAATGTCTGTAAAAGTTGGAAATTCCAAGAAGTTGATAAGCATAGCTCTAATTGGAATATAATTTAGCTCTGGCCAGAAAAACAAATATTTCAAATTGCACTGTCATTAAAAGTTTGTTTTCATAATATTGAATGAAGCTTATTAAAAATTGAAATTTTCATTTTAAACTATTTATTGGTAGTAGCAAATATATGTACACCCTTAGCATCTTATCATCAGTTTTGCGTAAATAATAGAATATTATTTTCAGCATATTAATTTACAAAATGTTCACTGCAATCTTAAATCTATTGGATATGAACATGGTTTAACTGGAAATAATTAGAATTGAAATGGTTATTTAACACAATCTGATTGGGGCAACAATAATTATAATGTTATTTGAATCGATTATTTTCAATTATATTATTTTACAATTTTAGAAAATCTTTCAAAAATTTCTAAAATGCTTCTTATAAATAGCCCTTAAAGAAATTATTTGTTTACAGTCAAGAAGTATATACGATGAGCTTCGAATATGGTATATCAAATTTCAATTCTTTATTACAGTATGACTATTGAATGTTTAAACAATTTGAGTGAAAATAATTAAAAATATATTTTTCATTCTTGGAAAGTTGAAATGAATGTAATGAGAAAATGATTTCAGAATGGAAGAGAAAATTAATAGAGCTACTCATATAGACATTATACTCCTATAATCACAATTAAATTGAATTTATTTATATTTCTTAAATGTCAGAAGAGCAGCAACAAAAAAAAATTGGAAAAAATATAGAAAAGAAATATAGGAACAATAGACAAAAGATTTTATGAACGCGAAAGGAAATATAAGGATTCAAATATTAAAAAATAAAAAAAAAAATTTTTGTATTAGATTTTCTCATGTGTGAATCCTTTTTATATATACCAAGTGTTTTTTTTAACCCTTTCAGACACATTTTCAAAAGGGTGTACTCGCAATGAGACTTTTCTATGAAATGCCCTTAACGATATTTATTTTTATTTTTAAGTGATTACATAATTTAAAAATTGTTTAATAATCCAATTTAGGTCTTGAAAGAAGGATGAAAGATTGCTAACTATATTTTTTTTTAAATTTAGAATTAAAAACGTCTGATTAACAAAATATTCAATTAATGTAAAAAAAAATGTTTAAATACTGCAAATTTTATGTAATTTCTTTTACTTATTACTTATTACTTACTGTATATCACGATTAGTGGTTCATATTTTCCGTCATTTGTTCCTTGTAGTGTTATTATAAAAAAAAGCAATGTTTTTATTCATTCATACTGGTAATAACCCAACTAACATTTCAGCTCGTAAATTAATCTTATATAACAGTATATAACTGATATAACATACAATACAACTAAAAATTTTATTTCTCATTGTAAAAATTGATAATACAAAACTTGTTATTCGCTAATCATGTACTAGAGTTATACAAAATGCTGACAATATTCTATACTGGTTGTAAATCATTTGCGCTAACAGTTATCCAATTATAATTTTACCAATACCATGTACGTTTCTTATGTATTTTCTATAAGCAAGAAAATAATATATTGATATACACACACACCATAATATTATATATTACTTAAATATCTTTTATGAATTTGTAAATGCATAAGAATTTATTAAGAAAATTATTTTATATAAAAAAATACATGTAAGAAAAAAATAGATGTATAAATTACAATTACACTATGATTTTCTGTGTCTTATTTTTATAATTCATAATTATTTGCATTGTATCGCTTGCGAAGTTCTTAAACGAAGCACATTTCTGCCGTGCTATGTGAAAATCGTGTAACTCTTTTTAAACGGTTTTCACTATTTTTCGTTTTTCATCTCCTACACACATAATTCTATATAAATGCAAAAACCCGTTTCTAAATATCTTTACTCATTTCCCGGCAATTGAGTATTATGCGTTCTGTGTAGATACATATTCAATTGCCTTACTTAGAATATTATTACTCTCTTATTATAATTTGGTTGTATTTTACGATTTGATCGAAGCAGTGACAAATGTATGGTTGATTTAGTTTTAAAAACGTAAATTTACAAACTGAAAATAATGTATAATAATTTCATGATTTTTATATTGGATAATTTGTTAAAAATGATTATAAGTTTCTCAAAATTCAAAGTAAAAACCATGTAATTAGAGTTAAATATTTTTCTAGTAATTTTTCAATTGCAAATTTTTTAAAGTTTTACTTGATTCAGTTGCATATGTCGAAGAAGAAAATACCATTCAAGATTTCTCGACAGATGATAAAACTGGCTATGAACATCCAGCAAAAGATTTCCGCAAAAAGTTTAGAAAAAAAATATTTAGTAGAACAGCATCAGCTTCAAATAAAAGAAAATTTAACATCAAGCATTACTAATGAAAGACCAGAAAAAACTGAAAATGAAGAACGTGGTGAACAGCTATCAGCCAAACAAGTAAAAAATATAACCCTTTTGCCACTATGCAGTTGTTGCACAAAACAAAGTTTCGAAAAAAATTCCTTTACATAAAAAAGTAAAATTTTTAATGAATTCGTTAGCATATTTCAATACTAAATACATAATTTTATTTGATTTTCTTTTGATTTTACATACGAAAATATAAAATTGTTCAAACTAAAAATAATGTAAATCAGTTTACATGGTTTTTATATTGACGGGTCAAAAGAAATATATAAAGAAATTAATTTAGTTCAATATGAAAAAAATTTATTGATTTTTTCGTTCGAAATTACACAAAAATTTAAAAAAAAAATAATGCATATTAAATTTTTATATTTTGTCAAGCTTATTCAATATTTACGGTTAAGTTTTTCTTACAATATTAAGCAATCCAAGTACAAACGCTTAAGCTTCATTTTCTTAAAACAACCAAAACTGAGTTACACGATTTTCACTTTGCACGGCAGATTTTTCCGAATGAATTTCTATTTTACCTCTTGAAAAATTACGCGCCCTTAAAATTGTTAAATTTAAAAGAAAAAATTACATATTTATATTACACTAAAAACTTCTAAACCGAAGAAAATTTAACGAAAATGGTACGAAGACATTTTAGAGAATTAAGCTTATCAAAAAAATATATTTTTGTTCCAAGAAAAGTTAATATTTTCGAAAATTGTTATTAACCAAATAATTTGCAACAAATAGCTCGTGTATCTGTTTTTCGGGAATATGTACTTTTTTAAAACACTTATATACAAATTTAATACAGCAAAGCTATTATTTATTTACCATATACCTTATGTTTGTACCAGTAGCTGTTTAAGGTTTGAATATAATTATATACAAACCACTTTACAATAAATATATAAATTTAGACTGTTATTCTATATGTTCTGTAAAATTAGCTGTTAAAAACATATATTATGACATAACGACATAAAAGCAAAAATAGTATATTGGTTATATTAATCATTGTAAAAACGTTTTTACAAGCAAAATATAAAAACTAATTTTTGTAAAACTAAAAAGTTGTCGATAAGACTTATTTATGATAGGAAATTTTTTTCGCAATTTCTTAGTCTGGGAAATGTTACATGGGAATGGAACTTTTAACGATTTGGGAAGTAAATAAAATAACACCTATTCAACGTATATTTTCGACAAAGACTTGAAACGAAGAAGGTTTAGTCCATGTTCATACGGAAACTGTTTTGGAAGTAAATTGGAGGCAGTTTTAGTCTATATTTATACGAAGCGAAATTGTAGTATCATCATCCAAACGCAGACAGACTGTGTAGTGCGAATTTAAAGAAAATTCTTTTGAACAGTTTCTATTCTCTGTATGTGTTAATTATAAAATTGAAACTAAATCTTACATACGTATTCAAGACGGAATCTAACAAGACAAGAATACAATGATTTAAAAACGTATATGGGACTTGTAAAAAAATTAAATTTTAAAGTTAAATAAAATACAAAAATGTTAATAATTATTAAGATTAATAAAAAATTGATTTTTAGTTAGGGGGTCAATCATGAAAGCCTAATGACATTATACTTTTTTTTAATAAAAAGAAGTCAACAAAAATAAGTCACGCAATCATGAAAGTCTACTGAATAAAATTGACTTGACTATAAAAATGTTGACATTGAGGCAAATTTTTTGTTGTCAAAAACATATGATTATTAGATTTAGTTAGGTATATTTTATATTATAAATCGTGATTAGATTTTTCACTTATAATCAATCTATTTTTTTATATTTTACTAATAGAAATAATTTAGAGTAAAAAAATACCGAACTTTTTTTCGAACATAAGCACTCAGTGGCCCCAAGAAAGGTTTTTTCTAGAAACACTTTTTTGTTATAATTTAAAACAAATTAATAATTTATTTTTCATCCATTTTATTTTTTATCCATTTTTTTTCTTTTTGTTTCACAATTTAACTAAAGGGAAAAAATTTAAAAATCAAAAAATCATATAAAAATAATTGAAAGGAAAAATATTTCTTTTTTAGTAAAAACAAATGTCAAAAAGCGTCGTTTACAAACATACAACTCTTGTCTTTTATATAAATAATTGTGTTTTAAATATGTATAATTTTTTTTACCAAAATCTTTGTTAAATTTTGTGTATTTAAATAATAAGTTTTGATTATTTTTTCCAACTGCCTTCTGTTGTTAAAAAATTTCCTAAAAATGTTTTATTAACTATATTTAATTATTAAAAAAATCTTATAGAATTAAAAAAAAAAAATATTCTTAATTCTTCAAAGTCAACAGCAAAATTATGGTTGACTTGAAATTGTCAACCCCAGTTGACTTTCATAATAGAAAATAATTACATTTTTCTAAAATTGGAAAAAGTCGAAACCCAGTAGACTTCCATGATTGATCCCTATACATAAAAATAAAAAAATTTAAATACATACAGTTGATAATTTAAAAATAAGTGATCATGAAAGCATAAAAATTAGTATAAATTACAAAGAGAATGATAATAATATAACTATGACAGTAAAAATGTTAAAATATAATAAAATTAATTTTCAAAATCAAATTTTACATTGTCAATTATTAACACGATACTTTGGAACTACGGACGTAATAGTTGAAACCTTTAGTGATAACTTGAAAAAAATTGTTAATTATTTTGTAATTTCAAAGGAAATTAAAACTAATAATAATGAGTGTTTTCAAATGAATTAGATGTATTAAAGTCAGAAAAAATTAATCAATACCGGGTGTCTGAGTGGTCTAATACTAATCTTGAATGGAAAAAATATTTTCTCAGAAATAAATCCAAAAATAACCTTAACAAAGCTAAAAATGTATTTTTAATTAATAAGGTGAATAATACTTATGATGAAAAACATATGTGTAGGACAATAAAAAAAAGACACAATGAAAATGTAATTAGTGAAATCAATTTTAATGTGGTAAAAATTACAAAAACTGTGGATATAGTAAATAAATTTAATTGTTATTTTATTGAAAGTGTGGAAGATATTATGCCTGTTATTGAGTTTTGAAATTGGATAGATAATCACGATCATTCATTTAAATTTAAACTGCTGAACAATGAGAGTTTAAGTAAAATCAATGAATAAAAAAGACACTAATTTGGTTAGTAGGTATAAATATGAATCTTGACTGTTATTATTTGATAGGTGATAACTAAGTACATTTGCCACTTCACCAGTCATTATCATTCGGCACTTTCCTAGATAAATGGAAGGAAGAGCTATTGTAATACCAGTTGAGAATGTAAAGGGCACAAAAATTGGGTCTCAGTTTCGTCCAATCAATATAACGCTATGTGAATCAAAAAAAGTAAATATTTTAATTGATGATGAAGTATTTGAGTTGGTTGAGGAAATAAAATATTTGGGATTGATAGATAATTGATAATAAACTTAGTTTAAAAAATCACTTCAATTATACTTGTAAAAAAATTAGAAAAAAATATATTTCCTATCAAAAATTAGGAGTCACTTTCATTTAATTGTGCAATTAAAATCTACAACACAATGATTAAGCCATATTTTGAATATTGTTCTTCTAGTACTGGGTTTACATCTAATGAATCAGTAGACAGGTTGCAAAAATTACAAAACCGTGGAATGCGAGTCATCGTGAAATGCAGCAGATATACCCGTATTAGTACCATGCTTGATACATTGAATTGGTTAACTGTAAAAGAACGTTTCAAATTTAATATTTTAGTGTTTGTACTAAAAATGAAACATAATCTAGTTCCAAGTTATTTATGTAGAAAGCTGATATATGTAAAAGATGTTCAACATTACTTTTTGAGGAATATCTTCAATTTCATATTAGACTTTTTAAGAACAGAAAATTTAAAGAAAACCATCATGTATAACGGTTCAAAATTATTTAACGATTTACCAGATGATTTAAAATTTGAAGAGAATATTTATAAATTTAAGAGAAAAATTGTTTTATTATGTAAAAGAAAAATTTGAATAGCAACCTAAATCAATAATGATTTCTATGAACTTTTGGGTAATATTGTATTGTTGGGATAAATATTTTTGAATTTTGTATTTAGAATTTTGTATTTAACCTTAGTTTGTATTATAATATTATATTGTTATAATTTAATGTTAATAGTTTAATTAAACTAAATAAAGTTCTTTAAATTTAAAGTATAAAAAAAATTACTTAATGATATACGTCCACGTTTACACCAAGAGTCTATAATTTACAAATTAGTCAAAGAAGCGATTTTTTGGTGGATTAAGCGTATTGCGGTTCAAAAATTCAAGGGTGAGTTTTTGCTTAGCAAAAGATGGTTGTTAATGTACCATGTATAAAAATTGTCAAGGTCATTTTGAAATATATGATCGATGTTATCTCTGAATATATTGCATCGATGTTATCTCTTTAAAAAACTTCATATTGTGTGAGTAAATTTTCAAATCGCTATTACAAATAGTTGAAGCCACATCATTGATGGCAATATAAATAAATAAAAGTGTTCATAAATAGCTACCCAGTGGAACTCCGGAACTTGATATGAATGGTGATGAAGATATAGAGCGAAATAAAACCGTCCCCTTGTGTATGTACCCTTTTTATAAGGAAATCCTAGTCTTTTTTTTTTAAATTAGGAGCTTGAAAATATTTATTCATAAAAATTTTATAAAATTTCTTAATTTTAGAAAGAATGAAAGAAAAATCAATTAAATATTTGGAATTCGAATACTAAACCTTCATATTAGTTGTCCGCTAACATCTCAGTTTAACAAAAATATTATCAAATTAATATTTTCGAACCCTATCAAAAGCATATAAGCTAATTCCAAACAAAGTAGTCAAAGTCCTCTAAACTGTAGATCCCGACTAAACAGACAAACAAAATTTTCCTTGACAAATTGATTTTCTTTAATAGTGAATATATTAGAACAGTTAAAGAAATTATTGGCATACCACAATTTATTGAATAAATATTAAAGACTTGGAATATTTTGAAATAAGTACTAATAACGTATAGTACGAAAATTTTAAACATATTTTGTTAGTATACCTCAAAAATATCTCAACTATCAAGTCCATAAATACAGTATAAAATACTCAATTGCCTTTCGGTCTTTCGGCTCTTTTGAGAGAGATGTTGTATCGGCGTAAGACCTAATGACAATATTCTTAGGATAGCTGGAGTTGCTAGCTTTACAAAAATATGTATCTTTAGAGGCGCATCTTATCCTTTAAGGACGAAAAGGACATTTGACAGTAACCTTGTTGTTTTGATGTTTTTGTGTAAAAACCGTTATATCTGTTGATCTATTAGATATATATATATTCAATTATATATTCTAGGAAGTCCTTGGGAAATCGTCATTAGGTCCTACGTCGATACAACATCTCCCTCGGAATCCCCGGTCTTTCTTTTTGATAATAATACAGTTTTTTAGACTTAAGTGATATTGAAACATCAACAAAATTCTTTATTATAAATGTATGGAAGTAAAACTCTTTTTGCAGGCTATTAAGAAGGATTTATTGAACTGTTCTATATTAGCGATATGCGATCTCCAAAATACAAATCGATATATCGATCGATACGTATTACGTATCAAAAGAAAATATATCGGCGTATCTAAAATTGGAACCAAATCGACATTTTAAACCAGGAACTATACTATACTCCTCTCTTTCTAAACTCCAATTTATCAGCTAAAAATTTCTCATGAAAACCGGCCTTAAAGCTCCAATAGAAAATGTACAAGTAGAGTGTATTAGAACCTTAAAAAAATAGCAGAAAAATTGAAACATTAAAAATGTCAAAAAACCCTCTTCCCTGGGTTAATAACTTTTTCTGTATTTTTTAAAAATAATTTATAATGTCCAAGCACCCAATCAAACTCTTCATAAAAATTGTATACTGATAACTAACGCAACTTCATACCAATTAATCCCTAGGTAATATATTTAACTGTTATTCATAAAGGGTTAAATTTTATTACATATATATTTTGTTGATTTTTGTAATTCGATAAAAAATTTTTAAATAGAAAGTTGAATCGTTATTCATGGTTTATTTTTGAAAACTAAGCTATTGTGCATTTTTTTTTCATTTTCGTTAGAATTCACTCTAATAGCCTAGATTCTCATAGTCAAGTATTAGTTAAATTTGATCGATACTCAACTATGTGTAGTATACTGCAACAAAATGCAATAAACCAGAAAAACAATATTTTTTTTGTTTTTTTGATATTTTAACGGTATTGTATTCGCATTTCTAAATAGATGTTATACTTGTTCGGAAAAAATAAGTTGGTTTGGTATAGTACAGAGATTGACGGAAAAATTTTTATCCTATTTAAAATCCTAAAAAGTTTTGGAATTGAATAGAAGTGAATAAATATATTTATATGTAATAAGTATATGAAATTCCTAACATTTTTGAAATAGAGTAGGTACATAAATACAGTCAGTGAAATAAATTTAGAAACAGTAAAATTGAAAATTTGATTTTTTTTTGTAGAAAATATTTTTAATGGACATATTTAAAGATGAAAGAGTTCAGAAGTGAATGAAGTATAAAGTAGGTTACTAAATTGAGAACTATTTATTGATGTTAATAAAATAATTTTAAAACAAAAATATGTAAATACAAAGTGAATAAAAAAGAACACTGAATAAAATGCGTATGGCTACGACATTGCAACTGTCAACAACATCCTTGGAAGAATGAAGAGAAATATTTCTGCTACCGTGGGCATAAAAACGAGACCGAGACCGACCTAAATAATAAAACATTAAATGAACCACAACATAAACTTGAAATAGTTATTCAAAACTGTAACAGCTTTGTGTATCTAGGATCCTTAATAAATAATAAAAATGATGTGTAGAATGCGCCGTTAATAACAGAATTGAAGCACTACAAAAGACCTTTTCAAATTTCAAAGGAAACAATTTGATTAAGACTGCATATGACAATTATATAACTGGTCTTATCCTATAGATGGAAATCCTGAACAATGACAATTTGGGGGGAAAAAAATAGAAAGTATTCGAAATAAGAATACTGAACAAAATAATTGGTCTCAAAACTAATTGACGATATCGTATAATACCAAACTAAGCCAAGCGCAGATCACTAATTGAAGGACACAATAATTTAAAATTAGCAGTAAGAACGCTAATTGAAGGACACAATATTTAAAAATAAAAACAGAAAGACTAATATGGGTAGAATATAATGGTGGGAATGATTTATCAAAGAATACCTAAAGAGAATATTAGAGTCAGTATCGCACAATACTAGAGCGAGAAGTAGACCAAGGTCAAGATTGCTGAACAGAGTAGAGCACAATTAAACGCTGAGTGGCGCAATAAATACGTCTGCCATTCAACAGAAAGGTCCCAGGTACATTTCGCGATGAAACATAAATATGCTTTAGACCTTGCAGTACCGTACTTAATTTATAACGAAAAGGTGATTGGGTTACTGCCAAGAGCATAAAATAAAACTGTTAATAGATTGGAGTTAAAATTATAGCACAAAAACAAACAGAATTGAGGAAAATTATAAACGAGATTGAAGCTCATCCTCCAAGCGTTAGGGATTAACAAACGATAATGATGATGAATAAAAATATATTTCTTTTAATAATCCAAAAATTTAATACGTAAATTATTTAGGTAGCATTAATTATACAATAAATTGTATTGTATTAATTAGTGAACTTGTATATAAGTTTGAATTTGAACTACAGATTTTGTCTTTTTAAGTTAAGCCAAACATTAGGTTTCAAACAAAATCGTTGTACACGAATGAACAGCTTAGACTAATTTATTGAGGATTGTTGAAACAAAAATGTCCGTTTCTTGACTACGAAATATCTTATTTAATTATAGTTTTATTACATTTACATAGAGCTCAGACGTACTTACATCTACACAATTGCAATATTTAATTATTTTTAATTTTTAATTACCTTTTCATTTGGTTCATTATTATTAACAAACTTATAAGGAAACTTTCATTATTTAGTTTTATTAAAACTTGCCTTACATTTGTATTTAACCCATGCTTAACTATTAACTAGCCTACTTAACTAATCTACTTAACCTAAATCTATTAGCAAGAGATTTGTATAATATAAGAAAATTGCACCAACAAGGTGATGATTTTCAAGTGGTACAAGTGAAGATGTTACTCATCTGTAGGGTTATCGATAGCGATTTGTAATTTTTTTTTTGCTCCTCTTAGCATAGAACTTCTACTTGACATTTCCATCGTACTCGATCTGTATCTGCTAATTTAACTTGTTCCCACGTTATATGGTCTTTTTGTGCCTTGTGGGTTCCATTCTAAGCTCATTGCGATGTTTTTTGATGACTTTCTGAGAGTGTGACTTGTCCATCGCCATTTCCTTCTTCTAATTTGTTTCGCTATGAGTTCTTCGCCGGTTAGTATCCAGAGCTCCTTGCTACTTATTGTGTTTGTTCAGAATATTCGGCATATTGTCCTTAGACATTTATTAAAGAATACTTGTAACTTCTGGTTGATAATTTTTGATGTTACCAAGTTTCACTGCCATATGTCAGGATTGATTTTACGCAAGACCGGAATATTCTAAGTTTAGTTGCTCTGGATATTTGGCTCTTCCTTAATAACGGTTGCAATCTTCCAATGCTGCTCTTGCTTTCTTTAATCTATTTTCTACATCTTCTTGAACCCCACCACTAGTTACTATTATTCTTCTCAAGTAGCAGAAATTGTTTACAAATTCGATTTGTTCTTCTTTCAACCTAAGATGATGTTATTTATTTTCATAGCTTTGGTTTTTTCCAGGTTGATTTCTAGTGCAACATGTTTGGCAAGTTGGTCCAGGTTTTCTAGTTTGCCTTGCATGTCGCTGAATTTGTGCGAGAGAAGATAGATATCATCGTGATGTACCTGTCCATTTATGTGAATTGTATTCCAACTTGGGCCGTATATATAAATTATAGATATTTAGCATGTGATGGAGAGAAAAATATGTTTTGCAGCGACTGAAAAAATCTAAACATCTCGCGTCGTTTTTGGCAATGTCAAAGTTATGGTCATTCCATATAATTTGCTTGTTGAGCTGCATGCCCAGAATATTCACATGTTCGGTATTTTTCTTCAATAAGTCTATATAATCACTATGTTCCCTTTTATCATCCTCCGTTCCTAATTTTTCTTTCCCACCCTAGCCAAATGTAACAATCGGTATAAAAGGCCCCCATCTAGTGTTTCGATTATGTATAAAAAAAAATTAAAATTGTAACAGTTTGAGAAGAAATAAAAAAAAAAAGTTGTTCACTATATGGAATCCTGCAATAAGAAATTTATTTACAACCAAATATTTTAAATCAGTTCGGATATGCTTGTAATATAATTGGGATGTTTTTATAAAAACTTGTTTTTAGCGTTAGACTAAAAGTTTTGTATTCTTCAGTGTTTTGTACTCGATTGAATAAAGAAATCTAAAAATCATTTTATTTATTTTTATTGCACCGGTAGCAATTTCGCAGCTTATTCGTCGTTTATTTTCCAATGTTATTCCAATATTGTTATTACAAGTAAAATACAATTTCCAACGTCAGAATAACAGGTAGGGACATTATTCAAGAGATTAATAGCATTTGCAAAGAAGACATAATAATGGTAAATTACATAAGATATTCAAGAAAACTAGACTCAGCTGAAATCGAAATTTATAAAACAAAAAATTACTCACTCCTAAATAAAGACCAAGGCAGTGGATATTCTTTGTTATTTAAATTTTTACTAAAATGGAATAGAACCAATAAAATTACCCCTATTTATTGAAATTATAAAATTTTTAAAAGTGGGAATATCAGTGGTTATGTAAACTAAATGGTTCGATGTCAATTCACTATGGTAATTTCTTTGTTATAATATGTGGGCCTCTACCATGTTTTTTTTTTTTATATAATTCCAAGTCTATGGGATGAACACCCTCACTGCTTTTACACAGAGATTTGGAATACACAATTACGTACAATAGCTTTTTTCTGTAGAATTTTTATGGTCTACTAATTTAAATGTGGAAAACTATATCTACTGTAGAGTACTTCGCCTTCATAATAGCATAGTTCCATTTTTTTTTATTTTAAGTGATAACCCAAACTCTCAACTATTTATCA
The DNA here is from genome assembly GCA_963942445.1 of Argyra leucocephala. Lineage (NCBI taxonomy): Eukaryota > Metazoa > Arthropoda > Insecta > Diptera > Dolichopodidae > Argyra > Argyra leucocephala. The sequence goes on from OZ012680.1 coordinate 74,216,248, forward strand.
TTTATTTTATCCCAATGATAAAGGGTACAGAACCAGGTCGAAAAATCCAGATATCATTTTTTTTTTGCCTTCGTCGGGAATCGAACCTGGGACCTTTCAGTTGAAAGGTAGGCGCTCTACCTACTGCGCCACCCAGCGTGTTGCACATTCAATTTGCTCTAGTTATATATTATATAATATACTTGTACTACAAACTAGTATAGTTAAAGCTAACACCACCCATGGTTCAGTAGTGGAATCAACACGATCCAAAGAATCCACTATTTGTTTATAAACTAGCAACATTTTTAATCTTAATTAATTAAAGTTAATCTCAATTAATCAGTTAATTAAAGAAATATAAGCAATGTTGCTAAACTGTAACTAAGATAATGTTGACTGAAGAAGAAAAATACATACCTAGATGAAAAACATGTGGAAAAACTTTCTTTTTGGATCAGTATTCAACCTATGAAGATGGGTTTTAACAAATATTGGAAAGGAGAGTGAATGGAACTATAACTCGGTCTTTACGATGCGTAAGTAAATTGGTACAATGTATCAAAAATGCATCGCAAAACTTTGTTTTCATTGAATATTTCTCAAACTTCTTGCTTTAGAATTTTAAATTTTGAGAAAATTTACATTTCTTATTCGTAAGAAAAATTAAAAACATTTGATTTAAAGTTAAAATAAGTTTAAATAAAGTGTAAATTAAAAAAAAATTAGGGCATTATAAGTTTGTGATAGTAGTGATAGTGAAGAAATTAAATTCAGATGAAGATTCTAAAAAGGGTCTAATATTATAGAAAATCTAAAGGATCTAATAATATGGAAATGCATACCAAAAGGTAAGAGTATTGTTTTGTTCCATGTTATAGATTTATTTTTAACGATTGTTTATTTTATTAGATTTATCAAAAACTTTAGGCTATCAAAAAAAGCGTTTCCATATGTACTACAGGGAACTAAAAATGGCCTAAAGGCGCATGTACGTTCATTATTAATACCACAGAATATACAAGTAGCCTATACAGTGAGATTTTTGGCAGATAAGAATATAGCACTTTGCCAACATGCGGTGTCTAACGTGATATCTGAAGTGTGCACCGCTATTGAAAATATAAATTTTGTCTACTTAAAATAAAGCTTGAAATGTTAAAGACTGAAATTACATAAGCTAAAACACCCAAGACTTCGTCAACTTTGTGTTGAACCATAAAGTCCACCATAATTTTAAATTGTGATTGTTTTGTTGTTCGCTTAGATCTACATGGGTCACACGAAATCTCCAAAATCAAAATCCCCAAGACACAAAATCCATAGAATTTTAAAAAGTCCCAAAACCAAAATCCTTAAAAAAAACTTTCAAAAATATCCACAAAAAAAATGTTTTAATTTATATTAGCAAAATTATCAAAAAAAATAATGTTTTTTTATAATTCTTACTAAAAATGAGCAGTCTGCGTTTACCTGCCTTCGGCAAAAACAGGGTTTCAATAAATGCGTACCGGAGTTTCAATAAATCAGTACCAGCCCCCGACTTTGAACATGAAAATAAGTACTTTCTTTATATTTTTTACTTAAACTGTGCAGCATGCGTTTACCTGCCTTCGGCAAAAACAGGGTTCCAATAAATGAGTATCGGGGTTCTAATAAATTAGTACCGGCCTCCGACTTTTAAAATAAAAATAAGTATTTTTTTATATTTTTTACTAAAAATGAGCAGTCTGCGTTTACCTGCCTTCGGCAAAAACAGGGTTCCAATTAATAAGTACTGGGGGTTTGGAGGCGGCAGCTGCCGACTTTAAAAATAAAATTGAATAATTTTAAAAATTTATATGAGGATTTTTTTGGAGATTTTATGTTTGGGGCTTTTGTTTTTTAGACCTCAACCCACATGGGTAGAAATGTATTTAAAAATATTACATTTACGAATTAATCACATATCTTACTAATAACATATTTTAAAAATATTTCCATAAAAACTTAAAAAAACAACACGTTCGCAAACAAAAAGACAAGCGAATGAAATACACGTCAAAAAATTCGCAAATAGCAATCTGTGGTAGCTTAACTACGATGCTACAACTTTTACATACGCAAATTTTTTTAATGCGTATCAAATTGTGTTTGTTTTTACGTGCGAAAGCCGTAAATAGATGGTAGTCTACCTAATTAGTGATTCATATTGAACGTTTGGTTTGTCCGTTTAGTGATTTCAGATCGGTCCACTGGAATGTCGAAAATAATCTTTAAAGAAATAATCATTCTAATTTAGTTGACTGTAGTACAAAACATCAAATATAGTATAGAGAATATAATAAGAAAAATAATAAAAATTAGAGAAGTAAAAATTTCTTAGCACATGAATTAAAAACAAACAAAAAACAGAACAAAACAAAAGAATAGAAAAAAAATAAGGGATAAAAAATATAAGAAGTTTGTTTTTAGGAAATGTGCATGTATGAATTCAAGTGTATTGATTTCACAATAGAAATGTTTTTTTTTTTTAGTAATTCAAAACATGTTCTTCGAATCTGATGTACCATTATTGAATGTATGGATTGGATTTTTTTGGTTCTTAAGTGCTTCTTGGGAATTGATTTTTATTTTCTTTTTTATATTCCACTGTTCCACAATTATTATACTAAAGAAAAGTTTTAAAACAAAAAAGAAAAAAAAAAGAAAACATAAATGAAAAGAAAATATTTTTTCTTAGATTTAAAACTTTCGGTTAAGTTATCATTTAGGATTCTTTTTTTTATTGCTTCAGTTAACAATAAAAGTGGAGATTGAGAAATATCGAGTATATTTAATTCATATAATTTTCACATATTTCCACCTCATACAATTATTATGTGTGGTGTGCGTGTATATGAAAGTTGAATTTATGAACGTTTTTAAAAATTTTAAAAAATATTTTATTATCTTGATTTTAAATATAGAAAAATGTTATGTGATGGGATACTGAGAATTAAATTTTATAGATAATAATATATTTCAGTATGATCAGGACAGAATAAAATACATGAATTTCATAAATTTTGATATCAAAATGGGCTATTTCAAAATTTCTGACTACTAACCAGATAAATGGTTTGGAATATAAGGTATAAGGGTACTCTTAGTGAATTTTTAATTTTTATTATTGAAGTGGCTGTGTTATTATCAAAATATAATTAAAATTCTGGTTAGAAAATGCTTTTATATAACTGAAGCTTTTCTTTAAATTTATCCCTTAAATTAAACTAAAAATTAGTAGTAAAACTTTAAATTAGTAGTCTGGACAAACATCAAAATGAGAGTTATAAAATTTAATTGACGTTATTTTAATTAACTAAAAAATAAATACATAATACCTAAAAGGATTACACGCTGGGTGGTTTAGCAGATGAAGCGCCTACCTCTCAACTGAAAGGTCTAAAGTTCGATTCCCGATGAAAGCAAAATGCTTAATATGTTTTTCGAACTGGTCGAGTACCCTGTGGCATTAGAATTAAATAAATGATAATAGAAAAAATAGGCATATACATCTGGAAAGAGATATCTTGAAAGTTTGGCTGCATATTGGTATGCAGATAAACTGAAATACAAATAAATTATAAATAAATAAATAATTAAATAAAAATACAATTCCAAAAAAGGATTTTTCAGTCTGCTAAAAATATGATTAAACATATTGAATTCGAATAGAAACAATGACATGTTAAAGATTTGATCTCAGGGATCAAACGAACCGATGGTATTTAAAAAAAAATATTAGAAGCGAAGCGAGATTTATGAAACAGATAGGTAGACCTGTCTGGAAAGGCCTGTCCAATATTGCTGGTGGAAAACTAATCAGCACTTAATTGCGCCTTTTTGAAAGCACGACTGGAGTGTTATTTTTGTTGTTGTTGGTCGTTTGACAAGCTTTGTTTTCAAATTTATTTTGGCATTGTTGCACCCGCTTAGAGTAGGTAGTGTCTGATGGTTAAGGGTTTTAAGAGCTTCTTAAATTGAAAGTAACTATGCTTGAAATACAACATAGCATATTTGGGGAACCTTGGGTGGCGCAGTAGATAGAGCGCCTGCCTTTCAACCGAAAGGTCCCGGATTCGATTCTCGATAAAGCAAAAATAAAATGATCTATTGGTTTTTCGAACTGGTCCAGTACCCTTTGTCATTGGGATAAAATAAATGACAAAAAATAATTGAGAGTTAATCTGGTAACAAATTAAATAAAATGATTTCATTCTCTCTCTTGCTTTAATGGGGATAACAAGTTTGAGAATTAAGCTCTAAATATTAATTAATTATTAAATACTTAGTTGTAAATTAAATTATATATAGTACTTTTTAAATTACGTGAATAAATTTAATTTAAACAAAAAACAAAAGAAAAGAAAAATGAAGTGCAATTTATGTAACAATAAAGTTGAAAGATTCGATCTGAACATTATCTGCATGAATTGCAAAAACATATTTCATGGAAAGTGTGTCAAGATGGACAAAAGAGAAATTGAATTTCTCTCAAAAAGTAAACAAGGATACAAGTGCAGTAGCTGTATGAGTATTAGGGGAAAATCAGTAAATGAGATGCCTATTACTCCAACAACCAGCTGTGCTCCAATTATAACATTTCAAAATTCAGCAATAGCAACACTCAATAACAACAACAACAGCAACAGTTCAACAAATCTCTCACATATAAAACGATCAGCGGTAAATATTCTCTCTTCAACAAACACAAATGAGAATATTCCTGAGAATATTACGTTACAAATGCTGTATAAAGAAATAATTAAAATTCAGCAAATAATAAATGTTGAATTAATGAAAAAAATAACTAACTTGGAAGAGAGGAATGATATTCTCTCTAATAATGTTATTAAATTAGAATCACGGATTAATGTTTTAGAGCAGAGAGAATTAAATAATTCTATTGACATTGTTGGTGTTCATGAAGTTGATAACATTAATGCGGAAGAAAAAGTTATCAAACTAATTACTGAAGGTGTTGGTGTTAACATTAATGCAAGTGATTTGGAGACTTGCTTTGTAAAAAAAATTAGGCAAGAGAATAATGCAGCAGCACTAAATATAATAAGTGTTAAATTTACTAAGTCATCAACAAAGACAATAATTCAAGAGAGAATACGTAAAAATAAAATTAGACTGGATGCAAATATTTTTGGAGACATAAGCAACAACAACAACAGGAAAATATTTGTAAATGATGCTCTTACTGCTTTTAATAGATCATTGCTCAAAAAGGCGAATTCATTTAAAACAGAGAATAAATGTAAGTACGTATGGGTACGTAATTCTAAAATTTTTATTAGAAAAAAAGAAGGTGATAAAGCTTTTAACATAAAAAGTGTAGAGGACTTGTTAAAAATTTAATTCATTTGTATTTATTTTTAAATCAATTTATATTTAAAATTTTTATATGGTTAATTCCATTATGGAAGATATATATCCTCTTCATAGTCAAAATAATAATAGTTTTTCTTCTTCAACTTCTAATAATTTTAATTGCTTGTGCATAGATCATAACAGTGGTGAACTTCATTCAGGCTTTTCTGTGGTACACCAAAACATTCGGAGTCTTAGGAAAAATTTTGATGTATTTCTCTCTCATCTTGTTTCATGTGATCATTTACCTGATCTTATATTTTTATCTGAAATTTGGATATTTGATTATGAAATTTCAGATTACATTATTCCAAACTATACATTTGCTGCAACTTCTTTAATGTTTCAACCTACTCGGGAAACGGAGTGCTCAAGTACTTGTATCGATCACATCTTTTTAAGACTACATAGAAATAATCCTATTAAATATAAAACTGCAATATTTGATCTTAAAATAACTGATCACGTTCTAACATCCATTCAGTTTTCTAAAGACATATATCAAATTATAATGTAATTCAAAAAATAAATTTTACTTCTTTGAAGGATGAACTTACTTTTGAGTCGTGGGATGAAGTATATAGTTCGCCTGATCCTTCTACCGCTTTTGATTTATTCCTTACTAAATTTAAAAATCATATTGGATGAGTCAGAAGTTATTGCGAAAAATTAAAAAAAAAAATCTAATTAGAATTCGTCTATTAAAACATCCAAATTGCACTAGACTCAAAGTGTATTACGAAAAACTATGCCGTGAGTTGAAGCGTGATATTCCTAATTGTAGAGACAGTTATTATGAAAAAAATTTAACTGAGAATTCTGGAAACTCGAAAAAGGAGTGGAAGTTAATGAATGAAATTCTTAATAGAAATATTGCAAATAGTCATATTGTCATAAAAAATAGTAGTGAGCTTGTTTCGGATCCTTTAGATGTTGCTAATTTATTTAATAATTTTCTACTATAACAAATTCACTATTAGATAATTCTCCTTATGTTGTGTCATCATGTAATTGTAGTAACTATATCGTTCCAGAATCATCTCAACAACAAAGTTTTTTCTTTCTTCCTTTTTCTTCGACAGAACTACACAAAATTATAATGTCTTTAAAATCTTCATCTTCTTCTTCCTTTGATAAAATTTCAAATAATATTCTAAAAAATGTTTCTTTTCAAATTGTTGATGTTCTATGTTATATTTTTAATTTCAGTATACAGAATGGTATTTTTCCACATGCTCTAAAAACAGCTGTTGTTATACCTTTGCATAAAAAAGGAGATACTTTATTATTCAACAATTATAGGCCTATTTCTTTATTATCAGTTTTTTCAAAAATTTTTGAAAAAGGCATTAAGTTTAGAATCATAAAATATTTGAATAACATCAGCTTTTTCAGCGAATTTCAATATGAGTTTAGAAGTGGTAAATCAACTGAAGATGCCTTATTCAAATTATGTAGTGAGCTCTACAAGTCCTTAAATGATTCTGAAATTCCGGCTGCTTTATTTATAGATATCACAAAAGCTTTTGACATGGTGGACCATAACTTATTATTAAACAAATTGTTTAAAGCTGGATTTAGAGGTTTTATTTTGGATTGGTTTGGTTCATACCTTAAAGATCGGATGCAAATAGTAAAAATTTCAAATGTATACAGTTCTGAAAAATTGATAAATATCGGAGTTCCTCAAGGCTCTGTACTAGGTCCAATACTTTTTTTAATTTATGTCAATTCACGTTTTGCTCAAGCGTTTAAAGGAAAAATTACTGCTTTTGCTGATGATACAGCTCTATCCTATTCAAATGTAAATTATTTTAATACTTTTACTGATATAAATTTTGATTTGGATATATTAAGGCAATGGTTCAAAATGCATAAACTAATAATAAGTAACAAAACAAAATTTATGTTTTTTAATCTGTCACGAAAAGTATGTATTTCTGTAAAATATCACTCTCCTAAGTGCTTAAAATTTAGTTTATGTAATTTATGTGCAAATGATGTGTCTGGTATTTTGTTTAATGAGAACTATAACTGCTCAGAAGATTGTTTCTATGTTGAACGTGTGGATAGCTTCAAATATTTAGGTATCTCGTTAGATGCTAGACTAAACTGGAAAGATCACACGTCTTATCTAAAAAGATACCTGAATAAAGCAGTTAGGCAACTGTATCATCTAAGTTTATATTGTCCTTTCTCTGTTTTAAAACTTTTTTACAATGGCTTGATTAAGTCTAAACTTCAATATGGTCTGTGTTGTTGGGGTGGTACCCATTATAATAAAATTGAGCCTTTATTAATTAAACAAAAACATTGTATACGTATTATTTGTAAGGTCAGTCGTAGAACTCCCAGTTTTTATTTTTTCAAAAATCTAAAAATTCTTCCATTAAGACATCTATACTATTTTAAGGTACTTAGACTATTTTTTTTAAAATCGGGCTATAATAATTCGAGATTGTTGGTGGATCACAATTTGCGTGTAAATAATAGAAACGTTGTAAATGTACCCAAAGTTAAAAAATCTCATTTTCGTCACTTTTTTACTGTAACTGCACCTCAGCTGTTTAATAAGTTACCTGAATCCTTTAGAAACGAGAGAATACAAATTAAATTTATAAAACAAATAAAATCCTGGCTCTTTTCATTTTCTCATGCACAAATTGAATCAATATTAATACCCATAATTTAAACTTACTTTTTATCTGTTTTCTTATTTCCTACTTTTTTATTTTATTTTTTTTTCTTTTGTTATTTCTAATGGCTTTATTCAGATCGTAATTCATTGTACTATCCTATATTTTATTTTATTTTTTATTATAAACTTCAAATCTTTTTATATTTTACAATTAAATTAAATTCATTCTTCTACAATTAAATAAAACATTATATCAAATAATTCTACACTAATTTTATATTGTTTTTCCCCATTAATACTATTACACCTGTTATTTTAATAAAGTAAGACATTCGTCTCTTGCACTATGGCAATAGAATGTCTTTAACTATTTCATTCAGAACTTGATATTCTATTTAAGAAGGCTTAGTTCCTGACAATAGTAGTAGTTTTCCACATTTAGTGAGTTGATAAGCCAGTAATTTGTTACATAAATATTTGTAGATATTGTAGTGTAAACTTGCAGTACCGTACTTAATTAAGCACGAAAAGGTGATTCTACCTAAGTAACTGTCAAGATCATAAAAAAAAAAAAACTCAGCCTTAGCAGGAAAACATATTATAAGCTTTTTATTGAAGTTTAGCTTATGAGAGTTATATAATTGGTTGTCATTGTCATTGAGTTGTATAATTGGTTGTTATATAATTAGCCAATGTTGTGCCCATGCGGTCTGAAATACCAGACGCCAGTTTCGTTCAGTCTGTCTGTCGTATTTATCTGAATTTTATAACATATTTTTACGATTTTTTTCGAGAGAAAGTATCCGTTCATGAACGGCTGTAATTTTAGTTTAATACCAATAGAAATAATAAATCATTTTGTTGTGACTTCACAAATTTATTAAATTACATTGGCTTAAATAGTAACATAACGTATATCAAAGACAAGTTTTGCTGTAAAATTTGGAATTGGTAACATATCCATGACATCAAGGGCTCCAGACAAAACCAAAAAAGAAATATTTTACCACCTAAGTCATTACTTTCATATACCGGTTGCATTTACACTAACAGTTAAATCACTGCAATGATAAATTTTCTTATAACCCGTTTGAATAATATTAGAACTTTACTTCATTCCTCATGTACTTTATTTGACTTAAGATTTAGTAAAATGGATTGGTGGCTCAAGTACTAACCAGAATATAATTTCAAAATGTGTAAGTAAATGATATTGAAATTATTAATGTCCAATTCTTTCAGACTAAATTTCTTCACCGGTTCTGTAAGGTTATTAATATTATGCTAAGTAACAAATACGAGTATAAATATTGTAAATTTTGTTTTTTTTTTTTGTTTCCGTAAGTTTAATATGAAACATTTCCGGTTAATATATTGCCCCTTAAAAAAATTAATTTAATTATATTTTTATACATAAATAAATAAAAATTTACAAGTTAATAGGATAACTGGTTAGTACATACGTAAAATGCAAACTTCAAGAAAAAATTGTATTTAAATATCCAGTCAATTTCATTTGATTACATTATTAAATCAATGGCACTTTTAAGACTTAAGTCAATGGCAAAAATTGAATAAAATCGATTTTGTTAAGATTTTTTTAATTGAAAATCCTAGTAAGTACACACTGACTGATTTACATTTCAAATTTATGCTTATAATAGTATTACCAGAATTCTTCAAGTGATTAATTTTTTATATGGATATATGATTTCTTGTACACAATTATATGCAAAACCAATTTGGATTACTGGGTTATTAAATTAAAAATAAAAAATTATTAAAATTTCAAGGAGACTTACAATTTTTTTATGAAGATTGAAGAATTAAAGTATGATAAATAAGATTCTGATAAAATCAAAATTTAAAAATATTAAAAAATTAAATTATAAATTATTAAATGTAAATAGATTCTATATGTACATACATAAATCATAAATTTTATTAAAAATTTATTAACAAAATAAAATCAATTCACATTTTAAAAAGATTTTCTCCTAAGAAGTCCGAGTAAAAAAGAAATTATGCTTATAATATTAAAAAATTCAAATCAAATTAAAATGACTGGTTAAATCATTAAAATTAGAAATTCATAATTAAATTGATTTTAACTGTTGTACATTTTCAAATTAAAAAAAAAAACTTTATTAGAAATTTGAATAATTACATTTTAATCCCTTATCAAGTATATGCTATGGTAAAAATTAATATTGTTGTAGTTAATTTAAGCTAAATTCTACTATCTTTGAACCCCTAGCAAATACTTTTATTGAACAAGAAAAGCGTGTATAGAAAAAATAAAATTTAATTTTGTATTTTAATATATTGAAGCATAGTATTTTTATTGAATACACCATAAATAATATTGACAGTATTTAGCATAAATGTTTATTTATGTTATAAATAAACATTTGAAGCCATATACAAAACCTTTTACAATTTTTTACATTTTTAAATAAAAATTCCAGTTCAATATTATATTATCAATTATAACCCGAATCATGCATAAACTGTCCTTTTATAACATTTCACAAAATTTAAGATTTATGGTCAAAACTTTAGTCGTAAATTGCGGAAATCAAGGCAAAAATTATTAATACAAATCAGTTCTATCAACTTTGTGTTGTAGTGTAATCTAATCTCTCATATAATTCAATATGATAACATCAAACGTCTAGCTTAACTAACAACCAAAACTTTCTAAAAAAAAAATCAAAACATACAATACAGACATGTTTTCAATATTTTATGAGACTTAATATCACGAAAACAAACTTAAGTCGACCTACGAAGTTTTGCTACAGGTCATACTTATAATCATAAAAATTTTGTATCAAATCATCTTATGTTAACATATTTCGCAGCCTGGTAAGAATTATAACCACTAGGTACTCAAAATTGTCATAAAAGGTCATCAAAATACTTTTACATTGATTCTGTTATTGATATTAGCCATATTGTTTAAGTTTTTAAAAATAAAATAAAAAAATATTTTTTTATAATTTTCCGAATTTTTGTGTGCGTGTTTTTTACGGAAAGTGGGAAAATAGGCACATTATTCAAAATATTATTACCGTTTGAAAATTTATATTACGTGATATTTTCGAATTATGTTGCAGTTATTTGTAGTTATTGACAGTTATGCAGAAACATTACGCTGTAACAGGTGGTTATAACCGTAAATAGTAAATAATAAGACAAAGAGGTAATTTCTTTTTAATATACAATTAATTGGTGAAAATGTTGTCAAAAAGTCGATTGTTGAATTGATCAAATTATTTTTTGACGAGAAAATAATCCATTTATTGGTATCTAATACAAATAAAAATACTCACCAACACAATGTTGCTGAAAACGTGTGAATTTGTTGGTTCATATGCTGTTCCTCAATACGAAAATTATTGAAGCAATCAACTTGATTTAGGAATTCAAATTGTAAAATAATCTCTCACGCTAGCACAAATTTGTCAGATAAAATAAAATATACACTTTTGCGATAATAATGCGCTTTATAAAAACGATCGTTTCATAAGTTCGCGTATAATTCTATTGAATCACAAATTTCTGCAATTTGGAGTTTTTCATGAAACTTTGATCCATTTTTTTTTTTTGCACTTTACAGCAACTTAGGTAGAATCACCTTTTCGTGCTTAATTAATTACGGTACTGTAATTTTACACTACAACCTACAAATATTTCGAGTATTTATTTAACAAATTACTGGCTTATCAACTCATTAAATGTGGAAAACTACTGCTATTGTCAGGAACTAAGCCTTCTTAAATAGAATAGTTTCATTTTTATTTAATTTGTTACCAGATTAACTCTCAATTATTTATTGCCATTTATTGTATGCCAATGACAAAGGGTATTGGACCAGGTCGAAAAATCCATAAAGGATTTTTTTTTTTTTTGCTTCATCGGGAATCGAACCTGGGATCTTTCGGTTGAAAGGCAGGCGCTCTATTGATGAACAAATGGTACCATATTTTGGAAGGTACAGTTGTAAAATGTACATCAAAAACAAACCACGATTCGTATTCAATCGAAACGAACACAAATATGTCATAATGGAGCAATCAAATATTAACCTTTATTCAACTGGAAAGGTACACCTACACCTTTTGCATTTTACTTTTTGAATGTCTTCGATGCAAATTGACTTAGAGACTTGAATCTTTTGTCCACAAAGTCCTTGTATTTTATTTAATACGAACTGTTTTAACTCAAAACTACTCTCATTATATGGTTTTTGTGTGTTTGAGTAGAAATTTAAAACTAATATTCAGTTTTTCACTGGCTGCAGCACAGCTAAGTTGCGATTACAATAAGTGTAAATTAACATCTTTTTAAATATTTTTGGCACGTAAAAAAATTTGTAAGTATTAAAAAATAATATTTTTATTACAAATAAGTAGGAAGTTTTAAAATATATTATGATTTAGTTCATCTAGGGAAAAAAAACTGTTTGTATTTTTTTTGATACATTGGTCGTTTAACCATGGAAAAAATTATTGTCTGTTGGATAAAGACATTGAAGGAATTCTTTATGGTTGAGAAAGCGAAGATGGTTTGAATGATTCTAATGATGAGTTTAACGACTGTGAAATAGAAAATATGTCTTTAGATTTTTTTGACGAAGATTTGGAAGAAGAAATTCAAAATGAGGAACCTTCACGTTGCAGCAATAACAAATTTTCTTCTGAAGAAAATGGAAGTAAAGCTGAAAAAATTAAAAATATTTTGTGACGCAAACGTAACATGTTAATAGAAGAAGATATTTTACGTTTTACACCTAATAATTTGCATACATCTTTCCAATTTTTTAAATACTTCGACGATGATGAAATAATAGAACATATTGTAAAACAAACAAAAATATGCGTTACAAACTTACCAAATATTAAAAAAAATTAAGCTGAAAGTTATATAAGTATACTTCATATTACTCAATAACTCAGTTGCCAAACATTCGTTCATATTGTAGTAATCGTTTAGGTTACGAAGGCATTTACAAAGCTATGAATATAAATCACTTCGAAAAAATTAAAAAAATTTTACATTTCAACGACAATAACAAAATGTTGGCTAGAACAGTTGTAAATCATGATCTAATGCATAAATTACGATAATTGAGCACTTGAATACGAAATTTAAAAGAGTTGCAAATGATAGAGATTTATGTGTGGACGAACAAATGTGTTCAAGTAAAGGCAAAAGCTATTTAAAGCAGCCTAACAAGCCTCAAACTGTTTGTTTTAAGTAACAGTAATGGTTTTGTATACCACTTTGAGTTGTACTCCGACAAGAAAACCATGCTAGATTTTGTAAACTTCATGAGTCTGATCTAGAAGCTTCGGCAAACGTTGTTGTTTGCCTATTAAGGAATGTTACATGTAATACAAATCATCGAATTTATTTTGATACATTAGTAGGATCTCATCATTTATTTGGCTTCGAAAGGTATATTTAGTTTAGGTACAGTTAGACGAAATCGTTTACCTGGTTGTAAACTACCCACTGATTATGACTTTAAAAATTACTTGTTTTAAAGAAGAATAAACTATTGAATTATGTGATAATGTTAATTTTTTTATGTAAATAGTTTATAATTTCCTTTTTGAACGAACTGCTTTTATTTCCTTTTTATCATACATTTATTTAAAATAAGTGTTATCTTAATATAAGTTTTGTTTTTCTCAAAATAAGTGAATTTTTTTTTTATTAAATTTTTAAATGAATTGTTATAATATTTTTTGTTAAAAAATAAATAAATTAAAAATTAAAAAAATGAAATCAAAGATTAAAAGAATTGAAGAAAACAAATTTTTAATATTATATAAATTGTTTTTTTTTCTTCTCTGAAACCCATTGTTTCAAATTTGATACCATCTTTGAAATCATTAATTCTCTAGCCCGAAATCGTAAAATTAGAAAGTCCCAGAATAACAAATATTTTTTTGATGAAATTTCACACAAAAAAAATTTTTTGGTTCAAAAATACCAGGTTGGGATTTTAAGGGTTAAAACTTTTTTAAGTAAAAAAATAATTGAGGGTTGGATAAACCAGCCATTTTTTTTGTCTACGTGGTCAGCTGGAAAGGTACACCTGTACCTACAATGCATTTTACATAAATTTTTGTGTTAAAATAAGAAAATATTATTTTTTATGTCACAGACATAATTTATTATAACAATTTTTTTTATATACATTATTTTAAATTTTTCATTCAGTTTATTGTTAATATGATAAATAATGGTACTTGGGTACCCAAAGGACAGTTCATCATCAAAACATGAAACAAGAATAGTTCGGCACCTAATGATGATTTTGTTATAGAAATGAAGTAAAATTTTCCTGGACCTGAAAGGTACATCATCGTCGGTAGGTACATGAAAAAAATAAAAATTCTAATGGTAGTTGGGTACCCAGAAGATGTCTTATCATCCAAACATAAAATAGTTCGGCACCTAATTTTAAAATAAATACTATAAAAATGTATATGTTGTACCGTGTTCAACCTTTTTTTTTTTTTCTTTTTTTTGATTTTTTGTATTTTTTTTAGTAAGTTCCCATGAAAAAAAAAATTAATGAAGAAACCGGCACTTTTTTTGTAATACAATTTGAACACTTTTGCTTTAATTTGAAGAAATGAAATAACACTTACAATAAAATATATAAAATGTGACCTCGATAGCCGAGTGGTAAAGCACTCGAGTGTAGTAATGTAACGACCAAAGGAGCACGAGTTCAAACCCCGTGAAAACCGAAAAATTTTTCAAATGGTGAAAATTACTGAAAAATGTAATTTTCTATACAACCACATCGGTTCAAATATAATTTAATAATTAATGAAGATATAATATAACTAGTTAAAAAAATAATATAAATATATAATATAGAAAAATATATACCAAATAATTAATATAGTTTAATAAAAAAAGGCCCACATTTCTAAAGGGAAAAGGACCTATAACTATAAAGTTGGCCTACAGATTTATCTGTAGGATCAACTGTTAAAATAAATAAATAAATAAATATATAAAATTAAAAAAAATAGGTTTTTGGATGAAAAAACACATTTTGTGGTGTTTTGTGTTCTTATGACAAACCATATAATTGATTTTTCTTGCTACCTTAGCGTCAAATAAAATTTTAAAGTTGTCCAACTGGTTACAGAACTTTATAGTATGATCAAATACCTTTCTAGAATAATGCTTCTTTTTTGTTATAATATTTTTTGAGTTAGATGCACTTTTGCTGTTTCAAGCCCGAACTTTATACTTAATACTTCGGCACAAACAGAAATTCTTAATAGACCTTCTTTAATAGAATTCTTAATAGACCTTCTTAAATAGCGTCACTTCTAACAAAATATTTTAGAGAATAGATTCCCACAAGTAATAAAACTAAATGTAAGAGTAAAAGTAGAGCAAATATAAAAATAATCACAATAATATAACAAAAATAGTAAAAATCATTGATAAATCCATACAAATTATTTGAAGGTACAGGTGTACCATTCCAGCTGAAGAAGGGTTTTGAAATGTCAGCTGAATAAAGGTAAATAAAAATTATAATACGTCTATAGGAGGTGATGACATAGCAAATAATGCCACTAGCTAATCTAATTATCGCATTAACTATAAAGGAAAGAAGTCGTGGTGGCAACTTTTTATAAATGCAATATTGATGCTTGTGTCGTAACATGGTTTTGTTTTTGAATTAAATATGAATAAAATATTTCACTTTTCCTCTATCCTTTTTATTTTTTTTTTGTTCAGGTTATTCGCTGTTGTTAAGAATTTCAAATCTTAAAAAACCAGTGTTGTTCCTTTGCTTATATAATGTTTAATTATCTACATTTTAAAGTAGACTTTATTATAAACAAGAAATTTACTGTATACAATTTAAACTATGCTGCATACAATAAACAAAAATGTCAATTATAATATCAACAATAATTATGTACTAAAATGTTATTAAAAAAATTCGGCCAGCATATTTAAGTAGCATTGTGGGAAAGTATTATCAACAAGTTGGCTTGATAAAGAATATAACAAATGTATTACATCAGGTGAGGCTATTATGAGTAAAGAATCAGTTTTATTAATTGACGGATGGAAAAATTGTTTCATCAATGCTAGAACGAATGTTTCAATGTTGCATAATATTTCAAAAAATGTTTCAATGTTGAGTCTGTTTATATTGCAAAAGATCTGTATTCAACTGCTGTTCATGGACTGTGGTTATATTCGCTAATGCCAGCACTTTATACGGCATAGCAACTGTAACAGCTACACCGGCAATCTATTTGCAAATGATGTTTTAAAATCAACTGATCAGATATTTTTATCTATTTTCTATTTTACACAATTTATCCTTTATTTTAAAACTTATTTTAAAATTTTTTTTGGTTAAAATTGTTGCTGATAAAGATGGAATTAAAATTAAACTCCCATGTGATACTAGATGAGATGTTCATACCGAAATTCTTACAAATGTTTTTTATTAGTTTTTATTAGTTTATATTATATCGCAATCAAAAAAATAAAATAAAATAATTTTTAAAGTAACGCGAAATTCTGAAAAGGTGAAAAAATAAACACTTGTAAATTTCATCCAAATTTGTTTCAATTTTTACAAAAATCTCTAAAAATAATTATTAGTGCCAATCAACTTTTATAATGTTCTCAATTTAAGAAAATTTTATATCCTAAGTTAAATATATTTAATGGTGGTAATTTTTATTTAACTTTATGTTTTATAAATTTAATTTTTTGTTTTTGTTCTTGTTTTTGTTTTTTTTTTTTTGTTTTGCAAATAAGCTAATGACCAGCTTTATTAATACTTAATTTTTGTTTGCTTTGTGAAAACATCACTTAATTATATAAAATGGTTTGTTCTTCTAGATTTTTTACCATAAAAATGCATTTTATAAATTACTTCTTACGACATCATCATTTACCCTAATCATGAAAATAGTTCATTTAGTGAAAAACAAACAAAAAAAAAGTGTATAATGTGAAATTTTCCAAACATAAATTGCATTTTTTTATGTTGTTTTTTAGGTTTTTCTGTTTTTTTTTTTTGTGGTTACTATGCACTTCACTGATTACTATATACATAATATATTAATGTATGTATATATATTTATAGTTATCATATATACACTTACTCACTTATATTCACTGACATCCTGCACTCAACTTTTCACTTCATAAACAATACAAAATTAAACCCTCTGGGGTGTCTAAGTGCAAAATACCAAACACCACCCACCGGTCATAATTCATGTAGAAAAATGACATCAGCAGAAAATCTTAGGAAATTCTCTTCTTTCTTCTTAATTTTTTTTTTTTTTTTGTATTTGTTTTTATTTTTTTTTTATGTTTTGTTCCTTGAGACATCCAAAATATAGAAAAGTAGGAAAGAAACAAAAGAAGTAAGAGAATAAGAATTTTTCTTCATTTTCATTCACTTAAAATTTCTTCTGTGTACATCGTGTAAAACTATAAATGAAATGAAATGGAGTAAAATTCATCAAGATGAGTGCAAAAATATTTTCAAACGAAAAATTTCGAGGTCTAGAATTGTATTATGGTGCTACATCATTCATTCAAGATGAAATTATTTTATATGCAGGTGCCGGTATTATTTTATTATTTTGAAAAAAAAAAAAAACAAAAAAAAAAATAATAGACATAAAAGGAAGTATAGAAAATTTTAAAAGTATCAAAAACACAAAACAAAACACATACACAATATATATAATATGTACAAGCACACAAAGAAATATTACGTTATTATGTATAGGAAACAACTTTACTTATACAAATTTAATTTTTAAAGTTTTCACTCTTATAAAATAGAAATGTAGCAAAAAAAAAAAAATAATACTCTTGATTAAATTTTCAAAACGAAATTTTGAAAGGAAACATCTGAGATAATGATGAATGGGGATAGACATTCAATCAAAGTTTTGAAAATTTTAATTATGTTTTTAAATTTCGATTATCAATGATATAAAACGAACTCACGTAGTTCTTTCAATTTAACTTATTATTGGTTGGCATCAACTTTTATTTCTTTCTTCCAAAAAAGAACAACGGCAAGAGATGTAACGAGTACAGATTAATATGAAGTCACACTTCAAAAATATTCCTTCAAATCATACCATAGTTGATTACAGAAAAAATGTAACTCAGCAATGGAAACTTTAAGTTCACATGATGAATGGCAACACGAGAAGCTCTTTTTAACATACAAACTCTAATGTGAAATTGCAAAGATGTGGAAAATAGCGTATTCTTGTGCTTCATAGATTATGAAAAAACCTTTGATCCAGTACAACACGACGAAATGATAAGCATGCTCAGAAATATGCAACTATTTAGTAAAGGCATACAATCTTTTAGGAACATCTATTGGAATCAAACTGCGGAGATTAAAGTTAACAATTTAGTAAAATATAACTTGCAAATCAATAAAGGAGTTCACGTTGGGTTTCGCAGTAGGCAGAGCAACTGTCTTTCAACCGAAAGGTCCTAGGTTCAATTACCGATGAAGCCAAAAAATGCTATTTAAATTTTTCGACCTGATCCAGTATCCTTTGTCATTGAGATAAAATAAATGATAAGATATAGTTGAGAATTTGGGTTATCGGTAAAAATTGAATGAAACTATGTTATTATGAAGGCGAATTACTCTATACAGTTTTCCACATTTAAATTAGTAGATATACCATAAGAATTCTAAAAAAAAGCCATTGTGTGTAATTGTATATTCCAAATGACTGTGTAAAAGCAGTTAGAGTGTTCATCCAATAGATTCGGAATTAAATAAGCAAAAATAAAGGAGTTCGACAAGGGTGTATTTTGTCTCCCATACTGTTCAACCAGTACTCTCGACATATTTTCCAATACGCAATTAATTTAATAGGCAAAATAATGAAAATAAATAGAGTCTACATTAACAATATCCGATATATGATATTGCGGATGTCACAGCCATAATAGCTGACAACTTGGACGATTTGCAATATTCAGTTGATAAAGTCAATGAACATAGCAATTATTTCGGCCTTTGCGTTCATGATAGTCAGTGAACGAAATAACGAGAATAATAATGGTGTTATCACAATCAACAATGAACCCATTGAACGCGTTTCTAGCTTTAAATATCTGTGTTTTTATCTCAAGCTGGACGCCAGATAAAGAAGTAACATGTAGAATAGAAATAGTAAAAAAAATAAATCTACCGAGAAATAAACATCAAACTTAGATTACGGTACTTAAAATGCTATATGTGGTCTGTACTCTTACATGAAGAATTAACAAAGACGTTGAAAGTGGCTGCACTACCAAATTAGAAGCTTTCAAAATGTGGTGTTATCGTAGAGTTCGGAAAATTTGTTACAGCGATATAGAAAATAAACCAACTCAGAACCATTTCTAAATTTCAAACGTAGAAAAGTAAGCTACTTTGGTCATAACGTAAGATGTAGAGAAGAGTATGCCAACATTATAATAAGGTTACAGTGATGAGTTGAGTAATCGCTTAAGCATCAAACATATTGTACTTAGTATTATGTATTATAGAAAGCTTAATTAATCTGTTACGAAGTAGAAATCCAGACAAGAGAGACCTGACGTGGTTCACAGAGAGCAGGCTAGGTCTTCGAACACCTCGGAAATTTTCACTGACATGTTTCTTACGTCTGTAGGCGCGGGAGTCGGAGTGTTTTTTGAAAAGGAACAACTTGAGGTCCCGTTTTACTATTGGTAAATACTGCAGTCTTTGTCTGAGTAAAGTCTTTGTTATAAACGCAGCAGTGAATATAAGAAAAGAGTAAAGCTGGTGTAACAAAGTTATTAGAATCTTTAGTGATAGTCAGGCTGAAATCTAGGTTGGTTGGAGAATGTTCGGAAGCCCTAAAGCTCATAGAGCTCCGAAACAAGTTCAACTGACCTGGATACCGGATAATAGTGGCTTGACTGGAAATGAGAAGACTGACGACCTAGCCAGATCATCGGCGGGAAACATTTATGGCCCGGAGCCGGCAGTTGGTATATATCTATTGGTAATATTAAACTATCGATAGAAAACACCCTGAAGGGGGAAACAAACATTTTTTGGGGGAGTATTGAAGGCCACAGAGTCTCCAAAATATATGTGCAAAATAAACAACTTCCTGCTAACTCTCAATAGACTGGACTGTAGAAAGATGGTGGGCATACTTATGGTCATAACCATATGAATAAGCACATGTGTAGACTAGCACTAAGTGACGATCCAACCTGCAGACACTCTCTGGAAGAGGAAAAAATCTCTTCACATATTGTAGGAGAGTGCCTAGCTCCTTCAAGGCTGAGATTCAGATTGTTGGAAATGCAATACATAATCTCAGAAAGCTTGTGCACGATAGAACCAACAAATTTATTGGCCTTTATCAAAATGGTCGACTAAGTTGAAGATGGAGGAGGGCATGAAGGACTAAAAGCCTACATGCCGGCCCTGCCAGATTAGGACCATCTCCGTATTAATAAAAAAAAAAAAAACAAATCTGTTTCAAATGCGAAATCGCAATGGTAATTTATTCAAATTTTGTGTGATATTTGTTTACAACATATTAGATAAAGTCATTGAGTTATATATTTGTAACTGTTATATTTAATGAGATATTTGATAGTACATTTTCCTTTGGGTCGAAATAGACCAGTGGGATGGATGAAGGTTAAATTTAAATTCTTCTAAAACTAAAGTAAAAAATGTTCAAATATATTTTTGTAAAATTCAAATTGGCTATCATATACACCGCACCTGTAACAAAATTAAATTATATTATAATTCTCTCTTCAAAAACTAAAATCGTTCGATGTTAAAAATCCGAACCTTTTTTAATCGACTCGTTTTTCAAATTTGGACTTTAAAATAGTTAAAATAAAAAAATAGGAACTAAAAAGTGTTGCACACCTTTAAAAAGAAAAAAAAAATAATAATAAAAACTTGAAGTTTTTAATTTTTCTTCACATATTAATCATTTCAATTCTGATGAAATGATTGTTATTGTTGATCATATATTTTTAAATAATTAACTCCATGTACTTGACAACATTATTGTGTATTTTAACAAACTTTTGAATTCTTATTAAATTTGCTCCATAGCAATAGAAGCTCAATTCACGTTTGCTCTATAATAATATAGAAAAGGGTTCTGTGATCGATTTGAATGGTATGTAGCAAACTGTCCACTAAGACTATTATGATAAAATATCGAATATCCCGAAAAAATATTTGAGTGACATCCCTTAGATTTAGCATATAACTATAATAGTTAAACAATCAATAAACTTTAATTTAAAATTTTGAGTATTATGTTTCGGACCAATTTATTTCTTTTAGAGTCCAAACTTTATTTTTCGATTATCATGAAACATACTTATTTCATCCGTTGCATATGGAGCAAAAGAGCACACTTATTTTTCATTTTGTCCTTAAAGACCCTCAAAATTTTTATAAATAGGAATTGAATTACCTATACAATATTTTGATTGTGATAGATTTAAAAGTTAACCAACTTTTTCCAACAGAGTAGTATTTCGAACGTCATATATAAAAGGGTTAACCTTGATTCAATTTCCAATCACCCCATCGGATTAAGAGAATTAAATAAAAAAAAAATGAATTTGGATTTATTCAACGTTTTCCACTGAACTTAAAGAAAAAAAAAATTTTGTAAAAAACAAAAAAGGACAATAACAGTTTTCATAACATTCAAATAATTTTAAAGGACCAAATATCATAAATTTTTAAAAATTTAAATTTATATTTTTGAATATAACTATAAGCAAAGAAAAAAATGTTTTATTATTTTAAATTGAAAATTTCACTTTATATTTTAATAATCTATAATATTATAATAATAACGGACGCCATATTTAAATTTTATTACTTTTGTCTTTTCTTATTGAATAAAAGATTTTCTTTATATCTCTTTTTACTTTTGAATGAAAATTTTGTTTTTGTTTTTTTTTTTGGATTATATTATGAGAAAATATGAAAATATTTTCTTTTACAGCAGTGATTACTTCTTTGGTTATTTGGAATTTGTTTTTTTTTTTTTTTTTTGTTTAAGGGGAGTATATTGAAACGAATATTATTATTTTTATAAAGTAGAAAAACTTTTCAATTCTTTTAAATCTGTTTTTATAAAAAATTATTATTTTTTTTTTAAATTCATAACAAACGCAATATTCTTGTGGTACGCTTATTACACTTATTTTCTTGACATACAAATACTATTTTTTAAGTTTCTTATGGATTTTTATACTTGAAGTTTTTTCAGTTTTTTTGCTTTTTTTTTGTAAATTTCTTAGTATTTCAGGTATTTATTATGCAAAGTAAAAGAAAAATAAATCCCTCTGGGGAGTAATTCATACAGAAGTATCTATGCGTATATCTATATACCTATTATATAAAAAGAGAGAAATATAACGAGTAGTATATATAATAAAATAAAAATAATAAACAAAGAGAGACATAAACTGCAATAACCGTAAAAAGTCAGTTAGGGAAAATTGCACCCAGAAATTTTCCTTGCTTTCTATTTTAGATTTTTTTACAATAATAATTCATATAATTTAGAAGTTTGTTGTGTGTTTAGCAGTTGGGTAGTTTTATATTGGATGCTGTTCTATTGTTTGTAAAATAATATATATATATATATACACATTTACAAACACACGACTAAGTTCATACCCTTTTTCTTTCATTTAGTAACTTTTATTCTTTTGTTAATAAGATTAAATTTTTGATATATACTTTTGGCAAGAAATGTTGAAAGGTATAGTATATTTCATTATCCGTTTGTAATATTCAAAGCATTTTTTTAATTTAAAAATTAATAGATTTTGACGAACCTTCATTTATCAAATAGTTTAAGATATTTATAAATAATATGTGTAATATGCATTGAAAATTTTAAACCGTCTTACCTTTAATGCAAAAATTAAATCTTACCTACGTGTATCGAAATTATCAAGTATGACCAATATATCACAAAGTGACAACACATCAGTAAACATCCAGAAAACAATTTTTTTGTTGTTACAAATTTCTATAACAATGAGCTAAAAAGCTTAGGTGTTTGAGCTGTATTTTAGTATGATTATAAAGCTTAACGAATCAAGAAAAAGTATAATTAAAAAGTTAGAAAAATATTTGTTTATAAACTTGTGGAAAACATGAGTATCAATAACTGATCGTGTAATTTAACATCATCCTAAATTTTATTTTTCACATTATGTAAAATTTCACTACCCACAAATTTAATTATATTATTATCTTCCATAAATACTATAACAGTAGAAGTGAATTCTTAATATATTTATTTAATAACAAAACTTTATGACTCATTTATATTTATACTTAGGTCACCAACAGACCATGAAGGTCCTGGGCCTGACTCATAACGGGCAGACTATCTCCAGTTGAAGATGCGCAATTGTTTTAAATCTGCTGATACTTCATCTCTCCAACTAAGGTCCAAACCTACCCCGACGTCCTGTACATTTGGGTCTGGATTCAAAAATTATCTTGGCTGGAGCATTCACATCCATCAACTCTCGGACTCCGAACCATACTGTTGTCTGTTGACTTTAATTTTAATTTTACAACAAAACAAATTAAATAATAGAAGCAAGTCGTTTGATATAGAAAGATATTACTGCAATTTTTGTATATGCCGAAAAAAGACTTTCTTAAAATCCAGAATATTTATTGCCTAGAACATAAGCCCCTTAACAATTACGAATAATGTTTCAAATCACTAAACACAACAAACAAATAAAAAAAAACGATAATTATTATTCTTCATTTTCTTCATACATTATAAAAAATGTATCCAGATCAACTCTACATTTGTTAAAATAGTCTACCTATTGGTTTAAAATAGTAAGTTATAAAGGCGCAATTGAAAAATTGAAAAATGGAAAATTACAAAAAAAATGTATCTGAAAGAAACAGATAAGCGACTGTACACATTCAAAATAATCATAAAAAATTTTCTTAGTTATAACATAGCACAGAAAATTTTTCGCGATATATTCCCAATGACCAGATCCTAATAGAAATCTGTCCAAATATTAAATTAAAATTAATTAAGGAAACAAAAATTAACGCTTGTAACGTATAAAATACAATTTGAAAAATCATTTGAGATTCGTAATTATTTTTAATCTAATAAGGTCCAACTAAAATATTAGTGTAACAAATATTAAAGTCTCAAACTGCTTTAATTAACTTTAAAATAGCTATATTACAAATTAGTCATCCATAATGGTGTACGTTTATAAAGTCTGATCTACACTCAACGCCTCAGTTCTGGTTTACAGAGCGCTTGATTTCTTCTTTATTATAAATTCTATTTTATATACCTTTAAAATTATCATCATCATTCTCACTGTCAAAGAGCGAAAAATGGACCTTTGAAACGGCATATTTATTATGTCATGAGTCTGTTATTAGAATTTCTATTTTCTGGACTGTAATAATTTTTTTTTCGGTCATAATTTAACTTTTTTAAAATGTTCGAAATATCTGGCAGCAGTAATTCAATTGATTTTATTTTAAATTATCATCCATGCTCTATGAGTTGTATAAATACAGTCCTCACAACCCCCATTTTAATAAAATACAGCGGCTTTATTTTTGATTAAATATTTACTTTCATTCGGGGGGAAATAAATAAATACAATTCTGTACAAACTTTAAAGATTTGCAAAAATTGCTTACAAATTTATTTTAACTACATTTTAAGGGAAGAGAAAAAAAAATAAAAAAAAGGGAAAATTTAGCTTACAAAATATATGGGGCAATATTTTTTTTCACATAGCTAAACGTATTTTAATATTATAATAGATTGCGATGGGTTAATTTTTTTCATGAAATGCCATAAAATAATGACATTTTCTAAATCAAAAAAATTAAAAAAGGTGTGGTTAAAGAATATAAAATGAAAGTTTTTATTAAATCACCATACTTAATACATAAATATTGTGGATTATACATTTAAATATAAAAAATAATTGTTCTAGTCCCAGGTGATGATAAGAAACAATTAAAATGTTTATAATCGACAAATAAAAATAAAAAAAAATTAACAAACAATGCATGACAATTAAAACAAAAATTTTAAATCAAAACTTCTTCCTATATTTTGAACAAGCATAAAAAATACTTTGACAACAACCATTCTGTTGCCAACATATTTCTGTCATAGGTTCAATGTAATATTGAAATAATTTGTAGCATTCATGATTTTAAAAAAACTTTTTTATATTTTCTAAATATTCCCTTAAAAATAAAAAAAATACAAATAGAAAA
This sequence comes from Argyra leucocephala, assembly GCA_963942445.1. Lineage (NCBI taxonomy): Eukaryota > Metazoa > Arthropoda > Insecta > Diptera > Dolichopodidae > Argyra > Argyra leucocephala. The sequence continues at coordinate 74,241,651 of OZ012680.1, forward strand.
ATATTTAAAAAAAAAAAATGATAATAATAAAAAAAATCAAATTAGTAGAACACGAATGAAATGAAAATTTAAATGAAAATTACATAATGGAAAAACAATATTGAAGAAAAACAAAACAAAAAAACAATAAAGATGTGTGAAAAGAGTTGATTCAAAAGTGAAACATGAATTTTCAAAATATTTACACCAATGTCTTTCTTTATGCTATTGCAACAAATTATTTTCATTGCAGGTTTTTTAAAATATGTTGTAAAAATCTGCTGTGATTCACGATATTGGTATGAGTCAGTGACATTACCAAAATAAAATACAGGCGGGCAAGTAAAATTTATTTAATAAAATTTTCATTAAAATATGTTACAATGGTAATTTTTATTCACTTTTGAACTACAAAATATATATATTGAAATATTTTAAACTCTTGTCTAAAGTTTATGAAATGTACAAAGACTTGTACATAATGTAAAACTAATTCTATACATAATGTAATTTTTACTAATTTAAACAGTGGAAAACATCTATTGTAAAATAAGATTCGTCTTCATAATACATAATACAAATTTTATTTTAAGTGATAATCAAAATGATTCCAAATAAATTTTAAAGAATAACTGAATTAAGTTTTTTCAACATCCATGCCAAGAGTAGGTTGAACCTGGGACGTTCGGATTAGTAGGCAGATTATTAATCTATTCATTTATGTAGTATTGACATTTATAAATAATTAATACAGATTCTACTTTATTTCTATAATTTTTTTTCTTACTAGTAATAGTTTTAAAAAAAACGTCTGAAGCCAATCCAGGTTTGAATGTTGAAATGTATTTTTAACTAAGCTTAATGATAAAACTAAAATAATTTTCAAACTACTACTCCAACTAGTTCATGTAATAGTTTATTAGTTAAAATTTTCAACTGTGCATATAAAATTGAGTTCCATTACTAGTGTGTTTGAGGAGTCACTCATTAAGCACTATTTAACAGTTTCAGGCAGTCTATTATTTACATAAAAGAGATCATAATTTATAGCAAAATTTTAAAATTTTATTTTGTTTCATTTCTCTCTATATCAGGGGTAATTTGAAATATTCAGCACAAATAATTGACTATATAGGTTTTTCACTTCTAATTCAAATTTTTTTATATAAATTCAATATTTTTCATTTCAAATTCAATATTTGTAAATTTTGTTATTTTTATTTTTAAATTTTTGAAAGAAAAACTAAATATACAAACAAAAATAGATTTTTTAAACAAGCAACCTTTAAATAAGTTTTAGCAATTGTAGTAGTCTTGTTAATCTAAAAAATGAATAACACTTTGTCCATAGAATCGAGTCCTTTGATCAGTCCCAATGAACGGAATTATCGACTAATAATATCCTCTGATGATAGCAGTGTAGAAACTACATCTAACTTAGTTGTACGTCGTAGAAGATACCATAGGGAACCATACAGTAAAACTAGTTTAGACAAAAGGCAGATCCTAATAAAATGCTATGAAGAAGGCAAAAGCATAATTGAGTCAATCAATAAAAATACTGCCATGTCTATAATAAATCATAAAACTATTACAAAAACCTGCTATAACTCAAAATAAATCGTTATTGCTGCTCATATGATAGTACCAACTGTAAGAAGGCGATATGATTTCATTTCAATAATAGCAGCTATGAATTTACATGGAATAATATATTGTCAAATAATGGCAAACTCATCAGTTAATTCAAACAATTTTTATTACATTCCTTGATGAGTTCTTTTTTAAACTGGCTGAAGCTAACATAACCGGAGCATGGCTGGTTTTGGACATTTACACAATCCATAAAACTCTAGAAGTGCGTGAAAAAGTTAGTTCGACAAGTCATACTTTAATTTTTCTTTCTCCATACTCACCGATGTTTAGTCCAATTGAAAAAGTATTTTAAAAAATAAAATGATCAGCGAGAGATTGTTTGACCGATCAACAAACTAATATAAATGTAATAGAAACATCCGTGGCAACTGTTATCTCAGCTCCGAAACGATGGAAGGATTTTCTTTCTACGCTATGTCTCAAGAATGGGGTAACACAGAACAGGGATCATCCAGAACACCAAAACAAAACTGCACATTGTTAAAATTAACACTACTAATAATGAAAAATTTAATAAAAGAAAGAAGAAAAGAAGTAATTTTTAATTCAGACTTTCATTTAATTTGAGTTAAGGTCAAATCAAATTCCATTACACCTGCATTGAACAACATGAACATTTTTTAATAATTTTCACTCATCATTTTAGTCTTTATCGGTTTGATTTACTCAGTAAAAATTTGAATTAAATGAAAAAAAATTTAATGTATAACTAATATTCGCCCGCTTCTCGAAATTTGAGGAAGTTTGATCAAAAACAATACTCAATTCCATGATGAAAACGAAATCGTACTGTATTTTATGATTTTTGTTGTATCAGTTAATATTAAAACATCTGGTATACATTTTTGAACATATGTATGCAACATATTTAGCACAATTTGGAACAGATATATTTTGTAAGTTCCGTTGTATAATATTTTCAAGGCTTTGTAGGCGAAATTCGGCTTGGGTCAAATTTGCCTACTTTTCACCTGCTAAAATTTATGGCATTTCAGTTGATAAATATCGTTTAATAGAAACCTTAAAAGCTAAGCAAATTATATTGGATTTAATATTGAACTGTACGGGCCTAATCTTAATAACCGATGATTGATAAATTCACTCTCGAGAAACACATCTTCAATAGACGTATGACACGGATTATTACCAATTACCATTACGACTGGTGATTGATATTTATTTTGAGCATTGCGTAGACAATTGCGTATAAACTCTTTCGTTTGAAGGGTTTTAAATAGTCCTCTTTTTACTTCATGTAAATAACACCCACATTACCAACACATCCTATAATATGGACTTTGGCACCACGGCAGCTGCTGATATTTATCGACACCGGCTTCCTTTTTTGGATCATCCTTTTGTCCTTGATATGAAAAGTTTGATATTGTTTCATCCATATATATACGATTGGCTGATTTGATTTGATTTATATGCCAGAAGGTGTTCAACATAACGACATCTCTTGTTTATTTCCAATTTGAAAGCGTTAATTCCCAGTTTAAAGTTGTAAAGGTGTAGACAAGAATCGTATACGTAATAATTTAATTTAAAAAAAAAAAAAAACAAATTTAAATTCTAATTCTAAAATTAATTCTGGCGAGGAAAAAAGGAAACACTGTAGATTGGAGAGCTGCAGAAATTTAATAATTTAAAATTTTTGTTGTATGTCTATGTACTTATAGGTGCATGGGGTAAAATTTTAAATTCAAATTTTTAAATCAAAATTCAAATTTTTTTAAAAAATATTTAGTTACGCTACGTCTCTTTTTAGGTATCTATGAGTTAAAAGAATAATACTTAAAATTGGTTGTGATATGATTCAGAAATTTGTACTGTATTTTAATTACAGATTTAAATAAAATGGTTTTTAGCAAATAACGGAAAACAGTATAGAACCGGTTTTTTTCATTTTCTACAAATGATTTTACTTAAAATATAACAAAATAGAAAATTCAAATCATACAGTAAATTCTATTTACATCCCTGAACTGTGTGTGTTTTTGGTATTGAAAAAAAAAACAAAAACAAAAAAAATTGAATTTAAAAATAAAAAAGAAAATATGCGGAAAATATAACTAAAAATATCAGGTAGCTAGTAATGGTAATGTAAATATTCATGTTCAAGTTGATGTTGCTATTCTGACTGAATTATTATGAGTATGTTTTTTTACAAAAATTTCCCTAATATATATTTTTTTTGTATAAATATAGTTTCTGACAGCTCCAATGATATGTTATACAACTTTTGACATTTAAATTTGTTTTTGAAAATATATCAAATGTCGAATAGATGCATTTTGTAAATAAAAATAGATGAGTTATATTTTTTTTTGTCGTTTTGTTAAGATGTCATTGATTTACAAATAGATGCAGTAACACAGTATCAAGTGACTTGAATTGAGTTTATTTTGATTTGTATTGATTTACTAGAATACAAGCAAGCATTGATACTATTGATATAACAAAATATTTAACAAAAATAAAAAAAAATAAAAATAAAATAGAAAATTGTGATTTTAATGGAAAATTTTGTAATATTAAAGTAATGCCACATTAACTTCCGTTACAGTGTAATAAGCACAATTCGAAATAAAAAAAATTTTGTTAGCATGTATTTATTCGTATAAAAAATGGTTGTGAAGATATTGTACACCTAGTAGCCTCGATAGCCGAGTGGTAACGTACTCGAGTATAGTAGTGTGGTGAATTGGTGAAAATTAATGAAAAATGTAATTTTCAATACAACTACATCGGTTCCAATTAGAGATAAAAACAGTTAAACAGGAGATAAAAACAATTAAAAATGGATTCCAACCCAGACTAAGTAATACTGAGTGAAGAGAAATATATACTAGAAAGATGGAGAGAATATTTTGACGAATTATTAAATATTGAACAATCAGTGGAATTGGAAACTGTGATACCTATAAATAGCAACATTACGATTTCAGAATATACAGAGGAAGGAATACCAACCATACATGAAGTAGAAGATGCAATTCTACAAATGAAAAATAACAAAGCCCCAGGAGAAGATGGCATTGTAGCATACATTGTACATAGTTTAATATGTACAATATGGGATAGAGAAACTCTGCCAAACAAATGGGAAAAAGGCATTATTGTCCCCATCCACAAAAAGGGAAATAAACTTGACTGTGCCAACTATAGAAGTATCACATTATTAAACACAGCGTACAAGACTCTTTCCAATATTATAAATAACAGATTAAGACGTATAGCCGAAAATATTCTAGGAGAATATCGAAGTGGATTTAGACCAAATAGATCTACTACCGATCAAATGTTTATACTGAGGCATAACATGGAAAAATGGTATGAGTACAACAAAAATCTCCACCTATTAATGATTGACTTCCGCCAGGCTTTTGATTCAATAAAAAGAGATATGGTAGAAGCTGTATTTAATAACATGGGAATCCCAAGAAAATTGACAAATTTAAGTATGCTCACAATCAGACACACCAAATGCAAGGTAGCAGTGCAAAATAAAATAACGGACGAATTTGAAATAAAAACAGGAATCAGACAATGTAATGCCCTGTCAACAACAATTTTCAATCTAATGCTTCACCACGCAATAAAAGATTTAGACAGAGGCGGACATATATTCATAAAATCATCTATAATAAGTGCGTATGCTGACGATATTGCTATTGTAGCAACATCCTTTGACGAATTAAAAGAAATATTTCTGACCCTAGAAAAAGAAGACTTTCGGGCCAAAGCGACTGAAAGGTGGCATAGACTAAATACCTGTGCGACCTCGAGGAAAACGTGGCCCGCGTATAATATTAATAAAACCAAACAACTCTTAACCAGATCCCGCACAGATATAGCAAGAGTAGTAGCCATCAGTACGGGCCAATAGGCCAATAGGAAGCCACGCTGCCAAGCTAGGTATTCCTTTCAATCTCCACTGTCGCAGTTGCAAGGATGAGGAGGGGGTAAAAAAATTCTTAAACACTTCCTTTGCAGATGTCCAGCATTAGCTAGAGTCAGACTCCGGACTTTAGGTGAAGCTTTCCCCAGCAATATAGGTTTTATTGCGAAAAGCAAAATAGGAGATCTGATCAACCTTCTTAATCTCACAGGGTGGCTCTAGTACTGAGTCCCTGGGGAGAGTGAAGATAAGAGAACGCCCACCTATAACAACTGACAACATGAAATAGGTCACTCGAGTCGTGGTATCAAAAAGGCACAATTAAGTGCTAATTGGTTTTTCAGAAGTAAGTGGAATGGCCACTTCTACCTACCTACCTACCTAGAAAAAGAAACTGCTACTGTAGGATTAAAAATTACCGAGGCTAAGACCAAATATATGAAGATGGCGCGCAAGGACACAAGACGATCCGCCCAAAATATAACAATTAATGATTATAACTTTGAAAGAGTAAATAGTTTTATATATCTAGGTGCCTTAATAAATAATAAAAATAACATGCATTTGACAATTAATGATAGAATTTAAGCAGCACAAAAATGTTTCTACGCACACAAAGACCTTTTCAGATCAAAAATTTTAGCCAGGACAATTAAATTAAGAATGTACAAGACCATAATACAACCGGTCGTAACATACGGATGCGAAGCATGGACAATGACAATTAGTGACGAAAATAAATTGAAAGTATTCCAAAGAAGAAAAATATTTGGTCCCAAAATAAATGACGATGGTGAATACCAAATCAGATCAAACGAGGAGCTAGAAGCACTAATTGAAGGACAAAATATTGTTAAATTTATTAAGGCACAAAGACTAAGATGCGCAGGTCAGGTGGTGAGGATGAATGATCAAAGGAGGCCAAAAAGAATATTAGACGCAGTACCGTACAATACAAGAGCAAGAGGTAGACCAAGATCACGATGGCTGGACGAAGTCGAGGGCAACTGTCAAAAGATTGGAGTTAACGGATGGAGGACAGTTGCATAAGATAGAGCAGAATGGAGGAAAGTTGTGGACGAGGTTAAAGCTCACCCCTAGCTGTAGAACCAACAGATGATGATGAAAAAGTAATTATCATGTAATATTATTAAATATTCTTAGATTATTTACATTCACGCATCGCAGTAACAAATTAATTTAGCTTAGACACAAAATTTATTAAAATAATTAAAATATTCCATTAATAATTGATTTTGCTGAGCTACAAATTCAAGTTAACTCACTAAAACTAATTTTCTGTACGATATGTCTATGACTTACTTATTTACTTTTTAATTTTTTAAAATGTTGAAATTGCAAAAATTTATGTAAAAATTGTAAAAATTTAATTAATTTGTATAAATGTTGTGCAAATAAATTTGGTGACATATTTATATTATGCAGTAAATTAACTTTTAGATTTTCTGTGATAAATAAGCGAAGTTTTATGAAATAGCTAGGTTTATTTCAAATTTGTTTATAAAATTATGAATTTCGAAATCTTCTGTGAGACTGTAAAATAGCCGTTACCAACAACATTATGCAGAGAAGCAGAGATTAGTGAAATATAATGGATAAATGCTGAAGCATCTTGATAGTTAAACAGTATCAAACAGTTTTTAGCAAAATCAGTTAGTTATTAGGTACTATAGTACCGTTTATTTTGATATGATATGATGTGAATATGACTGTCAGTACATAGTAGACGAAGTAATGTTATTTGCACGCCTTGCATTGTTGTATTATTTTGTTTTGGTAACTCTAGTCAAACAACATGTTACGGAAACTAATTTTGAATTGGAAAAGTTAAATAATTAAATAAGCTAAAGTACCTACGTAACAATTTTAGTGCAATAAAACTCTTGCGCAGTCTTATTACACTATTATAAACACTCTTATAACAATATTAGTGTTAATTTGAGTGTTGCACAATATTTGCGCCATAATATAAATACATTACAGCACTAAAATGGAGAATGCTATAAGGCACCGGAGCAATTGCTATAAATATTAAGGATTAGTATACTAGTGTATATATTTTTAATTTGAAATGAAATAAAAACATTAAAATGAAATGCATTTGAAATAATTTATGTTGTGTGAGAGTCAGAAAGGTATTATTTTTTATTTTAAAATAATAATTTTATGGAGTTTATATTTATATCATGAAAAAGGGAGATAGATATTAATTACATATTTTTATATTTGTATGTAAATGATTATAATATAAAAAATGTCTTACTAATAAATAATATGTTGATGGTAAGAATAATTGTATTAATATTTATAATTATAGTGCCCAAAATGCAAAATTTGGTTGTGAAAGAAATTTGATTGACATTTATTATAACAATACATACTTCGAAAAAATGACCAAAAACATAACCAATTTTTTAATAAATAAAAGAAAATATATTTTTGAATTGAATCTGTAAAATGTTAAATAATGTACGTTAATTAAAACACAATATCAAATTTGATATTTTAATAATTATTCTTTTAAGTAAAAATGATATTTTTGCGAAAAGAATGCAAAACAAAGTTTTGTTTACTGAAAAAAATTTTTTGTTTACCATGTTTGTAGAAAATAATGGTCATCACAAAGTATTTATACTAAATAGTTATTCAAAAGCTACAGTAAGTTTATTAGTAACATTATAGGAATACTGTTAACAATTAACACTACTACTGCTATTGTAGCAGTTCTACTCTTATAACAACACTTTAGCTTTTTTTATAGTATTTTTTTATCACCCTTAGACCTTAAACGACATTGCTGTAGCACTTGCTAAAATCTCATTACAACAACTCCCGCAATAGCTATAAGAACATTCTAATAGCAATATTAATCACATTATTTCCATAAAAACATCATTATAACACTTTTAGTACTTATTGGGAGTCATATAGGAGTCTTATAGCACTAATTTTATTTTCATAACAATAAAATGTTACGTGGGTATTTAAACACAGATTGTATATTAAAAAAACAAAATAAATGAAAATCAATAGCACGTAATATAATTTGTAATGTAAACGAAACCAACAGTAAAACACTATAAGAAACAATAAATTAAACAATTTTGTAATAATACTTACTGAAACTCTTACTTACTCCACAAATGAAACAAAATATAAAATTTTCGAGAGGAAAGTAACGGATATATTACACTTAAAAATTCCCAAATGTAATTTGGATGAACTTTACAAGTAGATGCCGGATACAATTGTATCATTTTTGATACATTTTCAAAAAATTAAAAATAAAAAGTACTCATTTTAATATTTAGAGCAATGCTCATCCATATTTCTTAAATTGCTACATTATGCTTGTTCCAAAATTCAAAGTATCTCTTGTCTTGTAATGTTTTAATTTGTTAGTCAATGAGTCAAATTCAATTTAAAAGTTTTTGAGTTCCGAGTACTGTTGAACACAATCTAGATAAGTAGGTAAGAGGTTTTATTTTTTTAGTTTTCTTACGAATGGGCTTTGTCTACCTACAATTTATTAAAAATAAAAAGGCAACTGAAGTGTTAAAAACAATTATAATGCAGCTAGTAAAATATTTAAAGTAGATACGAATGTTAAACTTGAAAATATGCTGCTGGTTTAATAAATATTAAGGAAGATTATAGAAAAAACTTCTATTATATTTATATCAAAGAAACTTGGAATGATATTTTTGCATTTTGCAAATTTCAAGGCAATATCTTTCAACAAATATGCATAAATTAAATTATTGCCTTTGTTTAAATAAGAACTTGTATTTTGGAAATGTACTAAATATATCGTATTTTTGCTAACGGTGTTTGAAATGATACATTTATTTTGTATTTGATATATACTAGTGAATACCCTGTGCAATTGCACAAAAGTAGTTCTTCCAGACATGATTTTATAAAAAACAATATTGGTTTTGGTATAATTGTTGTTGTTTTCTGAATCGCTTAATTCTGGAGTATGTATAGGAAATGAATACTAATTTCATGACAACTTAACACAATAAAATCCCATTACTCTCAACGTGGTAGATCGATAAATTAGTGTTTTCGCATAAGATATTAAAGAGATTTGTATGATTTTATTGTAGAATACATTCTGAAGAGTATTTAAACAATTAATTCATCAGATTTGGTTCTTAATATAAATTTGCTTTCTTCCATATTTTTAAATCTTGGCAAATACACAAATCTACTATACAAAAAATTACATAACTATTGTCTTTATTTCCAAAAAGTATATAAATTTAACTATTTTAAAATTTAATACTAAAGAAGATTTTAATATGATAAAATTAATTTACCTAACAATAATTTCAATTCCGGATTATTTTCCCAACATATTTATTATGTTTTTACAATTTGAATTTTTATGGTAATGACGAATTTGCTTTTTTTGAAAATAAATTCAAATTAAATATTTTACATAAAATACGGTTAATAAATTTTTATTTAACTAATTGTGAAATTTTATTTTATTAATCTTCAATGACATTGAAAAATTTTGTTTATAATTATTATATATAGTTAAATACAGGGTGTTTTATTTAGTTGCAGAATTTGCATCAAAGTTTTTGGTTTATTTGGTTTTGTTATGAACAAATTATTGTATTCAATTTTAATCCAAAACGTTGGAGTAATAATTTATCATGGAGTACTTCATACTCGTATAATAACAGTCAAAAACTTTAAAATAGGCAAAAGATTTATTTTACAATTGAAAATAACGCAGAATAATCAAATATTTAATTAAGACATTTCAGGGGATTAGAGGGATTCATTATATAATGCCTAGGTGATATATACATACTTATATAATATATATATGTACTAGTATAATGACATTGTTCATCTAGTAAAATTTGGGTGCAACTTAAAAAAATATGCACATTATAACTCAAAATACCAACAACAATATGTAAAGTAAATATGTATCATATCTCATAATTATGCATTGATATTATTTCCTCACTACATTTTACTTCTACCTGCAGCTAGCTAGAACTGTTACCAAATATATATCACTAACCAGTAAAAATACTGATATTGATACTAAATAAGTACCCACGATCAAAAAATAGATTTTGTATCTAAATGCAACACTCTAACTCTACACTAAATATAATACCAATTTTTGCCAAACAAGTAATCTCAGACAAGGCAGATTATCAATCCAAACAGCTTGGCAACTAAATTGATAGTATAATAATTGCATATAGAATTTGAAGTAGCAGTTTTTTTTAACTTTATTTGCAAAGATTTATATGAAAAATTGAATTATAGGGAATAGATTTAGATTTTAGACTTAGATTAGATTTATTAATTTATTTAGTTTTATACATGTAAACATATAAACTATTACAATACTACTTACAATATTTTTTATATTCATTTTAATTTAATAAATAAGATGCTTTTATACTTCTATTAAGTTTTTTTTTATACATTTCAATATTAGTTTCAGTTTTTATTTCCGGAGATAAAATAATTAAATAGCTTTAACCCTTCGTACATTAAATTCTTTTGAGCCATATCTGTTCCAAAAAACTGTAATCTCAATTTGGAGATATTTTTTAAACTATAATGTTAAACATCACCTACATATGTTAACTTTTTTGATAAATAGTTCGGCGTCATATTGTGCTTAATTTTGAAGATGAGCACAAGTGTATTAAATATTAATCTTTGTTTAATATTCAGCCAATTTAATGATTTCAACATATTGTCTATATGTGTTAATCTATTACATTTCAAAATACTTCTCATATTTTTATTTTGAAGCTTTTGTAATGGACTTATTTGTTGATTATTTAAAAACGGTTTTAAACTCGAATATAGTTCAAAACTAGGCTTAATAATTACATTGTATATTGATATTGCACATTTTGAGACATTTTATCTTAGATTTTGTTGAAGAAGTATGTTTTTTTTTGCATGTATAACCAAGGTACTTATGACTTTTTAATTGCTCATCTAGTATTAACCCTAAGTACTTAATTTCGCTTACTTTTTCAAAAGGTTCGTCATCGATTTTTACTTGGTATTCTCAGCTACCATGAATTATAATGAATTTATTTATATTTAGTTTTGTTTTAATTTATATAATAGGGTATATCAATTCATAGATTATAACATTCAAATTTAAAATTTAGGTATTTTATCATAAATAAATTTTTAATTTTAAATTCATTATTTTATTATATTTTTTTTATTAAATCACCCTGTATAATATTATCATTATATTTTGTACGTACATGAGATATTATGCAGATATGTATGAATTATACTAAAATTTACAGATATTTCTCTCTCTTTCTCTCTCTTTCTATCTCCATTTATTAAATTTTATTTTTCTTCATTTTTATTGAGAAAATTTATTCTCAATCAAGGTAAAAAAAAAAAAAAAAAAAAAATAAAAAACTTTAATAACGTGGAAAATTTTCAGGATTGAAAATAAAAATAAAATCCTTGAAAGCACATGTTGTTTGTGTGTTGCTATATCAGATTAAATTCTATCTTTTTTTATTTATTTTAATATTTTGTGTTCTTTTTTCTTGTGGCTTTATTCATCCTGAATATATCAACAACAGCCAAAACGATAAAAAAAAATGTATTAAAGGCAGGCAGGTAAGTAAAGGAAAAGCAGAAGCAATCAATAATATTCAATCTATGAGATCCTTATTTTATTCTTCAGTATTAAGAATTTTTTAATGCTGTTGTTTTCATAAAGTTTTGCAAGGATTAAAATCATTTGGTGTAATATTGGTTGCCAATCAAAATATTTTGACATATCAAACAATCTATATATATAGAAAAATAATACAAAATTTTAAAGTTAGAGGGGATAAAGTTAATGGTTCGAAGTTCTTTTCTCCCAATACAAAACAAAAATAAAACAATTTTTATTATACTCATATTAAGGAATTTCTTTTCTCCCTCTTCTATCAATTTTATTTTTAAGGATAATATTGATTTGATAATTTTTGTTATTGTAATAAAGGAATTTGTTTGAAAACTGCTGAAGATTAAAAATGTTTTTGTTTTTTTTATTAGATATAATGGGGAAATATAAAACTGATGAGCGTTTAATTATTTAATTATAGGAAAATTTAATTTATTTGAGATAAAAAGGATTTAATGTTGTTTGAAATGTAGCAAATTTCGAACAACATAATTTTTTGTTAATTCATATTATTAATTTAGAATTAAGATTATATTTGGATACTTGAAAAAGGGTGGGGGAGGGAAGAGGGGAAATAATAATATATAAGGACAAAAAGATTTGTTGTGAATAATAATAATTCTAAGCATGAGCACACATACAATTTTTTAATTGATAAATAAATTGTTTTTATGTAGTTAATGAAATTTTTGGCCTTCGATGCTAGAGCTGCTGGAGCTGGGTTTAATTAAAATAATTTTTAAATTTGTTTATAAAATTTTATTTTTGATAAAAACGAACTATGAAATTTTAAAATATTTTGAATTTGCGACAATTTGTAAGACGACTAATAATTCATATTTTAATTTATATATCACATATCCTACCAGAGCACGTGACGTCAAGAGAAACCACATCTTCGTGTGGGATATGGAATATTCGTTGGGAAGATGAAAAATATTTTTCCCACTTTAAAAAATCTGATCGTAACCGCAGTCAGTGGCGGACAATATTGCGCCAGGCCCTTCAAGGTCTATAGTTGCCACAAAGTAACTAAGTACATAATTTTTTTTTTTTTTTTTTTGTATCGAGTACGAAAAAAAATTTAGAAAGTAAGCAGAAAGCTAGTTTAGAAAAAGCGTGTGTATCAACCGGTAAGTAGAGGAGGACTACGAAATTTATTACAAAATAAATTGAAAATGCTTTGGAAAATTTTGCTAATATTTAAGTTAAAACTTTGAAGTGGACAGTGGAAATCTGAATTTTTCATAAGTTATAGAAAAATTTACAAATTTTTTTTTAATATAAAATTCTATACACAATAGTCCTTTCAACATCTCATCAATTTATTTTTTAGATATTTAGATATATCATACAAGTAAAGCCCTATTATCTGATGTGGGTCTATTATTTTGTTTTGGTATTTTATTTTATTCCAATTACAAAATAACTACTTTTTGTAACTACTACTAGGTCGAAAAATCTATAAAACATTTTGTTTTCATTGGCAATCGAATTCTTGAACTGGTAAAATTCGATTAAAATATAGGTGCTCTATTTACTCTACCATCTGGAGTGTTGACAATGAAACATCAAAAGATAAGGTAATAATGAATAATGCTGAAGTTTAATATTAATTCAAATACAAAAGATAATTATGCGAAAGTATTCAAATATACTACGATACTGATCATTTTCTCACTTAGGTACCGCATAAAGATTTATAATTACACACTGGGTGGCGCAGTATAGGTAGAGCACCTGTATTTCAACCGAAAGGTCCAAGATTCGATTCCGATGAAGCACAAAAAATGTTTTATGGGTTTGGTCCGATACTGTTTGCTATTGGGATAAAATAAATGACAAAAACTTGAATTTTCTTCGGCTGAAAATGTTTATACGCTGATACACTATAGATACGTTATGGATTTTTAAAATGGATTTTTAGTAGACCGTAATAAATTGAGCAAAATTTAATCACAATTTCAAAAGACAAATCCGTTGAATGGTCTGCACAATCTCCAGTGTTAAGTGGAAAAACTTCAAAGATAATGTAATCAAAGATCGACTTGGAATTACTTCTTATGCTGCTGCAAAAAACCACATTATCAAAAATGTATTGGAGTTGCGTTTTAGCTTCGCTATGATAAAGATTGTGTATTATCCAAACTTGGAGGGAAAACGAGTGTATGGGTAAAAGTGGAACGACATTGATGGTCTAACTATAGAAAGTTTTATTTGATTACTCATTTTAGCAGGTATGATCAAATTGCTTTTCAAACTTTCCCAAAACTTTGCAGCTGTTGAACTATGGATTTTTGTTATAGGTATATATAAATCAAGAAATGAATCTATTATGAATTTATGAAATAATAAATTTTGTCAACCAATATTTCGTGCAGTAATGTCGTCTAAGTTTTTCTTAAAGATTAATTGGGTAATTCAATTAGACCACAGACATGATCGAGCACAACGCTGAGGTAAGAACGAACTTGCTTCAATTAAAGATCTATGGGATAATTGGGGAAACAATGCTCTATATTTATGTACTCTTTATGAAAATGTTACGGTTGATGAACTTATTGCTTTCCAGGGTCGAATTAACGACAGCTTCTGCAGAAACATCTGTTGAAAAGGTAAAAAACGAAAAATTTCATCGGGTGTTCATTGTCAAATTTGCATAAAAAAGGATAGAAATGCAAATTCGAAGTGCGCTAAATGTGTAAAAAAAAGTTGTGTGCAGAAAATCCATTTTTTTTTGTGCTCCGTGTCACAATAATCATAAATAGGAGCTTTGAAATAACCAATTACTGTCCAATAAATTTTATTTTTCTTTTTTTACTAATGAAATAGAGTGCAGAAATAAATGTTTTTTTCTTATAAAATATCTTCTCTAATTTACAGGAATGATATTTTCATATTGGGTAAAAATTCACCCGAGGAGCGTTTTTGTACCTTTTTTTGGAGGATAAAATGAGGGTTAAATAAAATGAATCTATTCTATTTAAGAAGGCTTAGTTTCTGTCAATAGAAGTAGTTTCCTACATTTAATAAGTAGATAAGCTAGTAATTTGATAAATAAATACTAGAAAAGAAAAACATTTTAGTAAAATACGTAGCAAAAATTTGCTGTACCGTACTTAATTTAAGCGCGAAAAGGTAATTCTACCTAAGCTATAACTGTCAAGAACATAAAAAAAAAACCCATGACATTTTGCTATTTGAGCACTATACCATACTTTATCTAAAGCTTTTGAAATACCTAAGACCAAAACAGCAGCCTCACTAGATTGGTATAAGCTGATATTTAATCTTTCGCAGAGACAAATCACCAGTTGAACGGTAGGCTCGGAAGCCATATTGTCGTATCATCATGAATAATACCATTGCTATTAAGATATTTCATCTTATTTTAATATTTGTTGTGCAAAATCCAAAATAAATGTGCTGCAGAAGCAAAAAATTATTAAAAATTTCAAATAGGTTCATTTCTGATCCAAGAAAAAAAAAACATGTATCAAAATACAATAATAAAATTAAAATTTTGAAGTTAAAAGCTCGCAAAGTACAAAGTAATAATTATTATTACTGTCTCTGTATTGATTTTATCAATAAAAGTTAATATCTTATTTTTGTTTTATTAATGCTCAATATTGAATTATGTTATAATAAGTGAATCTTGCTGGTACTGTTATTGTTTAATTTTTCTATTATCCTTCACTATTTACATTGAATTATATTTATTTTGAATATTTTGAATTTTAGTTTGCACTGATTCTATTTTATTAGATTATATTATACAATCTGTACGAGTAATTAGGCTCATTTGAGAATTCTTAAATAAATAAAAGTTTTCAATTTTCCTTTCATACCCATACAAGAAACATAAAACTACTGCTGTTATAGACCCCTCCTAAATAAATAGTACAGTTTGAAAACTTAAATAATTCTTTCTTATTGTTGTACCGACAACGGTTCATGTCATACATGGAACAAAGACATTATAATTTAAATAGAGTAAATTCGATTAAATTAAAATGTTGGCCCAAATCTTTTAACCTTTTAAGATTTTAAATATTTTAACACAAAGTTTGTCAGTACAATCTCGCAAGCAAATTTCTGTCAAAATCTCGTGAAGCAAAATGTAATAGCATTGTGCATAGTACAAAGAAAAAATATGTACCTATTATTGTATAAAGAACACTTTCTTTGATATATAAAATAAATTTATATAAATATAAATTTTTTAAAAACTTTACATCTTTTTACTTTTAATAAAAGGAACAAGCTCGATTTATTAATAGTATTCAATCTTGATACATAGATATTTTATATCACCATTGTATCTATAAATATTTTTATTATTTGTGTTAACTAACAAACAAATTTATTTTCAGGAATTGTTTCGTTCATCATAACACTACTACCACTCATCAGTAGGTATTTATAGTGTTAGACTACCTATACAACTTCCTGACTTTCATTTTGATTGACTTTATAACTTATTAGAAAATCTCTAGTACATCTGTGAGTTATAAAAATCGACCAAAATTTCATTGTAAAATGTACTTTTTATTAAATAAATTTGAATGTCGTATTACATAAAAAGGGAAATATAGAACATAGAATAAAATGGTAAGAGATAATTTGTATCGATCGTCTCCAACAGAATATTTCAATAAATAATTTCCATTTAAATTTAAAAAGCAAAAATAAAAAAAAAAATTACCTTGAATAAAAATCAGCAATAATATAAATTCCATCCAATTAGCCATATTTAATTTTGTTTTCATATACACTGGACTTTCTTTTTAATTTTTTTTTTTATTTCTTATTTTTTTTCTCTTTTTTTTGTAAATAAACTTTGAAGAAACAACTTGACAAATTAGAATGTCACAAAAGTAAAAGTTAAATATTAAATAAAAATAAATGTTCGTTTTCTTTTTTGGAAACTTTTTATAAAAATATTATATATATATATATAAATATGTATAGTGAATTAAAAAAACAACAATTTCAGTAATATTCCATTTAAATCTTATCACTATCACTTAATTTTTTGTTTTTACACCAACCAAACAGCACAGCACTCATACAAAAACAAAGTAGAATATTTTTTTTTATTATTTTCGGTTTTCTTCTTCTTTTTTTTTGTGGACTTTAAAAGGTATAATAGATTTTTTTTTTTGTTTATTTATTTTTACACAATTATTTAAAATAAATTCTATCTAATTTATCATTCATGTAAAATTGTATAATTAACAAATTAATTTTTGCTTCATTTTTCTTTTATTTATAATTTATTTTTTTGTTTTTCTTTTTTTGTTAATTTAAATGTTGGTTTGAAAATACGATGGAATTTTGTCACAAGGCAGAACAAAAAACAAAATAAAAGACGTTTTCTTTTATTATTTGGTATCCTTTTAGTCCTTTTTGGTTAGTATTATTCTTTCACTTTTAAAATTTTATATATTTTTTTTTTATTTGTGTTAAAAATTTATTTTAGAATTTTTCAACTTAGAAAAATAGGATTGAAAATTTGTATTTTTTTCGTAATGCTGTTTTTTGATATATTTTTTTTTTTTTTTGTTTTTACTGTGAATCCCAAAAATAGAGAAACAACAATTTTAAAAATGGCAGTTTTATTAATTTTTTTTTTTTGTTTTTTTTTTTGTATTTTGACTAGTCTAAAATTGTATATTTTTTCCAAAGTTTACTTTTTCCATATATCCTTTTTTAACACTTTTCTTCTTTTTTTATTATATTTTAACCGTATGATGAGATGACCGTTTTTTTTTACAAGCACAACTCTACAATTTTTCTTGTTTAACTTTTTTTTTCTGCTTTTCTTACTCTACTCTACTTTATAAATTATGTACTTTGTTATTCAAATTCAATTACTCGGAATAATAAATTACTCCTTTTTTGGTCAAAAGGATCCTTAATGAAAAGATGAACATTTTTTGTGAAATCATTATAGAAAAAAAAAAAAAAAAAAATATATAGAAATGAAACAGAAAAATTTAAAGAGCACAGTATAAGCGTATCATCATCACCATCATCATATCGATCATCATTGTCATCATTATCGTTTGTAGGTAGATGGTAGGAGTAAATAAAATAACAATGGCAGAAAATATTTTGTAATTTTTAGAATGAAATGGTCATACACGTTTTAAAAATAATCTCCTCTGCCAATGTTTGAAATTTTAATTTCTACTGAAATTTTTATTTTATTTTATTTTATTGTTTGTTTGTTTTTCTTCACTTTATTCTTAATTTATTTTTATCAGTTGATCATTAGAATGATGGTAAGAGTAAAGTAAAAAAGGACTTTAAATTTTTCTTTTGTATTAGAAAAAAAGTAAAAAAAATTTAAAATAAAAATTAAAAATTACAAAAAGATAACAAATAAAGAGTAAAAAAGTTAAAAGTCCACAATTTACGTAAGTTTCTTTCCTTCGAATTTCTTTGCCTTTTTTTTTTGTTAGAATTCGTTTCGTTTTTATTGTTATTTATTCTTACTTTTATAGTTGTTTTAGTCCTTTGACAAAGAATTTTTGTTTTTTTTTCTCCTGTCCTATATTCATTCAAATTTTCTTCAATTTATTTTCTTTGTTTTTTTTTTTTGTTTGTTTGTTTGTTTATTGTGCTTTACTTCCAATTCACAACACAAATTATTCAAGTCAATGATTCCTTATTTATCCATTCCATCAGCTAAATTAATAATAATAAAAAAGAGGAGCCAAAAACAAAAAAACTGTATATACGGTCCAGGAATTTACGGTAGGTTATTTTGAGCAATGAAAATCTGTAATGAGAGAGAATCAAAAAAGAAAAGATTTTAAATTAAAAATTATTTTTGTTTTGTTTATTTTTATTTATATTTTTTGTGTTTTTGTTTTGTTTTTAAATAACTAGATTTGTTTAATTTTGGAAAAATTAAAATTGAATTTAAATTAAATTAAAATATAAAAATTAAAAACCGGAATAGCTACTTTTGTATATATATATTTTTCTATAATTATTAATAAAAGAACATTGCTGTAATACCGAACAACAAGAAGAATTTGTGTTATTGAAAGAGAGGAGAACAATGGGATATTATGTTGACAAGAAATCATAATTAGTGTTTATTGGAGTATGCAGTGTGATAACGATACGGGGAGAATATATAAAAAGAATAATAAAATTGGGACTTATAGCACCTGAACATTTTATCCACCTAAATGGTTTTATCTAAAGCAATTTCCCAGTACTATTTCATTAAAGTAGACGGGCTACATGTACCAAAATCAAATTTGATCATATTGTATTGATATTAGCAGTTTAATATATGCCACATATATCCCTTTTAAGGATATGCTTGATTTTAGATATTATAGGTGGATAAACAATTAATTTAACCTTGTTACACCTTAGAGTGTTACCGTACCTAGTCGTAGGTGGTTAAGCTCTTTTTTAACCCGCAACAAATTTTCTTTTACAATTTAATAAAATTGAAAGAGAAATTTAACAATTAAAGCTATAAATTTTCACTGTGACCAAAAATTATTAGGAAAAAATTTGAGAAAAATTAAAAAAAAGGAAGGGAAAATCTTGTACGATGAGCCGATTGTACCTTGTTATTTTATTTTTAAGTTATTTTACCGTTTGTTAAGTTTATTTGACTGAATTTGACATTTCTCTTCTTGAGTGCTTTTAGTTTAAATTCAGCAATATATGTGAGCAGACGCGCTTTTTGTAGTATAAAGTAAATTTTTGTTTTAGTTTCAATTTGCAATTTTTCATAGTAAGTAATATTTTTTTGTATTTAAAGTTCAGAAAACATGAAATATAATATATTTTCTTAAAATTAATTAAATTTTGAAATGTTAAATAAATAAATTGTATTTTTTTTCAATTTTAAACATTTTTTGTCACTAGCTTCTACCTTGGATTGTGTAATGGATTGTACGTTGGATCGGTCCAAAGTACAATCATTAATTGTGATTTCCAAAATTAAAATAAAATTAAAACCTTTTCTAGAAATATGGCGCGAAGCTTGACCGGAAAAACACGAGTTCCTGTAAATAAAAATGATCTAGCTGCAGCTGTCAACGATATTATTGAAAACAAATTAACAATTGGATCTGTTGCAAAAAGTTATAACATTGCCAAAACAACTGTATTGCGACATTTGAAAATACATTTTTCATCTTGTAGTGCAATCTTTGAATTTCAAACAAAAATTGATCATTAAAACGTTTTTAGTGTCGAAGAAGAGTCTATGCTTTCAGATTATCTGCAAACTGCTGCCAAATTACATTATGGACTGTCCCGAAAGGAAACAATGCGATTAGCATACAAATTTGCTGAGAAGAATAAAAAAAAATTTCCACAAAACTTGAATATGAACACGAGTTCTGGTAAAGAACGGTTGGC
This sequence comes from Argyra leucocephala, assembly GCA_963942445.1. Lineage (NCBI taxonomy): Eukaryota > Metazoa > Arthropoda > Insecta > Diptera > Dolichopodidae > Argyra > Argyra leucocephala. Next base: position 74,262,317 of record OZ012680.1, read on the forward strand.
TGGTTTTTCAAACAGGATATTCTTCATTATCACTCCGAAAGCCAGAATCAACCAGTCTTGCAAAAGCACAAAGTTTTAACAAAACAACCGTGTCCCAATTTTTTGTAAATTTAAAGGAATGCATGACACGTTACAATTTTTCACCAGATAGAATTTATAATCTGGACGAAACCGGCAATTCAACTGTTCATACTCCACCGAAATTTTTAGCCACGAAGGGTGAAAAGCAAATTGTAAGCATAACGTCTGGAGAACGTCGTTCTAATATCACCATGGTATCCGCTGTAAATGCTATTAAAAATCACGTACCTCCTATGATAATATTTCTGCGTGTACATTTTAAGGAGAGCATGCTGAAAGGTTCACCAGTGAACTCAATCGGTGCTGCAACTCAATCTGGATGGATCAACGAGTATTTGTTTATTTATTATTTTAAACATTTTATTCATCACGTAAAACCAACACCTGAAGAAAAAGTTTTGTTAATAATAGACTATCACGACAGCCATATATCTATACCGATCATCGAAACAGTTGGAAAAAATGGAGTTGTACTTTTAACTTTGCCACTTCATACGTCCCATAAACTACAGCCGCTAGATCGTACTGTGTTTGGTCCATATAAACAATTTTATAATGCATCAGCAAATGATTGGATGCTCAGTCATCCGGGAAACCAAATATATAAATATGACGTAGCTGAAATAATTGGAAAGACATATCCAAGAGCTTTTACAACACAAAATATTGTAGGAAAAAACGAAAAACAAGAATACTAACAGACACTCGGGAAAAAGAGGAAATAGAGGAAAGGAAAAAAAATATTCTCGGATTATAACCAAAAAGATATAAAAGTGTCAAAAGACAAGTAATGGCAAAAGGAGATTCAGAATCTTCATCTGAAAAAGAAAATTTTTTGCCATTATACCAGTAGAAATTTTCTTCCAAGAAAGTCCAAAATAAAAGTAACCAATGAAACAGTTGATGAGAGAATATCAACAATCTGATTTTAGTGCAGACGGAAGCGATGCAAGTTTTTCAATTGATGGAATTATGAATGTTTGCTTTACAAAAAAATAATTTAATGTTGTATAAGTTATATGATAACGTGATATGAAATTCAATTTGTGTTATTATATTTTATCTTTTTGTTTTAATTTTTCATAGAAATATTTTATGTTTATAACGTAACAATAGTTCAAATAATTTATTTATTTTGATAGTAGGCCAAGGTACAATACCAAATTGTACCTTGGAGCATTTTGACTTCGGAAAGAAACTGATATATTTTGTCCTTTATGCAAACGATATTTCTTTTATTTTTTGTAAAGATTGTAGGTAATTCATCAAAAAAAAGAATTGTAAAACAGAATTGAAGTGCGATTAAAATTTTACCAGTTATTGCAATTTTATTGGAAAATGGACCGAGGTACAAGAACTTCCCTACATATTTTTTTTACAATGTTAATCAATCAACAAGAATTTAGTCTAGTTTTGTAAACTTTTTTTTTTGAATTTTTTAAATAAAATAGAAAATAATAAATAAAAGCTAAAAATCAAGAGCAAACAAAATCTGCCAAAAAGGTGTAAAGCAATAATTGTACTATTTCTAAAAAAAAAAAAAAAAAAAAAAACTATAGACCTTTGATGATTATTTTAGTCAAGGAAAAATCAATTAAATGACTGTCGGTGTTAAAAAATTATTTCTTGTTATCAACTTGATGGGGATTAGAATTGAGTGAAAGTTTAACTTTAAGCTGCAATCTAATTAAATAGTGAGCACATAGAGGTAATTCTTTTGTATAGGATTTATAAAACGACGGCTTTTAAAAGTTCTAAGATCGTCCTACCTCAGTAAACTCCATTGTACTACCCGGGAATAACAAATATATGAGGGTATATAAAAAACATATAACATAAATAAATCATATATAGATCACACAGTTAATCGATTACCATTGGAATCCATTCAGTAAAAACACTTTGCATAGATTGATTAATTCCGAGGTTTCGAATTCTACCTAACATTCACTTTCGAATTCTACCTAACATTCACGTGAAAATCAATCAAACTTGCTAAAATTACATTAGAAACGACTTATTCGATAATAAAATTTAACAAGTCGTTTCGATAATAAAAAAAAAATTTATATTATTACTAGCGGACCCGACAAACGTTGTATTGACCCTTAACCCTGAATTTTTGTTGCAAAAAAAATCTGATTAATATTGTTGTACGTTAAAGGTCTTAAAGTGTACTCGTGCACTTCTGTGTTCTTCACTCTCTCTTGCATATAAGTTTTGCATTCTTGTTCTTGCTGCTTCTGTTTTTTGCTCTTCTTGCTATGATGTTAAATTAGTTCGACATCTCCTTTGATTTGTACTTCGTCGAGTATACTGACTTAAACGTGTAACTTGTGGCATTTTGTAAGTTTTCTTGTCCATAAATTAAATTATGTTGCTATTTTAAATTTAAATTTTTTATTTTTTTATTTGAAGTCTTCCGTATATACTCACACAATACACACTTTGATTTAATTTAAAAGTAAATTAAGTGTTCACAATTTTTTTTACTTTTTGGCTTTCAGTAAATACTCACAACATACTTAAAATTTAATATAAAAAAATACCAAAAATATCACTTTGTTTTAAATATCTCAAATTGTACGCCACGCCACCTATCGGGTTCAAATTTTCACAAAACATTTTATTTTATAAACAAAATATGTATTCCAAATTTCAGCTCATTTGGCCTATAAATACGATTTTTCAAAAGTACGTCACACCAGCGCCATCTATAGAAGAAAAAAATATCCTATATGTTAAGTTTTGGTATTAGTAACATATAGGTTGAAAATATGGTAATATTTGGTTCAGTAGCTTCCGAGATCTAGGGTTACAAATATATGCACCAACAATTTTATATATTAAGATTGATCGTTCGATAATTTATAAGACTTAATTTTTATCAACAACCACATCCATGCCCTGATTGAAAGTCGAACCCCGGTTCTTTTAATAGGTACAGTTAATCTATTTGCTTAGAGATATGTCTTGGAGTATTAAAGCACTATAAAAAAAATTATTGTTTTTATTTTACAATATTATCTTAATTCAAGTGGAATTAGAAAATATAAAAACTTACAAAAATATTGTTGCAAGAAATGCATTTTATTTCTGCATTAAGGAAGTTACTAGACCAGATTTGGATACTTGTTTGGATCATGTTCTTGCTAATAATCCAAAATTAAAACTATATATTTCACTTTTTCATAATGATATATCAGATCATTTGGGTATGATAATTGAATTAAATAATGTAATAAATACAAATAAAAAAAAATGAGCAAAATCAGGTGATAAAAAATTTAAACTATAATTTAATCAAAAATGAGTTGAATGGCGCTGTGATCAATGAAATTATTATGTTTTTTTTTTTTTTTTTATGATCTTGACAGTAACTTAGGTGAATCACCTTTTCGAGCTTAATTAAGTACGGTACTGCAATTTTACACTACAATATCTAAGCCTCCTTAAATAGAATAGTTTCATTTTATTTAATTTGTTACCAGATTAAATCATTTTTAGGCCATTTAGCAGACAAACTGACATCTACAATAAAAAATTCAATGAAAAGAGCTACCGTTGAAATAAAAATTACTGAAAAAAGTGGTAAATATGCAGTACCGTGAATAGATAAGGAATGTATTGACTTAATAGAAAGGAAAAATTATTGGTATAAGAAATTAGTGCAAAATAAAAATTCTGAGCATATTAAATCAAAATACAGTTTTGGCTAAATAAATTAACAACTTTAAAAAGAATAAAAAGAGAAAAATATAAAGATGATAAACAGTTTAAAAAAGCAGATGGTGATATAAAAAAGAATTGGAAATATATAAAGCAAATAATTAAAGGGCAAAATACGTACAAAAATGAGTTTCATTCTTACATATCAATGAATGTGGAAGATAAAGTAACAAAAATTGATAATTTTAATTTATTTTAGTGTAATGTTGCAGAACAAATGACAAAAGTTTTTGATAGGGTTTTTTTTTCAAAATCTAGAATCGAAAATCAATTCAAATTTCAATTAATAGATATAAGTAGTACTTTGAAATTAATAAATAAAATATTAAACTCTACTTCATAAGGAGCAGATGAAATTCCACCTAATTTAATCAAGTTCTGTATAAGGAGGAATTAGCTGAAAACATTAGGAATTTGATGAATCTATCACTTCATTCTGCCGAACTGCCTGAAATAATAAAAACAAGGAAAGTCATTCCTATTTATAAGAATTCAGGTGATACCGATGACATCAATAATTTTAGACCTATATCCATTTCATCAACATTTAGTAAAATCATTGAAACTTATGTTAATTCGTAACTTTTTAGTTATTTAGAAAAAGAAAAAATAGATAGTAGTAAACAATATGGTTTTAAAAGGAACTCTAGTACACAAGGAGCATTATTTGACATCATTTCTGAAATACAAACAGAACTTGATGATAAAAAGAATGTGAGTGCAGTATTTTTGGATTTGCAAAAAGCCTTTTATTCAGTTGACAGAACTATACCATTGATAATACTTTTTGAATAGTGGATAGATGAATGAACACACATTAACTGTAAATACAAAAAAAAAAAACAAAATACCTATGTAATATTTAAAAATACAAGAAATCAAGATATCAATATTAGTGTGAACAATTACAAATTTGAAAAAGTTGATTCCTTCAAATATCTAGGAGTATTAATTAGCAGTAATTTAAATTGGAATTTACAAATAAATGATCAATTAAAAAAACAAGAAGAATATAGCAGGTATTTTCAAATTAATTAGCAAAATTGTACCACAAAATATGAAAAGATCACTTTATTATAGCATGTTCCATTATAGTACTATTACATATGCAATACAGATCTGGGGAAATTCTTTCATTAAAGATTTGAGTTCAATACAGAAAATACAAAACAAAGCCATAAAAAATTTGTTTGGATATCACCAAAGAACTTCAACTAAATCAATTCACAAGTCACGTTAATATATTGCCACTATTACTTTATATTAAATACAAATTAACAACTCAAATTCGTATGATGTTGACGGAGAATACTAATACAAATACAATATTCTCATTTAATAGAGAATAATCACAGTTACAATACAAGATGTGCTTCAGATATTAGAATAATGTCATCAAAAATCAGATTTAATGGGCTTGATGTGTATACTGGGGTATAGAATATAGGATATAGAAATTATAATGATTTACCAAATGAAAATCAAAATAATAGATTAGACATATTTAAGAAAAATTAAATGAATTCTATTTAAATAAAATTTAAGAATCAATGTAGTTAATAAGTATTTAAAATTATAGTGTTAATATTTGGGTTTTTTTTCTAGTGATAAGTTTTTTCAGTTTTTCTTCTTTCTTTTCTTTCAATTTTTTTTTCTTTATTATTGTTAATGGATATTGTTGTAAACCAATTGTAGTTAGCTTAAATTATTATATATTTAGTTATTAAGTTGATTTTTTTCTACTGGACTGAATTATTAAATTTGTTATCTTGTTTTTTTGTTTATATACACTCTGTACGAACGAATGAGCTCTTTGAGAAATAAATGAATAACTAAATAAAAAAATATAAAAAAAAAGGTGGAAAAAGTTGACGGTTTTAATTAATCTATCGATTGTTTTGTATTTCATTGCTGATAAGTTTTAGCATTTTATATAACTGGCACTAAGCACTACTGGTTTACCCTATCTGACTATCCAGATTGTATTATTTTTGTAATTAAATGGCAATAAATGACCAAAGTGATGACCATTGATATTAAGAGAAGTAAGTGCAAATTAACAAATAGCTCTTGTTATATTATCGATAGTTGACAATTGCCCTCAACCCGTCAGTTAGGTAAATTTATTTATGTATTTATTTATTTATATTTGCATTTTTTACAATTAAAATTCTAATAAATTACTTTTTATTAAGCTCTAGCTGCTTGAACTATCGGCTTAGACACATTAATTTCTTGAACAGTTCTGAAGAAGACATTGCTCTTGCTTGCTTATATATTTGTTGAACGTTGTTTTTCAAATCCGATTTTGTTTAATCCTCTGGCAGCCGAAATTAAATTTAAAAATAAACACCCTTGTATTTTAGGACAATATTTTTTCTTAAAAACAGTCTAAGGAACCATTATAAAGTTTTTTCAGGTCGGACTGGGTCATCCTGTATTATATCAAAATATGTGAAACTCAAATCATAGAATAAGAAATATTTTATTTTATAGTTTATTAATTACATTGTCATCCACACAATCTCACTTTATAATTTATGAAAACAGAATATTATACAGACTCTACCATTCCTTTGAAACTATCTAAAACTAAATATTTTACAAACAAAAAAAAACTAATATTAAATAATGTTTGTAAGCACCCGTATAAAATTTTAATGTTGAAAGCGTAATTTAGTTTTTAAAAAAATTTAAACTTCACATTCATATACTCAACATTACATTTTAAAAGAAAAAAATTTTTAGTTCAGAGTAAAAACAAAAACTATTTTCAACTATTTTGTAGAACGTGTAACTTCAAATTATTAAACTGAATTTTCGAAACATAAAAATATAGTTATGTAGAAAACTAAAAAAAAAAAAAAGTTTTTTTTTCTGTTAAATTTAACATCAGAATAAAGTTTTAAATTACGAAATACATACGAGTATATGAAAAAATAAAAATAAAAACAAAAAAAAAAGTTTTTATATTAAAGCGAATATTCATTATTGTGTTCTAACTATTCGTCGATGTTTTAATCATTTAAATTATTGTTTTAAGAGTTCTAGACTTTATACAGTTGCAATGGATTCGTATGGAGCTCAATGGAGTCATTTTTGTTTTTTTGTTATGCTTTTTATACTTTTTTTTTTAAATTATTAAAAATTGTTAATAATTCAAAATTTTATATAAAACACAATCTATTTAGTTTTTAATTAATTTTATATATTATATTATTATATCTAGCTATATATACTGTATTTTATAGATGTTATAAAAATTAGGTCAAAATTTCACAAATTATTTCTTGTTTATGGTTTCGATAATAATATTCCAATTCCATGGTATTTCGTTATTATTTTTTAGAACATTTTAAATTAGGTTAATATTTTTTTTTTTAAATTTAAATAACTGTTATTTATTTAATTTAAATGTTGACGAAATTTATTTAATACTTAATAATTGGTATTTATAAAATCAAATTCGTAGGTCGGCAACAACTTACGAAGCTAGTCATAGACGAGCAGAGGAGGGAAAATGTATTTTTTATGTATAAGCTTCACATTTGATTCACTGAAGTAATTCCAAAATTTTCTGATGAGAAAAAGTAGTGTAAAACTTATAACTTAATTTTATTTAAAAATATTTAATTAAATTTAATGTTTATTTCTTTTTCACAATTAAAATTTGTTGATACTTTTCCCAATGCGATTATTTGAAATCTGTAAATCGGCATTTGGTTTTTTGATTATCTCCCCACGATGGCAAACTGTTGAATCTGTACAAAATCAGCGAATTTGAGTTGACATAATAGTTTTACATATTTATCTAAGTTCTTTACTATGACAAAGTCCCGAATCTTTATTTTATCTCGATGTAATTGCTTATTGTAATTTGTTGAAAGTACATAATTATCTAACATTTATCACCCAAATCGAGCATTACAAAAAAGAGGACAATTTTTTTTTGGGAGGAGGTGTGTCCAATATTTTTTAAACTGAACAGAAAAGTTGACTTATTTTCAAGCTCAGAAAAAATATTAAATATTTATTAAAATAAAAAACAAACAAAAATAAAATTCAAAATATAAAACTAAACATAACAACATAATAATACATTGCACAAAACTCATTAGTTATTTTTAAGGACTACTTATATTTTTTAGGAAAAATTAAATTATATATTTTTTCTTTATTTTTTGGTATGATTTTTAATCTAGATTCTAAATTCTTCAATAGTTTTTGAAGATTTGTAATACCATCTCTAAAAAAGAACATAAACAAACTACATTTAATCTTAATTTTTTTTTATATAAGTCACAGAAAATATTACCTATTTTTCGAATTTTTCATTTGATGAAATTTTTCTTAAAATATTTGGTTTTTTTAATAAATAATCATAAAATTGTGAACAAGAATATTCTTTAAAGTTGAATTTGCATGAAATAATACTTTTGATGGTTTCAACATTCAACCTATTTCTTTCATTAGTCCATTGCCTTACGATTAAAGAAAAAATTCTCTCAAAATTTGCATTGTGAGCTGGAATTGCAAAAAAAAATGCTGCTATTACAAGAAGTTCACTATGCATTTCAATATCGTAATGTTTTTAAAATATCTTAGCCATTTTTCGTGAAGTGGTAGATTTGAGATTTTCTTCTCAACCAATATTTTCTTTTGCAAACTTTTGAAAATTGCAAAATTGATCAAACAACTTTGTTTCATTGAAATTTGCTTTTTTGTGCAGTAAATACTCCAGAGATTTTTCTAGCTCCTACCATTTCGGGATGTTTTTAAAATCCATCCATTTAAAACATTCAAATTCACGTAGCTGCTCTGACCACTCAATCAAGTATTCTAAGCACGTGGTATATACGTATAATAAATTTTTTATAGTTTCATAGCTTCAACTTCATGTTCTTTGCCATTTTCAACACATTTTTTAAAAATTTGAATTACTTTTAATGGAAGGAAATTCTCTCTTATTTTGCATTTAAGTATTTCTTTAACAGTATCTAACTGTTCTAACATTTCCACAACTGAAATCTTTTCTTTTTCTATTGCATTTATTTTTTCGTTATAAATTTACATCAGTGAGTGTAAAAACCACAAATATGCTTCATTAATATCATTTTCAAAAAAAATCTTGATGGTTACTAGTGGACTGTCAAGAGACATAAAATAAGATTGTAATCCTTCAAATATTTCCAATATCCGTTGGACGCATGGAAATAACGAAAGCCATCGAGTTTTCGAATGACTGAGCAATTTTTTATAATTGATACCCACAAACTCACAAAACAAAGGTTTTTCAGATCGTATAGCAAAGTTGGAAAAATGATTGTATATCTTCATGATTAGGCTGTCCAAATCTATTGGCAGACTGTCAAACCCAAATTGTATGTCATTATGAAGTATATGTGCAGGGCATCCAATTCCTATTAAATCAGGTAGACCATTTGTTTTTAATTTGAAAAATACATTATTTCTACCTGCACGTTGTTTTCCTCCGAAATTCGTATTGCAGTTATCACCAGAAACTGCTATATATTTAGTTGATATAACTAGCATGTTTATTTAAAACTGATGATAAAAATTCAAAAATTGTATTGGAGGTTTCATCCTTTAGTAATAATATTTAGATATATATTAGATATTTATACCTGATTCTTTTTTAAAATATTGTAATAATGCGGGGAATATTTTCTGATTGCCGTGGTTACTAGCATCCGTTAAAATTAATACAAAGTTCGTGTTTTCAATATCTTCAAAAACATTGTTTAATGACAACGGAGCCAACACATTAACGACTATTGATTCAGTTTTAGTCCGCGTACAAGAAATTCGTTTGAATCTAGAATCAGGTAAAATATGTTTTAAAAATTTATGGCTATAGTCTGTCGATCGAAAGCTGAAATGATGTGTAACAGTGTGATATGCTAAAACACCCTTAGCTGCAGAAACTTGGTTGTCCCATTTGGTGTATTTCTCAACAAAATAATCCGATAATTTATTTGACGAATTTGTACCTCTAACTGCTTTACTGTGTTTTTCAGTTCGCAAATGTTGCTCCAAATCTGATTTTCCCTTGTTTGCTATAGAAAAAGTTACTCTACAAACACTGCAGAATCCGAAATGAGGAGTGTTATTTTATTTTTGTGTGAACATAGGATATTTTATTTTTAATTTGTCGTTAAAAATAAATTTTCGCTTCGGCATATTGGACGTAAAGTCTACAATTTTTTAAGCAATTAACATAAATAATACAGAATAATTTTTGTGTTTTTTAAATTATTATTTAATACTCACTTTTTGGCAGTTAAATTTAGAATTATAAAATTTTTCATCTGCGCTGCAAAACGAAGTCAACTAAATTGTGAACTTGAAATGTCAAAACCAACAAATTGCCCTACAACCTAATATCGATTACTACATAGATTTCTATCGCTTACTACAAATTAAGAGACATCTACTTTTAGTTTAAACTTAAACCAATTGGGAAAAAATTATTTACATGCCATCTAATGGGAAATTTAAGAATTTCTAAAAAAGAGGACAAATGCCTTAATTTTAAAAAAAGATACCGGACACATTTTTTTGCATTGAAAAGAGGACGTCTGGTTACACTAACCAGAATGAAAAAAATTTGTTACAGCATGAAAAAATGTCCCTTTAAAAATTGTGATTTTTAAAGAATAATGGACGTTATAAAAATAGATGTTGTAGGTGTTCTTTCGATATTCAGTTTACAAAATTTAATTGTGATCGAGTTAAATTTAAATGTCAAGTAAAAATTTATAAATTTAAAAAATTTCAGAGAAATTTATTCCGACTAGAGACCCCCATTTTTTAATTATAATTCAAGTTAAAACTATCAACCAGTAAACAGTCATGTTTTAATAATAACCTACGGTTTTATTATTTTATTTTCTCTCAATTTTGGTGAATATAATTTTTATTGTATAAACGTATAATTTTGAGGTGAATTGTTGACAACTAACTCTATTATAATATATGATTAAGAATTTTAGAAATTTTTATTTATAAAGTTTACCAAATTCAGGTAACGAAAAGATTATTATTAATTAAAAATCCAAATCCGTGTAAGGTTGTAATGTAAGGCTATAATAAAGTATGTAACATATGTACTGTAATGCTAATGTTGCACATTCCTAAAAAATCAAGGTTAGCAAATCAGATGGCATAAATATTTTATAGTAATCTGATACTACAATTTATTTATGTGAACTAATTTTTAGAATATTCACACAATTATGAAAAGTAACAAATCTAATGAGTAAGCATAATTTTAGCATTTAGTATAGGTAGTTTAAGAAATATAAGAATAATAAGGAGTCAGTCAATAGACGACAACCGAAGTAAATATGAGTTCAATTATTTTTGATACATATACTGCAGTACAATGAAAAACAAAAAACAGCTAAATTGTCAGATAAAAAAAAATACCAACTTGACATTCACAGAAAAAGAAAAGAAGGCTGCTCGTAATTTAAAAAATATTCGAAATGGAATGGCTCCAAAATATAATACATTTTTGTCGTGTGAATTTCATTTACAAGCCGTTTTGAGTACCTCTAAGGGAGCTACCAGACCACAGGAAGCGAGAAGTATATAATTTAACAATATGTTTCAGTAGAATGCTTTATCTGGGATAAGACCGAAGGAAAAAGAGGAAGCATTGAAATTTCTACTAACATATGTAAATATATTATGCATTATCCTGAAGTAGAAACTGTATTTATGATGTCTGATAATTGTGGAGAGCAACAAAAAAAAACAAAATTTGTGTGTATGCGTTTGGAATTAGTTAAGAGACACCCACGTTATGTTAAAATAATAAATCACATGTATTTTGAATCAGGACATAGCTTGATGAAAAACGATTCAATAGATCAAAAAAAATTTATGACGACAAAATGACTTCCGATGTATACTTCAGAATAATGGATTCAGCAAATAAGAAATGCACGGAAAACTCCATCTCCGTATAGTGTTTCTTCGCTAACACACACACACAGATTGTATAGACTAACTATGTAATAATATATGACTCAGAGACTTAAAAATCGGGTTATCACAATAAGCCCATTTGTGGCTGCGCTGATATAGGGACTGGATCCCTCTCGGAATAAATTAAATCTAAATCTAAAATCTAATCTATTTATAATTCAGAGAAAGTTTTTTTATATGAGACGAAATTAACACATTCCTTTTCAAAAATATTGTTTGGTTTCAGTATTCGAAGGTCACCCCCGGATAAATTGAATATAAAAACTGATTAGGAGCAAGTTTTTAAACAATACAGTTTAAAGCAAAGGAGAGATCACCCTTCGAACTTACAACAAATACGAGCCTATTCGACAAGATTTTCAATATCTAATGCTAAAAAAAAATAGGATTCAAAAAAACTGTGCGATGAATTGCAAACTCACCACATCAAACTAATGAAACTGCAATTTCTTTGCTCTAAAACATAACATTTTTTAGTCTTTTAACAATGGTACAATAACTAAAATCAATACAGTGAACGAATAAGCTTACGTCTTCACTCTGAAAATTAGTGTTAGTAGGTAGAAATATTTTTTTCCTTAATATCCATATTGTCAGTACCATATTGTTATCTATTGCTAGTTATTTATCTATTTCCAGTAACATCAATACTAAGCAATTTAAAACAGATTATTATTGTTTTTTTTTTTTGTAAAAATGGTCCATATGCCGAAGATAGCGGGGTTCTAATATTCGCAACAGAACTTATTTATGCCGTAACTATAAAAAAATTTAAATTAAATTAAATTAAAACAGATTGGAATTTAATTAAAAAATAAAATTAATTAAATTATTAATATTAATTCCACAGATTTTTTCAAATCCTTTCTTGCATAATTTTAATTTTTATTATTTGAATTTTTATTTTTATATTTTGGAAATTAATTAATTAGGTATCAGTCTACATCAATAGTTTTTTAAAGATTTTAATCCATTTTTAAAAATTAAGCTAAAAAAATTAGATGAAATTAATTAGAATTTTAATTGTTATTAAAAAATATTAATTAATAATTATTATAGAATATTAATTTTTTATTTAAATTCTCTAACAGAGTTTAACAGAGGTGTATGAAACAGCAGAAATTCTGCAACTAATGAAAATAGGGCCTAAATTCTAAAAATTTACATAATAAAACAACTTTACTCTAAAACAAAGTGCAGAAATTTAACATTTATTTACTAAATTTTATGGTTTATATTATTTTTGAGCAATTGTTTCTTCCTTCTGTCTATGGCAGTGTTTTGATTAGAATGTAGCTATAACTATTTAATATTTTTGTTGATATCTTTAGCTGGCCTTTAAAACTTGTTGATTACTTTTTTACATTTTTAAATCACGGTGCATTTCTCGCTATCGTTCTATTTTTTTTTGTTTGTGGTCTATGTATATTAAATCAATGTTAGCATTGCTTGAGGTACATTAAACTTATACTCTGTACATCTTAATGGACTTTGTAGAGCAGTAATTGGGTATTTATTATTAATTTCGATTTAGCCCTCAAAATCTATGGCATTTTTCTGAATTTCAACCTTATTTCATTACATTTCTGGAATATGTGGCTATTCCATGTAAAATTATTGCCAATGTGCGTACCCAGTTTGTTTGGAGTTGTAATTGTTTATTATTTAAATAGTTTAGGGATGTCGATATCGATTTTGGTTTGTGTAGTGTTTTCTTGATTAATATTGATATTTCATATTTTGAACAAATCTATCATTTTATCCATTGTTTTTCATTTCATAGCTTTTATAGCTGTTTCTAGCACTGATGCGGATAGCATAAAAACAATCATCATAGAAATGCATAAAAGAATCATCTGCGAATTGTTGATAGTAATGTTTTTTTTGTTTTTGTAATATCAGCTGGAATATAGAGGTAAGATCCTATCTTCTGTATACAAATACAAACGGGGTCCGTGTGGAGGTTTTCCTTTTATTTTACACATATTAGACTTAAGTAATTACTTAAGTAATTTTATTTTGTATAATTATATAAAATCGCTCTGGTAAAGAGTTTCTAAATTTATACAATAGATCTTGATAGTGAACTTCATCGAACTAAAAAAATATTGTCACAAAAATACGTCGAACAAAAAATGGTTTTTGAAATAATATCCAAGGCAAAAATTTTGACACTATTCAAATTTTAGGAGATTCTTTTAATCTAGATATTGGTCAGAGTCAGAAGGTATTTTGGTAGTCAAGAGATACATTCAGTTGCTTTTTCCGGAAACTTCATCATCATTCTACCTTCCAGTAAATCATATCTGATTAATTGTTTAAGTTTTATTCTCTTTTTGCTGCAAACTGTCGGATGAGAATTGTTTTTAATATTAATTGTTAAAAACTAAGTAGATTAGATTTTGTTTTAAATAAGGTACGGTCCTGGAATTTATTAATAAAGTAAAAAAAAAATGTTGTACATATATTTTGAATTTAATTTTCTGCTATATTAGGTAAATAATTAAATATATAAAATATATTTACTAAAATCAAGGACTAATTCATCTAATAACCTACATATGGAATAACTAAAACATCGTATCGGGTAGCGAAATGAACATTAAAAGAAAGATTTCAAAAATGATATTATCATGATTTCAGCCTAGAATATTATTACATAGCTATGAGATTTTCAAAAAATGTAAATACTTTTACAATATCATCAAGCAATTCATTATGATAGAAAAGTAGTTTGTAGGAAGTACGTCAACATTTATTTGTTTTATTCAAATCTGTGTCGTTCATATTTCAATAATCACCTCAATTGTAATAAAAATAGAAATCAGAATCAGAAATAGGTCCATAGCCATATTTAAAAAAATTCATTCTGTCAGGTCCAGTCATAACTAAAAAAACTTAAAAATAACAAAATGTATTAACGTTGTGTTTGAAATAATTTTCTAAAATTTAAGTCGGACAAAATTTAGTGAATTCTATATATTCAATGTAATTGCAAAAATAAAAAATTGTGATGATAATAATTAAATTTATCATTATCGTCATCATTATCATCATTATCATAATAGTTAATGTGCTGTAGCTTGTTATCTCTGCAAATTCCTCAAAATCTGAAAAAAGTTAACAAAGACGAGGTCATGGTCTCTTTTGACGTAAAAACCCTTTCTACGAGTATCCCAGTCAAAGAACCCATTACTATGGTGGAAAAATGGTTACTTAAACAGGAAACTAGAGGACACAGTGGAGGACACAGTGGAGGACAAAAGTAAGACAGTACGTAAAGCTGATAAGACTTTGCATGGAAGAAAATTATTTCACCTTTAGAGGGGATTTCTACAGGCAATCGAAGGGGGCTCCAATGGGAAACCCCTCTCTCCATTCATCAATGAAATTTTCATGGCCAAATTGAAGTCATATTCAGCAGCAGAAGAAAGGTTACCAAGATTTTCGAAAAGATACCTAGCTGAAATTTTTGCTGTAATAAGGGAAAGGGACTTAGAATCAACACTAATTACTCTTAATGGACTTCACAGCAATATACACTTCACTCTGGAGATAGAAAAAGAAGGTCAACTACCGTTCTTAGATTTACTTTAGAAGTAGAGATCTACGGGAAGCCTACGGATACTGACAGGGTCATTCCGAATACCTCCAACCGCTCCTATTAACATAAGATGGCATCTTTTAACCATATGATCCATTGAATTTACACTCCCCTTATCCCAAAAAGGTTAAATAAAAGAGACAAAACACATATTTGAAATTGCTAGATTAGACGGGAAGCTAGAAAAAACCATCACCGACTTACTCAGTAAACGGAAAAGCTCACTTATCTGCTCACAGATCAACAACCTAATAGAAGCATTGGGTTTAGCGATATTTGTCTCCCACTCAGAGCGAAATTAAAAAAACACGCGTGACATTATCGTATACAGCAGCAAAACTAACCAACTCAAGTTTATTCTTTGATCAACTAAAGACCCAATCGAAGAAATGGAAAAATCATGTTAGTAATCAGTGTAAGATCACTTGCAGTCATTGCAACAAAGCTTATATTGGATAAACTAAGAGAAACATGCAAACACGACTCAATGAACACCTGAAAGAAGCAGAACTGGCTAAAAAGAAGAATTCAGCAGAATTCAGATCCAAAGTAGCAGAACACATCATCTTAGAAAATCACAGTATTTCGAAAGAAGACATAATGAGGGGAAATTACATTAGAGATTCTAGGAACCTATAAAACCACTTCTACCTGTCACTCTAACGTCGGAAATATTATTTCAAATACCAAGAATGAAGTAATTAATAATATTATTACTCAACCCTCTACCTGTGCTATTTCTTTGGATAATAAATAACCATCCCGCTGCGAAAAACGTCAAATTGCCACCTGTGCAATAAAAATGAATAAGACGATTTTAGATTTCTTTCTTCAGTCGAGTACAAAACACTGAAGAAGTCTGCAAGTAGTAGACGATATACGCCTATCTGTGTGATTATGAAAAAAAGTATTTAAGCCATATATTGTTTTAAGCCATACTATTATATAGTTAATCCTACAGATGATATCAAATTGATTAATATATTTGTTTATAGAGTATGGATGGCATATGATGGTGACATCATTAGGCATTAGCTAGATAAAAAACAAAATCCCTATTGATGTCTACACAATCATACATAAAGCATTTTTATTATAATTGTTTTGCTTTATTTATTTTATTGTACTTATGACCCTACCATATAGTCGTATGGTCTAATAGTTTACATTAACACTTTAATTAGACATCATTATAATTAAAATAATTAAGAACAATATGTTTCGTTCTCCCGAAAACTAAATTATTCACGTTTTCTATACAATTATGATATTGACCCCGGCTGAACTTACAACAATTAACTGCACTCCACTATTATTTTCGATCAATTTTTCTTTGTTGTGATTCAGGAATCGATTTTTAAAAATCTAATAAATTTATTTCTAATATGATCATATTCCAATATTCTCACATTTCATTATTTCAAATTTAGAGAAATTATATTTGAATTACTTCACCCTGTATATATCAATATGGCGCAATGAATTTAATAACAACATGAATCCATGATATTTCGTGCTCAATTAAGTCAATATTTTTGTTTTTTTTTTTTTGTTACAATTTATGTACTCGAATATACTCGTATTATATACACACAGTACACCTATCCACCTACAATAATCCTCTAATATTGAATTTATTTTAACAGTACTATAATAAATATTATTTATTTATATAAAAATATACAGTTGTTTTTTTCTATATTTAGCTATAATTGAAAAATTTATCAATTTAACACGAATTTAAAAAGTTGCATTCTCGTATTCAATATCACGAATTTTTAGAATTTTAGCAACAATGTTAGAATATAAATTTGAAATTTAAAAAAAAAAATAAATAAAATAAAATCAATGTTTTAATTATATCTCAAATTACTAAATTATGATATAAAAATCATTGTAAATGTGTTAAACATTGCAAAATATTCAACAATGAAAAAAAAAAAACAAATTTAATAAATTATGATATTAATATTGAATATAGTTTGGAATAAGCTGAATTTATTGAAAAGAGAAATAAAAAATGAAATAAAATTTAAATTTACATTTTTGCGTAAACTGTTGTTCATTTAATTTTAAAATTAAACATTTAAGTGAGCAATTTATTAGTTAGAGTAAAACAATATTATAACCTGGGTCACTGATCGATCACTACTGTTTAGTTATAAGTATGCATGTATTAGTATTGTGTTGGTTTTGTTTGTTTAATAATTACTGTTATTTTAAACAGTATAAATACAAGTAGTATTATTTTTAGAATGATAGAACTTTAAATTGAAATAATACACATTTAAATTAAAATTAAAGCTAAATTTTTTTTAGTTGAAAGATCATTTGATGACATTTAGATTTTAAAAATAATTTTTCGCATATATCCACCACAACTACCTCTGATGACGAACCGCATTCGATCAGATTCATTTTGAGCTAACTTTTTAAATCAGTGTTTATTTCATCAATTGTTTCTGGTTTATTAACATAAACCAATGACTTCACATAACCATAAAGAAAATAATATAGTGGTGTTATGTGGCATGATTTTGAAGGCCAATTAATTGAACCATTTCTCAAAATAATGTTATCACCAAATCTTTCTTTCAATAAATCAATTGCTGCGATAGCAGTATTAAGTGTAGCACCATCTTGTTGGAAGGAAAATACTTTCGGTATAATACCATTCACATTTTGAAACAAAATATCATCGATTTGTAACGAGATAGGTTTTAAAGAAATATGGACCAATTGTAGATAATAGACAAATTTAGATCTCCATCAACACTACGTCCTACAGCACCGATATTTTCTTCTGTACGTACAGTTTTTTGTCTTGTTGTTTTTATTGCATCGAGTGGAGAATAGATGTACTAAATCTGTCAATAGTTTGACGAATAATCTGCTCTGATAGACGATTATGTAAACCATAAATTTTCCCATGGATGTGGTTACAGGATAGTAATTTCTAAAAATGTGCTAAACTGTTAATAATATACATAAATAAAATAGATAAATAAAATAGAATAAATCTGTACTGAAACACAAAATTAAGTTCTCTATAAATTTGGCGATTAAAACAGTGATATTGAAAAAAACAAATACAACAAATTTTAACAATTTGTGAACGTTTTTGTGACGTGAGTTTTTCCACGATAATTTGTCAATAATTATTGAAATGGATTAAAAAAATGTCGCTTCAATCTTAATTTAAATGTGTTTTATTTCAATTTAAAATTCTATCAACCTAAAACATATAAACCCATTATACCGGGTGTATAAGGCATGCGTATCAGCTTTTTAAGAGAGGAATTATTTTAAAATTAACAAAAAAAATTATTAACTAGATCGAGGGCGTTCTAGCGATTGGTTATATTTTCAACTTCCGTGAAGGACAGCAAATCGGTTTTTTAAGACCAAAAAACGCCGAAATTGGCCTAAATAGAGATTTTCAAATGAGAAGGGGTACTTTTTTATTCAAATTCGGATTCTACGTCAAAAAGTAAGAAACTTTTGTAAAATAAATTTTTTTTTTTTATATTCTTAAGATTTTTTTTTTTTGTTTAAACTTATTTATTTATAAAAATAATGATCATTAATTTTAGTTTACCAAAGGAAAATATTGAGCATTTTTACTTTATTGTTATTAATTTTAAAGAAAAATACTAAGAAAACAAAAAAAAATCATATGACATAATTTTCTTATTTTTTTTCGTAGAATCTGAATTTTCTTTAAAAAGTACCCCTTTCCATTTGAAAATATCAATTTCAGCCAGTTTCGGCAATTTTTGGTCTTAAAAACCGATTTGCGGTCCTTTCCGGAAGTTGAATATACCACCAATCGATAGAGCACCCTCGATTTACTTCTTCCCTTCTTAAAAAGCTGATACGCATGCTCTGGAACACCCGGTATAATATCTATTAATATGAGTCCCAAGATATTAATTTGTAGTATGATTGTACTGTTCTAAGTGTACTGGAGGCAGTAACAACTTTCATAGTGTAAATTCATTTGATATAAAGAAAACAAAAATATCATTCATGACTACCGGTCGAATCAATGTTTCAAATATATTATTTTAATCGATTAATTATGATTTTTATATGCATAAAAGCATCTGTTTTCTGCTTACAATTTTTATTTTATGTAGTTTTGTTTATCACATAAAAATAATTCCGTGTTATTAAAACGTCATAAATCTTCTATTTCATAATGGCCAATATTTTTTTTTATACTTATACTTTCATTTCATTTCAAATACTATATGTCTTGTAACAGCCTTTACATAAAAATTATTAATCTAATATATGAGTTAAATGTATACAAAAATGTACAAAAAAGATCTATGTTAGTGTCAAAGGTTAAATTTGATAATACAGAAATTTAATCAAATAAAAAACAATTTATAATAACTTGTCCATAAAAACTGATTTTAAAGCATTCACTTATTTCCCACTTCATAACTTGAAAACAAAAAATCCTGCATTTACACTCAGCTTGAATAAATTTAGATTGTTTAGAAAAATTAAAAATTTTAAAATAAAAATTTTGCGTAATGAAAAAAATAATTTATGAGTAGTTTCGCAAAAAACAACAAGCATAAAAAAGAGAAGCAAAAAACCAAAACAAAAACGTAATATTTTAATTGCAATCAATATACATATGTGTACATCCAAATGCAAATTTTTTACACTAACTTAAAGTGATGAAGAATTGCTAATAAAGATCAAAATTCAAATTTTTATTTCCTTATTGAATTTAAATGTAAAAAAAATTCTTTGAAAATATAAAAACGAAAATAATTCCAACCTAAATTATTCAAAAAAATTCAATAATTGTTGGTCATTTATTTTGTTCAGTCATTAACACTCTGTTAGTCATTGGATCCACTTTAATATTGTATGTGTAGCAGTGTAAAAGTCGACTTTGAAAATTTCAATTAAATGTTAGAGTGTTCCAAATGAACGCATTTTTCAGTTGTTTTCTCTCAGTTGTTGAACGTTTCTTTTAAATTGTTTTTTGCTTTTATTTTTCAATTTGTTTTTTTCTAAAGTGATTTTTTAATTTTCGATTTTATATACAATACATTTCCAACCCTTTGTTCAAAAACAATAAGGAAGTATAATATTCGAAAATTAAATTTTTAAGGCGCCGACCGAAACCACGCCGACATTGTAATGAATACAATTTTTGATTAAACGAATAATATCGGTCTAATGATGAGGAAACTACCATAGAATATTGAATCGTTTTGTTGGTCATTAAAAACAACATATTCTGTATACAACTAGTGTTGTAGTAGCCAACACGTGAAATTATTGCGTGTCGAATGAACTTTTTTTTTTTGTTTTTTTATTTTTTATTTTTTATTAATTTAGGAAGTCAAATATTTCAGATTTTTTATTTTAAATGGAAGTAAATATATAGTTAATAACAATTTTGACTAACAATAATATTTAGGCAGATTTAATTTTACGAAATGAACCGGATATTATATTTCCAAAGGCATTCTGAAAGTAAATTTAAAAAATTTCGTTCAAAAATCCTGATTCCAAATTTAAGCAATCTAAAATACGTTTTTTATAACAAAACTATTTGCTTTTATTTGCTATTTTGTTATACAATTTTAAGGGGTACCTACAGTACATTTGTCAAATTCCAGTGTGCACAAATGGACATTTAAACTTTGGACATTCGGTAAAAACTTATTTGGTAAGCCAATGTTTGGCTAAATGGACAGTTAGCAAACGGAAGGTTAGAAAATGGACATTTTACCATTTGGACATTTGTCAACTTTTATTTATGTAAATACAAATCAATCAGAATACCAAAAACAATCAGAATGCAAAAATCAAAATCTGACGATATAATATCTTTAACACGGGATATTCGAGGCCAGTCCAGAATTTTGATACGCTGAATTTTCAATTTTTTTTTGAAACTATTTTTGATAAATTTGTTTCTTATAAACGGATCTGAAGGCTTCAGTTCCGAATTCTGGAACACCAGACCTTCCGTCAGACGATAAAACCACATAAAGTTTAATTTTTTAGTACCTTTGTGTCTTAAAATATTAGGTTTAAATATCTCGTGGTTTATTCTGTAAATAAGGTAAATAAATTTGTCTCTGTAGACGTCACGTTAACCTAATATTTTGGAAATAAATCCCTGTTGATTTTGAATCCAACTCCAAAAGTTCTTGTAATTCAGATTCCCACAATATACCCACCTAGATCTCCAAGAAACATTTAATAGAGCAGTAATTATAAATAAGTAGATATTGAGTTATCGGGTGTTGTCCAGTTTTTTTGCTAAGTATTAATTTTATTAAGAGGGTTTTGCGAACTGTCCATTTGCTAAGTGTAATTTGCTAACATTTTGCCAACATCAGTTTTAAGTTTACATCACTTTGGAATTTTGATGTTTAAATCAAAGGAGAGCACGGAAAATTTTTTTTATTTGTATTTAAAATTATGCAAAAAAAAAGCAGGGACAGAGTAGAAAAGGACTTATCAAAGTGATATAATTTTTTTTTTTATGTAAAATTAATTTTTGAAGCAGAAATTTTTTATTGATAAAACTGAGAATTTTCTTCAAGAATGAAAATTAAAGGACAAAAATAATATTTTGCTATAAAAAAATGTAAATAGCTATGTTAAAAATCAAATGTACGTGACTTGTTGTTGCAAGAGTTTAAATTCACAAAATTGATGCAATCACTATTTGTTCTAATGATATTTCAATTTCAGCAATATTGCAGGTACGAGTAGCTAACTAAGTAAGCACACTTAGACTGAGGAGGTCCATTGCCACCACCACATCTGCGGGATATAGGTCAGAAATAATATTCTCTCATCGTCTACTATCTGCGGCCAACCTCTTCAATTATGACCCAGTTCTTTGTTGGATACTTGCTTCGGCTAAGACTGTTGTTCTCCTTTGTGACCAACGACCAATGTTCAGGATGCGCCGGGGGCAACAAAAATTAGTTATGTTTACAGGGCCAACATATGGGGCAACATAAATTGGTTATTAAAACATTATTTAAGTGCATAGAAATATGGTGTTTGCCTGCTATATTTTCGAGAGCATCCCGAAAGCAGTACGGATATTTTCTTTATCAATCTTATTTTTTAACTGAGTACATTATGATACAACCTCTCCATGGTGTTCTAGTTACGAAAATAAAATATCGATTATTGTAACGTAATAACTTAAATAATATAAAATGTGAACTTATAACATTTTCATTATTTTTTTTCTCAAAATGATTGTTTTAGTGAAACAACCTTTATTTTTAGGATAGAGATACAAAAAGAACTTGCGAAGTAGTTCGATTTCGATTCTAGTTTCCCATTGATTCTATAACATGTCCAAAAATATATTTTTTATATTGTTTCGGTATTTTCATTGTAAATCATTTGCTAATAATCTGATTGTCTCATCTTTGGAGGATACTATAGCATTTACGTAACGCCATTTAAAAAATCGAATTCAATATTGTACAAAAACTAAATCAGAACATTGACCATTATAATTTAATTTGGTGCAATGGCAGTTAATGTAATCAGTTATGTGATAAGCCTTTGTATTAATATTGAAGCACGTGGACCATTCCAACAATGTTTGACTTCTAATATAGAGATAAAAGTCAACTTGAGGTATTAGCAGTCCATTTTTTGCTGATGAAATTGTAAATTCTGACCTAATTTAAACTGCATACCACTAGGTAAATTACTAAATCATCACCGGCAGAAGAGTGAAAATGAGTTAAAATACTGGAACAACATTTCCAGAAAAAAAATATATTTGGAATCAAAATTTTGAAATCAACTATTTTAAAAACAGGCAACTACAATTACCCATATTCTTGAAGACTCATCTCGTGAATGATGAAAATTGACGCGCGCCCACATCTTAATAAATGTGTAGGTACTTCTGGAAAACTTGTGAAAATTTTTGTTATGGTGTGGTATATAGACGTGGACGCGGGTCAATTTTTCATCACTGACGCGTTGAGTCTTCGAGAATATGGGTGAATTTGATTAATTTAAGACCAAATAAAATAATAAAATAGCTTTTACGAAAGGTGAATGTTGAAATCATCCGCAAACAGTTGTCATTTACTTTCTTTTGGTAATAAGAACTTAGAAATTAAAAAATATGAATCGAAAACAAAATACTTCAAAATGTCTAGAGATGAAAGAATAAACAGTGGGCAAGTCTCGTAATAGGGTACTACTATTTCAAAGCAGTAGAAGAATTTAAACATATAATAAAAGTCGAGTTTCTTTTCACTAATCATTTGTATTTATTTTGCAAAAATCGATATTTCGGAAGCAACTTACTTCCTTCATCAGTGCTTTGCGACTTGTGCTTTGCGACTTGTGCTTCGCAAAGCACTGATGAAGGAAGTAAGTTGCTTCCGAAATATCGATATTTGCAAAATAAATACAAATGATTAGTGAAAGGAAACTCGACTTTTATTCCATAAATCTAAACATATCACTAAAAACAAATCTGATTATCAAAAACAATTAAACATATAAGTCTATGACTAAGTTATGATAATGGTATGCAATTCGATCAGTAATAACCTACGGAAGTGAAGCACACATAATCCACGGTTTGGGAGAAGGATTTCAAGAAAAATATTTTAATCAAAACGCTTTTGTAACAATATAAGCTATACAAGAAAACCCATTTGATATCATATTATATATAACCCAATCATATTATGAATCTATAATTACAATTGACAAGCATTTAAGGACCAGCGCAGTAGACATATTTTCATTTTATCTCGCTTCTCCATAATGAACTCTTAATATATAATAAGTAAGTTGTAAATAAAACAATAATGCGCACACAGTTGAAAATTTTTTAATCATATGGTTTTATGATTTACCAAATATGTATAATAATATAGATATAGATAAATTTGTTAAATCACTTATATTTAAATCGGCTGGATATTTAACTGGAATAAATAATAATACATTATATCTAAAAAGCATTTTTGACTGCAATCCACGACTAAATAGAGTAAGAGGGAGTCTGAAAGATCATAAAATGGTAATGTTTAAAATAACCAGCGTAAGCTACAAATAACCAACTAGGAGAGAGTGGGACAAGATCGAGTTGAATGAAGACGAATTACGAAGAAGTCTAACTACCACACTTGGATGTAACACTTAAGGATGATCATACGAAATATTACTTAAAATTATCAAAAACAGAAATTTAGTGGTTCCAATATTTTTTGAATTACATTACCCTTTATCTACATGCTTTTGAGTTAAATTTCGTCGTCTGTATATTCGTTTCCTCCATATGCCAAATGGTCGATTTGGAGTTAGAAGTCGTTTCTGGGGTTTTAAAGGGTGCTGCGTCCATTACACTTAGCCGTTTTCTCCTAGCTGTAGTATTTTCAGATGTATCCAAATGGATTTTTGCTCCATATCCAATTTCTTATCAAAATGTAAGAACTGTTTTGCCCTATACGACAATTTTTGGCAATTTTTATGTAACACAAAATAACGATTATCTCGAAACAACATATTGCCGTATAATATAATCCGCCATAAAATCCCTAAAAACAAAATCCAAATAACCAAAATCCAAGTGAAACAAAATCCCTAATGACCAAAATTCAAATCTGAAAAATCCAACCTTTTAAAATCAAAATGAATGAATGCCAAATAACAAAACTCCAAACATCTAAAATCCCTAAAAAACCTTTGTACAATCGCTAATATTCGCCATGTAAGAAATAAAAAGCAAATTTAGTAAAAAAAAAATTTATTAAATATAATAAAAATATAAATAATAAAATAATAATATAAAAAAAATTTTATTTTCAAAGTCGGGGACTGCTGCAGTACCTACTCTTCTCTGAATTTTTTCACATCTTATTATAAATTTTTTTTTCTTGAGTGGGACTTCGCTAGCTTTAAGTTTTCGACTTTATTCAAAGATATCTGCATTTCGTCGTTAAGATATGACATTATTTCATATAGCCCACAATTTTTTCTTCCAACTATTACTTTCAAACTATTATACCAACTCTTAATAGAATTTTGAGTTATAAGATAATTTTTATCAAGTGCATCTTCAATAGAACAAAACTGCGGATTGAATAAAGTTATTATTTTTTATATTTCCAATATATTTTTTTTGGAACCAAGATGCTAAACATTGCCAACCTTTATCCAATATTGATAATTTTAATCAAAAATAATCAAAAATTTGCTCAGCAGGTACATACGCTAAGCTTTTTAACATGCCCACATTAATACTAAAGTGTTCATCAGTTCCATATTTGTTAGCTAGACCTAGTTTTTGTACTTTATAATCTTTCATTACAGTGAGAGGAAAGAATGATTTTAATGCATAGCATGGAATGGCAATGGAATAGCAATTTAAAAATCGGAAATAACTGTTTCGGAGTTTAGAGTAATATTTCTATCACAATTTGCTTTACACATCTCATAGAAAACTTCTTCGTATGCTTCCTGTGTCTTCCGGCTCATTAGGCAAAAAATAAGTGGTATAACAGCTCCTTTAATTACTCCATGTATAGAAAGTAATTGTTTCATAATTGAAGGAACTGTATAGAATGTACCGTCTATTATCCAACATTTACAACTGCCCAAGAGCCTCAAAGATTCTGTAGTACCCATCAAAATTATTTTTTGACCATTACATTTTTTTTCTGATAGTACAAAAAATTCGTTCCTTGTCAACTTAATATTTTCCGGAATGTTAATATCTTCTAAACTTTTTGGTTCCTTCAAACTTCTACGACTTCGTTGAATTGTCTTTCGTAGTGCATCAGAAGATGGAAGATACGGGCGAATTTCGTATATTGTTTCACACGTAATGTCTTTTATTACCTGACATGGTTTAATACGTGCTACTCTAGATAAAGTTTTTGCTTTATTAATTGCTTTTGAAATTAATATTTTAGAAGTCATAGGATCATGGTATTGCGGAGATGGAATTATTTTAATGTTATGTTTTCCTTCACTTAAAATCGTTGTCATTCTAGCTTTGCATTTTAATTATTTTCGTTTTGAACAACTCCATCTATAAACATTATTTGTGTGTAAATCTAAATAATAATCGAATCCATTCACAAATAAGTTTTCTTTTCCTTTACTTGAAGTTACTGTAGGTATTTCCATTCTAAATCTGATATTTTTAAAAAACTTGAAGAAATTTCCATCAAGTAGTACCAAAAACCCGCCAAAAATTATTTTCAAAAATAACTCTTTTATAAAAAAAACGTTTTAATGAAAAACTGTTTTCTGCGTTTAGTTTAATTGACGAATGCATGCATAGCCTGTGTAAAAGTTTACATAAATATTATACATTGGCTAAGTATATACTTAGTCCATAAAACCTAAATATTTGTGTAATTTTAGTATTTGTACATAAATATTTATATTTAGATGTGCGTTCAGTAAGAAAATGAGTAAAAATCAAAAAATATTTCAAATTTATGTTTTAGGGATTATAGCTATTTGGATTTCATCCATTTGGATTCTTGGAATATGGATTTTAGATATTAGGGATTTTGTCCCATTTGAGTTTTGACTTTAGTGAATTTTAAAAAATTAGAGGTTTTGTCGTATTACCAAATATAATTCAAAAGACGATTTAACGAAATTCAATTCGACGCAAAGAGCATCAGTAAATTATGTTTTCAGACTTTTTAATATCAATGTATTATAGTTCGAACATAATTACCATACCTCAAGATAATTCTATTAACTTAATCTGGAACAGTAAAGTTTGAATTTTTAAATAGAAATAAATTAAGATTTTTGATTATATATCAGAAAGGACTTGAATATACTCGCTTATGTATTTAGTACAAAAAAACGAAACATCAGATAAGTAAAATTATTTATTACAAAAATTTTTATTCAATAAATATTTATTTTTTTTTATTTAAATAAATCTTAAACTTAAATTATATTTATATTATATATTTTATTTCTATTCGTGCCGGTATCCTTTTATAGTGCAAAAAAAGGAAACATTTACATTTATTTTCGATTTTCTTATTTTTATTTATTCACTTTATTCATTTTAATGACATGTACCCATAATTCTTTAACGAATATTAAATACTTTTTATAACTAATTCGTTCTCTATTAAATAATACATTTTCGTGAAATTATAAATAAATAATATATAAAAGTAGTCAGTTGTAGTAATAAAATAATGAAAACAATAACAAAAACAAAATTTCATTTTATATTTTAGCACTGTAATAATTCAAAATATCACAAAATGGGTGTATTAATAAAATGAACATAAATATCTGATAATATTAAATTAAAGTGTATAAGGAAATGTTTTACTATTTGTTATTAATACAGCTACTACTTCCACCTACTATTATACACCAAGTTATTTTATTTCATTTCTATTTAATATTTTATAATAAAAATGAAAAGAAAAAAACATGAATGAAAATATTTGGCTAGACATGAAAATTAGTTTTACATTTCTACTTAGTGATAAAAATCATTATTAACAAATTATATAAAAATTATTATTGGTAACTAAAAATATAAATAATTATTTTCTAGAGTTGATATTTATTATAATATTATCAATGATACATATTTTATATACATTTATATGTATTGGTGGTAATAAATAGAATTATAATAAAAATAAAAGTAAACATTAAAATTTATGATGTGTTTAGAAACGATGACAATAATTGTCACATTAAAATATGAAACAATGAAGTTTTTTATGTTATAACCTTACTTATTCTTTTAAACTGATTTCTTGTTTTGGAACACAAACAAAAACTATAATATAAGACAAGGTTAGTAAGTGTCTCCGAGTGAACAAAGTAATTACATGAACGCCTAAATACAATATATCTAACTAACATTAATTAATAATATCAAATAATTTTACAAAAGTTAACAGTTTGACATTTTCAATGTCGTCTTTACTAAAAAAATTAAATTGATATTTCGAAATAGATTCAGAAAAAAGGGTCATAAAATTTCGTAGAACAGTTTTGAAAAATTAAAACAATATTTTTTGATACTTCACAAGTATTCAATAGACTATGGCGCGAAGGTCTCATATACGTAAAATGCGCAAGGTTTTACCAGGAAATATTTGTAAGATCATAGAGTTTTATATTTCAAATGCAAGGTAGCACATGGAGAAGTAAGATCCAATTTATAAGCAATACTACCAAAGGTTCCTCAACGAAGCATTCTAGAACCTATCCTATACTTGTTATTTACCGCCGATGTCCCGATAACACCACAGGTCGAAAATGCAGTATTTGCAGATGATGTGGCTCTAATGGCTATAAGCTATTCACAAAGACAAGTAACAGAGCAACTTCAAAAAGAGCTGAATAAAGTAAACAAATGGACGCAAAACTGGAAAATAAAACGGAACTAGCAAAAATCGGTGCACATTACTTACGCATTAAGACGAAAAGCACCACAATATTGTATATCTATACTAATTTTGTTTTTGTCTGAAGTCAACAACAATAATAAATAATGAAAAAGCCCTATGAATAAAGAAAGAGAATTGATAGAATAACTCAATTTTTTAAATTTGTTATGGTGGTAGGTATAAACTGTAGGTAGCGTAGAAATCAAATGTGGCGTAGCGAAATAACTTCAAAACCAAAAACTAAATAACTTAAAATAAAAAAATTTTGTCGAAGTTATTAAAATATAAGATAAAACCGATTGCTTCCAAAAAGTGCATAAAAATTATTAGACCAAAAATTTTTAAACCAAGCCAAAGGAAATATTTGATGAATGGATAATTTTCTATTGTTCCGAAAGGTTGCTTCAAACAGATTTCAATTATCACATAGAATGTATGGAACAGGTAAATTTTAAAGTTTTCAAATGCCAATTAATGTATTATATACAGCAGTGGCAGCGATCACCGCCCGCCCTTTTTCAGCTAATTTTTTTAATTTTTTTATACTATATAATAATTAAGCTTGATTTGTATTTTCAGATTTTTCCCATTTTTTTAAAACTCTATTTTCATATATAAATGACAATATATCAATCCAGAACCAATAACAAATTATGCGAAACTACAATGCGAAATGCATTTAGAATAGTTTTCCCAATGTGCAAATTACTAGGGTGTTGGTTCGACTATACTCAAGCCGTTAGGCGCAATATAAAAACACAATTTCAATATTTAGCTAAATTTATACATAGTTCATTAGTTGCATTAACGATGTACATACTACATTTAGTTATCGAACTTATTTCATAATGACAAAACTTGAACAAATTAAACACGAAATAAATTCGACAAAAAACCAAAATTTTCAGTTGAAGTTATTTCATTTTTAATTTGTCGAAGTTATTTCCTTTGAAATTATTTCGCTACGCCGTCTGAAAAATGCAGTGAGAAAATTAAGACATTATGATGAGAGATGAGTTGTAATGTACATACTTTTTTTAAAATGCTCCCAAACTTTACTAGATTAACAATGACATTATATTAGTAGGCATATAAATTATATTCAGGTACCTAAAACGGCAACAGTAAAATATATTGAACTACACCTTGACTCGCGTCTTAAGTGGAAACATCACGTTAAGCAAAAAACATTGAAAATCAAACAGAAAATCTGAGATATGAACTGGCCAATAGGGAGACAATCTAAACTCAGCTTTATATACTTCAAGTTGAGAGTATATAAAAGTATAATCAAACCTATATGGACTTTACTGTACCATCTGTGGGGATGCACAAAAAATCTAATTAATTATACATGCGCTATCAAAATAAATTTATTAGAACTACCACGAATGCATATCGCTATGATTCAAACGAAGATATTCACAGAGATTTAAAATTAAAAAAATTAAATGACGTAATTAGTGACTGTGATGCCGTTAAACATGAAAATCGATTGACTAAATATTTCAACCTTAAGACGATTGAGCTATTAGACATTATCTTATGATATAAGAAAGCTGAAAAGGCTAAGATCACACGATCTAGTGTAATAGAACAGGGGAGCAGAAATACAAATTTTTGTAGTTCCACATAAGTCCTGCTTATGAGCTCCATTTCAAAAGTAATAATAATTTATTTAAGTAAAAAAATAAGATTGTACTATTTAAAAAAATAAAAAAATAAAACATTTTGAAAAATAGTTCTCTTTATAAGACTAATATTTTAGATTGAAAATAGTCAAAAATGACTGGGTGTGTTTTCATAATCATTGGTTATTCTGAATAGAATCATTTCTAAAATTAGATTTAAGTAGTTCTAATTATATTCCATTTTACATCAGAGCTGGGTAAAAATTTAGTTAATTTTTTATCATTTGCTAAGATTAAAAATTTTGTGGAGAGTTATTACTGTGGAGACTATTGAGGAGACTATGTGGAGACTATTTTTTTTTTAAAATACGTCAGGAAAAGTTTTTGAATTTTATCTAATCTTCTGTATTAAATTACGCAAATATTTTAAGTATTTATAACTGAATTACTTAAACACTTAAATAGAGTCAGGGCCAGCAATTTATAGAGCTTATATCGCTATAAACAAATTGCAAAAACTTTTGACAAAACTCTGTCGAATTGGTGGATTTTCTATAATTTGAATTTTATTTATAATTTAAATCTTCGTGCAAAATACGTGAAGCACAGGTTTATCTAAATATTTACGTATAGTGTAATTCTTATGCGACTTGATATCAGGCTGTATGTAAATTGTCAATTGGTAATGTGTTAATGCATGATTTAACTTTCACTACTCAAATATAAATATTAAAAATTAATAAAAAATATTTTAAATGCAAGTTTTAATTAATTTCATAAATTTTATGAAATTTTTAATTTGTAAATAATTTTTTTTTTTTTTTGTAATTAAATGAAATTTTATTTATTTATGTATTTAGTGTGTTTGATATGTACAATGGGAGGATGATAACTCTCCACAAAATGAATAATCTTAACAAGTGAATAACTATAGATAAAAAAGATAATGTACTAACTATTATGGTTATTTGTATATTTTTTTAATGTAGCATTCGTGTCTATTTATATGACTGATATTATTTGTGTTGACAACAAAATATTTTATTAAAGAATTAAAGTATATCCTTCGCTGACATTTTGGATAATAAGAGTTGTTGAAATGCATAAAAAATTGTAATTCAAAAGCGTGGGATTCCATTTCTCGTCTTTTATTCTTTTGAATTTTGAAATATCCTCTTTTACAAATAAAAATAACAGGGGTAATGAAAAATTGTTATATTCTACGAAATAAATTTAACTTAAGCTCAATGACTTCTTAATGAGTAAATGAAGAGGAGCACAAAGAGTTCTACATATGAGCAGATAACATATCATTACATACGTATCCCTAAAGCAGACATACGAAGTAGAAATCCCGACAAGAGAGACTTGGCGTCGTTCAGAAGAGCAGGTTAGGTCCTCAAACACTTCCAACATTTCCATTGACGGTCCCTTATGGGTCTGGGCATGGTAGCGGGGGTATTCTTTGAAAAAGAGCAACTTGAACTTCAATTTCTTCTTGGCAAACACTGAACCGTTTTAACTATAAACTGTCAGCCTATGCTATAAACGCAGCAGTGAATATAATAAAAGAACAAAGATGGTCTAACAAAATCATTAGAATAACAGTCAGGCTGCCTTAGAAGCTTTTAAAAGTAACCTCATAAAATCTAGATTGGTGGGAGAATGTCCGCAAGCCTTAAACCTCATATGGCTCCGAAATTAAGGATAGCAAATCATAGTGGGTTGACTGGAAATGGAAAGGCTGGCGAACTAGCCAAACTATCGGTGAGCAACATTTATGGACCAGAACCGGTAATTGGTATGTATCTATTGGTAATATTAAACTATCGATAGAAAACACCCTGAAGAGGGAAACGATCATTCTTTGGGAGCGTATTGAAGGTCACAGAGTCTACAAAATATATGCCCAAATATAAACACCAAAATAATAAACTTGCTGTTAACTCTCAATAGAGCAGACTGTTTTTTTTATGATCAGATGATGGGCATACTTACTGGTCATAACCATATGAATGAGCTGTAGACTAGATACCAAGATTTTTTAAAGCTGAGACTCAGGCTGCTGGAAACGCACTCCATAACCTCAAAAAAATTTTGCAGAATAAAACCCTCAAACCTATTGGCATTTATCAAAAGCGTTCGATTAAGAAAATGAAACAAAATGGGTAAATGAAGTCAAATATTTAAATTTATAATTTGATCAACGACTTTACACTTGATTCTGATTTGATCAAAGGTAAGCACATTTTGTTGCAATCACAAATAAAATAATAGATAAAACAATTAAAATCCAATACCAGATGATTTATAAATTTTTTTGTACACTCGTATAAAACTTTGTAAAAAAAAACGCCCTGATATTCAGAGTACTTTGCAGGTTGAACTCTCCATTGCATTATTAGTTCGTTTATTTGCAAAAATAAATTTTATACATAATTTATAATGACAGTGTCTTCTAATACTTAGAGTTTAGATTATAGTATATTAACAGCTACGATTTTTATTTTGAATTAAATTTTCTTGTTTTACTTACAATTTATTTTAATTCATGATACAAGGAAAAATGGTGAAAAATTAGAAAAACCTTGTGACTACTTGTATATTTATATTTTACTTAAAACTGACTCCATTGCAATTTAGTTTCTTTCGACTATTTTTGTTCTGGTTTTTAAATAGTATTTT
Organism: Argyra leucocephala; assembly: GCA_963942445.1. NCBI lineage: Eukaryota > Metazoa > Arthropoda > Insecta > Diptera > Dolichopodidae > Argyra > Argyra leucocephala. Next base: position 74,295,499 of record OZ012680.1, read on the forward strand.
TGTTTTTCTAACGATCTTCTTTGATTTATTTCCTACACAACATAAAATTAAATTATAACAATCAAAAATAATCCATCTATCAACATTGTTATATGTATAAGTGGGTCACGTTATTGAGTACCACAATTAAATAGCTTATATGCAGATGCACAACGATAAAAATACAAACCTAACTACATTTAACTCAAATAAAAAATATACCGACTAAACAATTTATTTCAATATTAAACAAAAATACAATTATCAGGGATGTACATACAACGTAAACAAGTTGATAAAAAGTAGTTACACCATACTAAGGGACTAAGTGAAATTTTAAATATTTTTTTACATAAATTAGTACATAAATTGAACTAAATTTGATAGTTATGGTTGTCGACACACTAAAAGCCAGAAAAGGACCAGATAAATAATCCAATTTAGATTTGAGTCAACATTCGGGAAAATTTTGCTGGTGTGTTACCGCACTAATCAATGTTTATTTTAGCCTTTTAAATCCAAATCTAAATCACGATATAGTGTGTATGACTAATCTAAATCTAAATATTATGAGTGAGTATAGTGTGAATAATTCTTTGTAAATTTTTATTGCCTTGAACCTGTTTCAAACTTTCCTACTACATGAACCACAGCAACATCTTTAGACTTACATGAAACAAATTGGATGATTTACAATACTTTTTGACTTGTTTTTATACAAACCATACATTAATAACATAAAATTCTATAAAAAATATAATATGTATCTATGGTTAATATATTTAACCGATAATTAAAATTTAAATAAAAGTATTGAATATACACCAGTCACTATTGGAAATTAGAATAAGACTGTTTTTTATATATAACAAAATAGACATTATTCGCGCTTGAACACATAAAAACTACAAAAAATTAACAATTCTTAAATACCTATGTATCGAACAATTATTAATTACTTAGTCGAACGGGGTTTTGAAATCTGATAAAATCTCATGGAGTAATATTCGGATAGAAGCTATATTCACGCCAAGGTTAAACACAATTACTTCTTAACCTAAATTATTACATTATTTAGTAACAACAAAATAACAAGTAATTACTTGTTATATTCTTCTTATGTTATTACTTAACTTATAACCACTTACTACTTAATAATATAGGAACATTTTTTATCGCAACAACTTTGCTTAGACCCTACTTATATTTATAAATAATATTCGACTATTTTCACATCATAGTATTCACACATACAAACAATATTATACTTACTTTATAGGCATTATATTACCTTATTAATTATATACCATATAAATTTTGCATCTGCATGTAAATTTCATTCAATGTACATAAAATTTTTATGCTGATTTGATAAATCATCTGCGTACTTAATAAATTACCATAGTTTAACATAAAATATGAATAAAAATACGAAATCTTTAAATTTTTAAAATTTAAATTGCACATTGTAATTATATATGAAATGAAATTAATAAGAAAAACAAAATAATCAAAAAAAAATTTAAATATTTATAATAATACATAGCTATATACGTACATGTATCCTTTATATCCTTTAAAAATTCATATTTTTAATTCTTGCAAAGTGAAAAATTTCAATATGGAAGTCACGCGATTTTTAATTAAAAAAAAAAATTAGAATTAAAAAAAAAAAATGTTTTTATCATAACTAATAAATATTTATTATTTTGTTTTAACCCACTATACTCAACGTACAAAAGTTCCAACACATTTAATTAAAGCTTTACATTAAACTATGGTGGACACATTGATATCGTAGAATTTTGATAAAGAGAAAAATTATATTAAATTTTATGTGGATAAAAGACTATTTAATAAATTATTTCATCAAATCTGTGCCTAAAATGTAAAACTGCTTAAATCGCAATAGGGAAAAAATTAGTTATTAGCGTCATCGTATTCCCAATTATGAATTTGCTTATTTGACAAAATCTTGCAGCATTTCAGTAATGCTTTTTTAATGCGAGATATCGCAGAAAGTGGAATGCTTAAGTTGGTGATGATATGGTTTTTATACTTTATATAAACGCTTAACTTATTATTAATACAATCAGATTAATATTTTGAGCATGCACATCAGATGTCTGTTGCTAGACAAAAGCTGTTTTCATGTCATTGTTAATATATCATCACCCAGTAGGGTTAGTAAAACACCTCGACCTTTAATTAGAAAAATGTTGAAATAAACTAAACCAGAAAAGTAAAAATTGGTACTTACGTAGGGATGGCAATCGGGATAATATTCGGTTTAAACTATCTGGATATTTTCTGATTTACGGATAATTCGAAATCCGGGTATTTTGAATCAATTACCCGGATATGTATTTGATTTTCGTGAAAGTATATTTTTATCATTTCAAAAATTTGAATTTTTATACCTTAATAATTAGAGTTGGTTGTGGCTCGTATTTCAAATATATAAACCTATTCAATTATTTTTTGGGATTAGACTTTAGTTTATTTTAAATCAAATTAAAGATATGTATGTATGTAGGTATGCATGAATATATTTAAAATTTTAAAAATTTATATATTAGTTTGTATTTTGAAGGGTTATAATAATGTCTTCAAAAAAATCGGAGATTTAGATTCGCTTTGAAAAATATAGTTCTGAAGAGGCGACATGTAGAAATGTGGTAATAATATCAAATGTAAAAAAATTTGCTTGAATTAATATCGATTAAAACAAACTTAAAAACTCAAATATTTTGAATTTTTTTCCTAAATTTCAGAATTGGCAAATATCCGGATATGTCATGTTTAAGCTATTTGATATCCGGATACCAGAAAGTCAGTCGGATAATTGACATCTCTATACCTACGTTAATAACTGTACATTAGTTAAAAATACTTCCAAAAGTTAGACCGAGCTAGTATGTATCAAGCTAAAAAGGCTCCTTTCATCAGATATCTTTGAAGAAAGAAAATTTCATTAGGGACTCTAAAGAGATAAAATATTTCAACCTAAGATAGTTCCAACGGTTTAGTTCGTTTAAGTCTTCTAACCAAGTTTTGAAAAAATTAACTTATAACTTTTAATATTATAGCCATTGCTAAAATAGTTTATCGTGAGTTAAGTCATTTCGTCATATATTTTAATAAAATAGTCTGTCTTATATCGGTATAAGGGTTTACACATTTTTTTTTTAATTATTACTTAATCAGTACTATATCAGCTATACGTATACATAAAAATTGTAACGGATAAATTGCATCGCTTATATTTTATTTTCTATATATAATTCGAAGTATATGTGTATTGCAATGTGAATAAAGAAGCGCTAGTAATTTTATAAAATAATCGTCAAGCTGTAGTTGAAATGAAGCTTTATTATGTTTTTTTCGTCTTATGAATTTTCTTTTAGCTCTCCATACATCAAAAAGCATTGTATTTATGTTTGTTTGTTTGTCACACACTTTTAAAGATATAATTCCACAATTATGTACAGTTATTCACGATCAGTGAACTACACGCGGTACTTTACAAAGCTATCAAGTGACAAGTTTGGGTAGCTGCCATACAACTCCTAGCACCTATCAGTATGCTTTCAAAAACAAAGGTGTTACAGACCTAAAAATTTACACTAAGATACTGTTTCACAAATAAAGAAATACGACTGTTACCGATACGACTGGTTCGGGTTGCTGCCGTATTCCTCCTAGCACCTTACAGGAATATTTCAGAAACCAATCGTGGTACTGACATGAACATTTATATATAGGTACTGTATGAAAATTAAACAAACATGTATTTTCCTGAAAAAGTATTTCCGAATTTTAAGAATCAGTTAATAAATTTTACATGGCTATGTGAATTAGCCCCAAAAAATGTGACAATTAGTTTTATTAATCAGAAAATACTGCAGAGCATTCCAGGGGGTCCATGTATAAAAATAAATGGATACAGTTAACAATGAAAATAAAGCTGTTAACTACCTAACAGGGTTTCTTTATTCGTTGATGGATTTGACGCGGTTTCCTCCTCAGCGATCGAAATTAACAGTTAACAGCTGGTTAATTTTATTACTGTAGTGTAAAAAATATATATTAGAATAATTTTGATAAACCAATTTTTTTCAATTGGATTCATAAATAAAGCTTCATTGAAACAAATTCTATACATTTTGTGTTCGACCTGGACAACGTCGGGCCACTTTGCTAGTTACTTATATTTACTACTGTTTTATAATTTTAAATTTATTAAATTATTTAGTTTTAAGGCTATAAAACTATTAACAGATAGCCGGAATGTTTCAGATATCCTAACTAACAAACAATTTCTTAAAATTTTTAAAAATTCAAGTAAATTTCTGGATGTTGTTAAATAATTAAACATTCTAATTTTTCTTTAAAATTTAACTATTTATTTTTTTATTAATTTATTATTTTTATAAATTTTCTATTTGATAGTGATTTTTAATCTTTTCATTAAAAATAATTTACAATATTTTTTCTCAACTTTAGAAAAACGTAAATTTAGTAAAAACTATAAAGAAAATACAAATTTTGTTTTTATAGTCGGGGCCTGATGCCACCAAACCCCCGCTATTCATTTAGGTTACGACAGGTAATTGCAGACGGCAAGAATTTAGTAAAAAATATATACAGGAAAAAACAATATAGAAATTATATCTCATATGACTAAAGTACTATGAATAAAGCTTCATTACAAAACCAAATAATTTTAAATTTTTATAAAAATTTAAATATGAAATTTTGACTATATGTAATTCTGTCCATATATTATTTACTTATTTCGCCTTAATTATAATATGTTTTTTTTTGTTTTACAGAGTTTAAATTTTAGTTAGAGCTTATACTATGTACCTACACATTTACACCTATGATTCTTTTTATTAGCATAATTGCGATACTTTTATTTTTTGCTTTTAATATTTAGTTTTAAAGAAAAAATGGCTAGACAAAACCTTCTTAAATTTATTTTTATATAAAACTTACTTAAATTTAACCTATAACTAACTAAAGTTATCCTAACTTAATCTAAAATCGTTGCAATGAGCGGATTTTCTGAATATTGACAACTCTCCAAAAAAAGCGGGTAGCATTATATCAATATGTTCGCATAGAGTATTTACATTTGCTAATTCGTGTAGTTTTGTTATAGAAAAATAAAAAGGTATAGAAAGTATCATTCTTTAGATTGCATTTTGCTTTCTTTGCAGTATTTCTAAATTTGTTTTGACGGCCTGTGTACAAACGGTGATCGCGCCGCGGAAAATTGCTTTAAAAAGAAGAAATTTCTACATGAAGATTAGACTTCCCGGTTTATTAATGGATATAACAGCCTAATGTAAAAGTCTATCTTGTTCATTGTTTTCATGATATGTGTTTTGAATAGCAATTTTTTATCTAAATAAATGCCGAGATAGGTAATAAATTCATTTTCCCAAACTATTTCAGAGTTTTCTCACTTTATATTTAGATTTCTGTTAGGCAGAAAACATGGTTTTCTTCTCGTGGTGAAGAAAATCGCTTTTGTTTTCTCACCGTTGATTTTGATTTTCCACTTGTAATAAAAGTATTGAATCTGAGAAAAACCATTTTCAAGATTAGTTATTATCTCGTTTGGACATATTGAAGTGGACTATAGAGCAGTATCATCTGCATAAAGCACTAATTCACAGTTTGGTGGCTTTGGTAAGTCTGAGATAAAAATATTTTATATCAAAAGTGATGAACCCTGTGGAACTCCTGCTTTAATTTCTTTACTGATTGATGCTTCAGGACCGATTTTGACGAAGAAATATCTACTTCTTAGGAAGCTTTCTATCATTTTTGTTAAGTAGATGGGAGTATTAAACGTAATAAGTTTGGGGATAAGGCCATTATGCTATACTGAGTCGAAAGCTTTTTCAATATCGAGCGTTAGCATACTTACTGAATGTTTATCGTGTAAGTTTTGTTTGATCTGTTTTTTAACTCTACAAACTTGATGAGAGGTTGAATGCTTGCTCCTGAAACCGAATTGCTCATTTGGTAGATCGTTAGCAATTATCTTAACAAATTTGTCGACCGTAGTTTTAATGAGTCTTTCAAATAGTTTTCCGGTTGTGCTTAAGAGACTAATTGGACGGTTGCTCTCAATCTTTCCGGGATCTTTTCCTTGTTTTGGGATGCAAGAAACTTAAGCAATTTTACATTTACTAGGAAAAAATCTAATTCCAAGCACTAATTAAAGATTTTACTTAAGATTTTACAACTTACCCTATATAGTTATAGGATAAGTTTTTAAGTACCATATTTGGTATTTTATCGTGTCTTGGGGATTTCTTTATTTTCAACTTTTTTTTTGTCCATATATAATATTTTCTTATGAAATTTTGTCCCATGTAATTTTGTCTTAAGTAATTTTGTCCCGACACCATTCTCTTTATGTATGGTATACGCTAAAAATAACTGAAAAGAGATTTTGCGTATACGATAAACAAGAACTCAACAGAAATTCCGCGTATACGACTAAAAATTATCTTTATTGTATGGTATACGATAAACAAGAAATTAAATATAGTTAATTGGATATTGACTAACATACAAATTTTTTGTTCATGGGCCAAAAACCAATGTTATGGCATATACGACAAATAAGGCTTAAACAAGTAGTTGCAATTTTGAATATACGACAAACTCGCAACTGATATCTTTGGAATGAGAATAGATAGTGAAATTCTAACTAAATCATGTTTTGTTTAGTATGAATCAAGTCCAAAACGAGATGTTTAAAAATATGGTATACGTTAAAATAAATTAAAAACGTAGATAATACTCTGCTTCTAATAAAAATTGAAAAATTAACAATCACTGATTGTTACAGTTAAACCCTAAACCTATAAATACTACGCATGAAGTTCTTATTTTTAAACTGCACGTAGTGATAATATTATTTAATAACTAAATTAATAGTTTTAAAAATTTTATGTCTTACAAAACTATGACAAATAAATCCCTATAAAAAAAAAATATTTTAAGTAAACGAGAATTGTATTAATTTATGAAAATAATTAAAATATTATATCAATTAATTGTATGATATGCAAATAGCTAGCACACTAAAAATATTTTAATGAAAAAAGAACACATTATGTATTGTCAATGTTTTCTGTAGCAAACGTTTTAAAAAAATTTAATAACTATTATACATTATAGCTGTCAAATAGAATTAGAAACGTACAGAAATTCTGACTCGATTTTATACGCAAAAAAAAAAATTTCTACCTGATCTCAACTTATTTCAATATTATTTTCCCATTATCAAAAACTTATATGCATATTGGGATTATTTTTTCTTTTAGGTTTTTTTTAAGTTTTATACCGATGACAACATAAATTAAATATTTAAAAACAAAATGTTTTTTTTTTATTTTTAATTTAATTTTAATTTTTTAAGCTAACCTTGAAAATTTCCCATTTTATAATTTAAATAATTTTGTGCACATAACCTCAAATAAACCTAAGCATTTTCATATCACAATATTTAATATTTGTTTGTATATATGTACGCTCATCATATTCCCAAACACAACGTTGGCAATAAAAAAAAAAAAAAAAAATATTTTATGCTCCTTAATTCATAAAACAAACGTTAAAATTAACTAATTTAAATATAATGTAAAAGGAAAAACCTAGACTACCTACTAACAGAACATATACATATTATTATATGCTAATTCGTATGCCTTGTTACCTTTCTAAACTCTTTTTAATTACTAATGAAAAACAAAAACAAAATAAAAAAATATAAAAAATATCAAAATCATAATTATAGTAATAACGGTAAAACTAAAATAGTTTTTCATGATTTTCACGTTCATCGCACGTACTTTTCGTTGTATCTACCTGTTTTATATTTTCGATTCAAACTTTATTTTGTTTTTCTCTTTTTTGTTCTCTCTATTTTACAATTTTACATTTTACGCACTTTATAGTTAGTTTCTGGAAAAAGAATTGATATTATTTAAACATAAAAAACAAATAACATCAACAAAAAAATAATAAAATAATATAAGTATACCCCGCCCATAATTTTTACAACCCCCTTTCGTAACCTACTAACTACAAGACATTTTGTACAAGTATGCGAACATAGTTATAATATTAAAGGTTGAATGTTGTAATTGAGTTTGCGTTTATCAAATCTAAAAGCCGGCAGGTAATTATGTTAAAGGAAATTTGTTTTTATTTCATTATTTTTTTTTCTATTTATTTTGTTTTTGTGTTGTTTTTGTAACATTGCGCTCTTTTAAATTATCAGAAGAGCCATAAACTAATAATTAATATCCCGTTAATTATAAAGAAAGTGAAAAATATTTTTTTTTTGTTTTGTTATTTTTTCTGTGTTACTTTTAATATTGTAATGGTGTTCTAGGACACGTTTCATGTACATTTTGTACACACACACACCTATAATAATGCCTCAAATTTTAGTACCTACGTATGATTTAAAATAAAAAAATTAAATCATAAAATTATGAACATTTTTTTGGAGTTGTATTATAAAATTTGATTGTCGCTTATAACAACAACAAAAAAAAAGAGAAAGTAATTTTTAACAATAATTGTTTTTTTTTTGTTTGTTTTGTTTTTATTGAATCTTTCTAATCTAGAAACTGACAATAAAATTAATTTTTTTTTTTATTTTATTTTTAAATTTACTTTATTAATATATTTTGCTTTTCTATATATTGCTTAACCTAATAAAGTCTAGGATTAAGTAACAATTTTTAATATATACTAACGGCCCATCTATGGAGCTCTCTAGTGTATTATATTACTTAGTTTATAACAATTTATATTGGTTTTTAAATCTTGTTATCTTTTGAATTTTCATTATATTTATAATTATAATTTTTTTTGTTAATTTTCATATTTGCAAAAAAATTTTCAAAAAACAAATTTTCATCATTTTTTTTTTCTCATATAATAAAATTAATTAACATTGTAGATTGATTAGATTCTTTGTGTCCTATTTTTTAAGTCTTATATGACTCCTGTTTGTTTGTATTCCCCTGTACCTCTGCACCAATGTTTGTCTTATATGACCAATATTTGAATACCATAAGTCCAAATCGGTATAATAATTGCTTTGTACAGAAGAATTAAGCTCAGTTTTGAGTAAATTACTTTGTTGCGATGTGTTTACTCCATGTCAATCTGCTATCTAAATGAAACTTATAGGTATTTAAACTCGTTGCTCTGAGCGATAGTATGTAAATGTTACTTGAATACATTCGTTAATTTTGATTTTTCAATAATCTAGCCAATTTTCAACCAGTTTTAGGTGATCCTGTAGATTTTTGGTAGCTGAATGGTTAGTTAGTTTGCTGTGTCATCAGCGAATGTAGGTGTTAAGATTTGACTGCTGAGTAGCATGTCAGATGTATGCAGGAAAGATTGGGCCCAACACATTACCTTGGGGAACACCAGCTTGGATATTTTGTGTACGTCACGTAAAGCTTTTATACGTAATTTTAAGCTTCCTGTTAGATAAGTATAGTTTTCTAGAAATTGTCAGGACAATGATTTTATCTTGAAAATTAAGTCCTCATGCCATACCGATCGTCTATGTCTATGAAAATGGCTGAACTGTATTGTTTTTCTTCAAATGCTTTCCTTATGTAAGTTACTATTCGGTGAAATTGTTCTGTGGTACTATGTTTCCCTCTAAAGCCAAATTGGTGTTGTGATATCAGTTGTTTTTCCAGAAGTATTGGCATTAATTTTAATGGCAGTAGTTTATCTAACAGCTTAAAAAGAATTGGTAATAAAGTTATTGGCCTGTACGATGTCACTTTTTTTTTTTTTATGATCTTGACAGTAGCTTAGGTAGAATCACCTTTTCGTGCTTAATTAAGTATGGTAATGCAATTTTACACTACAATATCTACAATATTTTGAGTATTTATTTAACAAATTACTGGTTTTACTCATTAAATGTGGAAAACTGCTGATATTGGCAGGAACTAAACCTTCTTAAATAGAATAGTTTAATTATATTTAATTCATTATCAGATTATACTCTCAATTATTTTTTATCATTTATTTTATCCCAATGACAAAGGGTACTAGAACAGGTCGAAAAACCAATGAAGCATTTTTTTTTGCTTCATCGGGAATTGAACCCGAGACCATTCGGTTGAAAGGCAGGCGCTCTACCTACTGCGCCATCCAACATAATGTTGTATTTTCCCGGTTTGAGAATCATTATGATATGTGACAACTTCCAATATTTTGGAAAGTATCCTACGCGAAGAATCGCATTAAATAAGCATATGCATCAGGTGTGATACTGCAATACAAGGTGTTTCAACAATCATCCTTCCTGTTATTTGATCGTAGCCTGGTGCTTTTTTAATACAAACAATAGTTTTAACAATAAATGAAATGCAAAACATGCGTATTGATACGCATTAATACAAAGTATTATGATTTGAAACGTAAATTAAAAACTTTGTCAAAATAGTAAAGTATAAAAAAAATACGCTTTTGTGTTTTATGCGATGTATCAATACCGCTTTCAAACTATTTTAATGTTTTCTAGAAGTTGACGTTTAACTTAAAATTTTTGCGACGAATAATCGAATAATCGACTGCTATACTAACAAGCTGACTCCTATTGTTCGTCAGCTAGTCCAATTTATGGTTACAATGTCGTCCTTTCAATTCTTCTTTCGGTAATTAATTTGAACATTTTTTATTTCTGATTCTACATTATATATAATTAAAATAATTTGTTCTTTATTATGTAGTAGGTCCCTATCATTTTCCATACGAACTATATCAACTAATTCAATGTAATAGGAAAAACTTGGCCTACAGTTTTATCTGCAAGTCCGCTCACAAAAATAAAATAAATAAATAAATGAAAAACATCGATATTCTCAATTACAAATTACAAAGAATGGAAATGGACATTACTAAGTATGTTTAATGTAGCTAACTGGCTGTTAACATATTACCTTACTAGAGACCTGCGGAACCTTCGCGCCTTCTACATCGTGATGCCGACAAAGCACCTGCTATAGTAAGGCTAATCAGACCTATTTGATTTTTTTTACATATTTTTGACACCCAAATTTGGCTGACGGCAGGAAAAACAAATTACTGTTAAACTATTTTGTAAAATCCGGACTAACTAATTTTATTTCATACATACTTAATATAAGAAAGCCATCGTACTCAAATCTCTCGATTAGTAGGTATATGTGATATTGAATGAATTGGTTGGTATATTATATACATATATATATATAATTTGTATGCTTGGATTTATTCTAAACGATTTCGTATTTTGTTGAAATAATTGAGAAGAAAATAATAATTTAAAATTACTTTTTTTTATTAAAAAAATATTTTTTCTGATTTATAGGAATTAATATTATAAATTTTATAATATAATAACAAAAAAAAATATTGTTTTAATAAAGAAAAAAAAATTTGACTCAACAGAGAATTGAACTTACACAAAATTTGCGATATTAAAATTACGCTTTAACAAACTGAGCTAACAACCGATTAAATTTATATCATCAAAATGCAAACATAAAATAAAAATTTATTTTGATCCACACAAAATGCAATGAAATATAGTGAGTATCTATACCCAAATGGGATATGTATAATACATACGGATACAATCAAAATATGTACTCGTTAAAAGGAGATTATATATATATATAAGATGAATACTCAGAGAATGGCGTATTCTACTCTAATATTATTATTGCGTGTGTGTAAACCAATACATGCAGGCTTTTTGAAAGCAATTTATATAAATAGTATTAGATAGATAAAAAAATTTAGTTTAGAGTAAATGAAAATATAAAAACTTCCTGATTGGTAATGAAATTGTTAAATGCTACCACAGTTACCAAGACTATCTTTGCGATAATCCATCAATTCAGTTTAAATTAAAAATTCATCCACCCTGATTATATAGGTATTATGATTCGTGAGCAATAATGCAATGAAAAAAGACCTACGGGTAGAAAAATGCTTAATGCATATCATTTATATAGGGTAATAAACCGGCTCGATAGAAAAATATTATGAGACTCAATAAAAATTTTAAACTAACCCACCTATTTAGCATAATTAGCCCTTTTGAAATAAAATTATACAAAAATAAAAAAAATTAGGACCTTTACGAGACGCAACTAAACCTGCTAAATAATTTTAAATTTTAAGAATATTAACCGTCACAAAAATAATATTTTAATATATATATGTGTTTCCAGCTAATAATCAGCAGGAAATTTAAAGAGGGCATTGGATTTCAGAAGAAGGGCATCTTCAAGTTTCGTTATCAAGAAACTACTTTGAATAAAATACTGTGGTACAAAAAAAAAACAAGATGATTAACGTTATAATCCGAGAAATCAAATTACTGGTAATCGTAAAAAAGCAGTCCACATTGAACTCTACATTGGCTACAAAAATACTACTGATTTTAAATTTCAATTTATTCAATTTAATCTAAGTCGAAGCAAATTGAGAACAAAGAATGTAACAGTATGTAAGGAGGTTGTTTCTTCTCTAATGGCACAATGAAATATTTTGAAGAAGCCTGGTGGTAACTGCTAATACAAAACTTGAATTACAACATAATGAGTATTTTAGGACGTATGTATAAATAATTGTTCCAACAATAATTAATATAATTAAATTTGTATTCATACTCAATTTGTTGATTTACGTATTATGCGTCAATTTTATAAATTATTGCCTTTAACTTAAATAAATTTAACTTGAACAAATTAAATTATTACATTATGACACTAAAAAAACAGGAAAACTGTGACTTATCCGGTCAATTAAATTTTTTATACTTTCCAACGTCATTCAATTACAGTAATTAAACTTTGCAAAAATTTATTAACCCTAAAATCACCCCATAATTAATTTATATTCCAGATTTTTAAATACCTAGTATTAATTATAGACAACCTAGAATTAACCCATATCAAGTAATTTTTTTCTATACTTACCTTAAATTTAATCTTAAGGAAACAAAATAAAATCTTTTAACACCAATAAATTACTTGATATCGTTTTTTGCATAATTTGCGTATTAAAAAAAATGCCAAAACTTTTAGGGAAATTTAATTTTTTTTTAAACAATTTCAAAATTAAATAATTTTTAAATCGGTCGTTATTGTTCATCTAAAAATATGGGCGTTATAATATTAATTATAATATTTTGAATATGATTTAAGTACTTTGTACATGTAAATCATCATCACTTGAATAATTATTCAAGTTACATTCATGCAACTAAAAAAATAATGAATTAAAAAAACAAAACAAAATCCCCACACTTGGTATAACAAGTAGTTAAATGCTAAAATATTTAAGTATATATACTAAAAATATTTCAAGGTATATTAAAATAATTATTAACAGTGCTATGTAACATACTATGTGTCTCGGTGCATTGTAAATTCATGAGCAAATTTTTCAGGTAAGTTCATACTGGCGATAGAACTATAAAAATTCTTGAAGGTGCGATTTTTTTTTGAGTATTTTTGGAAGAAAAGTGTTTTAGAAAGGGAATCTATTTTTAAATTTAGTCTGGGCTGAGGGAAATTGGAAAAGTCATTATTGCCTAAATATATAAAATAAATAATGCTTCTCATTTTTCTCAACTCATTTTTAATAAAATCTCTCTCAAATTTTGAGTACCTTCATTCAGTCGTCACACGAATTCAGATTGATAAGGACGCATTTCTATTATCAATAAAAAGTAATGTTTTTTAATTTATAAATATAATGTGGGATCCACTGAATCCAAAACGCTGTTACCGTAAATTATTTTATTTTTTTAATTTATTTGTTTTTTAGAATTGTAGTAAAAATGAATATAAGTAAAGCTGGACAAAGTACATTTACTGTGTATACGATGATGACGCGGAAGATATAATTATTGAATGGCTTCTGGAAAATTGTGAAATAGACAACGAAATTGAAAGTTTTAGAAATTCTAAATCTAGTACGCAACAAGATCAGCTTACATAGTCAGGATAAGAAGGACGGTGAAGATGACTTAGAAGATACTAGAAATTATTTTTATCGCAAAGATAAATTTAAGTGGCCCAAAAAAGAGCCAACCAGGAATGTTCGCAAATTATCTCATAACTTGTTGAGAATTCCTACTACAACGCGTGAAGGAAGAGATTTGGATCATAGCTCACTCGATATTTTGAGAAGTATTTTTAGTGCATAAATGGAAGAAATCATATTGAAATGAACCAATGAAAAACTTGACCGTTTACACTTAAAATACAAAGCAGAAGGAAGAACTGAATTCCGAAAATTAACATCACAGAAATTAAAATGTTTTTTCGGTTTACTGATTAACACGTCCGTGTTCAAGTCAAACCATGAATTATGTTTTATCTTTATTTTCCACTGATGGTACGGGCAAAGAGCTTTTAAATGTTATTATTAGCTTGACGATTGATACTTTTTTGGATCGAGAAGAGCAAAAAACGAACGAATTTGATAACGCCAAAAAAAAAATTGATTGTATTAGTTCCTTTGTAAATATTGAAATAATTTAAGTTAAGATATGAATTTTAAGAATTTTATATAATATTGTGAATTTTTTTTTTTAAATATTTTTTTTGCAAATTTTTATTCTTAATTTTTTTAATATTTAATTTGGACTGAAAATTTTTGAATGTATACTATAAGCGTTAACTTTTGTGTTTTTTAATGAAAAATTGAATTAAATTATGTTAAATAAATTAAATAAATGTATTATAAAATAAAAACTTTATAAAACATATTTCAATAGTATTATTAATGCAAATTAAAAATAGGGGTCCAATGGACAACGCTATTACCGCAGCAATATTCCACGACGCTATTAAAAGGGATAAACAAAGTTATGATTGATATTTATGAGCTGACTGTAATGCAAATTAAAAATAGGGGTCTAATGGACAACGCTATTACCGCAGCAATATTCCACGACGCTATTAAAGGGATAAACAAATATATGATTGATATTTATGAGCTTACTTAAAGTAATATGTAATAAATGTAGAATACATTTTCTTAGAAAAAATATGTATTACTATTTGCTTAAATAAAGTAGATGTATTACAAAATACATTGAAGTATGAATAATACCATATATAAATAAATTTGGCAAGATTTTAACTCATCAATAAATTAATTTCTAACCAAATTCTGTTTAGATTAACCCAGGAAGGTACACGAATAGATAAAACTTAAAGATAGGTACTTTTAATACTAGTTCATTACCATTGACTAGTAATTGAAAATGATGAAGAAATCAAATCGACAGGAAATCATGAGCAATAACAATATCTACACTCTAAAAAATTTTGTTGCAACCTAACCACCTACATTAATTGCAGTCAAATTCAACAGACCATAATTTTGTTAATTTTCACACTAAAAATGTGTAAAAATTTTACTATCTTAAATGTGTGAATTTCCCTACAAAAAGGTGTAATTTACTGTCACATTTTGAGTGATTTTCAACAAAAATGTGTGACTTCTCTACAAAAGAAGTATGATTTATAATCCCATTTTCAACTATTTCAACGTTGCTGTATTTCCCTGCAAAAAAAGTGTAATTCGAAAACAAATTCATTTTTTAATTATAATATATATTTTTCAGCTTAACAATAATAATTTTATTAGAGTATTTAATTTAAACAAAACAAGATAAATTACAAGTTAAATAAAATCTTAAAATAAAATAAAATCTTAAAATAGAACACAATTATTTAAAACTAACTTCACAAATATTACATTTATACATAATTTATTTTATAATTTTTATATTAAATAATAAATTTTTTACAAATGAACACTAATTAATTACTTAATTCAATATAATTTCAAAAATGCTTTCAATTAACTATTTCATAAACTTTGTAGAATTGTTGGTGATTTCAATTACATATTTCTTAAACTTAGCATCTTATTTAATAATAATTATAATAATAATTACATACAACCTCAATTAAGGTTTTTATTATATTTAGATATTACTACATTTATTAAATTCTAAATTATAAAGAATGATTTTAAATTTAATATTTTATTGAAAAATTATACTTTATTAAATACAATTATATTTTTTGTATCACACAAACAACTATATTTATATTACATATAATTAACAGCACGTTTGAAATTTGACTGACTTATGAACTATGAATGCTGACGGTTATTCAACGTAAAGTATCAACTATGGTATAGTGGACGACCTTGCCATATTTTCAGATCTATTTGATTACCATATTTTTGGACAATAATCAAAGTTTCAGTTTCCTTTCCAAAAATGCCACGTCCTTTAAGATTTTTACAGATTTTATAAACTTTTCTGAATTTATTATAAAAATTATATTATAATATATTTGAATTATATCCATTTATATATTACATACAAACGATATGGTAATACTAATAAAGTATTTACTACATTACTTTTGGGTATTTCCACGCATAATTTGACGTAATTCCAGCAAACAAAACGAAACATGTACAGTTCCAATAGATGACGTGCAATACAACATTAAATGTGTAAATACCAACAGCAAAATGTGGTATATTTCAATCGTGTAGTGCTAATTCACACATAAAATGTGTGATCAAAAGAATAATGTGAAATTACACATTTTTGTAGTTAAATAACACATTTTATATTGAAAATACATTATCGTCTAAATTAACTATAGTAAAGTGATTTCCCGCGTTTTTTTTAGTTATTTTTAAAAATACACTTCAAAAGCGTGCTTTCACTCGCTTGATCGGAATTCTCTACAAAAAACGCTGTAAAAAACTACATTGATTGTAGTTAAATCCACACCATGTTTTAGAGTGTAAAACAATTTAACTATATCAGTATTACTATACGTAAATAAAATCATACTAATGTATATGTATAAAATACAATCACAATTTAGTGCAAATTGTTATTCCAATAAGAAGAACCACATCGATTTCAAATATTCATTTATTATGTGTTCTTTAATAAAAATGGTTATTGGTAATATTCAAATGGTTATTGGTAATAGAAGTAGGTATTCTAAAATATATTATCTGAAAATCAAGAACAGAAGATTAGCTATCGTATGAAAGTTAAAAACTATAGGTGTACCCCCTCATAATGTACCCCCTCATAATGTACAACATTTTTTAAGCTCATTTCAAGCAATTACACCTCGGCTTTATAATTTACTATCTCCACCTATAACTAACAATTGTTATGGTTTCAATCATGATCTCAAAGTGAATGACTTAGTATGCATAGTTACGTAACTTTTTGTATTTAATTTAAATTTAATTGTTTTCTTTATAACATATTGATTTTTATTTTTGGTTATTTTTTAAAAGGTTTATAATCTCTTATTTTCGGTGTATATTCGTTATTATTTTTCTGTCTATTATTTTGGTCAAATTTGTAGCTACACTCGCTACTGCATGCTTTTTGCATAAAGTGTTTTTAACTTTTATTTTTATTGTTTGCTTAATTTAGTATACATATAATATCATATTGCCTTAATTTTGTACAACACTTTTCTTTTTTTCATTATTTTATAATTATTAATATTATATTTATAAGTTCTTAATTGATATCTTAATCTTTAATTTTATTCTTGAAAAAAATTCAATAAGTTTCTTTTTTTCTTTCTGTCTTTCTTATAATTATAATATTATAATAATAACTTTTTATTTATTCTCTTTTTAATTTTCCTTTAAATATCACTTTAATTATATTGAATATATTATGTATATTTTTTCAAATATATTAAAAATATCTTGTCTATAGTTCTTATATTATATATTAATTAAACAATGGAATAAAAATAAATATATGAAATATAAAAAGAAAATTAAAATAATCATGACAGCGTCACATTTGACGTTTTAACCAACAGTATTGAAATTGATTGGAATAATAATAAAATCAAATTTTGTAATAATATCTGATTCACAAGTCTAACTTTTTCCAATTTTAAACATCTTATGCTTGATAGAATAAGTCCATACCTCAAACTGAGAGTAAAAATATGAATTGATTATAATAGTCTGTTAAAAAAATTTTTATATACTGGGTGTCCAAAGCATGCGTATCATGGAAGAAACTTTTATTTTACGAAAAGGTGATTCTACGAAAGGAAGTTACTGTCAAGGGAATAAAAAAAAACAGATCGGCGAATTCTGAGCTTAAAAAACCCTTTTCCGGTTCTTCTCGAAAGTGTAAAATATCACCAATCGATAGAGCACCCTCGATTCAGTTAATAAATTTTCTTTTTACAAATTAAAATGGTAGACCCTAAAGTTTAATATGAATTTGTAGGAACGTTAACAATAGTGTTCCAACAAACAAATTATGTTTCAAATTTTAATATTTTAAGTAAAGATTTTCATAAATATCTATTTTATCATTTTTAACAGCAAAATTTCAAGGGAACAGTAAAATAAAAAAGTAGATTTTACATGAAATATTGGGTAGTTTTGGTGGATTTGGGCACCAAAAACAAAAACCATAATAAGTTTTACCACAAAAAAAAAAACTCCACAAAAAACTATCCTAGTTATTGATTTTATTCGTTTGATTTTATTATCTACGATACTGCAAGTTTTTACTATATATTTTTATTACAATGTTTATTTATTTATTTAGTTTAACAGTGCAGATCCTAATACAGATAAATCTGCAGGCCAACTTATAATAGGTCCTTTTCCTTTAAATGTGAACCTTGTTCTTGAATTATAGTAATTATTTGAAATATATTTTTGTATATTTTTTTTATTAGCTTTAATTATTATATCTGTTTTAATTATTATATTATAATATTAGAACCAATGTGGTTGTATTGAAAACTAAATTTTCAGTCATTTTCACCATGGTATTCTCATGGGATTATCATGGGGCTTAAACCCAGGTCTTCGATCTACACCCTTTACCACTCGACTACCGAGACCACAGCTACAATATTTATTTTCATATAATTAATTTTACCAAATTCCTGGCTTATCAACGGGAGCGTATCGAAGTCTCACCAGTCAAAACCCCAGCGAGGTTTCATTATTCTAAACCATTTAGGTAAAATATTTGGGTATATTCATTTAATTTTTTTCCAGAGTATTTACTTAAATCATTTTTATCCGTAGCCGCTTTTGGATACAAAAAAGAGAATATCTTTTTCCAGTATCAATCTTGCCACAATCACATGGATTTTGTATTTAAGCACTTTTTTGTGGATTTTTATTTCTGGATTTCGGTTTCTGGACTTGCTTACTAGCTCGAAATATAGAATTTTATATTGCTTTTTCATTTTACGAATCACTGTAACAAAAACCTTATTTTTAATATGGAAAAACAATTTTCTCAATATTAAAAGTTTGCTTTTTCTGAAGTGGTATGGACACGAAATAAAAAAGGTTCTAAAATACTTACATTAAAGATTGTAATTATAGTGCACTCTGTATATATATGTACGTGTATGTACAATTCAATATTAAGAAAAAAAGGTAAATACACCGGTTATTAAAATTTATAATGTTTGAATTTATTTAACAAGCTTTTTCAATTACCCCATTTTATTTAGCAGCCCTCCTTACATTCAATTTGAAACGGAATTTTATATTTTTTTTTCTTCTTGCTTATTTCTTTGATTTTTCTCTTTACGTACTTTATTATTTGAAGTTTTGCAGTAGTTTACGTAGCTAACACCGATATAAATTTTTACTATGAATAATAGGTACTAAGTTATAGGTATACCTACTGTGAATATATGAGACGTTGAAAACATTTTAAATATTACTTATGATGTGAAATTAATTTTTTTTTTTCAATTACAATTTTTGTTATTGTTGTTTTCCTTCATAATCGCCTTTTTTCATACTAAATCTTTTAATTGAAGGTAAAATAAAAAAGTAAAATTTAAAAATAAAAAAAAAAAATTTTTTTGTTAAATAATACAAAAAGTAAAGCAAATTAAAGGGATTAACAATTTTACTATAATATATTTTGGAAGTGCATATACAGTTCTTACTATTTTTTTGCCTCTACTTTGAGTTATACAGATTGAATTTTGAAAAATAAAAAATAAATTAAAAGAAAAAAATTTGTGACCTGGTCAATTTAGTAGGGAATGAAAACGAATGTAAATTAAATTATCGTACTATACTATTACTCAGTTTGATTTGAAATCATATAATTTTCTGGAATATTTTTATAGTTTTTATGTAACTGAGGACCCAGATTCCGTTTATACATTTAAAAAATTTAAATAAACTTGTTTTTGAACTTTTTATTATATTATTTTTATCTTCAATCGATATTTTCTTATACTTCGTCACAATTTATTTTTGAGTAATTTTATAAAAAATAGTAATTTAGAAGGAAAATAAGAAGTCATGTAGATGGAAAGTGTAAACGATTTACCAAATATAGCCTCTTAAATTCACATTTATTAACAATTGAATATCTACACATAACGTATTTGACCATCAGAGCTGCATGATTTTCTAGTATTTTTTACTCAAGTAAAATAAATCAGTATCCCAGTATTAATATCGAACATTATTGTTTAGTAAAGGTATTTAGTGTGAGTTACGAATTACACAAAAAATAAATATTAGTGAAATACTAATATTGGCAAGCCATTAGTATTTTCGTATCTTAGTAATTCCTATAAAATTACAAATGTCATAATTGGTAAAATATTAATAAAAAAATATTTTTCAATTATTTTAATATCTATTTTATATTACTTAAATATAACAAATTTATAAATTTTCATTTAAATTTTCACAAAATTTATTTCGTGGGAGGAATGCTCTTTTGTTCGCCATACGCCATTTTTGAATATTATGACTTAAGACCACTTTCATATGTTTTAAATCACGCTCTTTCGAATGCAGTCTAATTTTGAACAGAATTTGTTTGTTAAGCCATTAAAGCCGGCTCATAGATCCCGTCGTACAATCATTATGAAATTTTCTAAGGATAGTCATAGAGGTCACAGAAGTTGCCTGTAAAAAAATTTAAACCTCTAGCTTTTGCCACGCCTGAGACTTGGAATGGGTATTTAAACCCAATGTTCCATACAAAGCGGTACGATCGAAAAAATCGTAAGATAACAATTGACCAGCCACTGGTCATTCATGAGTATAATAAGCGGATGGATGCTGTTGATCTGTTTGATATTGCTATGAACAATTATCGAATTAAAGTTCGTGGTAAAAAATGGTATTGGCCATTGCTCACGAATGCATTTGATGCCGCAATGATGAATGCATGGAAGTTTCATGTTTTCTGCGCAAGGTATGAAGGTTGGACTTCACTTCTATGGGTATATTTGATTAAATTAAATGTGGTGGAAGCACTAGTAACACGTAGTTACAAGTAGTCAGCCGTCCATGTGGGCGTGTACTTGTTAATGCCCAATTAGTGACAAAATGCACAGATTATGTCGACCATATAGTCGAAAAAATGTCTAAACGCAGTCGTTGTAGACAATGCGACACAAGACACAATTTGGGTGCAAAAAGTGTTCGATTACTTTGCATCCCAAATGCTTTTTGACTATCATAATGATGTACCACGAAATAAAATAAAAATGAAAAAGCGAGAAAGCGAAATAATTTTTAAAATTTAATTTTACAATATTATTATTTAAATACTTTATTTTTTTAGATTTATTCAATAAAATATTGCGAATTATGCCTTATTTTCATAAAAATATAAATTTTTTTTTCACTAATTTTTATAAGAATTTTTTAATGTTTTAGACGGTTGGGTATTTAAATTCCCCTAAAAGTTAATCATATCTAGAGACGAGGTAAGTACTCCAATCCATACTTAAATTTATCACTGCGAATTTTAATTTTAATTAATAGTTCAATACAAACTTAAATTATAACTGAATTACCATTGGCTAGGCCATGTAGAACGTATGGATGAAAATACTCGGAAACTCTTCGAAACCAAGCCCACAACTTCGTTGGAGAGATAAAGTATCTGCAGATATAAAAATCCCCAACTGAAGATATTTCGCTCGTGACCAAAGTCAGTGGAGGACAATTTTGCGTTAGAACCCGGACCTTCAACATGTAAGTAAGTAAATTACTACAAAAAACACATTGAATTTAAACAAAGGGAAAAATACTAGTAGTAGTTGTTGAGCTGTGAAAAAAGCCATTTAATTTTCTTGTTTACGATCGTATGAATTAGATTTGAATTTGAAAATAAAAGAAATTTACAAAAATTAATTTTGATTTTTCACTTCAGCGTTTTAGATTTATAAAAATATTAAAATTAAACAATAATTACTGGCAAAAATTCTTATAAATTTTTTTTCTAATATATTAACATTACACACTTTGATCCATTTCATACAAAACGCATTTTTACGCAAAATTAACAAATACTTTATCCGAAGTTTTATACAAAAAAAATTCTTATTCTAACTTTCCGAGCTACATATGAAATTTCTGAACTTGATGAACGTTGCTCAGTATTAAATAAATGACATTTTAATATGTTTTATTTAAATTTTCTTTTATAAAAATTAATTTTGACATTATAATGAAATTAACAATATTTGTATAACAAAAGAAGTGTTTGTATATATTATTAGTATTATGGTGTCACATTGTTTTTAACTATTGTAGGAAAATTTAACATAAATTTCTACATAAATATTTACAGTTTCAGATAGATAGACACAATATTTTTTTTAACTGTTTGCAGGAAAATAGTATGCAAATTGTTCCATAAATACCTTTTCTATATGTATTTATAAATATAATGTACAATGAAAAGTTTAAATCTTAATTCAAGACTAAATAAGTAGACAAATATCTTTGTGTTTCTATATTTATTTCAGACTTTTATTTAATCTTCTATTTTAATATCCAAATTTGTATTACCTACCTTTTTTATGAAATTATTAGTCTATTATCAAGAATATTGTATTATGTATATATATTGCTTAGAAATATTCGAAATTGAACAGGGGTATAGAGACAAAACCGTAGTAGGACTGATTCACAGCGCAAAATGTAGAGAAGAGTATGCCAACAGCAGTAATAAGTTGAGTGATCGCTTAACATCCAGTAGTAGATTAGCAACATATTAAGAAGTAACAATAATGAATATTGTATTATTGGCAATCCTGTTCCTGTACTGCATAGAAAATCTATTTTATATTCATTCTGTTTTTACAACCAAATGCTAATATTAGGAAGTAATATTGGAAGTAAAATTGAGTATAACTATAATCAACGTTACAATTATCAAAGTAATTTTTTTTTTTTTAAAACGAAAGGATAAAAAAAATTAATCTGAAATTTTTTATTAACTATATGAATTAATTCTTCGTATATGGTTGAAGTAATCTTCTGGTTTCATAATTATGAATTAAGATAATTTAATTGATTTTTTTTAAATTATTAAATATATTAATAACTTTAAAATAATTTCAAAAGCTTTTAAAAAATCTCAAGATCTTATAGAATATATTTCTGCTATTTGCGTACGTTAGTGCCTAATTTAAATGGGTTTTCTTTTCATTATAGAAAAAAAAACTATGTAGGTACATTGATTATAAATAAATAAGTAAATAGAAAAATATATTTTTAATTTTTTTAAGGTGAAAATTATTTTAGGTCAGTAAGTATAGACTTATTTTCAAAACTCTAGTCTCATGAAATTAATTAATAAAGTAAATTTGATCTTAAATGAATTATTTAATATTTTTACTCAAATAATCCGCTCATAAGAGCAATTTTAGAATATATTTTAATTCAGGTTTATTGCTTAGTATGTAAGTAGTGGTAAGTTTTATGAAAAAACATAAATATTCAAAAAGGTTTTTTGTCGCCATTTTTCCTCTAAGTACAAAGTTAAATAATAAATAGATTAGTCACCTAGTCTAAATAATAATTAAGAATAATATTATAGGTTTATATACAATAGTATAGGCTCTAAAAAATTTAAAATTGTTAAAAAATAATGAATATGTATCATGGCAATAAATAAATAAATAAAATTTGATATTTTTATAGATTAGATTCAATTATCTTCCATAATTTTATTTTGTTTAAAAATGAATAGCTATGTTTAAAAAATAATAAAATATATATTTTATAAGTCCATATACAATATTGTATTCTTTTTTGTTCCATTTATTTATTTAGCTTATTAACCATTTAATTTCATTTACAATATAATATATATATAAAAGTTCAAATTATTTCTATTATTTTTACAAATTTTCTTTTACGTAAACTACTAATAAACGTTTAAATCGATTTAAATTATTTTCATTTTTTAAATAACTAGGCAATTCATGTTCTTTGTTTTTTCGTTTCTAAAAAAGTCTAACCTCAAACTTCTTAAATTATAATGGTGAATTTCATTATTATATACTAATCTGTCACATAATTACTTAGGATAATTTTTATTTTTTATTTTTTATTTTAAAAACTGTTACATTAACTAAGACATTAAATTTAATTCTTTGGTTTACTTTTAACCACTTTAAAGCTTCTAACATAAAACTAACTGAACTATACCTATCGACTTTTAAGATTATTCTCATCACCTTATTGTGCAGTTTTTGCATTCTATCTATCATTTCATTGTTTGACATAAATAAAATCGATGAGCAATATTCAAAATGAGGTTTAATCATTACATTATACAATCTAATAGCATTTAGGAAAAATAGTCTATCTCTAATCCTTGATAAAAAATATATATCTTTTTACAAACATAATCAATGTGATTTTTGAATTTTAATTTTTGGTCTATAATTACTCCTAAGTATTTGATTTCATCGACCATTTCTATTATTTTACCAACAATTTCAACAACTTCTTCCACTACGCTATTTAAAATCATACCTTTTGTTTTTGATACATTTAATTCTAATTTATTCATTTTAAACCACATACTTAAATGTTTTAGATCATCATTCATTTTCGTTAAACATTCTAATGTACTATCAGCAGTATAGTATACAAAAGGCCATCATCCGCAAATAGAACCAATTTTCCAAAATTTATAACTTTTTCCATGTCATTGATGTATATTAGGAATAGTAGAACACCCAATATGGAACCTTGAGGAACTCCCATTGTTACCTCAACAGTTTCTGAAGTAGTATCGTTGAATTTAGTTCTCTGTTTTCTACTATTTAAATAAGACCGGAACCATTCTGACTCTACTCCACTAACACCATATCTTTGCAGTTTTTTTAGGAGAATGGAACGATGAATGGTTTCGAAAGTTCTTTTTAAATTTAAAAAAACTGCATAACTATTACCTTTCCATCGTGAATCTCCATTTTCCAGCTTGTTATGACTAGATTTATAAGTGACCCGCAACTGTGCATCTTTCTAAAGCCCCATTGGTGTTCTGATATTAAATTATTAGTTTCAAAGTACTCTTCTAGTTGCATGTAAATTACCTTTTCAGCTAATTTTGCTTCAGTTAGAATTTATTGGACGAAAATCATCAAATTTGAAACAAAACTTATTCTATAAAATTTGTATTAGCTACTTCCTAAGCTGTTGTATTAGCTATTTGTATTAGCTAATTAAACAGCTAGTTAGTTAAATTTAAATTTTCTGTCAAATGTGGGTATTGATTTTATAAATTAAATCCTAACATTTGTGAAAAAATATATTTTTTTAATTATTAACTTTCTTTTAATTTGCTTTAATTATTATTATTAAATATTAATATTGTTAAACATGTTAAACATTTAGAGCGTTTAAAAACATTTATGTTTAATTTTAATAATTTAAATATCATTTTATTAAATGATTATATAAAATTTACAAATGTTAATGATTGTCTTGATTTTGGATTCCGTTTTTTTGTCTTTTTTTTTAATTTGATACAAATTTATTTTTTTCTCTTAAATTGTTTTATATTTAATTTTTTTCAAATCATATACATATATTGTTTTTCTTTTTGTTTTAGTGTCAATTGAATTAAATATTGAATTGAATTGATTATTTAATTATTACTATACATTTGCGTATTGTTTGATAACATCTTATTAAAGCACATTACATATTGACTAAACTCTATATGAGCTAGAAAGCTGCTTTTGAGATATTTTTTGAATAAATAAATAAATAAATAATTAAGGCAACTGAATCACTCAACGAATAAACAAAAACAGCTTTATGTCCGCTAAATTGATAATATTTACCTGTGAAATTTATCTTTTTTAAAACCCGAATTAGCCCTGTGTTGCCATATAGCAACAGCTTACATATAGGTATTTTTGTTTTATTGAAATAAAAGTTAAGTTAAGTTATTTTAATAAAAGTCGTATTGCATATTTTTACCTATCTATATGTACTTACTCATATTAAGCTTTGAAATTGACATAAATAGAAATAAGGGCAGTATATAGTTTTAATTTAGTGAAAAAAAATTGTGAAAAATGGATGACATTTCTAAATATTACACATGATTTTTTTTTACTATTTGATCATTCCGCTTCCTTTATATACCATGGTTATATTGGTATAAAAAAACAAACTGTCTTATTCAAAATGTAAAATATTATATTCTTGTATTTCATATAATTCTTTTTCTCTATAGCCCAGCGTTGCTATATGGCAGTATGCCGCCTGAGGAACAGAGCGATCCCATAAACCAAAAGAAATACAAAAATATGTTATTTTACTCAGGACTACAAGTTTTTACTAAATATTACCTTAGAATTAAATAAACAAAATATCGGGGCTAATTCAGGTTTAAAATACAATAACTTCATATTTTGATAATTCCAAGTATATTAACATTCTAACTATAATTTTACACAGAGAATTGGTCTGAACAATAACATACTCGGTTTTTCTTAAGGTTCTGTCGGGTCTTCTACAGTTTTTTTTTTTATTATATATTTTATTATCTAATAATTTAAATATGACAAAATATATCTCTTGTAGAGTAACTTCGCCTTCGAAGCATAGTTCCATTTTATTTTAACTGATAACCAAATTGTATTTTAAAATAATTTCAAAGAATAATTGAAAAATTTTTTTTACAGTATCTATGTCCTGAATAGCATTCAAATACGCGGCTTTCTGATTAGTAGTCAGATAATATAATCACTACATCATGTCATTTGCCTGAAAAAATTCTAAATTAATATAATATATTCATTTCTTAACAAGCTCTGCAACAAAACCCCAGTACTGCAATAACTATTTCGGTGGCTCGATACACAAAAAAAAATTAAAAATGTAATTAAAATATACATACAATAAGTATTAGAAAAATAATACTTGTAGCAGCCCTTCACCACTACATAATAATTTAAATAGTCCCATCACTAATTACAATTCAATAGTTTTCTAATTGGGTAAGTTCAGTGGCATTAACCGGTGGATCTGAAATTCACGGATCCATAAGTCTATCCACTGAAAGGAGTGGTAAATGCACTGGTAAAAGTACCGCGGTTAATGAAAATGGATCTGAAAATTCTGGATATATTTTATGGATCTGACTTTTTATGTGTAAAAACAACAACAAACATTTTTATTGTTGAATGTTATGGCATCTATACTGTAAGAAAAATTAAATAGTTTTATGAAAGTTGTTAAATTTAAATCGTCATTATTTATAACTCTTAACTTTGCGGTAAATTTTTGTGGTGAATTGTGTTCAGCGTCTGATATTTAGATCCACCGGTTAATACCGCTGAGACCTACCATTTTTTTTTATAACTCTTCCTGTTATTAGACTTTAACCGAAGTAGACGTAATACTATTTAAACACTGTATGTAATGTTATGTAATAGGAAAACAGTTATATTAAAAAAAAATAATAATAACATTGTATTTTAAAACATATTTTTAAAGTATAGTTTAAGATAATTAGATAATGATAGTTAAGATCTAATATTGATATAAATTATAGAATTAGCTGTAGGCATTATGTGAAACATTATTAAAATTAAATAAATATTAAAATTCCAGATATGATTCACAATTTTATCAAATATCTCAATCGATTTCGGTTATTACACCATCATCATCAGTCTTCTGATGAGTCTTAATATTTATTTAATTTAAAGCTGTAATCGGAAATGTCAGCTGCGCATCAAATGACTTAGCAGTATAACCTAAAACACAACAAGCTAAAATCATTTAACTTTTATTGCAGACAGATGACGACTGCTTTTGTCAACTAACCGAAATTGAAAAAAACAATAATCATCTGACAGAAAATGTCATTTGTAAATTAAAACATCATAAAAAAAAATCAATTGTGCAGTTTTTAAAAATAGATGCAGAATTTTCGAAAATTAAAATAAAATCATTTTTATTTGTTAATTAGTAAATAAAAAATTTCTTTAGTGAGTACCTAGCTGGAATTATTACAAAAAAACGGTGTAAAAAAAATTTAAATAAATTTTATTGAAGATTACCAGGTACAAATTACATATTGGTTAAAGAATATTATTTTTGGTATTTTTTTTATTTTGATATTTTGCCTAATAAAATATTTTTTTTTATTTTAATTGTCTGAATTTTCAATATTTCTTCTTCATTTTAAAGTTTTTTCAACAAAATAATTAATCACCAAAATGTCAAAAGCGCTGTAAGAAAAGTAAAAAAAAGTTTGCTTGCTTTAGTCGTCAGATGTTTTCGCATCTGCAGCAATAGTAAAAATAAAATTTTGCAGACAATCGTCAGATGTAAATGTAAATTTTTGACGGCAGGTGCTTTTGCATTTGATGTGCAGATGACATTTCCAATTACAACTTAATTTTTCAATTACTAATCTTAATTTTTATTTGTACATTTTAAATTCAAATAGTAGTTCGAATAATACAAATTTTTTCTTATAACATACCACGTTTTTAAAGCGGATTAATAGTAATAAAAGTATAAAATACTTTATATTATAGCCCCATAAAAATGGTCCAGAAAATTTGGGATTCTCAATTTTGTATACAAGATATGAAAGTCTTCTTTTTTACCAAATTGATTTATAAGTTTTTCGACCTTGTTCAGTACTTTGTGCCATTGCGGTAAAACAAATGATAAAAAAAATTATAGGTCCACATATCGAAAGGGAAAATGGTCTAAAAGTTTAACTGCATACTAATATGCAGTTAAACCGACATATAAATAAATAAATAAGTTGGTATACTTCTTTTTTTTTTTTGTAAGAAGGTACTTTTTATTTTTCTTATTTTGAAAATACTTGTTAGATTTAAACACAGAACTCATAGAACACTTCATATCATTTGCAATACAATAAAATTGTTTCTCACTTAGGTGAACTATTCATGTATTACTTAGCCATCTAATGACTGTTCCTTTTAAATTTTATTAGAAATATTAAAAATGCACATTATTTGCAGGATAATCTATATGGGGTCAGAAATAAGGTTATGATTTTTAGATTAGATAGATTTTGAATTCATTAATTTCCTTAAATGTAAAATGTTTTACAAACTAAATCACATTAAAATTGAATATTAACAAAACATAACGTTCTTAAATCTAATAAACTAATATAATAAATTCAATAAAATTAACAAAAGTAAAAAATAAAACTATAATATAGGACTGGGTTATCTGTCTGGGACTAGGAAAAAAATTTTGTATTATGTAATTAAGTTTAAAACAAGGTATGTTAAAGTAAATAAATTTATTTAAATAATTGCTTATTCTATTTTATATTTTAATATTTTTTTGTTCTACTGGCCTTCTTTAATAAAATTACGAAAAAATTTTAAAAATTTTCGTATGCACCCTATATAACTAATTTCAAAAAATCAATTTTTAGATTATTAAATTTCCTATTTTAATATTTATTATAAAATTAAATTTTGTATTTAATAATAATAAACATTTTATTTAACATAATCAAATAATTAAATTCACTCTATTCAAAATCCTTTTCAATTTAACAAATTATGTTCAAGTATCATCATTATTTTTTTTTTTTATTTTTATTATTTCTTAGTAAAAATAAGACGTATATATATACAACACAACAAAAAACAAAATAAAAACAAAACAAAAAAAAAACGATTTTCAAAGAAAATTCATTAAAAAATTTCAATTGATGTCTTCGTTCATTTTTGTAACATAATCCTCTTTCTCTTTCCTTCAGACTATTATAATACTCTTAGTAATCTAAAAAATAATCAAAATCCTTCAGAAAAACAAAAATAAATAGAAACATACATAACTATATTATGTATATATTATATACGAGTATAAAGAAAATATGAAGAAAATAAAGAAAATTAAACTTTTTGTATGTAAATTAACTTCTCAAAATAAAAATAAGAAAAACAAAAATATTCAAAATATTTTCTTTGAAAATATTAGCTTTAATTAAAGCAATTTAACTAAGTAAATTTAGCTAAAATAAACCAATTTTTGTCTGTTTTACCCCACTTTATTCTATATTATATCCAATGATTTTTCCAATTTTCTCTCTTCCCCCTTAACATATTTGGTTCAGTCAATAAAGACAAAAAATAAGAAAAACAAAATCACAAAATAATGGAAAACAATACTCAGTAAGCCACCGCTCCAAATTATCATCATTTAACCTTAAAATTTGTATTCATTCACTCTTTTTATATGTATATATATATACTTTATACATACATCTACAATTTTGAGTATGGCAGTTAGTAAATACCTTCTTAAATACACCTACATAATAAAATTTATATATATATATATCAACATATTTTAAAATCATACATATTTATAAGGCCTGCCAGCTTAAGTATACAAAAGAAAACGAAAAAAGAAAAGCAATTTTCACAACGAGAAAGCATCACAAAACAAGAACAAAAATGACAGCAAAAAACAAAAAAAAAACAATTTTTCTTTTTTTCTTATTAACCCTTTCAACGCAATTTTTATATAAAAAAAAAAATAAAAACAAAAAAACACGGAAAAAATTAAACCTACAATGAAAATGAAACGGGATAAAAGAGAAAATTGAGATTTTTGTAAGCCATGGGGATAAACATAATTTTCATTTCCATTTTCATATTTTATATTTCAATTTTTTTTTGTTTGTATATTTTTGTTGTTTTTTTTTTCATTTTCATATTCTTTCATCATCCTTTAGATGGTGTTATGATGGCATATTTTATCAAAACGACCGCCGCTCTTCTAAACTTATATAGCATTATGTCTGTATTAAAGCTGTAAAACAGTTTAAATTTAAAATGAAACAAAACAAACAAAAAAACTTGTTTTTTTTTTTTTTTTTTTTTTTTAAAAACCTGAGACAAACAACATTAAAACCAAAAAAAAAATAAAGTTACCACCATTTATAAACATTTTTGGGATCTATTCTTTTTTTTGTTACGAAAAAGGGAAAACTCATCTTAACAGCATAACATCGATAAACACTAAAATAATAATAAGTAAGAAGAAAAACAGAAAAAGAGATAATTTTAAAATTGATTGTGATGTGAGTATAGACTAAATATGAAAGGATAGATAGACAGGGTATCTAAATAAGTTGAACAACAAAAAATACAACTAAAGCATAAAAACAAAAGACAAACAAATAAGAAAACACACCTAAAACAAAAATAAAAATAAAAAAAGGAAAAAAGGAAAAAAAAAAAGATTTGAGCTCTTCGTTAGAAAATCGAACTAAAAATGACTAGACTTATGTACACGAAATAGCACGTGTTGTTAATAATAATTTCATTTTCTTCTTTTTTTTAATGTAAACGAATTTTACCCTTCGTTCTCTCCAAAAAAAACATTTACCTCGTCAACACCAAATTTTTTTTTCTATAATACCTGGATATTTTTAGCAAGCTTCTCTATACGCGATGGTATCCAGAATTGAAACAGTAATAATAAAATAAAAATAAAAAATATCCCATCTTCTAATTTAATCGATCCTTTAAAAATAACATCATTGTTTTCTTTTATAATTCTACCGCCACCTGTCCACTACAAGTAAACGACGGTACCATCCATAGTAACAATGATAAAATCAATATAATGATAATATTGTACTTAAAAATAATATTTCCGTAGCTCCTACTCTCACCTATACACTATACAGTATCACAAGAGACCCTCTAAATACAGTAGAAAGTATGAATTTGAAAAAACCATCCGTATTTAAATATTATCGGATGCTTAGTTTGATGAAGTTGTACTTTCCATACTAATAAGAATAAAATAAGTGATAGTAGAATATTATATAAGTGATGTTCTGTTCTTGATGCTGTCATAATTCGTTTTGTTTTTGAAAAAAAAAAACCTTCTAAGGATATTCAAAGGTTGTGATATGCCCTTCATAATATTAAAAATTTAATAATAACTTTTCTCGCCCGCCCACCAAAAATCTGGAAAATTATTTAATCGACCACCATCCAATGTTGTACTATCAACAAATAATGAATCGATTGAAGAAAATTATTTTTCACTTTTCTACCATCACTATCTGTAGTATCTATCTATCTATCTATCTATCTATCTATGAAGGGAAATCATTTAATGAATTCAAAAAATTGTTATGTTGTTTTAGTTTAAGAATACAAAAAAAAAAAAAAATAATAAACATTGAAAAAAAAATCAAATCAAAAGAAAATCTCGTTAAAAATAAGAAAATCAATATTAAATAGAAAGAGATGGAAAATCAAGTGAATAGAATATTTTATTAATTTTATGGAGGAGAGTTCCAATATTAATAAAATATAAAAGAAAATAACAAAATAACAAAAATATAAAAAAAAAAACTTTCAATTCAATTGTGGTTTTAGTTTTTCTCTTAAAGAAAATATGGTGGGGGGTGAGAGAAGGTTTTTGTCTTGCTTTAAGCTGTTAATGACTTTGAATTGGAATATAAGAAAAAGAAAAAATATGAAATGTATATAATATAATGGGGTAGTCGATTGATGACTAGAAGTGTGGAGTGACGAATACAAAAGTAGGTGTTTTATGAATGTTCATGAATACAAAGTGGATTTCTAAGTAAGCTATTTTTATACAATAATATATTTGTATCAATATATATATATATGTATGTACATTATTGTATATTCTCATCTATTTACCTATACATAACAATATAAGGCTTATATATTTATATACATAAAATAAACATATTATAATGAATAGAAAATTAATTTGTACAACGATTATTATTATTGTAATTTGAGATTGTTTAGATTGTTTAGAAGGCGGGTATTCTGGTATTGTGGAAACAAACTTCAATTCACAATCAATACAATAAAATAATGTAGAACAAAAGTAGAAAAAAAAAACAATGAAAATAGAAATGAAAATAAAAATATATATTTTGTAAATATTAAAGAAAATGATAATAAAATGATTTAAATAGACTTTAATTCCAAATATATTATTATTTATATAATAAAAAAAAAAGTAAAATGAAATAAAAGAGAAAAATTGCTGATGATAAGAAAATCGATATTTAATCCTTTTAAATGATATATATAATAAATGTATATAGACAGGGTGAAATAAGTTGGTATGATAAAATATTTTCAGAATGATAGAAATTGAATTGAATTGAATGAAAAATTGATTTAAAGTTAAGACGATTTAACTTCAATTTTTTTTTTCATTTGTCCTATTAAGTCACACAAGGCTTATCAGTTAACAAATTTTATTATTGAATCAAAGTAAAAAAAAAATTCTTTAACAAATAAAGTGTTAACACAAGTGGTTTTTTATCGACGATTATAATGATTATTGTAAAATCATTTCATTTTATTAGATTTGTATTAACTTAAACAATTTAAAACAACCGACTTGCTTGTCAGTTTTATCACTATACATTTATTACAATTTAGATTTCAAATAATCAATGTTAAGTAAATTCTTATATTATTAAGAAAACCGAAAAAAATTAGATTATATACAGAATTTTTAATTCGTATTATTTTTATAAATTTTATTACGGCTTTTCTTTTTAGCAAAGTTATTTATCTTATGGCAAGATTTCAGATCTTTTATTTATACATTCAGACACATAATACTTAGATTGATTGTCCTGCATTTA
Source organism: Argyra leucocephala (assembly GCA_963942445.1). Taxonomy (NCBI): domain Eukaryota; kingdom Metazoa; phylum Arthropoda; class Insecta; order Diptera; family Dolichopodidae; genus Argyra; species Argyra leucocephala. Next base: position 74,329,595 of record OZ012680.1, read on the forward strand.
AATTATTTAAATTCTTTAATTCAATTGGATTATATTAGTTACGAAGCTCAAGTTTTTTTCAAATACTTACATTTATTTATATAGTTAGGTATAGGTAGGTACGTATTACAAAGTGGTGGCGTCTTCAATTATGGTCTTCAAGATCACCCAGTGAGTTCAAAAAGAAGGTTCCTAAGTGGGTTTCTTCTTTTTGGTAAAGACCGTCGCAGGTACAGAGGAGCCTTCTGACATGTTTTCCAATAATACAATGACCTGTAAGGATCACTACCCACAGCTAATGTGAAGCCTTTTCAACGACAGTAGGTTAAGAGGATTTCAGGTTCAGTATATAGGCCGTATTTGCTCGTTGATATTGAAATCTGATTTACTCAATCAATTGAAATTTAAACCTTTGATTGCTTCTTTGCGAAGCAGTAGATTACAAGTATCTGTACGAGAGAGTTCGAGGGTATCTGTACGATATCTTTGGGCCGCATGAAATGTTACATATCATGTAAAATCATGTATAATGGGATGTTTTTTGCTTCAACTAAACTTATTGCATTTGTATTGTATTATGTAAGTATATCGAAATTCTCAGTTGATATTGGCACATTTTTGCAACCTAGTACCAACTTCCCTATACATGCGAAATTTCTGGAATTGTGTTTTTTCGCTACTGATGAAGCCAACTTTAAAAACAAATTTGCAAGTATATTTAAGTACATTTGATGGCGACAGCAAATATTTTCAATAGTAACAAACAAACTAGCTCTCTGAAACGATTTTTTTTTAGTTTTTCTGTTTTTTATTGAATATTGAATTATTTTTACTATAATTTTATTTCAAGATTTTGTAAATAGAAAAAAATGTATTGTCCTTTTACTTTTTGTCTTTGTTAATCACTCAGAATTAAAAAAATCATGGAAAATCAAATGGGCCGTACAATTTCTTTATTGGATCACAGGACTGCTAGAGTGTTTATGCGACGTTTTAACATCTGTTAAAAAAAAATATACCATTGAAATGTGAAATCATATATTCCCTATGTATGTTACTACATTCAACATGAAAATGTTAATATTTATTATTCAACTTCCCACTGGTCTATCTCAAAGCCTTGTATCTATTTCATCCTATCCACCTATACCATTCCAGCGCTGGTTTTTTATATAAAAAAAATCAAATTCATTAAAATTCCTCTAATAATTCTAAAAAATCTTGGTACTCACAAGAGTTTCTTAACGGTAAAATTTTACTCAAAGGTGAAATATACTGAATTCAATACTACTTGCCAGCAAAAACAAAAAATACATTTGTTAGCAAAAACAAAAAATATAGACTGTAAACTGATCATTTCTAAAGAGGAATTTCTAATGAAACAACACAGATTAGACATAGATTAGGTGTTATAGGATTCGGTTTATTTAAAAATTAAAACCAAATTCCAAGATAATCCAAATTTAGTTTACATAATTTTAATTATTTATTGAGATTATGACATATGACATAAGTTCAACAAAATTATTAAAATTAAAAATGACAAAACTTCTACATAAAATTTTCTCGAACCTATGTAATTTTTTGTACCGAATTTATAACAAGAAGCCGTACTACGAAATTATGTTTATAAAATTGAATAAAATTTCCTTTCAGTGAAAAAACTGCTGTCATCAATAAATTTGTTGTGCTGTAATTTTGGCACATTGCAATATTCATGATCCAAGATCCAAATCAAATCTAGTACCATTCACACTATAAACGAAATTTTAATTCATAATCTAAAAATTACAATCTAAATAATATGATATCATAATTTACATTTATCAGCCTTATACAATAAGTATGGATTACACAATTAATTTTTTTAATGCTTATACATTTCAATGAAATTTATTTAAGCTTTTAAATACAAAACTTTTTCAAAACCAATTTGACTGTAATTTTTGCCCACTTTTCTTAATTAGAACAAAATACATTTTACAAACGAACTATACACGAACAGAACTTGAATTTCAATTGTAAGTATATTATAAAAAATGAATTGCATTTAAATTGAATATAATATGTTAATTAATTTGAAGGCAGCCAATATCGTATAAGACACATACACGACTATATGAGCCACTAATTTATGTAAGAGTATATTTTTATTGTCATTGCAATTGCAATTGAAAGCGGACATCATTAAAAAAAAAAATTATAAATGAATTTTCAATATTGACTTTGGAAGCGGCACTTTGAACTCTGTTCTTAATTATTGCGAACTTATTTAAACGTTATTTTTAATATATGCTATGTAATATTATTTTTAATTTATGCAACAAAATTGCGGAAAATAAATTACAAATATTTTTGTTAACATTTTGTTTTATATTCGTACTAAATAAACAACTTGAAATTGTAATTACTTCCTAAGTTCTATATAGATGAGAAACAATACGATCTAAGGCAATGTTTATTCATTCGATTTTTTTTATTATTCCGAAATCGATTAAGGTAGAAAATGAAACTGTTAAATAAGAATAAATAAAAAATTATGTGAAAACATGGACGGACTTAATCACCGGGAAATTCATATCGATATCGTATTCACATGGAAAAAGTAGAAACAAAGACAATGGTGATTAAAAAAATTACCTTAAATATATGGTGTTGTGCTTAGGTTATCTAAACAATTCAGAAAAACACTAAATGTTCCACTTAGAAAGAAATAAATTATATTTCCGTGATGTAGATTAATCAGTAAGATCTGATCTCTGTAAAAATGTAATGTAAGGAATTCCGTGACTTCTAAAATGCAGTGAAATCGTAAAATTTACAATATAGCATATTCCAAAATGTATACACAAATTTCTTGACTTTGTACACTATTCCAAAATGATTTTTAGATTGATTTTTGTAGATTGCAATGTATTCATTTGAAGAAGCTTAAGGCGATTTATGTATGGATAAAGGATTATTGGATTAAATCAGGTAAGATTACGAAGAACAAATCACAGACATTTTTTGTTTGATTAGATTCAATTCTATTAAAATGAGTGAAGTAGTGAGGCGACCAGAAACTCGGTTGATTAGTTTAGAACAAAAAGTATAATCAGTTATTAATGGCACGTATCTTGAGTATAGAAATAACAGCGCATTTATCAATATTAAGGAGGGCATTATTAAAGCCGCACCACTTAAAAAACGAATCAAGATGATTCTGTAGAATAGTACAATCATTATATATTTTTGTTATAAATTTTCATATCGTCGGTATAAATGATCAACGTTACTATTGTTAATTCTCATTCATTGAGATTATAAATAGTAAGGGACATAGATGGCTGCCTTGTGGTACATCAGAGGTAACACAAAATATTTAAAAAAAAAGTTGATCTAAGCATTACACTATACCTTCTATTGGATAAAAATATTTTAATCCAATTATGAAAGGACTTGTAAAATGAAATTATTCGAAACAATCTTAACAAATTAAATTAAATTTAAAATTTTATATAATTTAATATAATTTCTAATTTTATAAATTTTATTTTATAATAAGTTAAAATACTTAAAAAAAGTAAGTTCATTTTTAAATAATATATCAAAAAGCCTAACATAAACCTAAAGGATGTTCTTAAATAATTTTAACCAAAAATATCTAATGAGTTTCTGGCAATAGTGTCATAATAAAAAACAAAAATAAAATTTAAGTATATTTTTATTTCATACAATTTTTTATGTATTTTTAAACTAACAGTTTTTTTTTTTAATTTTAAAACTGTTATTTTAAAATTTAATTCTCATTATATAAATAATTAAAATTATAGTTCTTCTCCTGATAGCTATTCAACACACAATATTCATTATAATTAATGGATATCCATATCAGTAGAATTAAAACACACCAACACAATATATTATCCTTCCATTATATTATTTAAAATTACTAGTTATTAAAAAATAAATTCCAATAAATTGTCATAATAATTATATTATATATAATTATATAATATATATTATACATATATATAATGTTATAAATCGAAAATAAATAAAATAAAATAAAAACCAAAAATCGAGATCAAAAACCTCTTAATAGACATGAGTAAATTAAATAATATTCATGGCTTAATGTAATGAGTGCTCTAATTATGAGAAATAAGCTGATTAAAAAATTAAAACAAACAAAATATAACTATAAAAAATGAGAAACTATAAAATAGTTTTTCCTTTTTTTAATTTTAAAACCAAAATTAATTGCTTTCATTCAAAACCTCCCAGTTTCAAATCTCACCCTCTTTCCTATTTCCTTAAATTCAATTGAATTTTGAGTATTTTATATTTTAAAAATAAATTTTCAATTTTCATAGTTAGTGGAGGTTTTTTTGTTTTTTTTTTTTTTGTTTTGTTACAGATAAAAATAGTAAATAAATTTTATTTATTCGACTGATTCCAAGTAAAATTGACATATCAATAATTAACTTTGACATTTAAGCTATAAAATTTTTAATCCGAATAAATGTTATTATCATTTTTTTTTTTTTTTATTAACTTTTAGTTTCTTTATGACGATGCATTTTTGTATTCTATTTCAATTTTTTTAATTGAAAATTTTTGTAAAAAAAAAAAAATAAATAAAATAAAAACATTAATAAAAACATAAAACTTGGTTTTTGTTTTCAGAATTTTAAATTTAATTATATAATTACACAATGATTACTTTTATGAAACGTTCATATTTTGAAATAGGATTTAAAATAAAAATAAAGTTCAATTTAATTAAAAAACAGAAAAAAAAAACGTTTTAAAGAATTTTTAATGATTTTATTTATCATGACGATGACGATATTTTAAAATGGAAAACAAAAAGTTGACCATTGATAATTTGATGAAAACATTAACTAATGTATTTTATGAAAATTAAGTTGAATATAAGGTAAGTGACTTGACATTCATGGCAGTGTATGGTACGCGACAAATTCAAGCTTAAATTTTATTTTTTTTAGTTAAATTATAAATATTTATTTTTTTTATGTACCAGTTTATCTGCATATTAACCTTTATTCAAGTGGAAATATACTTTCTGAATACTTTCGATGTTAATTGACTTAGAGACTTGAATATTTGTGAGAATTCATTTTTCATCAAAATTTATATTTTAAAACTACTTTTGAAGTAAAAAATAATTGGGGGTGGGTAAAACAACCATTTTTTTTGTCTACATGGTCAGCTAAAGAGTACACCTGTACCTTAAATGCATTTTATATGAACTTTTGTGCTAAAATAAGAAAATATTATTTTGTATATCACCGCAATAATTTATTATAACAAATTTTTTTTTATATCCCTACACATTATTTTACATTTTTCATTTACATATAAAGTCTATATAATGAATAACGGTACTTGGGTACTCAAAGGGAAGTTCGTCATCAAAACATGAAACAAGAATAGTTCGGTACCTAATGATAAAATTGTTATAAAAATGAAATTAACTCTTTCTGGACCTGAAACGTATACTATCGTCAATAGGTACATGAAAGCAATACAATTTCTAACGGTACTTGGGTACCCAGAAGATGTCCTATCATACAAGTAAAATTTTTATGGGCTTGAAACGTACATCATCATCAGCAGGTACATGAAGGTAATAAAAATTCTAATAGTTCGGTACCTATTAAAATGCTGCTTATTAAAATACTATAAAAATTTATATTTTGAACCGCTTTTTGTCTAAACTATTTTTTTTAATAATTTTTTTTTGTTTGTATTTTTTTTTAGTAAATTTCCATGAAAAAAAAAATTAATGAAAAAACCGGCACTTTTTTTCCAATTCAATGTTTTTTGATCACTTTTGCTTAAATTTGAAGAAATGAAATAATATTTACAATAAAATATATAAAATCAAAATTTGATAAAAAAAACACATTTTTTTGTGTGTTTTGTGTTTTTACGACAAACCATATAATTGAATTTCCTTGCTACCTAAACGACAGATAAAATTTCAAAGTTGTCCATCTAGTTACAGAACTTTATAATATGATCAAATACCTTTCTAGAGCAATGTTTTTTGCTTTATATAATATTTTTTGAAATAGATGCACTTTTGATTTCCACAAGCAATAAAACCAAATTTAAGAATAAAAGTAGAACAAATACAAAAATAATCACAATATTAATATCAAAAAAATAGTAAGAATCATAGTAAAATCCATACAAATTGTTTGAAGGTACAGGTGTACCTTTCCAGCTGAAGTAACGGCTTTTGGAAATGCAGGCTGAATAAAGGTTAAAGCCAAAATCACATGTACGTTTACCCTTTCAAGATGTGGTTTATTATTTTTATCCCAACGACAAGGCGTACTGGACCAGGACGAAAAATCAAAGAAAGCATTTTTCTTTCATCGGGAATCGACCTGAAACCTATTGGTTGAAAGACAGGTACTGTACCTACTGCGACACCCAATATGTATTATAATTATTTTATCAAATTATTTTTTCGTTACGCAATTTGGTTAAAACAAGAAGTAAATTTAAGTTTTTTCCCCAAATACTGCTAGTAGTAAAAAAAATTTCATCTATCATTGACAGTTTTGGTTTCTAATATTGATATTTATGCACAAGCTATGCAGTTTGTCTTATATAGACAATAAATATAGGCAATAAATAAAGTACATTACTAAAGTATTTCTCATGTAATTAAATGCATATCAACCGAATTCATACGCATATCCTCCGGGCTGGTCCTTTTTTATACTACAACTATTTTGATGAACATAATTATAAGTGTAAGTGGACATTTGCTGAAAAGAGATCTATAAGAACGTGCTTTATAAAATAACCGAACGCTTCATCCTTGTTTTTTTCACTGATTTAGCTATTGATTTGGTTACGCAAAAACTAACGCCATTTGAACCTATTCCAAAATTTTAAGGTGATAGCTTACACCGACTAGAAAACTTAAACATTCTCGGAATGCGAGTAAATCAAAGTATGCTCTGGAATGACCATATTTTTGATACTGCGAAAACCGCCGCAAAATGTTTGGGGTTTTTAAGTCGGTGTTAGGCATATTTTGCATCTAAAGATCAGCTTAACCTCTATAAAGCTTGCATACGATCCAAGATGAAGTACAACTCGCATCTATGAGCGGGCGCTTCAAAGACTATTTTAAGCTTTCCCAACAAAGTACAACAACATTCATTCCCTATTACATATTAAATTAATTATGGATACTTTATTAATTTTTGTTTTAGAAATCTCTATTTTTCATTTTGGTCAAAGAAGATTAACTAAATAGTCATCTTCATAATGTAAATTCTCTAACAGAAGTAAGATCTTCAATATTTGCCATATTATTTTACTCTGTAAAAATCATTACACTAGAATTGGTTACAAATATATATCTTACGGTTAATGTGATAAATCCGGTAATTATTAATAATAACCGCGTACTTTGGTAAATGTGATAAATAAGTAGAATTTATTATATTATGGATTGGTATATAAATGTGATTAAAATTAAAATTATTTCTTTTAATTTTCTTATATTTGTTATTAAAAATATGACAAAAAAAAAACTAAAAAACCAAAGGTTATATTTTTAGGGTTAAATTAATCAATTATTTCTACGAAGTTAATTTATTTTTTTTACAGGAAAAACATTTATGACATTTGGAGTTACACTTTATATTTGACTTTTTAACATTTGCAGCGATTTGAATTACAATTGAATTTACAATTACAGTATTGAAATCCTTGACCACCTAGATTTAAATTTATTGTTTTTTAAAGTCGTGGGCTGCCGCCCCCAAACCCTCGCTACTTATTTATTGAAACCCTGTTTTCGCAGACGACAGGTAAATGCAGACGCCAAGCTTTTAGTGAAACATAAAATCTTTTTGAAATATTTAAGTTTTTGGTCTTGACTTCCAGACCGTCGGACCTATCCAAAAAAATTTTAAAAACTAATTATTAATAACCTTTTTTTCAGAAAAATACAATTTAAACACGTGATAAAGAGTTTCGGCTCAATTCCTTGGACCCCGAACCTATTGCCGTCATCGCATTTAAGAACCATTGCACTGATGATAAAAAAATAATAAAATTTATGGCCTTAGTTCCCGATTTCCGGACCGTTAATCTATCCAAAAGAAATATTTATAATATTTATTACATTTACCTAAAATGGGTGGGAATTATTAATAATTACCGGTCTTTGTGATAAATTAAATAAATCTGTGCAAATTAATCAGTTTAACCTTTCTATTTGGCAATTATGAATAATGACCGGTTATTATTAATAATTGCCAATTTATTACTTTAACCGCAACATATACCTAGTGCATAATTGTACATGGCGTTTCACTGCAATTTTACAATAATGTGTACATTCATTTGCTCGATTTAAATAATTAAATATGTTTTACATATTTGATATTTCCAATCAACTTGCCAGAAAATTAACTATTTTAACTTTTAAAAAAGTTTCAGTTTTATAATTTATTTTTGACTTTTATTTTAATAATTTTAAAATTAGTATTCAGAACTCATGTACTTACTTCACTTTTAGTACCACGCTTTTAAATATTTGACGTTTTCCAAAGTAAAACGGTTATTTTGTTCAAAGAGAGGTATTTTAAAGAGAAAATCCTATATTTAATTTACTCAATAGTTATTCGCTTCGCAACAAAAAATATATATTTCATTAAATAAATGTCTATATTAAAGGCTGTAGCCGTAGTCACAATTATAGGCAGTACCAGTAAAAATGTTAATTTTATTATTATTATTTAAGTAAGTAGTTGTAGCCTTGAATTCAAGTGAAAAAATACTCAGGTGGAAATTACTGCAATTTATAATGAGATGAGAATATACGAGTACTTTGGTTGTACTTACAGTTTAAATTTTATTCATTTTTTGGTACTGTAATCCCCCAGTACGCAGCACTCTGCCAATGCGCAGCACCTGGTTTTTTTTTAAAGCAAATGATAAGAAAAGGAAAAGTATATTCAGTTATTAAACGTTTACAAAATAAAAATACTATTGTTCTCTTTCTTTTTCAATTAACAACATTTTTATTAAATTAAATTATTCGCACTCAAACTACAATAATAAGTTGAAGTATGAAGTTAGTGTGATTTTCTTAGTATTTTTTTAAGGAACGGGCAAATTGATTTTCAAAGGTAAATATAATTATTTTATAAATATTTTCAGTATAATTTGGGGAAAAAAATATTTTAAATACATTTATGGGGGTGGTGCAGCCTTCTGGAACATATACATTAAGAATTTCAAAAACGCAGCTGGCTTACTAGAAAAAAGCATTGCTTGCAGCAAGCTAGTACGCAGCACTTTTTAGAAAAATAAAAAATACTTGGTTCCTGTTGAATTGGTTGCGAACAATTCTTTTTTATTTTTTACCAACCTAATTATCACAGCCAATATTCTAGAAAACTAAAAATTTTACAGATATGAATTTAAAAAAAAAAGATATACGGAATGTGATCTTCGGGATGCGCTACAAGCGATTAAAAGTGGTATCGGTTGCACACAAAATACCAAGAGGCACATTGCAATGTCGTATTAGTGGAAGAAATAAAAAATCTACAAAGGGCCCTTCAACATTTCTCCTACTGAATGAGGGAAAACAAATAGTTGATTATATAATTGAATGCCAAAAGCAAGTATTTCCACGCTGGAAAGATAATATTCAAAATATTGTCTTTATTATTCAATTTAGAGTTTATTTAAATTAAGTTTATAAAAAACTGTATTATAATGTAGGTACTTTAAGTTGTTTTTTATGTTTTATATTATGTTATGTTCTAATTTTTCAAGAGATAAGAATTAATAAAAATTAACAAACATTTTATTTTACTTAATTAAGATCATGATTTTTAAGACTAATCCAGTTTTGTTCTTAATTTGATTTACTTAAGTAATTAAAACTAATTTTCTGAAATGAAATGATCCAAAACTATGAAATATGGAAAAATATCGTCAAAGTGGAAAATATACTGAGAGTGCTGCGTACTGGGAACAAACGGAACATTTTTGATCTAATTTTAATAATTTCACAAAAGCAAAGGGACAAACAAAACAATATATAATCAAAAAATAGACATTTCAGGCTTTTTTGAAATATAATGTGTTATGTTTGTAGAGCTAAAACCACGGGAGATACTAGAGTTTCATTTTCAATATGTTCTTACAGTACATGAATTAAATAAATTTTTAAAACTACATAACTATCTAAATATAAAAGGAATTAGTTATAGCTCAACTTTATTTAAAAGTTATTATCGAGCTATTTTTAGGAGTAATAAGAGAAAGAAAAAAATTTAATTAAAATGACGTGCCCTGATTACGATTTGAGTTTGCGACCCTCTAATGAGCATTGCACCAAACCAGTAAACTAAAAAATGTCTATATTAAAGACCGTAGTCGTATTCACAATTATAGGCAGTACTAGTAAAAACGTTAATTAGTTGATAAAATGCTATAAATGATCAGATAATGAAAATAAGAATGAAAATAATTTTAATTTATCCAAATAATCCCAAGAGGCTTCTTCCTCCTCACTCTAGTGAAATCAACTGAATCCACCAATTCGTCAGAAATTTTACAACTTATTTATTTCAAGTCTTTAAATTCAGTTTTTATATCTTCATAATTATTTTGAAGCAACTAGTTAAAATGCTATAAAACTCACTCAAACAAAATCAATAATAATCTTAATAATTCAACAACAACAACTAATGTTAATAAAGATATCAGAAGTCAATTCAAAATTCTAATTGGCATCTTATATATTTTTCATTTAATATTCAAAAAAGAGAAATGATTGTTGTAACTACCCATAATATATTTTTTATATTATTGAATCCTTCATGTTCCTAATTCTACTAACATTATTGTCACATGATTGTATGACATTCATTTATACTAAAATGATGTCACACTAACTTAATTCCATGTAAACAGAACTTTTTTTTTAATATGTACTATACATAGATCTACTTCTATTCGTATCTATGTATGAATACTATTATCATATAGATTATTATTTTCTATGTGTTAATAAACTAATTCCGAAACTCGTTTCTAGTAAAATTGACAAAAAAAAAATAACTAACTTTATTTGCACGCAAGCTGTAAAAAAATGTTTTTTTAGTTTTTTTTTTTATGTAGGTTTCACCTTGTCAATGGAAATTAAATTACATAAATAGAAATAATACGTCATCAATAAGTCAATGAAAAAAGAAAATTACAAAATAAAAAGAAAAATGAAAGAAAAAAGAAAACTTAGTAACAGAAAACAATGACATTTTAATTGAATATTATTTTCAAAACTGTGGACAAAATATAAATGAATAGCGTGGGATATAACTATGCAATCTCATAAAGTCAAGGAGGAGTATAGGCATCACGTTAATGTTATTTAATACAAATAATTCAATAAATATAATAAGTTCTTATGAACAGATGTACTTTAACATAACTTTTTAGGATAGAATATTGAAAAGAAAAAAAAATTAGATAAATAGAGGAAGAGCAACAAAACAATGACCAATTTAAAATAATTATGTAATAATATAATAATAAATTATTTAAAATAGGTTTATAATTCATATTGATTACAATTATTGATTACAAACATTGGTGTTGCTCAAGGATCAGTCCTAGGACCAGTTTGTTTCTTATTTGTATTAATTCTATTTTTAATCAAAAATTCTATGGGAAACTAACTGCTGGTCCTAGTCCATTGAATCTTGTTTCTGAACATAATCATGATCAAGATATATTTAGGAAGTGCTTTTCCTTTCATAGATTTATAATTAGCAGTACAACAAAAGTTATGTTTTTTAACATTTCTGGTACTAGTTTAAAAGGTTCTAGCTTAAAATACCACTCATTTAGTTGCAAAAACTTTTGAATCTAAATGAGTTTAATTCACTATTATCTCTTAAATGGTTCAATGAAACTCTGGAAGCGATAGTTTCATTCCACTCGTACATAGATACGCGATTATTGCCTAAGGAAATAGTTACAGAAAGCTATGAATAAAACTATTAAGTATTTTAAATTTGCTTTAAATATTATAAAATCAAATTAAGGAAAATTACCGCATATAAATGTAAGTTAGTATCGCATTTACCTAAATTATGTACACCTAGGCAGTAATTCCATAGTAAGCGCTTATAATAACACACACTGTGACACCAGTCGTAAGAATTGGTGTCGGAAGCGTTTTCATTAAATCAAAAACAATGGCGGGAGCAATTTTTGCTTGTTCAGCATTAAATTTCATATATTTTCTCACCGTTTCAGCTTTTAATAAATGTTCGTCTTTTTCTTGTCTAATATGTAAATTTTGTTCTTCACTATTGTGAATATTTGAACTGGTTATTTACTAAATCACATTTTTTACAAGAATCATTTACAGATGAGCGGAACCTTAAAGTTAAACTTTCTATTGAATATCTCAGTGAGTGGATAACTTTAGAATATATTGATAATATAAAAACATTTAAAATTAATTAAAATATAATTTGAAGGTTTGAAGGAAGTATAGACTATTCAGGTCCACTTATATATTAACAATATTACACAAATGTTTAATAAAATTACAAAATGAAAAATGGATAGAAAAACTGTAAAAATGTAAAATGTTTCAATTTATATATTTTTTTTTAATTCGAAAACATAATTCTTCATATGCATTTCTAAAAGATTTGTAAATGTTTTTAAAGACCATAGTGGGCTAAACCACATTTGTGGCTTAAACCACTATGGTTTTTAAAAAATGTCAATATTTCAAAAAGCCAAAACAATTTTTATGATAATTTATTAACTAAGAAAAAACTATTTCTCAAACTTGAAATTAAAATCAGTGATTGTGGGAGACGTACAGGACCGATCAAAACAATGCACTAGTAATATACAAGTTTTAATTCGACTATCTTTTTTCAAATTGGATTTTTTAATTAAAAAATTGATTTTGAAATTATCACTATTTTCAATTTTATTAACAACCATTAAGTTTAATTTTTTTTAAAAATGCAAATGTACAGGTTTTGATTCTATTACACTCATATTAACTTTTAAAGAAATGTGCAGGAACGTTTTAACGATTAAAAATTATTATTTATTTATTTTTTATTTTTATAACAATTCTTAAAAAAATATTTTTTTTTTTTTTTTTTAATTATTTATATTATTTATTAAGTCTTTTAATACTAAATACGCCGGATTTAATATGATACTTTAATTTAGTGGAATATGTAATTAATTATTATATTGTATCATCATCATCATTATTATCATTATTCGACATGGACAATTAAAAATGAAAAGTTTTAAAATATATAATGTGTTATTTTCAGTTTTTCTTAATTTTGCAATTAATTATTGGAAAATAAAACCATAAATTATTCCATTAAAATACAATGTTAATTATTTCATAATAATAAAAGTAAATATAAAAATATTCCAAATGATATTTTTAATTGATATTTTGTCTAGTTGAATAGTGGAATCATTTAGAAGGTAATTTAAAAAATATTGTAAACTATTATAATTAATCGGATACATCTAGGGGATTCATAAAGATTGGGTTGATACTAACTACAGATTCATCTCATGAAAAAAAATAATGATTTATATTTTTAACATAAATTTGGATATAAAAAAAAACTATATTTACTTAGTATTAAAAACATATTTCAATATTTAACGCAAATGTACCTATTTCCAATTATAATTAAATTTTTTCTGAATAAATAATAAAATATTATAACTAACAGCAATCTGAGATAATTCCGTCCACAGATCTACCCAATTTCCTCTTTACCAAGTACCTCTTTAGGATTTTAATGAAGAAACCCTTAATAGAATTAATGAGAGTAAAATGAAATGTTATTTAAATGTTATCCCTTTTGGAGTTTCTGGATTAAAATAAGATTTTCATTTTAAGTTTTTAATGTTAGTGATGTGTTAATGGGTTATACTCGGTATTGACAAAAACAAAACCATATCAAATAAGCGATTTCTGGAAGTTAATTGAAATATTAATTTTTTTAAGTTTAAAAATAATTCTGATTCCATAAAATAAAGATAAAAAGAATCATTTGGAATGTGTTTTATGTTGTTTTTGCATATTAAATATTTTTATAATTTAATCTAGATGCAGATAACAAAAAATCGTCATTTTCGCTTTGAATTGTTTTTAAATTATTTTGAAAACAATATATATAAATTAAAGAAAGTAAACTAAAAATTATAATATTTTTTGTGTATCTGTCTATAATACTGTCTCCACAATCAATTTCTTGAATTAGAGAATGCTCAGGTTCAGAAAATGTTTGCACTATTTCTATTGGGATGTCTAATGATAAAAATTTTGAGAGCAGTGTTCATTATAGAATTTCAATTTTGGGGAATACAGGAATCAGTTCATGAAGTGATTCTTGTAATCTTTGGTTTTTCTTCCAACAACTTATTTCAAATTACTACTAATGACCTTGTAAGATCATTACTTGATCTCACACTTCTTATTTCATCCCATAAACCACAATATATATCTGTAGTACCATCTGAGAAATTTACAGACGCAATTAAATTGTACCTATTGATTTTTCGTGCATATTAAAAGGTCCTTTCAGGTAATGGCAATAATTAATGGCAATTATAATGGCGTAATTTTAGGTAAGGCAAATCCTGTTGGAACCCTAAATACTGACTGAAGATTAAAGAAAATAATTACATGATGTGGATCAATATTATTGCAGTCTATGTCTCTATCAGCTTTTAATCCTTTTGTTTCATTTGTGTGAGTTCTATATTCAGTGTCTTTTTGCAGATTAACATTTTTTTTGTTGTTTTAATTTTACGCAACGGTCTCATTGATCCTTTCTTGGCTTGGAAAATGAACTATTTTTGCACTATTTTTATACATACGACAGATTTTTGAATCAGAAAGATTCGAAGGTAAATGGTAAACATTTGAATTGTTTCTACAATAATGGGAACTCATTACTGGAAAACTTTCGACATGATGTCGCATTTCATTTAAGTTTTCATCAAAATTTTTTTATTTTTTTTATTTCTACCTTTGCTGCTTGGAATTACTATTCCGTTGGCAATGAATTCGTAACTAATTTCTTTATTCTAAGAACATTAATTTATTCATATACCTAATGTATTCTCAAATACCATACGGTAAACTAACACAAACCGAAAAATCAAAGATTTCAAAGCAGGCATATATAGAAACGGCAAACCAATTCTAACTAATTTTCATCAAAATCACACATTCGGCAAACCAACATAAACATTTTTTTTTTGTATATTTTGTATAAGATTTTTGCTGTATGTGCTTCAGTTTTTCGCATTAGTTAGACATACGACAAACCAATTCTACTTGTTTCTTACATAGATGGCGTATACGGAAAAATTTATACTGAATATCTTTTTAAAAACTATAAATGATATAATGAAACTGATAAGTGCAATAGATTGCTCATATTTCAAAACCCAAGAATCGACTCTAAAATGAAAATCGTCAATTTGGCGCATACGGTATGCCCATGTTTCTTAAATTATTTTTAAGTTTAGTTTGATGCTCTGTAATATTTAAATTGCTTAAAATGCCTACATAATCTGTAGATTCAAAAGAATGTTTTAAATACAAACAAATATATTTTGTAATCAATTTCAGACACCTTAATAAAACTTCAATGGCAAGATAAATTCAGTGATTGCTTTGTCCATTTATAAAAAACAAGTATTTTTACTTGCCATTTTGTCCTTTGCAAATTAAATTTATTGTAAATATTTAAGTCAGCTTAGTCTAAATAATTACAAATCAATGGTGTAAATATTCTAAAAATATAAGCTCCTGAAATATAGAATTAAAATATATGGAAATAACATATTATACAAATAGGCTCTCTGTCATAATTAAGTACATTAAGGAAATAATAATAAAAACACAAATACATTAAGAAAATAAATAAAATAATAATAATAAACATGTAATTGGTATACACATTAAAATATAGATTTTTTTAAAATATTAGACCTGAGTATTTATGTATTTATTTGTATTGATGTTTCTACGTATTAATATTCGCTTTAGTTTTAAACAAAAGTCAAAATTTAGTTGTAATAAGAAATGCATAATACGCGAACCTAAACATATCGGACGTAATTAGGTCCACTTTAGTTTGTTCATTTTCAATTTAAAATTTTCCAATTGCATCCTTATATAATAAAAAATGATTGAATATTTTAAATAATTATTTCGATATATAATTTCCCCAATTCCACCTGGTCGACCGTAAATACGTACAAAATAAACTTATCGGTATACCCACTCAAAACATATCAGCAATTTTTAATATTTTTAATTTATAAATTGAAACAAATGTATCATAAACTATTTAATAATTTATATTTTATAATTATTTAAAGAAAATAATTCGCCATTGACACTGTTTCAACATTCAATTATTTAGGATTAGTGCTTGATAGTAGACAAAAATTAAAAGACAATGTTGACCACATAATTAAAAACATTTATTTATTCATTTTTGTATTGAGATATCTTCGAAAATATTTTTCTAAGGATATGTTATATTCTATTTTATGTTCCTACATTATTATCCAATAAAAGTTATAAGAGTTTTTTCAACAGTCACAATTTGCTTAAAAAAGTAAAGTTCGGACCAAAAATAATGTAATAAATAAGTAGATAATCTAGTGTATTAGTTAAGCCAACCGATATGATGTAGTGAAGATGTCTTCAAACTACTAATTCCCAGATATATAATAATTCCCAGACTAACTATAAATTCCCACATTTGAATTGAATCACGCTTAGGACTCAAAAGCTGCAGAAAAGGTTTTTTCAACTACTATTCGTTAAAAATATTTTAGAATACAATTTTGTTATCACTTCAAATAAACTGGAATTAATTATATGCCATTACGGAGGTGAAGTTAACTCTACAATAAATGTAGTTTTCCACATTTAAATTAGTTGATATAAGGTACGAAAACAAATAAAAATATTTATATAAAAAAATATATATAGATATAAATATTATATACATAAAAAATAGTAGTTATAGGATGTTCATTCCATAGTCTTTAAATTATACAAAAAAGAAAACTAAAGTGCAAGTACAAGGTGTCAGTGAAGTACAAGAAGTTCAGAAGGAGGCATTTAGATTTAAAAATTTGTGTTATAAAAATTGAGTATATGGAAGTATGCTTATTATGCATCAAACTATCAAAAAATATTATTTAATTGTTAAACATTGCTTGTATCAGGACCAAGTCAATTAAAGAAGCATCTGTTTAATATTGGTAAACCCAACACAGACAGAAATGATGAAGATTCTACATATAGAAAAAGTAATCTTCCAATCACTTTCTATTTGTATGCGCGATACCATTAATAGATGTAAATAGTTGTACACATCAACTGATTCTGAAATTAACATTATTATTAATTAAGTTTAAACAATCAAATGTGGAAGTAAGATGGACCTGAAAAAGTCTATATAAAATGTCTTTTTATAAAAATTATCACGCATAGTGCAATATCGGCTACAAAACAACACTAATTTGATTTTGTTTATTTCTTCTGTGCAATTTTCTTATTTTATTTTAGTATAATATTATTATTTCCACGGTACATTGTACTTTTATAGACACAATCAATTAGATTTGTTTCACTAATTCAAATTAAATTGAAATTACAAAATAAAATTTTAAAACTAATCTCACAATGTTAAAATGTTTTTAGTTTTATTAATTGGTATAATATATGCGATTTACAATTCAAAAACTATTTTTAGAAGTGATGTCAAAAATTATCTTTAAATTATCTCTCAGTTATACAAGATTTCATACATTAAATCAGAAAATAGTTTTAAATGAACTGAACCTCTTATATTTACACAAATCAATTACTTTGATATACCCTGTCCATTGTCTTAATGTCCGCATTAGTAATAATTTATATTACATACATATATGATAGATCTCAAAAACTGTTCATCATTTATACTGACATTCCATCATCAATGGACACCGTGTGGAAACAATCATTGTTTACATGATATTTTCATTTTCTAAAAACATAGTTTTGATGTTTTGTTTTGTTTTTTTTACATTACATTCAATTTCATCATTGGAAATAATTTCAATTTGGTTATTCCTTGTATATTCCCTTAAATTATTTATATTGAATTTTTTTCAATTATTATTTTTTTTTCATTACTAAATATTGCTCAATTAAAAGAATAACAACACAAAAAACAATTCATAAAGATTTGGATCAAAAAAATAAAAATAGAAAAAAAAAATGTGGATGGATGCGTTTCAAAGAATTTCCTGGCAATTTGCCTCTGGCACAATTAAAACAAACATAATAGATAGAAGATATTAATTTTAAAAATTAAAATAAAAAAAACACGGAAAATATTTAAAAAGATATATAAAAAACAATTTTCTCATGTTTTTAACGATTAAAAATAAATAATTTTCTTTAGATCTCTACTTATATGAGATGAAGGTGAGTATTTAAATGTTTAGGGGATAGTCGATTGATTTTAATGAGTAGAAGCCAGTAATTTGTTAAATAAATATTCGAAATTGTAGTAGATATTGATTGTAGTGTCAAATGGCAGTACCGTACTTAATAAGCACGAAAAAGTATTGACAATAACTTAAGTTACTGTCAAGAGCGTAAAAAATTATATTATCACATTCCCACGTATTTTATATCATTTCCGCGAAAATGGCGAAATTGTACATAGATTCGTCTATCTTAATACGTCAAATACGACTAATACTGTTTGAGTCTACCCTGCGATATGATTGAGTAGATTACAGCAACTGTAGTTCATGTAGATGAAAAAAGTTCATTATAAATAATTTAAGGGAATATACAAGGAATAACCAAATTGAAATTATTTCCAATGATGAAATTTAATGTAATGTAAAAAAAACAAAACAAAACATCAAAACTATGTTTTTAGAAAATGAAAATATCATGTGTTCATCAATTTTATGAAGTATCAATGATTGTTTCCACACGGTGTCCATTGATGATGGAATGTCAGTATTAATGATGAACAGTTTTTGAGATCTATCATATATTATATATGTAATATAAATTATAACAACTGTGATGAACATATTTTTGATATTGCAAAAACTATCTTTCAATTAAACTGTCAAAAACATCTGCTAAAGAAATCAAGATCTTATATAATATAAGGGCTAAGATGAAGTTGCGTAAAATTTTTATGAGAAAATGTTTCAAATTTATTTGCGTAGCATAACTATTAAGCTGTGTCAATACTGTTTCATTAACTTTCACTTTTCTGAAATTCAGTAACTGTAAATAGTTTGGTACTCGCTTAACACAACATCGCACAAAGCAAAAAATACAATATCTGTTAAAAAAATAACATAGCAATAAAATTAAGACCACTCTGATATACTTTATGAGATAGAAGTCCCAGTTTTTACTGCAAAGCAAGATCCTGACTATTGTTAAAAATGTTCCACTATTTTCAACAATTAAACAAAAATTTTACTCTATAACGCTAAAAAACAAGTTCTTATAAAAACTAAGATCCTGATATTGTACCAGACAATCATTTATTAGGATAAATACTATTAGTAATAAATAATATACTCTAAAAAAATTATATAACTTATTAAACTATTCTTAAAATTCAAAAAAATTGTTGAGTAATCATTTCTGAATGTATATTAAAAATTAATGAAAATATAAATAAGACAACGAAATTAATAAAATACAATAAAAGAAATTAATTAAGTAGTAAAAATAAGAGAAAATGGATTGACAATGAATTAATAAAAGCAATAGAAACTAAACAATTCTGGTTTTACAAATGGAAAGGTGATCCTATAAACTCCAACCTAGAACTTCAATTTAAATACTATAGAAATCTGGTAACGAAAATGAGAAGAACCAAGAAGAAAAAATACTTTGAGACAATATTTAATGATAGTGCAAACAACACTGCTAAAACCTGGGACTGTATAAACAAGACATTATACAACAGAGACAAGAACGATAAATGAATAGATCTACTGCATGGATTAAGTGACATAGAAGCTGAAAGCAGATTAAATGATTTGGATAAGTATTTTGCCATGATAGGAGAAAAATTGGGCCAAAAAACAAAAAATATAATATTTTATGAACCAGCTAAAAGGTCGGATTCAAATCATTTAAATTTGAAAGAGTCAATAAATATGATATCTTTAACGTAATTAATAGCTTAAACAGCTCAAAATCTCTGAATCCATATAATATGTCAGCGCATATGTTTAAATATGGTAATGAGAATTTGAGTGAACCAATATGAACGATTGTAGATAAATCATAACAAGAAGGAGTAGTTCCAAATGAACTAAAAATTGGAAGAATTGTGTCAATCTTCAAAAGTGGAATAAAAAGTGTTTTTGACAACTACAGGCCGATCTGCATTGCACCTGTAATATCCAAAGTTTTAGAAAAAACTGTACATAATAAAATTTCTAAATATCTAGACAAATATAAACTTTTTTCTAATAATCAATATGGGTTCAAAAAGAAATCTAGCACAGAAACAGCAATAGTTGATATGATAACAAAAGTTCAAAATTATAAAGATAATAAAAACATAGTGGCATCAGTACTTATAGATTTGTCAAAGGCATTTGATACGGTGTATCACAATATACTGCTTCAAAAATTGCATGGATTTGGAGTAAGAGGAACGGAATATAAATGGTTTCAAGCATATTTGAAAGATCGTTCACAATTTATTAAAATTGGTTATTTGAAAAGTAGAAATGAAAATGTGAACTTTAGTGTGCCACAAGGGAGCATTTTATGACCCTTACACTTCACTTTATACATTGATATAGTATACAGCGAATAAGTAATAATGTCGACACATTTTTATTTGCTGATGATATTTGCATAGTAGTTAGAGCAGGAAACTACAACCAATTGCAATGTAAAATGAATACTGAATTACGAAAAATATATAAATGGATGTCCACACAAAAACTGACTATAAATATAAAGAAAACTAAATATGTGATTATTAAATCATCATGTCCAAAGTTGAATATTGAGTTAAATAATCAAATCTTAGAAATGGTTTCAGAATATCTTGGACTGTGAATTGATTCTCAGATAAAATGGAGTGTTCATACATCTGAACTATGCAACAAGCTGTCTTCGGTAGCAGGTGTATTCAAGCGAATATCTTCGTTAATTCCTCATGCTATCAAAAAATCTGTTTTCTATGCTCTATTTCATAGTCAATTAAATTATGGGGAACCACAACAAAGCTAATTATATATGAAATACAAAGCATTCAAAATAGGGCACTAAAAAGCTTATTCAATTATAATTGGCATGAAAAAACAGAGCTTATTCATTGGACAAACAACATACTACTACTGGTAAGCGATTTAGTTTACCTTAAAGTTATACTTCATATCCATGATGTCCAGAACTTTAATGTACACACAACAGCCGTTCTGCCGAAAAGAAATGACATCCATCAAGTGAATACTAGAAGCAAAAACTGAATACATATATCTCGAAAAATACATCACATTTTGGAACATCAACAACAATACACCTGGGCATAATATGGTACAACAGTAAAGAAATTGAATTAAAAGTACTAGATAAACTTCACCTAAAGAATGAATTAATTAATAAAATATTAAAAAATTATAACACAAAATCGTATCAAGTTTTAAATTATGAATAGTATTATCAATTGTCTATTTTGTTTTTATAGTTTAATTTATAATTTATAGTTCATATTAATTTTATTTTAGTAAATTTTGATTATAGTAGTTAAATCTTAATTTTTATTTTTTGTTTTTTTTTTTGTTTTCTTCTCTTTTTGATTTTTTAACATCAAGTGAATTTTTCTTTTATTTGCTTTCTCACTTCTTTTTCTTGTTTATTGATTCTTGTACTTTAAATTTTAATTTTAAATTATTAATAAACTTAAATTTGTAAATGTATAGTCTCAACATGAGAATTAACAAATTCTCTTAAGACATTATTAAATGGAAATAAATAAATAAATATTAATTTTCAAAATGTTAAAAAAAAAAAAAACATTAATATTATCAACATTATGAATTACCTCAGGCAAAGAATTAAGCAGATGAAGATCTTTGTGAAATAAGTGATTTTGGGTGTTGTTTTTTCTAAAAAGTAGAAGTCTGAATAAATGTGCTGATCTTAGATTATGATGATTATTTGATTCACCCACATAATTTAAAAGTCTCGATAAGTAATCAGGAAGCATATTATGTTTCATCTTATACATTAAAATAAATGTATTAAAGTTTAGTCTTTGTCTAATAGACATCCATTTCAATTTTCCCAGCATTTAATTTATGTTTGACCTTCTTGCACAGTTCAAAATAATTTTCATAGCACGATTTTGAAGTATCTGTAGTCGATTGCTTCATTACATACAAATAATAACGATGCACAATAGTCCAAATGTGGTAAAATTGTTGTATTATACATAGTTATCGTAAATTTATTGGTAAGTTTGTTGCTTATTCTACCTATTTTTCTTGCAATCTTGTTACTAACATAATCTGCATGATTATCTAAATTTAATCTACCATCGATCATAACACCCAAATATTTAATGATATTTACTTTTTTGGGGTTTATGTTATCTACATAATACATATTAGCTAAACTATTGGGTCGATCATTTACTACCATACATTTCGTTATTTCTAAATTTAGTTTAAGTTTATTTATTCACAGCCAAATTGACGAATTTGCTAGACTTTCGTTTATTTTATGACAACAATCTTCAATGTTTCTTCCCGTTATGTGCAATAATGCATCATCCGCAAAAATCCGATTTTACCAAATTTTATACTCGATTTATTATAATTTATATATAACAAAAAACTTAAAACACCTAAAATTGTTCTTTGAGGCACTTCCATATCAATAAATTCACTTTTAGAAAATTGTTTATCAACCAATTATTTTTGGGTTCTGCATTCAAAAAAACTTCTAAATCACTGTAGTTCAGTTCGTTGGGAACAATATTTTTCAAATTTTTTTAATCTCTACTTACGGTTTCGAATGCTCATTTCAAGTCTAAAAAAACTGCTACAATTACTCGATTATTTTTTTTGCTAGTTTCCATTCATATAATACAAGATTTAATAATAATAATAAAATTTGTCTTTATTTCAAATAGAAACTTAAAAGCTAGATTTATCACATCAGTACAATTTAATTGAACTAAAAAATTTATTAAAATAAATAAATAAATTAGAACTGTTTCAAATGAATGTTTACCTCTAAAACCACTTTGTTTATCGCAAATAATATTATTCGCTTCTAAATTTCCTCTTCTTCACCTCTTGTAAACTTACACGGAAAAGTTACAGTGGGGCACTCGACTATATTCTTTAAATTTACCGATAATACTAATATATATTTTATTTACCACATAAACATAAAATACATAATTTTATGTTTATACATACATAGCTATGTGAGTTAAAATAAGAAAAGATGAATTTTAGAATTAGAATAAGAAAAGTCTATTATTTGAATTGCAACGAAGAGGGTCAAAATAAATGAGAAATCAAAATTAACTAGCTAATTATTCCCGGCATAATATTCGGCGGTCCAGCAACAAACCATAAGACACCACGTGGAAATGAAGAAGAAGGTAGTTTTGTAATTTTAGTACCAATAAAAAAAATAGCCAATATTGCCATTAATATGTTTCGTATAATATCTTGCTACAAATCTAGTGAATTTTTAGCTAACAAAGCAAGATTTACAAGTACATAATGGCAAATATAGGAATATTTTTTTATGCTTTTCAATAATTTGGTTTACAAAATACACATTCGTTTGAACTTGAAGATGTGGCTGAATTGACCAATTATAAACATTTCGAGGTGGCTGATTCAAAGACACAAACCAGGGAAATTTGAAATTTTTTAATAGGTATTTTAAATTTATTGTTTGGTTAGTTTTAATTGTTTTGATGACTTTAAAAAAAAGATTTTAATTTAAAAACGCTTTATATTTAATTGGTATTATGATGTTTTACTATTTGGTTCTAGTATTAAATGTATACTTTTATTGTATGGGTTTAGAGCTTGAGTATAATTTTATCTATAATAATGATTCATTTGAAAGAAGGGCACAAAAATTAGTATTTTTTATTTCTTAATCAGTAATTTTGTGCGGCAATATTTTGAAAAATCTTAACATTTGAATTTTTGGGTTAAAATCACCGCTTTTTACTTTAATTCACCGAGGTGAAAAGTTTTACAGATATTATTAGCGTATTATTATATTTGATTGTGATAATTGAAGTTATTTATAAAAATTTAACGTTTCTATAACATAAAAAAAATATTATATATGATATTGAACACTCGATGATATCTCACAAACAAAATCATTCACCAGCTAAGCTACCTAATCGCGTATTGCTACTTTCGCATAATTATTTTCGCATCTTAACATTTCGTACTAAGGTAGCATCAATGCGAAAATCACTTAAAAATTATTATGAACACATTTTCTGTGCTACCTATTGCAGTGTGTGGTGCGTATTTGTTACACGGTATATGAAATTCACATACTATGCCTATATAAATTTTTTACACAGACCCCATAATTCACAAACAATTGACATTGATATAAATCAAAATAAAAGTGTTTTAATAAGAAATACGAGTCGGAAGAGACGACACAAACACCCCAACTTTCTTATCAAAAAATTATCGGATCAGGTTTGTTAATGTATATAGTATTTGTCTGATATATTAGTAGCAGTATTTGTGTTGAATCATTGTTTTGATAAGAGTCATCAGTAAATGATCCAACTCGCATGTAATGTAAATTATAATCAAGTAGCCAAACCTATTTGTTTAAAAAGTATAGCTATGTTATTTAATTTTGTTGTCGCATATATCAATTATATAGGAATCGGTTAGATATTAGCATACGCTCGGAAGAATTAAAATTAATCTTTAATTCAAATTTCCATCATGTAAGGTGATAAACAGCAGCTACTGTGTACATCAATACGGTCTAAAAATATTTAACTGATTTAAAGGAAGACAAAAGTTAAAGCTGTTTATGAAAATTTAATATAATCAACCTATAATATACAAATATATTATTATATTTATAGATTCTCAAATTTTAATTTCACACTCGAAATTTTCGTCGATTATTTCCTTTCTTCATTTTGCTCATTAAATCAAAAATTCGAAATTGCTATAAAAATTTCTTAATTCTTGTGCAGAAAGCTTCATTCAAAACAATCAAGTCAGTAGACCTAGTACATATATAGAATGTGTTTGTTTTGGTTCTCTAGAGAAAAATAGGTGGGGTCTATAAATAATTTCAATATTCAAAGCTAATATTCAAAAATTACTGCTTATAGTTTGCAGAAAGAGCACTGGTGAAATAAATTTATAATACCGAGTTTTGTTAATGTTTAGTTATGACTTAAGTCCAAAATACTGTATTAAAGTCAGAAGAAAGAAGAAAGAAGGCAGTTCAGTCTTTTATGCCGTATTTCTGGATTTGAAATGTTTTTACAGTATACTGACTTAAGTATATATTATATAATATAGAGTAGATAAAGAAATATCTTGGGCATGCGCAATTTTTAGAACTGATTTTAAGTTTTAGTTGAAAATTAATTATTGTTTTAATTATTATTATAAATTACAATTTAGAATTATTTTCGAAATTATAAAATATTTTCGAAATTACCAAAAAAATTTTGCAATGTAACAAAATTAAAAATTTAAATCAATGGGAAAAATGTTTTAAATTTATGTATGTAATATGTATAGAAGTCAAAATAACTGGATATAATTCTACATGTTAGTTTTCTATTTATCTAACTACCACTTCATCTTATTATTAATTAAATATTTTTTAATATTTAATATACATAAAACAAACATTTTTCTTCTTCTACCACTTATGATTCGATTTCGAATCAATTAATTTGTTGTTATGAAATTTTATCATCAAATCGTTGAATTTATCTCCATCCTACAAACTCTGATCAGTCCTACTTAAATAATAATGTAGTTCACATGTTTTTGTTTATGCCTTGTTTGGCTAAATAAATAAATAAATAAAGATAAATATAAGAGATCTACACTTTCAGGCATTATTGTGAATTAGAATTTAATTTGTACTTTAGATTCTTTAGGCACTCGCAAGCTACCATCAAAAAACCAAACAATTTCTAACTAGCTTCGATACGGATATATTATCAAGAGCGGTAGCGATCAATACGAGTCAATGGTCAATAAGAAGTCACGTTTCGAGCTGGGTATTCCGTTCAACGTCTATTATAATAAATAAGACGAGACAGAAATTGTTTAACAACTCAAACTCTTGTCATACTCCAGCCATATTCCGGATTTTGGGTGGGCATTTTTCAACCAATACAAAAATGAAGCAAAAATTGATGAAGCAAAATTGGTGATCTGATTAATTGTTTCAATCGCAAAAGATTACCCTACTACTGAGTTCATTGAATCAGTGTTCCTGTTAAATAACAAACTCTACTGTGGCATCAAAAAGGCACACAAAAATACTAATTGATTTTTCAGAAGCAAATGGAATGGCACCTTTCACTTACCTCGGTTCGATCAAACAGGATCAAACTCAAATAAGTAACTGGAATGGTTGTTCCACCTATTTTAGATTCTTTAATATCTGTTGGGCACAGGTCAGACTTACGTAATCAACTGGAATCAACTGGGATCGTCCCTTCCGCTTATCTTAGATTCTTTAATCTCAATTGCCCACAGGTCAGACTTAGATTCTTTAATCTTTGTTGGGCACAGGTCAGAATTACGTAATCAACTGCAATGGTTTCTCCAACCTATCTTAAAGTCTTTTACCTCTTTTGAGCACAGGATTAGACTTAAGTATACATACAAATATATTTTAATTCAAATGCATTTATATTGAATGCATTTTTCTTCAATACTCATTTAATTTACATTTCTTACAATCAAAAGTAAGTCCAATAAATTTATATTTTAAATTCAATAACTGCTTGGGCTATCTAGTCTTTGAATGCATTTTAAATATAATATGTATGTAGCTTTTATTTAATTTACATAATTAAAATTTAAATGAATGTGTATAGGGTATATATAAAGTAAAATTAATGAAATAATAAATTAACAGAAAATTTCCTTACATTTTTTCCCTTGTAGTTAGTTATAGTTGTATTGTAAATTTCCACACGTTTTGGAAGAAAAAAATTTATTTTTTGGCTTTTTAAGTAATAATCAAAAAAAAAAATTGAAAATCTAAAATTAGAAATTCATTATCTTCGATTTGAAAATAATTTAAATATTTCAGATTACAAGATATTCAGTTGACACACACAATCGAACTTTTATTAAAAAAAAATTAAAACAACAAAACAATTTTTTTTTTTTTTTCGTTAAATTGAAAATGTAAAATCAAGAAATAACTTTACTTCAATTCTTTTTTTAAAATTTATTATTATTTTTTTTATATTAAATTTTCATTTCACTTTTGAAGAAGGGTAATTTTTTTTTCATTTCATTTTGTTATTATTTACTTTTTTTTTATTATGCTTCTGTTGTAGTAACACTTTTTTCTATTCTTTCAACATTTATTTTTAACACTTCTTTTTCACTATATATCTACTATATGTATACTTTATTTCAATTTCAATTTTATTAAGAACTTTGACACATATTTTCTTGATATTCTTTGTAACTTTTTTTCCGCAATTTTTGCAGTATAACTTTTTCTTAAATATTTTGAATTTCAATTTCTAAAATTCACTTCAATTCTATTCTATATAAATATTATGTATATTATATCAGATCTTTATATTCTTTATACGAATGAGCAACAACTTTGATTTTTGTTTTGTTACTTTTTAAAACACTTTTTAAATTTATATTTATATTTTTTGAATTAACTTGATTTTATTTCTATTGTAGTAACATTTTATTGTAATTGGTTGTAATTTACCAGTTAATATTATTTTTTTTTGTTTGTTATTAAACAACACAGTAGTATCTACAAAATTTGAATTATTTTTCTATGATATTAATTTTTAACGGTACATTAAATTTTAAATAACAAATTATCAATTTTATTACTTTTAAAATAAATAAATTTAAATTAAGAATTATTTTTAATTTTGTAGAAAAAAATAATTAATTAAAAAAATAAATTAAATCGAATACATAAACTAGTAATATATTTTATATTTATATATTACACAAAAATAATAAATTTATATATTTATATAATATTGTTATACGATAAATATGTATATTACTAACGGTATACAATAATTACGCGAAATTATTTAATATTGAAGAAAATTATATTGAATATTACATTATTCAAAACATCAAGCGACATAACCTCACCATGTGTTTAAACGCGCGCGATAAGTCATACTGAAAACTTAATATGAGAAATTGACTTGACATTCAACGAACAAAAAAATACAAAAAAAACAGCCAGCAACAAACATTTAAGAACGAACAACAGAAAAGAACAGAAAAACAAGAACGGAAAATGTTAAAAAGAATTTCGGTTTTATTTTACATACTTTCTTTTCTTGTTTTTTTGGTGCGGCAAATTTCATTTTTGTTTCTATTTTCATAATTTTTTTGTTTTCTTGTTTGCCTGCAGTTTACATATACAGTTAATTCTATTTGATTTTAATTTTGCTTTTGTTAAAAATTGTTGTAGTACTCTTTTTCGGTATGTTTCTTTTGTTTTGTTACAGTTTAAGTTCTTAACATTACGATATTGTTGTATTGTTTGTGTATAACAGTTCTTTTTATTCTGTTCTGTTGTATTAAGTAAAGTACTGTTATTTTTGTATATAACTTGTTTCTGTTATACTGAATCATTACAACTAATATAAATGTATTTTGAATTAATTATACAATACATCTGTTCAACATAGTATTTGTATGATATTAATTTGCAGGGGCTGTGCTGTACTGTTTGTTACTGTTCTGTTTCTGTCAGTTTCAGTCGATGTCTGTTACCAAATAAAGAGAAAATTTAGCAGAATGTTTAGAATAACATAAATAAAGTTGAAAAAAAATAATATATTTTAACTATAATGATAAAAATCCTTTTAAATAGAAATTTCGTATGTTGATGGGTACATAATATAGAAAAAATAATTTTTCGTAAAAAGGAAATGTTTGATTTAACATCAAATAATTTGAATGCTTACTGCAATGCTAATTTATCATAATTATTCTTATAACAAATATTTCTTTTATACGTATAGCTTAATTATTTTTTTTTGAATTTATATCCTTTATCCTGACGCATAATACATAACAATTTATATTACCAATTATGTATATATATATATATATATATATTATATAATGTTATATGATGATATAAAGTAAATATTGCTGTAAGTGAAGAATATTATACTGTTATATGAAAATTATATAAAAATTTATAACGCGAAAGGAAATTATTTAAAATAAATTTTGCTTGTAATGAGATTGATTGAAAAAATGATTCTTTAAAGGATATACAAAGGTATTGTTTTTTTTTTTTGTACACGATCTTGAATATATTTTTGGTCACATTGTGTTAAAATTTAAGGTAGTCCTGACTGTAACAAAAACAAAATTTTATTAGTTATTGTATATATTTAATAAAAATAATTATATATTGTAGAAATATATAATATTGAAAACTTTAGGAAATGAGATTGATTATAATAAAAGTTCAAAAATACTACCCTTTTTTAAATTTTTAAACAATAATAATTAAATTTTTTGCTGTACTTTAAATTTTTAATTAATATTCAGTATGTTTATAAATAAATGGGAATAGCAATCAGAACGATTTGTAATGTTTGATTCCTCAGTGATAAGATTTAAGATTAGATTACGGGAGGGGAAGTGGTCCGCATATTACACCAGCCGCAAATGGCCTTATTTTTAATACAATTTAAGATAACTTTTTAAGCAATATATGAAATTTGGAGCTGAGTGAATGCTTAATGTTTAATTTATATTTTATTGATATTATTTTTGAAAAAAATCCCATCTGATATAAAACAGTTATTTTTCACTTTCTAATTTAATAAGATGTTGAAAAACACATTGATTTTTTACACATTGATTTAAGTTTATAAATAATATAAATGATAAAGTAAAATTAAAGTAATAAAGCAATAAAAATTTAAATGTAAGAAAATTTAAATAAAGTATAGGTATATGTAAATAAAATACATTGTTTAATAGTTTTGTAAATATTCACATGTGATTGCTATAATAAGTATTAGGAAAGTGAAAATTGTTGTATAATATCCAATTCGACCAAACAGCTTAGACTAGGTCTTAAAACCCTGTTTTTATATTTTAAATTATCTAATATATAATTAATCTTAAACTTAATTTTTTCCTATTTCTTTTTGTTTTTATTAAATCGAATATAAATATTTTCTATTATAATGCTTAATATAATTTAATTATAAGTTTTAAAAATAAATGTGAACTGAATTTTAAAACCGTAAATATTACTTAAGATTAAGATTAAAATAATAATTGTATAAATTCATTTTAATAAAGAAAAAAAAACAAAAAAAGTGTGATTCAACAGAAAAAATTATATTTAATATGTAAATTTAAAAAGTACGTGACGTACAACTTAGTATCTGAACCATTTCACAACCAATTTTCATTGTTATTCTTTCAAATGATAAATATTCATTTAAAGAAACGTAGCGAAACTAAAAATGTTTTAAAAAAATTTTAATTTTCAATTAGAATTTCACCTTGTGTATATGTGATCACAACATACGAAAACGCAAATTTATCAAATTGCTACAACTCACTCATCGCCAGAATTAAATTTAAATAAATTTTTTTTTTTACATACCTACTTATGTGGTTGTTGTCTGAGTTAACCTTTAACTTATGACGTGGTGGTAAATTTTACACTCTCTTTTTTTTTCTCTTATTACTTCTGTCCATTGCTCTTTCACACGGTGATATTCTCAGTACCTTCTAGTTATATTATACTCTTATCCACAGTATTATTTGTCATGTTGTAAGTAAAGCACGTGAAGAGAAATTTGGTAAGAGGTGTAAAAACTACCACTCGTCATTGATTGTCGGATTTTTTCTTAGAAAATTTTTTACTACCACGTCATATTAAAATTTTCAGAAAAAAAATCTTTTAAAATCATCCATTTTGAAGTTTTATACAACTATTTAACCCATTTTTCTATAATTTTCCGATTATAGAGAATATTGCACGAAAAATTATGATGAAATTTCTGATGACGAAAATATTGTGCGAAATAATAAGCGAAGTTGATGACGAAGTTGATCCAAATTCTTGAAAATCATAGCGATAATAGTTCCGAAATATCTGAAACGGACAACGAGGAATAAATGATGAAACCGCAAGTGAAGGAAATGAAAATATTGAACACATTGGCGAACGCGAACGCGAAGGTGAAACGAATTGTTTTTATGGAAAAAACCGTTTTAAGTGGGCAGTAAATAAGCCACAGATATTTAGTCTCCACTTTAGAACTCCATTTTAGAACTTCACTGCATAATATTGTAATATTACAAACTTCAGTAACCGCAGCTAGTAACGATGAAATAGAAAATAAAATGTATAAATATTGGTCCCAAATTTTTGATGATTCTATTGAAGATAAAATCATCGAACATACCAACACAAAATGAAAACTGAAATTCAATTCAACAGTAAAAGTAGAAACAAAACCTTTAGATAAAATTGAATTTAGAGCATTTCTAGGAATATTATAATTTATACATCAGTTTTCAAGTCAAACCGAGAGTTTACAAAATTAATATTTGTAACAGCGGAACAGGAAGAGACATTTTCAGAGCTGTCTGAGCTTCGATCTCTTACTATAATTTCTTGTTTACAATATGATAACACTTTTGATAGACCGCAGAGATTTATAATTGATCCATTAGCGGCTATTTTAGAAATATTTAAAAAAATAATTGAAAACTTATATATTACTGATATATTTGATAAACTGATATTATTCGAAGAATATTTGGTTCAGATTCTCTCCCACCACCTCTACTTCCACATCAAACAAATTGTGTTATATTTGTCCAAACAGATTAAAACGAAAAACACCACACAGATGATTTGTCAAAAACCAATGTGTATGGGTTCTAGTGTAGCAAGCATATGTGTATAAAGTGTACAAATACTGATTTTGACGAATGAAATTATTACATGAAAAGACTGGTTATTATTTCCTAAGATGGTTGTTATTTCCTAAGACCATTTTATTTTTTGTTTAACTTTTTTTTATTTTGTTATGTAAATATAAGAACTATTACTATTTTTTCAATTCAGAAAAGACTTGTGAAATAAAGTGCCAATTTTTTAAAAAACCCTCACTACTAAATTCTTTTTTTTTTTAATTTAACATTTAGAATTAACTTTACGTGAAAAAAAATTTTATAAAAAATATTATATTCCTTCTAAAATATAAAAAAAAAAACGATGTAAAATTTATTACAACGTCCAGTACTATGTTACAAAATTTCACCTCCTAAATTAAAGGTTAAATACAAAAAAAAAAATTAAATTTAAAATAGATAAAAAAATGTTAATAATTTATAAATAAATTTATGTTTAAATTTATTTTTATCTATAAATAGATTTTACGTCTAAATTTTGTTCGATTCTTATAACTCACAGATGTGTGAATAGCATCTTGTATAGTTGTATAGGTAGTATAACATTATAAATATTTACTGATAAGTTCAAATAGCGGTATGATGAACGCAATACTCCTAAAATAATTATTGTTATTAGTTATATTGTGTATATCATGATTATCTGTAATATTAAAATGAAACAAATGCATTTAGTTTCGTTTATTAGACACTAATACGTAAGGTTGTAGATTAATTAAAATTATAAGCCAACTATTTGTAAATAGATTTGTAAAAATTATACACAAGCGTCTATATATGAAAACCTACATTATAGTTAGATTTAGATTTAGATTTATAATTCATTTGTTCCATATTAAAATAAAATACGATTCTGAAAATATATATTTACTAAACAAAAAAGAAGAATAAATATAGGATAATTTAGATATTGTGAAGAATGAAACTAAAAAAAAAGATACAATACAGCCTGCATAAAAATATAAAAATGTTGTTGGGTACATATATAGTAAAGCAGAAACTTTAAGGTAAATACAAAAATAAAAAATAAAATAAAATTAAAGTTATATAATGAAAAATAAAATTTAAATCTAAAATTTAAATTATAAAAGAGAGTATGCAGAATTAAGTATAAATAAAAGCAGAATAAAAAATATAAGGAATAATAATTACAAAAAAATTAAAATTTTTAGTTAAAAAAACTAAATTAAAACTAAAAACTAAATAGAGTGGTTTAATGAAGAATTGCAAAGTAAAGCCAAAAAAATTATATTATATCGATTGCCTAATGGAAAACGATAACACAAAATGGAATGAGTATAGATTGCATCGAAATAAATACAAGAATGAATATGTAATATAAAAATGGAATACAAGAAATAGTGATAAATAACACAAAAATAAGTAAAGTTAATAAATAATATAAATGGTAAAGTAAAATTAAAGTAATAAAGCAATAAAAATTTAAATGTAAGAAAATTTAAATAAAGTATAGGTATATGTAAATAAAATACATTGTTTAATAGTTTTGTAAATATTCACATGTGATTGCTATAATAAGTATTAGGAGATGATGATAAAAAAACTAAATTAAAGTTAAAAACTAAATCGAGTGGTTTAAAGAAGAATTGCAGAGTAAAGCCAAAAAAATTATATTATATGATATCGATTGCCTAATGGAAAACGATAACACAAAATGGAATGAATATAGTTTGCATCGAAATAAATACAAGAATGAATGTAATAAGGCTAGAGATAAATATACTGAAAATAAAATTAATGAAAAAAAGAATGATCAAAAAATTATGTGGAAAACAATAAAACAATATGTGTTAAAGAAGGAAAAAAATGTAATACAAGAAATAGTGATAAATAACACAAAAATAAGTAACGAGATTTTCATCGCTAATAAATTAAATGATTACTTTATCGACAGTATAATAAAAATAAATGAGAAAATACCTTATGTAAGATATGTAAATAATATCAATGAAATTCATGATAGATTTAAATCTTAAGAGATTGAAAATGATGGAATTAAAAAAATATTAAAAAGGATATTTGCAAAAAATGATTTAAATGGGTTAAACAGCAAAATTATTTGCGAATGTGGAGAAACACTAATTCCGATAATAACTAAAATTGTTGATCAATCACTAAATCAAGGTAAATTCCTAGAAACATGGAAACAATCAATTATAGTGCCAGTAGAAAAAGTTAGAAACCTAAAATTAGCTTAGAATATGAGACCTATAAATATGCTACCAGTAAACGAAAAACATTTTGAAAAAGATATTAGAATGATTTGTGAATAAAAATAATATATTGTCTCAGATGCAGTTGGGATTTAGGAAAGGATATTCAACAAAAACAGCGTTAAACTGGAAAATAAATTGAATGGAAGAAGGATATTGATTCCGGGAAAAAAATTATAGCAATTTTTTTGGATTTCAAAAGGGCATTTGAAACAATTGATAGAGACATATTATTAAACAAAATGGGGAAATATGGGATAACAAACAATGAAGTGAACTGGTTTGAGGATTTTCTAATAAGAAGAACACAACGGACTAAAATTAACAATATTTTTTTAAGTGAAAAAGAAGTGCAATTAGAAGTCCCTCAAGGCTCTGTGTTAGGAGTATTACTATTCCTTATATATATAACTGACATAGGGTCAGCATTACGGTTTTGTAGGATATCTCTATTGTAGGAAACGATGTAGCTGAATGTGAAAGAAAAATAAATGAAGATTTGAGAATTTGTAATTATGGTTAACATGAACAAATTAAAATTGAATGTAAATAAAATTAAATGCATTTATATTGGAATAATATTAGAATAAATATTTAAGTTGTTGAGTCTGTTACCAGTTTCAAATACTTGGGAGTAACAATAGATAATAAAAACGCGAAAAAATTGATTGCAGGTATTGCAAAATAGAGCTATGAGAATAATACTCAAAAAAGGAGCACGAACACCTATTCGAGATATGATAAATGAATTAAAATGGATGAATATAACAAGTAGACTTAAGTACAATACGTTTATATTGTTGTTCAAATTGAAAAATGAGCTGTTACTGTGCTATATGGAAAGGCACATTGAGTATGTTTGTGGTTACCATTACTTGAGGAACAATAGAGATTTTAGATTACCATTACATAGAGAAGCTGTACACAAAACACCGTTCTATACAAGGGAGTGCAAATTTTCAACGAGTTGCCGCGGAATATAAAAAATTAAACTAGAATTAAAATATTTTAAAAAAAATTAATTGAATACATGAGTAGAATTTAAATGATTTTTTGTAATTAAACTAAGTAATGAATTTTTTACAATGATAAAAGTTTTTATTAAAAACTAATAAAGAAATACAATACAAAAAAGTGTTAAAACAGATTCAATTTGAAGGACCCAGTTCCAATAGCCAAAGCCTAATATTTATGCAGATCGAAACAGATACTATTATATCCGATCTTAAAGAATACGGTAGCATATTCAAAGTTTTTAGAGCTATATAATCATAAGAAAGTTGTAAAAATGAGAGGCTGGAACATTTACAAGATATAAATTATTAATTTTAATATGATATCTAGTTGTGAATCGGTGAGCGAAAAAAAAAAAAAATTCAGCGTTTTAAACAAATATAAATGCCTAACTGGTAGAATACTCAACTTTTTAAATAAAAGAAAACTATGTTTTTGGCAATGAGACCAGATTGAATTTTATTAAAAAAAGAACCACCTCAACAACTATTTCCCATACTGAAGTTTAAAATTGAATAGAGCAAAATACAGCAGTCGCATAACGTTTAGTAAACAATATGAAGTGAATCGTACTCAATGTTAAAACAAGAAATACTACAAGGTGAAGATGGGACAAAAATTGTTTAGAGAATATTTAGAGGAAATTTTGGAATCAGGAGAACATGATAACAAATACTCAAATTTTTCAGGAGTCAATTTTAAAGTTTAAATTGAATAATTTTAATTTTATTACTTATAAGCTTATAAACACAAAATCATTTCCGAAATAGGTAATATAATATAACATTTACTTTGAAGTTGGTCTGTCCGCTGATTAATAAATAGTTAAAAATATTTATTTTTCATTTCATACAAAAGGGAAGGACTTCAAAATAATTTTATCATTATTCTTCTTTTTGAATGTTGTTACAATGTCAATTAGCTACTGTTTTACAAAATATTATCTAAATATTATATCAATAATATCAATAACAGATAGGTGTAACCTTCGAAAAAAAAAAATTAAAATTGAAACAAACCTTTCAAAGGAGTCAGTTCAGTCCATTAACAAACAACACGAAACGAACATAATTAATTTGAGAAACAGACAATAGCCAATAATTAAAAATAAAAATTCCCACTCAGTTTTTTTTCTTTTCTTTTTATCACTCCAATTAGAGTACTTAACAATATAACATTCATATTTCAAAAATATAAATGAGTTCTATTTCAAATAAGAATGTTAAAATTGAATTGAGTTGTACATATTGGATTGTAGCACTCTAACAGTATTTACATCTACACTACAGTACAAGTACAACTTGCTTGTTATACAAAATTGAATTCGCCGCATGTAATTTGTTATATCGTAAAATTTATTTTTAGTATGTTGTAATCGAACATTAAAACCAAGTTGAATGTTGTATGTTGTATGTATGAAATAATGTTGTTTGATTAACTATTAAATTGAAATTTAAATAAAAAATGAATATAAAAAAATGTAACATAATAATTTTTTGAGGATTGATGCGTACTGCACAAGTTGCATCAGAAATAAAAATATTTATTTTTTCATTTTTTTTTTAAATAATTTGAATGGTTTTTCCCTTTTTTTTTATTTGTTCTTGACATAATTTCCGTAGTGAATGAAATTTGTTGTTGGTTTTTCTTTTAATATTTTTTTTTCATTCTGGAAAATTTTTTTTCTTCGAATTATGATACTTTTTTATATAGATATATATATATATATATATATATACATATATACATATATACATATATATATTTATGATGCGATATTTAAAAATTCCCTTTTTGATGATATTGCAGCACTTTAAAATTAAAAAAGAAAAAAAACGAAAAATAATATGAAGTGGTAGAGTATTTTGAAGGTAAACAGGAGGCTACAAGGAAATTAAGAGTAAAAAAAAAAAATGGAAAATTAAAAATACACTTTGTTAATTTTTTAAGTTATATAATAATTTAATAATTCGGTTGGTCATTTTTTCACCATAAATATAACTTGAATGTTTGCGTATCCTTGAAAAATATTTTTTTATTCTCTCTCTACAGCTTTTCAAAAAATATCCATTTTTTATATGAGTGACGACAATTTCTAAAGATTTTAACGCTTAGATTGACTAATAAGATTAAAGTAGATTCTAAAGTGAATTTAAAATGAACCTCATTAAATGTTTTAACTCTATGATGCCATGGAAGTAATTAACCTACTTGCCTTTTTAAAGAAAAATCTTTTCCTTGTTCAACTTTTTTTATATAGTTGTAAATTGTGTAAGTTGTATGAATGAGTTTAGTGTGTGATGAGAATAAAAAAATAACATTTTTAAAAATAATTTTTTTATTGTTTTGTTTTTTTTCTTTGTTTTTTTTTTTTTTTTTTGTGAATTATTAGAGTGGAAAACAACTGCCGTCTGAAATACATCCGTAGACTTGAACTTTATATTTTAATATTTTATTTATATATTTGAAAGTTTTTCTGTAAATCAAAGTCATCATCAGTTAGACAAATATATCATATATACCCCTTGATAGTGTATAAATGTTAGGTGCAAAATTTGTTTTAAAATTTTAGTATGCATATAATATAAAAGTTCATAAAAGAGGTAAATAAATTGGGTCGAAATGCTTAATTAGTAGATATTTTTATTTAAAGTAGGAAACAACATTTTTCTAACACATATATGCAGTTGTTGTTCCTCATCTTAAAGAAAACTAATCCATCAGGAATATAAAACAAAAATAAAAATATAGATTTTTAGAATTCAAACGCTGCGTGAACAGATCCAGTAACTAATACTATGGTGGAATGAATGTAAAAAGGAACTTGTAGTCAATATAACAAAACTAATTAATAACTCATTAACACAAGGTGAAATGCCTAAAGTATTAAAATCCAATAAAGTAATTCCAACATATAAGAGTGGTGATGTGAAGAACATTAATACATTTGGACCGATATCAATTTCTTCTACGTTTAGCAAATTAATTGAAACCTTTGTAAATATTCAACTAACCGATTATTTCAATATTGCAAACCTAACCAACAGTAAGCAATATGGATTTAAAAAAAACTCAAACACTCAAGCTGCATTATTCGATCTAATATCAGATGTTCAGGCTGGAATTGATAAACATAAAAAAGTCGTTGGAGTTATCTTTGATTTTAAAAAAGCATTTGATTCTGTCGATAGAAACAGTTACAGGTACAGATAGAAACAGTTACAGATAGAGAACTTAAGTGGTTTCGCAGTTATCCTTTTTACAGAACTCAATACATGGAATGTGCAACTGTGAAGAGCAACTTAGTGGACATTAATTATGGAGTTATTCAGGGAAGTTCATTAGCCCCAACTTTGTTCTCATGTTACATAAGTAGCCTACTTAATGTTGATCTATTTGGGAAGCCATTCATGTTTGCGGATGATTTAGCCATGGTCATCTCAGAAGATGAACTGGATAAACTACAAGATAATATTGATCAAGATATGGTAAAGATAAGTAATTGAATGAATAAACATAAGTTAACAATTAACACAAGAAAAACCAAATTTATGTTATTAAAAAATAAAATAGAAAATATAATCCATGTCAAGTATGAAAATTGCAATATTGATCAATATAAATATCTATGTGTCATAATCGACAGTTACTTAAGCTGGGGTCCACAAATTGATGAACAAATAAGAAAAGGAAGAAGAATTCCTGGAATTTTAGAAAGACTAATAAATCAAAGAGTATCTCAAAATTATAAGCGATCGATATATTTCAGTATGTTCCATAGCACAATTACATACGCTATTCAGATATGGTGAAACGTCATAAATTATATACAAAAACTACAAAACAAAGCAATAAAAAATCTTTACGATTACAAAGTGAGAACTTCCAGAAGAAAATTTATACACTGCAATCATAAGCTATTACCAATTAACCTTCTCGTTAAATGCAAATTGGTAACCCAGGCACATTTGATATTTAAAAAAAATATAAACATAATCATCACAACACAATCAATTAATGAGAATCACAATTACAACACCAGAACAGCTGATAATATCAGGGTTATGTCATCAAAAGTCAGATTCAATAATCATGATGTCATCTACAATTTAGCATATAAGTACTACAATAAACTACCTAAGTATATAAAAGATATTAATGAATTTAATGAGTTTAAAAAAAAATTTATGAATACTATTTGTCATTAATATAGCTAGATTTAATTTATGTTAATAATTAATTAATGAATTAAAAAAAATGGTCACTAATATAGTTTAGGCTTACTTTAGATTATAGATTAATGAATTAAAAAAAAAAAAAACAATCCAGTCATGGGACTGGCGGTAGTAAGTGAAACAACATTTAAATGCAGATGATTGAGATTGAGGCCTGAGCGTCGATTAAATTAGACAATTTTCATTATATTCTAAAAAAGATACAATAGGCTTATGGTAGCTGAAGTAGGAAATAAAAATTTTTGATTGGAATTTATGTAAATATCGTGTAAAAACCGCATCGATAGTTATTTTATAAACAATATAAAAAACATTTAAATATAATATATAATATGTATGTAATCTAACAATGCAATATAATGATTTAAAATATGTAATTTTTAATTGAATTTTTTTAATATGTAGTCTTGAAAAATTGAAAAAAAACTGTCAAAGCTTTATACATTAAAAGACTAAAAACAAAATTAAAAGTATTTTTTACGTATTATTTTTAAAAATTTAAGATACGTTATGTATGTAATTTATAATTTTAAAATTTTTCAACTTATAAAATAAAGAAAAGATAAAAAAAAATAAAAATTTAAAATATATAATATAACAATACAATACATAAATTTAAAATAAGTAATTTTTAATTCAATTTTTTAATAAAAGCTTTAATTGTTAACTAAAAAGAAAATTAAAAGTATTTTAAAAATAAAATTTTAATAATCATCCCCTTTTTTATTTCCAAAAATTATAACTTTTGCTAAAAAGGTATGCATTCATATTTTGATATTATGTAGGTAACAATAATTTTTTTTTTTTATAATATATTAGCAAAGTTACCCGACGTTGTCCGGGTCGACCACAAAATGTATCGAATTTAGTTCAATGAAGTTTGATTTATGAATCGAATTGAAAAAAATTGGTTTATCAAAAATATTCTAATATTTTTTTTCACTACGATAACAAAATATCAACAATACTACAACTTAAACTATACTTTTATTAAAATTATTTCTGTGCAAACAATATTTCGGTGGTCTTTTCTGATGAACTATAAGCAAATACGTTCCTTGCTGTTGAGGTATTCTTGAAATAAAGATATGGTCGCCTTTTCCACAATCAATTGGAATTTGTACTTAAATGAAATGAGGATGCCAAATTCTTATTCTTAATCTAGTACGGTAGTTTTGGCTTCTTCAAGTTTCGTAGAAGCAATATTGAAGCTACTACTTTTAATTCCAATTGATGAGGAGGAACAACTTCATTTTCATCGATAACTGTATCTATCGATTTGTACACATTGACCCCCTGGAATACTCTGCAGTATTTTCTGATTAATGAAACGAATCGTCACATTTTTGTGGCTAATTCACATAGCCACTTCACATATTCATGTAAAATTTTTATACTGATTCCTAAATTCGAAAATACTTTTTCAGGAAAATACATGTTTTTTTATTTTTCATAGAGTACCTATGAATACATTTTCAAATCTGTAACACAATTTTTTTTTTAAACATTTCTGATAGAGTATGTAAGTGTAAATATTTATGCCTGTAACACAATTGGTTTTTTAAATACTCCTGAGACGTGCTAGCAGTTGTACGTCAGCAACCCGAACCAAACCAAATTTTCGAAATCGGTCACATTTGGGATTCTTTATTGGTGAAAGAGTATCTCAGCGTAAATTTTCATGCCTGTAACACTATTGGTTTTTGAAATATTTCTGAGACGTACATACGTACGTACATTTTCGAAATCAGTCGTAATTCTTTATTTGTGAAAGAGTATAAAGTATAAATTTTCATGCACTATTGGTTTTTGAAATATTTTTGTCAGGTGCTATGGAAAAACATATTTGTTTATTTTTGAGAGAGTACCTGTGTGCAAATTTTCAGCTCTGTAGCACCTTTAGTTATTGAAATATTTTTGGCGGGAGCTCGGAGTTGTATGACACCTACCCGAACCAATCAAAATTTTCAAAAACAGTAAGATCCTTATTTGTTTATTTTTGAGAGAGTACCCGTGTACAAATTTTCAGCTCAGTAGCAACTTTGGTTTTTGAAATATGCTCGTTGGGTGCTAGGAGTTGTATCGCAGCTACCGGAACCAGTGAGAATTTTGGAAAACAACATATCACGGACTCGATTCCAAGTAACAAAAAACCATCCTGTAAAATTTGGTTGAAATTGGTTGATGCGTCTCGGAGGAGTTCTGACACAAACATACATACATACATACATACATACATAAATACATCCTTCTTTATATATAAGATTTAGACTTAGATAGGTAATATGTATTTCTTTTATATACACAAACAAATTAAAACAATAATTTTTGAAATGACTTAGCTCTCAACAACCAAAACAAGCAAAATATCATTAGTTAAAAGAGTTAAAATTTACATTTACTTAATGTATACCAAATTTTTAATGAGAGAGAAAAGGTACAAAATAGATGTTTGCGTTCTGCTTTATACTGTAAAAAAATTTTGCTTTCTCATTATTCTTCTTTGTATTTGTTTATATTATTTATATTGGGCAAGGTGGCAAAAAATGTTTATTCAAATTTAGTTTGTTTCCTTACACAATGATTAATTCTGATCTTTTATTATTTCAATATTTTCGTTTTAAACATTATTATTTTCTTATATACCTATTAAAAATATTAAATTATAATTACATTACAATAATATAAAATATTATTAATATTTTTGTCACTAATAATTTGGAGTTACAAACATTATTATTTTTTATTAAATAAATATTAAATTATAGTAAACCTAAACATTTATTATATTGGTATACGATTATAAAATAATACTGAGGACAACATCTATTTACAAATCACAGAATTTAAAGAATATGATAACGCTCTTTTAGTTAGGTCTCCTAAAAATCTTATGCATAGTTGATATAATTTAGAAAATAATATTGTTAAATAAATTTCCAAAAATTTTTGTCGAAAATTTTTTTTCCAAATCAAAACTATTAATCAACAAATTTTTTTAAAAATTATAAACTTTTTTTTATTTAATTTCAGCTAACTTTTTTGGTTACTCTCTTTTGTTTATTATATTTTTTCTTTTTCTTGCACGTTAAATTCTTGTTATCGTCTATTTCTTACATTTTTTAGCAAATTTGCATATTGATTTGTTTGCAAACAAATCAGTACATACCTGAGTGCATAGGCATACTGCATAGCATATTCTAATTGGGATGGTCTGATTGATATTCTTTGATGAGAATTGAGAACTATGAGAAGAGAACTTCAAATTTTGTTTTGTTGTTTGTATGTAAATGAGAAAAAAAATTGTTTTTTGTTTTATTTTATTTCTGATCAGAGCAATAAGTAATTACATGTCTTATAATCTACAACAACAAAATCCACATTTTATTTTACTTATTATTCTTATTATCCTCTACGTCTACGTGTATATTGTCTGTATATTTCTAAAAAAAAAAGAAAAATGTATATGAACGTATATTTAGAATGTATATGAACGTATGTATATATTAATAACATTAGTGACTCACTATTTAGCGTGACGCGAGTTTACAACATTTTCATCACCAACGTCTTATAAGTAAGTTTCACTTACAAAAACATTTGTTGTTATTAATTATTTTTAAAAAACTCACCACTGTTGTACTACATATTGCTTTTATTATATTGTTACATTTATAAATTAAATATGAATATTGTATTTGTTTGCACATAATATGCATACTTATTTTATTATATTATATATTCTATACGAGCGACTGAGCTCATTTGAGAAAAAGAAAATAAAAAAAATAAAATATAATTCACATACGTTTCTCATCTAATGCTTCAATCAATTTGTCCGAATGCTTTCGATAAAAAATTATAGTATTTTGATCATTTGATTCTTCAATTGAAGAATTTTTTTATTATTTATTGAGAAATAGAAAGCCCGAGAGTAATCGTAGTGGAAGAAGACCAAGAAACAGATAAGAAGACACTCAAAATAATGCCCTAGCACTACAAATTCCAAATTGAAGACAAGCGGTGGAAGATCGTCGTTTTTCAAGGAGTATTGGGATGAAGGTCAAAGCTAACCAAAATATGCAACTCTATAAGATGACGATGATGAATGCATCACTTCTGTTAATCAAATATGTAACCCCGAACAACAAACACCCGATTAACACAATTTTCAAATACGATCTTAACTTTAAATACATTAAGATTCATAAAATAGAATCACCCAAAATTCACGAACATTTGCAATATTCCAGTCCCTGTACTCATGAAAACAAAATGTTCAATAAAAAATGAACTTAAGTTTACAAATTTCACTTTTATTTTTCTTTTTCATAAATTCAACAATCATTATTTTGCGATTACTCCAATTAACCGGGGGTATATCAAAGATGATGTGAAATCAATCTTGACATTTTAAATCTTTCATAAGTAAAAATTTTTCAGCGGACAATTAATCAGATACAGGTACGTCTATGAAAATCCATATGATTATTTTTAATCCTATACTTTATATCTATAATACCTGCCTTATAAAAATCTCTCTATGCCAAATGCAATTCAA
Source organism: Argyra leucocephala (assembly GCA_963942445.1). Classification (NCBI taxonomy): domain Eukaryota; kingdom Metazoa; phylum Arthropoda; class Insecta; order Diptera; family Dolichopodidae; genus Argyra; species Argyra leucocephala. The sequence continues at coordinate 74,373,961 of OZ012680.1, forward strand.
ATTTCAAAAGTTGAAGAAAATAATATAACAAGAAAGCATAAAAACCAATAAATTCTTTTAATACCAATTACTCTTCTTTGCTTTGATCAATTACCTAAGTTGTATATGACAATTGTTAATCTGACAAAAAATTAAATAAAAACAAAAAAAAACCCCTATACTATTCAACCAGCTTAATGCAACACAACCCAACATTAAAATGGTAAATCACTTCTTCTTCAGTGGTATTCACACACAACAACACTAACAGCCATCAGCTGCTGTACACATTATTATTTTCTTTATATGGTATGGAGATTAAAATATAATCTCATAGCTATTAGTGTGCTGATGGTGATGTTGAACTAAATGAAAGAAACAAAGGTGAAATAATGGTAAATTGGAAGTGACAACAACGACTAGCTAATTTCTCACATAAATGTTATTTCAAGTTATAATTAATCGAAAATGGGCATCATGTTAATAATTAACACGCAGATTAAAATGATGAACAGCAGTAATGACAATATATGATGAAAAACATTATAAAAATCATATGACATCTATGATATTGTTGAAGTACGTATACAAACAAACATATCTATAGATATGTATGCATATGTAAATAATATATGTTTGTTTGTTTTAAGATGAAAAAAATTTTTTTTTGTTTTTGTTTTATTAACATGATGAATGAGTCGGTATTATTGCCGTTGTTGGTTAATTAATTTTGGGTTTTAGAGAAGAAAAACAAAAAAATGTAATTAAATTAATGACCAGCAAAGGTAATAACAAGAAAATTTGATATTTTTAAGCTTTTAATAATATGTTTTATAAATGTATTGTAACTAAAATTTATATAGGTGTGAGGGTGTATAAATATTCATTAGATTTTTTAAAAAGTTTTATTTGATTAATACTATTAATTCTATTAGCCTTCAAATACTGGCTTTTTAGAACAGCTACATAGGGAATATATAAATTATAATATACAGGAAGAAAATGGAATCGTTTCAATCACATTATTATGGTGTAATAGTACACTAGAGGACAAACATTCAGTTGAAGTAAAGTTTGTTAAAAACACCCTAAAATGTAGATTTGAAAAGCCAGGGGTTCAATTTTAATACCAGTAATTATAAATAATAACATTGATAGGCATGTTGCTAAGTTATATTACAAATTTTAATTACACTTCAGATTAATTTAAAAAAAAAGAAAATTTTGAATTTTGAAGTATCATTCTGAAGGCTTGCAGTTTGCCTGTATTCTGCAGAATTATTTGACTTCTAAGATGGAAATAATTTAATTGATAATTCAATAAATTACTGCTATATTTGATAAACATTGACTAGATAAATCTTTTTATAATTTTCTCATTCATTATAATATGTACAATTTATGGGTTGGTCACGAAATTCGAAATTACAAAATTTCAAACTAGAAAATCCAAAAATTTCAAAAAGTAAACCTGGATTATGTAGATTTAAAAAAATATCTACAAAATTAAGGAATTGTTTTGTACAGATTTCAGGGCAAAAACACATCAAGACTATGTCGTCTACATCAACAGCATTTCAATAATGTGGTAGGGAAGGATTTAAGGTGGCAACTTTATGTATTGCCGCAGTTGGATACAAAAAAGGGAATATTTTCTTTACCTAGAATATTTACCTAAATCATTTTTATTTGTAGTCGCTGTTGGATACAAAACAGAAGATCCTTGTTGTTTTAATGTTTCTTATTTAAACCATTATATCTGTTGAAATATTAATTATATGTATATATATATATATCTATGTAATGTATATACCGGGTGTTCCAAAGCATGCGTATCAGCTTTTGAAGAGTGGAAGGAGCCGTTATTTTAAAATTTAAAAAAAAGTTTGTTAACTAAATCGAGGGTGCTATATCGATTGGTGGCATTTTCAACTTCCGGAAAGAACCGAAAATCATTAAAAAGTACCCTTTCCCATTTGAAAATCTCGATTTCGGCCCTTTTAAGGCGATTTTTGGTCTTAAAAAATCGATTTGCGGTCATTCCCGGAAGTTAAAAATTTCACCAATCGATAGAACACACTCGATTTAGTTAATAAACTTTTTTTAAAATTTTAAAATAACGGCTCCTTGCCGTCTCAATCGACTTATAATAATTATGACCATTAAAATATTTCTCAGACCATTATCTCACTAGAAACTGAATAGCGGTATATTATAACGGTTAATATTTATTTATTTATTTATTTATTTCAAACTTAAGCAGTTACAAATATATAACGGGTGCTTTTTATTGATAGAGCTTTAAATTAAAATTAAAGCCAAAGTTTTTTAGTTGAAAGAAAATTTTATGACATTTAGGTTCTAAAAAAAATTTCTGGCATATGTCAACCATAACCAGCTCTGAAGACCCGCCTTCGATCAGATTTAATTTTGAACCACTTTTTCGAGTAATTCAGGTCTTATGTCATCAATATGTTAAGCACTTTAATTGTAAATTTGGGAATAAAGAATTTTAAAACTAAAAAATTAACCTAAAAATTCACAGGTCATATTGGCTTTGAAAGCGTTTTTTTTTCTTGTTAATCTGTATAAATCAATGACTTAACATAATTCCAAAGAAAGCATCAGGTCGTATGACCACGGAGGCCAATTTATTGGACCATTTCTCAAAATAATGTTGTCACCAAATCTTTCTTTTAATAAATCAATTTTTGCGGTAGCAGTATGAGGTGAAAAAAAAGAAATACTTTCGGGTCAATAAGGTTCAAGTTTTGAAACAAAAAAATCATTGATCATCGATCTATAACGAGCACATTTCACTGTAACATTAGCTCCATCGAAGATGTCTCCATTGTGTAAAGCACACTATACGGTGCATTTGCCATACAGTGAATTTATTCAGGATTATTTTTGCTTAATTACGCAATTTTGTTTGTTCACGTAGCTGTTCAACCGCAAACGAATTTCAACATCTAGCACCCTAGGACAGCAAACAAACGACGCTTATTATGGTTAAGTGGCTTTAATTGTTGAACCAGTTGAATATTGTATTGGTGTAGACCAAGATGTCTAGGCAAAATTTTACATGCCGTGACTGCCCAGTTAACTTGTTAACGAATAGACAAATTTGATCTTCATCAACATTAACTCTTACAGCACCGATGTTTTCTTCTGTACGTACAGTTATTTTCTTGGTGTTGTCTGCATCGAGTAGAGAAAATGATGTCCGAAATCTATCGATAATTCGACAAATAATCTGCTCTGATAGACGATTATGTAAACCATAAATTTCACGAAATGCTCTATAAATTTGGCGAATGGAACACTTGGTTTTGGAAATAATTTTAAAATTTTGGAAATGTAGTTTTGACTTTAGTTTTTCCATGATAATTTGTCATTGTTTTTTTTTCTTTTATACATAGCTAAAACACTATGTTGGGATATTTTATACCGATTGGTACGTTTGGATAAGGCGGGAAAGGAAAATTAAAGGTTGGAAAGCAGGAAGGTAGAAGGAAAGGAGGACTATTACGAACAAAGTTGTTGATGACAACGTCAGTCTGGCACTGAACGTCACTTAATAAACACGTATATAGAATATAAAACAACCCTATTTTATTATAAATACATATACATATAGTATAGCCACACCGAGTTATAACATGGCGCAGTCGAATTAATAAGTGGATATAAATATAAACATAGTTAATAATAAATTTTGATTAAACATAGTTAATAATAAAGAATTAATTGAGATCATGGACGTAAATGTATCAAAACCACTTCTAATGGAAGGTAATCTTGCCGTAAACTTTTCACTTTTCAAGAGGGATTTTTAAAATTATATGGTGGCATCGGAAAAAAATAAAAAAGCAAAGGATGTACAAAAAGCTGTTTTATTAAATTTTATTGGTGACGAGGCTCGAGAGAAATATTATCATGGGATATTGCAAACGACAGTAGTAAAGAGTTATCAGATTTACTAAAGGCTTTTGAAGAATACTGTAATCCAAAAAAAAATTCTGTCTATGAACGTATGAAATTTTATCAAACTGTACAAAAACAAAATGAACCGTTTGACATTTTTTTTACCTCTCTAAGAAATATAGCAGATGGTTGTGAATTTACTGAGAAAGACAATATGATACGTGATTTCATAGTTATTGGTTTAAGTGATGAAAAGTTAAAAAACAAATTAACGAATACCTCAAAATTAACGTTGGAACCTGCAATTAATGAATGCCGCATTAGTGAATTGGAAAAAACTAGGTGTCAAGAATTACAAAATGATAAGCATATATATCTTGCAAGTGTAAAAAGTAAAAGCTTTCATTATATTACAGGATATAATAACAAAAATTATAATCAAAAAAGTTTTAATCATAATAATTAAAAATTTTCCATTGTAGAAAATAACATAAATTGTAAAAGGTGTCTTACGTCTCATCCAAAAAATAAATGTCCAGCATATGGTAAATTACAATTCCGTACTACGCTCAGTCAAACGGCTTTGCAGAAAAATGTGTAGATATTGCGAAAATGTTGCTAAAAAAGTCAATGGGCAGTAAACAAGAACTATTTTTAGCTTTATTGGAATATAGAAATACACCTATTCCTAGTTTAGGAGTGTCGCCGGCTCAAATACTTTTCAGTAGAAGGTGTAGAACCTTGTTACCACTACATAAAGGAAAACTTGAACCAAATATAATTTATAATATACCAGAAAAAATTAAATCTTACCAAGAAAAAGTACGAAAACAATATAATAAAACCGCTAAAAATCGTTCAAATTTTCAAAAGGGAGATAATATTTATTTTCGGAAACCTCCCCGATAGGGATGAAGCTTCCAGTACTTACATAACAAAATTTGGACGTATTATTAAACGAGTCGAAAGATACCAATCATAAAAATAAAAATCCAACAATTTTTGTTAATAATTTTTACTAAAATGTAAATTATATTAAAAAACATTGAAATTAACTAAATGTAAGTTTTTATTTTTATATTCTACTAAAATGTTTAATTTTAAAATTATATTGTAAATATTATATGATATTGTAAACTATAAAAAGAGGGAGATGTTGTATACAGTTAAGTATTATAATACTAGCTTGGTAACCCGCCATAAATGACGGAAGCAAAATAAATTCTAGCATTTATTTCCTTCATTAGAGTTTTCATTTCAAGTTTAAGAAAAATATAAGTGTTTGCTTACTAATTTATCGTACCTTTATTTTTGTATTATAACGCTTTTAATTACCATATAAATAGAATATTTTTAGTAAGGTGCAAAATTTTCTATTCCATAAGGGTCATTTACTCGATCATTTTAGCCACATCCTTTTTGCCAACATTGAAAATTTATCATATAATTCAGAATTAAGTTAATCCTGTTAACATTCGATAACAATCGCTGCGTAAGCTTAGCGTCAAAGTTTATAGCGAACAAATAATATTTTATAACGAGCCACAACTTTGAACGAAAACAATTTTAAAAACAAAAATAAATAAAATTGTAAATATAAAAAAACAAAAATATTGTAGGTACACATAATATTTATTTTGATGAATAAAATAAAAACTCGTTTTGGAGAAAAAATTAAAATAAAAAAATTTACTGCAAATAAATAGTTATTTACAAAACTGTTCATAACTTGTGAACCATTGATCGGTTATTTAAAATTTCATTTCATTTCAAAATATTCATTATCGAACTGCTCATGTTAAAATTCATACATAATTATTATTTATAACATACATTAAAAAGAAGAAAATCAATCAATATGTTTTAACCGATACCTATATATATACCTACTTACTATATTAAAAAAAATCATCACTCTCTAAGTCTCTACAACATACATTTCTACACACTTGAAGAAAACAAATATACCTAAAAATTATAAATTTACAAAGATAAGAAATAAAAAATAATAGTACAAAATTTCATTTAATTTCTTTAAAAATGTATAGGTTGTTATTGTTTTTATGTGTAAATCAGCAGAACTAAAATCTAACCCCATAATATATACTAAATATTATATACGATCATAAATTTATACATATATCATATAAATATATATATATATATATATATATATATATATATATATTAAAACAAAAACAATAAACAAAAAAAATCAAAATAAATAACAATTTTAACTCATCATGGCATCACATTTCTGGCTTGAGTATATATATAGGTATACCTATAGTACTATATAATACAGGCTATGCATACGGTAGTAAAACTATAATCATTATCATAACAACAAAAAAAACAAAAAAAAAAAATATGTAGACACATATGCATATTGTGTATATGTAATTTTAAATAATAAGAATAACCTTTAAGTGCATTATGTTTTTTTTTGTGTTAAATGCTGTTTGCCTTTTGGTTATTATACCATATTAAACTATTGATAAAATTTCTATTAGTCCTTCTTATTATAAATCAAAAAAATTGTTTGTTTTATTTATATTATTATTATTATTTTTTATTTTTCCTTATTATTTGCGAAGAAGACTAACATTAAATTAAAAAAATATATTTCATGCAGTGGTATTTTTTCCTGCAAAGGTTCAACATGGTAGACAGGGGTTAAAAAAAAAGTACCAAAGTAATTTTATACATATTGCAATTTGTATATGTGTTGGAGTATTCCGTCGAACTTACAAACATCCAGATAAATGCAGAATAATATATATATAATTAATATATATTACATTGTCTGGCAACTCTCTAAATATAATATAATGTAACACACTGATGACAACGTCAGTCTGGCACTGAACGTCACTTAATAAACACGTATATAGAATATAAAACAACTCTATTTTATTATAAATACATATACATATAATATAGCCACACCGAGTTATAACAGTTGTTAATGTTCGTCTTGAACATATTTAGATCATTAATATCGAATTTGTCATGTCTTGGACCACATAAGATGGAATTTGGTTTCACATTCGAGATGTTGAGATTATAAATGAATTTCCATAACTTGTCTTTTACCATCTAGGATTTTACCACAGTGTAGGAACACATGCTGCCCTTCGTGTTTCTCGGGGGAAGCGTTTAAGTGGAGGTAATATAGATTTAATTACCACTGAGCGTGTGCCAATGCCTACAAGATATCTATAAAAGTTAAAGAGCTACAACTAATGAAATGAATTAAAAAAAAAATTGCCTTTTTAACATTAAAGATACATATATATTATTGGAAAGCTGGGAACACCAATAGTGTTCCTCAGATATAGTTATTTGGTCATATGCGGGTACAACATTAACTTCAGTAGAATTCCCTCTAGTTTAACTTAAAAACAAATTCAACTTCTAAGGCAGCGTTTACACATCAATATATTATATTGACAGTATTTACAGATGAGAGATAATATTGAAGAAATGCTGATGTGTAAACACAAATTGAAGAAAAAAATAGAATTTATCCTATTTTCCTCAATATTTATTGAGAGAGACAAAATTAAATATGGCCAATAATGAAAAACTTAGCAACATTCATATGTTATTTTTTTATTTTTTTTTAATAAGAAAATTGCTTTATATTCACAGGGTACTTGATTAAAAAAAAATTATTTTTATAAAAAAACTGACAAATAGTTTGATTGTTTAAAAATTATGTGTAAACACAAATGTCTCTCTCATCCATCTAAAATCGTCAATAAATATTAAAGAACATTGATGTGTAAACGCTGCCTAATATTATTTCGTAAGTTTAGAGCAAGACATGTTATCATCGTACTGGTACAATATTTTTCTACAAATTGATCTTTATGTAAAATACTTTATAAATTTTCATTAAACGGTAATAAATTTTTTGATAACATTTTTAATTATAAAAATATGTGAAATTGGTTACATCTTTTTTTTTTAATTATTACAAAATATAATTGAATTTTTTTATTTTTAACAAAAACAAAAACAAAAATCAAATAATAAAATTCCCATATTTTAAATTGAAAATTAAAATAAATACTTAAGTATCAGAATGTTGGAAGTAGAATAATGACAACGATAAGGAGACAGGAATGAATACCACTTTTATGCAACATATTTTCCATATCATTTGTATCTATAATTATGTGTGAATAATTCACACACCCGTTTGCACATATGTACATAAATTATTATTTCATATAATATTTTTTTATTATAATATTATTGTTATTCTTATTGTTATTGCTTATAAGTATATGAAATTGTTTTTTCAAACTGTAGGTGAATGAATCAACATTACAGCAACATAACAAAATTACAAAAATATTAAAGGAAATTGTTGTGTATCGAAGCAGGTGTAATAAAAATTATGAATAAAATTATACGACAATTACCACTGAAAAAAAAAAAACGCGTGTGCTATAGGTAGGTATACCTCACCTATGTATATCAGATTACAATATAAAAAATAATTTTTAATTTTTCTTATTATTTTTGCTATTATTGTTTACGAGAAACATTTACAAGAAATGATAATATTATTATTTTTTTTTAAAAATAAAATTAAAAAAAAAAATACAACAGTAATTTTTTTAAATAAAATCGTGTGGACTTAATTTATATTTTACCGTTAATTTGAATTTTGTTTTTCGGCTTTAGGTTACACGAGTATCGGTATATATTAATTAAATAAAAGATGTAGGTATTGGGAGTATTTTGAAAAATATTGATAATTAAATATTGTTTTATTAAATTTCTTTATTTAAAATAGAAAATAATTCTTGTTCAAGGTCAAATCATTTTTGTTTTATTGTTGTTTTTGATAAAAGAAAATGTAATACAATTTGAGAGGAATACTATAGGAATAATAATTTGTGCCAATGAAAGACATAATGTTAAATACTATCTATGGTTACTGATATACCACAATGTTTCGATAGTTGAATGTTAAAATAAGTAAGTACATATTATTATTGTTGGCTAACGGTTAGGATTTGATCGAATGAAATTATTTTTTATTTAACAATTTCAACATTCCATATGTCTACCGAGATTTCTCTCTATATTATGTTTTATACAAACATTTTTTTTTTTAGCAAAAATTAAAAACAAAGGTATAAGCTTAAAAAATTTAAGAATGTATAATTATTATGCCTGTTATTAATTTGATTGTTTGTTTTTACATTTAATTATATGTACGTTGGTATGTGTATTGCAGATGTTTTTATGTGATGAAGAAGTAATGTTAATTTTATGTTTTTCTTTTTTATTTATTTCCAATCTACTCGGCTATGCCGTTACAGATTTTACTTATGCACTAAAATGTAAATTAAAAAATACAATATAGAAAAAATAGAATAAAAAATAACTTAATATATTATTTATTTAACACATACAGGATACTTAACGATTTTCCTTAACAACAACTTCACTAAAATTTAAGTCAAATCACCGAAACATTAATTAAACTAAAAGTAATAAACTTAAAAAATAAATTAAAGAGATTTATTTATTGATTCAATTTAAGAAAATTAGTGATTTTTTCTCTTAAAAACAATTCTACTAAAATTGAAGTCAATCACCGAATAACATTCATTAAACAGTTATTGGGAATTCACTAATGACTCAAAGAAAGCATAATTAATTCTATGTGCACTAATATATAAGAAACATCTATTTCTGAAGTCACGAGTTGGTGCATAAATATTATATTGTCTAAGAATAAATGAATAATCAATTTTGGCTGATAAAACGTCATAAGAAAGCATATCAGAAGCGACTTTACGTCGGACTTCAAGAGTAGATATATCTAAAAGAAGGCACTTTGCCTCGTAGTTTGTTGTGAAAGGTTGCCAATTAAATTTCCTGAGGCTAAATCTTACCATTTCCTTTTGAATCGATTCAATTCTTTTGATATGCTTAGCGCAGAAAGGCATCCAAATTGGAGAAGCATATTCTAGCAAAGGACGAACTAGTGTGATATATAAAGCTTTAAACGTGTATGGATTTGAAAAGTTTCTGGAATTAAGTTTGATAAAATCTAGCCTTGAAAAAGCCTTAGATATAAAAAGGTCGATATAGGGATTGAATGTTAGCTTCGTATCAAGAATAATGCCATGATCTTTATATTCATTGACATTAGCTATATCGAAGCTATTAATTTTATAGTTGAACTTTATAACACTAGACTTTCTATGAAATGACATATATTTGCATTTAGAGATATTTACAATAATTCCATTTAAACAACACCAATTAAAGAATTTATCGATATACTGCTGCAAAATAAGGCAATCATTCGGACATTTTATTACTGCAAATAAAATATTACTTGAGATGTTAAAATCTGAATCATTCAGAAAAAGAAGAAACAGCAGTGGCCTGTGACAGCATGAGTACCCTGTAGAAAGCCAGAAGTAGCTATAAATGTGTAAGATTTTACGTTAGAAATAGTGACACGCAGTTTGCAATCAATGAAAGATTTTATCCATTTGAGAAACATACCATAGATACCTAAAGCTTCTAATTTAGCAGTAAGAAATGATTCACTTTATCGAACGCCTTAGAAATATGAGTGAAGATGGTATCGATTTGATAACCATTTTCAATAGAATTAATAACATTGTGTAAGAAAACAGCTAAATTAGTAGTTGTTGATCTTCCAGACAGGAAACCGTGTTGATGAATAGAAATATGATCCCTGACCATAAAACAAATTTTATCAGTGACTATGGTCTCAAATAATTTCGGAATCGCTGATAGTTTGGCAATTGGTCCATAGTTTTCAACAAATGTTAATCAGGTTAATCATTAACTAGCAAAAAGGCCCATCATTATGCCGATGATAATTAAAAAAAAATGTTTTTTGTAACACTGCAAAAAAAAATTGGTATTAATAAACGTAATCAAATATTAGGGCCCTATTATACATCAATCATTCGTCAATCATTCATCCATATCATCATTGACCGTTGATTGATGAGAAATGATTGATGGTGGTTTTATTCTCATCAATCATGTCATCAATCATTCAAGCAAAATTCCCATGCTGTCAATCTGTCAATCATCCCATCAATCAGCGGAATTAAAAAAATGGCTTTTTGGGGAATGTTCAGATAAGATTATAATATTAATTTGTGAAGTAATTCAAAAAGAATAATTTTTATATTAATTTTAATAATTATATCAATTATTGTAAAAAAACGATTGATATATTATGCAAATAATATAATGTGCAAAATAATAATTTCTTGTTTTTTATACCCAACATTTACTTTCAAAATTCAATTTAAATTGAAGTTAAAAACATTAAAACCCCCAAAAATTATATTTTTAATATGATAATGTTTCGAAATTATCAATATATTCAGAACGCTTCCACAGTGTGTCCTTGCAAAATGTATAAAAAGATTGACGAGTGCATGATTGATGTGTCATCGGTCATCATTCTTTTCATCTATATATTGCTATATATGGACGAAATGATTGATAAAAAAAAAGATGTGTAATAGGCACCTTAGGTAACTATTTTTGTGTAGTGCAATTTTTGATTATTTATCGTGTAAATTTTATATTATATAAATTTTATAAGATAATTAATAAATTCTTTGAATATTTTTATTATTCATATATTTAGATAGTGCGCAACTTAATTGCAAAAACAACAATATTTGTTAAACTATATAATATTTTCTCCATATTTTTTTTTTTTTTTTTTTAATTTTTTATTTATATTTTACAACAAAAAAAAAAAAATTTACAAAAATTGGTTTTTATTTAAACAATTCAAAATTAACCTAAAACTATTCATTTTCTTATTTATTTTATTTTTATATATACTTATAGTTATTTTATCTATAGGATTTCGTACTCCTTAGCACTTTCATATTTACATTTATTTTTTGGAAAATTTCAAAAACCAAAAAAATGTTTTTTCTTTCTTTGGTTTTTATAAAAAAAACCGGCATAAAAACGACAAAAAAAAAACATTACAACTAAACTTAACCTAACTTAAACTATCTAAACCTAGAGAGAAAGAGAAAGAAGCAAAACACCATATTTTGCCTCTTTCTACACGTATGCATTCTCTAACCACCAATGTTTTCTTACAATACGCTTGTCATTGTTTGGAGTAAACATATCGTATTTACAGATCGAGTTATCCAAAATATTAGGATTAAAATCAAATCAATGAGTGGCCCTCCTATTATAATGATATAATAGGGGCACATGTTCACGGTTTTGCATAAAACCATTTGCATCTATATATCGTCAGCCCACAATTATAATGTCGTACATGACAAAATTGGAAAAAAATTAGTTATAAATGCCATTTTACTCAATTTTTTAAGCTCTATCGATCTATGTAATCAATGGTGTCCTAGGGGCTATACTGGGCGAGATATGAACTATCAATTTTATCGTAAACGCCACAAAGTTCAGTTAAACTACTATTATAATGTCGTAAATGCCAAATTTTTGGATATACGATCAAATTTGGTGTAAATTAGCAAAATAATTAGCATACAATTATTCTATCGTATATACATAAACAACAAAGTATGATTCATTTTGTTGACTATTATAATATCGTATCTGCTACTATTCATGGATATACTGCAAAACAACTGTATTTTGAATAAATGTTATTTTGTCGTACGTGCTTGAAATTTGTTGATGTTTTTTGGCAATTTCAAGCAAAATGTTGAAATTTATTTTAGTAGTAATTATGCAGTGGTAAAGTGAAGATCGTTAGCGCATAATTTTTTTTTTACAAGTAAGTTTTTTTTTTATTAATATTGTTTATGATTATGAATACATTTTTCAAAATTGCAATAATTTGTTTTTGAATGTGTTAGAATGTGTGATATAAAATTTAATAATGAAGAAATGGAAGATGGTTCTAGTTCACCACCTCCTGAACTATCGGCAAAGTTAATTAAGTAAGTTTTTTGTCGTTTGTTGATATATTCTTTAAAATTTTGATAATTTGTTTGTATGCAATTAGAATGTCTGATGAAATATTTAACGGTAAAGGAATGACAGATGATTCAAGCTTGGATGATTTTGATTCAGACGACTTGTAAAGAGACCCTGATTTTGTTCTTGAAGAAAGGAATGTCTTAGACTTTTCTGGTAAAAATATTATATTTGTAACGAATTAATTTTCAACAATTTTAAAACTTTTTCTTTTCGTTACACAGGGCTCTATTCAAATATAAATTCGGCAAGCAAAAACAATGATGAAAATATCACGCCAAATATTCAAGCTCCAAATGATGGTTTACGCAGTGTACCTTCTAGTTTTGTCTCTTCAGGTGAATAATTTTTTTTATAGAAAAATATTTATTCCTAATTATTATGTTCAAGAGCGAAAGATCTAGGTATATGATAATTTATATGAGTATAATTTTTTAGGATCCGAGTTAAACACTCCAAAACGAACTAGAAAGAGAAAACTTAATGTCAACAATTGGAAACAGAATATCCGCAAAACTTTACGTCAAGGTCAATCATATATTTCGTCAAGTGGAATTGTAATGGGTGAAAAAAACATTAAACCACCATGCAAACCATCATGCTTTTATCTTTGTAGCAAAAATTTTAATGAAGAGGCTAGAAGAAATATTTTCAAAAGCTTTTGGTCTCTTAATGACGAGTTAAAAAATGCATTTTACAGCCAATATATAACCAAAAAAGAAGTTGTTAGACGAAGAAATGCAAGTTCTGTGAAAAAACAAAACACATTTTTGTATTATTTAAAAACTGATAACAACACTCTTCAAGTGTGTAAGATCTTTTTTTTAAATACATTGAACATCTCAGAACAACGCGTTTACTATCATTTTAAAAATTTGTGTGACGAGAAAACCGGAACAGTTAAACCCTTGAAGAGAGGTAAACACGTTAAACACAAAACGTCTGAAGAGGTAATGGATAAAATGAGAAATCACATTAAGAGTTTGCCAACAGTCGACTCTCATTATTGTAGAGCTAATTCAGCAAAAAAATATTTAGAAGAAGGGCTGTCAATTAATAAGATATATAATCTTTTCCAACAAAAATATCCAGAAGACAACACGTCACTTATTACTTATACCAGAGTTTTTCAAAATGAATTCAATTTTTCATTTTATAAACGTAAAAAAGATCAATGCGATCGATGCACATCATTTAAAAAACAAGAAGAGGCAAAAAGACTGAATATAAAAGATAAAGAACTTTATGAACGTCATAGGCAAGAACATAGATTGGTTAAAGCTGAACGCGATATGGATCGAAATAACATCAATGAAAGCACCTTAGTCGTATGTTTTGACTTGCAAAGTATATTTACCTTACCTAAAGGATTCGCATCGACGTTTTACTACAAAAGAAAATTGACGGTCTTAAACCTTACTGCTACTGTATGCTGCAAAACAAATGAAAACCCAAATGTAACATACTGTGCTATTTGGAATGAAATCCAAAGTGGTCGTTCAGGAAATGACATCGCTAGTTCATTAATGAAACTTTTAAAAAGAATTTTAAATGATTATGGTAACATCGAACATTTAATTTTCTGGAGCGATGCGTGTGTACCACAAAACAGAAATAAAATCATGGCGACTGCTTTACTGAAATTTCTTGCAGATAATCAACAAATAAAAACTATTACCCAGAAGTTCTCAGAGCCCGGACACTCTCAGATACAAGAGGTAAGTTTTAGGTTATTAAAAAAAAACGCTCTCACAAATAATTGATAAATAATATTATTTAAAAATATTATACATATAAGTGTAAATTTATACATTAAAAGCATTTTTAAATTTATTACAGGTTGACGCAGTTCATAGCGCAATTGATCGTAATTTAAAACATAAAGAAATTCATAGCCCAGTTGATTTAGCAAAAAAATTACAGTATTTAAATTATAAGAATGTTAAATTAAATATTACACAAATGAATTAAACAGATTTCAAAATGTATTCTGAAATAGCTGATAAACTTACATTTCAATTAGTTCGATTCTCACAAATAAAATTTATTCAATACGATCAAAATGATTTATTTAATTTAAAAATTAAAACTTCTGGGGCAGAACTAGACTTTAAAGAGGTGTCTATTCAAAAAAAATGTAAAAAAGGGGTGTTTTCTACGCCAAATAATATTTTTCAAACGCAAATAAAAGTTTCTTCCGCAAAACCAATATCTGAGGATAAGAAAAAAGATATTGCGAGTTTGTACTGTTTCTTACCAGCAGAGGATGTGAAGTATTTCAAAACTTTATTTATAACAAAATAGTTTTTTTAAAAACTAATAATATATACATAAGTGCAATTAAAATATAAGTACAAATTTACTGTTTTTATATATTTTTTTTTTTTTGAATAATTTTTATGTTATATTTATATTTTTCTTTAATGTTTATGTTTAATCTGAATATTGACTTAATTTAAAATTAAGTTTTCTGAAAAAAAACTATGTAAAAATTTTGAAAATCTTTAATATGTTCCTATTTTAATAAGATAATGTAAAATTAAGTCAGGCGCTGTGAATTAAAAGTCTGAAAAGAAAATATAGTATTTTTAAATTAAGAAACTATTTTTTTTTCAATGGTTAAGAATTTTCAGGATAATTTTCGTTTTTCAATAATAAAAAAATAAATTTTTGTAATTGAAGTACAATTTTAAAATTTTATATCGGCGAAAAATTAATTTTTTTGTGCAAAATATTGTATAATTTATAAAATTATGTTGTCGTATTAACCAATTTTTTTGTCGTACGTGTATGAATGTAAAAAAACCTCTCAAAAGTGGCGTATACGACAAAGTGTTTTCGAATCTTGCGAATGAAAAATCCCTCTAGCTCCGAAAATTTATTCTGAACAGTTATGGCTTGCGACGTAGAAATCAAGCCAATGAACAAAATTACTAATTAAAAAAAAAAAAAAACTCTACTTTTTCGTACCGTTTTTTCGTTAAACATTTCCAAACTTTAAAGTCGATTTCTCAACATTTAAGTTTTTGGATGTACGACACTATAATTGTGGGGTGACGATATATGAAGTGCTCGGGAGCAATAAAGCCCGTTTTCATACTATACTGAATATATTCCTCGTTATGATAGTATATTTTGGATATTAATCCATTTTCCGAAGTTTTTAGCGAGCGATCAATGTGGTTTCGGATCAATTTTATTATAAAATTGTCAAACCTAACAATGTTAGCTTCTTTATATATATATTTATTTGAATAAAAGTGTTGGAAATCTGTTTCAGGTTTACGCGTTTTGTTAATGCAGGCTCTAATACATTTTCTCTCGAACCTTCTTATTTTTTCCATTAGGCTAGCACTTATATTAAACCATATAGGTGCTCCATATGCCAATATTGGTCTGATAAGTGATTGATAAGCAATTATTTTTACTCTGGGGTAAAATAATTTAAAATAATTATAAAATAAAATAATATTTAATAAAATAATTTTTTGGCCGCCATAAAGGCTTTATTTCCTTTTGTTAGAATATAACTTACATGATCAGTAAATTTTAAATTTCGGTGTAAATATATACCTAAATACTTAGCTATTTTTTTACTATTTAAAGTTTGACCATTAGTCGTTTTTATTTTAAATTTTCTCCAATTTTTTTTAATATTGTAGCTGGTTTTATCCACAGTATTGCGGAATAAAATTGTTTCGCACTTATGGGTATTAATTTTAAGTATCCAAACCCTACAATAATCTACTGTAAGGTTGAACATCTTCTGAACGATCCAATTGTACAGAATCGCTTGCAGAATAAAGTATGATATCATCTGCAAACGCTAACGTTGAATTTAAGCCTTTTAGTTTATTTCATTTTTTTAGTAAGTCTATAGTATAAATTGTAAACAGTATAGGAGAATTAACTGTTCCTTGTTGTAAACCGTTTTCCATTTTATATTTTTTTTGTGACCTATGGTTTTGATTCATTATAATAAATTCGTTTTTCGAGATCATGTCACGAATTGAGTTCACAAGATGGTTTGGAAATCTATACTGAATCAGTTTAAAAATTAAGCCGTCTAGCCATACTGTATTAAACGCTTTTTCTTGTTCGATTAGGCATGCCCCTATCCCAAATTTTTTATTTATATACCAGCATATGTCAGATGTTAATTTGGTTATTGCATTAACTGAGCTATGTTTATGCCGAAAACCAAATTGGTTTTCTGGTAGTAAATTTTTATCTTTGACAAAATTATTTATTTTGTCATTTATTAATGTTTCGTAAAGCTTACTTATATTAGGTAACAAACTAATAAGTCGATAATTACCCGGAGAAGTAGGATCTTTTCCTGGTTTTTTTATCATTACGACTTTTGCTGTTTTCCATATTTTTGGGAAATGGCAATAATTTCGTCAAAATTAATAAAAGTTCGTCAAAATTATTAAAAAAACTATTTTCAGTATCTTGCTCTGTTGATTTGTTTATCGCACTAAAATTACATATAGCATTATGGTTTTCTAAATTTTGTTTATGGCTGTTTTTAAAGTTTTGTATACTATTGGTTATTCTTGTATGGAAATGGCTATTTGGGATATTTATACTATGTGTTTGTGGCAAATATGTTCCTAAAATATTGTTTATGTCTTCTTTTCTGTCAATAATAAATTGCCCTAAGTTGTTTTTATTTAAAATATTAACATTAATGTTGTTGTTGAAAAATAAATGTTGTTCAGTTGTGTTAATACATAATTTTCTAATATTGTTATTAGAGTATGTGCTGCGAAACATTTTTTTAATTTCTGGAAACATATTTTTATTTGATGGAGAAATTTGTTTTATTCTGGTTTTCCAGTAGCTGCTTACTTCTATTTTAATTTGCTGGCTTATAAGGTTGGTGATATTCTTAAGAAGACTTCTTAACAACAAAATATCTTGACTGCTAAAATTTAGATTGCGTTTATAGATTCTATGTATGTCATTTAATATTTGATTTTTTTTCTTTAAGAGTTTTTTAATTTAATTTTCAATTTAAAAGAATAGTATTTTCGCAGATTACTGGCGTTTTCGATATTTACTTTCGGTATTGTTTCATTTACAGTATCTAAAATTACTTTATCTAATGTTTTTAAGTGGTAAACTATATTTGCTATTGCTATATTTACAGTGTCACTAATTTTATTGGCACTATTATTATATTCAAAATTAAAATTTTTATTCAATTGGTTGCGAAATTTATTCCAATCAGCTTTATGGTATAAAAATTTATTTTTAATAATAGGCTCTTGGAGCAAAGAGTTGTTATTTTCGATTACTACGTTCATACTAATAGCTTTATGATCGCTATCATATGGTATTGTTAATAATCGGTTATAGGTCCCAGTATCACCCAATTTTAATCTCACATCTACTATAGCCAGATCTAAATATGAATTTGTTCTGGGGTAAGTAGGAGAGTCCGGAATTTTTAAGCTACATTTATATAATATTTTGTTACTTTCTAGCCACCTATAGAGTTTTAAACCTCTATTGTTATTATTTTCGTTTAGCCATGACTGGTTCTTAGCATTAAAATCACCAATTATGACGTATAAATTATTTAAGTTTCCTAAGTCTAAGGTTTTGAACAATTTATTTAGTTCATTGATAAATTCATTATCATTTCCATTTACTGCGTATATGGGTATGATGAATAATTTTTTATTATTTTTTAGTACTACAGAAATAATACATGATTCAATACAAATGAAACTGTTGAACAAATTTCTTTTTATTACTTTGTATTTAATTTTGTTTTTAATGCAGATTGCTGTACCCCCACCTTGAGTTTCTTTGTTACGATCTCTTCTTATGAGATTGTAATCGTCGAGTTTAATGTAATGCTTATCATTTAAATGTGTTTCGTTTATACACATAATATCAGGTTTGTTGGTGTTCAGAAAATCTATTAGAGAGAATCTCTTGTTATATGAAACGAGAGAATTCACATTGGCTGAAATTATTTTTAATATTCGATCATTCATATTGTTCGTTAGGTAATGCACTTAAATCTAGCATGTAATCGATTCTCTCAGAGTTTATATTTATTTTTTTTCAACATGTGAGAACTTTTGTTCCAAGTTGTTTAATTGAGACTTTATCTCTTGCATTATTTGCATTACGGTTGCAATTGTATTATTACTATTGTTATTAAGATTATTAGTATTAGGGTTAGTGTCTTTTCTTAAATTTACGTTAGTATTTTGCTTTACCATATTTGCATATGATGTTGTTGGTGTGCTAAAGGCCGTAAACATGTTATGACGCTCAGCTAATTTTTCTCTTACTTTATTTCGAAGATCTTCTCTTTGTTCCAATCTACGTCTATATTCTGTGCAGTTTCTATGGGTTGCCGGATTCCCATTTGTTTTACAAAGTATGCAGTATAGTTGATTCTGGTCATCATTTTTTTTGATTTCGCACTCACCTGGGTTGTGCGATTTGCCGCATTTTACACAACGGAAATCCATGTTGCAATTGGATGCCGTGTGACCGAATCTCTGGCATCTTTTGCATTGCAAAATGGGTTGCTTTTTAATATTTTCCCAACAGACCATACTGTGATCTATTGCTCTAATTTTATTTATTTCAGTACTTCTTGTGGAGCTTGAAGTCTGTACGATAAAATGTGGCAAAGTTATGTTGTTTGCCAAGGAATATTTAGTGGTTAATCTGGTAACCTTTTCGAAAATAATATTTTCATTTTCCTGTGCCTTTAGCAGGTTAAGTACCTCATCGCATGTATAGTCGGATGGTAAGCCTTTCAGCACAAACGTATTCTTTTTTAATTCTTTAGGCGTATATGTATAGTAATTTGTGTTGGTTTTTTTGAGTAAGTCACATAGCTCTGTATAATGATTTAACTTATATGTGTAAATTATAGCGTTACCTTCTCTTTTTTGTTTTACTAAGAATTCATTAAACATTAATTTTTCCTTAATTATTTTTTTAATTAAATGTATGTCAGTACCAAATATACTGATTGGAGGCATTTTTTTATTTTCATTGTTATTATTGATTTTATTATTTGTATTAGTATTTACATTGTTAATATTAACATTATTTTTGTCAATATTATTATTATTCTTATTATCATTTATATGTTCTTTATATTTTTTGTTTTTATTGTTTTCTTGTTTTTTTTCATTATTTTTTTTTTAAAGTACTTTTATGTACTCTCCAAGCTCGTCATTATTATTTTCCTCTCCCTCTGATGTGATAGTGAGGTTATCTTCATCCATCTCTTGGTTCTCCATCAGGGGAGAGAATCTGTTATTATTCTGTACCGAGACAGAAGCACATGTTTCATTTATTTTATTCGGATTTGAATTTTTTTCATTATTTTTAAGTAAAATTTCTATTTGGAATTCTAATTTTTCTAGTTTAGGTTTTAGTTTAGTATTTTCACTACGTAGTGATTTAAGTTTTTTGTTTTCCGACATTGTCGCATTTTTTTTCACTATTCTTCTTTTTGCCTTAACAATTTCGTTTAATTTTTTATTAGTGTAACTAAAGTCATGATTTTTAATTATATTTATATTTACACTTTCGGATTGATCCCAAAATGGGACACAAAATTATTGAGTATTTTTTTATTATAATTATTTTTTCTTTTTGGTTTTGATATTATTTAGATTATTTCTTATTTACTTATTTATTTAATAATTTTTTTTTTTAAATATTTTTCCACCGATTTAATTTTATACGTACGTTCTCAACAAGAGTAAACATATTTTCTCCATATATTATTCTAAATAGATTGGTTTAATAGAATTTTGGAATAGAATTTTTAGAATATCTGAGTTTTGTAAAGTGACACCTTCGAAAGCCAGGTTTAGTTCAAATTTTAGCAGTTTGCGTGAAATTAGATAACTTTGAGTTTTACACGAGTTAAACTCAACTCTGTTTTTTTTTTATACCAGTCAAAAATTTTTAGTTAATCATGTTATATATTATAATAAATACTAGTGGCCCCTGTTGAGTAATTATATTTCAAGTTGAAGTCAAATTTAAAGTTTTTAAAAAAACAATAATTTACGTACTGACATAGACTTCGCACGATATAGCAGAAACCACTCGTGTTTAATAAAAAGTTTTGTGGTTAGTAAGTTTTATTTAGGACACATAAATACACGTCCCTCATATACTGTTTCGTTTCCGATATATTCCCTATAGTAAGTGGCATTTAGTGGATGAAATTACTAAAAATAAAAAATTTTGTCATTAAAGATGAAAAGGTGTCTACTGCGCAGGACCTTAAATGCTTGTCAATTATAAATATAGATAGCTACTTTGACTCTATTATATAAAGATGAAATTGCCCGTCATATGAATTTTTTTTGTTTGTGTATTTTTTTTGTTTTTGTTTGTTTTTATATTTTTGTTTGTTTTTGTTTTTTATTTTAATAAGAACTCACGAATAATGTATTTGGTGAATAATAAAACCATATGATTAAAAAATTTTCAACTGTGTGAGCATTATTGTTTTATATACAACTATTATATTAGAAGTTCAATAAGGATAATTATATATACTCCAACTCTACTATATAAAAATAAACTTGCTCGTCATATGAACAATTCAACTGATTTTTTTTGTTTTTGCTTTTTTATATTTTTTATTTGAGATGAATTTGTTTCTTTGTTTTTTTTGGCATATGTACATAAATTCATTTGCAAGTACATAATATAAAATATAATAACTGATTTGTTTACTTTTGTTTATTATTTTCATAATATCTCACTTATGCATAATGTATTTGCTGAATAATAAAATCATATGAGTACAAAATGTTCAACTGTGTGCGCATTTTTGTTTTATATATAATCTTATATATTATGTATATTAGAAGTTCATTAAGGAGTAGGAGAATCGAAATAAAATGAAAAGGTGTTTACTGCGCAGGACCTTAAATGCTTGTCAATTATAATTATAGATTATATATCTAAAACTAAGTAATATAAAAATTGAGAAGCGTTTTTTTTTTTACAAATTTTTAATATAGCTGAACGAAATCGTAGCCAACTGTCGAAAGACAGAACTTAACGGATACAAAATCACTCTGAGCTCTAGAATCAACAAATGATAATGATAAATTTATATTATTTTATTCCAATAAGTGTGTTAAAATTTCTATTTTGCAAATAAAATGTTTTTTATTTTTCCTTTATAATATTATAAAAATGTCAATGAGCAAAAAAAAGATAGTCATATTTACATCATAAGCATCAATTTAATAATACCAGTACTTTGAAACATTTGCGAACATTGCTATGAATATGGAAGAATTATATTATAATAGATTACTAATGTATCACGAACTTTTATAGAATGATTAGATACATTTTACATCAGAGAAATACCATGAATTTAATTTCAGAAACACAATAGTGTTTTATTTATAAACATTTTACATTATGTCGACTGACAAAATTTCTACTTTTTTCTTCAAAAATGTCGATTGTAAATGTCGAATTCCCAAAATGCCACCCGACAAAATGTCGACTCTTAAAATGTCGATTCCAAGTCCATACTTTCGGGCTAGAAACCTTTAAAAATGTTTACTCCTGATTTGGTTAGTTTAATATACCACAAAAGCCCACGCAAGATCTTAATGATCCCAGCTCCCTACGTTCGGGCGCAGAGCTCTTAAAAAATTTTATTCATAGAATTTCAATAAATAACGTAATTTTTTTTCATAATTACTTATTATATATATATTATTCTGCATTTATCTGGATGTTTGTAAGTTCGACGGAACGCTCCAACACATATACAAATTGCATATGTATACAAATGCATATATATACAAATTGCTTTGGTGCTTTTTTTTAACCCCTGTTTACCATGCTGAACCTTTGCAGGAAAAATTGATTGCATGAACTATATTTTTTTAATTTAATGTTAGTGCTCTTCGCAAATAATAAGGAAAAATAAAAAATAATAATAATAATATAAATAAAACAAACAATTTTTTTGATTTATAATAATAAGGACTAATAGAAATTTAATCAATAGTTTAATATGGTATAATAACCAAAAGGCAAACAGCATTTAACACAAAAAAAAACATAATTCACTCAAAAGTTATTCTTATTACTTAAAATTATACACAATAATATACATGTGTATCAGCATATTTGTATTGTATAATATTATAAATTATACTACTTTATTGCTTATACCTTTTATTTTTGTCATTATTGTGTGCGTAACTCACTTCACTCAAAAAAAATTATTTTTGTTTTTTTTTTGTTTTTTTTTTATTATTTGCTGTATCTGTATTCTGTATGTTCTGTATGCTCCATTCCAAAAATATTATTTTATTTTCATTGTTAAGTGTTCACTTTTCACTTCATTGTTCAGGTTCACTGTTCAATCAATAGAACTGGATAGAAGTAGAGTAGGATAATAAACTCTACTTCTACGTCGGATAATAAAACATTGTTTTTTTTAAATTGAAAATTATATATGAAAATGTTTTTGTATTTTTTGTAAATTTTACCAATTTAGATACAAAATTTTGAATATTTTTTTAAAAATAACACAGTACCATAATAACAGTTTATTCATATAGCAAAATAAGATCCCTATATAGTATACAAAAGACAAAATTTATATGAAAATAAGATCCCATTTTTAAATTTGCTCTCCAAGAGGCCACAATAACGCTAATACGGTATAATTTATACTAAATGGAACCCAACTAACGAATTATAACTAAATGGAAGTCAGTACGAGTATACCATACAAAAATACAAACATTTTATACAAATTTGTTGTTATGGTACTTCTTTTTCTGTTATATAAAAAAAAAAAAGATTAGTGTTAGGCCAATATAGTTTTTTTAAATAGAAAATTAGTAAAATCTTTGTGTATGAATAAAATAAAAGGAATCAAAATCAATCTTAATAAAAATAACAATGTTTTTTAAATTTAAACTTTCTTTTACTTTATTACCGTATTCTATTATTACACAGAAAAGTATTGTTGTTAAATTATTTGAAAAAAAACACAATAATTATTCATGTTTCTGAAATATTGAAAATGTAGCAGTAGTTTGTAATATATGAATATATGAAATTTTCAAAAAGTACTAACATTAGCAATCAAAATAATTTCCATTAAAAAGAGAGAAAATATATTGAACGAATATATTCATCTATTAATAATATACATGTGTATCAGCATATTTGAATTGTATAATATTATACATTATACTACTTTATTGCTTCTACCTTTTATTTTTGTCATTATTGTGTGCGTAACTAACTTCACTCAAAAAAAATTATTTTTTTAAGGAAGGGTGTGGTTTAGTAGGTAAGAATCCTACATACAGTGCCAAGCTACGGGGCTCATTGTATCTTTCTGAAGATCCCCACCAGCCTACGAAAAATAAAAAAAAAAAGTTTTGACTACAAAAAAAATATTTCTTTTATGTGTTTTAGAAAATTAAAAAGTGATATAAACATAAGTACTGTAATTTCGGAATAAAGAATCTAATGAAAGAAAAAAAGAAACTAGGATTTATTTTGCTTCCGTCATTTATGACGGGTTACAAAGCTAGTTTTTTATATAAATAAAAAAAAAAAACATAGGCCTATACGGATGGACATACTACAATATTATTGGTTTTACTTCATTCAAAATCAGGATTACCCTTTTCCTGAATATGTATATATGCCAGATTTTAAATTAGCATAGACTTTAAAGTAGGCAAAAAAATCATAGTTACAATCGTTTATTTAATCTAAAATTATTTGGTTGTTAAAAGTCGACATTTTTTCCAAGTTGACTTTTTAGAAATCGACGTTTTTTCAATGTGAACATTTTAGAATCGACATTTCAATAATCTATAAATAATGTACAAGTCGACATTTTTGACATTTTGGTATCGATATTTATTAAATAAAAATTTTAAAAATAGACATTATTTAGCATATACATCGTAAACAATTTAATAACGAAAAATTAATTTCTCAAAATTAGCCAAAAATACGAGTTTGAAGAAAAGAGAATTGACAATTATAGGATAATTGCTCTTCGTCTGTATATTATTTCAAACATGTTGAAGTGATTAAAAAGTATGATCTGTATTTAAATTAATACTTACTTCAAACATCATTTTTAATTAGCAAAAGAAATTATACAAAAAATTCTACAAAGATATTAGCACAATGCATGGAAATATGAAAATTAGAAATTTATTGTAAGTTTCTAATTTCGTCGTACCGCATTATAGAGTTGTTACATTATAATGTTAAAAGTAAAAACTAATTTTGCCGCTATGCAAATTTTTGGACGTTTTTTTATTTTCACATTAAAGTGTAATAATTATAATACATTAGATTATTTAAGGCAATAAATAAAATAATAATAATAATAATAATAATAATACATTAGAAAATTATATTCAATTATTTACAACTTTAATCTTTCATAATACACCTATATGAACTGCTACCATTAGGACGATTTTAAAATTAAAATTTTTATTTATTTACGATCATGAATACAATTTCTGAATATCAATACTAAATAGCATGCATTTTAAAAATACATATAAAAATATTACAATTATAATATGGTGGCAAAAATGTCAAAATTTTTAAATAATATGCACAGAGACATACAAAATTTCAATTAAGCCCTAGATTTTTTTTTTTTTTCATATTAAAATGACATAAAATTAAGGTTTCAGCTTATCATAAAGTCATTACGCTTTTGACCTTCATTTTGCACAGTTTTATTTTTTTTTATTCACTGGTTGTAAACTTCAATTTTTGAATCATCCCACTAATAATGCGTTATTTTTGTTTCATAGGTCTATAAAAATCATCTATGGATGAATATACATAAAACAAAAACAAAATAAAGTCTGCTAAATTAATAAACTAATACCGATGCGGCTTTTCTGTCAAATTCTTTCATTCGTGTCAAATTTATGTGTTATATTTTTGCATTTTTATTTTTGTTTTTTGGTTTTTTTTTATTAATAAAATTTATTTTTACGCTAAAGAGAGATGATACAGAAGGATTTTTATAACACTTTACAACATCAAAAAAATAAAAAAAATAAGAAACAAGAAGTTAAATTGCCATGTTGAACCTGCTGCATTGCTATTTTCTGCTAGCTTAAATCATAGCCGGATCGGATGTAAGTGAAATTTTCATTTAAATTTTTTTCTTTTTTTGTTCTTGTACATTATTTTTCTTTGTTTTCAATTATTTAACTTGCAGCCTGATTTTGTAAATCTTGTGAAAAATTATCGCTTTTTTATGATGATAATACGTTAGATAGAATTTGGTTTCTTTAACATTTCTTATTATGTTTTTGAAGTAAAACATATTATATGTTATGATACAAAGTACAGGGTGATGTTAAACAAATCGCGTAGAGTAAAATTGTGTGGTTTAGTTCAGATAAAAATATTTTATCAATAACAGTAACATCTAACGATGAGTAGCATATAGGTAGCTAAATGAATCTGCTAAGCAGCAGAAAAATTCTATTGAAGATATTTTTATCATTACATCTCTATTGCCTGTGCGTCAAAATAATTATAAAAAATTACAGTTCATAAAATGATGTTGCAAATCAAAACGATTGGCTGCTCAAACAAAACAGGAATTTGAAGAAAGCAAGTTCTTTTCAGCCGTGTTTTGGATTTCAGCATTTGACATAATGTGCCACGTTAAACAAATCTATAATATACAACATAAGCTACCAGGTGAGTCTCATTTACTACTAAATTATAATATAACCAATAGACGCTCTAGAGTTAGATTCAAATCCTATTTAACAGAAGAATATGAAATTAAGTTGACGTCGCACAAGGTACTATGCTATTAGGACTGCTTTTATACTTAGTATATACCTCTGATCTACTAGAAAACCAGAACACATTAATATCCACCATCATAGACCATACTGCAATTTAAATATACAAACAGCATTTACAAATTTGCAAGAACATTTGCAGTACATACTGAAATAGCTAAATAAGTGGAAAATGAAAGTTAATTGGATATAATGCTCACCAGTTTGTATAAATGGGAAACTATTCCACAAGCTAACGACCCCATTAAATACCTGGGAGTATGCAATCAAACTCTTTTCAATTATTCAATTACTGTGATTCTCTATCTTGAATATAGGTTGAATATAGCAAAAGGGTGCAAATGAGTAATACTTAAAAATATGTAATTTAAATTTATGCAAAATGTAAAGATAAACTCCGAGCGCTCAGACTTAATAAAAAAACACGATTTGATTAAACTGTCATTATTATTTTGTTGTTGTTCAAATTGTCAATAATCGAAAACTTCAAATTTTGAAAATTACAAAATTTTAGGATTTACAAACAAAATGTTTCAGTTTGTAATTGTAATTAGAGAAGCTTTTAATTTATTTTTCGATGAAAGTTATTTAGAAGATGACATTATCAGAAAGTAATGGTGATGTGCGAATGATAAAAAATAAGGATTCTGCTGAAAATATTGTGCCAAGGTTTTCCAATAACACTTTTAAATCGCATTTTAGAATGAATACAGAGTTTTTCGAAATTCTTTGTAACGAAATACATTTAATTTCTCAAGATCATGCAGTCGGACGAAATGCCATTGATATTCAATTTAGATCAATTGCTGATAGATTTGGGGTGTCGATTTTCACTGTGTGGAAAATAATAACATCGGTTAGTCATATACTTTTTAAATTAAATCGACACAGACTACAATTTACACTCCGTAGAGCAAACAATATTTTCGGAAAACTGTAAATTGATTTATAAATTACCAAATAACCTAACGAAAAGCAATTTCAAACTTCAAACAAATGATTCAATACACAACTACAACACAAGGACTGCAGAAAATTTTCGATTGGGAGCTCCTAGAACTGAAAAGGGTAAAAGAGACATTACGTTCAACTGTCTAAAAAATTTTAATGGTCTTCTCAACAATGTTAAATATGCCCAAAATATAAGAGATTTAAAAATGATTGAAAGCATTGCCACAGTTAAATAATTAGTTAAAAAAAAATAGAATATGAATATGTATATTAGAAATAAATTGTAATTATCCTTAAAGGTAAAGATAAGAATTTAATAATGTATAATGTGTTTAATAAACAATATTATATTGTATTTCATTAGATTATAAGTTAGTTTTAACAGAGGTTTATACCATTTTTGTACTGTCTATCTCTTTTCTAAAAAATAAATATATATCAAATGGCCCACGCCTGAATCTGCGCAAAAGACATCCCAATTATGTCTTTTCAAGTATCGGTTACAAGGATTTTGAATCGATTTGTTGATATGTAGTTGCCTTACTTTGCTATTTCAATATCTATACTTTTTTGTAGACTACTTTTTTTACTCCTTTCTCTGTTCTAAAAAAAATTTGCTTTATTAAATCTATTAAGAGAAGTGTCGAATTCTTACTCCACTTAAGCAGCAAAAATTTAATAATCAAAAAATATATTTTAAAAAAGTTTAAACTAAAAAATATTTATTTTTGATTAAATATTAATTATTTCCCATCGCAGCCTATATCGTCGTCCATTATTTTTTAAATTGTAAAAATCACTGTTGACATTTACTTTAAATTTTAAAATGGTTTACTTTTTTAGTATCGTACAGTAACGTCATTTATTTTGTTTTAAAATAAAAATCACTTTTTGACATTTAATATTCAAGCGCTATATGTGCTCTGCTAATTTAAATTGAGCTTATAGAGTACGCTCTGACCGCGCTCTGAACACATAGAAAAAAATGGATTTTAAACTCTGAAAACTCTGAGCAAAAAAAGACACGAATCTTTTTTTGACACTTCGGTCTTTGCTCTGAACTAAAAAACGAAAACGCCTTATTTTAATTTTTCATATGTTCACATTAGTGAGTTATGTTTTGTAGCACAGAATTAGAATGTTAATTTAATTTAAATATTTTATTTAATATATATATATATATAAATAAACACTCTGTATCTAAGAAATCATTCAATATAACAAAATTATATATATATATATATATATATACTTATAGCTATACATAGCCTACGAACCATATAATATGAAAAAATGCGAAACCCAAGCTTATTTATATAAAAAACCAACAAAATAGTCCTAACAAAACAGATGCTTTACGTTAGCAACCTTAAAGAAAACAATTCAATTTGATTTGAAGTTCAATGGAGTAAAATTTAAATAAAAATATTTTGCTTTTTATATTATATACACAAACATGTCAATAACAACAGGGTATATACAAAAACATAAATAAAATATATATACATATATATTTGTTTATGATATTTTAGGATGTAATAAAAAAATCATAAATTAAAATTAATAATCGTTTTTATTTAACAAGAAAATGAATATATTAATATATATGTATATACTAATATATACATATACATATATACAAAAGAAGGTTTTAAAAACCACCCATACATTTATATTTGCAAAATATAAAATATTATATTCGGTTAGCGCAATCTACCCATATATATTATAATATTATAATATCTTCTCGTATATACTGTAAATGTATAAAAGTCAATATATTGAATTCGAATGTTTTTTTTTTGTATTATTTAAAAACAATAAAAATTTACTGACTTTCAATAAGACCCATAAAAAGTAATAAAGGTGGAAAAAATTACAATACTAGGTATATAGTAGGTAGTATAAGTCTTCTTTCCAAAAATGAAAGTGTATTCAACCATACATTTTTGAATGATGTACATATATCACAAGTGAACTGAATTCAGGTGGAAATTATTGGATGGCAAAGGATAAGTTCTTATTAGTATATTAAAATGTAATGTAAATGTATTTATTATAGTAATATTTAAGTTGATAGAAACGCAGAAGGGAATAGGCCTCGTGATGATATTAAATTTTATAAAAAAAAAACCATAAATAACTAAAATCAGAAGTTATAAATAAATTCGCTTTTTGTACATGATTTTGTATTTTGTAATTCAAATTGTAATTTTCAAACAATTATTTAAGAATGTCATAAGAATGTTAAGCATATAATAATAATAATTAAATAATAATATAGTAATTAAATTTTTATTATTTTATTATAATGTTCATTTATGACAGTTGATATTGTTACATTATACCGTTACTCTGTATTCGCTCTCTCAGAATCATAATTGTAAGTGTATTGATCTCAGTATCATTACACAATATTGTTAATTTTAATTAGATCTAAGTTTAGTTTTTAAGAAGAACTCTATTAATAAAGACGTAATAATAAAGCAAGAGCCTTTTATTATAATTATTATATTATTTTTTAACTAAAATGACTTAAGCTTACAATAATAATATTTGACAACATTTGAAACAACTTTTATTGCAATATTACATACATGCCAAATGGCGCAAGGTTTTCAATAAGGATGTGAATAAATTTGAAAGACCTCATTGTGTCAAATTAAATTAAAAATTCTGACCAAAAGCGCATGTGATGTGAGTAGTTCAGTAAGCATAAAAGGCTTCTGTATATCACAGGGTTGTATGAAGCGCGTGAGTTACTACCACTCTTCAAGCATACAAATTAATAATAATTTAATATTCGAACACAATAAATGAACTTGTGGAACACAATATTAATATTCCAAATAGTGATTTAATATAGAATTAAATTGTTTTTATGTTATTTAGCCCTATACCTATACCTAGCAAATGTATGGGTGGTTATAGAATTGTAGAATATTGATAAATGACTTCATTTTGACAAAGCAACTGTACTACTATTAATTTACGATTATATATTTTAAAATACTGTTTTATTTATGAAAATATTGAAAGAACTCAATTATACTTTCGCAAAGTTATTCAAACAACAAATCAGAAATTTTTGAGACTCTATTTACTCTAGACTTACTACAGCATCTATATATATTATAATATAAAAACATATCTTAGTGGATTAGTCATAGGAGTTATTTCAAGCTTACAGTTGTCTGTCGCAATGCTGCGTAGTATCAGATCAATGAAGTTTTGTGATA
Organism: Argyra leucocephala; assembly: GCA_963942445.1. Lineage (NCBI taxonomy): Eukaryota > Metazoa > Arthropoda > Insecta > Diptera > Dolichopodidae > Argyra > Argyra leucocephala. The sequence goes on from OZ012680.1 coordinate 74,404,943, forward strand.
ACTAAATTAATAAAAAAACTGGTGTCCTTAATGAATAGCACAGCATTGATTTTGTTTGATTGAATATTTGACTCTTATTATCTGCTCTGACTACTAAAATCATTGAAAAACAAATTGCCTTTCTGAAGATTCATTACAAAAATTAAAATCAAGAAACTATAGTGTCTCAGACACCTAAAGGGGATGGACAAAAATACTTCAGCCAAAATTATCTTCAAATCCAGACCCAAAGGTACAAGATGTCGGGACAGACCAAATCTTCGTTGGAAATATCGTCAGACATGAAATAATTTCGCATCTTCAACTGGAGAGAAGCCGCCTCTTACTGACAAAAATGGAGAACGTTGATGATTCAGACGCAAGACCTAGATGGCCTAGATTAGCCACATAAATAAGTAAAGATATAAAAAATCAATGGAATATTTTTGAATTAAAAAAAGAGCCTCAAAAATATCAGCTACTCCACATTTGTAAGCATTTACTTAAAAAGGCCCTGGCATACAGGTATATACAAACAGACATTATATTTGATTTTATGATCATCAAAATTTTATCACCGACAATGAATTTTCAATAAAATTGTTTTTCTTTTATCCGTGAATTATAATAACATTTTTAAAAGCTTTAAATTTATTTTGGATTTGGTGTAGGTAGGATATTTTATAATTTTACTTTTATTTTCATTTTTTTTTTTTTTTTGTGAATTTTTTAATAAAGAAATCAGAAAGTTGAAAATATAAAAATATGAAAATCAATTTAAGAAAACAAAAAGAAAAAAAAAACCGTATAAATTTAACGAACAATTTAATTAGAGTAAATAAAATTTTTGATATTAATACCTAAATATATAAATAAAATTGATGTGACATCAGTTCTTAATGGGTTAATTTATACCAATAGAATTATTTATAGTTTTTGAGGTGTGTAGATCCATAAATTACTTTGTTCTTAAAATACTGTTATTTATTCGGTAGTGCTGCGCTTGTCTATATATACATTATTTTTTTATATTTATTTGTAACATAGCCAACTTATTTCTACCTCAAATCATACAAAAAATTAACAAAAAAAAAATGATTCACATTATGACTTATAAACTAACTTATTGAACCTACTACGATTACCCTAAGTTAGTACATTACACATACAATTATCTTAGTATTTTTTACATACGTTTTACCTGACCATCACTTTCTTGAGTTACAATTTTATTATTAATTTGAACAAGCGTCGGAAAAGGCTAGAAAAAACCAACTTTAATTTTACATATTTTCAATAAAACATTACAAACTATTTAAAAACTAACTTACAACTAATCAACCTACTCTTTAACCTACTCTTGAATTTAAAATTTAGTATACAAGTTAAAAAAAAAAAAAATGTTTTTGTTGCCAATTTTCTTAGTAGCACAACCACCAGAATTTATTCATATTTATAATATGGTTTACGTCTTTTGGTGAGAGGCCCATGTTATATCTCCAAATTGCTAGTGGGATATTGGGGTTAACATTTGGTTCGAAAGTGATCTCTTTTTGGGTGCTACGTCTAAAAGCGTGATAAATAATGGGAATATTGCTACAATTGGGGATTGAATATATCTATAGCGATCAAGAAAGAGAAATACTTCTGGGGATGAAACCTGAGCATAATGAGTCTTCAATGTATTTATTTTCTGGATATGCAGAATGTGAAACTAAGCTATTATCAATTATATTCATTGTGAGTTTAATATAATGTTTCCTAATTAAATGCAAAACAAAAACCACAATTCTAGAAATATTTGCCCGGCTATACAGCGTGCTATTGGAAAAGAAATGTTTATATTCAGTATCTGGCTTACGATAAATACCTGTACACCTTCTCAGAAATTTGCTTTCTAACTTTCTATATAATTCCATAAGTGAGGCACTAATATTAGCAAATTTGGCAATCGTGAATCAAAATTGGTCTAATGAGCGCTTGATACGCTATTATTTTAACCCTGGCGACAAGAATTTTGATTTAAACAGTTTTTGGGTTATTGCGAATGTCTTTCTCGCCGAATTAATTTTATTTTTAATATGCTCAGTAAAATTAAGATTGTATTGCAAAATTACCCCTAGATATTTCACATGTTTTTTGTTTACTAATTTAATATTTCCTGGCGCTTGGATATGCAAATTCCTCCAATTTTGGCCAACATCCTTATTATATTTATCCAATGATGTTCGGAATAAAATGACTTCACATTTCCTAAAACTAACTCTCATTTTCCAAAAGTTAGCATAGGAAAGAACATGATTAAACATTGACTGTAGCTTATATTGAATATTTGAAATTTTTTTCCCGCCACTTAATCTTAGCGTCATTATTATTATTAAGGCTCTGTAATAAGGTGCTCAAAAAAATATTAAATAAAATTGGAGAGTTTATCGTTGCCTGTTGCAAACCGTGTGGAATAGTTTTTCAGAATAAATGTTATCAATTTTAACTACAAACGTCGTATCAGTTATCATGTCATAAATAATTTTCGTTAGATGAATCGGGTAATTGTAGTTTATAAGTTTAAATATTAAGCCATCAGTCCATACTGAATTAAAAGCAGATTCAAAATCTATTAGGCAAGTACCCACGTAATTTTTATCATTAAGATACCAACATACGTCTGATGTAAGCTTATTTATAGCTTGTACGGCGGAATGATTTGCTCTGAAACTAGATTGGTTATTAGAGGTACGACACCTTTATCTGCTGTAACTTTAGTCATATATTTGTAACCTAGTCTTTCAAATATTTTACTTATGTTAGGTAACATACTAATTGGTCTGTAGCTTTTACATCATTCACACATATTTTATCAAAAATTTTCTAGCATAATTTATTTGAATAAAAATGTTGATGTTAGCAAATTGAATAATACGACCTTGCCAAATGTATTTAATTTTCTTATTACCAATCGTATTTCAAATTAATTTATAACGCTTGGAAGTTATTGAAAATTAATTAATAAATTTTTGCAATTTACATACTCTAGTAGCTTAATTGATATCCCTGATGATGCTTCTAAGTTCGACACATTCGTCGGAATTTTTCATATTAATATCTCAAACGCTCCCGCAGATATAACTAACGTGGTTATTTAGTTATTTGCAATTAAGGGGACCCTTAAAACCTTTAATCATATTAAGACAATCAAAAAAAAAAGTTACCATCTTCACGGATAGTCAAACTTCTATCAAAGCTTTGATCGGACACTATTTGCTCTAAGCTGTTGGAACAATGCCAAAATGAACTTTAAAGCGAACCATTTTTCGATCTCGATACTCTGGGTTTTAGGCCACAGCCGCATAGAGGGAAATGAGGGAGCCGATGTACTGGCCACAGAAGGTTCCAACACCTTGAGGAGAACGTTCACTCTCCAGTTCGAGCTGTCAATAAACGCATTCATTCTAACTAATAAACTAAATACCTGTAAGACCTGTAGGAAAACATGACCCTTGTATAAAATCAACAAAACCAAACAATTTTTATTCAAGTCCTGTACTGATATATCAAGAGTAGTATATATCAGTACGGATCACTGCGGTTCGATAGGAAGACACGTTGCCATGTTAGGTATTCCGTTCAACCCCCATTGTCGCAACTGCAAAAAAGAAAATGAGACAGACACTCGCTTGAACACTTCCTTTGCAGCTAATGGTTCCAGTACTGAGCTAATCTCCTAAAACAATCAGCAACAACAAATAGATCATCCGAGTCGTAGTATCGAAAACGTACAATTAAGTGCTTATTGGTTTTCCAGAAGCAAATGGAATGGTCACTTCCTATCTATTTAGTTACTTATATTCCTAGGCTGACACTTAGATTAAAACGGTGGGGTAGCGGTGGCGCGGCTTGGCTTCCCTTACGTATAGTTTTAAATAATTCAATACTTAATTTTTAATGAGTTCAAGGTAAGATTTAAATCTTATTTGGTGGAGTACAGACCTCTAATTTACTTCATGTGAGCCATTCACCGTATGTTATGGCAACTTATAAATAATAATTTTAAGTAAGTTAACAATGGAATATAACTGCAAAAAGATAACAATTTTCAAACAAATAATTACTCGTGTACACACCTTACGTAGTTATGATTCTGCTGACAGAAATGATTTAATGCATGTACCGTATCTTTATGCAGTATTATTTCATTGTCAACTGTCAAATTTTAAGCCACACATGTGGTTTTGTAATTGGACAGTCTTTTTTCGATTGTTCAAGAATTAATATTGTCAATTAATATTATGAACTTGTATCAATTTAACACTAAAATATTGTATATTAACAAAATCAATAAAATATTATTAAACACCGTATAAGCTAAATGTAAATGTATTTAACTGTTATTGAGATATTTACGTGTACGCTTCTTTTTTCATTCACGTGATTTTCACATCAAACAGAGGTACCTATCATTTCCATTTTAATGCCATCTATAATTTAATTTATCAAATCAAATATTTAGGTAAGTAGTTAGGTGGAAGTGGCTATTTAAGTTGCTTCTGGAAGTAAAATTAGCACCAAATTGTATCTTTTTAATGCCATAACCATAACAATTTATTATTATTGCATTTTTGTAAAGGAATATTCCTCTAAACTATAGCTAACCGTCAGAGGTTCGAAGAAGTCAATCAAAACACCAATCACTTAAATCAATTAAAACTTAAGACCATCTATTGGCTTATTCAGAAAAAATATATATTAGAATTAGAATACAAAGCGTTGTTGTTATATTTAAACATGTTTTAAAACCAATACGATCCTATGGGGTGTCAGTTATAGAGAACTAACCGGAACGTCGAGAATAAGTAAGCCAAAATTTCCTTCAATTGTGTAGCTTTCATCGTTATATATTATTGTGCAGAGAACAATTTAAAAAATAAAACCTTTTACTGTCATATCGTGAGCTGCACTCGAGCTCTTCTGACTAGTTTTCTGATTGACCCCACTATATTCTGGTCAGCAAAAAACATTTTTTATTTTGAATCAATATTAAAATCAATAAAATTTTTATTTTGATAATAATTTGGGTCTTATCGAAAAAAAAAACAAAAATCTTGCACCTCTATTGGTTCATCCCCTATTCATATGAATGAAGAAAATATCATAAAAAAAACAACAAAATAAAAACACATTTGAAAACACATAAAAATTATATTTGGAACTTCGTTTTAATAATTTTAATTTTCCACGCAAAATTATACTGTAACACCATTAATATTTTCCTTTCAATGTCAAGACAAATAAAATTGTAACTACAATGTAAACACTTTACATTTAAAAACATGTTACATAATTTAAAATTTTCCCATTAGAAAAACAAAAAAAAATATTTTCTCATGTGTTTTATTCATATAATTTAGTTTTTGTTATTATTTTTGTTTTTGTTTTTTTTTTAAATGTAATATGAACTCTTATTGTAAATGAGGTTCGTATAACGAATGGATTTCCATTGGGTTTAACACTGGTATTTTTATGGATTTACAATTTTGTTTCCATTTTTTTTTAATTTTTGTTTTTATTTTATTTTCTGTTCTGTATGATTTTGAATCGGAATCGAATTCGATTCGGATTCAATTTTGATGTGTGTATAGTTATCCTTTTTAATTTTGTTGGTTTTGTTATTTTAGTTATTGCTGATACAACAATGTTATTATTTTTATTTATTTTTAGTATGAATTTTTTTTTTGTTTTTTCAATTTCTACTATTTTTATGGTTGTTTAGTTATTTACAATATATTTTGTTTTGCAGAGTGTTTATTTAGATTAATATTACCACGATGTAATGGTTATGTTCACTTAAAAAAAATTTTTTTTTCTTTCTGATGGTGTTTACCTAAATTTTAATAGATAGTCCAATTCAGTGAAGCTTAAAAATTGTAGAATCTCTATTTTTAGTACATTGATCGAATTCAACAAAATTCTAACGAAATTTTATTTTATTTATTTATTTTTTTAATTAAATTTTTTTTTTTTTTATTTATATTTGAAATGCACTTCGCTATTGGTTTTTGTCTTTAGTTTATAATTTGATTATGTATATATTTGTAGACTGTATTGTAACTGTATATTATAATCCTTAATTAAATTGCCAATTCTACTGACTTTGGTACCAAAATAAGATTTTCTAAACAGAAATTTTTATAGTGATTCTACTGGGTGGTCCAATTGTTGTAGAATGAAAAATAAATCGTTGCCAGGGATCTTATATGGTAAAAATTGTTGCGGAACGATTGAAATTTTATATTTTAAAATGTTGTTATCCAATTTCTAGTCAAATTCCATAGTTAGAAATATATGAAGACTAGAGACATATTCATTATATTTTACACTATGATATACTTTTAATATGCAAAGATTTTAATATGCAAAGATCTTAATATGCAACTGAATTTCATTACTCAAAGTGGAGCATTAATATCTTAATAATTTAGTTGAGATGAAAATGTTAAAGAGATGATAGAATAATAAAATTTTTGTAGACATATAATTCACATTCCGAATAAGTTTTTAAATGGTGTATCGAGAGAAAATTTCAAGCTTTAGAAATTACGATAACCAACGGATTCCGCTACTTGAATAAAAAATTTATAACTAAGTAAATACTGTCAATAATATAGTAACAAGATCAAGTGATATTTAAACAAATATAATATATTACATATTAGGAAACTACATCACGTCACAAATATCAGAAATGAACAATCCCAATGTGGGTATCAGGACACTATTTATACAGCATCACTGATACAATAATACTAGATATGAGGCTCCTTACAACTTTCCCAACTTCTTACAATTGCTTGTCTGAGAGAACCAAATCACTAATAAATCAAAAAGTTATCTAAGGTCTTCATACAATGGTGTTTTAGTTTTAGGTCTAATGACTTGTTTGAGTCTATAATTAATTACCTTCTCTTTTTTTCTCTTTCACGGAGGTGACTCTAATATGTTAGGGCCGGCATATAGCCCTATATGCCCTCCTCCATCCTCATCTTCGACGACCCTTTTGATAAAGGTCAATAGGTTTGAGGGTTCTATCCTGCAGAAGCTTTCTGGCTATATGCCCTCCTCCATCCTCATCTTCGACGACCCTTTTGATAAAGGTCAATAGGTTTGAGGGTTCTATCCTGCAGAAGCTTTCTGAAGTTATGTAGTTCGTTTACAACAACCTCAGTCTCAGCTTTGAAAGAGCTAGGCACTCTCCTACAACATGTGTAGAGGTTTCTTTCTCTTGGAAACAGTGTCTACACGTTGGATCGTCCCTTAGTGCTAGCCTACACATGTGCTTATTCATGTGCTTATGATCAGTAAGTATTGGCACCATCTTCCTACATTCTACTCTTTTGAGAGTTCGCAGGAAAGTTGTTGTTTTGGTGTTTGTTCTTAGTACATATATTTCGAAAAATCTGTGGCCCGTATTGAAGGCCCCAAAGAATGTTTGTTTCCTCTTCAGGGTCTTTTCTATCGATATAGTTTACTATTACTAATAGATATACAAACTGCCGGTTCCGGGTCATAAATGTTTCCCACCGATGATCTGGCTGGTTCGTCAACCTTCTCATTTCCAGTCAAGCTAGTATGACCCGTTATCCAGATCAGTTGTAACTTGTTTCGGAACCCTATGAGGTTTCCGAACATGCTCCCACCAATCTAAATTTGATACAAAGAACACTCCGGCTTCCGTGCCTAGAGATGTAAGGGATCCGTCAGTAAAAATGTCCGAGGGGTTCGAGAACCTAACCTGCTCTTCTGAACCGCGCCAGGTCTTATTATAATTACCTTCATTGACACTTATATTAATTATTTATATTTGGAAATCAGCTCGAGCATGAACGAGGAAAACTCGGTCACATTACTTACGAACTAAGGTGTAAAATTTAGTGTATATTTAACGTATAAGTAACAGGGAAGTCCCAAAAGTAGAGAAAAAGATATATCTTGGATACATCCTAGATTCGCGTCTTAACTGAAAGCATTACGTTAATCAAAAACACTACAATTCAACCAAAAAACAAATAAGAGATAAGTATATTGGTTAGTGTGAGGCCAATCAACCCTCAAGACAAACTCCAACTATACAACAGTATAATTAAGCAAATCTGGACTATTCTATAAATCATTGTAATTGTCTCATCACCCTGACATACAAAAAATCGTTAAACAAAATATAGATCAAATTCAAAGCTGATCAAACGATGTAGAAACTCCTGAATAACTCACTTACAATTGCTAGAGCCGAACTAGCTTTATCCTTAGTTTGAATCAGACTCCAAGTGCTATTTATAAGACTCTTCCAGACAATATAAGGAATATTGGGAGAAGGGAGGAATTAGTTTTTTCTAATTTGCTTCTTTATTCGTACAAGCTAGTTCAGGATTAAATGACCACTTGAGCCGAACTAATGCTACCCTTAGCCAAAGCCAAACTCCAAACGTTAATTTATTAAAATTAGTTTTCTAATTTACTTCTTCAACCACACAAGTTAACTCTAGTTAAAGTTTAAACAAGTACCTACTGTAATGACTTAGTGTAAACAAAGTCAATCAAATAATTAGTTTGAAGTTAAGTAAGTAAGGTAGTAGAAAAGTAAAATGAAAAAAATAAAAAGTGTTATCGTCCTACTATTGCTCGGACAACAGAACAGACGTATTTATTATTTTAGTGTAAACATAATAACCTTGACAAAAAAATATATTATATATATAAATGGACAACTGGACTCGTGCTATTAAAAAAACACAAATTAACGCTAATTTTACAAGCAATTGAAATACCTACATCTAATTTTGTGATTTTACTGACCAAAATCGGGATCCGGTCTTTTAAACAAAATGTTTTAATAAAAAAGTTAAAAAAACAATGTTATGAAAAAAAATTTCAAATAGAAAAATTTTTTAAAAAAATAGTATTAAAAAACCGGTTTTAAAAAAAACAAAATATCAAATTTCAATGTTCAAAAAAATTTCGATTATTTTTTTTTAAACTTATATTTCTAGTTACGCAAATCAGTTTTTAACATTCACGAAACATGTACTTAAAAGTATAAGAGTTTCTGGATAATAGAAATATAGCCAGACGACTCAAAAGAGTAAAACCTTTTGAGTTAGTGCAGCAATAATCACCCACATTCATGAGGACTCGTCGCGCTGGTAATCCGAGGTTGACCCGCTCCCACGTTTAGATATATTTGTTTTTACGGGATTTTTGAAGAATTTCGTTATGTTGACTGCCAACGAAACGAGGTTTTTCACAAGTCTTCCATAATTATAAATTCGTTCGGAGAGCTGGTTGGTTTTTCGTCGCTGATGCGATGGGTCCTCAAGGTTATGGAAGAATACGTCAAAAGAAAAGTTACATAGACATCGCTGGATGTAGTCTACATTGAAAAATAAAATAAAGCCAAGAAAAAATTGCTCATTAGTCCTGTAGGACTAGATCGGAATATAGGAAGGGTGTGGTTTAGTGGGTAAGAATCCCACACACAATGTCAAGCTACGGGGCTCATTGTGTCTCTTGAAGATTCCCATCAGCCTGCGTATATAAAAAAAAAAAATTAATATGTTTAACGGAGATTTGGGGCGACAACCCGCATTGTTATAATTGGTGTTTAAAAAATATTTGTAATAAAAATAATTAGACAGAGTTTAAGAGTTGAATTCAAATGCCAATCAAAATGGACAGGGTTTTCCCCTTTTCTAGAATATTTATATAAGTGAATATTCAAGATTTTGAATTAGGAGAGACTTTAGAGTTAAATTCAAAATAGGTGTATTACCTTTTTCTAAAAAATGTATAGAAATCTCCATTTGCCAAATAGTAACACAAATATTCAATGTCGAATTTAAATTTATTCCTGAAAATTCAAATTTACATCATAGATGAAGTATGAATTCAAATACCCTAAACGACTGGACAAAAATGACTTTAAATTAAAAATATTGAAACAGAACTTTAAACAATCAGAAAAAGAGAAATTAAAAAAAAAAACACCAACTTCCAAAAATTTTTTCCTTTGCCAACAAAAGTAATTATTTTAAATAATTTTCTTTTTCAATAGGTGATAAAGTCTTGCAACCAAAAAAAAAAACCAATATCAGGTACAATCCATGTCTAACTGTGCCAATTTATGAATTTAATAAAAATCAAAACTATTTAAATTTTCGAATAGCCATGTGATTATAGTGCCACAGGTACCAATATTTTATAGAACTTTGTGTTGAATAAAAAAAAAAAAGCATTTTACGACCAAAATGAATTTGCAAAAACACAAAAATAAAAAATTCATTATGTGGTATATTTGTTTCTGGTTTTAATTACTTTGAAAAATAGTTAAAAAGTTCACCAAGTTTTTTTATTTTCGTTATACAAATTTTGTTTTTTTTTTTATGTTTTTAGTTTAAATTTTGGTTCCTATGTGGCTGTTAGTTGTTTTCTTTGTGAAATATAAAATAATTCAAAACAAAAAAAAAACAAAAACAAAAAATGAAAATAAAAAATAAATAAACAAATCAGCATCAATAAGTTTATGCAATAATAATAACATATTGATTCGAACTAGGTATAGGCAATACCAATCTATATGAAAACTTTATAGACTATAATCTAAAAATGAAAGCACTATATAAAGTAAAGTCTAAAGTGGATTCTTTCTGTGGTTTGGTGAAAATTTTATTTTATTTTGCTCTTATTTTTTTTGTGGGAATTTTTCAGAGTCCATTTTCTAACACCAGAAAACAAAAACAAACACAAAAACCACGCAAAAAAGTACATTGAAATTATTTTGCAATACAGAATATAGGTAAAAAAAAAAATTTTTTTATTGTGCAATTATTTTTTAGTGTTAGCGGACATTTGTATAATAATGACGTCAACGATATTCAAAAATTATTGCTTCTATTTTATAAATAATGTGAAAATTATTTTCTAATATTTCCAATAAAACAAATATTATTATGAACTGATTTTTGTCTAAATCAAATACAGACATAAAATCAATCAATTAAAAACTATGGCTTTATTTGAATTTTCTCTAAAAATTAATATAGAAAATTGAAAATTCCGGGAAAATTTCTTTATTAAAAAAATTTGAAAAAACAAAAATTAAAACCACAAAAATTTATTCTGTTTTTTTTTTTGTTTTTCTAATCTTGTGATGATAATGTTACCATAATGTTCGCACTAATTAATTAAGTCATGATGAAAGAATATAAAACAAAAAAAAAAAACAAATATGAAAACAAAAACAAAAACAAAAGAAAATTAAAAATATTTTGGAATTAATATGAAAAAGTGTGGTAGTAGTATTCCGTTGAACTTTGATCATTCTTTTAGTGAAAATTTAAGTTGAATCTTGCACAATAATAGATTTTGAATTATAATGATTTAAAAACAAAAATTAATTCACTGCTTTTAGAATCAAGAAATACAGATTTTCATAATATTTAGAGACTTTCAAAGAATTTATCTAAATTTAATTTGAATGTGTTTGCTTAAAACCAACCACAGTCATAATTTGAATTTGATGTTTAAATTCACATTTAAAGAGTTCAAAATACAAAAAAAAATAATTTTTAAATTTTTGACGGTCAATGAATACAGTAGTTTTAATAGGAAATTGTATTTAACTGTGCTTCATAATATCCAATAATCCATGTTGTGATATAAAAAATAGCATTTCAAAACAATATTTCTAACAAATCAAATTGAACTGGATAAGCTACAAGATAACACTGATCAAGATATTATGATAAAGATAAGAAATTGGATGAATAAACATAAATTAACAATTGACACAAGTAAAACGAAATATATATATGTTATTAAAAAATAATAATAATGATTCTTTAATTCAATCCAATCTTAAAGCTAATTAAGTATATATTCAAAAAATAATTTTATTTTTATTTTTTAAAGAATTTTAGGGGATTCTGAGGGAGATGTTGTATCGGTGTAGGACTAATTGTAAAGACTAATATGCTAATGGCGTAGACTAAAATTGACTAATGGTTTAAGACTAAAGGTAATGACTAATATGCTCCAGACCATTATCTTTTTAGAATATAATAACTGAATATATATATATATATCTAATATATCAACAATTATAACGGTTTTATACAAATGTAAATGTATCAATAATGTCCTTTTCGTCCTTAAAGGATAAGATGCACAACTAAAGATATATATTTGTGAAAAGCTAGCAATTTCACCTTTGCTTGGAATATGATATGGTCATTAGGTCCAACGCCGATACAACATCTACCTTAAAAGAGCCGAATTTTATAATTGAAACAATTCCAAAATATTAACAAAAACAAAAATTAAAAACAAATATTATAATTAATACTTAATAATGATATAAAATAAATGATGAACCAAATGTGAAATATTATTTCTAATATAACAAAATAAAAAATTCATACAATACTAACTTAGGCTAAGATTCAAAATTTTGATGAAAATAGTTAGGAGAATTGTCCAAAGGACAAGAGATGAATGCAATATCAAAAAAAAAAAATAAAATAAACTCATAAAATAAAATCAATCCATATGATAGAGGTAGTTGTGGATATCGGCAGAAGAAGTTATTCTTTAAAACGAAAAGAAAGAAATTATAACAATAAACATATTAATTAATAAAATAGAATAAAAAAAAAAACAATAAACAAATTTAAACTAAAAAAATAAATTAAAAAAAAAACGAAAAGAAATAATATTTAAAAAAAAAATAAAAACAGTTAAGAAATCAAAATGATAAACATATTAATTAGATGTAATACATTCAGATTATCGGAATTAAAACTGTCTTGATGGAATTATGATCATAACTACTATAAAGCCATAGTTTTAACATTCCTAGTGAAAATACTAGAAAATTCTACACTTCACATCTGCAATTTAAGGGTGAACTCTTGAGCATGTTTTAATTTAATCTGCAACGGTCGTAAATTATTTAGGTATATACCACCCCAACAAATCAAACCAAACTGCAATTTACACACATAGGAGGACAATACACACTTAAATGATATAATCGTAGAACGACCTTATTAAAATAACATTTAAGATTTAATAAATTATGGTGAAAATTTAGCTTAGAGTCTAATAATATATCTAAATATTTGATCTCTACACGTTCAATATCACAAAAACTTCCCAAACAATCAATTTTTATGTCAAATATTTTTGACTGGCGTGCAGTGCAGTATCTAATTTAAAATGCAAGCAAATAGGAGAATGATATCTACGAATCATATCAAACAATGATTGATCTGTAAGTTTAAACATCATAAATTTAGTTTTATTACTAATCACAAATTTATGCTCTTTAAACCAGCGCCTAAGAAATTCTAAATCATAATTATCAAATCAAAATAATTTTTATTGCCATATAAAAGAGCATCTTACTGCTGTTAAAATGTTGATCAAATAAGAAATTTACATAATAATATTAAAAATAGTACTGGCCCAAGCACTGATCCCTGAGGAAAACCACTATTAATTACCAATGGCGAACTTGTAGTATTACCAGTTCTAACTAATTGTCTTCGATTTTTTAAGTAGACTGAAAACGATTTATGACAAAAACCTCTAAATCCTATGCGATGAAGTTTTTTCAACAATATTTTGTGGTCAACCATATTAAAGGCCTCATGAGCCAAAATAACTCCATATCTCATTAATAGAAGAAAAAGCCTCACTACAAAATTTCAATGGAGCATCTACCCACCTCTAAACCACCTCTAAGAAATTATTCTATTATTCATACATTTCTCAAATATTTCAAGTGAAAGAGAAATAGGGCGATATAGTTGTCCAAAAGCATCTTATCTACTTTCTTATGAACAGGTGTGATCACAGCAATTTTAAGAAAATCTGGAAAGAAACACCTTTTACCTTAGTATTAAATATATAACATAAAACATCAATAATATGACCCAGAAAGTATTTTTGATTACATTACTAGATATGTCAGACATAACAGAACCAGAATTATTTGATTTTAAAGATTTAATAATATTAAAAATTTCAGCTTGTGAAATTTCCTCAAAATAGAAAGTATTTATTTGAAAAGGTTCATGTGCTAATAATCCATCATGGAATAAACTATCAGTAGCACAATCAATGAATCCACCTGAGTAAGTGCCAAAAAGATTATTAAATAAATTTGCTACCTGAAGCAAATCATTAATAATATTATACCATCATCACTAATAGAATAATCATCCAAATTGGAATTAATTCTATTAAAAAATTGATTTACGACCTGCCAAATAACCTTTCTTCATATTACCCATACTATCCCTTAATTTATTACTAAAATAATAATTATCTTTACATTCTGACAATATCTAATTTAACTTCTTTACATGTTTTATCATAATTTTATTTAATAATGAGGTATTCATCCGAGGTTTTAAACATTTATATTTATTTCTATTTAAATATAAAATATACTGACTAGCAGAAGAAATATGTTGTAATTTATTTACAAAAATATCGGAAGCGAATAACGGGTTATCAGTACTATATACAACGATTCAGAGCTGAAAATGCTAACGAATGTCTAAGAATATTAAAATTAATTTTTCGAATAATATTTGAGTTAGATTTAGGGTTTCTTGTAACATCATAACACAACTGAATCCTAAGGAATGGGAAATGATCAAAAATATTTTGAATGAGAAAGTTTCGAATACTGTTATAAACGAAATTGAAATTAATGGACTAAAAATTTCTGACAAAATTCAAATCACAAATGAATTTAATGAATATTTCGCTAATTCTGCTACAAACTTGCTACAAGCATATTCGCCTAAATGTTTTTGTGGACTAAACAATGACAGTGTTAAAAATGATAAGCTTGTGTTAAAATCTTTTGGATTTTTGGATATTTCACCAAATGAAGTAATGTCAGCTATTTTGTCACTAAATCATGTACGTCTCACAATATAAATAATTTAATATTAAAAAAAAACTGCACCCTATATATCAGAAGTATTAAGTCACATTTTCAATTTATCAATTTATAGTGGAAGTTTTCCAAACTCTCTGAAAAGTGCTGAAATAATTCATCTATTTAAAAAGGGTTCTAAGCTATTGTTGAGTAATTACTGGCCTATTTTAATTTTGCCTTCTTTAGCAAAGTGATTTGAAAATTAATTAAAATAAGAATATTAAAATTTATATTTGAATCTAATTTTTTTTATCAAAAACAATTTGGTTTTCTACCTAATAAATGCACTGAAGATGCAATTTTAAAATTATGTTCTAAGTTATACTCGAGTATAAACAATAAAAAATGTACTTCAGCTCTGTTTATTGACATTACCAAAGCTTTTGATATGATTGATCACCAGATTCTTTTAAACAAATTAGAGTCAGTAGGTTTTAGAGGTTTTATGTTAGACTTTTTAACTTCTTATTTGAAAGATAGAAGTCAAAAAGTTAAGCTAAATAATATAGTAAGTCAACTCAAGACTACTAACATTGGAGTACCTCAAGGTTCAGTATTAGGTCCACTGTTATTCACAATTTATATTAATTCTATTTTTCTACAATCTTTTAAAGGTAAGATTACAGGTTTTGCAGATGACTGTTCTATATCATATAGTGAACATAGTCTTAATTCACTAAAACAAAGTATGGATTTTGATGTAGATTTGCTCAGAAAATGGTTCGTACTTCATAAACTTATAATAAGTGATAAAATCAAAATAATTGTTTTTAATTTAAGAAATTCTTCTGACATTGATCTAGAAATTAAAATTCATTCTACTGGTTGTGTTCGTTTAAATTATGCTTCTCATTGCAATTGTCATGTTTAAATAGTTTGTGCTCAGTAGGTTATTTTAAAATTGAATCTGTTGAAAGGTTCATACCATAACTAGTTGGGGTGGCTCATATTTCAATACAATTGAACCATTACTAAAAGCTCAAAAATGTATTCTCCGTGTCATATACTTTAAAAATAGAACCTTCAGTTGCTGGCCTCTTTTCCAAGAACTAAATATACTGCCTGTCAGACACCTCTTTGCTCATTACTCATTAATTAAATTTTACAAGGACAAACATCATTTGAGACTTCGCAATTCAAACTGGTATAACTTAAGAATAAATTATAGAATGATAATCAACATGCCTTTCTGTAATAAGACACACTATGAGAAGTTTTACTTTATTATGGCATCAAAATACTTTAATAATCTTCCAATGAATATAAAAAATTCAAATTGTTTAAAAAAATTTGTTAAACTTTGTAAAACATGGCTTTTAAATATAAATTATTACGAGATGAAAGTACTAAGGTAAATTACGTCCATTAGATTATTTATTCTAGTTTCAAACTGCACTGAAACTATTTAGAAGTCGCTTTTTATCTAAATTTTGTGAAATCTGTTTTTATAAATGGCTTATCAGTAATAATATATCTCACCTGAAGTACCTTGCTTAGAAATTCTCTTCGTCTGCTCTTCTTTAATACACGCTAGATCTTACTTAGATTGCGATTACAATTATATAGATGTATATGATAAAATTATGTTCAAATAAATTTTAAAATACTTATGGCTCTACTTATCCACTTATGTTCTAGCAATAAACAAATTTTTTTATTAAATAAACAAATTTTAATAAAAAAAAAAAAAAAAAAATAACTTACATAATTTCTATTGTATTTCATTAGATTAAAAATTATTATTAAATTATTATTAATCTTTGTTGAAATCACACAATTAATTTCTTGGAAAAGTAAATTTAAATAAATTAAGAATGACTTAAATGACTATACATCACTAGTGTGAATTCACTACTGTATAGTTTAAATTTTATTTAACAAAGAAATTTGAATTAATTTGTTATATATTTTGTGAATTTAGCATGTAAGTTAGCTGTAGTTGTTAATGAAATAAAAAACTATATAAATAAATATAAATGTGCAATTAAGGAATGAACAGTAATATTAAATTCAGATATAACACACTATAGTTAACAAAATTATTCCTTAGAAGCCTAATGAAAATATTATCTATGCAGTTGCCAAAACCTAGCACGTGTCGGAAATATAATCTATTTCAAGTATGGAAATTGCAATATTGAAATGGTTGATCAATATAAATATATCTATAGGTGTCATAATATACAGTAACTTAAGCTCGGGTTCACAAATTGCTAAACAAATAAGAAAAGTAAGAAAAGTTGCTGGAGTTTGTAGACTGATAAATCACGACCGGTTCGATTGAAGTACCATAACAGTAAGTCGGTTAGAGAAACCATAACAGTAAGAACTTCAAAATACTTTGCTAGATTGGAAATACATCCAAACGGTCTCGCATCGCAGCTGAAGTATACAGACTAACATATGCGAAAGCACAAAAGATTCCCACTAGTCTGATCATACATATTTAACTTCGAAGATGAGTTAATGAACTCATTCACTTGTAAAAAAAAACATAAAAAGCCAAAGCAAACTGCTGAATATGACAAACTGTTATTAGTGAAATGATAGATTGTACAGTTAAATCATAAAATAAAATAAAAAACTGAAAAATTTCTTTATATGAAAGAAAGATTCAATAAATGAAATAATTAAAGACTAAAGACAAAAGCTGAAACGAACCAACTATCAATATTTACGTCAAATTTGAACTCATTCATGAAATATGGTACTCCGAAAGTATTGTAGAGTGAATAGTGATGTAAAACGTGATTTGAGCGAAACGAATAAAAAAATGTGTAGAAGAAGTGATATTTTATCATTATTTTAGAAATCATTGCTAGTAACTAGGTAATCTTTTCATATATTAAAAAATGCACGAGTACGAAACAAATACACATTTCCACTTTCATTTATTTATTTGTTTGATAATTATATTATATATATGGTTGATTGGTTGGTTAATAGGGTGGAGATAAGAATCATCCTTCAACTGTCTTATCCCGTACGCACCTAGCGTTTGCACCTCCGCCTCTCCGCAGACTCCATCGATGAGCCAATTAATACCTTTCATGAATCTAACATTTTCTGCCAGCTTTTCCTTTCTCACTTCCAAAAAGTTCTCCCAGTAGTAACCCTCCAAGATAGCATCGTAGCAGATATGTAGCATCGTTTCCACCTCTTTTCCGCAACTTCTGCACAGGTTGTTTTCTATAAGGCCCATTCTGGCCATATATAAATTACATTTATCAAAAATTGAAGTTTGACTGAAAATATGTAAAATCAAGGCTACTATTGACTATTAGTCAATAGTCATCTTTCTTATATAAGTACGAGTACAAAATTTTCATGATAATTTATTATATTAGAAAAAAATAACAATTAGTCAATCATGCTCTGGCCAGAATTCGGAATTGAAACTTTCTAATAAGTATATTTGTATTGGAGTTATCCCATATCAGCCGGGTATTTATGCTCATACAGTCTACAGTCATACATATTATATACGGTAGTGCAATTTATTTGGAAAAGTGTATTAATAAAATATCATTTATTAAACTTTTGTCACGTTCTAATTTTTTATTGTAACATTTGTAATTTCCAGTACATAGTATAAATAATTTTGCTTTTAGTATTAAATAATTTTTTTTTATCTTGCGGCAGTAACTTTGTTAGAAATAGCTTTTCGTATATTAAGTAGGGCACTGTATTTTTTTAATTACATGATTGTGGAAACTACGATGATTTTCCATTATTAATTTGTTAATTTTTCTATTTAAAGTAAATCTGTTTTTTATTAATTTGTTTTTATTAAAAATCACAGCAAGTCGGTGTCCTTCGCATCTGACTAATTTTCGCATCTTTAATTTTTCGAATATCAGTCAACTTATGCAATTTGAAAAACGACTACTATTGTCACGAGCTAAACCAATTTAAATTGTGTATTTACATTCTATTTAAGTTGTTATTATATTATATTCTCAATTGTTTTTATATTATTTATTTTAATTCATCAAATACAAAAGACAGTGCATCAATTCGAAACAATAAAACGAACCTGGAATCTTTCGATTAAAATGTGACTGCTCTACCTACTGCATTACCCAACTTGTTTACGAAACAATATTAACCCAAATTCTATCTATTATTACAACTCAAATCCATGCCATAAAGACATTTAACCCGAGTTTTTTTATCAACATCGGTAGGTCCTAACCTTGAAATTTCATTTCACTTTCATTAATTTGTTTAGTTTTGTGCGTATAAAATCGAAATCATTATTAGTTATCAAAAGCCATTTCCAGTTTGTTTTGATCATTTGTGCAAATTTTTACTATTTATGTGGAACATGATAATATTACTAATAGGTATGTCAAAATAAATATCTCATTGTAATTCAATAAACCACAATGTTACCCAACTAATTGACTTTTTAAGTCAATATTTGAATAAATGATTAATAATTAATAAATATTTGAATAACCAAAAATAATAAACTTAAATGAAGATTTCCAAGTAAAATGTATAATTAGATAATCAACTAATGAAAGGATTATTTTAATATTATTGTCATTGAATAGTTTAGAACTTACTGCAGTAGCATTGTAAATTACACTTTAGTTAAAATGATTACCAAAACAAAAATTATTAAGAAATATCCTTCAAAACAAATTAAATTTAATGAAATTTATTGTATAGCAAACAATAGAATCCAAATTTTATATTATTATTATTATTTTTTTAATTTTATTATTTCTTTATTTACTATATACGTATATGTACTTATAATTGTAGTAAAAGTCAACATTAGGACACCGACTTCCTGTTTCTTTTTAATAGAAAAAAATTAATAAAAAACAGATTTGCTTTAAATAAATTTTTCTATCACAAAATAAATTTAGATAATCTTATAATAATTACTATAGGTAAAAGCTTGCGAAAACAATCAGGGTTAGTTCCATTTTTCAATATTTCCATTATGCTGGAAATATTAAAAATATTTTTTTATTTAAAATTTCCGCATTTCTAAATTTTTTTGCGTTCCTTCTTCTTCCTTCTCTTTGATGTTACAGATAGTCGAGCTCCTCGGCCTCATTCAAGATTCACTACATTTCTAATTATTTGCACCTATTTCCGAATATCAACTCGTACAATATCGAGCCACGTAACTCAGGATTTTCCAACCTGACACTTTGCTGTAGATGGCCATTGAAAGGTCTACGCAAAAGCCTATAATATGTCCGGTCCGGCAATAATTTCAGGGTATACATTAATTAAAAATATTGGTTCTCGGTTTTTACTTGCGCATATTTTATTTTACTCCCATTCATGAAGAGATCATTTCGTTTTAAAATTAATTTCATTTTGATCAATTTCTCCCTAACTGCTGGAATTCTTATTTCTACTAAATATTTGGTAGCATTATTTTTAAAAATTTGACTCGATTAATTCTAAAGATTCAACATTTCGGCATAAAACCTACCTAATAATTCCCAATCATGCTGTTTAGTGTTTAATTATGCTTGTTAGTGTGATTCCTTGATAAGAAATGCATCCCAGAGTATTAGAATTGAATTCTAGTTTGTGGAGTGAAATTATCCATCCTACATTCAAGTTTTCAGGCTTAATTTATTCACCTTTTATAATTTACTAACAAAGATACTCGATGTTGTCCGGGTCCAACACAAAATGTATAGAATTTACTTCAATGAAGTTTGATTTATGAATCGAATTGAAAAAAATTGGTTTATCAAAATATATGCATTCATAACTGTGTCTATTCTATCGATAAATCGGTAGTTAGAAGAAGTCGGATTTCTTTATTTTTGAAAAAGTATGTAAGTATAGTTTTTCATGCCTGTAAACACAATTGGTTTTTAAAATATGCCTGAGACGTGCTAGGAGTTGTACGGCAGCAGCTTGAACCAGTCCAAATTTTCATAACCGGTAACAGTCGTATTTTTTTATTTTTTCAAGAGTATCCAAGTGTAAATCTTCAGATCTGTAACACCTTTGGTTTTCGAAAGATTCCTGTTAGGTGCTAGGAGTTGTATGGCAGCTATCTAAACCTGCCATTTGATGACTTTGTAAAGTCAGTACGCATTGGTCAGGAAATGCATCGCAACGCATTGGGCATTTTGCAACATGCCATCGCTGGTCGATAATGTGCGAAAATGATGAAAATGACACCGGTTACTTAAAGTTAGGTTTATTTTTTGACCATGAATAACTGTGCAAGCTTTTCAGAACTCTATCTCTATCTGTAGGCCTGTATAGCGAGCAAACAAACAAACAAACAAACTTTCCCTTTCATAAGTAATAGATATACATTATACTGTTCTAAAAGTTCAGAAGCCTATTTGTTAAGTTTTTAGTTTATATAGACATTTCCTCAACTGTGGATGGCCTTCTGTACCTCATTACGTTCCAACTTTCAACGCCCTGCTTTCCAATTTAACATTGTAACACAATTTAATATGACATGTTCCTATTATCCTGTTCCTAAACCCTCTAACAAAAAGTATAGGGTACTAGTGTATACCAATTTTTATTATTTTCTTTGAATTGCGGAGCAATGACATATGCTACAATATTTTGTAACTGATTTTTCTTTATTACAACCTTTAGAGATTGATAATTGTTAGATTATTATTTTTCTTTGGACAAAATTATCTATGTCAGAATGTCCTCTATGCTTGTAATTATGTAGCCATATTCTAATGATCAAATCCCATAAATTGATTTGTAACTTTTAAATTATCTGCAATTATATTTTTGAAATGCCAATTATATCTCAAATATTTTTGAGTCAAGATAATTCATTTTCTACCTATACTGCTACCAATTTTATCCTTAGTAATTAACCACAATTTTTGGGATTTTGCATCGCATGACCAAATTGGGCTACTTCTTGTCCTATAAGGGCTAATAATTATAACAATATGTTGACCACATTCGAAAAATCTCAATTAAATTATTTAATTCAACTATAAGTGAAAGAGGGGGTCTCCCATTATTTTTAGAACATTAGATACCCTTTTAGGGCGTACTAACAATACAAAAGTTTATTTGCTATTTAATTATCAAAATAAAAAATAATTTAAAAAAAGAAAAAACTAATTTGAAATATATCACAAAATATTATTCATCACATACTTAGCTATTATTACAATCACAATGTAAAAATGACTATCACCATGTCGTCTTAAATAATTTTGGCAAATATTCTTTTAAAATCAACACACACAATCAACGTTAAAATATCTGAACTAAAAATCGTTTAACAATTATTCTACATTGTTGCCTTTTCGAAAGCAATTTACATTCTTCTTTGTTTAAAATCTTATATACATTTTTGTGTCATACATTTTGAATATATATACATAATATATAGATATATAAAATTGCAGTGGCTGCATCTAGAGAGCAGCAATAGAAATAATCCTGTTAAAATTTGTAATAAAAAACAAAAAAAAAAAAAAAAGAATTATTCAAAGTTTAATGCTACAACAAAAACAAAAAAAAAATAACAAAAAAACACCCATAAAAATTTCTTGAACCTCAGAATTTCTATCAAATTAAATTTGAATGCTTATGTAAATGCAGAATGTTTCGAAAACAAACTGTCATAGTACCAGAAAAAAATTTTAAAATAGCGTTTTAATAAAAATAGAATTGTAATTCGAATTATATTCTACATTTCTCTATGTTGCGGCTTTACAAACTTTTTTAAAATAATTTAGCTAGTTTTATGTTTTGTACATTTTCATATCTATCAGATACGAATTGCAGCTGATATTTTATTAATCTAAAATAGTCCATAATCTATTTTCATTTGAGATTTATTAATTGTAGTTGAAATCCAACACCATATGCATTATAATATATTGTTTTCCCTTTCCATTATAATACTGTTTTGAATTTTTTTTTGCAATATTAAAAAGATACTGTAAATAGGAAATTACAGCACATTTTCATTACAGTAAATTAATTTTAAAATACATATACATATTTATTCAGTAGGTTAGTTTTCTCATTATCATATTTTCGAGTCCAAAAAACTAAAATATTTAAACTGAATCCCACATTTTTGTAGATAAATTAATGTCTAAACAAATTGGACACAAACATTAAATTCACTGTTAAGTACGATAAAATCTCTAATACCAAATAATTGAATTTCCATATTTATTTACAAGATACTTTTTCCGAAGAGCCAGTTATCTAAACAAAATTTTTTTTTAGATTTTTTAAATGATGTCGTGCTTGTTTGAATTTTTTCAATTGCTTAATAAAGTCTATGCCGAAAAGTCATAACCGCTTATGTCAACATAAGAAAAAATCGAGATAAAATATTTTTTTTTTTTATTTATTTATTTTTTAGAAAAGAGATAGACAGTACAAAAATGGTATAAACCTCTCATAAAACTAACTTATAATCTAATGAAATACAATATAATATTGCTTATTAAATACATTATACATCATTAAATCTGAATCAAACAAATTTTTATCTTTACCTTTAAGGATAATTACAATTTATTTCTAATACACATAGTCATATTCTTTTTTATTTTTTTTTTAATTAATTATTTAACTGTGGCAATGCTTAACTGTGGCAATCGTTTTTTAAACCCTCTTATATATGGGGCATATTTAACATTGTTGGGAAGACCATTGAAAATTTTTAGACAGTCGAACATAATGTTTCTTTTACCTTTTCCAGTTCTAGGAACTGAAGACTTAGGTCTTCGACTTGTAGGAAAATGTTCTGCAGTGCTTGTGTTGTAGTTGTGTATTGAACCATTTGTTTGAAGTTTTAGATTGGTTTTCGTTAGGTCATTTGATAATTTTTAAATCAGCTTACAGTTTTCCGAAAACGGAGTGTAAATTGTAATCTGAGTATAATAACCTTGTTGAGTAATCATAAGGTAGTCTGTATAAGATTTGTATGGCTCTATTAATAAATAGGGCGACTGAGTTTATAATGTTTTTGCAACCCTGACTCCAAATTGTGATTAATACCTTATTTTGGACTGGATGTGAGAGTGAAATACTAACTTTGCAACGTGCTCACTTCGTCTAGGACATCTTCCTATTGCACCAATTATTGACATTATAGATTTTTTAAATTTTTCAGTGTGTATTTTCCAAGCCAGGTCTTCATCAATGTGTAAGCCTAAATATTTAGCTGATTTGACCCTTTTTATCGGTTTTTGATTGATGTTAATTAATAAATTAATATTTTCTTTATTTTTTTGTTTGAATAATATGAACTCAGTTTTTGAAACATTAGCTGTTAACCTGCTAGGGGTTAACCACTCACTGACTTTGCGTAAGTCGGTTTTAATGTTTTCATCAATGTTATTAGCGTTTTCGCTTTTAGATAGAACTATTGTGTTGTCGGCAAACATTGAATAATGCCCTGTTAGTTCAATATTGTTGAAACTTTTTACATAAGCTAAATAAAGAATTAGACCAACAACAGTGCCCTGAGGAACTCCAATTGGTCAGCTTCCTTCATCACTAATGTGCTAATTTATTTTGGTTTTAATTTTTCGGCCTTTCAAATATGATTAAAATAGATTGGCTGCAATTCTTCTAATACCCATGTTAGACAGACTGTTTAGTAATATTCACGGTGTCAAATGTTTTTTTTTAAATCTAAATGAACAGCTACAGCATAATTATTCTTATCTAATGCCATGTTTATAAAATTCACGACTTCAATAATAACAACCATATGCAATTTTTGTTTGATTCTGGCAACTATAAGTCACATTTTTACTGTTTTAAAAAAATTAAAGTTTTTGAATTTCACATGCTTAGATAATTTAAACGATTCAAAACACCAAAACCTAATACAGTCCATTTTACTCGAAAGATCAATTTTAGACATTATAAGCGGCTATGACAATATAATTATAAAACTACAAATTATGACAGAAATCATAAAAATAAGGAATAGTCAGTTAAGTCGAAGGAAAAAGAGGTACCTATAGGAAGAAGAAGGTACCATGCGCAACATTAGAAACTGGACAGTCGTCAGAAACATTGGCGATTTAATTTTTATTTTATATTTTAATTTTCTGCTTTTACATATTTTTGCAAATACTCTTATAAATAATCGTAATTAAAAACATTTATTTTATTTCGATAGCCTTATTAAAGTTAATTACATATTATACAATAATTCTTGAACTCAAAATCAGCTTAGTTTTTCCTTAAAGTAAATCGTTATGGGAACTTGTAAAGATATTTATTAATTTTGAACTTTCATTTTTGTTACAGTATTGGTCTCTGACGGCAAAAATCCAAAAAATTTTATTCTATTTTATCATTTTAAGGTAACAATAAAACAATAAAATATCGAGTACAGTACAAAACACCGAAGAATTCTGGAAGTAGTAAACAAAATACGAGTATCGGTATGATAAGCAAATTTAGTAAAATTAACAGTAAAATATTTCGGACACATGAAATAATGCCGCAATGAAATAACGCCGCAAAAACAAAATTAAATAAAGCCGGAAATTTCATATTTTTTTGCCGCTTTTATTCACAATATTGTGATGTTATTTTATTTTATTGTGGCGTTATTTCCTTCTTGTGTTTCAAAAGAAAATAAGGCCGCAAAACGATAACCCGTTAAAATAAAATAAACTGAAACTAAAATAATTTTAAAAATTAAATAAATTCTTTTGAATTTTATATTTTTATTTTTTTAAGAGTACACTAACATTGTATCAACAATTTGGGTTCTGTAATATTAACAGTCAATGAACGATAAGTTTTCAGATGTAGCTTGATCTTGTAAAGATACAATGTATTTATTATAACACTTGAAATGTTTGCATGATATAATAATAAAAGATTTTAGGATCGATCTTGGCATATAATAAAAATTGAACAATCCTGATTTAATTTATCTGAATCCAAATCTACATATTTAGATGTTTCTTCTTCTGTTTCATCAAATCAAGGTGGTGTGCCATCAAAAATATAATTAAATAGCGCTATAAAAAAAACAATTAGATAACGCAGCTAAGAAATGAAATAAAACCCTAATTTTTACGGAGTTATTTTATTTTTTGCGGCCTTATTTCATTCGTCAAAATATTTTACTATTTTCAACAATTAAACAATTTTCTTTTCAATTTCTTAACTCAAAATGTTAAAATTTGGACCAGAATTTTCCATGTTTTTATAAGTTCATAATTAAAATTTCAAATTTAATGCTTAAAACAACAATATGATGCGGTTTGAGCCAGAGTGGACCAAACCCTATTTTTCGAGCAATGAGTTATTGTCAATTTCTAATAGAAAATAAAAATTTCTTTCATCGTGCAAAGCAAACAAGTAAAATTGAACGAATTAGAAAATGATTACAAATATTTTTCTAAATGGACAAACAGCTTGAAGTGATTAACCTTTTCTCTATATTGCAATTTTATCTCTAAAGTATTTTCAACTATTTATTTTCAATGGTCCATTCTGGCTCTGACCGATTTTACATATAGTTACAACTGCATCCTAAATAATGTCTCAGATTTTCGTACCAACCACAACTTATATTAATTGTTGTGAAATTAATTTTTTACAAATCTTTTATTAAAAATTCATCCATGAATCAACGAATATTTTTTTAACACCCTGTACATATATAAAAAAGTTACATTTATTGTTTACTATATTCTTTTTTTTAGTTCACTTTTATTCATTTAAGAGAAGAAAATATACAACACAGTAATAGCAACAGTAAAATCACTACCATGCCAACAAAACAATGGTAATAAAGAATGCGACAATAATAATGAAGTAAAGTGTCGCGTATCTATATATAACACACAACAAGTCATGTATATATACATAAGTACAATAAAACAACATAAAAATTAAGTAACAAAATTTTACTACATAACTGATGATGATGATGATGATGACTTAGTTTATAAAGATGATGATGATGATGATAATGATGATGATGACGATGATGACGATGATGACAAAACCATAAAATACCACAAATCTTAGAATAAAATTAAAATAAACATCATTCCATGGGTATAATGGAATTGACGTTTTGATTCTTTTCTCATCAAATTTTATATTTCAAAAATTTATTTTTTTAAGAGTTTTAGACACCCTCGATTATGCAGTAAAGATGAGAGATTAAAATAAAACTCAAAATTACTCTAGAAACATTGTCGTATTTCCTCTCCAGTTTTGTAGTATTTTTGTTATCGTTCTTCTCTAAATATTATCCGAAATATGTAAATAAATGTGGTATGAGGGTCATGCTCCTTATTTTGTTGTTGTTTTTTTCATTTTTTTTTTTTTACAATAATATTCAATAGGTATAAACATTGAAAAACTAATACATACAGGTTTAAATACATTTGTGATAAGATAGAAGATATATTGAATATAAATCTTTGGTTTCAGAAAATTCATCTCGGTAAAAAAGTGATAAAATAAAAAAAAAACTGAATCCTCTAATCTTATGTTATGATTCTATTACAAGTATCTATATTGGAAAAAAGAAGGGTTTCCCATTGATTTTTTAATTTTTCATGTTTTTTTTTTTTTGTTTTAATTTTTATGACATTAACAGATGTTTTACACCATCCGTTCTTCTATCTTAGAAGATTGAATGGATTAGGGTTGAAATAATTTTAATTGAATTTCAAATTAACAAAACAAAAAAACAAAAAATTCAAATTTGAAACAATATTATAAATAATTTTTAATTGGATGTTTTAGATACACAGAACATAACTAATTTGTGATTTGATTTATTGAGTGGGTAAAAAAAAAAACAAATACATATGCATAAATTGAAAGGGGATTTTGTTTTGTTAAAAATTAGCTGAAATTAAAATAGCTTTCAATAACTTTATTTAAGTCTTTTTTTGTTTTTATAAAATTAGAATTTCAATTAATTTTTTTAAATTATTGATTCAATTATATTTAAAAGGTCAACGAATAGACAAACTGTTCAATGTTGAATCATAGTGTATCAATACGAAGAGCTGCTAATTTGTTATGTAGATCACATTTTACTTGGTTTTACAATAACAACAAAAATAAGTGTGTGTCATCACATTCCAGAATTGTACTATGCTGAATCATAAGATGTTTAAAAAAAAATATTTGATTTATTTTCAGAGATTTTAGACAAAAAAATAAAATGTCAAAAGTCAAAAAAATACTAAAATCTAGTTTAATGTGAAAATTTTAATAAGATAAAAATTAATTATGATTGGAATTATAACCACGAATGTGTAAAAATGTTTCCTAACCTTGTATTTCTATATTAATTCAAATTATACAGAGGTAGGCAAAAGTGTTTACAAATTCAATAATTTTTAGCATTTTTTTATTTTTTTTTCTACCGGAATTTATAAATGTGTCAAAGAAAACTTTGGCAGTTTTTGTAACAGTTTTCTTTCGCTATGCCATCCGGCAAAAGCATTTACACGTTTGATTTCATACGGTATATTTGCACATCAGGTATAAAGATAAAAAAAAATTGCTAATTTTCCAATAAAACAGTTAGTTTTTACAGTTAAATAATTTTATTTTAGTATTTTTATTAATGTTCAATTATTCCACTTTTTGCATCAATAACAGCTTAATTACCTTGGTATTAAAGTTGTTAAATTTTTAATTAATTCCGTAGGTATCTGAATGAATGCGAATGCTTGTTACCAACAAATAGACACCACACGATTTTTTTCTTCAAATTCTTTTATACTTATAATATTTGTTTGCCGGGCAGGATATATGGGAAGGCTGAATAACCAAAGAATGCCACAAAGAATATTTTTATTTATTTATTTATTTATACTATTTAGCTCAAACAGTCAAACAGTTTACAACTTAGTATTACATTTCATATATTAATTAAAGTGCAATTAAATTTACTTAGTATACATTCAAAAAGAACAAAATTCAAAATACAAAAGTAGTCGGTGATATTATTTTTTTTAATATAAATCAAAAAGGTTCATATTGACCATAATTTGTTTTGTGTAATGTTAATGGAAAAAGATTTGAATGGCAAACAAAAGTTGAATCTTGGACTAGATATCAATCACAAAACCTTCAGTGTCACATGTCCAGCATATTTAAATAAAATTTAAATAAAAAAGATAAAATAGGATATTAGCAATAATAATAATAAAAATGATAGTAATAATAATATTAACAATAATAATGTCAAAAATTAAGATTACAACAATTATAATATTAGCCATAATATTGATAATAAAGATAATAATTTAAAATAAAGGTTATTTAAATATCTACCTAAACTATGGTCAAAAAATAATGCAAGCATATCACTAGCTAATTACACAAAATCGAAAACTCTTAACAGAAATTCAACTGAAGTTAAATTGGGTACCCAAATGTACAAAGCATCAAAAACATTTCCAATTAGGTTCAAGGCGAAACTCTAAATCCTCAAAATAATATTGAAGCTGCAAGCATTAATAAATTACATGTACCACCAGTAGCAAGATTAACACAGAAAGCAATTTTAGAACAGGATAGCACATAATGTACTCTCACGCCTGAGGGATTCTAGAATATATAGTAATATTAGAATATTTTTAGCATACTTACATGACCAAGAAGGCTATGTATGTATTCAAGGTACAACTAGAACAAATATCAAAGTTTTAATAAATCAAGAAGGCTTACCTATGTGTTCTAATGAATTAAAAAATATATACTTCAAATACCATGAGCAAATTGGAGTTCTCTAGACTTCCCATTTAGACTTAATCTATACTTATAAAAGAGAAAGTTTGTTTGTTTGTTTGTTTGTTTATTTGTTTGTTTGTCTGTTTGTTCGCTATACACGCCCACAGTTTTAAAGACAGAGTTCTGAAATTTTGCACAGTTATTCATGGTACCGGTATGCAAATAACGCGGTACTTTACAAAGCTATCAGATGACAGGTTCGGGTTGCTGCCGTACAACTCTTACCAAGACTCAGGAATATTTTAAAAACCATGTGTGTGACAGATATGAGAATTTACATTTAGATTCTCTTTCACAAATAAAGAAATTCGACTGTTACCGATTTCGAAAATTTGGACTGGTTCGGGTTGCTGTCGTACAACTCCTAGCACGTACGTTTCAGGAATATTTCAAAAACCAATTGTGTTACAGGCATAAAAACTCACACTTAGATACTCTTTCATAAATACAGAAATTCGACTGTTACCGATTTCAAAAATTTGGACTGGTTCGGGTTGCTGTCGTACAACTCCTAGCACGTACGTTTCAGGAATATTTCAAAAACCAATTGTGTTACAGGCATGAAAACTTACACTTAGATACTCTTTCACAAATAAAGAAATTCGACTGTTACCGATTTCGAAAATTTGGACTGGTTCGGGTTGCTGCCGTACAACTCCTAGCACGTACGTTTCAGGAATATTTCAAAAACCAATTGTGTTACAGGCATGAAAACTTACACTTAGATACTCTTTCACAAATAAAGAAATTCGACTGTTACCGATTTCGAAAATTTGGACTGGTTCGGGTTGCTGTCGTACAACTCTTAGCATGTATGTCTCAGGAATAAAAACCAATAGTGTTACAGGCATGAAAATTTACACTTACGTAGTCTATCAGAAATGTTTCAAAAAAAAAATTGTGTTACAGACTTGAAAATTTATTCATAGGTATTCTATGAAAAATAAAAAAACATATATTTTCCTGAAAATGTATTTTCGAATTTAGGAATCAGTATAAAATTTTTAAATGACTATGTGAAGTGGCTATGTAAATTAGCCACAAAAATGTGACGATTCGTTTTATTAATCAGAAAATACTGCAGAGTGTTCCAGGGGGTCCATGTGTACAAATCGATAGATACAGTTATCGATGAAAATGAAGTTGTTGTTCCTCATCAATTGGAATTAAAAGTAGTAGCTTCAATATTGCTTCACGAAACTTGAAGAAGCCAAAACTACGGTACTAGATTAAGAATAAGAACTTGGCATCCTCATTTCATTTAAGTACAAATTCCAATTGATTGTGGAAAAAACGAACATTTCTTTATTTCAAGAATACCTCAACAGCAAGGAACGTATTTGCTTATACTTCATCAGAAAAGATCACTAAAATATTGTTTACAAAGAAATAATTTTAATATAAGTATAGCTTAAGTTGGAGTATTGTTGATATTTTTTTATCGTAGTGAAAAAAAATATTAGAATATTTTTGATAAACCAATTTTTTTCAATTCGATTCATAAATCAAACTTCATTGAAGTAAATTCGATTCATTTTGTGGTCGACCCGGACAACGTCGGGTAACTTTGCTAGTATTTAATAAATATAAAAATATTCTTATGATGGTGGGACTACAATATTGACTTATTAGTTGACGCAGAGCTCTCAAGATCATATAAATCAATGCTAAATAATGCAATGCTAGAATTAATATTATGATCAAATTAAGTATGCAACAAAAGTAACCGAAAATTCCTCCACCATCATTGATCACATTCTGTCAGACCTCTTGAAAAATATGAATTTGAAATAAAATTACACGATATTGTAAACTTAGATCATAAAGCTGTATTCGCCAAAATAAATAAAGTTGTTAAAAAGATGAAACCTATCTTCAACGTATTATTTAACAATTTCAATGAGCCTTCAGATTTGATTCAACAAAGTTCGTCGTTGAACCTTAATAAAATTAATGGGAAATTGGACAACCTTAGAGATGAACTTAATGTACAAATGGAGAATTTTACCTATTATTTAAACACAGTACCATCGAATGATGAACAATCCTCTCACCAACCTGCCCAACCACTATTGTCCGAACTTCTTAATACCTCATTAGTTATAAATGATGTAGAGCCAGTCCTAAGTCAGCCAATTATTCCATCACCTAAAATAAATAAATTTGGTACTTTATGGTCTAAATCTGAATGGGATAATAGATTAAAAAAAAATTAATCTGTTTAACGAAGAAACAAAAGATAATTTGAATATCAGGAAACAAAAACGTACTCCAGCTACAACACTAACCCTTCAGCCTTCAGTATTCTTTTTAAAGGGTGCCCCTATTAATGCTAACACTGAATGGGTGCACCGATTTATAAAAAGTAAATTCTCCATTGATGTGACTACCTGTGAGCGCATTGAAATAAAAAAGCTGAAAAAATTATTTTCCTTTTTCAAGGTCATAGTTCCTGTCAAATATGGCTGAATTTTATCAGCAGACGGCATATATTACGAAGGACTCAGACTAACAATTCAACCATGGAAGGATACCAGGATAAAATTGAACATAGTATATGACGAATATGGCAAAACGTATAATAATAAACGTAGAACTAACATTAAGTATAATAATAATTGGAATAATAATAGTAATAATGTAGACATTAAGTATAATAACAAAAGTAAAACTAACATAAATTATAATAATAATAGGAATGATAATAATAATAGTAATAATAACAATAATAATAATAATAATAATAATAATAATAATAATAATAATAATAATATAAATAATAATAATAGTAATAATAATAATAGTAATAACAACAATAATACTAATACTAACAATAGGAATAGAAATAGTAATAATAATAATATTAATAATAATTATAATAATATTTACCATAATAATAGGCTTAGGAATAATAATAATGATTATATTAATAATAATAATAATAATAATAATAATAATAATAATAATAGTAATAATAATAATAATAATAATAATATAAATAATAATAATAATAGTAATAACAACAATAATACTAATAATAAAAATAGGAATAGAAATAGTAATAATATTAATAATAATTATAATAATAATAATACCTCCTTTGAATTATCTGTTTATTATCAAAACGTAAGGGGGTTACGCACTAAAACGTCAAATGTTTACTTAAACTCAAACATTTTGAACTCTGATATTTTTGTTTTAACTGAAACTTGGTTACATTCAGCAATCAATTCTCTGGAATTATTTGATCCCTCATATGCAGTATATAGGAAAGACAGCTACAATACCCTTGTTAGTAATTTAATAACCCCTAAAGGCGGCGGAGTTTTAATTGCGATAAAAAATATCCTAAATAGTTCTGCTATTGTACTTCCACCCAATATGGATTTAGAACTAATTGCGGTAAAAATTGAATTTCGAAATAAATCAGTTTTTATTATTTCTTGTTATATACCACCAAATTCTCTCCTTGAAAATTATATTAACTTTATTAGTACTATTGATTTTATTTTATCTCTATTGAATCCATCCGACGAAATTGTGGTTTGCGGTGACTTTAACCTTCCAAATATCGAATGGATTCCAGATGATGAAGAACGGTTCTTAATTCCAAGCCACAGCTCAACTAAGCCCGAAGTTGTGCTAATAGACGGCTGTAATGCTAACTCTCTGCAACAGGTTTCTACAATTAAAAATTGTCTACATAAACAATTAGACCTTATTTTCGCATCAGACTGGAATAATCTTATAATCAATGAAACTTCAACAGCAATCCTCGTTGATATTGATAACCCCACGCTACGACAACCCCATTAGTGTTACACCGACTATATCTTATCGTTATAAATTCAGTAACACAAACTTCACAGGTCTTAATAACTTCTTATTATCTATTGATTTCAGCACATTAATGAACAATGTGAGTATTAATGTAGCGCTTTCTAAGTTTTATGATGTTTTGTCACATGATTTTTGCTTATATGTTCCGCTATCCAGAGAAACAAATCTGAATTCCAGTCCCGTTTGGATTAACAGGGAATTAAAGTTATTAAGGAACAAGAAAAATAAGGCATTGTCAAAATATTTAAAAAACAAAAATGAAAATACATATCATCAATTCGTAATTCTCTTTAATTCTTATAAATCCCTTTTAACCACTAATTATACAAATTACCTTAACGACATGGCATTTGAATTTAAAAAGAATCCTAAATTATTCTGGAAGTTTGTCAATTCAAAACGTAAATCAGATCAATTTCCAAATATTATGGCTTACGAAAACACAACTTCTAATAATTCAGAAGTAATCGCGAACTTTCTTAAAGATTTTTTTTCAAGCTCCTACATAAATAACTCTTATGTATTAAATATGAACAATTTTCATGATTTAGAAAATTTTCCTAGAATCCCGCTCACGACGATAGACTTTGAACCGAGTAAACTGAAAAAATATTTGGAAAAACTTAACGATGATTCATTTCCTGGACCAGATAATGTACCAGAAATTATCTTAAAAAAGTGTTCTGAATCCCTCTGCACTCCTTTATCAATTTTATTCAAACTTTCACATTCTCAAGAAATCTTTCCCGATTTGTGGAAAAAATCGTTTATTAGACCAGTTCATAAAAAAGATTCTAAGAATGATATAAAAAACTATCGCCCAATTGCAAAACTTTCAAGTATTCCGAAACTATTTGAATTAATAGTATTTGACTCTATTTATGATCATTGTTCAAACTTACTGTCCCCTAACAAGCATGGTTTTATGAAAAAAAGATCCACAGTAACCAATTTAATAGAATGTTGTTCTAAATTCAAAAGCTATATGGAAGCTGGGTTTCAGACAGATGTCATATACACCGATTTAAGTAAGGCCTTCCTCATTCCATTACTATACTAAAATTAAAAAAATGGGATTCCCTCCTTCTTTTACCAATTGGATTAATTCCTACTTAATTAATAGGAGCTACAACGTTTTATTTAGATCCGCTACCTCTGAATCTCAAAAATTTTTTGAGATTCGCACTGCGTAATTTACACTGGGCAAATCCAGTTATTCTGCCACCTTATAGGAACCGGTTGAAGTTATTGGACCTTAAATCATTCGAATCCAGAAGGGAGTAGCTGATATCATATTCATTATTAAAGTTTTAAATAATGAAATTGATTCTCCTTATGTTAGAGATATGATCCACTTACATATTAACAACAGAAACCGCTTTAGATCGGAAAATATTTTTCGTCCAATATTTCATCGTACCAATTATGGTAAATATTAACCTGTTAATAGAATGTTTTGTTAATAAATAAACAAAAACACCACATCGATTTTACATTAAACGCAGCCCAACTAAAAAAAAACTACACTTACATATATCTTAGAGTTAGTATAAATTTATAATTTTCTAACATTCTTTGGTTATAAATTACAAAAATGTATAAATATCAATATTATACATTCTTAATATTTTAATATTAAGATCTAGAATAATATTAAGCTTAAAATTATATTTTGTTTGTTTAATTTTGTACACTTATGTATATTGTAATATGTTTGTATTAAGCATAAATAAATAAATAAATAAATAAATAAATAAGGAAATTCCTATCATAAATTATCAAAAATTTAAAGATAATGTTAGAAACTTACTTGTGACAAATAACAGTGATTGTGTTGATGATCTTATTGATATATTGCAAAAATCTAATTCTTTGTATATGTGAATTATAAAATGGAGACCAGACCTGACATGCATATTCAAGATGGGGTCTAACGAGGCATGTATACAATGCTTTAAAAATGTAAGGATTGTTAAATTCCTTTGACCAACGTCTTATGAAGCTCAACATTGAACTAGCTTTATTAACGATGTTATCATAGTAGAGTTTGAATGATAGTTTGTCATTAAAATAAACTCCAAAGTCCTTAACTAAATTAACCATTCCTAAGGTTTCGTTGTTTACAGTACATCTAAAGCTAAATGGTTGGGTTCGACGTGTGTAACACATTAGTGCACATTTACTAATGTTTAGTAAAAGATTGTTATTAATGCACCAAGTATAAAATTTATCTAGATCATCTTGAAGCATGTAAACGTCTTGCATCGATGTTATTTTTTTGAAAATCTTCATACCATCAGCGTAAATTTTCAAATCTTTATTACAAATTATAGAACCCACATCATTGATAGCAATTAAGAATAACAGTGGTTCTAAATGACTACCCTGTGCAACTCCAGAATTTTATATAAATGGTGATTAAAATCAAGAGCAGAATCAAACAGTATAGCTCCTATTAGTAAGAATGAGTTGGCACATTGTACAAATTTTGCAGGAAATCCTAGTTTTTTTAATTTTAGTAAAATAATACTATGAGTAAAACATCAAATGTTTTACTAAAATTGCATCCATTTGGAATCCCGCGTCCATATTAATTAAGAAAATTGATGTCGATTATATAAGTTTGGTCAGTGTAGATTTCTTTTTCAGAAAACCGTGTTGATGTGTCGTGAAGAAGTTAGTGCAATGATTGTAAATAGAATATAAAATGATCAACTCAAAAACTTTAGGAATAGTGGAAAGTTTGGAAATTGGTCTATAATTGTTTTTCTCATTTTTTTTATGTATAGATTTAATAAAAGCTTTTTTCCGATCGGAATAAGCCACAAGTGACAGAATTATTAAAAATGATAAAAAATGGAGCAGTCAACGCATCTGAGTAGTTCTTTAGAACTAGTTCAGGAACGCCATCAGGTCCAGGAAATATATTATTCTCCAGGTTATTCAGATATTTCTTCACAAGACTATCATCAATAATACTATCATTTCTAAATGTAGTTTTTGGATAGGTATCTACGTTGGAGAACTTTGTTTCATCTGCTATGAAAACTGTTTTAGGGTAAGAAGCGCAGAAAAATTCACAAAAAAATGGTTTTAGCGTTATTACTTCGCTTCCCATTGAATTTAATGAAAACTGGGTACTCATCGCTTTTTCTTTTTGAGTTGAAATTCCAGAAGGCTTTAGGATTATTTATGAGTGTAAAAGAAATGTTATCATAGTTATTATAGCTTTATTTAACGGATTGTTTGAACAGAAATTAAAAATAGTTGAATGAATGGTAGTCTGTTAGATTCTTGGTTTTCCTGAATCTCTGCCTTGTTTTTTTTAATTCTTAACTTCCTTGTATCCTTATTGAACCAGGGTTGGCTTGATTTAGGATCTTTAATTTTAATAATTGGAATATAAAGTCGATTACACATAATACCATACAATATTAGAGCAGGACTAAATTCAAGATGGCTAGACGAAATCAAGGACAACTATTGTCAAAAGATTGGAGTTAATGGAGATGGAGGGCCGTTGTACAAGATAGAGCAGAATGGGGGAAAGTTAAGGCTCTCTATGCAA
Organism: Argyra leucocephala; assembly: GCA_963942445.1. Taxonomy (NCBI): domain Eukaryota; kingdom Metazoa; phylum Arthropoda; class Insecta; order Diptera; family Dolichopodidae; genus Argyra; species Argyra leucocephala. The sequence goes on from OZ012680.1 coordinate 74,442,079, forward strand.
AACAGTAAACGAGGTTGAGGTTCATCTGGAGCTGTATAACCAATATATGATGATGATAATGAATTATCGTGTATGTATTTTATCCATTTGAAATTTCTAACAAACTTTCCTGGCCAATTTTTTTATTGACAAAATAAAATAAAAAAGCACAAAATTTTAATTATTTCAAATTTGTACAGGTGAGTTTCAAAAGTGTTATAAAAAATAAATTGTGACAAATTAAAAGTTCTGATTTCAATTCCGAGCAGAATTTTTTTTTAATTAAATCTCTCCATTACAGTTGTTAAGTTAACGTGTCGGATAATTGATTTGATTTGAATTCGCACAGGGTAATTTCAGTTTTTCTTTTTTTTTTTTCTAAATTGGTTCCTCTTTGTCGGCACAAGTCATCAACTAAACTTTTTTACTTCAACATTGAGATATTATTTTGACGGATATATGGTAACTACAATGCGATTATCATTTTAATACTGGTAGTTTTATTTATTTTGTTGTTATTTTTGTATAACTTGATTTGTTTTTTGTTTTTTTTTTTTGTTTTTGGAAAAATATTCCTGAAAAGCAATAAATTTTGTCTGCTTGTATGACGGTTGAGATATTTTTTGTTTCTCTTGTTATATTATGTTAAAGCTTCAGCAAGGAACCTTTTTTTTGACGAATTGATCTGTCACAATACTAAACATAAATCCCTTTGACATTTCCATATATATAGTTTTACACACATTTTTACATACATTTTGGATTTTACTTTGATTCGAAAATTTTTGTTAAAAATTGTTTTGTTTTCTGTTATGGTGTAATTTATTTTAAGGAATTTAAGTAACTTTCGAAAATAAAACATGTGAAAATTTTCTTAGTTTTTCCTAGTGAATACAAACTTACATTTTACTATTCTATAACCAAGCTTAAATTTTTAATCGTTCTTACCTTGAGTAGATTTATTTGGAATTGAATTCAATTCAAAACAAGTCTATTTAAATTAAGAAATTGAAAATGAAATATCTTTGCTTGACATTTTGGATATACTGTCCTGACAACGACCATGAGATTGGAAGAAGGAAATCTAATGCCGAACTCTGTAATTATGAAATGGAAACATAAAATTAAAGTCAAGAGACTACAGTGAGTCATACACGTAGAGCAAATGAATAAAATTGCTGCAATCAAGGAGATTGATTTTCAAATCCAGACCGCAACGTATAAGACCTCGAGGAAGACAAAACCTTTGTTGGGGAGATGAAATACCGCAAGACATGAAACCCTTTTGAATGGATCACAGCACTCTGGTAGCATCCTTTGATTTCCTCCGCAGAATCAATGCTTCAAACGTCGAAGTTAGCAATTGAAGGTAAATCATGGTGAATATGGTTAACCATAATTTGACCAAAATTGTTGACGGGGGCAAAAAGAAAAACAGAGTTGAGTTCAACTCAACAAAAGCTCAAAGCTGTCTAATCTCACACAAACTTCTAAGATTTGAACCCAATATTTTCTTCCAAGGTGTTACTTTGCAAAACTCGGATAGTCTAAACATCTTAGGTATGCACGTAAATCAAAATATTAATGACCATATTTTTGGTATTGCGAAAGAAGCTGCCAAGTGTTTAGGCTATTTAAGTTGTTGTAAAGCCTCTTCTCACCTTTGGAACCCCTTAATATCTATAAAGCATTTATACGACCCAAGATGGAATACCATTCTCACATTAGGGCTGGCGTTCCCATTTCAGCCATAAGCTACCTTGACCGCGTTCAAAATCGCGCCATTCGTCTCATAGGCGACCCAAATGTAACTTCAACCTTAATTTCTCTTGGACATCGTCGTACAGTAGGGGCACTTTCTCTGTTTTATAGATACCTCGTAGGTGTGGACACTTGCTCAGTAGAAATCAAATCACTACTTCCTCCTCTAAAACAGTTCCAACGCGAAACAAGAGAAGTGGCAAATACCCATCCCTACACAGCAGAAATCCCAAGATGGCAAAAAAATGGTTATGGGAATTCATTTATAGTCTAAGCATCGCGAATGTGGAATCACATCCCTCCCGACGTGTTTCCACAATCAAATAATAACAGAACAGCTTGTTATAATCTCCAGAGGTTAATGTTTAACCGTTTTTTGCTTACAGTTCCTGTTAATTTGTACCACACTTTCCTTCTTCTTCTTCCTTCTCTATCCCAGCCAAGCAGTACGTAAGTATCAAAGGCCTTATCCTAGCGCGCGGCTGTTTATAAAATAAAAAAACTAGAGAAAATTCGTTCGAAACCGTCAAAAATGAAGGACGATGATGAGTTAGGCCTAAAAAATGCATGGTCTATTGTCCATTCAAATAACTATGTACGTGTTAATCATACTTTTTGTTTTCTTTTTATTTAAATTGTAGCCAAAACTTAACCTCATCATAACTGTAACCCCATTCGTGAGGCATAGGGCGGAAATTCGAAAAAGGAAAAGAAAGAAAAAGAAGGAGAAAAATGACAAAAGCGAACAATATTGTTAATATTGGTTCTGAACCTCTGTAAATCATAAATAAAAAATCCTTCTTTCATTGGCAATGTTTCAATTGGAAAACAATTGCACATTTAGATTTCCTAACTAGAAAAGAATTTCCATTACCATCAGACTTAAATCATATCGGAATTTCTATTGTAAAATCACACTTAATGCATCCCGTGTTATGCGATGGAATTGCTTGAGAGAAGGAAGAAATGATTTTAGTTCCTCGTAACAAGTGTCATCTATAAAATAGAGTGAGTGTTCCTAAAATATGACGATAACCAAATGCTATAAGGGATGTGATCACTAAATCATTAAATGACCGTCACTAAATCAATAACCAAGTAGTAGCTGTTTTTGGTACACCTGCCCGTAAATGTGATTTATACTTGAAGTTGGGTCGTATATATTCTTTACAGATTTGTAAGATGTATCGAGATGATAAATAAGATTGGAAACGACTCAAAAACCTCAAATGTTTGACGGTGCTTTTTGCAATTTCGAAAATAGGTTCATTCAACTGCATATTTTGATTCACTCGCATGTCGAGAATGTTCAGGTCTTTAAGTCGCCGAATATCTTCATTTTGAAACCGGATAATTGGTTCGAATGCTGTTTTTAAGCAAACAAGACATTTTTAAAGTGTTAAACTCGACTCTATTGTTTTACTACAGTCGACAATTTTGACTAGGTTGGGATCGAGCACGCCGCCTATCATTGTTCTTTTGGAATTCACTACGAAAGCTGTAGCATTAGTTTTTCTTTATAAAATTATATGATGTAACTACAGCGCTGTCATCAGCAAAGCTATAGACTGGATTGCAAGTTAATTTGAGAAGGTCATTAATGAAAATAAGAAATAGAGTGGATGAAAGGATATAATCTTATGTAACACCAGCACTGATTCAAAGTTGGTCGGAAAAAGACTTAGAAAGATAAAAAATTTTTAATGAATCAAGGCGTATATTTTTGCATTTTGTTTTGCTATACGAGCAGACTTGACTTAATTATTTATACCAGCTGCTCTGCAGCACGACTGATTTCAGACATAATTTAATACCTATTTTATTTCAGATTTCACACTTTTTGATAGTTAATTCAATGAATTTAATGCCCAATATATTATATCCATATTGGTTTGAACCATTCAAATTTTGATTTCTGTTTCGTAGTTCTAGAATATTCCAATTTCATATATGTATTTAAATTTTATTAAATTAATATTCGAATAACATTACTTGCTCTACTTATTGAGGGCAATAATTATTACTGTTTTAAATAATAAAACATGATCGGATATTTGTTGAATCCACTCAGAAGTACCTGAGGAAGCTTTCTCTTATATATGACATGTTCTTTTAAAAATTCGGAATCTACACAACGGTTCTTGAATTTATTGATTTGATTTCATAAACATTTGATATTTTAGAAACAATTTTTAAATATACATAAAAAAAAATATTTTAGAGGAATAAAAATCTGTAAAAAACCAAAAATCCGAAACTAATGTGATCTAGCATTATATAAGAGTTTGTATATGGTGTAGTAAGTAAAACATTAAATATACATTTATATACCATGGTGAGCAAAATGATATTTGTAAGTACATTTAAAACATATTTTCATCATTTCAGTCATTTTTGTTTCAAATTGGTTCCTGTCTTATTTCTTCTTATGTTTTTATTTTATTTTTTTTTACTCTTTTATAAAAGGATATAACGGTTCATGTCTACAATAATCACAAATCTTGTTTATTTTTTATGAATTCGTGCGTCTGTGTGAATTTCATTTACCTTTTACCGGTGTTATGTTTTCGGAAATATGCTTTTCTGATTTTACATAAATTTTTTAGTTTTTCTTTTTTCGTAATGTCATAGAGAATTTTAAGGATAATTTTTTTTTTCCTTTCAAATTTAGTAAAAAAATATTTTTGAATTTTGAACAGAATTTATTTTACATTTTTATAACGCTGTTATTTTAACTCTTTTGGAAAATTCTGTTGATAGTTAGCATATTTTTCAAATTTTCAATCTATTAAGGTTTATCAACATAATTTTATGGCATTACAGATCAGTACTACATTGGAACATATATATTTACAGTATTGTTATTCTTCAATTTTGGACTTATAACGTATTCGGCGCATCAATATCTGGTATGTGTTTATACATGTGATTTGCATATTTTCAGCTGGTTTTCGGTATAATACAAGCTGATAAATTTTTAAATTTTTTCATTTTAGCAACTGAGATTTTCTGAATCGTATTACCTTTTCATTCTAGATTACTGATTTCAATACCTAGGTATTCTCAGAGAGCTAATAATATATTCTTCATTTAACGTTCATGTGGTGGTCTGGGCTAGGATAAACAGAATAGACATTAGCCGGTCACTGACCCAATATTGTACCTGTTTAATTTAATTATTGGTCAAGAGCTTGCAGCACCTCAACGAGGTGACCACTGGAAACTAGGTTCTTAATAACGATTATAAAATACAAAACGAATCAAGCTGACATGAAAAAATTCTACAATTGTATTAAAAAGCAGACTTCCAACCAAGAATAAATGCATGTAAAGATAGACAAGGTAATACGCTCTCAGAAAATACCGACATTATGAAGAGATGGTATGAATATTTCAATAAATTAAAGAATGAAAGAGCTCCTGGAGAAGATATTCTTACAGCTAAACTTCTAAAAAAACGTCGTAAATTTCTGTATAAAAAGGTACATAGCTAAATATGTACAATATGATAATATGATTAGCAGTGATAATAGTACGCAATGCTGTATTCATATAATAGAATTCAGGCCGGAAATAAATGCTGCTATGCTTTTAACCAGAAAGTTGTTTAAATCAAAACCAATATCAGAGCCAAAATTACGATGTAGAAAACCCTCATATGACGCATAGTGACGTATGGGTGCCAGGTATGGACTGTGAACGTGGCCGTGGAGAATAGCTTGCAATTATTTGAAAGAAAAACACTTGGTCCAAAAATATTACAGAATGGAGAATATGTAATTAGAAGCAACAGCGAGCTGAACAGTATGATCAATAGTTAGGACATTGTACTGTTTGCAAAAGCCCTAAGAATAAGTTCTGGCCAAGTAAGTCGAATGCACGAAAGTCAAAAACAAGCAGTGTTGCTGAATAGCCCGACAGTAGTCGTGACAGAAGAAGATCAAGAAGCAGATAGGCAGACAACGTGAAAAACGATACTCAAACCCTACAAATCCCAAATAGGAGGCGAGGGGCACAAGATCGACTTTTTGGAGCAGCATAGTGATGAAGGCCAAGGCTCACCCAGAGTTGTAGCGCTATAAGTTGATGACGATGAACGTTCATGTAGTATCAAAAAATGTTCGCTGAACATTTCTTTAAAATACCATGCACGTCATATACCTTAGAACATAAAAAGTCAATGTGAGGAAAAGACACCTCATCTACAATATGTATAGTGTAGTGTGATCGATGAAAATAAAAACATTTCTAAAATTGAATTCCAGCTTATCTCATCAGTATTCTGTTAGAAATAAAGAACAAATACACAATTTGTACGACCTACAATCAATGCTATTATTACCACATTTTAAAAACATTTAATTTTGAGCGAAATGGTAATGTGATCTGACTACTTACTATATTAGAAATTTTCACGTCACTAATAATTTTATATACTTTTATATTAACTTGCCAGTGTCTGTTTGATTGGTACTTATATGGTACTTATTTATTTGGTAGGTAGGTAGGTTGGATTTTTTTTTTTAATATTAAAACCAAACGGAAAAAGAAAAAAAAATTATTTTGTTTAAAAATTTTAAAGATAGTGTGCTGAAACTTTGCGCAGTTACTCATGATGAAAAAACCAACCGGACACGATACTTTACAAAGCTATCAAATGACAGGTTCAGATTGCTGCCGTACAACTCCTAATACGTCTCAGGCATATTTCAAAAACCAGTTGTGTTACAGGCATGAAAATTTACACTTAGACACTCTTCTACAAATAAAGAAATACAACTTCTACCGATTTCAAAAATTTGGGCTGGTTCGGGTAGCTGCCGAACAATTCCTAGCATGTTTCAGTAATATTTCAAAAACCAATTGTGTTATAGGCAGGAGAGCTTACACTTGAGTAAGAGTATATCTCTTTCTGAAATTATAATAACTATAGGTTTCACTTAAAACTAAAAAGTATAAAATAAAATAATAATGTAAAAATAAAAATTTTTAAAATATACTTTTATCGAAACCAAACTAGCCCCCTAAAAAGTAGAAAATAAAACTAGTGGTAGATTTTGAGCATCTAGAACTACTATAAGATAAAACAGAAAAGTATATAATGAATCTTGCTGGAATATTGTTAATGGAAATTTTTAATATTTGCCGCTTGAAAAAGATCACGAATATTAAAAGAACATTACAAAGCTTGGTTCTTTTAACATCACAAAGCATTTCCAAATTTCCATTAACAGTATTGCAGCAATGGATACTCACATCTATTTAAATTAATATAAACCAGTTTGCAACAGGCCAAGTAAAATATGCACCTGTTAGGGATTAGAATGTAAAAGGAAAAAAAGAATTAAGAAAATTTGTAGTCGCAAGCACTGATGAGGGAAGTACAATGCTTCCGAAATATCCATATTTGCAATCAATTAGAAATCCGATTAATAAATTTTAAAATTTATTATGATTTCAAATCTTTCCAACCTTTTTAAAATGCAAAAGTATGTTGCATGATTACACAAATGTATGCAATTAAATATCAAAAATCAACACAAACTTTATACAAGCAATATGAATTAACTCAATTTATTTTTCCACGACTAGATTAAGAACTTCCGAACCAAGGACTTAAAATTTATATTTTCTAATATTTTTACAATTAATTTCGGCGATTTGTCAGTTTATTTTAATTTTCTTTTTTTATTTATACATACTAAACTTTGTCTATCCAAAATGAAAATCAAAGAGTATAGAAATATTTTTATAATATTTTAATAAATATTTTCCTCTACCATCAGTTTTCCACCAATTTGCAGGAAAAAAACAAACAAATTTTTTTATATTAGGTTACAATTTTACACTTTGACGTTTAACTTTGTTTTTTGTTTTTGTTTTTGAATATTTTACATATTTTTCTATTTTCACGAAAGAAGAAATTCGTAAAATTTCTATTTTCGTGTCACCTTCTCGAATGACAGTTCAATTAGAAAATATATCTAAATAGTCTGAAAAACGAATACATACGAATACAGACATACGTATATAGTATTATTAATCCAGTCATATATCATAATAATAATAATTTTTGTTGTTGTTATTATTTTACTAGGTTATTCTTTTCCTTTACCAAATTTACGGTATTATCCACCAACCTTTTTTTGAGTTTTTTTGTTTTTATAATAATGTTTTTTTTTTTGCTTTTGAATTTCTGTGATGAAACGTTTTAGTACGTGATTATATCTTTGATATAAAATGGTAATATGATGAATTTAATAAATATACGCAATTGTATTTGTATGAAAACTTTCATATGTATTGGATTAAGAACTAAATGTTTACAGGTAAAATGTAATGACATGAAAATATTGAAATAAAACCGTTTCCCGTTATAGAAACCCCTCAAACTGTTAAATAGACAAAAAACAAAAAAAAAAATATAATCAATTTTTGTTTCAGTTATAAATTTATATAACGGTGTATGTATTACATAATATTATGCAAATGACAGGATGAGGAGTAATTTTATAATTTGCAAAGTAATGTCAAATTTTGATCAAATTTCAATGTAGATAAATTGCGTGCAAAATTTTCTTTTACAAAAAAAAAAAAAGAATTAGACGAGTAGAAAATTTATTTTTGATTAATATCCGTATTTTTCATTTGTAATAAAATATTTTTGCCTTTTTTATTTACTATTATTATTTATTCAGGTCTTCAATTCTGCATTTTTTCCCTTCATATACCTTTAATATAATTTTACTTTTTATATAGGTAGGTTTTATTTTACCTTTCCTAATAACAGAATAAATAAATATTTGTACTAAAGAGATATTCATGACGAATATATTGCACCATATTGCAATATTAAATTTTGTTTATAAGCCTAAAGTACAAAAATTGCTGACATTAGGTAACATTTTATTACAATATTATTATATGAATTTTCTAGTTTAGTTGGAAAGTTGAAAATGTTATTGTTTAAAATTTTATAAATTTGGAATGAAATAAATTAAGTTTAGATACAAAAATATATAGACATAATTTTCATTTTGATTTTTTATCATATGTCATAAGAAGGTTTTCTTCTTATCAGTAACTTTCGTGCATTAACCGTGGTTTTGCAATTTGTTAAAATTGTAAAAACTGTTACTAGAAAATTAAACATTCACACCCTTTTCCACATATTTGTAGTAAGTGAAGACCTGTGATATATAAAACGCTTTAATGAACTGAATTTCTAAACTATAGATCACTCTACCATATTATGTGTCCCTACAAACATTTTTAAGAGACAGATGAGTAAATATCTCTTATTATCTCCCTAAATTTTTAGTCTTTAATTTTTTTCTATTATATTTCTTTCATATCTTTTCTTATTTGAATATTTGAACATTAATAAAATTGATTATGATGCTTTGAAATATCTTATAATTTTAGAGCCATGGCTTGAGGTATATAACTGTTTGAATCCATCAGATGCATTCAATATATTTTTAAACAAATTACAGTTTTTTATTGAAATCTGCTCTAAGAAGTTTACTTCCAACGCAGATAATATGATTAGGTTAAAACCATGGATAACACATTCCTTACTAGGAAAAATAAAGAAAAAAAATTATCTTTGGTCTTCATTGAAAAAATATCTAAATAATTCTAGATTGAAAAAGTGTTACATAAAAATCTGTAAAAAAGTAAAATTAAAAATCGCTAAATATAAAGCAATTTACAACTTTCTAAGTAATAGTGGTAATGCAAAAAGTAAATGAAATCTTGAACAAAAATAATTCATGTGATGATATTATTTTAGAAGTTAATAATAAAATTGTTTCGGATCATCCGGAAGTTGTACATTTGTTCAATAAGTATTTCTCTAGCATAACTAATAAATATAAATGTACAAGTGATAGCTTAAATTGTTCTTGTAATAATGTCTTAAAATTTGAAGCAACAAATACACATAGTTTTGCTTTTGCAGAAATTTTATCATTAGCAATTTATCAAGTTTTAATGTCTCTGAAATCTTCCAGTTCATGGCTAGAGATTGGTGATACCCTCTGTTTTTTATATAATTTTTGTATCAAAAATTAACCTGGATATCTAAAAAGTTCATTCGTTATTCGATTACTTAAAAAAGGAGATCCTTCGTCTGTGAATAACTACAGACTTTTTTACTTTCAGTTTATTAATATAAACGAGATTAAAAAATTAATAAAAACGATAATTATATTATTCTTAAATAAAACGAAACGTCTTACTGAACTCCAGTTCGGTTTTAGGAGTGGTAAGTCGACTGAAGATGCTTTATTAAAGCTTTGTAGTGAAATTTACTTATCTGTAAATGAAAATTTAACTCCTGCAGCCCTGTTTATTTATATTACGAAGGCATTCGACATGTCTAATCATAACATACTTCAGGTCAAATTATATAATATCGGCTTGAGAGGATTCATTCTTAATTGGTTTGCTTCTTACCTCAGAGAAAAAAATCAAAAGTAGTTTAAGCTCATGGGACGTTTTAAATATTGGAGTTCCACAAGGCTCTGTTCTAGGACCTCTTTTGTTTTTTATATATATGAGTTCTATTTTCCAGCTATCTTTTAAAGGGAAATTGACTAATTTCGGTGACGATACACCCCTGTCATATGGAAATAAATCTTCTATAAGCTTAATTGCTGATTTTAACCATGATATTTATATTTTAAGAAGATGGATTAAAGCTCATAAATTAGTTATTAGTAACAAAACAAAATTTATGTCTTTTAACGCAAATTTAAATAATGTATCTTTTCAGTATCATTCGCCGTTTTGTAATAGTTGCCCCTTAACATGTAGTTGCTTGCACAATCCAAATAGGATTACTGCTAATCCTAACAATGTATGTTGTGACGAATGCTTTTTGATAGATACTGTAGATAATTTTAAATATTTAGGCATATATCTAGACGCAAAACTCAATTGGAATGATCACACATTGTATCTTAAACAATACCTAAACAAATTTATAACGCAAATCTATCATTTAAATCAATATTGATCACAAAATGTTTTAAAATTAATTTATAATGGCTTATTTAAATCTAAGTTACAATATGGTCTGAGCTGTATGCCTCCATATTTTAATAAAATTATTCCTTTACTAATTAAGCAAAAGCACGCCATTAGAATAATGTGCAAAATTAACAGAAGAATACCTAGTTTTGACTACTTTAAAAATTTAAATATTTTGCCTTTAAGACATTTTTATTTTTATAAAGTCTTGAAAATATTCTTTGAGAAGTCTGGTCATTTGACTCCCAGAACCTATGACAACTATAGTCAACGCGCAAATAATAACTTTTTGGTAACGGTCTCTAAATTTAATAAAACAAAAATTAGTCAATTTTATACCTTTACTGCTCCACGGTTGTATAATCTACTACCATTGTTTTCTTGAAAAGTGAGAGTAACATTGTTTTTGAAACAAATTAGCTTTTTCATACAATTTAAATGATATTGAAAATATAATAAAACTTGTAATATAGTTAATAGATGCCACCTTTAGTTCCTTAAATTAGTTTTATTATTGATCTCCCTATTAAATATAATTGCTGTTAAAATTAATTGTTAATATTTTTTATTTTTGTTTTAATTTAATTTAATTTTCTAACTTTGTACTTGTAAAAAAAAAAAATGTTCTTTTTTCAATCTTAATTTGATTTTATTGGAAAATATGTAAAAAATCGCCCCACCGTTGAATTTAATTATTATCTTATATATTAATACGCTTAAATGTCTGTTAAACTTTTCACAAAGCTTTTACAACACAAAGCTTTTTTCAACTAGATTAGACAACTTTATTAGAACTATTACGAATTACGATAGTGTGAAAAACTTTATTTAAAGACATAAACCACAAAACGATAAAACCAAATAAAAACAAATTAAAATTAACCTAAAAACAATTCACCTATTGAGCAATAGCATTGACTATCTGATTATATGAATTAATTTTTAAAAAAAAAAACAAAGTAGCAAAGACAAGAACCGAATTATCAGAATATAATTATTATATCGATAAAATAGATTTGTTAAAATATTACGATATTACAAAAAAAAACTTACCGGTAAAGCAAATAGTAAATTTGGAAAATATATTTTTTACCTCACCCATGTTCAGAAATTCCAATAACTGAAATTTATTTATTTTATTAAATAATTCAAAAGTATAAATTCAAATGCACAGTAGCATTGAGTAATATAATATTGTACATAAGCCGAAATTTACGATCTGCTAAGAACAAGGAAAACAAAATATGTTATGACATCATTATCAAGTTCCAATTCAATACACGGCAAATTTAGTAAACATAAAAATTAAAAAAACTTTAAAAAGAAAAATCTCAAACTACCCTTACCTACATTAGAGACCCTAGCGGGATAACAATATAACAATAAAAACTGAAGAACAAGAGAAAAAGCATAATTATTGGCTTTACCCCTAACTATAATAGTCATAAGGCGTCATATGATGTCATATGATACTTCGTTAAATGGCCTATATGAGTCGATATGATTAACAAAGTCGTAACCAATCATAACCTTTACTATAATGGTCATACCTAATCATACCAAAACGTTAAAACCAAAATTTAAAAGAAGTGAAATAAAAATATAAATTCTATAAATAAATGTTTTTATTTTTTTTATTTTGAGTTTTGAAATAGTTAGGGCTATTATGATACTAAAAAAAAACACAAAACAACACAAAAAACGTATCTTTGGCTATTTAAATGTGTTTTTAATGTGGGTGTGGTATGTATTTAGTTTAAATGTTTCCAACATAAAAATGTCGACTTTGCTACAGACGTTGTTAGCAAAATGATTAAGTTAGGTATGAAAATTTTTATTCCTAACTCGTTAAAAAGTGTAAAAAAATCATCCACGTCGTGGTTCAACGACGTCTGTAGGAAAGCTATTAAAGAAAAAGAGGTGGCATTTGGAAATCTCATGGCCAATAAGTCAGAGGAATCAAGGAAGAATTACAACATCGTCAGAAATAATTGTAAAAAGGTCATTAACCAGCAGAAGTTTTTACATACTCAAAGGTTGAGACAAGAAATTTTATATCTCCCTAACACTAGCAGAACCTTTTGGTCCTTTGCTAAAAACGTCATGCATAACTTTTGCGAATCTTCATTTCCGCCACTAATAGACCATGACAAAATAATATCAGATTCGGTTGGAAAAACAAATTTATTTGCCAAATTGTTTTCTGCTAATTCCACTCTTCCCCCAACGATTCAAAATCTACTTCAGAACTCGTGCCGTTGTTAAGGTACTTAAGAATCTGAATATCAGAAAGTCTACCGGTCCCGATGGCATCCCTGCTATGGTTCTAAGACATATAGCCTTCGCTATTTCCAAACCATTGCGCAACTTATTCCATTTATCCTACTCTACAGGAGTATACCCAACTCAATGGAAGATTGCGCATGTTAACCCAATTCCCAAAAAAGGCGACAAAAGCGAGCCCTTCAACTACAGTCCTATAGCTATAATATCGATCCTCTCCAAAGTGATGGAGATCTTAATAAACAAAAAGCTAACCAAATATCTTGACAGCCAATGTATTGTCCACGATAGGCAATATGGATTTAGATCCCACCGGTCCACCGGTGATTTAATGACATACCTCAACGAGAAGCTAAATATTTGCTTGCCCAATTCGGGTGAAGCAAATATTGTGGCTCAAGATATTTCTAAAGCTTTCGATAGAGTATGGCATAGCGCATTATTAGGAAAATGTCAAGCAGTAGACCTGGGTCTCTCTTTTCTCAAATGGATTGAAAGTTTCCTCTCGAATCGTACGATTCAAGTCTTAGTTGACGGATTTCAATCCGATCAATTCCAAATAAACGCTGATGTTCCCCAAGGATCAGTTCTCTCACCTACCCTATTCCTTATATTTATAAATGATTTGCTCCAAACCACTTTCAATCCAATCCACAGCTTTGCAGACGACAGCACTCTCGTAGCCTCCTACGATTTTCATAAAAAATCTGAAGCTACATCCACCGCTGTGTCAACCAAAAGAGACATCATGGCTAGTTCCCTCAGCCACGATTTGGTCGCAATAGCTAATTAGGGCATAAAAAACAGAGTCGAGTTTAACTCTTCTAAAACTCAGAGCTGTACAATCTCCTGAAAAATTTTCATTTTTGATCCTACTCTTTTGTTTCAGGAAGATAAGCTTCAGCGGTTTGAAAGCTTAAGCATATTAGGTATGCACCTTAATCGAAAAATGATCTATCATAACAAATCATATATTTGATGTTGCAAAAAACGCAGCCAAATGTTTGGGTTTTCTTAGCCGCTGCAAAGCTTACTTCTCCCCCTGTGATCTCTTGAAAATTTATAAAGCTTTCATACGACCCAAAATGGAGTACAATTCTCACATATGGGCTGACGCCTCTAGTATTGCGTTAAAACATTTGGATAAAGTCCAGAAATGGGCTATTCGTCTAATCAACGACCCAAATGTGACAGCCCATCTTGCTCGTCTTGGACATCGTCGTATAGTCGGAGCTCTCTCACTTTTTTATAGATATCTCGTACGCATCGGCACATGCTCAGTGGAAATTAAATCTATATTACCTCCACTTAAGCGTTTCCCCCGCGAAACACGAAGGGCAGCATGTGCTCATCCCTACACCATTGAAATCCCTAGATGGCAAAATACAAGTTATGGAAATTCGTTTATAACTTCAACATCCCGAATGTGGAACCAAATTCCATCTTATGTGTTCCCAAAACATGACAAATTTTATATTTAGACCTAAACAAATTCAAGACGAACATTAACACCTTCGTTCGTAATTGTCCTCCTTCCCTTTTAACATCCTCCTTTCCAAATTTTCCTTTCCCACCCTAGCCAAACGTACCAATCGGTATAAAAGGTTCCCACCTAGTGTTTTGGCTATGCATAAAAAAAAAAAAAATTTAATTTCATATCTATGCTGCTAGCGACATCTCTGCTCGCCACATTTTGTTGGAATGTACGTTTCTATTAATAGTATTTGTTAGGGAGCGTTTAGACATCAAATTTAGTTTCATGAAGTTTTTGTTTTACTTATTTTTATTACATTTACAAATTTGATTGCAATTACATCAAATTTTATTTCAAAAGTTTTAATTACATATCTCAAAGATAAACAAGTATAGTTGCAAAGTACACTATATTTATTCATGCAAAAACCATTTTCTAAACTTGCAAAATACAAAGATACGAATATGCGTTACAAGTACTAATAATAAAGACTTATAAGGAATATAAATATACAGTGCAATTTCAGAATATTTATGAAATATAAATATTAAATAGTAAATCAATTATTCTAAGTATTTGTATTGATGAATAATAATAATATTTAGTACATATTTCTTGTATTTTTTAATGTATATTTTTCAATATATTGGCATAACACAATTAGAAGTTTATAAATACCTTTTCTCGCAAAATTCACTTTTTCAACTTGCGAAATACAAAAATGCGTGTCGAGCACTATTATTTAAAAAAAAAAAATGATGATATTCTATAACAAAGTCGGATGTCAAACTTTAATGAACATAATTTATACGTTATAAACACAATTCAAAAACGTATAAACGCTGCCTTATATAAAAGTTTTCTTCAAAACTATTAGCGGTCAAAATTAATTTAAAATAAATAAATAAATACCTAAATAAAAAATATAAAAAAGATAGTTATAGATAGATCAAACAATATTGTAAATTACTAGCTATTCCTGGCGTAACATTCGCCGGTCTAGCATTAGCATTATAAATAAATCATTATAAATTTATTTTTTTTCTTAAAAAAAATCAATGTTTTACAATTATAGTTTTAAGTTTTTCAATTTAACTTATTTATTATGTAATAAAAAAATATGTAAAACATTGATTTTTTTTAAGAAAAAAAATAAATTGTAAAGATAAATTGTAATTGTAATTTTAATAAATTGTTTCATTTATAATGCTAATGCTAGACCGGCGAATGTTACGCCGGGAATAGCTAGTTATATTGAATTTTTCTTATTGAACTGGAGCATTCTACACTTATCTTTGGATAACAGAATGCCCTAACTATTTCATTAATTTCAAAACTTTTATATTGAATAAAAATGAATAAAAATGAATATAAATGAATATAAATTGTAAATTGTAACTATAAATTTAAATAAAAAATTAAATTATTATTATAATTATTATTATAAGATCCATTAAATGAGTTAAATTTCGCGAAGGCAGTTATGCTTCGTATTAGTTTGGTCTCAATATTTTTTTTTAACAGTTCAATTCAAAAAATGATTATAACGATTTAATAAAAAAATAATAATTGATTTGGCAAATATGAAAATTTTAAAAATTTATAAAATAAATTTCAAATTATAAAAGTTTTCTTTGCAAACATTGAAGGAATAAAAATTTAACAAAAACGTGTTGGTATCTCAATTTAAAATAAATTTGTTATAAAATTGAATTCAATTTCAAGATTAAATTCAATAGAATTGAATTGTAAGATAAAACTAATAAATTAAATGAATTTTAAGTTTGGTTTTTAATATAACATGCACAAGAATTTCAAATTAAAAATAGTTCAAGGTGAAGTGTTCTTGTAATTAAAGAAAAAAGTTTATGTTTTTAATTAAAAATGAATAAATAAATATTATTATTATTAAATATGACATTTAGTTCCGAAAGCCTATTTTGTCTAACTTTAAAAATAATTAATTTCTGTAAGGATGCCAGTTGGACTTACTTATTTGGTATTAAAATACTTTTTTCAAAATTTTAATAATGTGCCCAATGGAATATAAATATTTCCTGAACTACTTAAGTAGTCGAACCAATTATTAACTTATGAGAAATTAATTGTTTACAAAGTATTTAGTTATAGTTAGTATTAGTATAAAAATATAAAAAAAGTATTTAGTATAGTTATACGCGGTGCCCATTTAATGAAAATCATTTTTTATTGATAAATGAAAAATAACATCAATATAATCATAATACTAAAGAGAACAGACTCCAGGATTAACCACTGGGATGGTTGAAGTTAAATTAAGAAGTGAAAAAAAATTTCTTGATAAATGATTCACATTATATTCACAGTCAATTGAATTATTAGAAATATCAAATTCCTTTGTAATATTAGTGAAAAAATAGTTTTGGCTACGTCATCACTTCCGGTATAAGTACACTTCATAATCAAATCAAATCAATCAAATCAAATAATCAAATACAAATCACAATATACACTGCTAGCTTAAATAATATCACGAGATAAACAAGCAGCTTCGATGACGTTATCATTTCCATTGTATATAAGGTCACATACCATAACAAACCCCAGTTACGTCACTATTTGCGGTGTATATAACATACCAAGATATACATAAAGACTTCATCACTTCGAATGAGGAAATCAATGCCGGTGTAGATAAGATGCGAAAATAGATAAAGAAAAATCGGCAATGGCATTTAGTAAAAGTGATCCCAGGGTGAAAAAGCAATTCCAAGCACGCCATCACTGTCGGTATATATTAAAGCTTCTGGTGAGGTCCCTTTCAGTATGGATAGAATCTCATTAAGAAGCTTATGTGACATCATTACATCATGTTTAGATTAGCTCTCAAGTAAAGGAAGTAATCAGATGATGTCTTCACTGACACTGTGGGCCAAATCACAACGTAGATAAACTTCCAGTACAGAATTATCTGCAAGTAGAAAAAATTTTCCTGGTATGTTATTACCACCAGTTTTTATAAAAGCTCAAAGAAGGCAAAAGCATCTAGTGACATCCCCAATTCCAGTTTATTTTAGATAAGCAGTGAAATAACATCATCATTTCCATTGTAGGCAAGAGTGCAAGGAAAATAAAACCTCCCGAAGGCATTATCAACTCCAGTATAGATTATATGTTACGGTAGCGATAAGCATTTCTTATGGCATTATAACTGCCGGTGCAAATAAAATTTCAAGTAAAATAAAAATTTCTGGGGACGTCATTACATCCAGTATGCATCTCATGGTATAGTTTTGATGACGTCATTACTATGGTATAGATAGGATTTTAACCCTTATGTGAGTGATGGGGTATCCGGGTACCTGTTGCATTTTCAAAGCAGATAAAAAAAGTTCTGGAAGGGCTAACGAGCTTAAAAAGTCTGACAACTCCAAAAAAGGTATACATTTACTAATTTTAAAGGATCTCGATTTTAATAATCAATGGAAGTCGAGATCTGTCCTTGTTTTGAAAAATAACCTTAACGAGCGTGACTTGGATTGCCATTTTTTTCTATTTATTTTGATAATATTTTATTTTTAAAACTAGTTTACTTTTATTTTCATTTTACTTATTATTTTATTTACATATAAAATTTATTTTAAAGTAGACTATGATAATTAAATAGAATATTTAGAAAAAAATTTAAAATTACAAAAAAGTCGAAATTAATTAATTCCAGTGACTTCAAAACAACTATCACATTTTGCTAATGTTGTACTATGTTCACCACAAATTGTGGTGTTGCAATCAAGACCGGCTTTTCTAGTTTTTCTTTCCTTGTGGCTCAGTTTTCTACATGAGTAGCAACTGCCAACCACTTCGAGTCTACTAGTATAGCCTCTCTGTTTTTGCTTGCTTGTTATTAAAGGCTGAATTTGTCTTCCAAGAACATCTTGCATTGTTGAAAGTATAAATGGTTTGCTAAAGACTATGGGATTTAATGTTTGGATATTTAATTTGCACGACTCAAAAGCCAAATCTTTCAGAAAGCTTCTGCGGCAATCAGTGGTAGAAAATCTTGGATCCATATAAATAATATATGCGGCCAGTCCAGCAATTCCAGTGACCAACAATTTGTTCTTTGTTTTACAGAATAGTGGTTTATACTCTTTCTCCAAATTTGCATTCATCATTACCCAAAAGTCCTTAATTACTGCAGCTTTATCAGTCTTCTAACGTACATCTCGGGTAAAATCATTATCAAAACTTATGAAACGTTGTAATAATTTAAATCAACTTTGAGACATTCCAGCGCGGACCAATGGTAAATAATCGGGTTTCCATAGTTTAGAGGTATATTCACTGTTTGACTTAAGAACATTACAATAAATCAGGACATCAAGAATTACATTAAGTTAATCGTCATTAAATGGGGTAAATGTTTTAAATTTTCAACGGAAGTTAGGATCAGGATGTTCTTCAGTTAATTTACTATTATACATTTGCGTGACTTTTTTACCTTTTCTATTCGTTTCGTGTAGAATGATATTACATATTTTATCTCTGATTATACTCTTGAACACCTTCTTCATTGTAAATGTAGGTAAATATAAGTACAAAAAAGATTGTTTTCATAAATGAAGGTACACGAGTACCTCGTCACCCTGATGAAGATGTTTAGAATGTCACTCACATAAGGGTTAAAGCAGATATGCATCAGTTTCAGTAACATAAGCTTTAACTTGAAACGAGATCATCACTTCTGGTATAAGACAAATTTCAATGTAAATAGGTAGTTCTCATAAAAGTATTGCAAGCCCAATTAAGGTCAAAAGATTCAGTGTCCATTGACACTTTTCTGTATAAAATTCTAATAAAAAATATATAATTTAATCAAAAACTATTACTAACCGCCTTAAAATTTTAATAGTCTAAAAGTTGTTTAACAAATAGATTTTTTTAAATTTCTCTAAAACGTAAAATATAGATCGTATATAAAAAAACTTTTAAAAATTCTATCCAAATCGATTTCAATTATTTTATTCTTAATTTGAAATAAAAATTGTAAAGAGTATTAATGTGTCAAAGTAAAATACGAAAAGTTTCCCAATCCAATATCCTAATTAATTCCAATAAATAAATTTCATTAAAATCAAAATACACACACACATAGAAAAATATCCTTATAATTCAATAATTTGTAGGAGAAAAAAACTTTTTATTTCAAAATTAATTTAAACCCATACATTACATGCATATATATATTATATATATATATATACAACATGTAATTTTATAACATAATACTTTCTATATAATACATATATATATATACAATATAAATATTAAACAATTTAATATAGCTTTATTGATCCCGGCTGACTTTTTCGTATTCTACATTTATATTACACAAAACAAAAATTATTAAATTTAATATTTTTTTATATAAATTATGATAATATTTAAATTTATCTTAAGTATATCATCTCAAATGTGTCTCTTCCGAATTTCATAATCCTACAGCAATATATTTAATATTTTTCCTTTTTCTCTACAATACACAATCCCAATCATAATATAATAATATATATAGATATATTGACATACATGTAATATGCAAAATATTATCGAATTTTGTTATTGATTATCTATTTCTATATATATACATACAAATATACATATACATTATAATATATAAACATTAAATAATAAAAAAAAATTTGTTTATACCCTTAGCTATTTAATACGATAATTTTCATTTTGATACAAATCCGACTGAATTAAAAAAGACATACATTCATATACTTAGATTAATATAGATATGTAAGCCCCAATATTACTGGGGTTGATATATTATATATACGTCAGACATCAGACTCTTCAGTCATTCTTTTTTACTTTTTTCATTTAATCAACAAAAAAAAAACCCAACCTTTTTTTTATCCCAATTTGTTGCTGCCTTTGTCGTTCATCGTCATCGGTCGTTCATTTCCCTGTAAATACAATTCTACTGGAAGTCAAATTATTTAAATTTTGGTTTATGCCTTCTTAAAATTTGAAAATATTAAAAAAAAAAAAATCGGATATAAAAATTCAGAGAGTACGGAAATCCTTTTTTTTCTTTTTCTTGTTTTCTTTTTTTTGTTTTTTGTTTTTTTTTCTTCTTTAATAAATATTACTCTTGTATAGTGCTTGACCTTAACATCTTTAAGAAATTGCAAGAACAGTATTGAGTTTTCATTATTATATTGTCTACATTGTAAATATTTTGATCATACATATATATTGATACAAGGTGTATCAGATCAAAATTATATATTGTGCCTTATGGACCACTTTTGGTAAGCAGAACTGGTAATGTGGGATGAACTAAACGTAATGTTGTTTATTTATTTATTTCGAGCTTAAATCAAGCAAGTTACAATATATACTAATAATTACAATTTTAATTGTTATAGTGTCTTTAATTATTATTTTTAATCTTAAATTAGCATCTAGACATCAATATTAAATTTGAAGTGTTTTATTGTATTCGTGTGGACTTTAGCCCAAAAAATAGTTTTATTATTTTTCCCTTATTTCAAATGAAATTTGTAGAGCAATTTTGAGTTTCAAAGAATAGCTAAAAGTCAGGAATAACGCCTTATGCAACATATATTAAGGATATTTCCAGTTCCTAGAAAACCCAAATTTGTAAGAAGAGGCTGTCTTAAAATAAATCAGTTTGATGCGGTTCTAGAAGAAAAGATTGATTTAATAAAATATAATTAATTAAAAAAAAAATCGGAAGAATATATTAATCGTTTGCATACACTACATTGCAATAGAGCTGTAGTTAAAAAAACATTTTGCACGTAATGTCAAGCTAATCGATTCAATGTGTTTTTGATTTTTGTAGAAACCATAAGTTAGCTGCAAATTTATATAGTAGCAATATTGCAGTAGAGTTAAAATTGTTATCACTCTACAGTAAAATTGGTTGATTATCTTGTTAGTTAACCGAGACAATACAATGAAAAAAAACTATCTTCTCTGTTATGTCTCTTAATTAAAATGTATGCTAATCTTTTTTGTTGAGTTAATAGTGACCAGGCAAATACTTTACGGGTCATAGTTGAACAATCAGTAGAATGGAATGCCCCACTATATCTACTATTCATAGATTTTAAGAAAGCATTTAACACAATCAAGAGATGCGCAATATGGAGAACACTTACAAAGAAGGGAGTTCCTGAAAAAATTATCAACATCATCAAAGCGATGTATAAAGATGCAGAGACAACAGTTCAACACAGAGGTAACATCAGTGATCCATTCTACACTAATATAGGAGTTAGACAAGGATGTCCACTATCACCACTTCTCTTCAACACAATACTAGACGACATTCTAAGAGAAGTTTGCACTGGAATAAACGGAATAGAATGGGATTTCTTCGGCAACTTAGAAGACTTAGATTTCGCAGGTGATGTATGCCTTATAGCAAGTAATCAAAGGGACCTACAGAACAAAGTCAAAAGATTACAGGAAGAAGCAAAGAAGTCGGGACTGGAATTAAATATCGAGAAAACCAAGACAATGAGGACAAACAACAGTGATAGTGAGCCAATAACAGTGAGTGGACAACAGATAGAATACGTAGAAGAATTCAACTACCTGGGGAGCATCATAACTCAAGAGGAGGTACAGCAGGAGATGTCAACAGCCGTATAAATAAGGCAAGAAGAACATTTGGGAGCGTAATGAAGTTATAACGGAGCAACCAAATATCGAGAACAACAAAGCTAACAATATTCAGATCATGTGTTAAGTCAACATTAATATATGGCAGTGAAACATGGCTCACTACGGTCAGAATCAAACAGAAGCTACAAGTATTCATCAACAAGTGCTTCAGAATTATATGCAGAATATTCTGGCCGGCAAGAATTAGCAACAAGGATTTATGGATGATAACTGGAGAAGAACCGATCAACAGACAGATACATAGGAAAAAATGGAAATGGATAGGTAACACTAAGGAAATCAGAAAGTGATGTAGCAAGAAGAGCTCTAGAGTGGAATCTACAAGGACAAAGGAGACCCGGCAGACCATACAACACATGAAGACGCACAATCGATCAAGAATTAACAATCAACAATTATACCTAGGACGATATTAAGGAAGTAGTACTCAACAGAGAGGAATGGAGCTTCACTATCGAAGCCCTATGCTACCACGCGGAGTAATAGGAGAAAAAAAAAATAGTGATCGAAGAAGCTGCTCTTGTAAGTAACATTCCAAATTACAATTTTGTATTTTTATTTGGAATGTGATAAGTCCCATAATACAGCTGTAAGCAGTTTGAAAGAACAAAAATGCACTATGTTAAGCTAAAAAATTGAAACTCGAATAGGAAACAGTTGGGTATCATCGTGGCAAATCGCCTTAACCGAAAACAACTTGCTCAGAATATGTGGAAAAAAGGAAAAGTATATTAATCATTTTCCAGACCAGACTCCGCCATCTGAAAACAACCTACCCCGAACAATGAGAGCTACCCAAGATGCCACTGAAGAATATCCTAAGTACGAGTATTAAATCAGGCACACTGACGGACTCAGTAGATGCTTAGTTGAATTAATACGGATAATTTTCTATATTTATTTTCTACGGATAATATTCTATTATTACATCTATGAATGAGGAAGATAGTATTTTCATTTCAGGTGATTTTAATCGTCCATTATCTTTCGTTCTAGACGAAATCGATAATCAATTGCTACCAGTTAACTTCTTAGAAGAAATCGAATTTAGCCTTATAAGTGCCTTTTATGGAAATGACATTCAGCAAATAATTCCACCCAAATAACAATGGTAGATGGTTAGACCAAGCTTTCTCTAATGCTTATGACGAGGTTTTGATTCATGCTGCTCCTGAAACAGAACATCTATTTGTAAACACAATTCATCACAATGCAGTAATAATGGAACTTAGTGAAACTAACAAATTGTTCTCTAGGTCTTACAATAAAGAAATTGTATATGATTTTCATAGCGCTGACTACGAAAGCATTAACAATGCCTTATCTAACATAAATTGGAACGAGCTGCTAATCGAAAGAGATTTAGATTTAGTAGTTACGGATTTTCATCTATTTTACTATCTATAATTGAAAATTACACTTGAACCTTGATAAGAACCTAGATAAGGAACTAAGATCACTGCGTAATCGAAAAAATAATTTATATAAAAAAATTAATTCGATAGGTCCGAATTCGACTGCTCCGACTGCTGAATTGATTGATGAATATAAAGTACTAACTGCTGAATTTAAAAAAAAAATCCATCATAGCATATGACACTTACATACAGAGTATTGGAAACTCTATTTTGTGTAACTCGAGAAAATTTTTTGAATTTGTTACTACAAAGCGTAAATCTTCAGGTTATCCAAATTCGATGTCCCTTGATGGCACAATCTCATCTTGCCCTAATGATCCGATTAGTAATGTTTTCGCAGACAAATTCCAAAAAACTTACCGTCAATCACAAACAGGCCGAGAATTGGAAATCGTGAATTCCCAATTATTAATTAACATACTTCCTCTTATGAATAACCTAGCTTTGTCATCTGAGGACGCTTTTACAGAAGTAAGTAACTTAGACATAAAAAAAGTGCATACTACAGCTCCTGATCTTCTTCCACCGATATTTTTGTATAACTGCATTTTCTATTTAACTGCTCCACTTACCTTATTTTGTAACAGATCTAATTTGGAAAACATCGTACCTAATACCAATTCACAAAAAAGGTGGCAAAAGTCTAATTGAAAATTATAGATGCATTGCAATTCAGTCGACAGATAAAATAACACCTATAATAAATTTAACTCTTAACCAGGAACAACACGGTTTTAGGAAAGGCTTTTAGGTCCTAATACCACAAATTTAGTGTTATTTACATCGGAGGTACTATCTCTTATGGAAAAAAGTCTACAAATCGACATAATATAATATACAGACTT
The DNA here is from genome assembly GCA_963942445.1 of Argyra leucocephala. NCBI lineage: Eukaryota > Metazoa > Arthropoda > Insecta > Diptera > Dolichopodidae > Argyra > Argyra leucocephala. The sequence continues at coordinate 74,466,582 of OZ012680.1, forward strand.
TAGCAAGGCATTTGATCGAATAAATCATGATATAGTAGAAATAAAATTGGCAAAACTAGGCCGCTATGTTAAATTGGATAAAGTCTTATAACACCAAAAGAGTTCTTTTAGAATTAGATAAGTTTCAAGGTATTACGTCTAAAGCCATTTATGTCTACTCTGGGGTACCCCAAAGAAGCCACTTAGGACCACTTCTCTGGAATTATATATATTAGAGACCTTTCTAGTTGCTTATCTGGCACATCTCATCTTTTTTATGCTGACGATCTCAAATTATACCACATTATAAATAATTTTAGTGATTTTTGCTTCCTCCAGTCTAAACTTAAATGCTTAGAAAAATGGTACTCTGAAAACGTGCTAGACCTCAACGTTAGTAAGTGTTACTTCACTCGTAAAAGATCTACATTTATATATAACTATACTTTGCATAGCCTCAACTTAGAGCGTGTAGATCATTTTAATGATTTAGGAATCATCTTGGATAATAAATTAAATTTTTATCTCCACTATGAAACAATGATATCAAAGGGTAACAAAATGAATTTAAGAATATATGGGTAACAAGAACTTTATTCTGTTGCCTAGTGCGTTCAATCTCAGAATATGGTTGTATTATCTGGAATCCCACCTTTCTGATCCATAGTACAAGAATTGAATCAATCCAAAAACAGTTTATCCTCTTCGCCCTAAGACATCTCTATGATCCTAGAGACTTTAATAACCTTCCACCTTACATTGAAAGGCTCCATTTTTTAAATTTACTGAGCGTAAACTCGCGTAAAATCTTACATTCAAACTGCTTTACATTAGACGTTCTATCTGATAAGGTTGATGTTGACCTTATTAAATTAAGAATCAGAATCAAGAATGTTAGAACTACAAGACACACCAAATTTCTAATCGAAACAACACATAGAATATAGGAAAAATGAACCCATCGACAGGTGTTGCATACCATTTAATCAGTTCAACTCCCTTTTCGATGACACACTTTCAAAAAATGCTTTCAAATCTAAATTAATTAACACTCTCAAACAATTGTAGATAATGTATCAAATCTTAAATTAATATATAATAATTTAATAATTAATTGTCTCATATTAAAAATTAAATAAAATAACTTTTTTCAATACCTTGTAGGTAAAAAAATAAAATAAAATAAAATTATAATATGACCATTTGTGCCTGCGGTGATGAAAGCCCCAACCCTGTATATACTTAAATATATGTTTATACAACCATCTAACAGCGATGTTACTGCTTAATCAAGTCTCGTGTGTTGTCTAATTTGGAATCTAATAATAATTAAGTATTTGAAGGAACTAAACTTAGGAACGAACACAATCAACTTTAACCTAACCAGCTGTATAATTATATACAGTTAATTATATGGACGTAAATTATGGATGAAAGGAGTATTATTATGCGATATAGGGGATTTTTTGCAATTTACATAATAATAAAAAAATATTGGGCCACCACATGAATAGAGGTTCCATAGACTGAAAAAACATATTCTTGCCATATTCTTGAGATATACAAGATATAAGCCAACAATCATTTGGAAAAGCATTTAAAATGCCATTAAATTTTTCAAAAATAAAACAAAAATAGAATTAAGGAAAAAAAAATTTACTAACTAAATCGACGGTGCTCTATCGATCGGTGATATTTTCAACTTCCGGGAAGTACCGGAAACAGGTGTTTAAGTTCAAAATTCGACGAAATCGAGATTTTCTAATAGTACCTTTTTATGCGAATTCGTTTTACCATTGGAAAATCTCTACCATTGGAAGGGGTACTTTTTATGCCAATTCGGATTCTACAACACCCTCGATTTAGTTATCCATTTTTAAAAAATTAAATACTTTTGTTAATTTCACAAAATTATTTTATTCCGACACGTGTTTCGACCTTTCGGTCATAATCATGGATCATAAATGGATACAAAACAAAATATTACAAGCATTAAATACAAAAATTTAACCAGGTAACGATTTACATATTGAAATTGAAAAATACAGTTAATACCTGCAGACTCTAAACAATCTTACAATATAAAAGTGGCGTCTTCTAATAGTTTTGTTCATCGTTTAATTAATATTCTTTTGTCAGAGAACGATTTCATGCAGGAATTATCAATAATTAAAACTATCGCTAAAAATAATGGCTATGACGAATGTATAGTGAATAATATTCTAAGACGAAAATTATATCAAAAAACACGAAGTCTTGTTTACAACGGAAAGGGTGATGAAAACAAGAACTATTGTTCAATTAATTATATGGGGAAAGTCAGTAATAAAATTTCTGCTGCTTTAAAAAAACATGATATATTCACGATGGAATCTAATAACAATAATCTTCACAGAAAACTTGTCAACAACAAAATTGAAGATAAACAAATATTGCAAAAAAATGGAGTTTACCAAATTCATTGTGATAATTGCGACGCGATCTACATCGGGCAAACAGGTAGGAGTTTCAATACTAGGATGAAAGAACATAGAATGGATATACAACAAGGGAAAACAACAACAGGATTAACTGAACATTGTATATCCGAAAACCACAACATTTCAAGTAATTTAAAACCTTTACATCTAATCATCAAAGGAAAGAAATTAGATTTTTATGAAGGCTTAGAAATTAAGAAAGCAATAAAAAATAAACAAAACATTGTTAATAATCAAATAGAAATTAATAATTTAAATTCGTTTGCTATTTATGGTTGTATTTTCAATTATCAATAAATTTATTATTTGTTATCTGTAATCTAAGTTCACTTTAAATTTAAAAAATTTTCAATTTCAATATGTAAATCTTTACCTGGTTAAATTTTTTAATTTTTTGTATTTAATACTTGTAATATTTTGTTTTGTATCCATTTATAATCCATGATTATGACCGAAAGGTCGAAACACGTGTCGGAATAAAATAATTTTGTGAAATTAACAAGAGTAGTTAATTTTAAAAAAATTAGTTTATCCATTTTAGTTTTTAATTTTAAAATAACGGCTCCTTCCCCAATTTAAAAACTGATGCGCATGCTCTGGAATACCCGGTATAAGCTCTTTATAATAATCAAGTTCGCGACCAATCAAACTCATTTAGACCATCACATACAACATACGCCAATACTAAAACAATAATAGCGACTAGAACAGGACAACTTGGTGTGAAACAAATAAGGATCCGGTTGGGTTGTAAAAAAGCTTTCCACCGGTACCTACTGAACGGAACAACCAAACCAATATGTTCATATTGCAACGAAAAATAACAATACAACATACACTACTGGACTGCCAATTACAACCCAGTAGCATACCACCACACGTTACAACCCAGTAGCATACTAAAATTAACTAATGAAAAAGACATACAGATAATCAAAAACCTACTTACAACCCACGGCATATGGAACGAAATTTAGAACAGAAATAAATTGATAAATAATGGAAAATGAAAAGAACAACGCGCTTTCTTCCTTTTTAAAAGTAAAAATAAAAAGAGAAACAAAATAAATAAAGTAAATTAAAAAAAGGGAAAAATCACAAATAACAAAATAACAATTATTACAAATATATTAAATACATATATGTACACAATGAACAGAACTAGATTTAGATTAGATTAGATTTAGACTTAAATAGTATTTAATTTCTAAATTGATATAAGATTTGTTAACAGAAAAGTTAGAGAACAAGGGTTGTTTGATAATTTTAAACTGATTTCAACGGCAGAAATATATTTTGAACTAATTTTATACATGACGGTTATGATTAAAATTATAATAGTACTGGTTGCCATTTTTTTTTATTGAAATTAAATCAAATTCAATTCAAGTCAATAAAAATTACAAAAACTGAGTCTGTATAACAAAAATAAATTTTACCCTAGGCTTTTAATTTACACTATATTTTTTTCCAAAATACAATATAACTCTCTAGATAAGATTATCGTATAATTTAAACACACTGTACGACATACAGGAAATATTTTATAACCATATAGTAAGGAGGGAAGAAGAGTGAATGCAAGATTATTTATATTCTTTTTGGTTTGGTTTTTTACAGAAATGGACAAATCTATACCTCTTGTAAATAGATAAATTTCCTAAAGAAAAACATTGATTAAATCATGAGTTTTTTTTTGTTTTAACTTGCTTTTTTTTGGCTCAATAAACGAACCCAACCCAATTTAAAAGCTTGGGGTAAAAAATCCCCAAAGCAAAACGAAAATTTAGCGAGTATCACAATCAAATGATGAAAAGAGAAAAAATTTAGATATATATATATATGTATATATTATATATAGATATGTATTATAGAATATAATCAAATAATGGACAACCAAAAATCATTGATGCGGATTCATGCGAATCAAATAACACTTTGACAATAAAAAAAAAAAAAATGTTCTCTTCTCTATTAAAATCAATTTCGGTTGAACTCTGGGCAAAAACAAAAAAAAAACAATATAGTAAAAACCCCCAAATGAAATGAACTCATTTTCATTCCTTTCTCTTTCTCTATTTTAAAAACTTTTAAATATTTTATGTATCAGAAAAGAACAATAAAAACAAAAAAAAACAAATCATTTGATTCCTTTTCATGTCATAAAAAATTCACGGTCTTCTATCATTTTGCCATATATAAAAAAAAATCATTGAAATCATCTACATCATCATCTCATCATCATCATTATCATTATTGATAATATCAGAGTTTCAGGATTATATTATTGTTTCTTTTTTTTAAATATGTATTTAGATTTTTTTCGTTTAGAAGAGTAGGAGGTTTTTATTATTTTATTATTTTTTTTTTTGCTTTTTACTTCTTTCCATACAATAAATATTATATCCTTGGTTAAACATTTTATTACCACTTTGTACATATACCAATACTTTTATCAGATGATCCTACACATCTGTATATAGATATTATGTAGAATGAATTTCAGATTGAAACAGCAGGCAATACTTGTTGACATGACCTCTATTTTAAACATTCATTGTAAAATTACTATAAGGAATTTTATTCCTAGTCCTTTAATTTTTTTTTTTCGTACTTTAACTTAATTTTTCTTTTTTTTTTTAATCCAAAAGTGATATTTTGAACTTTTCATTTATTTCAAACTATTTAGTAATCGAAAATATCTCTAGATAGACATGATAAATTTTCATGGTGTATTATTAAAGGAGTTATTTTTAAAACTTAAATCAACTCAATTTTATATTATTAAAATTTTATATACAGTACTTTTCGATGTGAGAGTCCTAAAAATATAAATAAATGTTACCAATTAAATATCTCTTCTTGTTTTGTGTTTTTCGACTTGATAAAATTGATTGAATTAAGAATTGCAGGTGACGAATAGATGGAAACACAGAATCCGATCTTGAAACAAACGTAGCGGCTAAAACCTTCTCAAAATAGTGTTTCTGTAATGTATTATGTCCATACCAAAAATACCATAGCTATATACATCCGCGAAACAGCTTTGAATTCTTCCAATTGCTTTACCAGAACATATAATCCAAATGCAAACATCTTCGGTTGCATTAAAAATGTCAAACTCACATGAATACGTCTAGGGTATCCTATCTCAACCTACACGCACTTATATAAAAGATGCACAACCCCGACATGTATTCATTGTCCAGAATCCCTCGTCATAAAAGATATCCTCACAGAATAGCTATGTAATATTCCAATCATATTCCAATACCCCAATCATATTCCACGTCACTATAAACACTCCTATTCCTAAAAAAATATCACATTTCCCAAACTTAATCCCTCCTTACACACCACAAAATCTGGGACGAAATGAACGAAAGCTAAAACAAAACTTCACACCACTAAAGCACTTTTTTTACTTATCGGGAATCGAACCTGTGACCTTTCGGTCGAAAGACAAGCTCTATAGCTACTGCGTCACCCAGCGTGTACTGTAGATTTGTTTTTTCTGAAAAATTCCTATATTCAACCATCTGCATAATCCATAATTTAATAAATTTTATTCCCAATCTATTCGATATTTTCGAAAACTTAAGTACCTGCCTCAAATCGACTGTTATGAAATTTTTTTTCATTAATCCATAACATTTAATCATCTAAAGATTGATGTAAACTAAGAATATATTATTACCTTAGACGAGTGATCAGATCACATAAAACTACCAAAAACAACATATAGGTCACATTAGTCGTGGTATTAAAAATGCATAATTAAGAGCTCCTTTCCAGGAGCAACTGAAATGTTAACTCTTCTAGGTTATCTATTCTACCTAAACCATCTTTAAAATATTTCAAATAGCTCCAATAATTTCTCTTGACATGATGACTAGTAGTGTGGGGGTAAACGTGAGTAACGGTATCTAGTGGCGCATTATTGAACGTATCAGCCACTTAGATTAAACCGTATGTATGCTTATTGTCACATACGAATGGAGGCTTAAATTATATGTGCCAAAAACTGTTTGACTCTGAAAAAACTACGAACCAAAAAGTCAATACAGCTAAAAGCAAAATCATGCGCACAATTTGCGCATCACAACATTCGATCCATGGAGAAACGCGAATATAATAGGTAAGTAATTTCAATTACCTGGGTAATATCATATTTATCTGATAGAGGGGCCGATTTGGATATTGAAGAATGTATTCAAAAATATGGCAGGCAAACAAAACATGCACTCTGAACATTAAAATAAAAATCTTCAAATGAAGTGTAAAAATTGTTCTCTTTAATGACTACGAAGATTAAAAATTTCGGTCAACATAACCAGGAAACTCCAAGCGTATATTAATAGATGCCTCCGGCACATTCTAAACATTTGTGAGCCACAAACCTTTTCAAATGATTTCGGTGTGGCAAAAACTGATCAAAAGCAAATAAACGTAGAAATCTGATAGAGGAAATGGCGTTGGATCGGACATACTCTGAGAAATCTTGAAAACAACATCTCGAAACAATGTTTTGAATGGAATCCTCATGCATCCTCTGTGGAATCAGTGTACACGTTGTATCGGAAGACCGAGAAAAACATGAAGAACAACAGCTTTAGCCGAAGCAAGCACCCAACAAAGAACGAGGCCCCAATTGAAGAGCTTAACCGCAAATAGAAGACGATGCCCCACGGATGGGGTTACAGGACAATGATCATGATGAATTTCTCTTAGATTAAAGTTTGAATAATTCCAATTCAAACAATCGTTGCTAACAATATAAAATAGGTAAAGACAACAGTACAAGGTTTTGCAATTTGATGCGTTTGGCAAGATCTTGTCTCCTTAGAAACATTAATCTAAATAAACATTTGAACATTTGTTACAGAAGACCTTGAAAATGATAAAAACACATATGTGACTAGACTATTCCAACATCCTAACCCTTTGGCGAGAGGTTTACAAAACATTCTATATAACTAGAAGGTTAAAAAAAGTCGCAAACAGTTATGTAAGGGAAAACATTCGCAGGAACGACCAAATGTGAAAAATGTCAAATCAGATGGACTAGACTTTCCAACTTTTTAGATTGTAAGATTTGAATAAACCATAAAGGTTACAATTGTTATAAATTATTGTTATTTTCACTTAGAAAGTTTCAATAAATACAGTTAAGACTGTTAAGAGAGCAAACAAAAAAAAAAATCTAAGTTGACCTGCGGATTTAAGACAAAACTGATAAATGAAAAATAATTAAAATAATATAGAAGACTTACTATTGGACTCTTTTACTATTTTGTTTAACTCAAACTTCAGAATTTAATTTAAATTTTGTTACTTACTTACTTGTTGTGCACTATAGACCTTGAGCGTCCTGGGCCTGACGCAAAATTGTCCACCACTGATTTCGGTCACGAGCGGAATCTTTCCAGTTAGTGATTTGAAGTTCTGCCGATACTTCATCTCCCCAACGAAGGTGTGGCCTCCCTCGACGAAGCGTTCCCTGAGGCTTGGATTCGAAGAGTTTCCTGGCCGGAGAATTTTCATCGATGTTATTGGTGGAGTTGATGTTGGTTCCAAGGTAGATAAGCTCCTGAACTACCTCAAAATTATATGAGCCAACAGTGATGTTGTGTCCTATATGATGTTGTGAGGACATTTTATTTATCGACAGTATATATTTTGTTTTATTCTCATTTATGAGAAGACCCGCTTTACCTGCTTCCTCTTCAGTTTGTGTTAAGGCTTCGATGACTATTCGTGGTGATGTTCCGATAATATCCACGCCATCAGCGAAACCCAGGAGCTGCACCGATTTGTAAAATATAGTGCCCTGTGTGTTCACACCGGAACGTCGCACTATATTCTTCAACACCAGATTAAAGAAATTACATGACAGTGCATCGCCTTTTCCTTTTCCTCCGGAGCACGTTCGAAATGAATCAGAAATGTGCCTCCAAATCGCCACAGCACACCGGGTGTTTTCCAGGTCATTTTTGACAAACGGATAAGCTTAGCTGGGAAACCAAATTCCAACATTGATTTAAAATCGATAAAAATATGGTAAGTATCGATTTGAAATTCGAGGGCCTTCTCCAGGATCTGCCTTAATGCGAACACCTAGTCAATGGTTGATTTACCAGGACGGAAGCCGCACTGATAGTTTCCTATCACAGCTAATTTGAATTTAGTTTAGTTTAATTTAACATTTATTAAACGACAGGACATTACAGGACAATATTTTTTATTTAATTTTTCACCTATATTAATTAAGATTTGTTATCATTTAGTTTTTACAATACGTAAAATAGTAAGTAAGCTTTGTATTTTTTGGGTTATTTTTTTAAAAGTTAAACTAGTCTTGTTGGCTTGACCTTAGATGTTAAATAAATGAACTGTATAACTTTTATAACTTTGTGTTGTACACTACGTTAGCGAGTTAGCTATATTAAATTTTATAATGAATAGTAATTAATTTCTATTTTTTTATACAAATTCTTATAAAGGCCCACATCCCAAAATGGAAAATTAACTGAAGTTTGTCCATGTATTGAATTCAACTCTTTGAGAAGCACTGTACCATCACACATAAATTTAGTGATTTAAATACATAAACTTTGTACTTACACAAAATTTATAACTTAAAATAAACTTAAAAAAAAAAATAAATTATAATGAATGATGACAGGGGATCATATTGATTTCATCATTATTATTTTTAGAAAATTCAACTATTTGGAAATGTAGCCTTAAAGTATAACAAAAAAAAAAAACAAAAACTAGAGAAAAAAAAACGGATTACAATTAGTAGGCATTTCAACAACATCCTGATTATAAGATAGAGAAAAAGGATTTGAATAATAAAAGTTGAATGATTAAGTATGGTGTATTTTGAAATGGTTAAAGGATGATCAAATACTGAAGATTTAAATTAATTAAAAGATGAATGATATCGAAATATTTTGTGGTTGCGGTTTGATTTTCTCTTTAATTATTTTTTTTAATGGTTTCAATTTCGATGGAATTTAGATAATAGATTTAGTTTTTTTTTTGTTGCTCTTGCTGGGGTTTATTATTATAAGGACCATAAAACGGTGGTGAATCATAGAATGGTGGTGAAATATAGTTATAAAAGTTTGATTGCAAATTAAGTGTTTTAGTGATTGAAAATATTTTTTTTTGTATCCATTCTTGATACGAATTATTTTTTTTTTTTGAAAATTTCATTAAATTTCAGTACCATACAGTTTGTAAAATGTTAGCGAATAGCTACATGAAAATGTTCTTATTTTGAGTCGCATGCACCAATTGCTCAAATAGATTAGAAACTCATAATTATTTGCCTGATGTTAACAGTAACGACATTTATTTTCTTTGAATACGTCATGTTCTGCCTAAAATTTATCCCTATAGAACAAATTGGCAAATCTTGTATCTCTTAACACTCATCATTATGACCAATATGTAAGGCTTTACTATGCTTCATTTCTAAAAGTATAATTCTCGATATATACTTATCCTACTAGTTGGATAATTTTATTGACATTATTGACTGTATTATACCTCTATATACCTACTACTATTTTTCTTTCAGGAAATAGTTAGTCTGCTTGAATAGATATTTTTGTTTGGATATCGCACCGTAAAAATAAAAATGCCACAAAATCAAACCAAATGTCTATTTAAATAAACTAAATAAACTAGAGAACGCGTTTCCTAAGTCCGTACTGAGTCTGATTTTTTTTTTTTTTTTTTTACACTCTACAGTAACTTAGGTAGAATTACCTTTTCGTGCTTAATTAAGTACGGTACTGCAATTTTACACTTCAATCTACAATATTTCGAGTATTTATTTAACAAATTACTGGCTTATCAACTCATTAAATGTGGAAAACTACTGTTATTGTCAGGAACTAAGCCTTCTTAAATAGAACAGTTTCATTTATTTAATTTGTTACCAGATTATACTCTCAATTATTTTTTGCCATTTATTATATCCCAATGACAAAGGGTACTGGACCAGGTCGAAAAATCCATAAAGCATTTTTTTTTGTTTTGCTTCATCGGGAATCGAACCTGGGGCCTTTCGGTTGAAAGGCAGGCGCTCTACCTACTGCGCTACCCAGCGTGTAAATACAGTATTTTTAAAGCTACCTACTTAGATTTCTTTGATATTTCTGTATATTATAGCCAAAACTTAGGTTGAGAAATTTTGAGTACTTTCGTACCATTGGCTTTATTTGAAAAAGTTAAGAATAGTTAAAGGAAAGGAAAGAAAAAGGAAGAAGAAAATTTTTGTGGGAAAAAGGGAACAATTTTGTTAATATTCGTCTCAAGACTCTGTAAATCATAAGTAAAAAAATCTTCTGTCATTGGGAATTCTTCGATTGGGACCCGATTCCACAATCGAGATGTTCTACGTAATCGGACTTAAATCCTCTCGGAATTTCTATTTTGAAAAGATGGACACTTGTTGCCGTTCGTGTTATGCGACGGAATTGCTTGAGAGGAGGAAGAAATGACTTTAACTCCTCGGAACAAGTGCCATCACCAAATAGATATCTATAAAATAGATAAAGTGCTCCAACAATACGACGTTGATCAAGTGGTATAAGTGGTATATGAGGTCCCATTTATGTCGCCTATAAGACGAGTGGCGCGGTTTTGAACTTTGTCCAAAAAATTTAAAGCAGTTTTTGATGCACATGCCCATAAATGTGAGTTATATTCCAGCTTGGCTCGTATATATGCTTTATAAATTTTTAAGAGTTCTTGAGATGAAAAATAAGATTTGCAGAGACTCAAAATCCCAAACATAATATCTCAATATCGAAAATATTCTCATTCCAGTCACTCGCATTCTGAGAATTAGAAAAAAAGTTGGTCTTCTTGAAGAAACGTTTTTGATGATTAATGCAGTTAAAAATACTATTGAGTACGTATACCTATTGAGATGTAGTGAATTTAATCTGTATTCATATGAAGGTATTCTGTATGGGTGCTCTCTAAAAGCAAATCTAAGAAATTTGTTTTGAAATGAATGACATTGTAAGAAGAGCTCTATATATTTGTTGATATAATCCAAATCGGATCCAACAAAGCATGTGTAAATAGATTTGAATACATTGGAATTATTTACCCATAGAGTTGAGTGTTAACCGGCTGTGGAGATAAAATTCTTTTGTCGTCTTTTATCTATGGCTTACTTTGATTGTGGCGATGTTCTTTGTTGGGTAATTGCTTCGAATACAACTTTTGTTCTCCATAGTTTTGTGGGCCTTTTGACGAGTAATAGGATCCTCATTCTATTTTTAACATTGTTTCACTATGTTGTTGTCAGGTTCATTTCGAGTATGCCCGCTCCAACTCCATTTCGTCTGTTGCATTTCAACGTTTATTTGTTTTTGAAAATGGTTTGTGGCCATCGAATGTTTTGAATGCGCCAGAGATATCTAAATGATGCTCGCTTGAGTTTCCTGATGATATTGACTGAAACTATCTTTGTTTCACAGGCGTACAAGAAAACTGATTTTACATTTGAATTGAAGATTCTTGTTTATTAGTTTGTCTCACAGATATGTTGTTTGTTTGCCATGTTTTTGAAGCGGACTTCAAAAACTCAATCAGCGCCTCCTCCGATGATACGATGCTACCCAAGTAATTAAACTTATGAGCGGAAGTTTTGTCGTGCGAGTTGTGCGCATGATTTTGTGCGCCTTATTGACAATTAGGCTCGCACTTTTGCCGTCATACAGATTTTAGCACATATCATTTAAACCTCTATTCGTATGTGACAATAAACACACATCGTCTGCGTAATCTAAGGGACCGGTACGTTCGAAAAAGTTTGTTATAGCATGTTGTGGAATTTGTACTCCATCAATTACCAAAGGAAGATAGTAGGATTAAATATGAAGAAGTTTATTCTAAACTAATAAAACTAAAACCTAAAACCATCAACTGGACCAAAGTTTTTAAACATAATTATTTACGATATCTTAATAAAATTTTTACTTGTCAATATTCATGAAATAATAAATTTGTTAATAAAAAAAACAACAACTTTAAAAAATATTATTATTCATAATATTAACCTTAATTAAAACCTCATTATAAGGACATAAGAAAAAAACAATAAAAAAAAACAATTTATTTGTGTTTTATTATTTTTTTTAAAAATGAACTATGAACTGCATATTATGTACGAGTATACCCAAACAAAACAAAAAAAAAATTAATTTCACTGGTAGAAATATAAAATCACAAGAACAAGGAACAAAATGGAACAATATTAAATCGAACATTGATCTTTTTTCTTTATTTCTATTTTGTTATCGTAGTTATCTCTTTTCAAATTAAAAATAACCATTTTTATGTTTTCCTGTCTTACTGACACAATAATGTAACTATTTGTAGAATGACAATATAGTTATATAAATATAGATACATATACATAGTATATATGCTTTATAAATCCTTTTACATCCTTAAAATTCTCAATATACTCACATACATAATAAATCCATAGGTACAGGAAAGATTTCATTGAACCAGAAAAGTGATATTAAACAAAAAAAAAAATGTGATGCACTTACGGAAGCATCACATCATTATCATTATCATTATCATTATCATTATCATCATCATCATCATCATCATTGTCATCATTATCATCACTATTATCATTATGTCAACATGAAAACTATTCAATATAGATAGAATGAAAACATACAAAAGAATATCGTACACCATTGAATTAAACTGAAACGGATTCATATTATCACCAATATCATTTTTATATTTGGTGTGTGTTGGTTGGTACCTCCTGGTTATTCATTTTCTATATATTAGTTCCTGCATGATTGATGTATATTTTATATATACATAGTTTTCATTTTGAAACAATAATCGTAAGTGGTAGAATAATAAATAAAAATATTGTGGAACTGCGAAAAAAAAAATAATAAAACTAAGAGATAAGATAAAACCAGTTTCAGGATGCATTAAATAGATGGAACATAATGTTCCATTCCAATATTTTTTTTTGAAAACTAAAAATATATACATTACATACATTAAATTGATAGCGTAATATCACAATTATTATTGTTTCATCAAACCATTCAAAATATTGGGCCACATAAAACTACGTACTTGTAATATAATAATGTATAGATTAACCTTTAATGATCGTTATAACATTTCGAACGTGACACATTCTTGTAATCTAACTTTACATGATGTAAAGCTCCATTTGCCACAGCTTTCGGTAATCGATCCATATGATCGGTCATTTCACGATTGGCAAAATTATATACTTAATAATGTTTTACAAGCTTCACGTTTAGTCTTTGTCATCTTGTGCATCGAAATTTGCATGATGCATTAATAATATTTGAACAGCTTCATCACATTATCAATATTCTAGAATTATCTGGGTTTAAAGTACTTATTTAATTTTTTTTATACATACCTATATTAATATTGGTGTTTATTAAATTAAATTTGTTTTCAATACAAATTAAGTTTAGTTTGTTTCACAACTTATATATAAACATTATTATTCGGCGATTCAAAAGAATCAATTTATTGAAATTGATATAATTCGAGTGAACAAAATTATTATTTTTTTTTATGCTCTTGACAGTAACTTAGGTAGAATCACCTTTTCGTGCTTAATTAAATATATGGTACTGCAAGTTTATACTACAATATCTACAACATTTCGGGCATTTATTTATGAAATTACTGGTTTATCTGAATTTATTACTGAAATTACTGTCATTTATACTATCCGAATGACAAAGAGTACTAGACCAGGTTGAAAAAACAATAAAGCATTTTTTTACTTCACGTGTAATATTATTAGCATTTGCATTCGTTTTTCAAACTTGTTATATAGAAATATAACGCTTTTTCACGATAAAAAAAGCTTAATCGAGAAACTTCACGTTCGTTATAGAGTTACAGATTAATATTTTTTATAAAAATATTTCGTTATAAAGTTCACAAACAACGACAAATAATGATGTATATATAACTATCAATATAGTTATATCGAAATAAAGATATTCAACAATTTTTGTTTTAAATGTCTTTAACGGTCGATATTAGCAGAACAACAATTAATAACGTTATATATGTAGCTATATAACTATCTTTGCTTTTTTATTCGTTTTGGACGATCTTTATATTAATTATCAATAAAATTTCGTTGTAGAATTATGTCGTTCCAAAGTTATACTGATCACCTACTTTTGACATAAAACTTATTTGTTCTTACAGTGGCTTAACGTTACTTAAAGCAATTTAACGGTGTGTATAAATAAATCGGGATCCGTCGATGTTAAAAAATTAGTTGTTTAAGATATGTAATTATAATATGATAGAAGTTATACAAGTAACTAATAAGTGTAAGATCGATGGTTCGAATCCCAATTCCGCCAAAATCAAGTAAGTTTATTTGAAGTATTATTTATATGAAAAATAAATTAATTCATATTAAATAAAGCATTCATGATTATAACATATTGAAATTGAAATTTGTAAATCAAATAATAATTAGAAATAAAAAAAGTTAATACAAAAAAAAAAGATTAACAAAAACTAGTTTAAAAAATTTATTTTTTTTTATTTTTGTAAACAAAATTATTAAATCTCGTTATCGAATTTTTATAGTTTTCGTTAACGATTTACAATAAAGCAAAAAATATTACAATAAAACAAAATTTAAGGAGATAAAGACGGGATATGGACACGAATGTTGCTACAGCTATGAGTCGAACTAAATGTAAATTACAAGCTGTTTGAGTTTATAGATTTATTGAGGGTTTTACCAAAAGTTGTTGCTGAAACCGATGTAAGATTCATGAATTGCTTATTTATGTCTTGCGAGACACTTTGATTTGGAAATGTAAACAAGCTAAATTGTCACAATTGAAAATTCTCAAAACATCAACCCGGTGAGATTACATACAGAAATTGTGACTGTGATGTCAATTGGCAATATTAGATAGGTAGGTTGTAGTGGCTGCCGACAGTACGCCGACACACTTAGACCGGTAATGTCCATTGTGAAACCACGGGAACTTTCGTCACGTAAGACTCTGCTCGTTGAACCAATGTGAGATTAACGAGTGTTTTCAAGATCACCCAGCGAGCCCAGAAAGAAGGCTCCTAAATAGGTTTTCCTTTTATGGTAGAGACCAGGGCAGGAACAGAGTAGGTGTTGGACAGTTTCATTCTCTTCCTCCTCTTTACACGTTCTGCAGAAGTCGTTTGAGGGGAGTCCCAGTATTCTGGCATGTTTACCCATCAGACAATGACCCGTAATGACCTCTACCATAGTACTAATGTCACATCTTTTCATATAATTAGTAGGTAAAGGGATCACTTCAGGTTCAACATAGACCAGATTTGCTTTGTGATTTGCAGTCTGGTCTAACTGACCATCTGAAGTTGGAAGCTTTTATTGCATCTTTGCGAAGTAATAAATTTTAGGTAGCTAGAGGTGGACCCAGATTGCTCTTTTCCGGAAGGATTTCTAATATAGTACCCTCTCTAGCAAGTTGATCTTGCAGTTATCACTGTGTCCTGGCATCCGTCGTAACAATATGTTGGCAATATTAACTGTGCAATGAACAATGTTTTGGTCTAATGTAGGGTCTGCAGTATAACGAAAGAGGAGGGCTAAAACAAATTAATTTCTTTGTTAAAAATTCAATAAAAAAAGACAATGATTTAAGACAATAAGAAAATAAAAAAAAATAACAAAATAATTTTCATAATAGGTCTTGTAGTAACATTCGTGCCTAACTCTGCATAGCTTTTATGCTTTCACTTGTACACTCTTGGTGAAATTTTATAAACATTTTTAAAAAGTAAAAAACTCTTATTAACCCTTCGTTGCATACCATTGCATATATTCAATTATAACTTTATTAGTGTTTAATTCAGCATTCAACATGTTTTACAAATTTCTCTACAAAAGAGTTATAAAATATTATTTTCTCTATTTCAAAATTCAGCTCTCTTTTCTAATTTCATTACTCAAATAGAGAAAATATGTCAGTTTTAATTGAATAGTGACCACGTGCGTAACATTTGTACGTTATACCAATTTATTTTCTTGTAACTAAAACTTGTTAAATTATTTAAATAACAAAAATGTAAGTAAATTTTGAATTAAAAAACTTCAATTTAATTAAATTTTATTACTTTGTTGTATTTATGATTGAAAATATTGCTTAAATTCGTTTTTAAATGTTATATTGCAAATATGCAAGAATATGTGCGAACAGTTTTTGTAAAATTTATGTCATATTTGCAAGAGTTGCATATATACAAGATTGTGTTACAATAATCGTTAAAATTTCTAGGTCAAGAGCTATTAGTGACGAAGAATTGAAAAAAATTATAGAAGGTTGGAGTTGTAGTGAAGATGAATTGTATGATGATGGTGAAAATTTTGATGATGTAATTATAGAGAGGAGGAATAATGAGGGATATAGTGAATGTTAAATTATATCTTCTTTGTGGTATTTCAGGATTTACTTATACTTTCGAAATATATACTGGGGGTGAAAATAAAATTCAAAATAGACTACCATATGAGAAAAATTTAGGAACTAGTGCAAACGTAGTAATAAGATTACTTCGAATTATTCCAGATTTCCAAAATTATCGAGTTTTTTTCGATAACTATTACACAACTCTGCAATTAGTTGTTGCGTTAAAGAAAAAGGGAATTCTTTGTCTGGGCACTGTAAGACGTAAAAGAATTTCAAACTGCAAATTGCCGAACGAAAAAGAAATTATGAAGTGTGAACGTGGAGCTTCGTTTGAAACAACCGCTAATGTGGATAATGTGGATGTAACAGCTGTTGCTTGGCGCGACAACAAAATTGTTCATTTACTTTCTAATTTCGTTGACAAGAATCATTGTCACTCCTCGGAACGTTTCAACAAAAAACTTAAAAAAAGATTAATATTGATTGTCCAAATATTATCAAGGAGTACAACAAGTTTATGGGAAGTGTAGACTTGGTTGATAGCTTCATGGGAAGATATAAAATAAAAATACGTACAAAAAAATGGTATATGCGTATATTTTATGACTTACCAGATTCAACTGTAGTAAATTCATGGTCACTGTACAAACGTGTAGAAGAACAACGCGGAACGGAAAAATCGGCTATAATAACTTATATGATTTCCGTTTAGACATAGCTAAAATTCTGTGTAAACTAGGAAAAACTGAAAGAACTGCTGGGCGACCATTAAGTGAACTCAATAAAAATATAGAACTGAAACGCAAGCATCACTTTAGTGTTCCTCTACCACCAAAAGATGTTCGTGTTGACAAAACGGATCATTGGCCAATTTGGGCTGAAAAATCACTACAGTGCAAGGTACCTAAATGCGACGGATATACATTTGTTAAATGTGATAAATGTGGTATCTCACTTTGTTTCAACAAAACTTGGAACTGTTTTAAGTCATTTCATAATAATTAAGTTACTTTTTATAACTTGAATACCTGTTTAATATTTTTTGTTTGTTTTTTTTTATTGTTTTTTTTTTTTGTTTTTTACCTGAATTGTTAATTTATTTTTATTTGTCAATTTTAAATATTTTTTTGTTAAAAAAAAAGAATTAAAATTATTAATTTTATTTTTAAGAAAAACACTCTCTTTTTAATAAATATTTTCATACACTTGATTTTTTACTTTTATTGCATGATGTATACATATGCAAGAATAAGAAAATGACCAAATACTCGGACCTGGACTATTTTTTTTGAAAAAAAATTACTTTTTCCCTTTTATTTAACTATTTCACACCAGAAAAAATTTTTTTCATCTAAAAAAAAAATTCATGCAATAAAAGGTTAATTTCACAAATTTATTTTATTATATTTTATTTATAAGTTATCATATTTTTTATAATATCAAAAAAAAAAAATTATAAGTACGATCTCAGACATTAATTTAATTTTCATATTTGAAATATACAATAAAATTTTTGCGGAATAAATAAAATTGGTCGGGCCCGAAATTCAGTTTTTCGATTAGAATTTGTCCCAAAAAAAAATAAATCAAATTTGAAAGTGAAGAAAATATTTTAATTGATTTTATACGCCTTTGAAATGTGGTTTGAAATATTTGGAATGATAATTAAACTAAATTATTTGTTATTTTAAACGCAGGCAGTTGAGAAAATGCACCAATTGCATAGAACAAGCGCATCAGACATCTACTGTACACTTACTTACAAATATTTCTACATTTTTGTTCAATATATCATCATCACTGCCACTGCCAGAAAATAAAATAAAACATACTACATGCTGAAAGGTAATCAGGTAATCAGAGAGACTAGATCCAAAATGAGAATGCTGACATGGTTTATCAAAGGTCATGGTCCAGATCGATCTACCATTCTGATATAAACGGGGAAGTACAACAGATCTTAAGAAGTCGAGCTTACATAGAACTCCCCACTCAAAAAACAAAAAAAAAATATGCTGAGTAATATGCTAGAGTTTTTTTTTTTTTTTTTTTTTTTTTTTTTTTCCAGATAGTAGTAAATCATCGAAAGAGGCTTCAGGGACTACCTATTACCGGGGAAGGCAGTTTGAAGGACTGTGGGACTTTAACCCACTAAAAACTCCTATCATTATTGCAACATTAAAACTAGTCTTATAGACTAACCATTAATTTACATTTAACTCAAAGAAACATAGATACCTTTGATCTACCAAAATCCAATAGGGTTTTAATAGATAAAAGGTTTTAACCTAACTCAAGTGGTCTTGTTCGTTTTAGTCGCTTCACAAAGTTTTGATTGTCAATTAAGCTAGAAGCTTCGGTATTGACATGTTGGATCAGACGAGTTTTATGCCGTGCAGCGCATTTAATTATTTCGTCTTTTATAGATGAGATCTTCAGATCTCGATGAATATCGGCATTGCGAACATACCATGGAGCATTGACTATGTTGCGCAGTACCTTATTTTGGAATGTTTGGATAGTTTGAATATGGATTTGTTTAGCACATCCCCATATTTGAATACCGTATGCCCAGACTGGCTTCAATATTTGATTATACATCAAAACTTTGTTATAGGTCGAGACCGTAGAATTCCGCCCAATCAGCCAGTATATTTCTCTATATTTGAACTGGAGTTCTTGTTTTTTGATTTTTACATGCTCTTTCCATTTCAGTTTTGCATCCAAGGTCATGCCAAGATATTTGGCTTTATTCTCGTATGGAATCACGACATCATTAATTTTAACTGAGAGAGGAGTTACTATGTTTTTATAGGTGAAGTTTACATGACTAGATTTGGCTTCATTTAATTTAATTTTCCATTTTTTGCACCAGTTGGAAATTTCGTCATTAGCTTTTTGCAGTTTGTTTGTAGCTTCTTCTATAGTAGAACCAACTGCCATCAACGCTGTGTCATCTGCAAAGGTTGCTATTTTTATATTTTCTACATCGGGTATATCACAGGTGTATAACAAATATAAAATTGGACCCAGTATACTACCTTGCGGTACTCCAGCTTTTATATCTCTTAGAGAGGAGTATTCATTCTCATTTTTAACTCGAAAAACTCTATTTGAGAGATATGATGAAAATAATTGAACATAATTTTTAGGGAGCAAACAACTTAGCTTTTTGATGAGTCCTTCATGCCAAACTTTATCAAAAGCTTGGGCTACATCTAGAAATACTGAAGAACAAATTTGTTTATTTTCCAGTGCCCTTTCTATAATGTCTGTTATTCGATGTACTTGATCTATTGTTGAGTGTTTTTGCCTAAACCCAAATTGGTGATTAGGTATTATATTCCTGTTTTCTATGAGGGGTTGAATCCTTCTCAATAGTAACTTTTCAAACAACTTCGATATTGTAGGAAGCAAAGATATCGGCCTGTAGGATTTGGTGTCGATAGCAGGCTTTCCTGGTTTTTGGATCATTATTATCTCGGCAACTTTCCATATACTAGGTACGTGTTTAAGCTTAATACAGGCATTCATTATATATACCAAGAGTGTGAGAACTTTGTTGGGTATATTTTTTAGCACATTTGAAGTTATTAAATCAAAACCTGGGGCTTTATTTAATTTTAGGTTTTTTATTTCCTTAATTACTTCTTTTCGACTTATTAAGGGAATATTTATATCTTCATGGTTATATATTTCAGTTAGATCAATAACAGTGTTCATTTCATTGGGCTTAAAAATTTCAGCGAGATGATCTGCAAAAGTGTCAGCTTTTTCTTTATCGCTTCTTGCCCATGAGCCATCATTTTTCCTCAGTGGTGCAGAATGCACAATAGACTTCTTCATTTTACTCGTAGCTTTCCATAAAGAATAATTTGTTTCTTTAGTAGCTGTTAAATTTTGTAGGTAATAATTCAGAGATCTATCATTTAATTTCTTTATTTCTCTCTTTAGCTCCTGACTTTTATTATTAAGATCCGTTTTGCTGGATGGGTCACGCGTTTGTTGCCACCTCCTTCTCGCTTTTCGTTTCTCTTTTACCATGTTAAGGATATACACCGGATATCTAGGGCTGATTTTTTTTGATTTTTTTGTCTTAGTACTACTCCAAGCTGCAAACTGGACAGCTTGCATAAGTTTTTCAGTAGCAATTTCTAGTTGTTCCTCATTGTCTAATGTTACTCTTAAGTTAATTTTTTCTAGCAGAATCTTTTTGAAGCTTAACCAATCTGTAGATGAGTTGGTTAAAAATGGTTTACAAGATTTTTTCACTATTGTTGTATTTAATTTTAGGACGACAGCAGAATGGTCGGAATTGAGGTCATAGTTATCTTCTATAGATGTGAAATTAGTTGATACTTTTTTCATTATAAAAAAGTCTAACACATCAGGAGTTTTGTTTATATCTGCAGGCCAATATGTTGGTTTTCCTGTTGAAAGAAATAAACAACCTGTTTCTCTCAGCGCCTCTCTCAGTTCTTTACCTCGAGTAAGGGTCATCCTGGAGCCCCATTCTAGATGTTTAGCATTGTAGTCACCTCCAAGAATAAATCTTTCACCTAATTTCATTAATAAGCTCTTGAACATATGTTTTTTAATAGCGTGATTGGGCGGGCAGTACAGCGCTCCTACGTTGATATTTTGCTTTGTGCACCTTATTTGTACGGCTGTGAGTTGCATTTCTGTACTTTGTATGTTACAATGTTCATGATGGGTAATAAGATCATTTACTATGACCGCACTACCTCCTTTTGGTAGATTGTCAGGGTGCGTTGTATGATATACTTTGTATCCACGAATTACTAAATTGTGCCCCTTTGTTAGATGGGTTTCTGACACGAGACAGACATCTATGTTTCGTAAGTTTATATATGCTAGAGTAATTATATAATACTGTTAGTAGAGAAGATAAAATGTACTGTTATTATATAACAGTAAATTATAAAAATTAAATGTATTAAGAGACTGAATTAATGAAAACATAAAAAAAAAACATTTAGCAAATTAACTTTACGTGGACGCAATTCTACTTTGAAAAATCAAATCGCCTACGTGGCTTTCCAAAAGTATAGAATTAGAATCGATTTCGCGAATCACTCTAGTAATAGGCTCAAATCCTTTATTCTCTGCATATTAAAATTAATTTTGTAATATTTCAACGGTCCTGATATACTATTTCAATTGATGCTTTCAAGGGCTAACATTTTACCCAAACGTATCTGGTGGGCAATAGATCTTCTGCATCCAACAATCTAAATGACTGTAAGTCAATTAGTTTAGAATGGTGAAGATAAGGATGAAGTATCAGTCGAAATAGCTGACTATACAACTTTTTTTTAACGTATGCTACAATTTTAATACCACTCTATAATACTTGGACTAAAGACGTAGAAGTAAATTAAATCGTCAAAAAGTTATTTCATTCATCAAAATTCAGGAATCAGAATTATATTTATCTAATTTTACCAACACAGTTTTGTACAAAAAAATTTTTATTAGCCAGCCATCTCTAGCTTTTAAGAATTGCTGTAGTGGACAGTAATTCACGTCCCCATGAGGAGTTGTTGGGTAAAGTTTTCAACTATCAATAATCGCACCAAGGTATTAAATCTCATTGATCACGATATCGCCTCTGCGTAAATTAACTAAATAACAAAAGACTGATGTTGAAACGTTATCAGAAAGCATTTCGAACACCGGCGGCGATTTCGTTCTATTAAGAAGAAGGTTAATTTTTTTTCAATGTAGACAAGTCACAAGAATTCTGCCTGCATGTTGATTAAGTTTATTTACGTAATCCTATAATTAGTTCTGTAATGAATAAGTAATAAATATCATTTCTTTTTTCTTAAAAAACCGATGTGAAATGTATATTTATTTCTCATACGCAATACTATAGAAAATGGTTCAATATTCGACATGAAAGATGTTCTTATTATAAATAAATTTCCGCTGCAAATATCTTACAATATGTGAGATATTCATACACAAAATGTGAGATGTGCTTATGTAGTTGGCTTATATGTAAATTTTAGGAGTACATAAAACTGATTTTACTTCAACTGAACATTTGATCGCTCACTGACCCAGATACGCAACTATCGATTTCCTATTCAAGAAGTGCGTACATTACTTCCACGTGGTGACCCCTGGGAACTGTCTTACGCTGGTAAGCAGGCCAAAATTGTAAGCGCGCCAAAATCCTCAAAATTTGAAGTTGGCGTAAAGCTGACTCCCTTATTCGTAAAAATGACTTAGTTTTGAGAGACGCAATTGAAGCCTCGGATAAGATCGAAATTATAGGAAACAGACCCGGCAAACGTTTAAAGGAACATTTCAATCTACACCTAGCTATTTATACAGCAAAAATTTAATTATTAACTGAATGTCGTTGACAATATCTTTAATAGGGGAATATGAGGGTACTAAAATCATACCTCTTTCGTACCATTTGAATAATTTAATAAGATTGTCCAGTTTTTTAACACTTTTAGTAATACATTTCAGCACAATTCTCTTCTGTGACACCAGCTCAAAGACATTTTTGTGACGAATTAAGTAGTAAAGAGCTTAGTTAGCTATAGATAATAAAATTCCAATATTTAAACGAATTTTTTTGTTGCTTCACGGAATAACAGGATCACTCCATATCAATAATTTCTGATAGAATTATTTTAATATTTTTTATTGATTAAAACAAAACTATTTTTAGAACAAACACACTTAAAATTGTTATTAATTAAATTTTTATTTATGCATAGTTACAATTTAATAAGTCACAAATTCTGTGATATAAAAATAAAAAATACTTATTTGAATAGCATGGGTTTTCAATAAAATGTTAATATGATTTCATTGTATATTTTTGCTTCATAAAAATTCATGTACATAATGTAGGGTTACCAACCGATAGGAAGTTTTTCAAACTCAAAAATATTTATAAGTAGTTCTTGGCTGCTTACAAGATTTTTTTTTGTAGAGATTACTTTATTTTAAATTCTAATTCAACAAAACTTAATTAAAATAATCTAAATATGCTATCAAAAACATTAATAAGGCTAACACTTTTGCATATGATGTACCCATTGATAAAATATCAGTGCAAACTAAACGGAAAAACTACACAAAGAAAGTGTTGAAGAGCTTGTACTAGTACATATAGAAAGCCCTATTATGACTAAGCATTACTATTCTAATAAATATTGTACAAGGAACCACACATAATCAGGATCGATAATTTTCTGATAAAATTAATTCGAAAACATTATATTCACAAAATACTCCAGAAAATGGTTTGACCTTTCCTCTGTGCAAAAAATTCTATGTACTATATATGAGTTTTAAAAAAAAAAGTAGTAGTATTGCTATGGTTATTTTATTCAAGTTGACATTTCAATATAAAGCAAGCATGGAGTGAAAGTTTTTTGGATTTGCGATTTGATAAATTCGTACCCATTAAAAGCTTAGATATATGTAGGAAAGTAACCAACTGAGCCAGGTTCAACTGATTATGCATTGAATTTAGTTCATTGTTTATCTGAGCCATACGCCAACAAAGGGCGAACTATAAAAGTGGATAATTTCTTGTTGTTCAAGTTGTATATTGGTTGAAGAGCTATTAAGAAAAAAACAACCATATATTCGTTGAAATAAACCTAATCTGCCAAAAATCAAGAAAAGAGAAGTGATTTCTTCAGAGTTTTGTTTTGGTGAGAATCTTACGTTGGTAAGGTACATTCCAAAGCCAAATAAGAACGTCTTGTTTTTATCACTTTTGCATAATGATGAAGGTGTTGACTCTGGTTCGAATAAGCCCAACATCATATTGGATTACAATTTAACTAAAGACGTAGTTGATACACTAGATAAGTTGTAACGACATACACGTGCAAAAGGAAGACTAAACGGTTTTATTTTTTTAATATGATCACCATCCCTGGTGTTGCAGCGTTTACTTTGTATAAAATTGCAAGCCAATTATTCAATCAGCCGAAATCGTCTCTATGCAGAGTTGACTATGCAACTTGGTACAAAAAAATATATAAGTCGTCTATCCAATCCTAGAGCAATGAAAAAAAATGTTAAAATCGCTATGGAGAAGATAGGGTGTAAGATAGTGAGCCTAAGAGGCGTTGCAACATACGAAAAAATAGCTATGACAGCCAGTGAACGTCAACGGTGTCATATTTGTCCTCGACCTGCTGATGCTTAAACACGAATATTATATTACATAAAGAAGTACATTAAAAAATTATCTGCAAGAACGAATAAATGTTAGATTCCTCCCAAGAAGAAATCGAGGTTCTAACATCGGACCATGTTTAAGCTTAGGATATTTTTCTTGAATTTTGTTGTGATTAAATTTAATTTTGTACTTAAGTTTTGTTTAGTTTTACTTTAATTATATTTCTGTTGCTTCATTTTGTAAATAAAATCGAGATTAAAAAAAAATTAAAAACAATTTAAAAAATTTTATATGAAATATATGAAAATACATATGGGGTCAGATGGACCACAGTGCACAAACTACGATAAAAAAAACTATGCACAGAGCAAAGGTTTTAATATCACATATGTTTTACCACTAGGAGTACATTGACGAGACTTTGCTCACGGCCTTTCTAACTCCTGAGCATTTCATTTTGCTGAACAAAAAAGGTAATATTCAAAACCAAAACAATGTCCCTGTACTATATCACTATAATAGATGGGCGATATGTACCATTGATTAAATTCCGGGCTTTATAAATGGAGAGAACTTAAAATACAACATAGACAGGTATAGACAGATAGGAACAAAAAAATTAAAAGAAATTCTTGGTGGTTGGAAGGCACATTCGATCAAAATTAGGTATTAAATACATATTAACACCTGGGTTAAGTTAGATCAAATAGGTTTAGCAATAATTAGGTTAACATCATCATTTTAGTACAATATTATTGCTACAACAGAAATGCTCAAAGATCCAATTACAAATAAATTTGTTGTTATTTCATTACTGGTGAAAAATAAAAAACCAAAAAATTTTACAAAGTGGTCCGATTCTCCTTGAAAATCCGTGAAAAAATGATTTCTTGGAGTAGGTGTATTAGGAAAAAATTGTTCTAGAGATTTCGTCTATTTTTAAATTTTAACTGATATTTTGTTGAAAAAACTTGATTATCTCGGAAAAGTTGGCCAAAAACGTTTTTTTATTAATTGTTTTTACTTTGTCTGAGAAACGACAAATCTGATAAGAAAGCTGTGTATTGCTAAATTGTAAGGGATGATGAAATACATCAAAATAATTATTATCACATAACAAAGAGATATTAACACTTTTTATCTAAAATAATCCAAGGAGGGACTTTAAGAGAGACTCTACTACGTTGTATATTAATCAAAATTGAAATGCAAAAATTTTTTACCATCAATTTGAACAAAGTAAAGTTAGTATTACTCGTTTCACTTCATGTAATAAAAAATGCCGTACCGTACTTAATGTACGAAAAAGTAATCGGTAATCTTATCTGAGTCATGGGGATTATCTACACAGATGACTGTAAGGCTCGACAAGGCTATAATAATAGCTATAATATCTGACTCGACATTTGTATGGTGGGGAAAAATAGAACAGACTAAAGCATGGGCTAAGCTTACAAAAATCAAAATACAGCGAATAGCATATCTTGGGGCTACTGGAGCACTCAAAACGTACCCTATTCTAGCCCTAGAAAAAATTCTCGAGCTCTCGCCGGTTCATCTACACCTGATGAAGACGGGAGGAATGGCAGTAACAAGACTGCATATAACAAACAACGTCAAACACAAAGGACCAGAAACAATTGCAATGTCAGACAATATGATAAAAATAATTAACTGTCGCAGGAGCTTCACTGTACTAATACCTAAAATCGGATGAAGTCGAAGGTTTAATAAGAATTTTACCTCCAGGAGCTTCAGTATGGTTGTCTGATGGCTCAAAAATTGGGGAGAAAACCGGTGGCAGCGTATTTGGACCAAGGTTCAAGTTTAACTCGGCACTTGGTACATTCCCACTGTATTTCCAGCTGAAACCTATGCTATTGAGGTATCTGCATTACAGTGCAGTAATAGAAGGCACAAAAGTGCCAACATAAACATAATCTTTGATAGCCAACCTGTCTTAAAAGCTCTGGCTTCTCCAACTTTTAAATCAAAGATTATCCATAGGTATTACAGAAGCTTAATAAAAAGCTAGCCTTATGTGGATTCCTGGGCATGAAGGAATACAAGGCATTGAAGAGGCAGATGTTCTTGCAAAAACAGGATCGAAGAGTCAATTCTTAGGACCAGAGCCAAGTATTGTAACACCTAATTACCAAGAATTATTTCCAAGTGGGAAACCACAGAAACCCAAAACATATGGGATAGTTGCCAAGGATTTACGCAAAAAAAAAGTATCTATAGATTGAAACAGATAATCAGGGAGACTAGATCCAATGTCAGAATGCTGGGTTCAAGTACTCTATTCAGAAAGAATCTAGTAACCCTATCCAGAATGCTGGCTAGAATAGGGTTGCTAGGTTTTGCTTCAAAAATGCATTTACCACAGGTCATGACCTATTCAACAAGCATCTGTTCAAGATTGGTAGATTGAACACAGACATATACTGATTCTGCTTA
The DNA here is from genome assembly GCA_963942445.1 of Argyra leucocephala. Classification (NCBI taxonomy): domain Eukaryota; kingdom Metazoa; phylum Arthropoda; class Insecta; order Diptera; family Dolichopodidae; genus Argyra; species Argyra leucocephala. The sequence continues at coordinate 74,494,193 of OZ012680.1, forward strand.
GAAGAGGAGGAATCTTCCCCCCATATTCTATTTTTTCCACGTTATACCTCAAGATATAAATGTTTCCAGGAATACAAATCGCCTGATTCTGAATTTGACATCAAAGTTATAATAGCATTTATCAAGGACATAAACCTACAATTCTAATATAAACTGGGAAATACAATAGATCGTAAGAGGTCGCGGTTACATAGAACACCCATAAAAAAGAAAAAATCATTATTATTATTACTTTTTATTGAATATAATTGAAATTATACACAATAATAATTTACAAGCACTATCAGGGCTATCCGCTAAGTTTTAATCTTATCTATACTATAATTTATAAATAACAGAAAATCTCTTGTTCATATTTTCAGCAAAATCTAGTAACCCTAACAATTTAGCTTACTTATAAATTATTTTATTAATACTTCCTAACTACTACCATGAATCGTTAAATTTATTGCATCAACCTGGTGGCAACTAATTTCAACACTCTTAATTTTATTCCTATTTTAAGATATAATGAAAATATTATTTTATATTAAACCTTTCTACATCCACCTCCACATTGATTATTTCACAGAATATTCATACTACAAAAATTGTTATTACCCACAATATAATCGCACCTACTCATTTTCAAAATTAGAAAATATTGGTAATAATAATAATTTTAGATTGAAGCAAATTTCCTAACATACTTGTATATTAAAGATGTTGGAAAAAGTATCATGCATGCTAAAAATAACATTACGAAGCGCCATCTGTGTTTTTAAATTATGAATATGAAAATTAATTTTTTTTTTTTTAAATTACAATAATATAAAAACAAGAAAATAAACAAGAAAATTCATTAAAGGTAAGAAATATAAGGACATTTTTTTTCTTTTGCGAATACCAGTGATTCATTTTAATAAAACAAAAATAATAATATTCAATTCAGGAAAAGAATTTGAAATTACCCGAAATTAGATCAAATTTGATATATACAATACATTAAGATTTATTTATTATTATCTATTATAGGGTGTTTTTAATTATTCATAATAAACCTGCGTCATTAATGCAAACATTTCAATCTAACATTTTTACACAAATTTCAAAAATAACAAAAAAAAATCTGAAAATCGTTATTATGACCTTTTTTAAATTTTTCCTTTATTAATGTAGAACTCTTCTGATCTTCTACCTAAATGGTTACAGGACATTGCTGATGATGATTCTAGACTAACTTAAATAATAATTTTAAGGCGCACTTTTTAGCTAAAATTTTATATAAAGAAACTATAATTAACCGGCTGACAAAAAACAAAGTCCCTGCATTTTACCAATTTTAATTAATTGTTAAAGTTTTAAATAATTTTTGTTTTTTAACTTTATTTAAGTGGCCTTTGAACACAATATAGGTTTTTTCAGGCCAGGTCTTTACATTATTTTTTTAATTTTTTTTTGTTTTTATTATTTTCTAATTACATATTCTATTATTCATATAATACATTTTTAAATTTTTTTTTATTTTTGTTTCTATATGAAATAATTCAATCATTAAATTTTTTTTATACATATATTAATTATATGAAGTTATTATAACTAAATATTTTCTATTTTATTCCGTTTTTTTTTTTTTTAACATTTAATATTTTTCATTTAACATATTTTAATGATTTTTCTTCATTTTTTGTTTTAAATTGTTTTGTAAAGTTCAATAGTTCTATAATTGGTTTCATCATCACTCTTTAAAATATCTAGACTATTCCTTTTTAAATTTCTATCTCTATCTCTTGAATATCTAATGCAAGTTTTGAACAGATGCCTAATAGTAAGGTTTGCTCCACAAGCACAATTTGGTGGTGTTGTATTATCAAATATAAATGTGTGTGTTAAATTAGTGTGCCCTATTCTTATTCTAGTAATCACGATCGACTCTCTTCTGTTAAGTAAATTGAGGTTTTTCCAAGGTTTCGTATTTGGCTTGATATTTTTTAGTTTGTTACTATCGTCCGTTTCTATCCATTCTTGTTCTACACTTTGATATATTTTCTTATTATTTATATTTTTAAGATCTTTTTAATATAAAAGGTGATGGTTATCGTATGGTTGCTTTACAGAGCTTTTTACTAGACTGTCAATTATCTCGTTATCATGGATGCCGATATGACTTGGAATCCACATAAATTGTATATTTTTTTGATTTTTATTTATCATTGCTTGTATTTTTTGTATTAAAGGATGTACTGGATTTAGTTTGAGAATAGTTTTTAAAGAGCTCAAGGACTCAGTACAAATTAAAAAGTTTTTTTCGTCCCTTTTCTTAATATATTCGAGTGCTTTAAATATTGCGTATAGTTCAGCCGTAAATATAGTGGTATGCCTTTGAAGATGAAATTTGTGTTCTTCTTGTTTGTGTTTGAATGCGCATCCTGCCTCTTGATCTTTGAAAGACCCATCAGTAAATATATGTTCATATTCACAGTATCTTGTCTTTGTTTTTTCTATGAATAATTCTCGAAACTGAATTTGGTTTGTACTATCTTTTCTATAATTTGCCAACTCGAAATCTATATTTGGGTCTGGAACAAGCCACGGAGGGCTACTTGAGAATTTTGGGTCTCCATATTATTTTGGAAAGGTATATCATATTTTTCAAAAATTGTTCTTGCCCTTGTCAGAAGTGGTTGGGAGCGCGCATTCAACGTTTTCATTTTATTATGCATTTCATCATTTTTAAAAAAAATGTTTTAAAGGATGATTTTCAAATGAAGGAATCTTAATTGCGTAATTCAACATCTGCTTTTCTCGTCTTTTAATTAAATTTAATTGACCAGCATCTATCATTACACTTACAATGGGGCTAGTTCGATAAGCTCTTATTGAGATTCGCGTGCCTAACTTATTAATAGTATCAAGCATTTTCAAATACGTTTTACAAGTTGAACTATATATTGGGATAGCATAATCTAATATTGGTAATACAACAGTATTCAAAATTCTAATAAGCGTCTTACGATCTGAGCCATATCGTGTATTACTTAAAATTTTTAGTATATTTAAACTTTTGTTGGCTTTGTTTTTAATTGTGTTTATGTGGTCTTTCCAATTTAATTTAGAGTCTAGTGTGAGACCTAAGAATTTATGTGTGTTAACATATTTTATTATTCAAGGTAAGTCTTGGTTGATACACATTTTTCCTTTTTCTAGTAAAAAGCATTGCTACTGTTTTCTTCCATTTATATATTTTACGTAGTGTATTCTGTAGATTATTTTGTAATATCTCAAGATCCGAATGCGTCATAAATATTGTAAGATCATCAGCGAAAATGATAAATTTCACAGGTTGTTCTATAATTTTGGAAATGTTATTTATAGCTATAATGAACAGTACTACACTCAACACAGATCCTTGTGGTATTCCGTTTTCTTGTAATTTTTCTGAGGAAATTGCGTTTGCAGTGACACTTGGAATAATTATTAATTTAAAATAATTAATTTAAATGAAAGCATTTTCAAACTACATTAATATAATATTTGATTTTTTCAGATTTGAACAGTATTTTAAAATTAGTAGATTTTAAAGACATGAAACAAATTTTACCATATACCTAAATAACAACAACATCAAATTTCAGCTGAATTTAGTTGCAAATCTTCAAGTTCAAATTATCATACACGAAATTCTAGTCAGCTGAGATACAACGCCAGCATGTACCTAAATTCTAAACCATTAAGGTACATGCTGGCGTTGTATCTCAGTTGACAATTTATAATTATTCTATTATAAAAAAAATACAATGCTTATTTGAGCAAATTTTCTGAGCAGAAGAATTCATCATATAATACTGTAAATATAAAATTAAAAAATATTTTCTAATCATTATACTATGTAATAATTTGATATAACGATAGAACTTAATTAATTTGTATTATTTTGTTTTTATTTCCATTTTTAATTGTCTAAGATATATTATTTTTGTAATTACCAATTTTTCTTTCCTTTTATTTTTGGTATTTTGATAGTTTAATTTAAAAAAAAAATATAAATTGTTTAAATATATTCTAAATAATCTCTAAGCTCTCATTGAGATAAATTAATAAATTAATATAAATGAATATCATCGTGTGGAGACTATTTTTCATAAGTTTTTTGTAATAATTATTTTCACAAATTGATTATTTTACTGTTTCGCTTATCTAACCTAACGTCCAGTACGAATTTTAACTCTAGGAAATTTAAGCCCGTGAGGGATAAATCATTAGTTTGTTTTTTATCATCCTACCAATTAAGTTATATAGAGATATTCACCCGTATGATCTTAGACCCATCACTGTTAAAAAAACTGAATCTACATCACGTCTAATTGAATATGCATTTCTATTAGAGGCTGAATATGCATTTCTATTACAGGCTGTAAGCCAGATGATAGAACATTTTATAATGTTGGTAGTATGGTAATTGGCACACATTATATCAACACTAAACATGCGATTGATATTAGATAGTAAAAAAGGAGCATAACAATTTAATGATCGTAAAAATAATTAATTTGAAACTTAATTCGAAAATTGTAAGCAACATAATATTAATAAAATATATGGTTAAATATATGGTTTTGGGAGGGAGTTGGAGTTCTATTTGAAAAAGAACAACTTGAGCTACAGTTTCGTCTTGGTAAACACATTAGACTCTTCCAGGCTGAAATCTTTGCTATAAACGCAGCAGTGAGTATAATAAAAGAACAAAGTCATTAAAATCTTTAGTGACACTCAGGCTGCCTTAACACCTCTTGAAAGCAACTTCATCAAATTTAGAATAGTGGGAGAAATTTTGGAAAACCTAAGCTTCATAGGGCTCCGAAATAAGGTACAACTGATGTGGATACCGGGTCATAGTGGCTTGAGAAATGAGAAGGCAAACGAACTAACCAGATCATCGGCGGGTAACATTCATGGATCGGAGCCGGCAGTTGGTATATATATATTGATAATATTTATACAATGGTAATAAAATACACACGCTGGGTGGCGCAGTAGGTAGAGCGACTACCTTTCAACCGAAGGGTCCCTTGTTCGATTCCCGATGAAGCAAAAAAATTATTTATCGGTTTTTCGACCTGGTCCAGTACCCTTTGTCATTGGGTTAAAATAAATGACAAAAAATAATTGAGAGTATAATCTGGTAACAACTTAAATAAAATGGAGCTATTCTATTTAAGAAAGCTTAGTTCCTGACAATAGTAGTAGTTTTCCACATTTAATGAGTAGATAAGCCAGTAATTTGTTAAAATAAATACTCGAATTATTGTAGATATTGTAGCGTAAAATTGAAGTACCGTACTTAATTAAGCAATTAAGGTGATTCTACCTAAGTTACTGTCAAGAGTGTAAAAAAAATAAAAAAATTAAACTATCGATAGAAAACATCCTGAAGATGCTTTGGGAGCGTATTGTAGGCCACAGAGTCTCCAAATATATGCACCAAGAATAAACACCAAAATTACCACGTTCCTGCTAACTCTCATACTTACCGGTCATAGACGCGATGTTTCATCGATTACAAATATTGAAGTTATAAAAAATTAATGTCTGTCGCGTTGCATGAAAAGTGTAACAGAAATTACACCGCACGACCGTTTTGATATTTCTCATCTTGTCAATTTAAGACTATTACACCTGCGTCTAACATAACAAAAGAATATCGATTCAATGATATTTTCATATACGCCTAAGAGAACATGGATGATTATCTACACTACAATAGTGTTTATATTTTATCTATTTATTTACATTTATTACAATTAAAACTATAATAAATTATTTTTTTATTAAGCTCTATATTTTTGGGCTATCGGCTTAAGTTTTTATATTTATAGCATTTTGGAGTCAAATTGAGGCTTTTGCTAAATATATTCAGGTATTTGCTAAACCAATTCCTATATTTGCTAAACAAATTCAGATAATTTTATTTTTAATTCAGGTATTTTTTTTTTAAATTCAGAAATTTTAATTTTAGTCAAAGCTTAGAAAAAAATAACAATTATATAAAATATAATTATCAAAATCACAATTTTTGTTTCAAATATAAATGATTAATCAAGTTTTTCTACTGCAACAACTGGGCCAATTTTCATTATCATATTAAAAATATGCTCACACATGACAGTGTATGGCTACACATGCTTTCATTTTGGAAAAAAAAAAACATTTCGGTTGTATTTGACATGAATATGGCTGCAACATTACGATGAAAGCAGTATAGTGCAACGGTTTAAAAAGACAAATTTAAATTATCTTATGATATTGTATTCAAGTCATAACTATATACATATTAATTTTTGAAAAGTTTAAATTTTTGAAATTTTTTCTTTTTCAGAATCAATTTAGGAATTTTTTCAACACTAATAATTTTTATTTATTTGAATTTGAAATAAAAATTACTGAATTTAAAAAAAAAATATCTGAATTTATTTCGCAAAAATCTGAATTAAAATTGAAATAATCTGAATTTGTTTAGCAAGATTCTGTATTTCAAAAAAATAAATCTGAACTTATTTAGCAAATATCGGTATTGGTTTAGCGAATAACCACCTGAATATTTTTAAAAAAACCCTCAATTTGACTCGCAGATTCTATATATTAAAACATAGTCTCAAGTCTACTGATAAATTTTTTGCTAACTTTAAAATTTTTATAGATAATAATATTCATTTCATTTCATATTAGAGTATCTGAAACTATTTCACTTCTTTAATTCTTAGATAAACTATTACTAAAATTATTTACTTAAAAATTTTAAAACAAAGAAAAAATATTAATAAAATAATCCTACTGTTTAAAAGCTGATGTGTTTCAACATTTATCCAATGAGCAAGGTTTTCTATATGACTTTTAGAAAATATTTTTGTGTTATATGTTATATTGGCCAAATCTAACTTCTTAATTTTTATATAGATCATTATTTCTGATATCCTGAGGCACATTTGAAATATTTTTTAATATTTTATTTTGCAAATGTAAATACAAATTTTGGCCATTCACTTAGTTAGATACCATAAGCGTTCATGTTGTCTTTAGAGCTTGTTTTTGACATGGACGACATTTTCCCATCATCTAATATTCTCCAAAATTCCACATTTTATTATGTAATAAAAGGAAAACATTTTTGGAGCACTGCACTTTTTAAAATATTTCTCCAATGATCATTTGTCACCATCGAAGATCACATCATGCATACAATTTTTTTTTCACATATTCTAAACAAGATCAATTTTCATATATGAAACAGTGACTTAAAATTAAATTAACAATTTCTCTTAATCTTAATTGAGTCATCATACATCCAAGTAATAATAACAAAATTCATACCTCGTTAAAATTTTTGTTTTTCAACATTTTTCATTCTTGAAATTTATTTTTGTTTTTTAGTTTTCCATATTTGGCCTTTAATAAGATACAAAATATAATACACGAACCATTGAACTAATAAAAACTGTTGAACCAAAGACATGAAATTATGGAATTGGGTTTTATTTGTGTTTATAGAAAACAAGAAATACACACCTAATCTAAATTCTATTTAGAAGCGGCAAAGCAAATATAAAGAAAAAAAAGAAAAAAAACAGATCAAAAATAAAAAAGAACACGCGAATTTGACTAATGAGGTAAATATTAACAAGTCAATTGTTTAATTTCAACCGTTTTTCTGCGGTTTTTAACTTGCAAATTTTTTGTTTGTTATTTCGTTTTTATACTTTTTGATTGTCTCCTGATGAATTATTAATTTTTGTATTTAATTTTTATTTTTTGTTTTATTTTTTTTTTTTTTTTTTTGGAAAAATACACATCAAAAGAATAGCCAGACAACAAAAGAAATGAAAATAAATGAGAGCGTGTCGCTGGTGATTGATGATAAATTCTATATTTGAAGAGAAATTCAATATAAATGTGTGTAAGTAATAGTTGGAATTGGATTGCGAATAAAAAATAAAATTGGGAATAATTTCTTAAAGTTTATCCTAATTTTTATGTACCCATAACAAAAATTAATTTTAAATAAATTATGAAATCGTGGGTGTTCAATCAACTTAAGTCCACTTTTTTGTCAAATGGAGTTATTAACACAGAAAAATAATGCTCTTCAATCTGCAAAGACATTCCAAGTTCTACTTTTATAAATTACGCACATATTCTATTATTTCAATATAACCTAAGTCCAAAACGCATTATTATGTTCAGGAAAAAAAATGCAAGGGCAAAATTAATAGATGTATAATACGCCATTTTCAATCATTCACTGCATTTTATAGTTTTACAAAATACACTTTTTTTACTTATCAACAAACAAAGGCTCGTAACACTGCTAGATTTTATTTTTTATTAAAAGATAAATAAAAGATAAGCGTTTGCCGTGATTATTTTTGTATCACCCTAAATATTTCAAACGAAATGATAAAAACCGCTTTCAAATTTAAGGGAGAATATGGAACATTTTCTAAAACAGATGGAGTAGACGGCATATATACGACCCAAGCTGGAGTATAACTCCATTTATGGGCAGGTGCACCAAAAACTGCTTTAAATTTTTTGGACAAAGTTCAAAACCGCGCCATTCGTCTTATAGGCCACATGAATGTGACCTCATTCCTTATACCACTTGGTCGTCGTCGTATTGTTGGAGCACTTTCTCTATTTTATAGATATCTACTTGGTGTTGGCACTTGTTCCGGGGAACTAAAATCACTTCTTCCTCCTCTCAAGCAATTCTGTCGCATAACACGAGAGGCATCAAGTGCACACCCTTTCACAGTGGAAATTCCGAGATGGTTTAAGTCCGGCTATGGAAATTCTTTTATAGTGAGAATATCTCGATAGTGGAATCGCGTCCCAATCGAAGCATTCCCAATGAGAGAAGGATCTTTTATTTATGATTTACAGAGATTTAAGACGAATATTAACAACATTGTTCGCTCTTTCCCACAAAACTTTTCTTCTTCTTTTTTCTTTCCTTTCCTTTAACTATCCTTTCCTTTTTCAAATGGTCAACGGTACGCAAGTACTAAAAGGTTCAAAACCTAAGTTTTGGCTATAATATAAAAAAAATATAGGTAAAGCATCAGCTGCAAATAAAGCTACTGAAGAAAATTTCCCAACTATTGCGTCACATTATTGCAGAAAGAATGTATTTGGCAAGCCTATCGATTGCTAAAATGTATGAATTGTTTATTGAAAAATATTATAAAAATAATCTTTCAATTAAACCACCGTCAAAAATTACTTATCGTAGGATTTTTGGGAACAACTACAACTTATCCATCTTCCAACCTAAAGAGGATTAATGCCAAACATGCGAGAATTATAAAAGTACAGGTAATGAAGAATACATAGCACATCTCAAAATGAAGGATAAGTGTGCTAAAGCAAAATCTTGTGATAAAGAAAAGTCTGGCAATAAGCTCAACTTTATATCCTGTACTTTTGATTTGCAATCTGTTTCGCAAATTCCATTTAGTGATGTTAGGCAAATGTACTATAGGCGAAAATTGTGTGGATATAATTTTACTATTTACCCACCAAATAATGCTTTTTGTTATTTTTGGACTATATTTGGAAATCGCTTTATATAATTTGAGTATTTTAGGTGTGTTTGGATCGAATTACTGTTGAATTATCTTCTAATTTATTTCTTGTTTAAGTAGATTTTTGTTATTTAATTAATTTATTTATTTCTGAACTTAGAATAAAAGAGTCTGTAATTAATTATCAATAAATTGATAACAGAAAATGTAATAAACTTTTTATTGATCTACACATAATTATCACTCAACAAACAAATTGTTTATAGCAAAATTAACTCAAGTCCAGTTAACCGGTTTTTCATTGATCAAAATTTTATGTTAATTTAAACTTTTTAATATTTTTATCAACATAATGTATATAGAATTTAACCAAAAAAAAAATTTTCTATTTTTCCAAGAGTCTTGAACTTTAAAAAGTTAATATCTCGGAATATTGTTTTATGGACTTAGGATGTTTTTGCAGAATACCCACGAAATGTCCAGTGCGAGGGTTTTATTCAATATAAATTAAAACAATTTTTTGTTTTAAAATGAGATGACTTACTGTAAGCTTTCTGCAGAACACAGATATGATAAAATGTAAACATGTAAATATGAAAATGTGGCGTGTATATGTTTAAATTTAATAACAACATCCTAGAAGTTCAATATTTTGGAATCTTTTTAATTGAATGCATATTTTATCGATCGACATTTTGTTATGTGGCACAAATTGGTTATGATTACACTTTTAGATTTGTTTTTTTTTTTTAGATTTCAAATTTTAAAATTTGCCAACTGATGTTTTGAAAAATAAAAATTTTACATCTAACCTTCTTGACAAATGCGTTCTTGCGAAACCAGTTTATTAACAATGTGAGTTTAGGTCTACAGCGTTAGTTCTACTGCGTTTGTTTTTATATGGATATAATTACGAATTTTTATGGTTATGATGAGAGAAAAATTTTTAATTAAAAAACGATGAACGTAACTGCAGTCATAAAGCTACCACCATAAAAACTATACCATACTATTTTAAAAAATGAATTTGAAATTTAACTGAAATTTCTTTACAAATAATTTTTCCATTCTAAATTTATATAAATTCGAAACTATAGATAATATAACACAAATTAAATCTGTGCTAACAAATCATAACGCTTATGTCAACATAAGAAAATATTTAGATAAACTAAGTCCACAATATTCAGAATTTTGAAATTAATTACATTCTGGTCAACAAACGCTTTACTTCATCTATTAGAAAAGTTTATTCATATACAGGAGCTGATGTTCCGTCTGACCACAATCTTTTTTTTGCAAGCAAATATATTATCCAGGGCTAGAAAAAATAACCAGCAACCAAAATTGAATATTGAAAAACTTAAAATCGATGGAGTGAAAAATCAATTGACTGACGCAATCAGTTACGTCTCATCATATAAGAAAATGATAATATCTCGGAGCAAACAAAAACTATACTAAATGATACGTCCAAATATATTTTAGGTACAAAAAATATGAGGCAAAGAAAAAATGGATGACAGTAGGGATACTACAGTTAATGGATGAAAGACGCAAATACAAAAACAAACAACTTGCGGAATATAGATGTGTTCATCGTGAAATAAGGTCGAAAATAAGAATAGCAAAAGAAAATTGGTTAAGACAGAAATGCTATGAAATAGAAAAACTACAACACCTGCATATGATGTCTTCAATCTACACAAGAAACTCAAACAAATAACAAGGGTGTACAAAAAATCACATACCATCACACTTTTTAATGAAAACGGCCAAATAATCACTGAAATTAATGAAAAAACTAAGACCTATTAGGAAGAATATATTAAGAAATTGTTTTGTGACTCTACTCAAGGTATTAAATATAATTGGCATAGATAGAATTATCATAATGTGTATAAATAGCTTATATTTGACAACAAATAGCCCGTGTAAAAATAAATAGTGTGCTGACACAAAGCATTGATATTCAAAAAGGAGTTCCACAAGGCTGTATTCTCTCCCCTTTACTGTTTAACATCTATGCTGAAGCCATTTTTCAAGAAGCAGGGAACGATTTAGATGTTAGTATAAAAGTAAATGGCACTTATATAAATAACATCATATATGCAAATGATACAGTCCTTATAACAGACAACCTACGGGTTTATAACATAAAGATAACCATCATTGCGAATTGTTCAACTTAAAAATGAATATCTCAAAAACTAAATTAATGATCGAAGCAGAAAAAAACACCTCACACTTTCAACAAAAATTAAAGTAAATAACCGGTCAATTGAAAGAGTGGAGACATTGAAATAATCTCGGATGTTGGTTACACGAGGATTGGAGCTGCGAAAACGAAATTAGATGCCGAATTGAAGCAGCAAGAAATGAAATTTCTTAAATACAAAAAAGTTTTTAAAAATTAACTTAGGCCTTCGCTTACGGTTCGTTAAATACTATGTTTGTGGTCTATACTCCTATACGGTGTAGAAACATGGACCTTAAAAGTAAGAGAACTTAACCAAGTTGAAGCCTTCGAAATGTTGATCTACCGAAAAATGGAAAAAATATCGGGAACAGATCACATTGCAAACGAAGAAGTTCTATGTAGAGCAAACACAGAAAGAGGACTACATTTAAGGCTAAAGAAGCAAGAAATCTCCTACTTTGGGCATTTTATGGGTGGAAATAAATACAAGCTACTTCAGTTATTAGTTCAAGAAAAAATTTAAGGGAAAAGAGGTATAAGCAAAAAACAATTAACATGCTTTCATTAAAAACTGCACAGGCACGCTTTAATCCATTCAGCAACGGATCGAAAAATCTATGGATAGGCAATAAAAGAAGAAGAATCTTTAGTTTTAGAAATATGGTTGATGGGTGCTAGGAGCTATATGGTATATGTACAAGAACCAGTCCAAATTTAAGAAGACGACATATCACGGGTTTTATACCAAATAACAAAATAACTTCCCGTACAAATTTATTTAAATTGCACACACATAAAAAGTCTCTGTTATAAAAACTCATCAAACTGTATTTAAAATTAAAGTTCAAATTATAAACACATACGAGATAATTTTCACCATAATTTCAAATAAAAAGTACTTTAGATATTTTCGAACAAAATTTTTTTATTGGTTTAATATTGTTAAAAGAGTAAATTTTTTTTTTATTACACATCCTCAATAAAAATTATTCTATGCGGTCCCTAATGGTAAATTAAAGTCAATATAAAAATTACAATAAAAACAGAAACAAAAATATTCTTTCTTACCTGTCTACAGATTCAGAATATCGTCATCGAGTTCAGTTATGGAAAACTTCTGTTTAATATTAATATCCAAATGTTGTCTTCTTCTTTTTTTTTTGATTGTATTGACCAGCATTTTATAAGTATCATCAACAAGAATATTACATAAATAATGCCACAAGCCAAAAACAACTGGAAAAAAAAAACAATTTTTAATACCTACTCTGTCTCATATGCAAAAGTAAGGATTTTTACAAGTACCTAGGTTATTGCTTTTGTTTTTTGTTCGATTTTTTGAGGGTTTGTTGATTTTTCTTATATTTTTTTGTTTTGTTTTGTTACTTTCGTCGTTACTGTCACTGTGTTTTTTTGTTTTTTTATTATTGTTATTGTAGTTGTTATTTTTATTTTTGGTAATGATAATATTAGTATAATCTTATAGCCTGTCTGCTGGTATTCTGATGGTATCACAAAATATTCCATATGGGAAAGAGAATTATAAAAATAAACTCAACTCAATTTTCATTCATATTACACACAACTGTACGAATATGTAAATATTCTGTTGTAATAGGGTTGCCACCTTATCATCAATAGTTTCTTTTATTGAAAACGTCGTATTAGTTTTAAATCAAATATTTTTATTAAATTTAATAAAGTTAGGTATTATTGTCATAGCACGTTTCGAAAATTAATTGGGAAAGTTTATTGGTATTTTCGACAATGTTGTAGAAACGGGCTTTATATAAATTATGGTATTTAATATTCGCCATTGTTTAACCGCATTTTATAGAGCGAAAATAGAATAAAGTGATATAAGTTAAATATTTATTTATTTTATATTAAAATTCTCTGGAAATGTTGAATATCCATTTATTTTTATTTAAAGTGAAATTTTTCGTTCTTTTTTTCCTTGTACATTTCTTCTTCAATTTCTTCATAAAACAAAACGATCAAATCTTATTTTAAATATTGTTATAGGTTCATAAATGCTTATTTAAATACCGGTAATATTTTTCTGTTATCAGTCAGCAGATAGAGTTTGATCTGCTGACTGATAACATTAAAATAAAGAGCTTGATAGAGCTTGATAGAACTTGATCTGCTGACTGCAGACGATTACTTACAAATACAGCAGGCGTTTTCAATAATACAAAATTACCAAACGAACGAGTCGCAAGCGTTTCAATTAAATTCGATACGCAAACGAAACGTCGTTTTCAATAATAGCCATTAATATACTCCTGAATAGCTGATAGACGATGGTCCATATTTTAATGATAGTTTTAACAAACATTCGTCACTACACTTTGTGTTTCTACCAGTTAGTTTTTCTGTTGGTGATTTATCTAAGTGTGTGTGTAAAAATTTAAAGTAAATCGTGCAAATATTTCAAGAAAAGTGTAAATACACGAATAAATCAAGCGTATATTATATAATATTTTGGTTGAAGATTTTTTCCTTTGTGACTACCAAAAATATCCTCAATAAATTTAATTTATAGGCGAAAGGGTAGGAAACGTATGCAAAAATCGTAGCTAAAACTACCAATGGAATATAGACGATTACGATAATGAAATTTCTTTGAAAAAAAGTGAACAAAAAAAAAATTCTGGAAAAAAGGGCGAACATAAAGTTGGGAATAAAATGTATTTGTAAATTTGATTTTCACATTTTGTTGTTTCAAATTTTGTTTTTGGAATTTAGCAACGATCTTTTTTCTCATTGCAAACTCAAGTTCTGTTTTCTCTTTATAATTTTGATTAAACAAGAGTTTTTTGTCTGTTAGTTATCTTGTTCACAGATTGATCAAAATTCAGAAAATTATAGGGGCAAAAAGCTGTGAAAAATTTTCGTCAAGAATTTAAAAGAGGGTCTCACATTTGACAAGTGCTACAAAAATAAAATGTTTTACAAGGTCTTCAAATGAAAATTTTTAATTTTATGTTGATTATAGAAAAATGTTTCACAACACTCTCATTTTTATTATTTTCTATAGTCTATTTTTTGGGAATTATTTTTCAAATTGCGCATAAGTCATTCTTACTAACGTTGACTATTCTAACTCCTTATTACTTACTATTACCATAGAGCAAGCATATAAATAGAGTATTCACGTAAAACAATATTTGTTAAGCATTTTCTTCTAAAAATTCCGTCCCATTTTTACTCAAAACACGAAAATGCCGTCCCATTTTCACTCAATACCCCAAAACACTCATATATAATTTTCGAAACTCAATTACTTTTACTAAAAATTTTTTATTTATTGAGGAGAATATTTCATACAATGCCTCTATACTTCTAGCCTATTCACAGAATGGTTTTTCCGGAATTTTATCGAATTACGATTTCGTTTTAAGTTTTGTTTTATTTTTGTGTATAAAGTTTTGCTCTCCCAGCAGTGACTAGGCTAGGAGTATAGAGGCATTGTTTCATAATTTGAAGAGTATACACATACGTATGTACTTTTGATTTATATGAAGAGTATATCGTATATGTGTTCACCATATATTTACATATCCAATTCAATATAAAAAATATATATAGAAAAATGTAAACAAAAAAGCCAAATTAATCGCAAAAATAATGAATGATATCGTATACATACAATAATAGGTCAATGATAGAACCTCATAATCTAGAAAATAGTTTTAAAAATAATAAAATTTATTATTTATGCATTACAATTCGTGTATTGTGTACCGAATACCTTTTTTTTCATTTCTCAGAACTTGTTTGAAAATTGTATTTCTATTTCAGATGAAATAATTTTTGAAGAAATAACAACAGCCAATAATTCATATAAAGAATAAAATGTCCAGTTTTACTTTTTTTACTTACTTTTTTAAATTTTGATAGATTGTTTGTTTGTTTGTATTCATAATTATATTATGTGTTCATAATATATACTATTAATATATTATCTACGGTAAGAAACAGACAAAATTAACTAAATCAAAATTGCTGAAAATTTAAAAAATACATGTAGGTATCTACTTTTCAGTATACTTTTCAATAGAAATCAATTTGAACTATTTTTAATTTTACAAAATCAACATTAATTTTTTTGTCACTTTCCTCTATAAAGTTTGAAATCACAAACTTCATAAATCACATTGACCAGCCCAAATAAAAATATTAATTTCTCAAATTTTAAAAATTAAATCAAAATAACAACAAATACAGCAATAATCTTGTATTCCTTCAACTTCTAATTTATCAAAAATTCAATATTACGATTTTTAATATTATTTGTGGTGCTATACCCATTGAAAGGACATGCATGTATAGTTTCTTATACACACATTGTGTAATTTTTAATTTTTATCACATAAGTAAAGTAGAAATGCGAGCAGCGAAATAAAGAAGTATAAGCATATACTGTAGCATGCACATTCGCATATACACATTTTTGAGTACCTATACATACAACTTTTATGTAGTTGACACTGTTGGCAGCTTAATTACAAATAAAAATGTGCATCGGTTGAAGGTACACAAATTTTTTTTATTTATGAGTAGAAAATACATTACGTTCAACTTATAAGCAGTCAAAAATTGAATAATATTTCTTTTGAGCGAACACATAATTTTGATATTTGAAAAAGTGACTAGCAAATTTTATTCTACGTGAATACTCTATTTATATGATTATTCTATGCTATTTCCCTGATCTATTCTAACTGACGTAAATTAACAGTTTCAACTTTAGTTGATAAATATCACAGCTCTTTGTTTATTAACAACACAAATATGCACTTATATACATTTTCTGCATACAAAAAGTCGCCAATGGCCTTGTTGTCTATAATTTTTTTTTAACTATGAAAAAAAGTAAGTATAAATCAGAAAATCTTCCAAATCAGATATTAACGTTTTAGAAATGTAGAATCCTAAGTAGAATATTCAGTTCATTTAAAAATCCTTTAGTACAGCTACAAAAACATAATGTAAATATTTATTACACAAATAAATTTCAATTATTTTTTTTTTCTGGTTGAATAAACATTCAGTAGGGAATACATAGTTGGCAACCTTAATATGCACCAATGACATTTGACTGAAGTGCAATGTTGTGTTAATTTTTTTTTGAACAGTGAAACATCTGCTAAATGAATTATATTTCATGTGACTCAATCTTCATTAATTTTTTTTTTCTATTATCGTAATTTTTTTATCATTGTTTTTTATGTCTCGTTTTCCAAAGTAATCGAAATTTACACAAAAAAATAATAATAATAATAATAATAATATTGTTAATATAAGAACATAAAGAATGAAAGTAGTACAAAAAATATTGCACCAATATACAGAATATGACGTGGTATCTATATGTGTATGTGTATGTGTATAATGGAAATGCATGGTTTTTTATGAAATTTAAATTTGGGAAGGTTTTTAAATCCCTCATCTCATTGATATTTTATAGCTATATCTACATATATAATGAAAATTAGGGTACTTTTAAATTTTTTTAAGTTTCTCGCTTGATTGAATTAATTTTATTTAATTTTTTTTCATTGAACATCCAGAAAAAAAATTATTGAATATTTCTTTACAATATGAAAATTTCGTAGAAGTTTTCAGTTTTACACTTTATTTGAGTAGTGGAGGATCATTAAATGGAAATTATCGTCACTTACAGTGGGAGAAGTACCTTACATTTATTACTTCTTTTTTAAATTATTTAAATATTATTTGTGTCACTTTATGTGATTTAAAAAATTGTTAAAGTTGTTCTAAGATACGCTTTAAGATTATTTATTTATTTATTTAGTTTAGCTCAAACTTCATTACAATTATTATTATTATTTTTTTTTTTTTTTTTTACAATACAACATAACACATTCAATTTATAAATTAAAATTATATCTAGCTTAGAACTAGTTAAATACATTGAAATAAATTGCACACATATTTTAATTACTACAAATTACTTATATAATTTAAGTTTTTGAGTCTGTTTCGAAAGTGTGAAGTCAATATAGTTTATGTGTTTATTACCAATTAGTAACATTCTATGAATTGGCTCATAATTGCCATAATTGGTTCTATGAAAACTTAATGTAAAGAAGTTTGTGTTTCGTAGGCGATTATTTGAATTAATGTTGATGTTATTCAAAATCTGAGGAGAAGCAATGTTTCCTTTAATAATTTCAGTAAGAAAAATAACATCCGCCACTTCTCGTCTTAATTTCAAAGTTTTCAAATGAATTAAGTTCAATCTATGCTCATATGGCGGTAAAATTAATGGATTTGACCATTGGAAATTACGCAAAACAAATCTTAAAAAATTTGTTTCCACTGCTTCAATCCTGTTAATATGAACATCATAGAAAGGTGACCAAACTTGACTAGCATACTCCAAATTAGGACTAACGAGACTAGAATACAAAGATTTGAGAACATAAGGATCGTTAAATTCCTTTGACCAACGTTTAACAAAACCTAGCATAGAATTAGCTTTATTGATAATATTACAAAAATGTGATTTAAAGTTAAGCTTTTCACCAAAGTAAACCCCTAAGTCTTTAATTGAGCTCGTTTTGGAAAGGCTCATACCATTTAACGAATAATTAAAACAAAGCGGATTACGTCGACGTGTGTAACACATAAGTGCACATTTATTCACATTCAAAAGAAGATTATTAGCTGTACACCATTTAAAGAAGTTATCTAAATCGCCTTGTAGGAGTAAAGCGTCTTCTAAAGAAGTAATTTTTTTAAAAATGTTCATGTCATCCGCGTAAATTTTCAGCTCACTATTAAGAATTACTGAACAAACATCATTAACCGAGATTATAAAAAAAAGCGGTCCTAAATGACTGCCTTGTGGGACTCCTGAATTAGCATAAAAAGACTTAGAAGTATTTTTTCTAAATAAAATACTATAAGATCTATCAGTTGATCTAGCAGATATGATTTAACCCATTTCAGAAAGAATTCTGGGAAACCAAGTATCCTTAATTTTAAAAGTATTATTGCATGTGGTAAAACATCAAAGGCTTTACTATAATCGGTATAGATAACATCCGTTTGAAAACCTGGTTCCATATTTCTCGTAAACGTTGAAACTGACTCAACAAGATTAGTAACTGTGGATTTTTGGTCCACAAATCCATGTTGGTTGTGAACTAAAAAAGATTTACAGTGATATAAAATGGAATCATACAATATTAACTCAAAAAGTTTAGGAATGGAGGAAAGTTTCGCGATTGGTCTATAATTAGTGATTTCATTTTTGGCGTTCTTCTTATGAACTGGTCTAATAAATGAATGCTTCCAAATAGAGGGAAAAACGCCTGATTTTAAAGAAGAATTGAAGGTGAATGACAGTGGAATTGCTAAGGCACTTGAGCATTTATTAAGTATAACTTCGGGAATACCATCTGGTCCAGGAAAGTTATTAGTCTCAAGATTGTCCGTATATTTTTTTATTAAAGTTTCATTAATATCAATATTAGACCAAGTAGTTTTAGGAAAATCACTTAAATGAGAAAAATCATCATTATTTGGTGCGAAAATTGAGTTAGTGTACGCTGAACTAAAATATTCGCGAAAGAAATTAGATATTATTTCTGAATCATTACTAGAAATTCCATTGTATTTCATATGAGTAGGAAACTCATCACATTTTCGTTTGGAATTGACGAATCTCCAGAAATGTTTTGGATTTGATATTAATTTAGAAGACATTCCACGAACAAAATCGTTATAAAGTAATTCCGAAAATGCTTTGAATTCATCAAAAAGGCTTTTAAATATATTATATCGTAAGGATTCTTTGATTTAACATAACAACGCCAGGCTTTATTTTTTTTATTTCTAAGCTTCCTCAAATCCGAAGTGAACCATGGTGGACTCGAAAAAGGGTTCCGGTCTTTAGATATTGGAACAAATTGCCTAAAACCATCAAACATAATTTCATAAAAATTATTCGTCATTTGGCTAGTATCCATATAATTAAATATGGAAGAAAAGTCATAGGAAATAATGAATTCGTTTAAAGCATCAAAATTTGTTTTATTAAACTTAAAACAATAAGACTTAGTAACATTCGATTCGATTGGCGAATTTATACAAAACGTAAAACTTAAGGGAGGATGGAATTGATCAATACCAACAATAGGAAAGGTATTATCACAAAAAATCAAATTGTTCCATTCCGAGGTAAACACTAAATCAAGCTGTTTATGCTGAAAGTTACAAATTTCAGAGACTTGTTGTAAATAATTAGTATTTAATTTATGAATAAATACATATTCACATTCCGCCCTAATATGTTTCGGAATCATAAAATATTCCTCGTCATGCCTTATCCATCTTAAGTTCGGAAGAGTAAAATCGCCACATAAAATCAATTCGTCATTTGGTCCAAAATTGTTGCATATTGAATTAATGGTTTCACCTACAGAAGTGTAAATATTAATGTTGGAAGCAGGAGGAATATAACAGTTAATAAGAAATAAATTTTTTGAATGAAACTCAATTTTTACAATAATTAATTCAAGACTTTCAGAACAAGGAATATTAACTTGAGTTGCATTAAAAGAATTTTTTATAGCTATCAAAACACCATCCCCTTTCGGAACTATACCATTAGAAAAATTGGAAAGATCAGAATGTCTATCCTTTCTAAAAACAGTATATGAGTTATGAAATAGCTCTAAGTCTAAAAAGGATGGATTTAGCCATGTCTCCGTTAAAGCAAATACGTCAAAATTTAAAATAGTTGAATTTAAAAATACATCCCTTATCTTCGTTCTAAGACCTCTTACGTTTTGATAATAAAAAGACATATAATAATTATTTAAATTAGAATTAATCGGCACATAAAGAAGATTATTTCTAAGTGCTGGGGAGAAAAAACTTATTAAAACTTTCACGTGAGGAATTCAAGTGTTTATAATAATTATTTTCACAATGACTGCGATAAGATCGAAGATCGTCTGCTACTTCTTGTTCATTAACACCAATAGAATTATGAAATTTGATATACAGTTTATGTAGATCATCATATTTCGTTGGGAGCCCTTCGTTATTTATTAATACCCTAAGGTTGGTTCGAGTCTTACCTTCTAAGACACGATTATACGAATCATTGTGCAGGCAGGCTAAAAATAATCTCACATTGTTATAAACCCTTTCCTCTCTAAATCTTGAGAGCGCATATGTACCTTCACCATGTAACGATTGTTGTGTCAATCTAACTATAGGAGGGATCGAGGGTTCAATTATTGGCTTTTTAACGGCACCGCCATGTATAAAATTTGGATAATTATTCTTAGTCAAAGTTGCGGCAGAAGAAGCCGAAGGAGTTACTGAAATTGTGTTACTAGTATCTTCATTAATATTGTCTATGTTGTTATTAGTTATGTAGTTATTGTCATCAATGTTATCAATATCATTAATGTCATTAACATTAATACTATCGTTATCGTTTATAAATTTATTTTAATAATTACATTTCAACATTCCTAAAATTTTTCATTAAAGTCTTGAGTATTTTTGAAATTTAAAATACTTCTTTCGGAATTTTATTTTAGCTTAGTTATTTCCATTCTAGACAAGGACTTCGTATTCCACTTTGTTATAATTATCTCAACGGACTTTGTTCAAAATCCATAATTTTCTTATCTCTTGTAAAATGTATGTTTTTTTGAGGTTCTTTGTAGACTTAATTCCACTTCGGGATGAGATTGTAAAAATAGCTGCATAGCAAATGTCATAAAGGAGTTTTTATTTTGTGGGACGCAAGAATCACTCCACGTTATAATTCTTTTTAGATCATGATCCTTTAAAATCTTATAAAGAGCTGAGACAAGATGCAATTTATAATCTTCACTTTGGTTTTTCAGATTTTTATTTACTCCACAGCGATCAGATTTCGGCATGTGAAAGTCTAAATTAAAGCAAGTGTTAAAAATATATGTATAGTAACTCGCTTTTACAGGAGTACGATTTGAATGATCACATTTTTCCTTGTACAGATCATACATTTTCGAAATATTAAGATTCGAATCTAAATATTCTCTGGATGTGTTTGCCCGACAATAATGAGATTCTATACGGGGAAATAAATTTATCTGTTCTCTTACAAATTTTCTATCTTCATCTGATATGATGTGATTTTTCTTTAATCGTCCTCGTTTATCAATATAATGACTTCCAGTACATTCATCTTTTTTATCGTGTACTGTATAAACTTGTTTTTGAGATATACATAGTGTACTTAAATAAAATGATTTGCAGACCTGAATACGCTGCCCTTTTATTTCAAAATAATAAAAATATGAAAATTGTCTTCGAGACTTTTCATTTTTAGTTGTTGTTCTATTTTTTAAAACCAGTTCTGTTGTTTTATCAATAAAAAAATATTTACCTTCTTGATCATGTTTATAGAAAATTTGGAATATGGCTTTCCGTTCATCTCCACTTATTAAAGTCCCACAGTTATACTTACATTTGTGTAAACAATCTTTTTTGTCAATGATTTTCCTTTCTTCTCTAATATTTCCTCTGCTGTTAATGTGCTTTTTCCCAGCCTGATAGGCTAGCTTTCTCTGATTACATTTACGATTTTCAAGATTTCGAACTTTTTTTTTACCGTATTTGGATTCACGTTCTCATCATTAGTTTCCATATTTTTCATTTCCTCACTAATGGTAGCTTCAGCAAGTACAGTTTCTCCATTGCAAGGTTCATTACTAGCTTGTGGTAAATTTATTATTATCGGATCTGACTCTAATTCATTTAGATTTATATCTAAATCATTTATAAAACATTCTGAATTTTCCAAGTAATAATCTGGTTCCAACATTTTTACAAATATGTCACTAAATTTTTTTATTAATATTTTAACTATTTTTAAAATAATTTATTATTGTCAATTAAATAGTTTTTATTAATTTTGTTGACACAATGTTAAACACAATGTTTCGTTAACTGAAAAACTTATATGTTTTTACATAGTTCTAACTATCCATTTTATTGTAAAACAAAGTCGTATCTGCAAAATGATTTAAAATATAAACATACAAGGTTGTAACTGCAGAAATTTTGTAAATACAACTTTGTTTTACCAAATTATTGCACTTTTGTACGGCAGATACGACTAAGGAATTCTGAAATTTAAGAAACGGCTTAAGATACAACTTTGTAATTAATTTCATTGGAAAGATCATCCTAGAATTAGTAAAACTGCATATATAACTCATTTTCCAAAAAAATGTCAGTTAGAACCACGTGATTCTAAGGTCGCCTAATTTATTGTTCATTATATCAAAATACTTTGCCATGCCATCCAAACTATTAGTATTTGAATCGATGATATTGGACATCTTTTGAATTATCCCTTTGTTAGTCTCATCATATTTTGAAGGGACTCATAATTTTGAGAATCTGAACATATAAAATATCTTTCTAATGAGGGGTGGTAAAAGTCTCTGTCATGCCTCAATATATGAACCATGTATTTTTCTACCACAGAAACCTGATATTTGACAATCATCGATTTATTGTCAAAGTACAATTTTATGTCACATTTGTCTGCCATTATTGTTTTAATTTATTTCTTTTTGTTTTTCTTTAATGACTTTTATAGAAATAAAAAAAATGGAAAAGTACAAATCAAGCAAAAATTTTTAAATATTTAAATTGGTCACAATTAAAATTAAACTAACGATTTTATTATTTTATTTTTGTTTTTTATGGGTTTTTTTTTATATATTAAATTACATTTAGTACTCATTAATTTTTTTCCGTTATGATAGAAAGTATGACTGTTTTTGGATGACTGTTATTGAAGAACTGATATTATCTAATATTATACTGCATTTGTATACATACATCTTGTACTTCTAATTCAGTTTGTCATTTTTACAAAAACTAAACTTAAGAGTTTTTCACTGCAAAATCTAAGAGGCATATAAATAACATTTTTGATGCTAGCTGTTACCTGATTATTGTGACGCAGTTCAGTGACAGATACATTGTTGGATTGGGTTCACTGCATCTTTAATAACTTAAATAAAGAAACTATGATACTTTAGAGTTCCTCATAATAGATCTAGTTTTCCAAATTTAGTTGTCATTGTTCATGACATATTACTATTGTTTCACTTTATCAATTGAATTACAACACCGTATAAAGTTACTGTATAACGTACGCTAATCACTTAGTTGTAATATGCTGAGAATAATTTAGAAATATTGGAAATGAAAATAAACCAGGATATGATAACTATTCATAACTGGATGTCATTGCACAAATTAATACTGAATGTGTGCAAAATTAAATTGATGGTGATTAAAGAAATAAATGCAAATATATGTAAATACTACAAGAAATATCAAATTGAAAAAGTAAAGCAGTATAAACGCTTGGGTATTATTGTTGATGAAAATCTAAATTTTCATTCATTTTTAAACACGAAAGATAGCTGGGATATTGAAAAAAATTGGAAAGCGAATTTCACAAAAATTAAAACGAAATATCTTTTTCAATTTATTTAACAATATAATATTCTATAGTGTAGCTATCTGGGGAAACATAGGCTAAAAATATAATTAAATTACAAAAGATTCTAAACAAGGCAATAACAAAAAACTCTATAAACCTGATCGTAGAACATCTACCAATCGCATACATCAGCAATACAAAATCCTTGAAATGGAAGACAGTAGAAATTTGGCTCAAACATTACAAACATTGTTATGTACATTGTTATGTACATGTTATGTACATGCAGATAAAAAATATAAAATCGAACGCAAAACTAATTACTAACATTGAAATGCATAACTATAACACTAGAAGGGTAAATAATCTACATATTATCTCAGGATATAACTCAATAATAAAATATAACTCAACTCCACTTTCATGTGACATTAAAGCTTTATCGTACAAAAAATTTAAAAATTCAGCCAGAAATAGGTTAATGTCTAAGTATAATAATGAGTAAATTCGATCTTCACTTTCAATTCGAGTTCAATCATATTATGTCGTCTTATTTTTTGTTTTCTTGCTTCTTTTTATACTTATCTCTTTATTTCTTTTTGTATATTATTTAAAATTACATTATATATTATATAAAATATTATATTATATTAAATAAAATTAATTGTATCATATAATTAGATATAATAAATTTTATATTTGATTTTTATATTGTTAACTTGCACTAAACATTTTCTTTATTGTTTGTGTCAAGTGTATAGTTATAGTAATTATATACCCCTTATACGAGCCATTAGGCCCTTTTAGGTTATTTGAATAAATAAATAAAATAAATAAATGTTACAGTAACAACAAAAGTCCCACAGCACATTCATATATAATTGATTTGTTTTATTGTTCCGCAGTTATTTTATTTATTTAACAAGGTCATAGAAAATTACCCTTTTTTAGGAAAATTACGAATTGAAGATTTAACCAACTAGAATTATTATAATCAGTTGCAATTTGTTTGCAAATATTTTACTCTCTATTTTTCATAAATTTTCATTTTACTTACAGCGTTGACGAATCACATTAAGAAATTCAAAAATTGATGATTAAAAACAAAATAGAAAATCCCTTCAGGCATTGACTTACATTTTGAAATTTCCACCCACATAATATAAACTAACTATATAAAAATTATATACCTATTTAGTATTTTTGGTATTTCAAGGTTAAAAAATTTACAAAAATATGACAGTAGTTCCGTTTAACTCCAGCGTCCGATTTGCTTGAAATTTTGCACTGAAGATATAAAGAAACACCTACAGTGATCCTCAAGAGGTTAAAATTCCAACATTATTGAGCACAAAAATCATAGGTTTTCATAATTTAATCATGGGCTTTAGTTGACGTGAATATTTTCCACTATTATTTTAGTTCAATATACTCCGCATCATCTAGACTTTTTCCAGTCACATAATGTCCTGTTCAGTTTAATAATTTTGATAACTGATACATCTTTAGTTATTTATTACTCGTTTCCTGAAATTTTTCAAATAATTCAACTCCATACTCTTATATACTTTTCATCGCAGATGAACAATTTCGAATGCTGGTGTTCCTATAACGTACTTGACTTCAATATTGAATACATTCAAATGCCAAGTGATTAAATTTTCTAGCAGAATTCCGGTATGAACAGTTTTGTATAAATACTCATTATATGAATGTTCAGTTGTGAAAGTCCATTCTGTTACAGATCTAGAGGTTACACTTTATATTCTCCTCTTGACCTACAAAAGAACTAAGCTATATAAAATTATGATAAAATCGTGGGTACCAATTCGCTTTATTTAGGTTTCACCGAACTATAATTTCAACAATTTTACGAAATACAAACTCCTTTACATTAAGTTTCGATAGGACCAATTATGGAAATTATGAGCCAATTCATAGAATGTTACTAATGTTACATATCAACGGTAATAAACGCATAAACTATATTGACTTCAAAGTTTCGAAACAGACACAAAAATTTAAATTATATAAGTAATCTTACCTATGTTATATCACTAGTTGACTGACAATAACCGATTAAAATTCGTTCTGTGACCATTTTTAGTTTTCATCAAGATATTTTTGGTAGAATAACCTACGGCGACTTACATCCTATTCCTACCGATTAAAACTTATAGTCATTGTGTGATCATCTGATAACTGCAAATATCTTATATTATCAATCATTAGATTATTTCGTAACACATTAGTTAATAAAATTATAAATTATTTGGTTGAAAGGACCAATCGAAAAAATATCAGGACCGTTGAAATGTTTTAAATTTAATTTCGTCCTTCGGAGTATATCACATTTTAGTCTATTACTAAAATGCCTTGTGATGTTAATATTAGTTCAGTCTTTTTTGACGGTCAAATAAACATTATAACTGTCAAAAGTAGATTGCGTATAAGTATAATGTCTTACGTAATGGGTCTGACTAACAATCAATTTATTTTTGTTTTGCTTTCTAGCATAAATTTAAATTTAACCTAATTTCTTGAATTTGAATATAACAGCAACAAATTTTAATGCTAGAAAATACTAGCAATACTGTTAACATCATTCTGCTAACAGAACGAATCTAAGTTATTTTAATAAAAAAATATTCCCTTATTATAATAATCAATAGAGGCTAGTTAGTATCCAGTGCTATTGTTGGTAGTCCAGCTATCAATAAATAAATAAAAATAAAATAATTTCGGTATTTTACTAACTGCAATCGATGACATAATGATGAATCCTGATATGATTTTTCGAAGCATTAATCTGACAGTATTAAAATGCATCTCTCAAATAACAAAAAATGTAGAATTAATAATTGTAAATCAGAATTTAATCGGAACTATTGCCAAAAATATCATTGAAATAAAAGATAATTTTTCTGAAAATTTTAAATTACTGCATTAAATATTAACGAGAATTAAAATTGTAACAAAATTGTAATTGATTGAAAATAATCAGGATAAGAAAATTCCATAAAAAAAGGATCATCTTCCACAAATTATTTATTTAAGAAAAATTAATTTGTTTAAATAGTTTTAAAATATCATCTTTACAAATAAAAAGGTGTTAAATAGAATTAGTTAAATATTTAAAAATTGAATTTGGTTAATGAAATTAAAATAATAGCAATTTGAAAAAAATAACCAGAATTTTTTTTTTTTTTATTCCAGATCAGTGATTTATTTGTTTCGAAATCATGGAATCTCAAGAAATCATCAAGACTCCATTGACAGCTTTATACCAGAAAGAGCACTGACATTTTGTATAACTCTTGTAACACTAAAACTAATCTTACAGACCAACTTTATTTACTTTTAACTCAAAGAACGATGTTAACCTAACTCAAGCGGTTTTACTCGTTTTAGTTGTTTAACAAAGATTTTATTGTCAATTAAACTTTGATATTGGTATGTCCGTTATAGATCAAACGACTATGCATATTATTGGTTATTTCGTATTTCGTATATTATAGATTATATCCTCAAATCTATACTTGATCAATATGTTAAGCACATATCAACATTTGAACACCACATTTTTCGCTGGCTTCAATATTTGATTATATACCGAAACTTTACTATAAATCGAGATAGTAGAATTCAGCCAAATATAAACCAATACAGTTCAAATATAGAAAAATTAAGTAATTGGTTGAAAAAACCAGTTTATTGGAGGCATTTTAGTAATAACAAACAAAATATGTTTAGGAAATTGTTTCGTTCATCATAGCACTATTAGAACTCATCAGTAGGTATTTTTAGTGTTGGACTACCTATACAACTCCTATTTTCATTTTGATTGATTTTATAACTTATTAGAAGATGTCAATAGAATATAAAAATCGACCAAAATTTCATTGTAAAATCGAACCTGTTCTTTTTATTAAAAGTAAAATGATGTAAATAAAGGTTTTAAAAAATTTATTTTTCATTTTAGTAATAGACTAAAATTTGATATATTCCGAAGGATGAAATTAAATATAAAACATCTCAATGATTCTGATATTTTTTCGATTGATCCTTTCAATCAAATAATTTAAAATTTCATTAACTAATGTGTTACGAAATAATATAATTTTTGATAATATAAGATATTTGCAGTTATCCGATAATAAAAGTATTGATATGCAATCAATAATGTTGAAACCATTCCGGCCAAACGATAATTAAATATAGGGATGTGCTAACAAATCCATCATCCTATTCAAACATTTCAAGCGATTCATACTATCCAAACGTACCAAAAAATTAACATTGGAAGAAAATAAAAAAGAAAAAAAAAATTTTGTTGGTGTTAGATACTGCTCAGAAATTCGCTATAAGAGCACACGATAAAAAAAATGTAAGTTCATTGTGCTAAAATTAACTTAATCTATGGAAGTACTAACAAAAACACCTTCTAAACACAACAGACATAACAAACATTATTTCAAATAATAATTCTAATATTTTCAGTTACATAATTTTCTTGATTACCTATATTTTCATCTTCTAAAATATAATTCATATAATTTGTTAACTGATCTTCTTTGTTTTCAGATAAGTCTAAATCACTATCTTCGGCTATTCTTTGAATTTCGTTATCTGTTAAACCTAATAAATTTAAAAAAATGAGTACATTGAAAACCGTTGTACACTGAGGTGCACATGTCAAAAAGTGACGTTTTGTTAAATAAAATCCAATGTGCACTCCAGTGTACATTAACTTTATTGTACGTTTTTACTTAGAAAATAGCAAATTAACCACTTTATTTATTTATTTATTTATTTGTTTAAATCAAACAAATTACAATAATTAATTGACATTACAATGATATTTACTATTATAAAAATAAAAAGAAGTAAAAGAATAAAACAAAAAAAACAACAAGAAAAATAACAAATAGTAAAAATTAATGATAAATTTAACAATAATGAAGAAACAAAAAGAATGTAATAAAATCACAACAGGTTTTAAAAAATTGTTTGAAAGTTAAGTGAAACAATATGTAAAACTTGATCCAGATTAAATTATTTATTAATTAATCCAAAAGCAGGGCTCGGCAACAGTTGGTATGTATGTTAGATATATAGAAGTCAGCACATCTATTTTGTTAATAAATCTTAATGAATCTTAAATTTAAGAATAGATTGCTACTACATAATATTGTAATATCAGTAGCTAGAGAAAAATTAGTAACTACAAGATGAATAAAAATTAGAGGGATAGATCAGATTAAGCAGATAATTCGGAATAAAGGCGCTTTTTTAGGGTATCTTTAGAGAGGGACAAATCTATAAAATGCTGGTATTTATTACCCATGGTCATCATTCTATGGATTGGTTTATTCATTTCATAGTTGGTTCGATGAAAGGTAAGGGTAAAGAGGGTATAAGAGTGAAAGCGCCTGATGGTATTTATTTGGATTACGTTGGAAATGTAAGGAGAACTAATATTTCCTTTGACCACTTCAGTGACAAAAATAACATCCGCAACTTCGCATCTTTTTTTCAATGTAGCAAGATGAATTAAATTCAATCTGTGCTCATATGGTGGCAAAATTAAGGAGTCAGACCAGGGAAGATGGCGTAACGCGAATCTTAGGAAATTTTTTTGCATTGCCTCAATTCGTAGTGTATGAATTTTATAATAGGGAGACCAAACCTGGCTGGCATATTCTAGTTGTGGCCTAACAAAGACATAAATACAGTGATTTGAGGATATAGGGATGGTCAAACTCTCTGGACCATCGTTTTATAAAACCTAACATTGAATTAGCCTTATTTATAATATTGCTATAGTGCAATTTAAATGAGAGTTTGTCATAAAAAAAAACACTTAAATCTTTGATGGACTTAACTTTTTCTAATACTTGTCCGTTAAGGAAATAGTTATTTGGAAGGTATGTAGTACGTCTATTGTAGCACATTACGGCACATTTATTTATATTTAAAAGGAGGTTGTTAGACTTACACCAAATGAAGAGGTTATCTAGGTCAGTTTGAAGTAATAGTGAATTATTCGGTGATGCTATTTTTTTGAAAATTTTCATATCATCAGCGTAAATTTGGACTGGGCTATTTTTTATTACTGATGTAACTACATTAATGGATATTATAAATAAAAGCGGACCTAAATGGCTTCCTTGAGGAACACCAAAGTTAGCTTCAAAGGATGGTGACATAGCTGACCTAAATTGAACACTGTATTTTCTGTTAATTAGGTATTAGTTTTGCCAATTTACATAAAATTACACTATGCGGTAAGAGATCAAAGGCCTTACTGAAATCTGTATAGATGACGTCGGTTTGAAAGTCTTTCTCCATGTTGTTAATAAATGTGGACGTATAGATTCAACTAAATTAGTTACTGTTGACTTATGTTTTACGAATCCAAGGTATAAGAAAACCGGTGCAATGGTGATACATTTGATCAAAGACAATTAATTCGAATAGTTTAGGAATGCAACACAGTTTGGTTTGACTTTTAGCTTGAATAAACAAAAATTATAATACTTTTAAGCTTTTAATAATATTTTGTCCACAAAAATAGCTTATTTCCACATTTATAATAGTTACCTAAACGATTCATGTTACGTCTTAAGCTTAACAACTTATTTTTGAAGTAACGATCTCTTTCTCTCAAAAATATGTTATATATTATTTTTAAATTAAAGATAAATACTACTGAAATGTTTATAATCATTTTCCGAAACTTATATTTATAAACATTTTCCGATATTTTAAATAATGTGAACCTCAGTGTATACAGGCAGCGTAGAGGCTATGCTTTATGTTTTTAGTAATGGAAAACTTGTTTTATTCTTATTAAAATATTTATTATTTTTAGATGTGTGCACTTATAAGGTTTGAGCAAGAGCTTGATCAGATAAAATTTATATGCTTAGCAATCAATTGCGGAACACGCATCACACGGATGTTACTGAAGAATGTACTACGTAGATCAATCTACTGGTGACTACTTCCATCATTTCCTATCTGCAGCATCTACTGTTAAAATTATATAACTGTATAAAAATTCATATTTTAACATAAACGAATTCAGGAGCTGATGGACAGTAATTTGAAAAATTTAAAGCTCTAAAAATATTAATATGGGTTTATCCTTTATTTTCTTATTGGTATATTACCACCTTTGAAAATTGGTGTTACAATATCCCTTTAATTTAGATTTGGAAAAAGAAATTGTTTTAAAGGACATTATTATTATAAATTTCTGTAACATGGCTTAACTAGTAGTTTTTTTTATAAATTTTTATGATATGCTATCTCAGAGTAGTACTGTAGAACCTCTACAAAATTAAAATTAAATTAAAATGTCTGGCAAAGTTATTTAGACACATAATCAACGGCAATTGAATTGAAATGAATAAAAGATTATTTTGGCCCGCTGAACCATATTTGACTTTGTTTTAGGTAATATAATTATTTTTAACACATTATACAAGATTATAAAAAAATACTAATTGATATAAATTAGAAGAACAAACAAAAAATATATGTACATAATTTTTAAAATAAAAAACTTTAATTAAAAAATTATAATTAAAAATTTATTTATTCGAAAGTTCTACTATTTTCCAAATCAATTGAAAATCAGCGACGTTTCTTAGTAAAATAATGAAATGCAACAATATGAACAAAAACCAAGAATTTTATTGTTGCATCATAACCAAAATAGACTATCATTTTGGTATTAAAAACCTCTTAATTCCAATAAATATTTTAAAATAATTATTATTTATTTAAAATTTCATATTAAACCTATTATTATTAACACATTAACTCCAAATATTCAAAATATACTTTCGCAAAATATTAGTATGTATCACACATACCAAAATAATTTCATAAGCGCCACCATTTCATATTCATAATTGTTATAATGACCAAAGAATCAAAATCAATTAACATTAATATTATTATTATGTACATATGTATTACAAAAACATATTTACATAATTTTCTATACATTATTATAGAGTAATCTTCTCCACTTAAAACTGACGTTCAGTCCAATTCATTATTAGTTGTTTGCTTTTTAGTGATCCGATATATAATTTTCATTCTTGGAATTTAAAATATTTCATTCAATTCGTACATTTTTTTATTATGTTTTGTAAATTAAACTAAAATTGTATTGGTCGTTGTCAGGCTGTTATGGAAATAATTTTGTACAAAAAAAATAAAATAATTTTGAAAATTACTCAAATCTAAAATCACAAATTTATTTATTTATTAAGAATGTCTAAATCAAACATATTATTTTAGAAATATAATATTACTTAGAAATCTTAATTAATTTTTAAAAATTATTTTGTAAATTTTAATTCAGTCCATTAACCTAGTTCGAGGTATTACAATAATTATATTATTGAGAAATATGACTGAATATTAAATATCAAGTTTAGTTCATATTAATGGCTTATTCGGCAATAAAAATGTTAGAGCAACATTTTCTAAAATTAGTGAGATCTCTAGACTCCGCAGAGTTATAAATCAAATATATGCTAATATACCAAAAGATACCAATTATCTTAGTATTTTCAAAAACTCGAAAATTTTAAGACAAGTTCTACACTACAACTTAAAGGGCTCTAAGGAAGTGTTTAAGGTGTAGGTATTTCTATACAGGAGTGTTGAAAATAAACTGAATAGATCCTGTAATTAACAAAGAAGTTATTTTTGATATTGAGAGAAAGGAAGATATAAAAAGGGTTAAAAATTTTACCACAATACATTCAAAATATTTCAGAAAACATTTATTTTTAAATTTGAATTTATTTATTTCCTTTTTGGAAAGTCAATATTCTTACTAACTTGATTTATAAAAGTCAATTTACATGATATAGCCATATATTTTCAATAAACTACCCAACTGGTTCTGCTTACGATCAAATTATGAAGAGCTATTGTAATTGTTGAGCTATTGTAAAAAAATGCTCTATTTGGCTACTGCCTGTCATAGTTAATGACAGTAGTTATTATATATTTGTCTTTTATTAGCATATTATTTTATTTGATTATAATTTCTCTATTAATAGACGTGCCGCCTGAAATAATTTCAAATTTTTTTCTATTAATAAATAGCACGCCTGACATAATTTTATTGAACAGTGCAACAGGGCAACGTTCTAGGTCCTATTTTATACATTATCAATACTGCGGACTTACCAACAATAAATGAGATAACCACCGCCACTTTCGCTGATGATACGGTCATATTGGCATTGTATAATAACCCACTGCAACACACCATAAATAAAATTCAGCAATGGTGTGGAAGTGGAGAATCAGAATGGAGACAAATCAACCAATGTCACATTTAACCTGAAGAGAAAAACTTTTCCGACGTTAAGTTTCATTTGTATAGGAGACTTACATCGTCCATATCCAAAGCAAAAGAGAACAACTGGGGTTGAAATTAAATAAAATGCATTGGATGATTAGCCCCAATCACCAATGTAACAAATCACCAGTTCTAAAGCCGGTATGGACTTACGGAATTACAACTGTGGGAAGTAGCTAGCAATTCTAATATTGAAATGTGAAATGTGTAATCAAAAGTATTAAGATTGACACCGTGGTTCGTAAGTAACGATATTTTATCTCAAGACCTAAAGATAAAAACCATAAAGCAGGAAATAAAGTGCAAGCTGCAAATAACAAACAAGAGGTAAATTCAAAAACGTCAAATTTTGATGCTCTATCGATGCAGCATCGTTACAAAATTGTGATGCATTTCTGATGCTGGTGCACATTTGATGCTGATATGATATGACATTTTGAACAATTTTTTGAAGTTTTCGGTAAAAAGTTAAAATTCGTTTTGAATAAATTTTATTAATTTGTAATTACCTTAAATTTGTTATTAAATTAAAAATAAATATGAAAAGTGTAGTTAAAAAACTAGTTTTTAACGTTATATTAAACTGTTTTTGGGAAAATTCGACTTCGTCAAAAAGAAAAAAAAAATTTATGAATCATTACTTATTGAAATGAGATTTTTGTTCATATTTTAATCGTATATTCAACAATATCAATTTCCATTCTCGTGTCCAATGATTTTTTCTCCACTGTTAGATAACACGCTGGGTGGCGCAGTAGGTAGAGCGCCTGCCTTTCAACCGAAAGGTCCCAGGTTCGATTCCCGACGAAGGCAAAAAATGCTTTCTGAATTTTTCGACCTGGTCCAGTACCCTTTATCATTGGGATAAAATAAATGATAAATAGTTGAGAGTTTTGGTTATCACTAAAAATAAAATGGAACTATGCTATTATGAAGGCGAAGTACTCTACAATAGATATAGTTTTCCACATTTAAATTAGTAGATATACCACAAAAAATTCTACAGAAAAAAGCTATTGTATGTGATTGTGTATTCCAAATCTCTGTGTAAAAAGCAGTTAGGGTGTTCATCCCATAGACTTGGAAATATATAAAAAAAAAAAAACAAAACTTAAATAAGTAAAAAATAATAAATTATAATAAATTTACCTATCCATTATTGAAAATTAACACCACTTTTACTAACTCGAACTTTTAAAAATAACACATCAGTCAGTGAGCATCAAAATTTGACATGTAAGCATCAGCAAATTTAATGATGCGTGGTTGCGTTAAATATTGCGCATCCGATGCATTAGTGATGCAAAAAAAAAACTTTAAACCTTCAGAATCATGACGCTGAAACATTATTGAATATAAAACTTTGTTCACTGCGTTTTTGAATTTACCTAAGATTAGATTTTCATCCAAATATCCCAGAAAACAACTTCTTGGTCTCAAATGGTGCTAGTGGACTTAAGAGTCACAACATTTTGCTAACTACCCAACAGCTACTAACAGAGTATATCTAGATTGTCATGGTTAACTTACCATTAGGTTTTTTATCCGAAAGTCATTATGATGTTGCTTGCATATACAAATATCATATAAACTGCTGAATGTCTCCATTAGAGACAGATTGTACAAATTACAAGGAAAATAAAAAAAAAAAAAAAAAATAGTTGATTTTGTTGAATAAAAATAGGTAGTTATATTAAATTTAAGTGATTACAGTGTGACAAACTAAAAATATCTATTTACCTAAATTGTTAATAGAACGAGTTCAAGATAATAAAATAGTAAGTATTACTAATTTTAAGATCTTTAAGGTCTTTAAAACATCTTAAACAGGTAAATCAAATGAGTCAAATACTAAATGCCGAAGTAGAATAAATAGGGAGTTTTACTTTAACAATCAAGTGCCGAAAAATAATATACCTATTTTATAACATCTAATGACATTACAAGGCTGCATTCACATCAAGTTGCTATTGCAGTCAACAAATTATTCTACTTTATTCACGTTTACACTTGTATACCTTTCGTTTTCGTTTGAAAGCTAGAAAAAAGGCAAAAGTGCGTAGGAGAAAGAAAAAGTTGACTCTAATTGCAACTTAATGTGAATACATGGATATGATGTCACAATGACGATACCATATATATACCATTATATTTACGGATAGTCTCAATTCAATTAAGTCAATTAAAAACTATTTTAACAGTTAGTGCATGTCTTCATACATTAGAAACACCATAGCACACAACAATGGCAAGTTACGGTTGGCATGGATTCTGTCCTTAAGGAAATATAGATGCTGTCCTTAAAGGAAATATAGAGGGCAAAAGCCCTCTTACCAGAGGTTCAGTATTGTGCTATGCGCATGTTAAAAGGTTGATTGCAATACACACGGCGCACACCCACCAGACATCCTGGAATTCTTCCAATCGTTTTGCTAGACTACACAATCCCAATGTTAACATTCCAGGACCAATTAAAACTGAATCACGAGCCGTAGATGTCAAACTTACTAGAGTACGCCTAGAGTATACCCTTCCTACACATAAATACTTATTTGATAGATCCACACATCCGACATGTATTATTCACTGTTCACAGAACCCCTAACCATAAAACACATTCTAACAGAATGCCCTTCAAATTACACAATTATATCTCAATTCACATTCACCCCACTACAAGCTCTGCGATTCCATACCAATACACACTTATAAAAAAACTTCTGCTACTTCACAACATCTAGGATGAAATATAATTTATTAATGCCATTTTCATTATTATACTACTACTATCATATCCTATCAACATTACTATTAATAGTCCATCAATCTTTTTACCTTTTCTTATAATTTTGTTTATCTGCTATTTGCTAAAAGCACTTTTTATTCTAGCGATTTTGTTTTAATTAAACTTTTATTATGTGCCTTTTACAGCTACTATTAATATTTAAATTAATTTTAAATTTTTATGTTAATTCTAATTGCTTAAAAATTTGTTTTTGTACATTCATAATTATTATTGTATGCTTACATACTACTTTCTCATATGTATATAATATATTGTAAAAATAAGGCTGAGAAAATCAATATTATGTCTTGTTATTCTAAATAGAACCTAACCTATACCTAGCTAACCTAACTTAACCTATTAATTAACCCTATCTAAGCTAACTTAAACTAATTCTTAAACCTAGAATGTACATGTTTAATACCTATTACTAATTGAATGTGCTTTCTAAACACCAATATGCTCTTTTAATGTTTTTGTCTCTGTCTGGTATGGACATATCAAATTGAAGATTATCTTCGTTACTGTTGCCCAGTTCATATTCTATCGATTTACATGCGGCCCGTCTACTATAGTGATATAGTATACATGAATACATGATTTGCGTTTTGGATTTATTCTGGCGAATAGCATAAGGTATATTGACATTTCTTTTATTTAAGACTACACTTAAATATCCTTTACTTTTTATAAATTTACAGTTTCCTTACCTACTATTTTCTAAAACTATTATTTTATTATTCCAGTGAATGGTAGGTGTATATACACTTTCTTTTTACATTACTTTACATTTTTCGTTATTTAAGACTCTATACCTATATACTTTATTTTTTATAAATTTACAATTATTATCTTTGTTTGTATTTTGCTAAATTGATAATTTGTTAATCTGCTAAAATTTTGAATTTTAGTTTTTAATTTCTAAATTGTTGTTTTACTAAAAAAAAAATTTTTTTTTTTAATTTGAATTTCTATTTTGTTAATTTGTTGATTTGTAAATTTTTTGTTTTATAACATTTACTGTATTTCTTAGATATTAGCTATGATATTAGCTATATATTTTATTTTGTAAATTTCTGTGGTCACAAACATTAACAGCCAAAGTCGAGTTAGGACAAGATTTTATATTTTAAAAGCCCACATCCCAGGTCTTGGTCTGGGTCTGTAGTTGGCCTAGTAGATTTATCTGCAGGTCGGTTGTTTAATGTATAAATAAATAAATAGAAATCGTAGATGTGGTAATTATGAAATATCAGCAATAGACAGGAAACTATCAATAGAGAGTTTTAACAATGTAATAGCAGGTATCCAGTCTTAGATTATGCAGCTGAAGAAAAACAGTTAAATTACAGTAATAAATTCAAATCGTATAAAAATTGATAAAAACGTATTTCACCGAATTAGAGATCGCAATATAAGTATGCTTACTTCACAGTTCAAATATAAATGAAGTCATCAACCCAGCTGTTTAGTTTCCCATTTTAATTCTTTCGTTGAAATTATTTTTGATGAGCACTGATTGCTTTTTAAACAACTTTGATGAATAATAAGCAACTGCAATGACGGAAGGATATTCAAATTGATTTCTTTTGTTTTTTTATTGTCACGATAACAACAACAACAACAACAACAAAAACAAAACAACTTTTAAAAGTAGTTACTCAAATTAAATAAATTTTAACATGTTGAAAACAACCCGAAAACGATTAAAACTAAATGAAAATATTATATAGGGAATAGAGGGTAAGAAAAACGAGTTGTATTCAGATTAATTTATTTTCATTTTGGTTTTGAACCCCTCCATGTTTTTTATCATTCGAATTGATTTTTTCTTTTCATTTTGTTTTTTTTTTGCCCCCCAATTTTTTACTATAGTATTTTTTTTTAACTCAATTTCTAGGACCAATTTTTTCTCTATACGTCATATTATAATATCATCAGAATATGAAGATCTACATTCTACATTTTACTAACTGAATTGTGATGAATTGTGTTATATTTGAGTGATAACAGAAAATTTCATATCAACAAATTTTGTTAATTAACAAAAGCAGTTTAAAATGCAAAAACAAAAATAAGAAGAAAAAAAATTCATATACTTACACAATTTAAGTCGAAAATTTGTATTTATTATTATTTCAGCAGAGTGCTTTGATGCTCTTAAAAGTCCAATGAACATTGGACATGGAAAAAAAAAGAAAAAAACAACCCAGAGTATTCATTTTATGTTTTTTTTATTTTTTATTTGAAAACCTGACGTGGATGTCATCACGACGTGACAAAATTCTTTTGTGAAATTTTGTATTTATCTGTGTTACAATTACAGCTTAAATTCGGATCGGGATAAAAAAGAGATTTGTTATCAATACTGGTTGAATTTACTCGGCATCCTTGTTATTTTGTTTTTATTTTTATTTTATGTAATTAAATAATCTTTTTTGTTTTTGTATTTTTTCTTTTTTTACGTTTTGTGCGTTTTTTTTTTTTGTGTTATTCTTTTTATTGTAATTGTCAAATTACAAGCGATGAAATAACATTTGAATTGTTTATATTTGATGAAAAATGATTTTGTTTTTTTTTCTTGTTTTTTTGTAGTGTGATATTTGGGATAATTTTCCAGTTGGATAGAGAAAAAACGAATTCTTTTTTTTTGAATTGAGTTGCAACATAATCCGGTTGGAATTTTTTTTGTGCAAAAATAAAAATAAAACAACAAAATTAAAAAAAAAACATTAATAAGGATTACCACTCTAGAAATTTATTAAAAAATAGTGTACTATAAATAGCAAAAATAAAATGGGGTACATGAAACAAGTATGGAGCAATTTAGATTCAAATTAAAAATAAAAATTCTGCTCCTGGTCGATTAAAATAATTTTGAATTCAGATATTTTGAATCAATTCTGTCGTGCTTCAAAGTTGAAATTTCTTTTACTTATTTTGCTTCAATCAGGCATTTAGTGTTTGTTAGTCAACATATTTTATCATCAATTTTGTGATGATAATGCCTAGAATTCGTACAATCTTTTCGGATGTTTTCCTGGTAGATATTTAATATTAATTTAGCCATTCATTACAACCTTTGTCAATCGACCTACCAGTGTCAGTTGAGTCAGCCAGTCATACTAAGACTTCGAGTCAGCCATGTCATACTAATATACAAATTGCCTTTATAATATACTAGCTGTACCCGTTCCGCGTTGCTGGCCCAAAGTCCCTATAATAGAAATACCTTTATTCATTCACTTTATTTTAAGAAAAATTTAAACTAATATTTGACAAAACAAAAATTTAATATTTAAATACATAGAAATAATTATTTATAATATTTGAATAATAAATATAATCGACTTCCGTTTCACCAAATGTAGGTATATATAATAATTTCTTCAAAAAATAGAATCTGAATTTGCATTAAAAAGTACCCCTTCTCATTTGAAAATCTCGATTTCGGCCAGTTTCGGCGTTTTTTGGTCTTAAAAAACCGATTTGCGGTCCTTTCCGGAAGTTCAAAATACCACCAATCGATAGAGCACCTTCGATTTAATTAACAAACTTTTTTTAAATTTTAAAATAACGGCTCCTTCCCTTCTTAAAAAGCTGATACGCATGCTCTGGACCACCCGGTATATAACGGATAATAATATCTTGTATCGACATTTACCTCAGAGTTCGCTTTTTTTTTTATTTAGATGTGATCACGCTTATCTCAATAGTGTACGTTACATACAAAGCGTTTATATATTCGTGTTTTGTTTTCTGAAATGGCTGTTCCTATGTTTTCAAATTGCGAGGGCTGGTAATATTTATGCTCAGATATGTGAAATTAAGCACTTATTCAATGTTAATGGATAGTTTACACTTAATAGGCTCTTTCGAAATAGCCATGGGTTTTGTTTTTGTTGCGGGTACCTGTATATTATACAATTTCGTAATTTTGCTAAATTTGAATAATAATTTCTTCAGATCATCTTCAAAACTACTAACATGACATTCACTCTAAGCCAATTAATCAGTTTTTGTAGGTGGTTAAATATATCGTGGGCTGAGTGATATTTTGCTCCATAGGCCATTTTCACGTTTTTGGATTTAGAGATAATTTGATTCCTGGGTTTCGGAGGCTGCTCTATCGAATAGAATTCCAAAAACGTGAAAGTGGCGTATGGATCAAAATAACGCTCAACCGACGATATGTAAAACTTTTGAAAAACTCATCGATTGGAATAAATTTTCTGAGTAGAACTATCTGGTAGAGTATTTTTAAGCTCAATAGAACTGTAAATGAAACCGTGAATTACAACAAATTATATTATTCGATATCTAATTTTATGATTCGCAATTATTAACAAGTCACTAGATTAGTTTTAGACTTAAAATATAAAAGACTTGA
Source organism: Argyra leucocephala (assembly GCA_963942445.1). NCBI lineage: Eukaryota > Metazoa > Arthropoda > Insecta > Diptera > Dolichopodidae > Argyra > Argyra leucocephala. The sequence continues at coordinate 74,535,027 of OZ012680.1, forward strand.
TTAAATTGATTTAGAATTTAGGAAGATTAAAATTTAGAAATTATAAATAATAATTATTAATTATTTTAGGATAATGGACCAGATAAAAAATCCAGTAAAGATTTTGCCTATTTAGAAGAAAATATGAATTATTTGGTGTAAAACATCGGTCATATTATGTGGTGTAATGGTCACTCTTTGAACAAAAATAAGTCCTAGTTATTCATGTATAAAATAATGCTTTAAAATCGAAAAAAGTAAAATTGACGTGTGACCTGGTGCTCCACATATGAATTTTATTGGTTTTGTTTGAATCAGTGAAATTTATAGATACTTGAAAAGTAAAATTTAAATATTTAAATTTTTGATATTTTTTATTTTAAAATTAATCTCAAAAATATTTATTTTATTTTCCTTTTCAGTATAAAGGTCCTTGACAAGCCACTACTGATATAATATTATTGTGTTTCAGCAATATTTATTTTTAATGCAGTTCCTCATTCTCAAATTTACTTTTTTCGAAGTCTTAGCTACATCCAATAAGGGTGGTAACCATGACTTTTACGTATCCTTCATTAACATTCTTTAATAAGCGTGTTGATATTCTTATAAGGTAATCGAATTATGTGAGCTTTCGCTTTTAATGTTCTAATGGAACCGTAAGGTTTGATTATATCTGCCTCGAAAGTTTTTTAATTGCTACTTGTATGCGATATATGTGGTTTGTAAAGCCTGTGTACACTGTCAGATTAATGATTAGGGCAAAAAAAAATTATATTCAATATAAATCAATCTTGTTGGTTTATTTCAAAAAATTCGCTCAAATTAATTCAAATTTTGAAGAGAATTTCATGATCAAAAATGTTTACTCGAACAGTTTTAAAGTACTGGTTCTGAACAAATTTGAATAATTTGTTGTTGAACATTTAGAAATTAAGTTTTTTAGGAAAAAAAATATATTATAAGTTCAAATTCTTCTACCAACAAGTTTGCTAATATGGAAATACTATTCCAAACTCAAACAATTCAAACTTGTAAAAATTGGATATGCTGTTGATTTTTAATAGCCGCCACTTTTATCTTTATTTAGTTTGAAGTTTCTTAATAGAAGCAAAAAAGGCAAGCTGCATATAAGATCTAAAAGGTGATTCCAAAGATTTTGAAAATAAAACTCTTCCACCGTACAAAATCTAATATTCTCCGGGGATTCTGAAGCAAATGTTATACCCGAGTAGATCCAAATGACTATATCTCAAGGATAACTAGTGTTGCCAGCTTTTCGAAATAATATAGTACTCATTGTTATTGTTTTAATTTTCTATGTGTAGTATAATATTTTTTTGAGTGAAGTTAGTTACGCACACAATAATGACAAAAATAAAAGGTATAAGCAGGCATAAGTAGTATAATGTATAATATTATACAATTCAAATATGCTGATACACATGTATATTATTAATAGATGAACATATTCGTTCAATATATTTTCTCTCTTTTTAATGGAAATTATTTTGATTGCTAGTGTTAGTACTTTTTGAAAATTTCATATATTCATATATCACAAACTACTGCTACATTTTCAATATTTCAGAAACGTGAATAATTATTGTTTTTTTTCAAATAATTTAACAACAATACTTTTCTGTGTAATAATAGAATACGGTAATAAAGTAAAAGAAAGTTTAAATTGAAAAAACATTGTTATTTTTATTAAGATTGATTTTGATTCCTTTTATTTTATTCATACACAAAGATTTTACTAATTTTCTATTTAAAAAAGCTATATTGGCCTAACACTAATCTTTTTTCTTTTATATAACAGAAAAAGAAGTACCATACCAACAAATTTGTATAAAATGTTTGTATTTTTGTATTGTATACTCGTACTCACTTCCATTTAGTTATAATTCGTTAGTTGGGTTCCATTTAGTATAAATTATACCGTATTAGCGTTATTGTGGCCTCTGGGAGAGCAAATTTAAAAATGGGATCTTATTTTCATATAAATTTTGTCTTTTGTATACTGTATAGGGATCTTATTTTGCTATATGAATAAACTGTTATTATGGTACTGTATTATTTTTAAAAAAATATTCAAAATTTTCTATCTAAATTGGTAAAATTTACAAAAAATACAGAAACATTTTCATCAATAATTTTCAATTTAAAAAAAGCAATGTTTTATTATCCGACGTAGAAGTAGAGTTTCTTATCTTACTCTACTTCTATCAAGTTCTATTGATTGAACGGTGAACCTGAACAGTGAAATGAACAGCGAACACTTAACACTGAAAATAAAATAATATTTTTGGAATGGAGCATACAGAACATACAGAATACAGATACAGCAAATAATAAAAAAAAACAAAAAAAAAAACAAAAATAATTTTTTTTGAGTGAAGTGAGTTACGCACACAATAATGACAAAAATAAAAGGTATAAGCAATAAAGTAGTATAATTTATAATATTATACAATACAAATATGCTGATACACATGTATATTATTGTGTACAATTTTAAGTAATAAGAATAACCTTTGAGTGAATTATGTTTTTTTTTTGTGTTAAATGCTGTTTGCCTTTTGGTTATTATACCATATTAAACTATTGATTAAATTTCTATTAGTCCTTATTATTATAAATCAAAAAAATTGTTTGTTTTATTTATATTATTATTATTATTTTTTATTTTTCCTTATTAATTGCGAAGAACACTAACATTAAATTAAAAAAATATAGTTCATGCAATCAATTTTTCCTGTAAAGATTCAGCATGGTAGACAGGGGTTAAAAAAAAGCACCAAAGCAATTTGTATATATATGCATTTGTATGCATATGCAATTTGTGTATGTGTTTGAGCGTTCCGTCGAACTTACAAACATCCAGATAAATGCAGAATAATATATATATAATTATTAGAGTCATAGGTAAATTAATACGTACCAAATTAGTACGTATTTTATAATAAGAGTTTATAGAGAAACTAGTACGTAAATATGATAATAGAATTAAATAAAAGGAATAAATATTAAAGAAAGAATTACTAATAAAGAATGAAGTTAGTAGCTTCCGGATAACACGATAAGACACAACAGGATTTTATTTATTTGGCACAATTCCATAAAACGAAATTCCTACATGGCGACGAGGATAAAAAATAAAAAAAAATTCATAACACATAAAAATAGTTTTAATTAAAGGTAAACAAATATTCATGCCTGGGAATGTCAAAATGCAAAGCAGCCATTCTTAAAAAAAAACTACGTGGAAGGCCTCCTAAATACGTTACCGTATACAGAAATACGACCATGAAGTTTCTTAGAAGAATAGATAAACTCAGTTTATCTGGGAACCTATGGGAAAACTGGAAAAATTTTAAGTCTAACTTTGAAATATTTCACGTGGCAGCTGAATTGAAAAATAAATCCGAAGAAGTGCAGGCACAATTTTCCTAAATGTTATAGGAGAAGAAGGCATGGAACTTTTCCACACCTTCCAATTGACAGCAGCAAAGAGGGCAAAATACTCATCAGCCGATAAATTCTTTGCCTCAAAACAAAACGAAATATATGCCAGTTTTATACCTGAGTAGAAACCAACAACACTTAGAAACATTTGACAACTGGTTGATGCATTTGAAAAAGTTGGTAAAATCATGTGGTTATGGAGACCAAGCAATCAGGATGCTAAGGGACAGAATTATTCTTGGATTTTTTGATCCAAAATTACAAAAAAGAATATTGGAGTGTGACAACGCTGATGCTGAAAAGATCATAGGCATAGCACGTACCTGGGAAAGCAAGTAATACAAGCGTCTAATCTACAAAAGGCCTATGGAGATGCCCATATGGATTTAGCCAATACGAAAAAATACAACAATTTTTCTAATATCAAAAATTTTAATAATAACAATAATAATAACTTTAAAAAATTTAATTTTAGTCAAAACAACAACAATGCTAGGCAAACCAATTTCAATCAACAAAACAGCAAATGCCATTATTGTGGTAAATATCATCCTAAAGGCAGATGTACTGCTTTTGGTCAGACATGCAATATATGTAAAAAAAAATCACTTTGCAGAAGTTTGCAGGTCCAAAACCTTGTATGATGTAACAACCGTAAGTGAAGAACAATTATTTGTAGAAACTATAAATATAATGAATTTAAATAATATAAATAAACTAAATAATAACGGGTGGTTCGAAAAAGTGATATTTTGCAATAATAAAATACTATTTTTCAAAATTGATCATGGCGCGGACGTGACCATAATACCATATGAGCTATTTCGGTCTCTAAACTACAAAATAAGTAATAAAAGCTATATTAATATCGAAGGGTACGGTGGTCATAAAATAAAAAATTTCGGAGTGCCAAAATTAGAATACACAATGAAAAACAAAATATCATTAATAGTGGTAACCCCAGAAGGTACTGCTCCAATATTAAGCTTAAACACATGTATAAAAAATGGGTTATTCTGTCGAGTCGATTATCTGACTTCTCCTAACCAAAATGTTACAATGCTAAGCAATTTTGTTATTCAAAATAATGAAGTATTTACTGGGCCAAGATGTGTCGAGAATGAAGTAAAAATTTATAAAAAAAAAATCAGTACCGGTGGTAAGGGCTGCACGAAGAATTCCATTGTCTCTTACCGAGTCGGTAAAAACATGTTTATGTACACTTACACTATGTGACCGGAATATAATAAAACTAGTGAATGAACCATCAGAGTCGGTCTCCAACTTAGTCATAGATATATAAACCGTTATACTTGTCTATCTATTAAATATATTAATTTTTTTTAAGTAAAAGTGCTGCCGTTGTGGATATATTGTAGTTCGTAAATTGAAAGTTTTAGAAAAAAAAAAACAATCTTTCCCCTAAAACAACCTAAAACAAAAAATATGTTTCGATATGTCTTTTTGTTCTTAAAAGTCTAAAAATGTACCATTAAGGATATATTATATTTTTGAAAAGGGTTCAACACTAATTATACTTGAGATACAGCGATTTGATCATACATTGTTCTAACATTTACTTCAGAAGACTTTTAATTCGTAAAAGGCACATTCGGAATTTTATATAGAAAAATGGAACAAGAAACAATTTTTTTTTTAAAATACTTATCGTCGGCTGAGTATTGTTTTGTCGTAAACGCCGTTTTTAACTTTTATGAATTGATAATGTATCTATAGGTTTTGATGTGTTCTCTTTCCGAATCTCTTAACAGATTTTTGATATATCTTACTGTTACTCAGATTTTCAGTCTAATTTTTGTTTTATATCCCTAAAAATTGCTAGCTGTTATTATTAGAATATCGTACACGCCAAATTTTCCAACTTACTACTTTATATTAATATTATTAAAATAAATTTTAATCTAAATATTTGTGTGTTGTTTGAACGTGTTTTGATACCATACGTACCATAAATAAATTTTCACGTTGTTTGATCAATTTTGCTTTGCTATAGGGTATACAGAAATGTGTGCGCAGTTTATACTTATACATATACGACAGTTTACTTGAAATTGTTTTCAGTATTGGTTTGTTGGATATAAGTTTCTACGGTAAACCAAACAGTATACTAGAAGATTCCACTGAAAGCTATCAATCGTTATAAAAATTTTGAACAGTGAAAACGTGTTTACTGCAAAGAAAAACTTACTCTTCTATCGTAAGTTTTGTAATTTTATAAAATATAATTATTTAAAAAATTTAAAGCTATCTATATTTTTTAAAATAATGAATGAAATATTAGAATCCGAAGACGACGAATTTAAAAACTACTCTCTAAATTTGGAGGATGATTTTGGTATTTTGCTGTAGATATTAAAAAAAAATTACAAAAATTTTTGTTTACATATTCTGACGGCAGTAGAGCAGATCCGGACTTTATTTTGGAAATAGAAAATTTGTTGTGCTATGATCAAACAGGCTTGTTTAAACTACAATACAATCTCTAAATTATGAAAGCAGGTCACTAAAAAGAAATGCGCCAAAGAAAAATTAAACATAAAAATTTAACATAATAAGTTCTAATAGGCTAAAGACTATTTTAAACTAAAAAGTTGCCGACTTAAGAAGCTTATTATAATCCATTTGACAGATAGATAAAGAATATTACAGTGCAATTTACAAAAAATATAATTCCCTGTTGAAATATTAATGTAAGTTACAACTAAATTTTGTGTTCCTGCCAATATTGATGACTTTTTTTATTTTGTTTGTATTTAGTATCTAAGACTGGTAATTATTTCATTTGTTTTTTTTAAATACATATAAATTATTATTATGTATAATAAAGTTTTTACATATTATTTAATATTGAATTATATATCCACTTTTTTTGTCGTACATCCAAGTTAATGAAGAAAGTGTTCGCACATTAGGATATACAACAAACCCATTTTGAATATGATTAAATATTGCTTATGAACCAGTTAAGCTCACTTCCTAATTTTTAAAATTTCAACAAAAAATATTATCAAAGTTAATTATAAAAAATTTATTCAAATGCTATCGAACAGTTTTTTCATTAGTGTTTTTCTCCGTTTCAAACAATTGACGTATGCGACAAAGCAATAATCAAGCGACGTTATACCTTCTAAACTAAACTATAAAAGATAAATATAGAATGTATATGTACATTTATGAGTTATACAATATATAAATAATGTGGTAGTTTTTTGGTAAAATCTTGGTTTTTTTTCGAAAATTTTCAAGTTTTGAACTACAACATCTCTATAAAGGTAGTATCTATGATCATCAACTGAACTAAATAAAGTCTATTGGATCATTTACCTAAAGTAAATGGTATGTTACCGGGTCATATACCGGCCTACCGGGCAAAGCATTTACTTCTGAAGAGCCCTTATATCTTTATACTATTTCAATTAATTAAAATAGACTCTTTAAGTAACCCAAAAATTAAACATAAAATTTAACTAAAGGAAATTCAGATTTTTTTTAGGACAAAACATCTTTAATTGTTACAAAAAAGATTTGACTAATTGAGCCCAGATTGCAATTAACACATTTTTGTTTTGCTGGCATTTCAATAAGACGTAAGTCTAAAACTAATAAAAATCGATTAATAAATCAATCTTTATGTTTTAATTTAATTTATTTTAATTTCAAATACAGAGATAAAAATTTCTCCGAAATCAAAAAACCATTTTGTATAACAGAGAAAACAGCATATACCGCTTGAAACAACAGACGTCCGGCAGTCAATGGTAGTAACCATATTCGGGTGCGTGTTTCCGCAATTGATTGCTAAGCACTATTATATGTCTGACAGCACATATGTTTTCGTCCTGTAATTTTTAATATTATATGAAGAGTTTTATTCTAAGACAAGCCTAACAATTAATTTACTTTTTGTGTTGATCACAATATGCTCCCTTCTGTATTCAACTTTTCTATAGAGGCTGTTCAATTATAAAATGTATCTTCCAAACAATCCTATCAAGACTATTACAAGAAACAAAAACAATTAAAGTATTCTAAGTAAACAATTTTGAAATTATTAAGTCTAAAATTTTCAAAAATAAACTTAATAAAAATACAAAAGTAAAGACATTTACAAAAAATTATTAAAAATAATCGGTATTTCTTCCCTTTCTATAAATATTCTCATTAATTCAGTGGTAACAAAACAAAAATATTATAACAAAATCTTCACACGTATAAACATACATATATATATATATATATATATATATATATCCATAGATAACCATGACGATTCCCTAATTTCTGATAATCATCTTTTTGTTCAAAAAGAATTTCATTTCCCAAAAAAAACAAAAAAAAAACAAAAACGCCAAAATTTTAATCAAAAAATCCGCTTTTCTTAATTTTATCAAAAATAAAAAATAAAAAAACAGAAAAATACATTTTGCTTTAAGGCTGTTCATTTCAAAAATTTTATCATCATTGTAGTAACCCCAACCATTTAGAAGAGATAATCAAACAATGACGACAAAATTAAGATAATATCTTTTGGTCGTCTCTTTTATTACAATCATTAGAGATACTTTTTCACGTTTTAAAGACATAAGAAAATATCTTTAAGGAAAATTTATTTAAGAGTCAAAATATCATTTTAGAAAATTTTCATTCTGTCAATACAAAATAGTTTTAAGACAAAAAACAAAATACATTCACTAAAGTATTTATGTATATATATTTTCGTGTTCATATTGTGTTGCAATTTAAAAAAATATTTAGGGTAGCCGTTTGAACACTTTTACTTTAAAATTAATTGAATTCAAATTCGTTTATTAAATTTTAAGTCCTGGCATTCATTTCATGTCCCAATTTTACTTATTTTATAGCAACAGTTCAAGAATGTTCTCTTAGTTAAAAATTCTTCTTAAACATGATCACTCCTTTACATAAATTAGTACTTGACTTGACATACATAACTACTTTACACTTGATGACTAATATAGTAGTTTGATATAGTAGTCTGAACAATTACTTAATATAAACGCAGCAAATAAGAGTTGTAAAGACAAACTACGAGTCTGACCATAGTCTGAATAGGTAATGTTCTATTTCGTATTTTGGTATCGTAAAAGTAAAATTATGGAGCCACAGTATGATTGACCAAATTGGTTGGAATTCCAATTGAATTTCCAAATATTTTTTCCGAAATTGTACCAATGGTACAGAATAGTATTCGGAAAAGCTGAATGAAAATTAATTGTAATTCCAATGTTTTTTCCTATGAAAGTGGAAAAAAGTGGTCACTTTTTTAAAAAGTACCAATGTCGGAATTTTTATCTGAACATGTACCTTAAATGTACCTAATAAAAATTAATGACGTCATAGTTTTTTTACTATTTTTCCGTAATAAATTCCTATCATTATTCCTATAGGAGCTCTAACCTTCTTTTCAACAATGTTTCCACACTTTGTACGAAGTATTATTCCTATAATTTTCATATGGTTTTTCCTATAAATTTTCCTACATTTTTCCAATATTATTTTACTCTCTTTTCCTTGTATTGTTCCTATATTTTTTCATATTATGGTTTTTCCTATAATTTCTCCTACGTTTTTTCCAATATTATTTCATCCCCTTTTCCTTATTTTATTCCTATACTTTTTCATATGGTTTTTCCTATAATTTTTTCCTATAGTTTTTCCTATTCCTATAACGTTTTTTCCAATACTATTTCGCCCTTTTTTTCTTGTATTATTCCTATACTTTTTCCTATAATTGTTCAAACTATTCTTTATTCAATTCTGTTTCACCCTGCTGTACCTTGTGTTATTCCTATAGTTTTGCTTAAGTTTTTTCCAATACTATTTCACCCTGCTGTATCTTAAAATAAAATAATTGAGAAACAAGTCAATTGTAGTACTTAAACAATAGTGTTGTTTTATTCAAATAATTAAAACAAAGAAAATATTATATGTTATAATATATACTCGTATTAAGTATTTGATGGCATTCTCCACTTTTTTATTAGGTTTCAGTAATTTTAGAATCTGAAAGAAAAATATTTTGAATATTAGTAAGTAAAAATATTAATAATTTATTGATATGTTATCACATATCATTTAAATTAAGTAAAAAATGTACTTACTGTGAAGGCAATTCAAAAAAATAAAAATGTACTTACTGTGAAAGCAATTCCAAATGTTTTTCTGGTTGCAATCCATTATTTGGTTGATCACTGTTTCTTTTTTCATACTAAAATCCTATTAAAAGATAGTTTAAAATTATTATAACGATATCTATTATTTTATAAAAATATAGTTTTATATATTGTGTATATAATAATACTGCAAACTTTATTTATAATATTTTTAAATTATTTTATACCTAAAAATTTTTGCAACTATGATATTATCAAAATGTTTTTTTTATATTTTTTTGTTTGTTAAATAATACTGCAACTTTACTCTCGCTCAAAAATCAAACGCCTTAAATTTAATTGTTTCAGTATTTTTCTAGTACTATTTCAGGGTTTTTTCAAGTAAAAGGAAAAATTATTGGAAATAGTATTGGACATTTTGTATGATAATGTTTTTCTAAATGTGTAAATCGTTGTACCAATATTTTTTCCATTCTGTTTTCCGGTTGTGAAATTCCTAATTTGAATCTGGAAATTTATGTGATACATTTGGTACTGGTACGAATTCGGAATAATTTGATCTAAAAACCCTTAATTTGATTTAGGAAATATACGTGGTACAACTTGGTACTAGTACAAAAATTCCAAGTTTGGTCAACTGAGTATTGTCACTGAAACCTCCTTTTAAACTTATTAACTTACTGTTCCTACTACAATACGCTGTAAGAATTAAAAACTGAAGAAAAAATCATTCTGAAGGACCAAGATTTCACTATGTTGTTATCATGGTTCTTCAGAATATGATCGATCCAACCATAAATGGTTTTCACATCTATTAGCTTTTGATTCGTTTTTTACCACAATGGTCTATTTAAAATGTCTTGTGGCCACCGAATTTTGAAGACGATCACTACTGATAAACGATTGAGGTTTGTCGGTGATGTTGACTGAAACTGCACATCTTACACTAACGTGCAAGAAGATTGATTTTAAATTTGTATTGAAAAGTCTTATTCTACAAGATATTATGGTGGTAACCCCAAAAATTTAATATTATATTATTAATTGTTCATGAAAGAAGTAATAATTATTAACCCTTCAATATAATTTTTCATTATGTCAATAACAAAAGATAACTGTATAATAATATTAATATGTAACTGTATAAAAACGCAAGATATTTATTAAGGATATTTTTCATAATGATACTAAGAGAAGCCGCTGGCCACACATGCAATATTGTCATTTAAAATTAAATGCATTCCATTATATTTATTTATTTTTAGTTTAATTTTTTTTTATTTAATATTAGAAGATTAAATGGGGACAAGGATGTGAGATAATAAGTGATTAAAAAATCGTTCAAGATGATTAATTACTATGAATAAATTCTTTGAATCTATGAAAAAGAAAATGTGATGTAATTGCCGCTTACCAATTTAATAATAATAAAAATAAAAAAAATTTGAATTATTATGTTTAATAGTTTCTTTGAAAATAACTTTGAATAAAATTAACTTAAGCTATAATTAAAAACCGTTTTAAATATACAAATGTGTGATACATGCATAGTTATATAAAATAAGGGTATCAAGAATGTTGACATTTAATTTTAATATTATTATTTTTTTTGTTGTGTGTGACAAAGGGTATTCAGAAGTTAAAATTATTCAAGTGAAACGATTAAATATAAAATATTCATAAATTTGATCATAAAATCTAATCAGTTTTGACACAATATAGACAAGCCAACATTAATGGCAACTTAAAATATAAATTCAATGGTAAAGAGACCCAAACAAACAATTATTTTGAATGTTACTCTTGTATTCTTTTAAATATTTTAATAATGTTATTCTATTTATGTGCGAGCACCCCCCATTGTTAAATAGGCAAATATTTGGTCATATATACAGTACAACAGAAGATTCTTATCATAACAACAGATGACTCTACTATTTTTTGTTAAAATTATTCATTTTTTTCACCTTAAATTCTTATCAAAAATAATTCCCAATTTATGTCCACACTTTAGTAAACAACGAAAATAAAAATAATAATAATGAAAATAATAAAAACGATAAAAAGATATTTTTTTTATCCTATACAAGATACATAATATAAACTAACTGTATTTAATTCACTAAAAAATACATACATATCGTGCTGAACATTTTTTTTTTTATTGTACTCACTCGTATTATAAAAACAAATTTCTAAAATTAAACTTATCTGTATTCCAAGGATAAGTGAGAATATTAGTAAAATAAAAAAAAATGAATCTCAAACATATATGTATTTTCATGTAAATCATAAATGTACAGTTAAAATTTTAATGGACGCTTCATTCGTGCATTTCAAATAAAATAAACAACAACAAAAGCAAAAAATTATACCTAACTAAAAATAGTCTAACTCTGAAGTTCAGTACATTGACTGAATCAGGACATGTTTTTGTTTTTCTGTTAAATTCTCACACAGTTAAATTTGTTTATTAATTTTTTTTTTGTTTTATTTTTATTTTTGTTTTGTTTTTTTTTTGAACATTTGTGATAAGAGAAAATTTCAAATGACAATTGAAAAAGTGGCCCATTACATTATGACGTTTTGATAAAAAAATAAAATAAAAATGATAATAAAATGTAAATAGAAATGAAATAAAATAAAGTGTAGGTCAACAAAGCTATGGGATAACTTGCTTCTAATAATTTAAATCTTAACTGGTTCTTATTTCGAAAGAAGGGCCTGGGATTTTGAATTGAAGTGATACGAAAAGTAAAATAAAAATTTAATTGGCTTCATAAAAATTGTAAAAAAGTAAATGTTTTGTTTGGGATGAAACTGCACACCACTATTTGTTCAGAATTTTTAAGCAGTAAGCCCTGCTTTGATGCATATGGAATTGCAGCATGTTTCAAAAAATTTAATTTTAGCTTAATTTGTTATATTTCAATTTACATTTGATTAACAATAAACTCATCAATAAAATAAAATAATAGCTACGTAAAAATAAAATTTTTTAATATATACATACTTTTATCGAAACAAAATTAGCCCCCTAAAATAAAAATGATAGTAGAAATAAAAATGGATTGTGTAGAAAATGAAAAATGGAATGATGTAGAAAATAAAATGTATGTTAGGCAATCCTGAGATTCTACAAATTATAAAATAAATTAAATTTGCTGGAATATTTTTGATGGAAATTTGAAATATTTGAGGCTTAAAAAATCATGAACGTTAAAAGAACCCTACTAGGATTTTGAGATTTTGTATATTGGTCTCATTCAGCAAAATTAACCCATTTTCGGCCAAAAAAAAACATATCCTGATTACTAATATTAATCCATTGGTTTTAGGATAATTGACGTCCAAAAAATTTAAATCCATTGTCAGATTGGGACTAGCACGTTCCAGATCCTGGGAAAGAGCTATTCGAAAAATCGAACACTGACCGCTATTTGACATTTTTTTTGTTCATGAAAATCAAATATTTAGTTTACATTTTTAGCAATTTGACTCAATTTAAGCGAAATTAAAGCTAAACAATGAATGAAAAAATAAAATAGAGTTAAACAAAAACTTTATTGAGATAATTAATAAAAAAATTATTAATATAAAAGGTTATAAGTTCTGAAATCTTAATGCAAAACTTATTTTTCATGACATTTTTCAAAGCAAATGAACGTTGCACTTCTTGCCCATGAATTTTGTTGGCTTGCTGCATTTTTTCAATTGACATCGACGATATTTTCCTTCTGCTTGGGAAACAACAACTTCTTCTTGAATACAAATAATAATTTTTCAACAACAAAAACACGAAAACTTTTTTGTGGCATAGGTTTTTCATTTTTATATTTCGCTACAAACAGTGTAGCTTCCAGGCATTTGCTATTGAAAAGCCCAAAACAGCAATCCACAATGGCCAATACTATTTTTTCTCTGATATTGATACGATAATTTGCAGCTCCACTATCATGCAAATCGACACCTTCCATGCCATACTTGTGGTTATGTAGAAGTAATGGTTGCTGATAATTGACATAATCCTTCTTTTCTTTTTTCAAACATTTAACTGTATTCATTGGTTCGATTTGGTCAAAGGTAGAACAAACTGTAACCTCTGTATTATCGACAGAATAATAATTTGTTTGTTGCATCAAATATGTAATCATGCTCACCACGCTGTAATTTTTTATGTTTCAAATGGTGCGTTTGCAATTCGATTTTTTCGTACTGTTCCAGTGGCAAGTAAACGTTTTTCACCAAGCAAGCACATCAAATAGTATGATGTCAAAGGTTATCAAAATAAACTTTGTGCCGATTTGGATGTTGAATATTTTTAAGTAATCAAATGACAAGATCGGCATCTACACCAATTTGCTTATTATAGTTGTCGCTTGAGCCAGCATATGGTATGGATGAGAACAAGTATCCATCAGAAGAAAATAGGAATATTTTATAACCGAAACGTATTGGTTTATTTCTAATATACATTTTACAAGAGTGACGACCGAAATATGGCACCATCTGTTCGTTTAATGAAAGATTCTCAGACCAAACATCAAATTGATCTATTTCCAGCAAAATTTCAAATATTTTCAATTCAATTTTTTTTTATTTAAGTTTATTTATGATAAATAATTACAGTTTTTAATTACAAATGATATTTTGTAGTTAGTATTTTTTCTTATCTGGATTTTATATAACTATAATAAATTATTATGTTGGTAATCTTATAGACTTTATTTTAAATATTTATTATACAAAATTATAATATTTTTGCTTACCTTTATTTCATATCATTTTTATATTGCAAATGTTAGAAACCTTATTTTAAACATTATTTTATAAATAGTATCTACGACTAAAAAAAATTATTCTGGATTGAAAAAAATTAACAATAATCATAAATAAATAAAAAGTATGAAATTATCAAAATATTAGTCGAAGAAAAAAATATCAAATAGCGGCCAGTTTTCGATTTTTCGAACAGCTATATTTATACGTATATGACACATATTGGTGTGGTAAAATCGACCAAAAATATAAGAATATGGAAAATATGACTCTTTGACGAGAAAACCTCATCATTGGTTTCTTGAATTAAAAATTTAAATTTGTTCATTTCCAAAAAATCGTTAAAATTAGTAGTTTTTTCACACTACAACCCTACTATCTTGAGAGCGAGTAAGTCAATTTTAAACCTAAAACACTTATTTGGAAGCTAAGAGCCCAAAGTTTATTTATGTATTAAAATTTATTCAAAACTATACAGCTATAACAGAGAAAAAAACTTCAATAAAAATATGTAGTTTTGTTGTTCAAAAATCGGACAGCTGCCGAAAATGGGTTCTGTTAATCTCAATTTTTAATGATATAGGATATTTGGGTGCTGCATTCAAAATCGCTAATATATATGGAATACAAAGTACTTTTAATTATTTATTTTCATTTTATATATATATTGCCAAACATTATACGTCGTAAAAACCCTTAGCATATAAATAAATGCAAAGCTTGAACAATCGAAAGATCGGAGTAAACAAATATCTGTTGCTGTTGAAAAATCTGTTGTATTGAGACGAAGTCGAACATTCTTCTTGAATATCTTAATATTACCTATATGTTTATATATTTATTTTATTTATTTATTTATTGATTTGTGCATATACATAAGCCGATAAGTCTTTACAATTGTATACAAAGTATATGAATAGAATAGTTACTATAACATTTAAATATAAGAATACAAAGAAGAAGAAAGATTCAATTCAATTAACATCCATATGTGGGTTAATTATTTGATTTTGGGAACACACTCGTTGGAATATGGTTTCATATTTGGAAAAATATAGCTATAGACAATTTCGAACCATATAAATTTTCATTGTAAAGGAATGACTACTTGAAAGCTGTTTTATTCCTCAACGGAACTGTTTGAGAGAGAACATTAACGTTCTAAGTTGTTGCCACATCAATCAAAATGATAGTCAAAGGTCATCAATACCTATTCTAGATATCTCGTCGCCTGAATTCTCTTTTGCTCCATACGCACAAAAGTATGTTCCGAGATAATCGAAAAAGAAAGTTTGGATGTTAAAAAATAAAATTGGTCGGAAAAACTATATTCGAAATTTTAACCTTTAGTTTATTGATTATTTATCTAGTTATATGCTAAATCTTAGGGATGTCACTCAAATATTTTTCGCGATATTTGATATTTTATCATAAAAGTCATAATAGACAGCTTAGTCCATACTATACAAATCGGTCACACACTTGTTTTCGATGTGCTTATCTATTACTATGGAGCAAATAAGAACTAAAAAGTTTGTAAGGTTAAAATACACGATAATACTAAGTACATGGAGCAAATTTTTTTAAAATACGATTATCAATAATAGTAATTTCATCAGAATTAAAAAGGACTACGATTAATATGAGTAGAAAAAATTAAAAATTTTATGTGTTTTTTGCTTTTTTATTTTAATTTTTATTTTATATTATTTTGACCATAAGAATAAAAACATAACAGCCATTTCAAAACATTTTCAACTGAACGAAGAAACAAGAATATTTCAATTAATTTTAAATTTTAGTATGGCTTTAAAATAGTTTTGATCTACTGGAACTAAAAAAGGTGTTAATGATTTCAAATCCTCTGTCTTGTCTTTGGACAACAACGGTCGCTTCTGTAGGACTGGGAATTTAGAAAGAAACAGATGTGAAGGTGTACCCAACCCTTTTTTTATTTATTATTTTTTTATATTAACTTTTTTAAAGTCCAACTTTGAAAAAGAATCTTTAAATTCAGGTGCGTGTATGATACGCTACGTATGATCTTTTTGTACCATTTAAAAAATTTGTAGTTCTAAATTTAATAATAATTTTAATAAATGAACTGAACTATGTATATCAAGATTTTTTAAATATTTCTCTATCACTAAATTCAAACAGTCAACTTCTTGTAACAGTAAAGTGACAGGGTTCAGAAATTTTTTGAATGAATTATATTTTTTTCTGCCTTGTGTAAATCATTAGAATGAATCTCATCAGCCGTAGAGTTGCAATTTATTTTGAACAAAATACATTTATTACATAAATCTTTTAAACGTCAAATTAAACTAGTCATTACAAATTTTGCGATACATATTTATTTTTAATGGCATAGATGTTACCTTCACATAATAATTGTATATTGGTCAACGATAAACCTGCCTGTAGATATTTTCTTTCACTTGTAATACGGCAGTACTGAAAATCCAATAAAGGAAAATTTTTATGTACCCTGAATTTCATCCAACTTTTCTTCAGGGGTAAATATATTCTTATGTTTTCTCGTTTTACAAGTGATAAGTGTTTCAGAATCAGGGAAACGTAAATTGCTAACATTATGATATACTCTTTTTTTGTTTATTCCTAGAGTATTTACAAAGAACATTCGACCTACCCAACGAATTTCTTCATTCAAAGTCAAATAAAAGTGATATTTGTGTTCGTGTGGAGCAAACAAGCCAACCAAAAATTGGTTTAATGAGCAAAGGTGCGCAAAAAATTTAAAAAATGTGACTTATGGAACAAAGAGTATATCTCGAAAACAAAAACAGATAGGGTAATTCTGATAACAGCATTAGAAAGCGAATTTTTCAAAACCTATAGAACAACTCATAAGTCAAAGAGTAAAAAATTGTCGTATGCAGCAAAAGAGATTCAGGCGTCGATCTATCAAATAGGCAAAGTGTTCCGGCAATATGACAATTTTCCAGAGTAATAAGGGAGTACTTTACGTTTTGGTTATGAATAAAATTAATACGACGGCTCTCTACCTTTTCAAGATAGTTTAATGTGGTTCATAACGCGTCAGCCCAAATATATCATTTGTGTTTTATTTCGAGTCGTTTGTACGGTTTATAGATATCTAACATCTCTTCAGAAGAAAAATGCGTCCTCCTACGGTTTAGGAAGCCTATAAATGTATGAGTGAATTTTTGTCATTACGACAAGACAGTTAATATTTTTGGCCGTTATGGGGCATACAGCAAGATATTTGCACTATACGGACTTAGTGATACGAACACTACGAGATGCAGTCCAAAATTCTCCAACACATTTGACATAAGCTTTTTAAGAAAAATTCCAGAACAGACCAGATATCCTCATATTTCATTAAAAATGTCTAATAAAGTAATAAATGTCATTTAAAAATTTTCTATAGTTATTATTAGTTCCACAGCTACTTATCTTGTAAGTAGGTAAATGAGGGGATTTTCGGAGAAATAATGTTTTTTTTTCAATAATTTCAATAAGAAAAATAATAACAGCCATCTCTCGTCTTTATTTCAAAGTTTGCAATTAAATTAGGTTCAGCCTATGTTCATATATAGAAATAAATTCAATGGATTTCACCATTGGAAGTTTCATAAAACTAATCTATAGAAGTTTCTTTCAACTGTCTCCATCCTATCGGTATGAACATCATAGAAAAATAAAATTTGAATGACATTTGGCTGCGTTTTTTGCAACATTGAATATAATAATCATTTGAGATCATTTCCCGATTTAAGTGCATATCTAATTAAATGTTTAAGTTTTCAAATCCCTGTAGGTTATCTTCCTGAAAGGAAAGATCAGAATGAAAAAGGAACATTTTTCTGGAGATAATAGGTACATCTCTGAGTTTTAGATGTATTAAAATCGATGCTGTCTTTTAAACCAGAACTGGCTATTGCGACCATTTCGTTTTTGGTTGATTTTGGTTCAGTAGAGTTCTGCAAAGCTGTGCATTGGATTGAAGACGGTTTCAACCAAGTCATTAATAAATGTAAGAAATAGCGTAGGTCAGAGAACTGATCGTTGAGGAACACCCGGGTTTATTTGGAATTGATCGGATCTAATTTCATCAACAAAAACTTGCATTGTACCTGTACAATTCGAAAGAAAACATTCAATCCATTGTGTCAACTACGACTTGACATGTTAATAATATTGCACCATATCAAACTTGTTTAAAGGCTTTGAAAATATCCAGAGCCACTGAATTGTGCAAAGATAATATATATATATATATATATATATATATATATATATATATATATATATAGATTCTTGTGAAGGTATTTATGTCATTAATTCACCAGTGAACCTAAATAAAGATAGCATAAAACAATTATTAGTCTATTAGCTGGATTTCATGTTATTTTTATGAATTGTTAGAAACCAACAATGAGTAATACATTCATATATTTTGGGAGTTTCTTGTTCATAATTACTAAAATCAATAAAAATATTTCATGGTTTCCAAATTTTTTTAAACCAATTTTTTTAGCATACAACGCAGCTGGTAACATAAACTATCAATCCTTGATACCTGATTATAATAAATATTGACATTCCACATAATGAAACATATTGAATGTTAGAAAATGTTATTATAATAAACTAAAAATTTATTTCATAACACATTTAAGATACAGAAAAAAAATTATTTTTTAAAACATTTTTTGTTTTTATAAAAATTAGTTTTTTACGTATTCACATAACGAACAGGACACAGAAAAAATTTGGTTTTTTATTTTGTTCTTACTCTAATAAAAAGGTGAGAGAGAGTACAACAAACTAATGAAAAAAACATGAAAACAAAAATAGTAATAAACGAGCAAAAAATTAGAAAACTGACTGTCGTAGTCGAATGATATAGAGATGAAAAGAGTGAGAAATATAGAAACTGCTGACTAAATATTATTTATAACGGGTATTAAGCAAAGACAGGTGTCACGCGAAATAAAAACCATAATAAAAACAAAAAAGATAATCCTTGAAAATATAATCAAAATACTACAAACAGGAATGTGGTACTGCCACGAACTAAAATTAAAAAACAAAAAAAAAAAAACAAAAAAAAAAAACGCGAATAAAAAAAAAAAGAATTAGATATTCTTTGAATAAGACAACCGCGACGAACGACGATAGCTAATAAATCAACGTTTACACAGTGAAATTTGATATGTTGTTTTTTATTTATATTTTTTAATTTTTTATTTTCATTATTTTCTTGCGTTATTATTATTATTTTTTATTCTTTTTTTTTTTTTTAATATAAAAATTATATAATACACGAATATCTTAAGATAATACTAAGTGGTTAATGTTGAATATTAGCGCACGTGACCGCTGATAAAATAATATATAATATATATTTGAAATTTTTTTGGGGGCAATCATATTATTGATTGATAGTTCTTAGATTTTGGATTTTTGGTGTTCAAAATCGACATGCGTAAAATATCAAGAGATTATGTAAATAATTTAACCCTAATGTACTAAACTGTAAAACTGTTTACGGTGGTTTAGATTAGCTATCAAATATGTACTAAATTAAAATAAATAATCACATATACAAAATTAATTTTTACATGCATTTTATTATACCTAATTCTTAGAGATTTTGTACTAGTAGTGTAAAGATTTAAAAAATAAGCACAATAAGTTTCCTGTTTAATTGATAATTAGCAACTTATTAAATGAAGACAATATGCAAAAATATGTTTAACCACTTAATAGCAATTCTTTACGAATAAATTAATAGTAAGTATACCATAGTACCATATTGCATTTGCGAGTTAAATTGAGATTTTTGTTAAACATATTCAGGTTCCAGAAACCAATACCGATAGCCGCTAAATAAATTTTAGGTATTTTTTTTAAATTCGGAAACTTTTATTTCAAATTCAGATAAATAAAAGTTAGTGTGGAATAAATTCCAAAATTGTTTGTTTTCACAATAGAAGAAAAAAATGCAAAAAATTAAAATTGTTAAAAATTTACGTAAGTATGTGTTAGCATCTATACTTATAAAAGGGAAAGTTTGTTTGTTTGTTTATTCGCTATATAAGCCCACAGTTTTAAAAATAGAGTTCTGAAATTTTGCACAGTTATTTATGGTCAAAAAGGTAACGGAAGCGGTAGTTTACAAAGCCATCAGATGACAGGTTCCGGTTGCTGCCGTACAGCTCTTAGTACGTCTCTGGAATATTTCAAAAACCAATTGTGTTAAAGGCTTGGAAATTTACACTCAGATACTCTTTCACAAATAAAGAATTACGACTGCCAGTGATTTCGACAATTTGGACTAGTTCGGGTTGCTGCCGTACAACTCCTAGTACGTCTCATTAATATTTCAAAAACCAATTGTGTTGTAGGCATTAAAACTTACACTTAGATACTGTTTCAAAAATAAAGAAACACGACTGTTACCGATTTCGAAAATTTAGATTGGTTCGGGTTTCTGCCGTAAAACTTCTAGCACATCATAGCAGTATTTTAAAAACCAATTGTGTTACAGACTTGAAAATTTATTCATGGGTACTCTATGAAAAATTAATAAATTTGTATTGTCCTGAAAATGTATTTTCGAATTTTTTACATAGCTATGTGAAATGGCCATGTGAATTAGCCACAAAAATGTGACGATTCGTTTTATTAATCAGAAAATACTGCAGAGTCTTCCAGGGGGTCCATGTATACAAATCGATAGATACAGTTATCGATGAAAATCAAGTTGTTCCTTCTCATCAATTGGAATTAAAAGTAGTAGCAAAATTGCTTCTACTTTTAATATAAGTATAGTTTAAGATGTAGTATTGTTGATTTTGTTATCGTAGTGAAAAAAAAAATTTAATTCAAATTAAAATTATCTGAATTTGTTTAGCAAAATTTTGTATTTCAAAACAAAAAGCCTGAATTTATTTGGGAAATATCGGAATTGGTTTAGAAAATACCAGAATATATTTATAAACAACATCAATTTGACTAACAAATGCTATATAATTAAATCTTTTAAACAACTTGATCATTGCAATCGATTACTAAACTATTATAATGATAAAAATTATAGATGAAAACAATTATGTTGATTTCATCAGTGGCTATAATTGCTGTTTTAATCTGAAATATTGGCAAAGATGCAAAAAATAACAAAAATAAACTATTTTTGTCCGAATATATTCAGGAATACAACCAAAATGTAGGACATTACTAAAAATAAATCTAAATCTATATTTAATATTTAAAACAGATTTATATTTTACGTAAAAATCTTTATGCAATCCACTCTGTATTAATTTTTGCAATACAAAATGAGATTATCCCTGATTGTGAAAATGACGAATAAAATTCTTTTATCATATTTTCTGGAATTATTTATTTGTAATCTGAATGTACATACTTAAAACCTTGAGAATATTATTATACTCATAATTCTTTTTTGAAATAATTTAAAATATTTAAAATTACATATACAGAGAAATGAATTCAACTTTTTTTTATTATATAATTTGAAAAAAGGACCTATTGAAGGCACGTTTATAATTATTGTAAGAAATATAATTTTATATTACACTCTAATATTATTTATATAAAAAAAAGCAATTGAATAATTTTTCATTTTTATGATTAGTTCGTATACCTAACATGAATGATACAAAGCCTTTGGCATTATATTAGTTTTATTATATTTGAAAAATTAATAAAACATTTTTAAGTTTAAGACGTTCCAATAGTACAGTTTTGACCTAATTCAAAATTTAATCAAAAATAATATGTACAAAAATAATTGTGAATTATTGTGAAGTAACAAAAAACATCAGTGTGAATGTAGAAAAGTTGTGAAGAAATGCTGAGCTGAGTTCAAATTGTAGTATTATAATACACGATGATGATGAACATGAATAGTTCATTAGATTAAATACAAATTCTAATCTGTGTCCAACAGCCTATTTATTTAGGTCATAAGCTGGACTCTTTAGCTCTTTAGATAACAGTTAGCTAAATTAATACTAAATTGTTGTATCAAGTTTAAAAAAGTAAATTCGTAGCCAATTGAATTTCAATGTTTGAACTTTCAAATTAGTAATTAGCTACACTATTTTCTTAATTCCATTTTTTTAATTGAGTTGGAAAAAACTTAACTCCATTTTTTTCTTTTTTTTTATGTTCTTGACAGTAACTTAGGTATATAGAATTACCTTTTCGTGCTTAATTAAGTACGGTACTGCTAGTTTATTCCACAATATTTTATACAACAAGGACTTTAATTTATTTGTCAAATTACTGGGTTATCAACTCATTAAATGTGTGAAAAACTACTTCTATTTTCAGGAACTAAGATAGAATAGCTCCATTTTATTTAAGTTGTTACCAGAATATACTCTCCATTATTTGTTGTCATTTATTTTATCCCAATGATAAAGGGTACTGAAACAGATCGAAAATCCTATAAAGCATTCTTTTTGCTTAATCGAGGAACGAACCTGGGACCTTTCGGTTGAAAGGCAGGTATTTCACCTACTGCGCCACCCAATGTATTAACCCTGTACCATTATAATAAAAAAGTTTTTTAAAATCGATATAAATTTTTCAATATTGTAAAATGAAGATAGTAAAATATTGCCGTATTTCGAGTTTTATAACAAATCTGTTAGAGTTAGAAGGTGTTGAACAAAGTAAGAATAAATACAACAAGTGTTTTTCATCGGTTAGGTAAATACTAGAATTCGCCAGCTGCTGCAAATTCGATGAAGTTTGATAAAAAATCATACTCATAATTATTGTTTTCCATCATTTCAATTTCTTGGCACTAAATAATTATTTATTTGAATTATCTCAGACAACAACCGCATATGTAATAATTTATTTAAAAAAGAAACTAAATTTAAATTTAATTCTGGCGTAAAAAAAATGAAACTCTGTACATTGGTGAGTTGCGACCTTTTAAATCTATCATTTAAAAAAATAATATTTAAAATTGGTTATTGAATGGTTCAGATACTTGTACCGAACTTTATTCAATTTACAAATAAAATATTAATGCGTTCTGTTAATAAGTTATTGTTTTGTACTGTTTTAGTATTTTTTGTTGTTTCTAATTATGTTAATTTATAAATAGAATGAAACATTAAGTTGTATATTTTTGGTTATATAAGAATAAAATAAAAAAATAAATTTTCTGCTCACAATGTCACAATTAATATCATCTTTGTAATTTTAATTTCATTAATTTTGGATAATAACATTGACATTGAAATTGAACGCTGATGACAACCAGTCAACTAAAATACAAAATAAGTGTGAAAATTTGCTCTAATTTGTTTATTCGTGTATTAGCTGATGAAATCATATCTGTCAAATATCATATTAACGCTGGTGTTCTACAAAGATCAGTTTTCTCTCCTACTCTCTTTCTGATATTTATCAATGATCTTCTCTAATCAATCTTCAATCCTATCCATCGGTTTATTTACATCAATATTTTGTATTAGAAAGTTATTAGCTTCTGAGTATTTCTATTCAACAGTTTTAAGAACAGAATTATTTTCAATTAAAAATCATAGAATAGCAAGAGCTGTGAATTGATTACGACTCTGTGGACCAATTCAAATATTCTATGCAATTTTATCTTCCATTATTTTGTTTAAAGTTTAAAGGTTTAAAATCGGTATTTGCAAAAGATTTATAAGACCTTAGCAATGCAAAAACGTTTTATAAATCGTAGCATAAAACATAACTTTTTTACCATATTTTTATCCTTTTCCGACCAGATTAAAAAATTCGAATGAGAACCCCAGAAAATCGATGAATCAATTTAACCAAAAGTATACATCAGTTTATGCATCAGCATATTTTTATTACTTATTGTTATTTTTAAGCAAAAATGTTTAAAGCTTCATACGATGGGAATAAAGAGACTTAAAAAAAAAAATGGTATTCGACCGTTTTTCGAAATTCGAAGAAGTTTTATAAAACTCGCACGGAATTTCATTATAAATTGTTTTCAATCAATTCAATTTATCGTTAATAGTATTTTTCATTTTTTTATTAATTTATCTTAGAAAACAACCATACATACGTAATAATTTATTTAAAAATAAATATTAAATTTAAATTTCATTCTTGCGATGGGTGTGTTTCGGAAATTTGACAAATTAAAATTTTTATAGGTTAAGATGTTGTGTATAATACGGTGTATTTTTAAATTTAAATATTCTAACTGAAAATTTAAAAAAAATATTTAATTTCGCTACGTTCCCTCTGAAATATCTATAATTGATAATATATTGTGAAATGGTTCAGATATTTATACCATACTTTTTTCAATTTACAGATTAAATACAAGCATTTTTACTTATAAGTTACATTGAATTATTCATTAGTTTATAATATTGATCACTACTTTTATCTCTTTTATTTTTGTTTTTAAATAATAACTAAAAATATTTCATTTTACAATCTACGTTGTTACTTTTTAGCTGTAGTAAATTCTCTATGTAAAATCAGCTACGGTTGAAGAGTTATCGTTTCTTTAACTCCTCGTAAATAATTATGTGGAAACCATGACCGTTAAACAAAATATAATCAATTCAAATAAGTCTTTAAGAATAATAATATTTGTTTACAGTTATACTGTTCCATACTTTTATTATCTAATAAAAATAATTAAATTTTAATCCAAATTATTTTTAAATATTCTTTTAATCAGCTTAAATTTTATTTTTGAATAAATAAATTTGAAACTCATGATCCTTAACAATGATATACCTTTAAGTTTTAAATTAGCACAAAATGATTTCATATTTTAAAGTGTCTCTTAGAAATATAATATCTTAAAAATTAAAATTAAACAAGATTTTCAAGATAACAATATCGAAACATTTTTTTTCCATAATGTCTGGTTGAGATATAGGAAATATCATTATTACCTTCATTTAAATAAATAAAAAGAAAATTAAAGAGATTTAGTCTAGCAGAGAATTGAAAATCCTAAAATTATTGCTGCTATTAAAATGATAGTAAAAATTTTTCACAAATATTTTCACAAATTTAATATAATACAAATCAAATGAAAATTTAAAATTAAATTAGGATGGTAGCAAAATTTAAACTTAAATTTTATATACGAAGAAAATTTATTTGTATTCATTTTTTATTCAGGAATTAAATATAATTATTTTAATTAAATTAGGAATGAAAAAAGTTTAAGTTTTCAGAATCTAGAAAACTTTTAATCCTAAAAAAGCTACTTCTTATCATTCCATTTCAGTAAGCACGTATTATACACACATAAATTACATTTGAAATGTGGGTCTACAAAATTCATTTCGAATCAAGAAGTTGTACATAAATTCGCAAGTGATCGAGAGTTTAATTAACAATAAAGGTGAACAACACAGTATTATTGGACATGTTATGAACAATTCTAAATATGATAACTGTTGAGATTAGTTACACGAAGCAAAATAGAATGAAGACAGAAATGAGCTATCGTTAATATGTTCAACAACATCATTACGTGAAAAAATATAAACAATATGAATGCAGAATTACGCAAACATCAAGCATGCAAATCGCAGAAAAAGAAGAACAACTACAGTTAATTGATAGAAGCAAATGCAAAAAAAAAAAATACTTACCAAAATACAATAATTTTGTAAGTTCGAACTCAAATTCCACTCGACCCTTCTACTCAACGATAGTGGTCATAAATAAGATCAAATTAGACGTAGTATAAACATCAACAGTAGAACAATCATCTGCATTTACATTTACATTTACAAAATACTTTATATGCTGCTATTACGAGGAATACGCACAAAAAAAAATTTACAATTAAGTTGTTGAAGGGGCAGTGCCAATGTTTTTGAATCTAATCTGAAAAAAAAACTGTATCTGTTATTAAATCAGGTGAAGTTAAATTAGCAATATACGTTGATTATACAGCTATTTATCTCAGTAATAATGATCCAACCATAACTTCTCAAAAACTAAAGTAAAACTTGGATCAGATTGAAAAATAGTTGGAAGCTTACAGCCTAGCCACACAAAAAAAAACAGCACATTCAACCTGAAAAAATATACATAGACATTTCGAAATCACACTTAACATTATTATTTTATGCATAAATATGTTATGAAGTATAGTTACATTCAAATATATTATTAAAGGTTTCAGTCAGACACAGAAAACAAGTAACACTTTACAAAGGTCACAACTAATCCAACAAAATACTGATTTGGAATTTCAATTGTTCTATTAGATAAACCGCTTTAGAGCAATTAAATTAGGATAATATTTGTTTGAATGTATTTAAAACCTTGAAGATTATACATAAAAAAAATATAGAAGATTTTTACCAGAAAAATAAAAAATTTTTAGTTTAAATTTTAATGAACCCATCAACATATTGTTAAGAAACATTGGTATCATCCTGCTATTTTAATTAATTTTAATTTCATTACTGATTTATCTCTAGAAATTGTAAATAATCCTACATTTAATTTTAAATTTGGTGATCTTTCTCGTTTAAATGATTATTTAATGAGCATCGATTGGCCAAAAGTGTTAGTTTAAAATATTAGCTTCAAAGATTTTTATAATAGTTTTAAGTGTATATGATCTTATGGTTTTTCTAATTTCATTCCAATAAAGCTTTCCCATAATCGCTGTCCTTCGTACAATAAGAGAATATTATCACTAAAAAATGCTAAAAACAATGCTCATAAAAAGTATAAATCTACTAACCTTTTGGCTGTTAAAATTGTTTTTGAACGATTACGAAAGGAATTTGATTTTCTCAGTAAATTTTTATATAATAACTTTATTTTGGAACAAGAATCAAAATTAAACAAAATAGCAAAAGCTTTTGGAAATTCATTAAATTCGTTATATCTTCAGGGTTTCCGCAAGGAATAGCCTTTAATGTCACCACTGCTACAACGACTCGAGTCAGTTTTGGTAAGCCTCAATGAAAATATACATCTTTTAGTAATCTCTCTCAAATTGTTGACTTTCACATAAAGATATCTTTTAAGATAAATAAACTATATTTACTTGATAAATAATGTAAATCTTAGTGCAGTCCGGATAATATTCGTAATATAGTTCTAAAGAAATATATAAATAGCTTATCTTTACCGTTATGTACAATCTTTAATATGCAACTAAAGTAAGGCCTAGTTTTGGATGATTGGAAACTATCTAATATCATCACACTATTCCAGTCTCTGGTTCTAGATTGGTTGCCAAAAACTATAGGCCTATTGCTAAGTTGTCAGCTATCCCTAAACTTTTCGAAACAATAGTTACTGATAAAATATATTTTTCAATTAAAGGTATCTGGATAATCAGCATGGCTTCATGGAGGGTAGATTCACAACAACTAATTTATCAGTTTTTTTTACATACTGTTTTTAATTCAGTGGAAAATGGCCACCAAGTCGAAATCATTTCTAAGGCCTTTGATAAGGTTGATCATATTAAACTTCTCTTAAAATTGGAAGCTTTGGGAATCCATGCTATCATGCTAAAATGAATTCGTTTACATTTATCTCTTAGGAAACTCACAATATCAATATCGAATAATAAATCCTATTCATTTGTTGCCACTTCTGGTTTCCCACAGGGTACTAATATGGCCCATTGTTATTTTTAATATAAATGAACGATGTTAATTTTGAAATTTTGAAGCCCATCTTATCTTTTCTTGATGATTCTAAAATTTTTGCAATCATTAAATCGTGTGATGTCTGTCTTCGACTACAAAGTGACATTGATAATTTTTAAGAATGGTGTTCATTTAATGGATTTAAATTAAATATTGATAAAAGTTAGGCTATGACATTTTGTAAAAGAGTAGCGTTATAAAATTTAAGTACTTAAGAAATAGTTAATTCTCTACTTGTGCAGATCAAATTAGGGACTTAGGAGTTATTTTAGATAATAATGATTTAACTTTTACTCCTCAAACCATCTCAAAAGCTATTTCTATGCTTGGTTTCATCAAGCGAAATTCTCAACAACTTTATTACCCTTAGTTCTTTGGTTCAGCCTCATCTTGAATATGCTTCATCTATTTGGATGCCTTTTTATGCTAAGCATATGAAAAGTATTGAATCCGTTCAAAAAAATATGATTAAGTTTTATTTTCGGCGATTTAATTGGGAACTTCACGTTTTTTTTTATGATCTTGACAGTAACTTAGGTAGAATCAACTTTTCGTGCTTAATTAAGTACAGTACTGCAATTTTACACCACAATATCTACAATAATTTGAGTATTTATTTTAACAAATTACTAGCTTATCTACTCATTAAATGTGGAAAACTACTACTATTGTCAGGAACTAAGCCTTCTTAAATAGAATAGTTTCATTTTATTTAATTTGTTACCAGATTATACTCTCAATTACTTTTTGTCATTTATTATATCCCAATGACAAAGGGTACTAGACCAGCTCGAAAAACCAATGAAGCATTTTTATTTTTTTTGCTTCATCGGAAATCAAACCCGGGACCTTTCGGTTGAAAGGTAGGCGCTCTACCTACTGCACCACCCAGCTGTAAACTATGTATCAAACTGACTATGCATCAAAATGCAACATTATTAAGATTGATACTCTTGAAACTTGGCGAAATGTTGCAGCAGTAATGCTCTCTTATGACATTCTATCAGCCAAAATAAATTGTTAACATTTATTCTCCAATGTGTAACTTTAGAGCTACGAAATTTTTGCATCTCGATTCACATAGAATAAACTATGGGTTTTCGAACGATTTTTTAATAATTGTTCTTCTGTAATGGATTTTAATTATAGTAGGTTCAATTTTAAGAGAAAAAACATCAATTTTATGCAATAATATCTTTATATATTTCTTTTTAATAATTTTAGTATGTAAGACTTAGTGGTAAACAAAATCTATAAGGGTGTGATCCCAGTAGATTGTAAATTAAAAAAATAAATAAGCAAATATCTGGAGCAACAAATGACATCCCCTTATGTTTAAAATTGATGTTTTGAGTAAAATTAATTTTAAAGCTTAAGAATAAATTCGCTAAAATTATGTAAGCATTTGAAATCCAAAATCTTAATTTTGTAAAAAACGTTTCCATTGTTATAAGGTGTTATTAATAAATAAAATTTTGAAAAAATTTCTAAGTAAAATAATCCGCATAAGCACTCAATACATTTGAAAATATGAAAATGATATACAAAATTTGTAAAAAACTCATTTAGGTTATATAGACTTAAGCGAATATATACCCTAGCAAAAATGTGATTTATAGTTATCAGAAACAAACTTAATTTTGCTAAGAAATACTTTCGGAAGTTTTTAATAATGTTGGTTATTTTTTTTCGGTTTTTTCTTATGTTGACATCAGTGGTTATGAATTGTCAAGGCTTATTTATCATTAAAAATGAAAAAATCAATGAAAAGTACAAAAAAAGAAAATTAATATTACTAGTGGACCCCTGAGCAATTTCTAAATGCGTATCATTTAATTTTTATCAAAAATGAATCTAACCAATTTGGTATTCTCATGTATGTAATGTAGAAAATACTAAATCTAAAATGTAATTAAAAATGTGAAAATAACAAATTTGCTTATCACAAAATGATAATATCATTTGCAATTTGAAAATTTTACTCCATCCTAAATTTAAATTTAACTTCACATCATTATTGTAGTGAATTAAAACTCTTTTAAAAGAAAAGTCCCAATATAATGTAATGTATAATAAAATATAATGTACAAACACTATATTAGAAATTCCCCAAAAAGGGTTATAAAACTAACAATAATATCATCATAAACATCATCATCATCATCATTATCATCATCATCATTATTATTATTATTATTATTATTATTATCATTGTTATTACTCATTCAATCTAACTCTTAGCTTAGCTGCTGAGACAAATACAAAAGTGTTTAAATGTGTTTCTATCCATATATATTACATGTTGTAAAAATGCATGTGTGTACATAGATATTATAATATACAAAACAAAAGAAATTCTTTTTAAAATGTGTGATTCCTTTTATTTTATTTTGCAAGAAATTTACTGCAGGGAACATTGCCAATACTGACATTATTATCACTAAAATAGTCATCATATCATATAATTTATATCTAGGTATCCATATGCACAATATTATAATATATCTAACTGTTTACATAAAAATATTATATACCTATTCTTTCCTATGAATATTGTATATATATACGTAAATTTACAAAAAAAAAAAAATTCTAGATGAAATTTAAATGTGTTTGTTTGTATTTATTATTCACAACCTTTTGAAGATCATCTCAGGTGGTCTGATGAAGAGAGAGTTTTGGTTTACTCAATAATTTTGAATATAAATAAAATATATGAATATGATAACGATATGATAACTATTGTTTTAAATTCTGTTGTTTTAAAATTATTAAGATACAAAAGGATCTGTAAACTATACATATATTTGCAGATAAATACATAAAAATATAATACATTCATATATATGAATTTATATTTGAAATTAAAGTTGTGTGTTTAAAAGAACAAATTTTTTAAATTGTTTTTAAGGAATTATGCATACATATATATATATATATATATAGTTTTTCTACATAATTTCATAGATATTTACAATTATTGGAAGCAAATGAAATATAATGGGTTCCTTTTAAGGAAAATTTGTTTTGATGTTCCTTTTTTCTTTGAACTGCAATTATTTAACATTGTCTATATGGATCTGTACTGTACCTAAAACATTTTATTTTTTCCTATCTACATTATAACAATTGAAATTATATTTTTATTTAAAATAATAATTTTGAAATGAGAACAAAATATTTTTTAATTTGACTAGGGAGTAGGGAATTATGTAATAAATATTTATATATATACGATATATATGTATATAGTAAATAAAAAGATAGAAGAGATAATAAAAAAATCTTGGCTATAGAATATCCTTTTTAGAATATTTTTTTTAAAATTAATAATTTTGGGAAAATAAAATATTAATATCTATATTACTTTCATAGGTCTAAAATTATTTTAGATTATCTTTAGAACTTTTTGAGTAGTTTTTTTTTTAAAATATGAAAATAGTTTATTTTAATTGCTTTGTTCAATTATTTTAATATTTTTCGTAACCAAAAATGTAAATAGAATCACACTTAACCAATTTATCAAATTGTACCTACTGTTCTACATGAAATTTTTTCCTTCGGCCCCAAAAATTTTTAGTTGAAATCTAAAAGGACAAAAGCCACAGAAAGCAGCTTCAATAATATTATGGGAGTTCACTTTTTGTGACTTTTGAGTACGACAAATTTTCCTACTTATGAAATTGTTTTTGTTTTTTCCCTATATCTTGAAAAGGTGAATTTGTCTAAGTATTTCCAACCCAATAGTTTTTTTCTAGAGTAAAATTTGCCTCGCATGAGCCTTTAAGAAATTTACTTAGAAAATTTTCTTTTGACAAAAACATTTTTTTTTTTCAGTTTTAAAAAAATCAAAACACGTTAAGGGCTTAAAAACTAAAAAAAAAAACTAAATTTTGTATAACAATACCAAATGAAGCAGAACCAAAATATAAGACAAAATTCCAGCAAAAAATGAGAAAAAACGGAAGAGCTTAAAATGTTAGAATATATCCAAGAGCATAGAATTTTTGAGGTATGTAATGGATGAGTAAGTTCAGTTACCCGGGCAGAGTCATGTCGTCAAATGGAGGTAGAGATTTGGATATTTAAGCCCGCGTCAGTAAAACATATCTCTGCGGACTAAAATAAGGACACGCTGGGTGACGCAATAGGTAGAGCGCCTGCCTATTAGCCGAAAAGTCCCAGGTTCGATTGCCGAAGAAGCAAAAAAAAGCTTTATTATGGGTTTTTCAACCTGGTCTAGTACCTTTTGCCATTTGGATATATAACAAAATAACAATTAAATAACAAAAAATTATTAAGAGTATAATCTGGTAAAAACTTAAATAAAATGGAACTATTCTAGTTAAGAAGGCTTTTAGTTTCTGACAATAGCTTTAGTGTTCCACATTTAATGAGTTGTTAATTTGATTAATAAAGGCCAGTAATTTTGATAAATAAATGTTTGAAATATTGTAGATATTGTATTATAAACTTGCAGTACCAAACTTAACTACGAAGTACGAAAAGGTAATCTACCTAAGTTACTGTCAAGAACATAAAAAAAAGGATTTTCAATTCGGTTGTAAAATTTATTATCTTGTAAATTTATTGTCACCGAAACATAGAAAGTTTCAATCAATATCTCAACATATTTTTTTTTTTTTTTTTTTTTTTTTTTTACACTCTACAGTAACTTAGGTAGAATCACCTTTTCGTGCTTAATGAAGTACGATACTGCAATTTTACACTACAATCTACAATATTTCGAGTATTTATTTAACAAATTACTGGCTTATCAACTCATTAAATGTGGAAAACTACTGCTATTGTTAGGAACTAAGCCTTCTTAAATAGAATGGTTTCATTTATTTAATTTGTTACCAGATTATACTCTCAATTATTTTTTGCCATTTATTATATCCCAATGACAAAGGGTACTGGACCAGGTCGAAAAATCCATAAAGCATTTTTTTTTTTTTTTTGCTTCATCGGGAATCGAACCTGGGACCTTTCGGTTGAAAGGCAGGCGCTCTACCTACTGCGCCACCCAGCGTAAATCAAAGATAATTTTCAAGCGTACATCAATAGATATCTCCAATCAAATTCTAAACATTCTTTGACCACAAATCATTTTCAACAGAATACCGTGGGAAAAAACGAATCAAACACAAAATAAACGTTTAAATTCAACAGAAGAACTGGCATTGAATTCGGCATACTCTGAGGAAGCCTGAGAACAACATCACGAAACAACGTTTCGAATGGAGTCCTCAGGGTACACTTCACGGCGGGAGCCTAGAAGAACATTGAAAACAACAGTTTTAGCCGAAAAAAGTACCCTACAAATGGAAGGTGGAAAGCCGCAGATAGGGATATTTTTTGTCTAGAATTTCATCAACACTTGCAGCTACTGAAAAGTGCAAAGTATAAAATGTAGTAAGAAAACAAGTAAACGGCTCTATTTAACTAACGCTTGCCAAACATTTTTCGAAAAATGAATGTATATTAAATTATGGGTAATCTGTACTTTTGCAATTTTTCTTGGCATTTGGTTTACAAAAACATTTAATTATCAATTAAATCTATCAACAAAAAGGTCAATGCCAATTCAATCAACAAGAAGTAATTGACAAGCTCACTTATTTTCATCTATATTATTAATAGCAGACCAGAGTAGAATAAGTTAGTATGAACATAGAAAAAGCATTTTACTATATGTGTGGGACCATGGTGAAATTTTCAAATTAATCAAAATAAATAGTCTACAATACATAGTAAAACTATTTGAAACTGAATGGTATTAGTTTGTTTAATTTCATAATTGGTTACAATTTTTTTTGGCAATGAGCAAGCAATGCTTGGCTTTGGTTCTAAATATTGATTGATGGCACCTGTTTTTGCAAGGATATCTCCTTCCTCATTGCTCATGTACAGGAACCAACATAATAGTGACTCTGTCAACGTCTTTATTTAGTTTTTTTAACAGTTGTGAGCAATCTTTGATTTAAAAATGTCCAACTGTCTGAAATTATACATTCTACTAAGGTTTTAGCATAAATATGATAACCTTTATGTCCGCTTTATCCATTGTTGGCATATCGATCGCGTAGGTTTGAATAAGAAATAGTGAAATTTTTGAGAAGTACAGCGCTGAACTTGAGCATAGTCCTGCTTCACCGCCGCCAGCTTGGGCCCCGATTGTTGAGCCATAACTCTATCAAACTGAAGCTTTTGAAGATAAGGCTCGCATTATTCTTTCGACGTCTTCTCGTTTAGGTATCATTACAAAACTCCTGGCAAAACTCCTGCTGCAAGAAACTTTTTTTGTCATGTAGTCAGATATCACGTTTGCCTTGTTTTTTAATTTAAATTTCAGTAAGATCATACTGAGTTTATTGATCTATTTAGTAAATGCAGTCTTTATGACATTATTCCTGCTGTCTTCATCAGACATAGATAAATCGGTGGGATTTCCAGAACTTTTCCAAGCTTCCTCTAAGTCCTCGGATAAATAAGGACATGTTTTGACGGCTCCAGTTGCCAAGATACGATAGTCCTTCGACTTTAATTTGTTTGGCACATAGTTACTGGCACATATTGGGATATATTAAGATTTTCAAATCCCTTTGTCTAGTTTCAATCCAACATTAAAAAATATTACAATATTTTTCTTGTTCTAGGAACTCTTGTGCTTTATTCTTTTATTAACGCCATTAATTCGTTCTGAGTTAAATTTTAATCTTTTAATCTATTAAAGCTATCCCAGTTTATTTTGTTTCTGAGTTATCAAAGTTTTCTGAGTGACCGTTTTTAATTTTTTCTCAATCAAATTGGACTAACACAATCCAAAAAAATCGCTGTTACAGCAGGTGTTCCGGAACGATCTATACGCTTTCTTCATTATTGTATAACATCTTGACAGCAGATCTACCCAATATTTCCCAATATGTCTAAGTCAAATAATAAATAACCCTCAAATGATTTCAAAATAATTAAAGACCACTATTTTAAGTTGAAAATCAAAATTAACGGAGAAAAAACTACTATTCAAAACGCATCTAATGAAAACCGTCAATAAAATAGACCTCTATATAAAAATGGTGTATCCCGTAATAAATAAAAAATCGAATTTAACTGTTGAAAACAAATTATTAATATATAAATCCATTTTTCGAAGCATTTTGTTATACGGTTTCCAGGTATGGATGAGTGCTGCCAAAAGTAATTTGAATTTGCTTCAAAGAAAACAAAACGCTGTTCTTAAATTAACTGTAAGCAAACCTTTTTATTTCTTAGATTTCACTTATTAGCAAACACTAATACTATTTTAGAACAAATATAATAAATAGAACCTGTCTTTTTCGAAAGCTGTTACAATTACAATTCGCTTATAAGACTGATACTAGATTAAGGCTTAGTATTAATATCATTTTAGTTAATATACGTTAGTTAAGATTTAGATTAGGCTTAAATTAGGTTTTTATATTAGGATAAACGTAATTAATTAAAGGTTTTACTTGCCTTTTGTCATTTTGTCATTTACTGAAAACGAGTAGGTAGCTTAGGTCAAACTACCTTTTATGCTTAATTAATTATGTACGGTACTGCTAGTTTTACAATATATTTTACTACAATTTATTTCGAATAATTTCCCTCATAAAATATAGAAAACTACCAGAACTGCCAGAACATAAGCCTTCTTAAACATAACAGCTCCATTTTATTTAAGCTATTACCACATAATACTTTCATTTATTCCTGAGACCTATCGATTGAATGGCAGATTCTCTACCTGCTGCACCTACTATACTATATCACGTACCTACATGTACAAATACACTCATGTAATTTTTTAGTCCTATTTATTTGATTTGTTGTATAAGTCAATTAACATATCGTCGCCTGAGTATTATTTTATGCCATACGTCATTTCGAGAAAATCGAATTTGAAAGTTTGTTCAAATTTATTTTGTAAACTGGCCGAAAAAGTTCTTATAAATATATTTTTGTAATATTAGCAAATTAATTTTAAGTAAGTAATTTTTGGTTTCGACCAAATAATGTGATATTTAGAAAAGTTATGTCATTTTTTGTAGAAGCGTTCCCAATGTTGATTTTGTTCCACGTCATACATTTAAAAACAAAAAAATTCGCAATATGACATGGGCTAAATTTTTTTGGATTCAACTTTTGAATTCAACTTTTGATTTATTTATTTCACGTTTTTCACAGCTTAATATTAATGAAAAATATAACAAAAAATCTTATTCTAAATTGCAAAGTTTCTAACGTTTGTAACATAAAATAAAGTTATTTTTAAATATTATAAGTTAACGAACTTTTAAATGCTAAGTATAATATCAGTAAATTTTAGAAACAATAAACTTAATTATTTCGATATTATGCTGAAATCTTATCATTTTTCATATCCGATACCTTTTCGGAAGAGTATACTAAGCGACAAAATTTTCAAAATTAACTTTTTACATTATTCTTAAAGCTTAAACCAAATCCCACAGTTCCTAATCTCCATTATTCTATTTAAATAACAAAAAAAGTTATAAGCAAAATAAATTTATACTAAACGACATTTTAATACATTATTAATATTAATAGTAACAAAAATGTACTAAGCGACAAACAAAAAAAAAAAAAAAAAAAAAAATGTGAATGAACATTGTGGTAAGACTTTAACAATCAATAAAGGGGTTCCACAGGGGTCAATATTGGGCCTTGATTTATTCAAATTATATATAAATGATCTTGCATATCTTAATCTCAAAGGAAGTCTTCAACTATATGCAGACGACGCAGTTTTGAAATATTCTACTTTTAGATGGGATAAGAGAGGATCTAGTCACAATTGAAGAATGGTTGGTGAAGAATAGATTATCTCTGAATCTTAAGAAAACAGAGATTCTCCTATTTGAAAACAAGAATTTTGTTTCCTCAAATTTTACACACGGCCATAAAACTATAGAAATAGTGAAATTTTTAATTACTTAGGCCTCTTAATAGACAGTAAGTTAAGATGGAATATGCCCGTTGAACTAATTTCAAAAAAGATTTCGCCCTATATTTTTATTTTAAAAAGATTGAAAAACTTTTTTAAAACAGAAACTCTGTACGCAATATATGCTTCTTTCATACTTCCTAACCTTACGTATCTGAATCCAATTTGGAGCAGGTGCTCTCAAATCCATCTAAAACCGTTAGATATCCAACATAAAAAAGCTAATAACCAAAAAAATAATTGTTTATATATTTACTTGAAT
The DNA here is from genome assembly GCA_963942445.1 of Argyra leucocephala. Classification (NCBI taxonomy): domain Eukaryota; kingdom Metazoa; phylum Arthropoda; class Insecta; order Diptera; family Dolichopodidae; genus Argyra; species Argyra leucocephala. Next base: position 74,572,362 of record OZ012680.1, read on the forward strand.
GCCTTTAATAATCTACCGGAGAAGCTAAAAATTATTGATTGTATTTCGGAATTCAAAAAGCAAATAACGGAATATTTATTGTCGCATTAAAAGCTGATATTCTGAAAAAAGAATAATAATTAATGTGTATATGAGTATATTTAAATATGAAAGTCAAATGAAACAAAAAAAAATTATTTTATTATTATATATTTACATTATCACACTAAAAGGTGCTTATTATTGGAAAGATAATAAAAATATAACAATATTTAAACTTGTAAGTCAAATAAAACAAAAACAAAAAAAATAATCATAAAACCATTGGAATATTAAATTTTCTCAATACGACCAGACAGCTTTTTGCTAGGTCTTAGGTGCCTATTATGTATTTCGATCGAAATTAATCGAATCGTTCATCGTTATCGTTAAAGTTATTCGATTGTGATCGTTAGTGTCATTATGTATTTCGATGAAAATTTGATCGAAAGTGTTTAATAATGCTGCCATTGTAAAATTCAAATCTACGATGAAAATGACATATGTTTCATTCTTTAACTGTCAAATTCAAATTATTATACGAAAAAAAAACAAAACAATAATGTTATATTTAAAAATTTTAAGTTGAAAATAAGTTGAAGTGTTTAAATAAAATATAATTATAAAATTATAAGTTTTCATAAATAAAATGATTTGAGCAGAGTTAAATTTTTCAATTTCTGATAGTGCTGAAAAACGCTATCAAATTGCAGAATTAAAAAACAAGCGAACATATATTCGGGATTATTCTAATCCACTAGATTTTGAAGATTATACGTATGTTATTTAAACATAAATTTGATGAGTTATTATCTACATTATTAAAATTATTAAATTAGGACAAAAATTGAAATAGCCAATAAGTAATACGTCGATTCCAAATATAATTAAATTGGTTAGTGTATTAAGATTCTGTGCGGTTTGTACCAAGCAAATGATTTTCAACGTAGGAAATGATTTCCATGTCGGACTAGCACAGCTAATTTTTTTTTGTTCTTAAAGAAGTTTTATATGTATTGGCAAACATTATTTTTATGATTAAAGCAGAATTACTGAAATAATTGGAGCAGTAGATGGAAAGCTTATTCAAATTAAATCACCGAAGCAAAACGTACAACATTTATGTTATAGTAGAAAGGGATTTTTTAGCATTAATGCAATTCTGATAAGTTTATACTTTATTGTAATTAGTTTACATTATTATAACAGTTTTTGTTTTTAGATATGTGATCATAATCAGGTAATTGGTTTTGTGATTACAAGATATCCTGGTACCTCTTTGGAAAATTTATAATGGTGTCTCATTATTTACACTATAACTTTTCATATTGCAGTCTATTTGTAACAGGCCTTTCATTCCTATTAAAATTTATTTCAATAAAAAATTATTATGAAGAATAAAGTAAAATACCTACTTTAATTTCAACTTTTAAATTTATTTTTATTTCAAAAAATATCATAAATATAAAACAAAACACCAAGTGTCCAATATAAATAAAATAATATAATGTCCAATATAAATAAAATATATTTGTATCTCTTTTATTTTATCCTTTCAATTCAAAATTGAAATAATTTGTACAAAATCTCTCTTTCGATGTCTCTTTCGTGGTAAAATTTTACATCGATAAACTTTATCGATTTCGTCGACAATTTCTGAACGATATCGAAATACATAATGGCAATTTTGCATTTTGACATTTCGTTCGATCAAATCGTAATCGTTATCGAAATACATAATAGGCACCTTAATTTTTAATATGTTAATAATTATTACATTAGAAATTTGTTAAAATCTTTTTTATTTAAATTATAAATTATAATAATTTAATATAAAAAATGTTCTAAGTTAGTTTTTTAAGTAATAGTTGAAAATAAAGAAAAAAAAAAAAAAAAAAGAAAACTTAACCTTTATTCAGCTGGCATTCCAAAACCCTTATTTCAACTGGAAAGGTACAACTGTACCTTCAAACAATTTGTATGGATATATGATTTTTACTATTTTTGTTTACTATTATTGTTTACTATTATTGTGATTATTTTTGTATTTGTTCTACTTTTACTCTTAAATTTAGTTTTATTACTTGTGGGAATCTATTCTCTATAATATTTTTTTGGAAGTAACGCTATTTTAGGAAAAAGAAGGTCTATTAAGCACTTTTGTTTATGATGAAGTATTAAGTATAAAGTTAGGACTTGAAAAAGCAAAAGTGCATCTATTTCAAAAAAATATTATAAAAAATAAAAAAAGAAACATTGTCCTAGAAAGGTTTTCGATCATGCTATAAAGTTCTGTAACCAGATGGATAACTTTGAAATTTTATTTGCCGCTCAGATAGCAAGGAAAGTCAATTATATGGTTTGTCGTAAAAACCCAAAACACGCAAAAAATGTTTATTAGCTAGTGTTTTTTTCACCAAAAAAACTATTTTTTAAATTTTTTATATTTTATTGTAAATTTTATTTAATTTCTTCAAATTTAAGCAAAAGTGTTCAAGATACATTAAATTACAAAAAAGTGCCGGTTTTTTTATAAATATTGAAGGGAAAAAAGTCCAAGTTTGCAGACAGTATTTGCTTAAAACCTTAAATATTTCCAGTCAAGTTATAACTTATGCTTTTGTAAAATCATCTCGCTTAAATACAATATCGAAGGATAATAGAGGTTCAGCTACTCCTGCAAATGTTACTTCTCAAGAATTGACAGCATCAGTTCATAGTTTTATAAAAAACTTGCCGAAAGTCTCCTCACATTATTGTCGATCTAAAACCAATCGCTCTTACCTTCCATCAGACTACCACAGCATTTACAACATATACAAAGTGTATAGAGAAAAGGAGAAGGAAGAAGATAAGAAATACGTTTCAGAAAACATTTTTCGCCGAATATTTCAAACTTATAATATCAGTATACATGTTCCCAAAAAGGATAAATGTGCATTTTGTGAAGCCAACAAAAATTGCGAACAAGATAAGCAACAAAATAAAAAATATTTACAACATATGCAAGATAAGAAGGACAGTCTACAATTATTCAAAGATGACCAGGAAAGATCGAAGACTTCTACTTCATTTTTGTGTGTAAGTTTTGATATGCAAAAGGTACTGAATGTTCCACATACACAAAGGATGATGTTTTATTATACCAGAAAATATTCTTTTTATAATCAAACTATTTATGAAAACGGAACCCAAACTGCTTACAATTTTCTTTGGGGAGAAATAGATTCGTATGCGAGGAGCAAAAGAAATTTGCTCAACACTAAATAGATATTTGTGTATTGTTGATGAAAGGGGAAATATTACAAATATTTCTCTTAGATGTGATAGTCTTGGCCAAAATAAAAATCGCCAAATGTTAGTAATGATTTTCTTGTTTTTGAAGACTCAAGCTAAAAATATTAACGAAATTAAATTAACTTTTTTGCTTCCTGGTCACACTTACATGCCAGTTGACTCCGTGCATGCAAATATTGAAAGGTTTATGAAAAAAAGAACAATTTGAACGCCGTCAGAATGAATCACTATGATTGCTAATTCAAGAACAAATCCCAAATCAAATGAGGTGATTCCATTAACCTTTAAAGATTTTCGAGATTGGAACTGAAACCTTAAAATATTTTCGAAAGCAAATTAAAAATAACAAGGAAGGATGCAATTTCAAAATTTCGGAAGCTAATATTTTTATGTTTTCTAAAGAATCTTGTGATATAAAATATTCAAAGTTTCAATCCGCTAAATGTCAGCTAACTTATTCTACTCTAGAATTGGGTCGAACAGATACAACATCTAAACTTTAAAGGAGCTGAATTATTTTATATTACAAACTTGCCTATATTGGATTCGAAGAAAAAAGAATTTGAATTATTATTTAATAAGCAATTAATTCCGGAAAGGTATCAGAATGAATTCAAAGAAATTATAAATACCGTGGGAGAAATAGAAGATCAGTTACCAGAAACTGATGAAGAAGTTGTAGGAAATTTAGTTGAAGCTGAAATAAAGCTATATTATAATTATTAAATGTTGAGTTTGTTTTTATTTACATAATTTATTTTTGAAATAATTTTTAAATGCCTTTTTTGTTTCTTTTTTAAATAAACTATAATGAATTAAGCGACAAAATTGTTTTATTTTTTTTTTTTTTTAAAAGCATAAATGTTCTAAGCGACATTTTGCATTGTACTAAACGACAAAATCGTTGTAAGAAAAATGAACTAAGCGACAAAAACTCAGCTCCCTTTCAAAGTATAATTTTCTGAAAAGGCTAGACATATTTGTAATTCAAAATCCTTTTAAAATCAGTATAATAACTTAAAATTGTAAAAAAAAACCAGTGAGTGAGCAGTTTTTTTCGTTTTGTGAACATTTTTCAAAATGTCGCTTAGTACATTCTTCCGAAAAGGTATCATCATTCTTTAACATGAAGAATTCACTATACAAAATCTTAAACATTATAAATCTTTAAACTTATTTATTACTAAAATTACTATTATATTAGTAATAGTTCTATTTATTCCGCAAAATTGTTTTAAAATATTCCCGGTTAATTACAGAGAGAAAGGGAAGCGAAGTGGAAATTTTGTTACTTCTATTTACAGTTGTCACCTTATTGTCTTTTGGAGTTGGCAAAGTTTGTTTAATGTTTTATATTTAATTGAAACTCCTTCTTTGAGTTCCCAAACAATACTACGTCATCTCCACCATCAATTTTAACGGAGGAATTAAATAAGTTAGTTAAAAACCAACCTTATTTGAATACAACATTTTGGAGCGATTCATGTGTTCCGCAGTTTATTCACAACACAATACTTATATACTGCTTGCAAATTTTGAACATGGATTAAAATAATACGCAGTATTAATACTTTTATTTTATGACACGGCCATATAAATTATATGATAATGTGTACATGGAATAACATAAAAATAATACATGTAAAATTTTATTTTGGGACACGAGGACATGGACTAAAGTAATACTAAAATTATTTTTTTGTTTATTTTGACGGATATGGCCTAAATATGAAATTGGCGTATGAAATAAAGCTTCGAAACAAACCAGTAAAAATGGTGGATATGAAATAAAGTCGACACTCTATATCTCGAGATTGAAATAAGATAGGACCAAACGAGTTCAAGATTTGGAAAGCTCGTGTGTTAAAACCCCAGAATCTTTTCTCGGGTAAAAAAGTAGCAAAGTGGCGTATGGCATAAAATAATACTCGGTCGACGATATCGTACATCATCAACGATTATCGTACAATATATATTTTTTTTTATTATAAAGTCTTACTATATTACATAAATCTAAATATATCACTAAAAACAAATCTGATTATCAAAAACAATCTTACTAGATATAAGCAATATTTATAGATACAATGGTGATATAAATTTATATCTATGTATCAATGTTCAAATGTTGAATATTAATAAATCGAACTTGTTCTTTTTATTAAAAGTAAAATGCTATGGAAATTTTAATAATTTCTAATTAAATTTATAATTACATAAATTTATTTTATATAGATATAATTTTTCTGTTCCACAAATTTTATTTTTATTTCAAGTCTTATCAAGTCGTATATTTAAAGTCGAAACACTACAGTGGTATTAAAGCTTGCAACCACATATTTAGTGTGAAAAACAGAATTAAATTAACAAACATTTAACAAAAAATATTTTAAATTTAATCAAATTTCATTAATCTACGTCTTAGTGCTTACTAATATTTGAAATATTTGAATATCATTCAAATCGTCCTTGATATCCCACAACTTATTTCAGTGGGTATTGCTAACTTAACTTACTTTTTAAATTATACTCATACTAGGGGCCCCTGTTGAGTAATTATATTTCAAGTTGAAGTCAAATTTAAAGTTTTTAAAAAAACAGTAATTTACGTACTGACATAGACTTCGCACGATATAACAGAAACCACTTATGTTTAATAAAAAGTTTTGTGGTAAGTAAGTTTTATTTAGGACACATAAATACACGTCCCTCATATACTGCTTCGTTTCCGATATATTCCCTATAGTAAGAAGAATTTAGTGATAAAATTACTAAAAATAAAAAGTTTTGTCATTAAAGAGGTACGTATATATATACCTACATAATACATAATTTTAATAAAAACTATATTATTACTACAAATAACAAAAATTTAGAAATAGTGACTTAAAAGATAAAAATGAAGAATTCAAGAGACCTACTATATAAAAATAAATTTGCTCGTCATATGAACAATTCAACTGATTTTTTTTTGTTTTTGCTTTTTTATATTTTTTATTTGAGATGAATTTGTTTCTTTGATTTTTTTTTTGGCATATGTACATAGATTCATTCGCAAGTACATAATATAAAATATAATAACTGATTTGTTTACTTTTGTTTATTATTTTCATAAGATCTCACTTATGCATAATGTATTTGCTGAATAATAAAATCATACGAGTACAAAATTTTCAACTGTGTGCGCATTTTTGTTTTATATACAATCTTATATATTATATATATTAGAAATTCATTAAGGAGTAGGAGAATCGCAATAAAATAAAAAGGTGTCTACTGCGCAGGACCTTAAATGCTTGTCAATTATAATTATAGATTCTTACTAATTTTCAACTATTAAAAAAAGTCAAATTTAAAGTTTTAATACGATGTCAATGTCGTATTCTCTGTTTTTTCTGCATTTCTTTCTTAAAAATTCAACTTTTAATTATTATTAATTAGTAACGCTTATCAAATTTAAAAGAAATCCAATCTTCTGGTAATATTTTTTTTTTTTTGTTTTTGCATTTATATGGACACTCTTTCGAACCCCATTTGGAATAAAAATCGTATTTCGTTTCAAAACTCTTGCAAAACAGAAATAATAAAAAAAAAACAACAATAAAACAAAGGAAAGAAACACAACACTCAGAATTAATGAAATTTCTGATATTAGAATGCAGACATAATGATTATTATCCTTAGAATTTCAATGATATCTAAATACATACATATTTGTCTCTATATATGGATATGGAAAACTATGTATGAATACAGAAATGTTACTTAATCTTAAATTAAACTGAAAGGACACTTGAATGGCTGAAGGAGTGTGTATTACATTACTGCATAATTATTATACAAAAATTCAACAATTTTTGCTTTTTTATTATTTTTTTTTTTGTGTTACCTAAATTGAAATCTTAGTAATCCTTTTTTAGAAACTGAAAGTAATTGCAAATTACCCCACCAGAATTTCTTCGAAAATTAACAAGAGTATATTAATTGTATTGGTATAACATATATACATAATATATATAATACACATGTAGAGTAGAATTAGTGTCATTTTTGAGTTTATTTCTTAAATAAGTAAAATAAATTTGTTGAACCCCAAAAATTGCAATGCCTTTTTTTTTTATTTTCTTTCTTTATAAAGAGTCAATAAAGTAGACTGTATTTACCCTAATTTTATGAAAATCTTTATAAGTAAATTTAAGTTGTCATAATATTATTACTGGAACTCTTTAAATAACTATTTAATTTACAAAAATGAGAGATTTCATAATAGTTATAAATTAATTTGTAATGACGTTATTTCGAAGAGGGTAGAAAATAGTTTTTTTTTTTTTTAAGTAATTTACAAGAAAGATCCATTAAACTGCACAGTTTTCCTCTATTATTATTTCAGCTGCTAAAGGGCTAAAGTAAAATTTTATATAAATATGGAACAAATATTTTGACAAGCATTTAACGTACACATATTTTAAATTTAACCCTTTTTCCTTTTATCAATAATTTTTTTTTTTTTTTTTTATGTTATAAAGATATTATGATGACGCATATGGATGTACCTTACCCAAATAATAATATTTTTATGATTTCATAGAAAATCAATAATTTTAATTTAAAGATAACCTTACTAAAACACAATTTTCTTTTTTAAGTAAATGAAATATTTGAAAGGGGAATTATTTATGGAGTCTCCAAAGTGCAATAAAAAATTTTAAATTTTCAAAAAATAAATGATATGGATTTTATCTAGTTTTGTTGGATGGGAAGAGAGTTACAGGTTGGATTTTCTTCAAAATAAGATAATTTTCTAATACGATACTAAATAAATTTTATATTGCATCGTTCAAAAATAGGACCTAGTATTACGAGTCCAAGACGTTGGAGAGAAGAAGTATTGGCAGATTTAAGACTATTTCGCATTTTCAATTGGAGAGAATCCGTCCATGACCGAAAAAAATGGAGGACGTTGATGAAATCAGATCCAGGACCTACAAGGAATACAAATAATTTTGGCAAGAAATAAAAAAATAGTTAAAGAGAGCAGAATAATTTATCTTTCAACTCTGAAATTATGACAAAGTTGATCTATTTGTTTAGGAAATATTTTTTTTTGTTGTTTTTATTTATTATTATTTCTTCTATTTACAGTATCCAGAAAAAAAGTTTACAAAACTAGATTAAGTTCTAATACACTGATTAACAAATAAAAAAATATATAATGTTTTTTTTTTTTTTTTTTATATTTTGATCTAATTTTTGGTTTTAGTAAGAAGCTTGATTATTTTTTACTTGCATCTCTGTAATCAAGCATATCTTTAATATGAATATAAGTATCGAATTTTAAGCTACAAATGTCAATATCACTTGGTTCATAATCTATTTGCATGTAGCCCGTCTACTATAGTGAAATAGTATTGGGACTTGGCTTTGGTTTTGGATGAAACCGTCTTTATCTAGATAGATAAAATGTTCGGGTGATATAAACCCTGATTTTAATGTTCTTTTTATATACTCCTCATTATGGTAGAATATATGAGATATTAAACCATTTTCAGGAGTGTTAATTGCTCTATCAAAATGTTTGCGAATCAACTTAGTTATAAAATTATCGATTCTTTTTAATTTTGATATTTTGTATATGCGTTGGTTTGAGTAAAAATGTACGTAAATTGTTTCCGATTTCCTACTCTCATTAATACACTATCTTATACATTTTCTCTCAAATTTCCTAATTTTTTCCATTAGTTTAGCACTTATGTTGTACCAGATAGGTGACGCATAAGTGAGTATGGGTCTAATAAAAGCTTGATAGCTAATGGTTTTCACTTTGGTGTTTAGTAAAAAATTTTTAAAAACTATTTTAAAATAATTTTTTACATGCCATAAAGGCCTTAGTGCCTTTAGTTAATGCTTTTTTTGATTTGTTAGAAGTAATTTAAGTTATAATTAAGATGAACTCCTAGGTATTTAACTGATTTTTTGTTTGGTAAAATGTCATTTGTAGGACTCTTAATGTTAAACTTTCTCCAATGTTTTTTCAAATTATAATTAAGGTTCTTGTAGGTATTTCGAAAGAGGATAGTTTCACATTTGTTGTAATTTATTTTTAACAGCCAGACCTTAGAATAATCAATTATAACGTCAAACATTTTTTGAGCAGTTATGTTAATATTTTCTATTCTACTATCACTAGCGTAAATTATTATATCATCAGCAAAGGCTAATGAGAAATTTTCGCCTTTGAATGCATTCAAAAATTCTAATAATTCATTTATGTATAATAAAAATAAGATATGTGAATTAACCGTGCCTTGCTGAAGACCATTTTCGATGTTATGTATTTTAACACATGCGTTCGCATCATTAGATGAAATGTAGAACTTATTGTGCGATACCATATTTTTATTATTGTCCGATAGCTTGTAAACAAGTCCGTCTAACCAAATATTATTCAATGCTTTCTCAAGGTCAATAAGACATGCCCCGGTAGATTTTATTTACCAATCTGTATACCAAAACACAATAAGCAAATATTTTTCTGTGTAGATTTTTTATTGAAGTGGTACATCCAATGGTCCAACCACGTATACCTAATTAATTTAACCTTAAAATATCTTCAGTAAAATTGTTTTAAGTCTCCTAGTTCTAGACATGTTCATCAGCGTATGGGTTAAAATATTTGATTGTTGAACCAATCTGCAGTTATAGTTGTTGGTGTATTTGATTAATTCATTGTAAACTAAGGGAATGAGTAAATTATTTTTGATAACTTAATTTGGCACGAAAAAATGTAAGTAGGAATAAAATCTCAACATCAACCCTAAACGACCTATTCTCTGATCATTTGCCGGTTTTACTTGAATTTAAATCTGAAACTGCTGAAAAAAAGGAAGCACTAAGCATCACGAAAAAGACTACAAACTGGCTAAAATATAAAACATATATCAGTTCACATATATGTTTATCAGTACCATTAAAAGGCGAAAAGGACATCAACCGAGCTTTAACAAATTTTGATAAACTTCTAGTTCAAGCAGCGCAGGTAGCAACTTCACACAACCCTATTACCAGGCAACCCCAAAAATGGACAACAACAAATGAAATACAGCAAGCTTTAACATAAATAATTCCCCTTTCAAATATTTTCATCCTTTTACTTTAAACTCTCATTTGTCAAAAGCCATTTTTGTAGTAGATTTAAATATACCTGCAAATTTTTTTTGTTTTTATTCTATTTATAAATTTGATTTATTTTTGTTTTTTTTTCTATTGCAACTTGCAAGTGCAAAATCGAATCTGAATTACTAAAATTGTTTTCGTTTAAAGTTGTTGCTCATTATCAAATATTATTTGTTCTATATTCTATTTATAATTATATATTATCTATTATACTAGGGGCCCCTGTTGAGTAATTATATTTCAAGTTGAAGTCAAATTTAAAGTTTTTAAAAAAACAGTAATTTACGTACTGACATAGACTTCGCACGATATAGCAGAAACCACTCGTGTTTAATAAAAAGTTTTGTGGTAAGTAAGTTTTATTTAGGACACATAAATACACGTCCGTCATATACTGCTTCGTTTCCGATATATTCTCTATAGTAAGAAGCATTTAGTGATAAAATTACTAAAAATAAAAAGTTTTGTCATTAAAGAGGTACGTATATATATACCTACATAATACATAATTTTAATAAAAACTATATTATTACTACAAATAAAAAAAATTTAGAAACAGTTACTTAAAAAGATAAAAATGAAGAATTCAAGTGACCTACTATATCAAAATGAAGTACTCTAACTCTACTATATAAAAATAAATTTGCTCGTCATATGAACAATTCAACTGATTTTTTTTTGTTTTTGCTTTTTTATGTTTTATTTGAGATGAATTTGTTTCTTTGTTTTTTTTTTGGCATATGTACATAGATTCATTCGCAAGTACATAATATAAAATATAATAACTGATTTGTTTACTTTTGTTTATTATTTTCATAAGATCTCACTTATGCATAATGTATTTGCTGAATAATAAAATCGGATGTGTACAAAATGTTCAACTGTGTGCGCATTTGTGTTTTATATATAATCTTATATATTATATATATTAGAAGTTCATTAAGGAGTAGGAGAATCGAAATAAAATAAAAAGGTGTCTACTGCGCAGGACCTTAAATGCTTGTCAATTATAATTATAGATATTAATATTCTATAATATAGTAAGATTTTAAAAATTATATATAAATAAGACAAAAAAAGAAATAAATTGATAAACGCGAATTTAATATTTATATTTGATAATCAGCTTTGTTTTTAGTGATATATTTAATAATTTAATTTATGGAATAAAAGTGGATATTCCTTTTTTTTTTTTTTTAATAGTTTTATTTATATTTCTAATATATAATTAATAATTCCAAAACAAAACTTAAAAATAGAATTTCTTATATATAACTTAAAGTATTCATATGGCTAACTTATATTTAGCTCTCTTACTTACATTTAATATTAATTATTATGTACATATTTACATTTGAATTATATAATTTGGTTATGTTAAATATTATTTTTTTTTAAATAACTAATGGACTAATTTTGGTACTGGAAAAGATTTATTCAGAAAAAAAAAAAAAAGTTTTTGAAAAATAATTTTTTTGTAAAACTTAAATACTACACTACACTAACTAACAACTAAAACTTAACTAATAATTATAACCTACCCTAATCTTAATTGTTTCCAAAATAAAGGTTTGGAATTTTTTAATTTGTGTTGATTAGGAACATATTTATCAAATGAAAATATATCTGCATCATTCACATCACTTACATTTATACCTAATGGTACTTTTTTATTCCAACTATTTTTTTTATAGTGATATATAATAGGAATATATTCACTATTTTCGATGTAATTATTTTTATCTAGGAATACAAATCCCTCTGGCGGAATAAATCCCGTGTCTAATGACCTTTTAATATACAGGTCGTTTTCGTACCAAGGATGGCTTATTAAGGAATTTTCTAGCACTTCGCTGCTCCGTTGGATATGATTTCGTATGAGACGAATAATAAAATTATCGATTCTGATAATGTTGGCCTTTGAATAAACTGCCTTATTAGAATAATAGTGCAGATAGTTTGATGTAGGTTTTCTGTTCAAATTTGTACATGCTCTTAGGCATTTTCGTTCAAATATTCTGACTTTTTCCATCAAAGAAGAATTGATGTTAAACCAGATTGGACAACCATAAGTTAATATTGGCCTTATCAGGTTCTTGTAGCAAAGTAGTTTGACTTTACTACACAGAATTTTCGAATAAAAAAGTTTACGTAATGTTAGAAAGGCATTCGTTGCTTTTCTTATTTGATTTTTTATATGGTCTTTGAAGTTATAGTTATGATAGTATAAAATGCCTAAATATTTGAATTTACTCGAGTTGCTGATTTTTGTATTGTCTGGAGCATTTATATGGAATTCTCTCCAGTGTTTTTTAATATTATAATTGACCAAGTTGACAGTGTTACGGAAAAGAACACTCTCGCATTTTTGGTAATTAATTTTAAGTTTCCAGCTGACACTATACTCAACCACTTTATTAAATAGTTTCTGTAAATGGTATTGAGCCTTTTGGATGTTGTGATTCGCTGTATATATGGTTAGATCATCAGCGAAAGCTATGCTGTGACTAAGCCCTAAGCTTTTGCTTAGAGAGTCCAGCAGCTCACTAATATATATATTGAATAATACAGGCGAGTTCACAGTACCTTGTTGAAGACCGTTGTTTAGCGAAAACTCTTTAGAGAACTTTTTGTTACCAGAAGTTACTCTAAAAGTTTTGTCCCTTATCATGCTCTCAATCAAGAATACTAAGTGTGGCGGATACTTGTATTTTAGCAGCTTGTATATAATACCATCAAGCCAGACTGTGTCAAATGCTTTTTCAAAATCAATGAAGCAAGTTGCTACACATTTCTTATCATTTATATGTCTGCAGATATCAGAAGATAGTTTTGTCATTGCATGTATTGTACTATCGAAAACCAAATTGATTTGTTGGTATTATTCCTTTTTTAACGGTTTCATCTACTAGGATTTTATTAACTATAACTTCGAAGATCTTACTTATGTTGGGTAATAGACTGATAGGCCTGTAGCTATTTGGATCGGAGGGATCTTTACCCGGTTTTTTTATAGCAACTATCAATGCTTTTTTCCAATCTTGTGGGAAATAACTTACGTTTAAACAATTATTGAATATTATACAATACCTTTCTATTAGCGAATCAGGGAGTTGCTTTAAAACAATATTAGGAATTTTATCGATACCAGAAGATTTTTTATTTACTAAGTTATTGAATATTTCTTTAAGATCCTGAATTGTAATAAAATATTTATTTTGAGTTTGGTCTGCGCTTAATTTATTTGCCTTAAGTGTATTATTGAATTTTATTACCGAAATATTGTAATTTTTATTGTTTTGAATGCGTATTTTTAAATTATTTATAGAAGCCATGACTTGATTATCATATGGAGAAACTCTTTGGTTTGTTTGGTTATGTACTTGTGAAAGATGAGATCCTATGGTATTTAGGATGTCATTTTCGTTTTCGATGCAGAAGTATTCGTTTTCTATTTTTAATTTGTTAGTGTTTATACCAGCTTGTTGAATTTTGAGAATATGACTACGGTGAACTCTTAATTTGTGGATTTTTTCAGGATTGAACGACTTGTATATTTTTTTGATTTCTGCAAACATGTTTTTACTGTTGCAAACTTTTATATTTGCAACTCTATTATGCCAGTATTTATTAATATTTAATTTAAAATTTTGTTTTATTAAGCAATTGATATTTTTTAAAAGAGAATTTATTAAATTTATTGAAGTAGTATTATTGGCATTTAATTTTAGTAATTTGAATTTGGAACTTAGTAGTTGGCTCTTAACTTTTTTTAATTGGTTGATAACCCGGTTAACATAAATATCAATGCTATTTTTGTTGGAATTTGATAGGGGTATTGATTTTTGCATGGCATTTTGGATAATAAGTTCAATTTTTTTTAGAAAACAGTTTATTTCGGTAATTGATAAGTTTCTATCATTGGGCATGCTGCTTAGCGATTCATCAAGCTGAATGTAGATGTTAATATGTTTCCGAAATTTGTTCCAGTTAGCTTTTCCGTAAAGGAAGTGTTCATTGTTTGTAGAGGTTGTAGTGAATTCGTTCCCTCTAAGTGATAACTCAGTGTATATAGCTAGATGGTCGCTGTCGTAAATTAGAGTTTCCAATTTACCAGTATTAGTCGTTTTAAGTGTAAGTCTGGCATCGGCTAGAACTAAATCTAGGAACGAGTTTCCCCTAGGGTATGAAGGTATTTCGGTGGTGTATAAGGAAATTTTGTATAATATTCGGTTATCTTCGATAAATTTATTGAGGAGTACTCCCCGAGGATTGTGGTGAGTATTTTCCCAAGATTGGTGTTTAGCATTTAAATCGCCGCAAATAATGTAATAGTTATATAATTCGGAAAGTTTCAAAATTTCAAAGAGTTTTATCAGTTCATTGTGGAATACGTCCTGATGACTCACTGGCGCATATATAGATAAAATAATAAGTTTATTATTATTTTCCCCGTTAATTTCCACTGCGCAAACTTCTAAACAGCGAAATGATTTTAAAAATTCGGTTTGAAGTCTTCGAAATTTTAAACTTTTCCTAATTATTATTGCAGTACCACCTCCGATTGTAGGTGAAGCTCTATCGTGCCTAATAATATTATACCCTTTAATTTTTATACGATTGGTTTTATTAAGTTTCGTCTCAGATAACGTTACTACATCCGGATTGTGCTTGTTTAGAAAATCTATTAATGACAACTGCTTGTAATATGATCTACAGGAGTTGACATTAATAGATATTATTTTTAATTTATTTTGTCTCAAAGCGTTGTTAAGCATCGAGGTTTTCGAATAGAAAATCGATTCTGTCCGCTTGACTTTGAATTTTTGTTTCCAATACTTTAAAACTCTGGCACAAGTTGGACAAACTCTTGCTGAGTTCAGTTAGTATTGGAATTATATTTCCGATTGAGGGATTTAATCCACCAGTGGAAGTTGTATTTAAGTTACTTGTATTAGTATATTTGTTTCCAGCTGTAATACTGGCATATGATAAATTAGGATTAGTAAAATTTGATGCTATATTAATTTTTTTTACTACCTTCGCTACCTTGTTTTCCTTTAATAATCCTAGCTTTT
The DNA here is from genome assembly GCA_963942445.1 of Argyra leucocephala. Classification (NCBI taxonomy): domain Eukaryota; kingdom Metazoa; phylum Arthropoda; class Insecta; order Diptera; family Dolichopodidae; genus Argyra; species Argyra leucocephala. Next base: position 74,587,928 of record OZ012680.1, read on the forward strand.
CCTGTCTGGCTTTAAGCACTGGGCACTGCCTAAAAGATGCGGGATGTCCGGTTGTCTTGCAAAGTATGCAATAAAGTTTGTCCTTTGCACTGTTTTTGATGATGTGGCATTGATTAGCCAAGTGGTTCCCACCACACTTGACGCATCTCAGCTCCATATTGCAATTATATTCCGAGTGGTTGAACCGCTGGCATCTGGTGCATTGTGCAATAGGCGATTTGTTGAGAGATTCCCATTTTATAATCTGGTTATCAAGATCTTTTATTTTATACAAGTTGTTGATGTTGCTTTGTGGTCCTATTTGTACTATATAAATTGGCAGATTTATATTGCTTGCTACCGATTTTTTTGTTGTTAGTCTTAAAACTTTATTAATATTTATTTCTCCGACCGCTTGTGCTTGTAGCAAGCTGTGGGTTTCTTCTGGCTCATAGTTGTTGTGAAGGCCTCTTTAACGCATTAAATATTTTTTTGAAGTCCTCTGTATTTTTTGCATAAAGCATATGTCTGTTATTTGTGGATTTTATTAAAAACTCATTAATTTTGAGTTGTATTCTTATCATTTTTTTTATGGTAGGGATGTCTTCGGTTTTTAATATTATTGGGGGAATATTTTTGCTTTTATTATTTTTATTTTCTATATCTTTTTTGGTATCGGCATCATTGCTACTTGGGTATTTTTCAGCTGTTTTATTATTCGGTATATTTTTATATAGTTGACTATTTATTGCTTATGACGTTTTTTTGTTAATATTATTATTATTATTATTTTTTTTTTTTTAAAACTTGAATAAAATCATTGTTCGAATCTTCATTATTGGGTTCCTCTAATTCCATATCGTTGAGAATATGAAACTGATTAGTATTATTAAGTACTTCATTGTCAATGTTAATGTTTTTGTTATTATTTTTTAATAATTCATTTAATTTTTTTTTAAGTTCTAGTAGTTCTTTTTTTAGTGATGAATTGTCTAAAATTAATTCTTTATTTTTTTGGGCTACTTTATCTGTAACCTGTTGTGATTTTACTTTTCTTGGTGACATTTTTGCGAGAGTTTTTTTCACTTTATTTTTATTATTAGTTTCATTTTTTAGTTGAGTGCTTCTGACCATGTGGTCAAATAACACTAGAGTTTATATATTATTAAACACAGATAAATTTATTTTTAATTTGCTAATTTACTTTGTTTATTGTTTTCTTAATTTATAATAATTTTTTTTTTTTTTATACTTAAGGTAAGTTTTTTTTTTTTTTTTTGCTAAATTTGTTTCTCAGTGTGAAAACTAGATTTTTCAATCCTTCCACTTTGAAAGCATAGTACAAACTCCTCAGTGGATATTCCTTTTACTAATCATTTATATTTATTTTGTATATGTATTTTTATATATTTTTGCATATTTATTTTGCATATTTTGCATCGGTATTTCAGAAGCAACTTACTTCCTTCATCAGTGCTTTCGACTTCCGACTGTAAAATGAAAATGTGATAAATGATTAGTGAAAGGAAACTCGACTTTTATTCCATAAATTAAATTTAATATGACACTAACGGAATTTAGATTCTGGCAATGCCATACAAATACATGACAAAAAACAAATGACTCATATCAATAATACCGATGGTTTTTTGTTAAACTTTGATGCTAAACTTACGCAGCTAATTAATGGCAGATAAGATGTCGCTAAAATGATAAAGTAAATTATTCTTATAGGAACAAAAAATTTTGCTACAAATATTCTGTTTATAATAAGGTAATTAAAAGCCTTCGAATATAGGGTAAAATAAAGGTATGATAAATAATTAGTAAGCAAATACGTATTTTACTTAGACTTGAAATGAAAACTCTAATGAAGGAAAGTAATGCTAGAATATTTTTTGCTTCCGTCATTTATGGCGTTGTAACCCGCCATAGTTTTAATATAAAATTTCAATTAACTAATTTTTTTAAATAATTTCCTTGTCGATTTAGCTGCCTTTTAATTTGCACGGAATGAACGCTGGCCAGGCACGGTTCTGCACATGCACTCGAAGTTTTTATTAATACCAAAAATAGCAAATAATTATATATGATATGAAAAGAGATACTATGATTTGAGGGGCTCAGAACAAGAGTGGCCTAACTCATACATTTTAAATATTTCAAATATTGTGAATAACTATCAGTGAACTGTGGACAATGGAGAGTAATTAAATATTATTGTAAAATTTTTGAAAGTGTATTAAAATTTTTTGGTTCAATTTTTTTGTTCTATTAATGAGAAGTGTTTACTTCTATTAAAAGTATTCGTCTTCTATCTTTATTAAAGTGGACAGTAGGTAAAGAATATTATTCTAAAATTTTTGGGGTTGTAAAGATTTGTGTGATTTTCATTTTTTGTTAGATGAATGAGACAGAAGATTCATTGAAATATTTTGAATTTTCGGGTTCGGAGTATATACCACCAGAATTTTTATAATTTAGCTGATTTTAACTTACAAGCATGTTATTTATGTAAATGTACTATGTAAAAAAATTGTAGCAACAAAATCTGAGAGCCGCAGACAAAGTTCCCGATATCTGGTTTTAAAATTTGTAAAGAGTATTTTTAAAAATCTTTTACAAGTAAGTGATGGTCGCTCACCACGAGCTTTAATAAACAAAAATAAAAACAACTTTCGCCAAATAAAACTGTGGAAAAAGTAGATGCAGTAAAAGAGTTTATAGAAAAATTTTGCAGATACCAATCCCATTACTCAAGACATAATAATATTAATAGAAACTATCTGGCTCCGGATATAAATTTTAGTATCATGTACGAAATGTATAAGAAATGTCGGAAGATTTCAATTTGCATTTTAGAAGACCTACTAGTGACGTCTGCAAAAAGTGTGATTATTTTAAAGTTCAAATCGATAATGCAACAGGAAATGAAAAAAAACAGTTAGAAACAGAACGCGATCTACACCAAAGAAAAGCGGCATCTGCGAGATTAGAAATGAAAAATCATGCAGGACTTTCCACAGAAATGTATTCAGTTTTTTGCGTTTGATCTTATGAAAACATACCAACGCCAGTAGTATCGACGGGAATAAAATAGCTCAAAATATTCAATGGCTTCGTTATGATCAAAACCCGCTATAAGAATAAGTTATGTGCCGAATATGTGGAAAATAGCAGAGATAATTATGATACCAAAGCCGGGTAAGCCCATAAATGAGATCAAATCCTACAGACCAATATATCACTACCACTAATATCAAAATTATTTGAAAAACTACTATTGATTAGAATGAGACCGATCATGAAAAATAGTGATCTGATTCGAAATTATTAATTTGGTTTTAGATCTAATCACTCGACAATCGCTCAGATACTTAGGATAACAGACATAATAGAAAAAGCTTTAAAAGAAAAGCAAGTATATGTTTCTACCATATTTCTAGATGTAGCTCAAGCTTTTGACAAAGTATGACATCGAGGCTTAATAAAAAAACTCTCATCATATCTAGAAAACAGACTATTCAGAATAAAACAAGACGAAGAGTATTCTACTATTAGAGAAATTAAAACGGGTGTGCCTCAAGGTAGTATTCTGGGTCCCATACTGTATTTGCTCTACACCAATGATTTACCACAAATGGAAAATATAACTGTAGCTACATTCGCTGACGATACTGCGTTGACGGCATTAGGATCAAATATTGACGAGGCTACAAATAAATTGCAAAGAGAAAGCGACAAGCTATACCTCTTGCACAAAGAAATGGAAAATTAAACTCAATGAGTTAAAATAAGTAAATCTGAATTTAACTCATCGGTAAATCTGAATGAGGTAAATATACCAGAAGAAAACAACGCTAAATTCCTAGGAATGACATTAGATGTCAAACTTAGATGGAAAAACCATGTAGGAAAAAGAAAAAAATTTTACTTGATAATAAATATATATATATATATAAATATAAAGATATGGTTGTACGGCATACAAATATGGAAATGTGCCAAACGAACACATGTACTTTTTCAAAAAATTCCAAAATAATAATCCTAGAGAAAAATTAATCGGTAATCCGTCGGACTAGTTTTAATGGGAGGGGTGTTGTTTAGTCAGTAAAAATCTGTCACACAATGGAATCTACAGGTCTCATTGTATCTATCAAGATTCCCAACAATCCACGCAAAACAAAAAAAAAAAAAGATCAAAAACAACCATTTTTATTAAAATATAAATATTCAAATAATAACGACGTCGAGTGTGTTAATATTGGCAAACGTTTAATGGAGAAGAATCTTCCTTCAATTAGGTTGACCCAGCTGTTCGAAAAAGGACGATAAATAGACATCGTAAAATATAAAAATTTACAACAGCTTAAACCATATATTCCCCGAATCCATCACGAGTTCTATGACGATTTGATATATATTGAAAACTATGGAAATGCAGAAAACGGCCTATCTAATTTTTGATAATTAAAAATAAATGAAAGTTAAATTAATGCATTTTTCATTATAACTTATTTAAATTATTTGCGTTTTTTTTTTTAAATAAAAATGAACTTTTTCTTAATAAAAATTTTTTGGTTCACAAAAATTTTGAAAATTTTGAATTAGGCTACTCATGTTCTGACCCCTTCATATCTCATGCAAAATTTCTAAATGAGTGTAATTTGCACATTTCTCTTTAAAATTTTAAGTTGGCACAGTGTGTCTCTATTTGAATTTCGCATCTCCAACTATAACGGTTCATTAAATATTTAAGAAATATTAAGAGAAAATTATTTTATACTTTAATCTTAATCCCAATAATTATCTTTTACAACAAAAAAAAAATATTTTGTTTTCATTTTTATTTCCTTTTCTTATGCTGTAAGACTAAAAAATAATGTAAAAAATATTTAACTGCAACTCTTTAACATTTTTAAGTTTTCCTTAAATTTTCTTTGAATATAATTTAAAATAATTATAATAAAACTACGAGTGCTATTTATTATTGTTTGAGTTTATTCCCGGAATATCCTTTTATAAATGGAGGACTTTTTAATGATAAATTTATTTTCAAAACATTGTAATTTCGCTGAAATTACAGTTCAACAGGAACAAAAAGATCTTCATCAGTGATTCTCTAATAAAACAAAAACAAAAAAAAAAAATCCTCCTAAGGAACTTAAATTAAGACTATTAATTTACTAGTAAAAGTTTGTTTTGGTATCACAGATATAGAGGATTGGATTGAGAAATATCCGTCAGTTGATAGCTAGGTATAATAATTTTACAAAGAAGAAGATAACCAAGAGAGGACGACAGTATTTCTATAGTTTTTATTTCGCTTTTGCATTTTTATTGTTACACATAATGAAAATGGCAGTAATTGAAAATTTCGTCCTAAAAACTTCAATAAAACCATTTTTTTTTATTATTATTATTATTATTTTTTTCTTTTACGTTTTCACTTCAGAAGAGTGCCAGTCATTTTTATTGAAATTTTTATAGTTTTGTTTAGTTGAATGCTTTTATCCTTTGTGGTATTATTTTAATATTTTACTTTTGTTATAGGTACATCAATAAAATATGGTTGTATAATTGAGGAGGTATCAGTTGTAAAAATAACAACGAACAGCTACTTAATTTGTTTTTCATTTTTATGATGGCCCAGAAGTGGCAGTTGTAGTAAAACAATAAGTAAATAGTTTGAGTAAGTACCTAGTTACTTTTAATTTAGCATTTTTTCTGTAAGGATGTAGTGTTGAAGTATATTTGTAGTATATTTGTAGTACCTATATATAGATACTAGTTTAACTGTTGTTTTTTTTTTCGTACTAAATACTTAAATAATAATAATTTATTATAAGAAGCTTAGAGTTTCAAGTTTTTTATTTTCATAATGGAAATTTTATTATAATTACTTAATTTTTCCTACCTTTAAGTAGGCGACTGTGGCATTCTTACAATAATGAAAAATAATGAACGTGGTAGTTATTTTCACATCATAATATTTGAAAAATTACTTGAACAATTCTATTTTATATTTGATTGTAGAACTTGATCGAATATCGAACTAAAATATTTTATACAATGTTTTTTTTCTAGATTAAACAAACCAACTCCAATTACAGATCAATCGCCGTTACTTCTTTCAATTCGCCATTACTTGTTTCGAAGTATACTATACGCGTCGTTGTCGACAATTTTACGTCCGACAACTACGCTGGTTCTGCCTTATCACTTACTCTTTTCTTGATTTTCATCAACGACTTGCTCTCTTCAACCTTCAATCCAATCGATAGTTTTGCTGATGACAGCACATTGGTAGCATCCTACGACGTTTTAAGGAAATCAAACGTCATCTCTAACTAAATCAGCTCGAAGAAAAACATAATGACTAGCTCACTTAACCATAACCGAACAAAAATAACCGATTGGGGTAACGTAAACAGAGTTGAGCTCAGCACGTTCAAAACTTAAAGCTGTTTGATTTCTTGTAAAAGAGATCAACCCATTCCATCCCTGCGTTTTCAAGGACAAATTTACAACGGTCTGAAAATCTAAATATTTTAGGCATGCAGCCAATTCAAAAAATGCAGTGGAATGAGCATATTTTGGATATAGCTAAGGACGCAGTCAAATGTTTCGGCTTTCTTTCTCGATGTAAAGCCTACTTTTCTGCAAGAGATCTGTCCAATATCTATAAGGCTTATATCCGACCTAAGATAGAGTACAGTTCTCACACTTGGGCTGGCGTCCTCCAAACTTCACTAGGTTTCCTGAACTAAATACAAAGTCGGTACGTACGCCTATTTGGCGACTCTGTCGTCCAGTTAATCTTTACTCCTCTTTGCACACGTCGAAATGTTGGAGCTCACTCACTCTTTTATAGATAACTTTTAGCTTCAATATGATAATGCATTTCATTTGTCCTTCCGTTCGGATTGTAAAGATTTTTTATTGCTTTATTTTGTAGTGAGTTCAAAGTTTTTTCAAAAGTATTTCACCAAATATTTGTAATTCCATAATATGTAAGCCTGATATTTGGCAATCAAAACTTTGTTAAGTGGCTATAAACGAACACGAACACTTGAGTTAGGGAAAAACATTTTATCTGTCAAAACCTTATTAGATTTTTTGATTTTGATCTTCATTTCTTTCAGTCCAAAGTAAATTAATGTTTAGTCTTTAACACCAATTTTATAGCAGGAGTCTTTTGGTGGGTTAAAGTATCACAGTTTTTTAATCTGTTCCAGTAAAGTGAATATTGATTACTTTTTGGAAATGTGATAAACTGTTAAATTAATTTCTGTTTCATAAAGATGTTAAACGGAGTTAATGACCAGCACATATTTGTAAAAAAGAAAACAAACTTCATTTAACTCTTCAATGTCATAATGTCATATTCATGAAATTCATTAAACATTATAAGAATTCTTTGTAGAAAACAACCGTACTTCTGCGCTAATTTTTTAACTTTTCAGAACTATTGCCAATTACTTTGTGTTCTCAATAAAAATTTTAGTACTTCATTATTTAGTACGTATTTTTTTAGGTGTTAATTTAGTAGCTTAGTTTGCAGAATATTTACATGTATATTTTTGGATTACAGATTTTGCATTTTACTGGCATACATATTTTGCGTAAATGATGAAAACACAACAGTGTAAGGGCACTAGTCAACTTAATAACATACAAAATAACAGAATTGAATGGGTCCAAAACAATTGCTAAAATTTGTTTTACGCAATCTTCCATGGGACGATCCATTTAGATAACAGATTACTTCCATATGAGCACAGATTGAATTTACTACATTTATTGAATACGCTTGAAAAACGCAAAACTGTCGCTGATATAATATTCTTAACTGAATTAATCAAAGAGAATATTTCTTCCACTCAATTAACTTGTTAAGTTCAACTTTTGTACTAATTACAAATAATGATTTAATAATATTATGTTTAACTCACAGTTTCATCGAACCAATTATCAGAAGTATGAACCAGTAAATAGAACGATATCTTCATGTAACTCATATAATTTACATATTAACCTACAACTAACAAAGTAGTCTTTAAAAAATAATTTTTTTTTTTCTTTATTAATTCATATATTTTTTCTGATTTAATTTATAATGATACATTGATGTTTATACTTATAGACTATGAATAATTCTATGATTTAATTTTATTTATAGCTAGTATATAGTAAATTTCAATTTCAGTTTTTTTATAAATTTTCATTTATATATAGCGTAAACGATACAATTATTGACACTCATAAGGAAAAATTCACTTTAAGTGTATCTCTTTCGGTTATTTGAACTGATATTAATAAAATAAATGAAGTAAATTAGTTTTTGGTCTTTTTTTTAATTGCTGTTATTAAAAAAATATAACAAAATTTATTATATATTATTAAAAAAGGGTTTTTTAAAAATACTTCCAAATAGACAGTTATTGACACCCCAAATCAATTATTGACACCCAAATATTCTCATTAACATAGAGTGAAAAAAATTACATGCAGAATTATGATGAGAATTATCAAAATAAATATATAATCTAAAGATTAAATATTGTTTTAATTAAAAAAATAAAACAATAAAACAAAATTATATAAAGGAAAAAACATTTAAATTCATTTTAGTCTTTAAAAAAAAAATAACTATAAACTAAAATAACAATTCAGTTATTACTTATTATCAGAAAAACGATCACAAATAAATCTAAAAACTATTTTATGAATTAGAAATACAATGAGAACAAGTGTATTTGGAAATGTATGGTACTCATTTTGATGAGGCATGTAATATGATATTCCCTCCGGCATTTCTGACACTCAATTCCAGGATTATGTAAATTAAACAAATAAGTGCATTTGTAGCACATCGAACCTTTCGCTATAAAATTATTCCCAAGATCATATAAGTTTCACCTTCAGAGAAAAGCTTTCTGACGTAATCTTCTTCTTTCGTTGAGGTCTTTGTCATTTTTTATTTTTCTGGTGTTGAAATGTAGTTTTAATTACTTTCAGAATTTTGTTCTTTTTTATATTTAGAAACTTTTGTTCTTTCTTCATAGTCTCAACCTGAATCAACAAGGGTGAAGTTATAACAAAAGGTTTTTTTTTTATTTGTGCGGTGCCTTTCTTCGCAAGAGTAATTGGCCAGTCTACGTAATTTTGTATAGTGAATGTTTTATTTATATGTACTTCTGCTGAAGACTTTTTAAGAGTGCCAATATTTTCTTGAAATATTGCTTCGGACTCTACGTAAAGAAACTCATTTATTGAATTTATATGAAGTGCATCAGAAGCTGAAATATTTATAATCGAATAATCTTCCAAAACTTCTGATTGCTTGGATTTAACAAATAGCTCAATTTCTTGAGGTTCGTTGTCTCTTACCTTGGAAAATTTGCTTGAAAAATCGTAAGCACTTAATTTTCTGTAAAATTTTTTATTTATATTTTGTTAGTTTGTTAATTAAATTGAAAACTAGTTTTCAATATTGAGCTTTAAGTTACCCAAATTAAGTAAAAGTAATGATAATTACCTCTAAGAAGGTTACTATGTCGATTTCGTACAAGCTTAAATTTGAATTCACTTCCATATTAAGATTTTCACCATTAGAAGCAGATAATGTGTTATCTACTATTTAGTTCAGGAACGTAGCATATAGCTTATACAAATTTTGTGTAAAATTAAATAAATTATGGGAAACTTCATTCCCATGCTGACTAAAAATGGATAGAAAAGCTAGGATATGTATTCATAAAAAACTTCCTTGGTCATCCATCCATTGTCACTTAAACCAAGACACCGCTTTTTTGGCATTAATTTTCTAATTTCTTCGGGCAAACCTTTGTAAGGATAAATGACCATGAGCACGACATTTCCAGAAGCAGAAAATGAAAACATCACTGTTAAATTTGATTTAGCAGTGCCTCTATCAACTTCATAAGTATTTTTACATCCTTTTTTTGCTAATGCCGTTTTTGTTTTTGTACAGAGAAATCAAATGTTTCGTTCCCATTAAATAGTCTGGTTGGATCTTCCAATATATATCTCTAATTATTTTTTTGTAAATATTGTTCAATATTGTCAAACCATAATGTAATATTTTTGAATGAAACTGTTGCGCTGGCTGCTGTTACTAGATCAGGAGTTCTCAAACAAATTTGCTGGTTCAAAAATCTTCGATTTCCGTTTCTTTGTTATCTAACAATATCGTAGGGAGCCCAGGCCGAGATTTAAAAAATCTGGAACTTAGCCGAAAAATCAAGGTCGATCGCGATATTTCATATATTGCAACGCATCTTTAGCTTTCTGAATACATTTTTCATAATATTTTCCAGTTTTTCTTGGCGTTAAGTACTATCTAGGAATTATTATACATTTATTGACACCTGCAAAATATACAATTATTGTCATTGGTACAATAATTGTACTTCCATATAATACATTTATTGACACCCTATGTCAATAATAAGACAGACCTAAAAAAAAAACCAGCTATTGACACTATCCCTATTATAGGTATTTAATTAAAAAAACTTATTTTTTTTTTATAAAAACACAATATATTCAAACTTTTCCAAATAAATTACAAAACACAAATATTTACTTCACTGGCTCCTTATCAAATTCTGCAAATTTTCCACCAAAAATTTTATCACTAAAAACTGTTTTTTACTTTTTTCAAATTCAAACACAACTTAACTTTAAATTAATCCGCAGTAAGTGTAAATTCAAAATAAAACGATAAATATTTAATAAAAATTAATTTAAAATGAAAAAAATTTCAAAACATGTCGCGAAATTGATTATGAAAATAGCAGTGTCAATAAATGGTTCAAGGGGTGTCAACAGGGGGGGGGGGGGGACAGGGGTGTCAATAATTATACTCGTTACGCTAATTTATATAATTTCAGATTGATTTGAAAATTCGGTGACCTAAGCTTTCGCTGTCTGGTCTTATTGTTATGAATTTTACAGCATAATATCATACTTGTAAAATTCTTATATGTTTATAAAAAAAATAACGTTAAGTTAAGTTAATAAGTAAGAGAAAGAAAAATTTAAACAAAAAAAAATTTGAAAATAAATAAAATACAGAGTGATCAAAGAAATGAATGCACATTCTTAAAATTTCCAATATTTATGATAGATTAAGTAATTCTTTAATTTTATTTTTGAAGATACAAATATTTTCAATATTTTTAATTTCATTTAGTAACTCATTCGTTCTCGAACCTTGAAACTATACGGACGAATTGTAATTGTTCGCGCAAAAAAGCAAATTCAATTCGCGCCGTAAAAAAAGTACAAAAATTATAAAATAAATAAATATAAATAAATAAAAAAAACAAAAAAATTATAATAAAAACCGCGACCGTTTTAAATAATAATAATTTTGTTACTGTCATTTTTGACACCGTGACAGAATATTAAGAAAAACGTCCTCAACAATAAAAATCAGTGCTGACAACTTAAACTCGCAGATTAAGTTAATATTGTTCATCTGGCGTCAAATTCTGGAACTTTTAGAAAATATCTTTGTCTTATATAAATTATAAATTGTAAGTACTATTTGATTTATGAATATTTTTTATTAGTCTTATATAGCGAATATTTATTAAATTATAATTAATTATCTATAATTAATAATTAATATAAAATATAATTGTATATAATTGTATGTATATATCTTATGATATATATATATTAATTATTCTATATTAGTTTTGTTTAAACAGGCATTTTTTGTGTTGAGTGTAATTTTATGTATATACCTGTATATTCATAACAATTATATTCTAACACTTTAGAATGCCTTTTTAAACTTCTAAATACAACTATTTTTATAGCATAAATAATATAAAATATAATTATATAATAAATAACCGGATATGACGTTGCGCACTCCACCGCTCTCATCTGATAAAAAAGATTCGTCCTCGACATCGACATCAACAGGATCAACACTAACTCGAGCTTCAACATCCTCAAACATTAATAGCATCCCAAACTCATCTAATAACTCAACGAGTAAAGAAGATGATTTACACCAAGAGCTTCAGTCGCTGCGAATGCAAAATGAAGAACTAAAGAAGCAGTTAAAGGAAGTTCTATCAAAACACTCTACTGAAAAGGTTGTACCAGTTGTGACCCTCTCTGATAATGCCGAAAAAAAAATGGTATAAACAGCTTCGAACTTGTCATTAATTCAAAAAAAAAAAAAGGAAGAAGTATAGTCCTCAAAAACTGAAACACCCAAAACAAACCAGAATCAATGATTACTGGTTGAATAACTCCAAAGAATTCACCAATAGATTTAGCGAACTCGAAACAGCTGAACCTGAAGAAACTACCCAGGATACAAAATCGCCAAAACCTCCTCCAATTTATGTATCTGGGGTTCAGAACATGTCTCCTCTTATTAACCTTTTAAGTCAAACTTGCTCAACCGAATACTTCACGAAGGTTCTTAAGGGAAATGAAATGAAAATTCAAGTGACAGACATCAATGACTACCGAGAAACAGTTAAAGGATTAAAACTAAAGGAAACTCAGTTCCATACGTATCAACTGAAACAGGACAAAAGTTTTAGAGTGGTAATCAGAGGTCTACATCCTTCTGTAGAACTAAATCTAATTAAAGATGAACTTAAAAAATTAGATCACGAAGTAATTAACATCTACAACCTCAAACAGCGTAGAGGAGAAAATGAATTTGCAGTACCGCTTTTCTTCGTAGATCTTAGCCAAAGTGAAAATAACAAAGATATTTACAAAATACGATATCTGTTACATACACGTATAACTGTAGAAGCTCCAATAAAGAAAAAGGAAATACCTCAATGTACCAAATGCCAGCGTTATGAGCACACTTGGCAATACTGTAATAGGTTGCCTAAATGTGTAAAGTGCGCTGGTGATCATATCTCAAAGAATTGCCCAAAGAAATACCTAGGGTCTAATGTAAAGTGCGCTTTGTGTCTAGGAAATCATCCCGCTAATTACAAGGGTTATCAACGGTATAAAGAAATTAAAGAAAAAAAATTTCCCAGTTTACGTAATAGGCAGCTACCTCAACAAAGTCATAGCGCTGAGGAAGTTAAAGGAACAAGTGATATTCAAACTGTTTTTGGCCATAACTCCTATGCGAAAATATTAAAACACAAGAGTGATACGCCACAGTTATCATATCAAACAATAATGCAACTTGTACTATCAGCTCCTCAACCAATTCAAATGAAGTTTTTGAATTAAAAAACATGGTGAAAGAATTAATGTCACAAGTTGGGCCTTTGATTAACCTCGTTAATACACTTCTCCTAAACTTACATAAAAATAGCTAAACTCCTCAACATAGTCGTCTGGAATGCCAACGGACTGTCAAACCATCAACAAGAATTGTATCATTTTATTATTGATCACCAAATAGACATCTTGTTAATTTCTGAAACCCATTTTACAAACAAAAGTTATTTTAACATAAAAAATTACAACACATATTCCACAAATCATCCTGATGGGACGGCTCATGCTGGTACTGCAATAATCATCAGGAAAAACATACAGCACTATGAACTTCCTAAATATAAATTTAATCATATTCAAGCAACAAGTGTCGTGATAGCTGACTGGAATGGACCCTTAACTATTTCAGCTATATATTGCCCTCCTAAACACAATATCAACAAATCTCAATTTATTGATTATTTTAAAACTCTGGGAAATAGATTTATTGCCGGTGGAGATTATAATTCTAAACATACGTTCTGGGGCTCTAGGCTGATCACTCAAAAAGGAAGGCAGCTACTACTAGCCATGCAAGAATTCAACTTGAATTATCTGTCTACTGGACAACCTACATACTGGCCTTCTGATCTTAATAAGACACCGGATCTTTTGGATTTTTGCGTCTCGAAAGGTATCTCACCAAAACTATTTACTGTGAAATTAAGCTTCGAGCTGTCTTCAGATCATACGCCTATCATTATCTCTGCCTCATCCAAAGTAGTGATAACTCAAAATGAACAACGGTTACATACAAGGAAAACAAACTGGGATAATTATAGAAAGGAAATTGAAATGAAAACTTCTCTAAATATAGGACTGAAAAACCCCCAAGATATCAATGAAGCTATAAAAAACCTAAATATAACCATGATTGAAACAGCAATGTCATCAATTCCGACGCAAGGTAACATCCAAAAATATGTTATTTCTCCACCTGAAATAAAATCCAAAATCATGGAAAAAAGAAACCTTAGGAAATATTGGCAACAAACTAGATCCCCTGAAATCAAAGCCAGGTTAAACCGTGCAATCAAAGAACTTAAATTTTTGTTAAATAAAAGCAGAGAAAGTTCGTTGAAGAATTACCTTGAAAGACTAACATATGCCGATCTTAATGACTACTCACTGTGGAAAGCAACAAGAAAACTGAAACGGCCACAACAAATTATACCTCCACTAAGGAAATCAAATGGTAATTGGGCCAGAAGCGATGGTGAGAAAGCAGAGCTTTTTGCATCACATTTACAAAAAGTGTTTGTACCGTATCCACCAGTAATTTCAACCGACGAAAACAACAAGATTGAAAACTACCTTGAAGTGCCTCATCAAATGGATTTACCGATAAAGAAAGTCCGGATAAAGGAAGTACAGGAAATTATAAAAAACTCTGTGTCAGACAAGAAGGCTCCTGGGTATGATGGTATCACAGGCAAAATGGTAAAGGAACTTCCGTATTGCAGTATAAAATTCTTAACCCACATTTTTAATGCTATATTAAGAACTAGCTACTTCCCAGATATCTGGAAAACTGCTCATATCATAATGTTAGCTAAACCGGGGAAAGAGCCAAATGAGACTAGTTCATATAGACCAATAAGTCTTCTGCCAGTAATATCAAAATTAATCGAAAAACTAATAGCCAAAAGATTGATTAACATAAATAATGAACGAGATATCGTACCAGCTCATCAGTTTGGTTTTCGTCACAATCACGGAACAATTGAGCAAATACATAGAGTAGTGAACCATATAAATAATTCACTTGACAAGAAAAAATACTGTTCTGCAGCTTTTCTGGACATTTCGCAAGCCTTCGACAAAGTTTGGCACAAAGGTCTCCTTTACAAGCTTAAAAAACTACTTCCTCACCACTACCAGCAACTTTTGTCAACTTATTTATCAAATAGGAGGTTCTTCGTTAAATACAACGGGGAACAATCGTCACTAAAAGAAATTAAATCTGGGGTTCCTCAGGGCAGTGTCCTTGGCCCACTACTTTACCTGATATTAACAGCAGACCTCCCAACATCGCCGAGGGTACTCACTGCTACCTTTGCTGACGACACAGCGGTCTTAGTGTCTCATACTAATCCGAGATTAGCTTCAGAAGTTCTTCAGAACTACTTATTGGATATACAAAACTGGCTGAAAAAGTGGAGAATAAAGGCCAACGAATCGAAATCCCTTCATATCACCTTTACTAATCGCAAGGGAAATTGCCCCGCTGTTCACCTTAACTACATGGAGTTGACTCACCAAGACTCGGTTAAGTACTTAGGTATGCACTTGGATAGACGCCTCACTTGGAAAAGTCACATCATCAGCAAAAATAAACAACTACCATTAAAATTCAACCAATTAATTTGGCTAATAGGTCGTTTCTCCAATTTATCCCTAGAATATAAAGTTGCAGTGTACAAAGCTATCATCAGGCCAATCTGGAGCTACGTGTTGGAACTATGGGGAACAACTAGTAACTCCAACATCGAAATAATAGAACGCTTCCAGTCCAAAGTATTAAGGTCTATAGTTAACGCGCCTTGGTATGTCCGAAATGACACAATTAGATCAGATTTAAATATCCCATCTGTTAAGAAATTCATTAAAAAGAAAGCTGAAAAATACTATGTTCGACTGGAAAACCATCCAAATTTACTTGCTCCTCAACTCATCAATAATGAACGAACAAGCGAGCGCAGATTAAGACGCTTCAGACCGCTGGATTTATCTACTAGATTCACTTTACCTGAGACTCCATAAATATAAATTTGAATATTAAGTCAAGAATCAATGGATTTTTGACTTAGATTACATGTCAGTTACATCACGTCAATTTTAATTCCAACATTATACTCAATATCTTTTATATTTTATGTAGATAGTTGTATAGAATAAAGACAAAAAAAAAAAAAAATTTAGTAACTCGTTATAGATTTTAAGACAGTTATATACGCAATTATTTCTTTGCTTTTCTGTTTTAAAGAATGTTAAATAAAAATTAGTGTTGTTGCGTGTATTGTGATTGTGTATGTCAATATTTCTATTTAAAATGAAATTATGCTTTATTTTGTTATTTATTATCTTGAATGCAACCATGTGCAGTACTTGCTTACATATTTTATTGAAACTGATATATTTTTCAGAATAGAGCATATGAGTGGAGTGCAACGTAGGGTAATTATGTATGATTTTAATGGCTTTTTTTGATAAGAAGATCAATTTTGTAGAGATAGGTTTGTGAAGCTCTGTTCCAAATAGGATTAACGTAGATTACATTTGAAATAATACATAACGAATAAATGATGTATAGTATATTAGAATTGAAAAATCATTTCAATCGTTTTAATAAGAAAACAAATGGTGTTATTTGTTTGACAATGTAGTTAATATGCTCATCCCATCTTCATTTTTTTTTCTAGTATCAACCCAAGATATTTGTAACTTTTAACTACTTCAATATATGTATTATTGTACATGAATGTGGTATTGATAAATTTTTTATTGTCAAAAAGCAAGATTTTGGTTTTATCGACATTCATTAGTAGACTATTATTTATTAGCCATTTGTCAATAACTTTTAAGTCATCGGATATTGCAGAAGAAAGGTGGTTGTCACTACTCTCGAAATATTTTATGACAGCATCATCCGCATAAAGCTAAATAGATCCCAGTAGTGGAAGGCGTGTTTAATCGTCTATATAAATTTTAAATAAATCAGGTCCTAAAATGGAGCCTTGACGAACACCTTTTTTGATCTCCATACAATCGCTCTTATTGCTCCCATTACAAACACATTGCGTTCTGTTGGTTAAGTATGATTCAAAAAACATTTTTTGGCTACTATTAATATATAATTTATATTTGTGTATATTTTTTTTTTTACACTCTTACTCTATGAATATGCATCCTATGATATATCTTTGTCAAAATATATATTATATAATAATACACAAGATGAACAACGTGGTGAGTAAAAAATTACACCACAAAATTATTAAAATTTTAGCAAGTTCTTGGTGGTGAATACTAAAAACATTTAAAATAGTTACACCATATAAACGACGGTTATTTCCAAGTTGAGCATCATCTATACTCTAAAATAAATATCAATCTTAATTAAACTTATAAGACAAAGTACAAAAACAAAAACACAAACAAAAATTGAAAACAGAAAAACCAAAATTAGATCAGATCATACTCTTCAAAAATAATATAATAAATGTTAATTCATTTGCTTCTCGGTTATAATCTTTCGCTAAATTTCAGTAATATTTCTGACTATAGCCGTTTTGTGACTATAGCCGTAGTAAAAAAAAAAACTTGCAAATTTCAATAAAATATCTTTCGTAAAACAATTTTAAACTTTATTTTATTAATAAATAGCCATTATGTTATGTAATCACAAAATATAAAATTTTTTTAATAAAGAACAGACAAAAACTATATATAAATCAGTGTTTTAATAAAATAATTCACTGTTGATCTATTGCTATAACAGAATTGTGACTACAAACGTTTTTGACTCTAAACGAATTAAAATACATCGATCTACTACGTTGAGAGTAATGGAATTTTATTGTGTTAAGTTATATATATCTTAGTCCGTTCGAATTAAAGGCTGTCTTTAATACTGACGAATAATATTTGATTATATAAAGAACCAGATTTGATATATTAATTGTTTAAATACGCTTTAGAATATATTCTACAATAAAATTCTAAAATCCACTTTGATATCTTGTGCGAAAACAAAAATTTATCGATCTACTCCGTTGAGAGTAATGGGATTTTAGTATGTTAAGTTATATTGAAATTAGTATTAATTTCGTCATAAAGTATTAGGTATTATACTTTGATTTCATTATAAAATATAAATATTCAAGAATCAAGCGATCCAGAAAATAACAAGAATTATACCAAAACAAATATTATTTTTTTATATAAAATTGTGTCTGAAAGAATTACTTCTGTGCAATTGCACAGGGGATTCACTAGTTTTTATAGATTACATTATTATGTTATTGTAGCTCAATTTATATTAATTTTTCCATTTTTATTAATTTATTTTTTACTCTATTGTTAATATTGTGATTTTTAAAATTGAACTACATAGGTTCATATCAATTCTATCAGTTTTTTGTCATTTATTTAGTTTTTAGTTTTGTTTTTCTGTTCCTTTTTTTGTTTTGTGTTTATTATTCTTTTTTCTTAACTTATAATTTTAATATATAAAATTGTTGGTGCATTATATTTGTAATGTTATCATATTTTCAACATGCTGACTCCGAAACTTAACATATATGGGCTAATTTTTTCATTTTAAAAAATCGTATTTATGGGCCAAATGGGCTGAAATTTGGAACATAATAAATTTAGTTTATAAAATAAAATACTGTGTGAAAATTTGGACCCGAGAGGTGGCGGATAAGTTGAGATATTTAAAAAAAAAAGTGATATTTTTGGTATTTTTTTAAATTAAACTTAAGTAAGTATGTTGTAAGTACTTACTGAAAACTTAAAATAAAAAAAAATTTACTTACACTTAATATTTTTTCAAATTAAATTTAAGTTGTGAGTGTTTACGAAAAACTTCAAATAAAAAAAAATTAAAAATTTAAATTTAAAATAGCTACATAATTTGATTTATTCACAAGAGTACTTACAAAATGTCACGAGTTATACGTTTCAGTAAGTATACTCGACGAAGTACAAATCAAAGGAGACGTCGAACTAATTTAACATCACAAAAACAACAGCAAGAAAGAGAAGCAGCAAGAACAAAAATGCAAAACTCATATACAAGATAGAGTGAAGAACATTGAAGTGCACGAGTACAACATGTAAGAAATGAAAATAAAAGATCACGTCAACAATTAAATGATATAGATAGGAATTTGAATCAATTAAACAATAGAAGAAGAATGCCAATACGTAGATTATTCACATTGTTATCATTTGACCGTATTGCATTTGATTATGATCCTGAAATGGATTATGCTTTTCACTCTAAAGTTAATATTGGAGAAATAAACCAAGTATGTGAGTATTGTCATGCTTTAAAATTTAAACATGAAACAGATGGGATGTGTTACTGTTCAAATCTATTCAAATTTGTGGCTAAGATTTGGAAAATGAATGCTTTTCACATGGACAATTATATGTCGCATATTCACGTGTTGGCAAGGCCACAGATTTGTTAGTATTTATAGTTTTAAGAAATTTTCTATGAAGAGAAAGACTGAGTTTTTGTCACCTTTTTGATTTGTTGTTAATTTTTTGCATTATATAATTTAACAGTTAAATGTGATATTTTTTTAGAGAAAATTAAATAAAAATAATAAAAAATGGACTATAGAATAAAAAAATGGATTTATTTTTCATAAACACTTTAAGACCTTTTACGTACAATAATATTAACCAAATTTTTTTTGCAACAACGATTAAGGGGTAAAGCAAAAAAACGTTTGCTAGGTCCGCTAGTTTTATATAAAATTTAACTTGAATTGTATAAATAAATATATATTATGACTTGCTTGATTTAAGCTCAGAACAAGTAAATACGTACTGACTAATAATATACCATATCTACGTAGTGTTGATATACTTAAAACAAAACGTTATACCAAAATTTAGACGTCTTTCTTAATGCCTAATATTATTATTTATTCTTACTAATATATAATATTACATACTTATTCTAGTATAACATCTAATATATAGAGTAACAGCTAATTAAAACCAAATACCCAATATTGCGCTACAATTAATAATACATAGTAAAAATTAACAAATTTAAGGATACTGTAAAATCTATGTAAAGTTCTAATACACGTAAAACAAAAAATAAAATTAAAATATATAAAATTATTAGACACTTAATGTCAGTATTTGTAATTCTTTATTTATAATAAAAATAAAATTCAAATGGCTTAACCAGACTTTAGACTTTGAAATAATTTAAGAAAATTCAGTTTTCTTTTAGCATTAAAGTAATTAATAATGTCGCAATTTTCTATATTAAGATTTTAAATGTGACAACTTATACAGATTATTCGTATTAGAGACATTAATTTTAATTTATATTTCTATTATTTATTTTACTTTTTATTAATTCAACCTATTCTATAATCGTATATTTTTAATCCTTTTAAAAAAAATTGTTTTTATTTTTTTTCTTTTATTTAATTTTAAGGGAGTCTTTGATTATATATAAAGTGAACATATTTAAGTAAATTGAAATTTATTTTATACATTGCAAATAGTCGAATTAACCTAGATTCTATATTTTATCTATTAAATATTCATTACAAGATGTTATCCTTGTACCGAAATAGATAATATTATAATATTTATTAAATCAGTGACGGTAGTAGTGTTAATAAAATAAATACAAATGATACCTACCAGATATCATTCCCAAATAAATAAATATTTAAATAACGACTAGCTAAGATAACTGTTCTAAAATAAAAATCTTATGAAAAACTATAATTTTAATAAAACGGCATGGCCATTATAATGAGCTCTAAAGCATGTTTACTTGCAAAAATTGAATAGTAATGCTGGAATAATTTCAAGCCGAAAAAGAACGAGTAGAAGCTTAAAGTTCGTCAGCATATCTGTAAAAGTTATAAAAAACAAGCTACCTAGTAACTTACTAAAATTAAACAAAGACAGAGGGAATATCGAACAAGTTAGTGGAATTTATAAAATATCATATTCAAAGTTCGATCAAAATTTAATCGAATAGGGTAATTCAAACGATTAGCTAAAGCGTGGTTAGGAAAATTTATCTACTACATCAGGAAGATAAGAAAAATATATATATAATTTATTCGCAAACGTTACTAAAATATTACAGTTCTAACTTTAAACATTTATAGTACTAAAGAAATTAATATCTGAATTTCAATTTGATACGCACAGAAAACATTCAATTAAATTAACTAATTACCCAATTACTTACATTTATTTATCCACGTAAAAGCTTTCTTCCTTAAACACCAAAGTTCATTGGTTCAAAGGACATTGTCCAAGGCAAGTGAGCATGTACTTGGTGCCATCGGGAAAATTTTTATTTTCGGATATGCGGTTCTCAAAACGACCATGAAGTATGGAGGGGAAGATATAATGCCGAACTCTATGAGCTCTATAATGAGGTGGGCGTAGTCACGAAAATTAAACTCAAGAGATTACAGTGGCTCGGTAGCGGATGGATGAATATGCTCCAGCCAAGAGAATCTTCGGATCCAGACCGAAGTTTCAAGACGTCGGGGCAGATCATGAAGGTTTGCCAGTACGTTTTTTAAGAGACGAAATATTGGCAGACATAGCAGTTTTCAAAATCTACTTGCATTGTAAGACTCTATACTATTAAGTAGGTTGCATTTTCGATTTTGAATATTTGTTAATATTAGAAATTTTCAGATGCATATGATTGAGGCTACATTTTCCAAATATATTTTAGTGAATTTAAGAAGAAACTCATTGTTATTCGGCTTTTAAATTTACTGGCCAATATTTAGTAGTGATTTATTATAAGCTTGCACAGAATTTAAGTTTATAAAAATTCCTAATTACTAAAATCTATATATAACAGTATAATAACATATTTATTATAAAATAAACAGTAACAGAAACCGAATGTCCTTGTTAAGAGAGTTAAAAACATGATTGTGAAAATGGTCAACGACAAAGGATCAGACAGACGTGTTTTCTGATTATTTTTGTTCAAAGTACAACGCAGATCATACAATAATACAAAACAAAATTGCAACTGTCGTCATCGGGTCGCAGTCGAGTTGCTGACTAGCAACTTGCAGAGAGTTTCCAATGGGTTACCAGATATGATAGAATTACGGAACAGGTTTATGTATTACGAAATGTAATACAAAAACTAAAGATAAAGCTAAAAAATAATAATTTTAAAATAGAAATATCGGGACTATACTATAGTAGGTAAATTACATTTTCTTCGAAGAAAATAAATAAATTAAATTAAATTAAAAAAAAAAGAAAAACTTCTTTGTCTGTCAAAGAAGATCTGGGGAATATCAGAAAACATTGGAAAGGTCTGGATTACTTTCAAATATGTGCTCATACAGTTTATTTTTGTAGTACCAACGATCAGGAAAACTTTTATTTGATTTTTTTATTCTATTGACAGTTATTTAAGTAGAAATTACATTAGTACGGTACAGTTATTATCGAGTATTTATTTATTTCTAAATTTCTGGTATAATAACTAATTAAATAAGGAAAACTACTACCTACCGTTACTTAAACTAGGCACTAAGTAATATTAATCCAACTTATTTAATCTATTTTTAAAATACACAATCAAAATATTTTATGAATAAAGAAATAAAAAAAATATTCGATGTCTAAACGTCGAAGTTGGAACATTCTGATTTGTATTCAGATATCATAGACAAAATATTAAAGTATCAACAATCAAGTAGCATTGATGTATGAAGTCGTACCAAACTTCTAACAATATAACAATGAAAACTTCTTTTTGTCTTAAGGCACAGTGTTCCTAGCCACACAATACAGACATAATGATCAAGATATACAAAAATAAAAGTAATGCTAGAGCAACAAAAAAAAATCATTTCGAAATGTTCAAACTACGTGGCATGTTGTCAATGTTGAAATTTATGCAATTTAATAATACCTTGAACGGGATAATCGGGACAAAATTTATTTTCCTTTTAAAATTTCTGATTTTTAGGGCCTTTTGGAATCGTGGTTTGAAGAAAACGGAAACTGATATTGTAATTTTCACTGATGGATTGAAACGGAACTGCGGAGTAAGTGCAAACACTTTTTCAGAAAATCTAAAAATATCAAAGTCTTATGGTCTGCTTAAATATACTAGTGTTTTTCAAACAGAGATACTTGCAATTAAGGAAGCAAATCTTACAATTAAGGAATCAAGCAAAACGAATTAATCACCATTTTTGCGGATACTCAAGCAACTATTAAAACGGGCCCTATAGCCTGCTAGAATAATGCTGAAACGAAAATGAAAGCGGGGTCCTATTTACAGTAACAAATATGGAAATGATGTACTGGCTAAGCAAAGTTCCAATCTTGATAGGCCCTACCAAGAGGATTCTCACTCTCCAATGGGAGTCGTCAAGCAGTGCATTCATTCATACTTTCTAACCAAAGTGAATGAAATTTGCAAAAAAAAAAAGTGTGTGAGACAGAAACTTTGTTTTTGAAGTTGTCCAGCATTAACTAGAGTCAGACTCCGAACTTTATGTGAGGCTTTCCTCAACAATATAGGTATTATTGCGGAAAGCAAAATCGGAGATGTGATCAACCTACTGAAGTGCAGCAGGGTGGCTCTAGTACTGAGTAATCCCGTTTAACAACTACTAACAACGAATAGGTTGCTGGAGTTGTGGTATCAAAAAGGCACAATTAAATGCTAATTGGTTTCCCAGGAGCAACAGGAATGTCCACTTCTCTTAGAACAAATTTATTGCGCTACAAGCTACAGCTTCACCAGTCACATATTTGATTATTATCAGTTAATAATAATAGAATCAAAAATGTTAAAACAAAAATTCGTTACGTTACGTTACTGTACGTATAACCTTGTACTCTATAACACTATACAAAATATATTGTGCAACATCCATAAATCCAAAAAATGTCCAAATACTTGCTATACATTTTTAAAATTGCTAGACAAGGACTTAATTCAATATGTCTTAACATAAGTAATCAATGTTGAATATGCTTTTTACTTGTTTCATTTTTCTTTTTTGTTTATATCACGAACTTTCTTATTTTTTTTTATTTTATTTTATTTTTACGATATCCTTTTATATATCCTGTCGTATATCAATTTCTTTGTTTTTGTTTTTTCTATTAATTTGTTTTTTTTTTTTAATTTTTTTTTTCTTGTGAAATATAAATATTTAAGGTGTCAATCTAATTCAAGTATGAAGGAAAGGTAAAGGAGTTTCGTACGTGTTTCATTCTATATGAATTCTTGTGATTTTGTTTTATTTGTCAAAAAAAGGGTGGCAATATTGAGGGGGAGGGTTTAACGATGAGAATTATAAATAGTGAAATGTAAAACTAGATAGAACGTTAGTCAGAAAAAGTAATTTTCAAAGTAACCAAATTTTGGTTTCTTATTTTTTCTTTTTAGTAATTTTACGCATTTTGTGCTTTTTTTTATTTTTTACACCAAAAGAAAATATCTTATCCAATTTAATATACGATACAATACGATTTTGCTTGTCTAACAAATAACATATCCAAAAATTGACATAGGTGATTTGTGTGTTGTACACCTTTATCGTATAATACCTTTTTCTGGCTGAGTATAACGACAGATGTTCGATTATCACTTCTAGTTTTGATAAGAAATAAAAAAAAAAAAAAAAAATGCCTGATGTTTATTCGACATAAGGATATTGTATTGTAAAATGTTTTTTGAATTAAATAAAGGATAATATAAGTGATAAAGGTGTGCTCAGTAACATATTTATATAGACAGACACATACCAAATAGATATAATATGTATGTATGTATGATTTTGTGTAAAATGTAAACGAATAACGCGTGTCAGTTCAATGTTACTTACATGTTATTAGTATCTCTATATATGAACGAATATTCGACAGTAATTTGAAGAGATAACATTTTATAACCAATTTTATTATTATTTGTTTTACAAAAATTTGTATTAAATTTGTGTTGATATTTTTTTTTTCATTTTATTATAGATTTACTGATATTTAATTTGAAATAAAATTCAAATTAAAAACGGATGTCTCTTCTAAGTAAATAAAGGGTATTTAATATTAGGCACTAAATAAATAAAAGAAGTAAGAATGCAACATTAGAAATTAATAATAATACATAATTTGACTGTGTCAATCTACTATATTTTAATAAAAAAAATTGGTGAAACGATAGGAATATTGGAAATGCTATTCTTCTGGATCTAAAACAATATCTAACAGCAATTAAAAGTTAAATTTCACAAATAAAATGATTTTTATCAGTGCTTGCGACCAGTTTTAATATCATCTTTCGAACTTATAATGATTATTAGTCGAAATGAAAATTTATGGTGCTAAATTTGGTGACTTAGATCAACAGGAATTTATGTACAAAGAGCCTACATTAACAAAATTGTCTGAAATATTTAGCCGTCTACAAAATTTCTATACACATAGATTTGGACCAGATACGGGGCACATCATAAAAGATTCGAATATTGTCGATGTAAATTCTTTAGATGAAGAAAAGGCTTATATTCAAATAATATATGTTGAACCGCATTTTGAAACGTGGGAATTACGACACAGGAAAACATATTTTGGCCGAAATTTCAATATAAAATGCTTCATTTTAGCTAAACCATTCACAAAATCCGGTAAAGCTCACGCGAGTTGCATGAGCAATGCAAATGTTAAACTATACTAACAGCAGCTAATCATTTTCCATATGTTAAAACAAGAATTCAAGTTGTTGTGCAAGGCAACAAATTATTTTAGAACCAATAGTGGTTTTTATTGAAGATATTCAAAAGAAAACAGTTGAATTAGCATTAGCAACAGTTCAAGAACCAGCTGATCCTAAAATATTACAGATGATGTTACAAGGTTGTATTGATACTACAGTAAATCAAGGTCCTGGAAGCTCCACAAGGAAATGGCCTTAGTATTTTTGTCCGATTTATCTATATAGGACATCATTGTGTTGGTGATAACGATAACCTTATCATAAGTATTTTTCATAGTTAAATGCATTAATAATATATTCGGCATTTAGTATACTGCACCTACTTTTAATAAAAATTTTGAGATCATTTTAGACATAGAAATATACATAAAAATTTTGGCTATTCATTTTGCATATATATCGTATTTTAAAAGTTTTAGAGGTTGTAAACAGTATTGTTATTTAAGACAAAATATTATATTAAAAGTAGGGGCTGAAGTTGAAGTCAAATTTAAAGTTTTAAAAAAACAGTAATTTACGTACTGACATAGACTTCGCACGATATAGCAGAAACCACTCGTGTTTAATAAAAAGAACTTACTACACTCGTGGTTAGTAAGTTTTATTTAGGACACATAAATACACGTCCCTCATATTCCCTATAGTAAGCGGAATTTAGTGATGAAATTACTAAAAATAAAAAATTTTGTCACTAAAGAGGTATGTATATATATACCTACATAATACATAATTTTAATAAAAACTATATTATTACTACAAATAACCAAAATTTAGAAACAGTTACTTAAAAAGATAAAAATGAAGAATTCAAGTGATTTGTTTTTTTGTTGTTTTTATATTTTTTATTTTAGATGAAATTGTTTTTTTCTTTTTTTTTTGCATATGTACATAGATTCATTTGCAAGTACATAATGTAAATTATAATAACTGATTTGTTTGCTTTTGTTGTTATTTTAATAAGATCTCACATATGCATAATGTATTTGCTGAATAATAAAATCATATGAGTACAAAATTTTCAACTGCGTGCGCATTTTTGTTTTATATCACATCTTACAATCTTATATATTATATATATCAGAAGTTCATTAAGGAGTAGGAGAATCGAAATAAAATGAAAGGTGTCTACTGCGCAGGATCTTAAATGCTTGTCAATTATAATTATAGATATCTTATTAACTGTATTTTAAAATCAAAATTATTTCTTTCTTATAGTTTTAGAAATCGATAAAATGGCATTATATTTGCATTTGAACCTATTAACTAACTTAAAATTGTATAATTGTTCATAATTTTTTCAAATATATAAAAACAAGAAATGTTTAACAAGTTTTATACCAAAAATTATTTTTAAATAAGAAATTTAATTTGTGTTCTTCATTTTTAAAATTAACTAATTCATCTATTTATTTTCTTTTAATATATTTTTGTTTACCAAAAATATTTTAGATTTTAATAAGTCTTTTTATATTTATTAGTTACATTACTTTTTTTATATTTTAAGGGAAGACTTTAGTTTTACAACGAATAGAATTATTTATTAGAAAATATAGCTAGAATATAAGCTGTACTTACTTTTATCCTACAGAATTGCATTGTACTTAGAAAATAAATTTGAATTAAAAAATGTTTGTATTTATACAAAACAACAAAAAAACAAAATCTCTGATGTTTTTACAATGAAACAAAGTAGTAATCTCGTACCCATATTATTGCGAATTCTTCAACCTTATTAATCAAGAAAATCGTCAAAAGAGAAACAAAAATATTGGGGAGTCTGAGAGAGATGTTGTATCAGCGTAGGACCTAATGACCAGTATCCTTGTAGTTTTGATGTTTTGTATAAAACCGTTATATCTGTTGATATGTTATATATTCAGTTATATATTCTATAGAAAGATAACGGTTTGGAACATATTTTATCATTTATTTGATGATTGTTGGTGCTGCCGTTGTGGATATATTGTAGCTCAAATTTAAAAATTTTGGAAAAAAATAATCTTTATTTTCTTTTTGAAAAACCAAACACCTCAAGATTTTGGTTTTTTATCTTTCCCTGTTTTTCATGTTACCGTACTCCTCTTTCTTGTTTAAAAGGTTCTAAATGGTTTTAAATGAAATTCCATAAATTTCTGTTAGTAATCGAGCTGGTGTTTAGCAACAACTTCTGGGCAATTTTCAATATTTAATCCGTTTGTTTTACGTATTATGGATAAAAAATTAATCAGTAACTAGCTATTCCCGGCGTAACATTCCCCGGTCTAGCATTAGCATTATAATTGAAACAATTTATTTTATTTTCTTAAAAAAAATCAATGTTTTAAATATTTTTTTATTACACAATAAATAAGTTAAATTGAAAAACTTAAAACTAAAATTCACTTTATTTAATATCTTAAAAATAGTTTAACATTTTAATACTTATTCAAACATTTCATAATATTTTATACTACACTAACACTATCAAAAGATCGTTCTCTAGACAAAGCAACATACAACTGTGAAATAGAGAATTGTGTTTTCAGTGAAATATTTGAATAAGTATTAAAATATTAAACTATTTTTAATAAATAAAAGATATGTAAAACATGGATTTTTTTAAAGGAAATAAAGAAAATAAAATAAATTGTTTCATTTATGATGCTAATGCTAGACCGGCGAATGTTACGCCGGGAATATCTAGTAATTTCCAATATTGTTTGATCTATCTATAACTATTTTTTTTATAAAATCCGCAGGCCTACTTCAGGTTTATATTTTTTTTATTTTATTTTGAAAGCACCTTTCACTGCATGTATTAAAATTTTATTTTCACAACAGGTAGGTAGGTATTATAATACGTACGGCACCATAAATTTTTATTATTGTAATTATTATTGTTATTTAAATATCATCATTTTTTTTTTTTAAATAATAGTGCTCGACACGCATTTTTGTATTTCGCAAGTTGAAAAAGTGAATTTTGCGAGAAAAGGTATTTATAAACTTCTAATTGTGTTATGCCAATATATTGGAAGATATACATTTAAAAATACAAAAAATGTGTATTAAATATTATTATTATTCATCAATACAAATAATACTTAGAATAATTGATTTACTATTTAAATATTTATATTTCATAAATGTTCTGAAATTACACTGAATATTTATATTTGTTTATAAGTATTTATTATTAGTACTCGTCACGCATATTCGTATCTTCGTATTTTGCAAGTTTAGAAAGTGGATTTTGCATGGAGAAATATAGTATACTTTGCAACTATTTTTGTTTATCTTTGAGATATGTAATTAAAACTTTTGAAATAAAATTTGATGTAATTGCAATAAAATTTGTAAATGTAATAAAAATAAGTAAAACAAAACTTTCATGAAAAAAAATCTGATGTTTAAACGCTCCCTAACAAATACTTAGAGACGTTATTTCAACAAAATGTGGCGAACAGAGATGTCGCTGGCAGTATAGATATGAAATTAAATGCATTTAAACTAAATACATACCACACCCACATTAAAAACACATTCAAATAGCCATAGATATGTTTTTTGTGTTTTTTTTTATTATCATAATAGCCTTAACTATTTCAAAATTCAAAATAAAAAAACAAAACATTTATTTATAGAATTTATATTTTTATTTCACTTCTTTTAAATTTTGGTTTTGACGTTTTGGTATGATTAGGTATGACCATTATAGTAAAGGTTATGATTGGTTATGACTTTGTTAAATCATATCGAATCATATAGGCCATTTAACGAAGTATCATATGACATCATATGACTCCTTATGACTATTACAGTTAGGGGTAAAACCAATAATTATGCTTTTTCTCTTATTGTTCAGTTTTTATTGACGCCTTATGACTATTATAGTTACGGGTAAAGCCAATAAATATGGGTTTTCTCTTATTCTTCAGTTTTTATTGTTATATTGTTATCCCGCTAGGGTCTCTAATGTAAGTAAGGGTAGTTTGAGATTTTTCTTTTTAAAGTTTTTTTAATTTTTATGTGCACTAAATTTGCCGTGTATTGAATTGGAACTTGATAATAATGTCATAACATATTTTGTGTTTCTTGTTCTTAGCAGATCGTAATTTCGGTTTATGATTCTCCATGTATAATTCTATATTTACTCAATGCTACTGCGCATTTGAATTTATACTTTTGAATTATTTGTTAATAAAATAAATAAATTTCAATTTTTGAAATTTGTGAACATTGTCTGGGTGAGGTAAAAATTTTTTTTTTTAAATTTACTATTTGTTTTACCGGTAAGTTTTTTTGCTGTAATATCGTAATATATTAGCAAAGCTATTTTAATTATTTATGAATCGATATAATAATAATATTCTGATAATTCAATTCTTGTCTTTGCTACGTTGTTTTTTTTTTAAATTAATTCATATAATCAGATATAATCAATGCTATTGATCAATAGGTGAATTGTTTTTAGATTAATTTTAATTTGTTTTTTGTTTTATTTGGTTTTATCTTTTTGTGGTTTATGTCTTTAAATAAAATTTTTCACACTATCGTAATTCTTTATAGTTCTAATAAAGTTATCTAATCTAGTTGAAAAAAGCTTCGTGTTGTAAAAGTTTTGTGAAAAGTTTAACAGACATTTAAGCGCATTAATATATAAGATTTTAACAGAATAAAATTATTTGAAACATTATTAAGAGATGCACTTCGTCACTTTTAAATATTAGAATAAAAATTCAAAAAGAAAAATTAATTAAACGCTATCAAAAAACGCACTTATTCACTTCAATAGATCATAATCTAATAATGTGTAATTAATTATGCCGTATGAAACCAAATGGGTAAATACTTTTGCAGGGTCACATAGCAAAAGAAACCTGTTACTACCTGAGTCATTTGAGATTTTTTTCAGACGAAAATTTAAATTTAAATTAAGAACACGATTGTTAAAATTAGAATAATAATATTAAGAATGTATAATTAAATTAAGAATGAAATTGATTGCCAACATTTTTTTGACACATTTGTAAAGTCCGTTCTTAGAAAAGAAAACAAAAAAAAAATTTTTAAATTTAGTGAGTGTGTAAATAATTTTGCCTACCTCTGGATATACCTAATTTTAATTCAAAGTTAATTCAATAATAATTTGAACTATTTTTGGTAATGCATTATATTATTTAATAAATTTTTTTTTCAATATGATGCATTATTTTAATGAATTATTTTGAAAATTATAATTTGAAATAATTATTTTTATTTATTTATTTATTCATATCTCAAAGAGCTTGTTAGCTCGTACAGAGTGTAATTCAGTTAAATTTCTATATAATATAAACTTCAAATTAATAATTATTTTTGTAAGTGCAGTACTAAAAATATAAATAAGAAAAGATAAAATATTTATTGGTACTATGTAAAGTGAAATGAAAAAAAAAAAAAACGAAACACAATTGTCAAAAAATGAATTGAAACAAACAATTGAGTTGATTTGATACAAAAAATAAAATAATTAAGTTGAAGCAAAAATCAAACAATTAAATTGAAACGAAAAACACAACAATTAAGAAATAATAAAAGAGAAAAGCTATTATTAGCTATTGTTTATAATTAATAAACGATAAAGACTATTAAACTACTTAATATATCACAGAGTTCGATTTACTCATTATATAATTCTAGATATTTTTTTTTCAATTCCTTCTTCAATTCTTTTCCAGATAAATTTTTGATTTCCTCAGCTTGTTCATTAAATTTTAGAATACCACTGTTTAAAATTGGTTCGAGACCATTTAAGTTGCGTCCCGCAGCAAAACGAAGTTGATGAGCTGTTCTTGTGGTGTAGCGATATATTTCATTATTTGCTGTCAGAATTGTATTACTTTTTATACTTTTATTTCGTATTATACTTGTATTTGTAATTGTTGTGTAAAATTTTTATATTCTTTCAGTTTTAGAATATCGTATCTTCTATTATTCATAATTAGTAGATGTACTTTTTTCTAGACAAAATAGATTTTTAATAGCCTTGTTTTGTATAGTCTGTAGAGTCTTTATTTTATTTTCGAAAGTGTTTCCCCAAATACAAATTCCATATGTTATGGCACTGTGAAACATACTGTAATATATTGACATTTTTTTCTAAATTTACCTGCGGTTCTTCTCGTTTTGGTTATTAATTCTTTTATATGGGCATGCCAGTCCAGATTCACATCAATCACAACTCCAAGATATTTAAAATTGTTCACCTTTTCTATAAGTTTTCCATCATATTTAACTGATACATTCCCACTTTTGGTTTTGAAATATATTAATTTCATCTTATTAGCATTAACTGCCAGTTGTGAATTATATTCATATTATTATTTATTTTTACTTCCAATCCTACGATACCATCTTCTTCATATACTATGGCTAAGTCATCGGCATACAAAATTGATTTTCTATTTAATTTAAGATTTGAAAACTGCTAATGTAGCAAGAGAGCAGAGCTGGCCCTAATGAGCTTCCTTGGATGCCACCATACTCTATATCTGCTATGCTACTTTTTATACCTTCACATTCCGTGTACTGTTTTCTTTTTTTTAAATCATTTTGGAACCATTTATATTCTTTCCCAAATATCCCACATTCATATAGAATTCGTAGCAATATTTTTCTGTCAACAGTATCAAACGTTTTAGGTAAATCAACTTTTTTCCCAATATTGATGGCGCTCTGTATTGATGTAACCACGTTAAATAATGCTGCATTAGTGTTTGATTTCTTCGTAAATCCATACTGAGATTCGCATATTAAAATATTTATTCTTAAATAGCCACTCCGTTAGCTGATCATTAATGTAAGTTTCGATAATTTTCTCAAAAACTGAATTCAGAGATTCCCAAGAATTGAGCTATTCTAATGCATTATTAAAGCAATTAATGCATTATTTTAATTCATGTAAAAATAATTATAATGGGGACGTAATGATTTTATGCATTATTTCCAACTCTGCTACATATTTTTACATTCTTTGTATTTATAATGCGTAAATTCTAATAATTTATACTCTAATTTTTTAAATTTGATTAATATTGTAATATTAATTTAATGTAATCTACATTCTGTGTACTAATATTTTTAGACCTATTTTTTTTTATTTATCCTTTTGAACTCAGTTACTATACAATATAGATACACATGTTATAGACCCTTATCCGCTGAATGTATATTGCAAAATAATAAATGAAAAAAATAAATAGAAATTCTGCCGCTGTATTACAATTTCACGTAAATCCAAATTGGCAGACTATTTTATTGTAATGTGTTCTGTAAATTATTACTATTGTTATTAAATGCAGAACTTAAAGACCTAATCGACCTATAATTATTTGACATTTACTTTTCCCCATCTTTTTTATACATTAGTAAAATTTTATTTATTTTCAAATGTCCTGGAAACTCTTATCATTTGGGTAATTTCATCTATCAAATAACTTGGCTAGTCTTTGTTTGGTATTGGTAAATTTTTTATTGTGACATCTTTAAGATTCCCAAAATTCTGTTTAATCGATACATATTGTAATAAATTTATTCTAACATGTTTCTTAATTACCAATAAATTTGATTGAAAATATAATTTTTAATTTTCTTATAACCCTTTTGTAAAATTTTTCCGGTTGTAAACAACCAAAATTAATATAAAAATTTCATAAAAAATCACACCTTCTTTTCAATTTATTTAACTTTACACGTCGATTATTAATCTTAATTCCAATTCTACATTTTCATAATATTGTTTCAATTCACTGCTTTTAATTACCACCCAAAATAATACAAATATTTTCTTGTAGCCATTTAATTTGATAAAAAAAAAGTAAAATTTTAACACCATCTCCAATTCATAATATTTTACGGAAATTTTGTGCTTTTTACTTTTCTTTTGTTAATTATTTTAGTGCCGCTTTTATTTTGATAACAAAAAGACTACGAATAAAATAAAGCAAAAATCCATTGATTGGAATATAAAACAATGTTAGAGGTGGAGTTCCAAATCAGAACACAAAAATGTTTAGAGGCAATAGAATATAATAGAAAATGGATAATTGAATTGAAGAAAACAAAATTGAAGAAGGCCCTCCAAAAAAACACAAAAAAAAATAAAACCCAGAAATCAAATTGAAATCAATAAAAACAAAAACGATAGAATATGAAATGAAGAAAGAATGGTTCTAGACTGCTGAGTTTCAGTTGCTTGGGGCGTTTTTACGATTTTTAATGAAACATATTGAAAAAAAAAATACAATTAATATTGCTTTATTTGTTGCTGTTTTTTTTTTTTTGTTGCTTTGTTAATTGTTGTAATAACACTGAACAGTTAAATAAAATTTATGAAGTGGAACCAATTGAAATTTTATTGTCAATATTGTAGCTGTTGGAAGTTGTTAAAGACACTACCTAATATACTTAAAAAATGTTTACTAATTTTGAACAATATTTTAATTATTCCAGGAATCTATACTTTATGATTAATTGGTTTTTTTATGCTTTTTGTATTTTTATTTTATTGAAAGTTATGAGTACTTGGGAAAAAACATAGATATTAATTTTTTTTTTCTACTAATAAGTTCTGATTTACTATATTAATTATTAAAAAAACTGCCAATTTTTATAAATTAATCCTGGTATTTATCATTTGTTTAAATCTTCACATAAAAAACTAAAATGGAAGTACAATATAAGGTCGTTACAAAAAATTGCATTGGATCTACAAATAAATTGTAAAATTACTTTGGATATATGATATTTAATTAAGGATGTCATATGGTATATGCCTGTTACACAAAAAAAAAATAATATTATTTTACGACATTATGACAGTAGTTTACATCGTCAAAGCACCTTGGCATATTCGTACCCAAAATGAACACTTTCAATTTTTTCAAAATAACGGAATAATATTATGGATCAAAATAAATCACTGTATTTTATCTGTAAATTGAAAAAATTACAGTACAACTGAATTATTCCACAACCAATTTTCATTATTAGTCTTTTAAATAATAAATATTTAACAGGAGACGTAGCGAAATTGATATTTTTTTCAAATATTTTTAATTTTCAATTAGAAAATTCAATTTAAAATTTTACTCCATGTATACATACATCTTAACATACAAAAACTTATCAATGTACAAAGCTTGTGTTTTTTTTTTAAATGAAATATTAAATATAGATACGGTTGTTGTCTAAGATAAATCAATAACAAAAAATTATTATAGTACCAAGAATAAATTGAAAGGATGAAAAGCAGTGAATAATGAAATTAAATCTTCTATCAAGTTTTCTGAAATTTCAAGGATCAGGCGAATACTAGTGGTTTATTAAATTAGTAATTATTAAAAAATACATTAAGAGTAAATTATATAATTAGTAATGAGATTTTCGCGATTGAATAACAATGCAGTTTTAAGAAAATATATTTATTTATTTATTTATTTATTGCCGTGATACATAGTCATAATTTTTTTAACAATATTAAATTTTTTTGAGCTTATACTATTGTATTTACACCTATAACTATTCTTAATTATTACTTAGGCTAGCTGACTAATTTATTTATTAATTAATTTTATACTTAAAGGAAAAATGGCGACAAAAAACCTTTTTGAATATTTATGTTTTTTCATAAAACTTACCACTACTTACGTACTAAGCAATAAACCTGAATTAAAATATATTCTAAAATTGCTCTTATGAGCGGATTATTTGAATTGCAACAACTTTCCAGGAAAGCAGGTGTCAGCTTTTCAATTTGTTGCAATATGGTGTTTATATTAGCTAATACATGCAATTTCTTGGTTGAAAAATGTCTAGGTTTTGCAAGAATTAATTTCAATATTGCATTTTGTTTTGTTTACAATAAGTTCATATGTCAATATGTGTTTTGGCAGTGTCTCTCCATACGATAAATCCATATAGAAATACACTACGCAAAATGTTAATTTGAAAAATTATTTACGATTTATTACAGGTTTAAGAAAATATATATATATAACGCTGTTCCTCTTCAAAAAATAGTAACTAATAGTAGCTTTAATAGTTAGTTAAACTTAAAATTTATAACTTATAAACGTAATTTATTAAATATTTATACTATACACAATGATACATACAAATATTACCTACAAAGTACTTTTTGGTGTCAAAAGAACATAATTACAGCAAAATATCAAATAACTAAGCATTTGCTTTTAATATTTTCACGCTTTATCTTCAATACCTACTTTATAATTTACGAATATTTTACCAATATAGCACACTGTTCCAAAATTGACACATTTCCAAATTATTTACAAAAACTTGCAGTACAGTACCGAACACCGAACAGTAGAACACCAAAGAACCAAATGAATTCGTAAGAAAATTAAATCACTCGAAGGTGTTTATTTGTTTGGTTGACCTTACCCAAAAACACAGATTTGATGTTTACATAAACATTATGTTCTATAAATTCTCCAAAAAAAAACAAATTTTTAATAATGATCAAATTAATTCATGTGAAAGTGAATCAAAATAATTATTAAAACACCAGCAAAACAACAAAATTATGTTACGATTAATTTTAAGCTACACAAGCTACCAGCTTACTGAATAATATTAAATATATTAGACTTTAACCAAACAAAGATGCATTTATATGGAGTCTGCGAGACGTAATATTATGAAGTAACTTATCGCAATAGAATAGAAGATCTCGTTCAGTAGATCCGCTGAAAACACCGCAACTGATGGAAACATATTTTGTAAATGAGCTCGTAAAAATATCTATGGTAAAAAATCTACAGTAAAGGAAGAGAACAATCTTCTATAAACACCTTCAGATCACCTTTTCGCGTGAACCTTCCCACGTATATAACATGGGCGCACCAAAGAAACAGAAAAAAGCCTTAGAAAGCACCAATGCTCGTTTGTATGTATTAAGAATATAATTGGAGTACAAAAGGAAAAAGTAAATGAATTTTTTCGAAATAATTGCATAGAGGAAAATTAAATGAATTTAATAAATTTTATGCTAACATTGGAGAAAATATGGCAAACAAATTAGTGAGCTTCTACTTGTCAAGAATTAGAACTACTGAATTCGAAACAATTAATTGGCAAGAATGTATAAAATTGATTTCCAACATTTCAAACACTAATGCTGCAGAAGCGGATAATATATCTTCATCAATAGTCAAAAATAGTAAAAATGAAATAGCTGAAAACCTCACTAAATTAATTAACAATTTATTAAGTCAACTAGAAATGCCAAAATGTATTAAAATATGTAATGTAACACCTGTGTCAAAGAATACAGGTAGTACTCTGACTATCCTGAAGATATTAGGCCAATTGCAATATCATCTGTTTTCAGTAAATCTATTGAAACGGTCGCAAGCTTACAACTAACAAATTACTTAAAAAGGACAAATTTGATTAACAAACAACAATATGGCTTTAAAAAGCAATCAAGTACTCAAGCTGCACTATTTGATTTGATTTCTAATATACATACTAGACTGGAGGAAAACAAAAAAGTTGCAGCTGTCTTCTTTGATGTACAAAAGGCATTCGACACAGTAGATGGAGATATACTGCTGAAAGTATTAATGGAATATAGAATTAGGGGGAAAGAAAACATATGGTTTAAGAGTTGCTTACATGATAGGACACAGTATGCTGAATGTGAAGGGATCAAAAGTTATGCTGAACAAAACAATAATGGAGTCTAAGGCCTACATTGTTCTCTATATACATAAGTGGATTACTGCACATACAGTTAAGTGGTACCTCATATATGTATGCAAATGATCTAGCAATAGTGTATGCTGAAAGTTCAATTTAGAAATTATTATACAGCAGGACATGGAACTAATAAAAAATTGGATGGATCATCATAAGCAAAAAGAATATAAATGCAAGTAAAACAAAATTTATAATGTTTAAAAGAAAGTCTACTGACCATCTAGAAATATATTACAATGATTATCAATTAGAAATAGTTAAAAAGTACAAATATTTAGGTGTTATAGTTGACGAGAATTTAACCTGGGAAACTCAAATAGTAGAGCAACTAAAAAAAACTAGAAGAATTGCGGGAATATTTAAACTTATAAAAAGTAGAGCTCCACATCAGTTAAAGAGATCAATATATTATAGCATGTTTCATTCAACAGTTACATATAACATAATAATCTGGGGGAATACTTATAACAAATATATCAATCTACTGCAAGTTAAACAAAATAAAGCTATAGTAAATTTGTTCGGCTATAAAAACAGAACGTCAACACAATTAATTCACAAAGAAAATAAAATAGTAGCAATTAAACTTTATATAAAAAGCAAACAAGCACTGCAGGTGCATTACACGTCCACACATATGCAGACGTCCACATATATGCAGATAAAATTAGAATAAGATCTTATTAGAACAGCTTATAAAATTTATAATGAAATACCGAGTGAATTAAAAGAAATAGAGAAAATAAGTGAATTTAAATATAAAATTAAAGAATTGTTTTTTGAACAAATTTGAGTAGGTATTTAGATTGCTTTTCTTTTTATTGTTTATGAGTTCTGTGATTTTTCTTATTGTCAATTTGGTTTTGCTAAATTTCTTTTTTGGAAATTATATTGAATTGTATGTAGTTTGTTTGCATCTTATATTTTTTAATTATTTTGTTGATGAAAATTTATGAACTTGAATTAGGAATTATGAAGCACTCTATACGACCCTTAATAAAAAATTAATCCAACTAAAAATTTTTGTCGATAGAAGCATTAGGCACGTGTCGACAAGGTACACCTTCGTTGGCGGGATATGAAGTATCGGCGGATGTAAAAAAAAATTTTCGCTGGTGTCTTTTGAAGTTGCCTGTAAAATATTTAAGTGTGTAGTGATGTGTAGACACATTTTGGAAATTTCAGTTCAAGTTTTTTTTAATTACGTAAACATTTAACAGAAAGTGTACGCTTATTTTGTATAATTTTCAGGTCTTTTTATTGTTTTTTATTATTATATATTGTTTTTCTTAATGTTAATTTAGGTATTTATTTTGTTAATTATTTTATTTTTACATCCAAATTCAATTTAAATCATAGTGTTTCACCAAGATGTATAAATTGTATATTTTAATAAAAAAAAAAATAAAAAAAGTAAAATTTAAAAAAAAATAAAAACAACAATTTTTTTTTATTATAATATTATTGACATCCAACCACTTTTTATTAACTTAACAATCTTATAGTAACAACTTAAATTAAAAATTCGATATAAATTATTAACAACTTGAGAAGATGTCTTTTCTTGAGAAGATGACCTTTCACTTTAAATTTTAAAATTAAAAGAGGACGATTTAAATTATTTTCCTCATAATTACAACTAAAAAAAATAGGCAAAGTTCATTACCCTTTGCCTTTGAGATAATTTACAACTAAAAAACCAATACAGTCATATATGCTGACTATACGTAATATTTTAAAATATGATACAATAACATGTGTTTTGCTTACTTATTTCAATGCATTCAATTCCCATTGAACTCGATTTTAGATACTCGATTATTAATAATTATAGTGGTCAGTTCTTGAACTAAATCAAAGTGACAACGACAGTAGTTATTTTATCATATATTAGTGTGTAAACGTCAACACAATCTGATGGACGTCTGTTTACATGTTAGGTAAGTTATATAAACAAAAAATAATTAATATATTTATTTTTATATAAAATCAAAAAAAAATTAAATTAAATATACTAATAAATTATGTTTCTTTTTAGGAATATGAGGATACGTGGCTTCAACACATAGTTTAATAATAATAAAAAGTATAGCACAATTTTGTTAAATGCAATCTTATAAATTGTGGTTTTAATTTGTTCTTCATTCAAAAAAATTTTAGTTTGTTTTCTTGGTAAATTTTTTAAAAACTCTTTTACAATCAAAATAAGTTTTAAAAAACACCAACAAACAAAATTTTACAATTAAATGGAATACTCATTCAAACATTTTTATCCGTTATTCATTCCCTACTCAATTTTTATTTAAATGCGGTTGTCGCTCTTGTGTACAAAAATGTGACTGCGTGCATATAGACAAGTGGCTGTTTAAGTGGCCAGAATGTGGCGACACCAAATGTCTTCGTATATAGCTAGCTTAACTGAAGAGTATCTTCTCTTAATAGCAGTCATTGTAGGACAATATTACTTAAGGCTCAAGGCCTTCAAGGTCTGTAGTACCCAAAAAGTCATTAAGTATTTCAATTTTGAAAAGACAATTTTTTTTCTAAATAATTTTGCTACAGTTTGAAATTTTACAACTTTGAAATTGATATAGCATTAATTTCATTGAATTCTATATATAGGAAGAATCAATTATTGTTATTTAATATTCTTTAATAACTATGGATAAAGGTTAAATACTTTCAAATTAACCTATTCAATAAATTTGACCTTTTTGACCTGACCAAGTGACATTTCCAATAAATCTAAATTATTAAAATGGTAAATATTATAATTTATTATAAACAATTTTATTTAAATTATTAAATTTTCAAAATTTAAATTAAATTATGTAAGTATATCTCAACTTACATTATTTTAAGGATATACATTTTATTATTTTTCGTAATCCTGTAATGCAGTCTTGCATCGCTAAAATAAATTAACTAAATTCTTTGGTTACGAGCTTGAAGATTTCCTTTTAATTTTAACTTTAGTAATAGAATAACAATTTAGAGTAATAAAATACAAATGACATATTGTTTTTATATTATTTTATTTTTTCGAAATTAATTTATAATTTTCAAAAATTAAAAAACAAAACTTTTATTATATTTCGAAAACAGAAAAAAAACAATAAAAAACAAATTTTTAAAATTCGTAAATTTGAAAAACAAAAATATGGCAAAAATATGCATAACTTAACATAATACACAAACCTATGCATATATACATATTCTAACACACACAAACATAATAATATTAAATAGAAATATTCCGATTTAATTAAAAATCCGGAAAAGTTTTTTTTTGTTTTCAAAAACTTTTACTTGCACATTTTCTACATCTACACACCCATCCATATACAATAAACATTCATCGGTCTAATCTATTACAGTTTACAACAATATTCTGGGATATCAAAATAATTTTGGACCATCTAAAAAAAAACACAAACATAGAAATAACAAAAATATTAAATACTAAAAACTATTTTGGAAACTGAGCTCCCAGAAACCCTTTTTTGTTTTAGAGTATAGAATACAATATGTATATATGTTTTGTAAAGTCTGCATACCGCGCGCGTCATATCAATATTTAAAAAAGTTTTTGACTTTAGACAAAGAGTTCGACCAAATTTAAATGCGAACTTTTAATTTAACGCTAAAATTTTTATTTTATTTTTCGTATTTTATTTTATTGTTATTTTTTATTTTATTGTACACCAAGTTGAAAAGCTTCAACTCTCACTAATATATTCAATATGCAACACCATGTCCTTCGGTTTCCTTTATTTCTAAATATAAACAGCAAATATAAATTATTTCTATTTTTTGTCTCACTATGTATTTAAATATATATATATATATATATATATATATATATATATATATATATATATATATATATATATATACATAAAACTATAATATATATTATATAGAAAGAGAGATAGAAGCAAAGTGTATATGTGTACACTATTACAAATTAAACAACAAGGAGTAAAAAAATAAAAATAAATAAAAAATATTAAAAAATTAAGCAATAAAGAAAATAAAACAGGAAAACAAAACGGGATGAGAAAATCCTTTTTAATTCCGATTTCATTTTGAATATAAATCTTTTTCTATAATTTTTTATTTTTTTTTTATTTATTTTTTTGTTCGGTTTTTTGTGCTTTTTTTGTTTTGTTTTTTTTTTGTTTGGTCCTTAACTGTGTTTGTGTTGTTAAGCATAAGAAATCATTAAATAAACTTTTCCCATATATTTTCCTAGCTGTTTTTGGTTTTTGAACTTTAGTTTAGAATAAAATGCATATTCTCGTAACCACAACCAAAATACAACAACCCAACCATCGCAACGAAATGGAATGGAGGTGAAAAGTTGAAAAATGCTGCCCTGCCGTTTGCCGGTAAATAAATTTTTCTATATAAAATATTGTATTAGACAATGAACAAAAATAGTATCGCTATATTAGTTACCTATTAATTGTTTTTAATGTATTCAATTTTTAATTTATTATTGTTGATAATCGGATTAGTTTTAGTGTTTTACAGTGTTATAGTGATTAAATAAAATGTGATATTTCATCAATAGTGTGGAAGCAAACTATTATTTTCTTCATCAAAGGTTCCTCGTCAGGTTCATTCACAATGATTAAATGGTAATTCTCTTCAATTTTGGAGTTATTTTTATTTATTTTTTATTCTTAACTGAGCCTAATATTAAATTTATCACATTATCTTAACGGAAAATAGATTTTCATGTTGAGAAATATTGTTGAGAACGTTTTTATAAAGGTTTCTATAGGGTTCTAATGGATTCCAATGATGTTTATGATTGCAATTAAGTAGAAACATTCATAATCAAAGTTTGACTTAACCCTTATGTGAGTGACGAGGTACCCGAGTATCAGGCACGAACCGTCCATATATTGAGTTGAATGAGTGCTTCCCCAAATGAAATATTATTTATTATTTTTTACAGCTTAATATAAAATTTACATTTAATTTAATATAAAAATTACTTAACTACAAAAATTCAAATCGAATGAAAAAAAAATCATCATTATTTTCTATTATTCTTTCAATCATACAAACCAACAAGAGATATTCAAAAACCACAAATTTAAAATATTTGAAAATAATGCCTATTAAAAATCTTTTCTTTTCTCTTACCAAAATAGCTATAATAATTATACATTGCATAAAAATATAATGACAAATTAAATATCATTCTCCTCAGTTCTCTTCTCATTTACAACATGCAATGCATACACTCAAACACTTTGTCTCTGTCTCTATTTGGTTTCCTAGCTACAACAACAAAATAATGAATGAAGCGACAATAAAATAAAATCTTAGAAGAAAAGAAATTTGATTGAGTTGCTGATTCATTCCAAATCTACCTGATATAATTAGAAAATATCTGATAGAAAATAGATTATCTAGGGAAACAACAACAAAATATCGCATGACACAAAATGAATTTACAAATAAAAAAAGTAGCAAGGAATGAATTAATTTTGTGCATTATTGTGGTTGTTGACTTAAATGAGAATTAATATTTATATAAATAATGTATGTAGTTTTGGGTTTTTTTAGAGAGTGGTATTGTTATGTGTTAAGTAATTCTGTAGTTTTTTGTTATTGAATGATTTATTGTTTATTTTCAGCCATAATTTTGTTTTATGCAGTTTTGAAACAACTTGTTAACAAATGTAAAAATTTAAAATGTTTTTTTTTTCATTATTTATAAATGATTAAAATTGATAATTGTAATTGAGCTATTGATAGTTTAAGAAAAAATCATTTTCGGTTAGAAGTTTTGAGGAAAAATTATTAATTGTTAAAGAAGATAATCCACTGCTTGCTCTACTAATAACAACAACAACAATAAAACGATGTAATCAGCATTTTTCAGTAAAATCTTTTAATTCGTATACGAGGTATTTTCTAACATAAATATAGAAAATTCATATTCACACTTTTTTTTACATTGCTTTCTTAAAGTCATAGTTTAAATTAAAGTTATATTTTCAGATGAAAATTTTAATAACAAAAACAACATTTTTAATTGAAAATGGATTAAAGATTTTTTTTAATAAATATTCCCAGCATTGTAAATTTATAATAACACTTCATAGTAACTACTTCAGTTGAGCGATCGTTTTTCTGCCTAAATAGAATTAAAACTACTTTGAGAAGTTCAATAGAAAAAGAAAAACCAAAGCAAACTGATGCTTCCTTTTGTAGTGCTTCCCCAGTTGAAAATTCCACGCCCCGTCGGTGCCGGGTACCTATTTCATTTTCTCAAACTCCTTGACATCTACTAAAAGATGTAAATTTAATAATTTTTCAGGATTTTCATGGGAGTATGGGAGTACAATATTTTATTTTTAAAGCTTTTTTTTTAACTTTAATTGTTATTTTATTTTTATTTTATTTACATACAAAATTTATTTCAAAGTAGATTATGGTAATTACATAGAATATTTAGAAAAAAATTTAAAACTAGAAGAAAGTGAAAATTAATTACTTTCAGTGACTTCAAAACAACTATTACATTTTGCTAATGTTGTACTGTGTTCACCACAAATTTGTTTGTTGCATTCAACGTAAGCATTTCTAGTTT
This sequence comes from Argyra leucocephala, assembly GCA_963942445.1. Classification (NCBI taxonomy): domain Eukaryota; kingdom Metazoa; phylum Arthropoda; class Insecta; order Diptera; family Dolichopodidae; genus Argyra; species Argyra leucocephala. Next base: position 74,632,060 of record OZ012680.1, read on the forward strand.
TTCTAGGACGAGCTTGGATACTTAATTTGCATGGCTCAAATGCCAAATCTTTCAGGAACCTTCAGCGGCAATCAGTTGTGGTAAATCTTGGATAATAATATATGGATAATAATATATGGTGCCAGTCCAGCAATATCAACCATATTGTAAAACGATGCCAGGAGCCGTTTCAGCGGCTTCGTTTTACAGAATATTCATCCATAATTTGTCCTTTCGTTTGGTTGTAATATGTGATGATGTTGATATTGGACTTAGCATTAGTTCCTACTTCTATTAATATGTTATTTTTTTCTATAATTTATGCTTTTTTGTAAAAGTCTTAAATTTATTTAATTGCTTGTTAACTTGCTAACAAAGTTTATACTGAAGGTATGATAGAAAAAATACAAAACGTATTGCATTATTCAGAGATGAAAATTAAAATAGTTTGGTACTCAAATACATGTCCTTAACAAGGCATGAAAATAACTGTAGTTCGTAACCCAGAATTATCGCATTATTCAGACATAAAAATAAAAATAGTTTTAATGAAAATAATTCCTAGAATATTAAATAATCTTTAATCAGGGTATAATTATAATACATATTATTATATATGCTATGTAAATGTGGATTTTTATTTTATTTTATTTTTATTTTAATTTTATTGTATTATAGATTTATTTTAATTCTATAAAAGTATATTTATATGTTTAATACACATACGTAAATATGAATATTTACAATATATAGGTACAAAAAAGATTTTTTTCATGGAATATATATAGAGGTACACGGGTACCTCATCATCCTGATGAAGGTGTTTGGAATGTCACTCACATAAGGGTTAATTCTAATGGTCGTCTATAATATATCCAATATTGGGGTTCTAAAGAATTCCAATGATATTTATGACATTCAAAAGTCATATTCATATGAAAATTTCATATGTTCGTATAGAGAGTGTTTGGTACACATTCAGATAAAAAATCTTTAGAGGGTGATTTCTTAACCCTTCTATTATCATTGGGTCCTTTGATGACCCAAAGTGGTTTGAAGTGAAAAAATCTTGAGGTTTAATTTGGTTTCCAAGTGAACGGATTTAAGCATATTTTTGATAAATTAATTCAAATTTGTTTTATCTGTGTCCTATAGTTGTCTACATGTATGTGTCCTTCGGGTCACGCTATAACCCATATGTAATTTTTTGCATTAACAACAATATTTTTTCAGTTTTTACGTGCATTAGCAATTTTTAAGTAATATTTTTAAATGTGCTTCTCGACTTTGAGGATGAGTTTAATGGAGAAGCAAGTAATGATAGTGATATTGTTGATAATAATTATGAATTGGATAGCTTCTGATAACTCACAGTATGATATTATTGGGGATGATGATATTGATTTAGCAGAGATTGATAGAAATCGGTCTGAATATTTGAGCAAAGTTCGTATTATAGCATGCGCAAAAATACAGTTCAGCATACAAACACGTGTTACTGCTGACTCTATTATTCGTTAACGCATAGGTATAACATCTTATGCTGTTCAGCGGATCTATGAAATAAGGGATTCTTTTGAATTATTATTAACTTCGGCCATGAAGAAACATGTTATTAATTTTAATAATTTGGAGTGAAATCGAGTAAATCGCGATTTCGAGGAAATACATGAAATTGAATTTGATGGGTCTTTTCATTGGTGATAGATATGGAAACAATATTCACATGTACAAAGAATTATACATAAACTATTTTATTATTTGAAGGGGTTTATCGTTCCAACGGTGAACACATTCAAAGTTTATTGCATCAGATTTACGGGCGTCCATTGTTGCGCAGTGTTATAGGCATTTTCTTAAAAAATCTCGTATGCTTGCGTTTGATGACAAGGAAAGCCGCTGATCACAAATTCGTTGAGACAAACTAACACCAATTCGTGATTTGTATTTTCCGGGACAAAATGTAACAACTTATGCCTTTTCGTGGTAATTGCCCGTTAATGAAAGCACGAATAGCAACTGACTTTAAGACAACTTTTTCTGTAAACTTCTAAATTTATCTTGGTAAACAAAGGAGACGCATCAGAAAGAAATCAAGGTGGATGAGTGTTGTGCTAGATTTGATATCACAATACCAAGGTCGCAACGTTACAATCGACAACTTTTTTACTAGCCATAATTTGGTGTTAGGAACTGTTAAAACTGTTAAAAAGGAAAATTACTCTTGTGTGAACAGTACGAAAAAATAAAGCGATTTTGCCAGTTCATTCCACAGTCATAGAACTTCGCAAGCTTCCGGTATATTCAAGCAAGGTTTTTTTACAATAACACAGAAACGATTGTATAATATGTTCCAAAAAAGTACAAGCTAGTTATACTTTATTGAGTACTTTGCATCATAATAAAAAGATTTTGCAAGATCATCCGAGATAATTGCACATTACAGTTCTCCACGAAAGGCGGCGTAGATACGATGGATCAAAAGGTAAGAACGTATTCTTTAAGTGTCAAACAAAGGTTGGCGAGTAGCTTTATTTTGTAGCTTAATTGACATTTTTTCTCTTAACGCGTTTCTATTGAGGACTGAAATTAATCCATATTGGAATTAGAAAAACTTATGCAAACGTCGTTTATTTCTACAAAATTTGTCAGAAAGTCTTGTTCGACCACACATTGCTGGTCGCAAAGTCAGTCCAAGATCTAAATTTTCCACTAGTCTTGTTCGTCGTATTCAAGACGAGGAGTCAACATCAATGCTAGTAAGCGTAAACGATGCAAGACTTGTGGAAAAAAATGTTTACGTTTGGTATTGAATACAACACTGCTATGTTTCCAACACATCGCCTTAAGACAACACTTACCACCATCTATTGTGAGCAACATGTCGCATAAGCTCTTTAGTAATTAATAATTTTTATGGTTTCTGTGAATTTCTTTACTCTTTGTTAATAATTTTAATGAAACTTATTGAACAATAAAACTCGAACATAACATAAGTATTTTTTTTTAGGGAAATAGAAGCGTTAAAGTAGTTGCATATTTGCAGAACAGTAGTGAATAATTGTTAGACATTATTTTTTCAATTTTAACTTCTCTTGCCCATGACCATGAAAAATTAAAATCATTATATCAACACAACAAATCTAACCAGGGAATAGATCCAATATTATCCTCATATACAACTATTCAAACCTAAGCTAGGTACTTAACAAAATTTAAAGTAAAGAACTTAAAAACTTTAGTACATCTAAAATAGTAGAATACAGTACTGAATCATGGAGCATGACAAGCTAAAGACAGCGATGAATCTTTGAAAGAAATATTTTACATACAATATATGACCTAAAGCTGTTTGAAGATACAACGAGAAAATATTGTAAGGCATATAAAAAGAATGAAATATGTCGGATCATTGTCTAGTTTAGTAAGCACCATATAGAAGTTTCAGATTTACTAATGAGAAGTGTGAAATTTTTTTGAAGATTTTAATAAAATGTTGAAGACATTTGATGGTTCTTCTTCATCTCTTTGTTCCCAAGTACTCATATCGCTTTAATGTCAACTAATATGGTGCAGTGATCATATGTCATTTGACTACTCAAAGAGGTCAAAGGACTACCCGAAGGTCAAACTTTTGAATCCCACTCATGACAGGGTTGTTGTAAATTTTTTTGTTCTTCAATATTATTCTTTGAAATTAATTTGGAATACAATTTGGTTATCACTAAAATAAAATGGAGCTATGCTATTATGAAGGCGAAGTTAATCTACAATAGATATAATTTTCCGAATGTAAATTAGTATGTACATAATAATATTATATTAAAAAATTATTGTATGCCAAATCAATTATCAACATTTTACACACAAAAACCATTTTATGTAAAATTCGTTATTGAGTATCCAAAATTTCTGCACCTAAGCAGTTCATCTAAGGTGTTCATCATATTATAAACCTAGAATTATAAAAAAAAATATTGTGATGCCGACGTCCAGTATTCATACTGTCTAATGAATTCAACCTGTTGGTGCCGAATTCGATTAGCCAAACCAAAATAAATTTAGGTACCACAGAAAATTGAAATAAACAAACAGAGACAGACTAACAAATTCTTCATATAATTACTGGAACCAATGTAAGATAAAAATAAATATAATTCAACAATAAATATTTATATTCTCTTTTCTTTTGTTTTATTATCATTTTATATAACACAAAAAAAAACAAAAAAAAAACAAAAAAAAAAAATATGCACAGCTCAATTCAAAGTTTTCGTTTCTTCAGGTTTTTTTTTATTTTTGTTTGTTTTCGAATATTTTTTCAGCTTTTGAGGTTTGGTCGGTTGGATTCACCCAATTTGTATCATTTATGGGTTTATGGGTTTGTTTTTTTTGTGTATAAAAATATTCATGTATGTACTCGGATATAAGGAAATCGGTGTGCATTTGAGAAATGTTAGAAATAACACTTTAATGTCAGCTTTATATGTAACAGTAAAAAAAATTGCAGTTGAACATGTAAAAAATGCACACAATATGTATATATACATATATATATAGTTTTGTGTATTCAATTTCAAAGTATTACTATTATATGGGGTAAAAGATTTACAATTTAAAATCATATGAAAAAAATTAAATAAAAATTTGATTAAATGAAAGTAACTCTGTGTAAGTTTTGTAATTTAATTCAATTAACGATTAACGAACCTAATCCATTGACAATCATTTAAAACTAATAAAAAAACTTTACAAATTTGAATTAAATAATTGATTAGAATTAGCAAATGTCAATATTTATGCTTATTGAATCAATTTATCTGATCTGATTTTACACCTGAAATTCTTAATGTTCGGTACAGTTAATAAAATAAACTTTCCATTTAAAGTTCAGTACTGTGACTATTGTAGGCTATAGTACTTCTCTAAATTGGTAATGCAAGTTGGCAATGTAAATTTAATTAAAACGAAAAAGTTTAGTACGGTTATAACTTAATAAAAGTTGATATCTATGAATTCGTAATTTTTCAGGCCGGTTGGTTTGACATTTTTGACTCAGTGACTCACATAAAACAATTTATTATTAGAGGGTGATATTATTGTTTAATGTTTTTTGTACTTTTTTTTGTTTTTTTTGTATGTTCTTGACAGTTACTTAGGTAGAATCAACTTTTCTTGCTTAATTAAGTACGGTACTGAAAGTTTATACTACACTATCTACAATATTTTTCGAGCATTTATTTATCAAATTACTGGCTTATCATCTCATTAAATGTGGATACTATTGATCACGACCTATTGATCAATAAGCTTATATGTTATGAACTTACACCAGCCTCTATTTCTTAATGAAAAATTATCTAAATAATAGGAAACAACTTGTATGCTTTAAAAATACTGAAAGTCCTATAAAAGATATTAAAGTAGGGGTCCCCAAGGCTTAATATTAGGGCCTTTGCTATTTTTGATTTTTATTAATGACATACATAGACTACCTTTAATAGAAAAATTGTTTTTGTTTGCAGATGATTATAGTCTCTTCTTCCCTGCTAATGATGTACAAAGTGTTCAATCACAAATAGAACATGACTTTGAACTTTGAACATGAACCTTTGTCGGAATACTTTAGCATTAATAGAATAACTATGAAAACGTTAAAAACTAAGATAATAAACTTTAGGACACGTCAAAGAGATATATGTAAAATTCGTGTACGTTTTTTGAATAACCTATTGGAAGAAGTTGAGGAGATAAAATTCTTGTATTAGATAAGCATTTATCGTTCTTAATATACAAAATTCTTATAATTATATTAGATAAGCATTTATCGTGGTGTCGGCATATTAATACTATAAATAGTAAACTAAGTGTAAAACAAAATCCCAGTTCTGTCAAAATGAAAATGTATTACCCTCTTGTCCACTCAATATTGTCTTATGATGCGGTTGTTTGGGCATTTAAAGTCACTCATCACTTACAGGTGAGACAGAATAAAATATTAAAAAATATATTGAATATGCCTTTGTTGTATAATACTCGTAATTATACTTTAATAATAAAATTCTCCTCGTTAAAGAAATATATCAATTTTAACAAATACGAACGACTCATAAAATACTTAATAATATTGGCCATAGTAATATTTCTTCTATACGTAGATTCTCACATCAATTTAATACTAGAAATAGAAACAATGCTCGTATGCGCTTAAGTCGAAATTTACTCACCTCTCAGAGAGTTTCTGTTACAGCCTGTAGATTATTTAATCAGCTACTGAATCATATTAGGAGTATTACAACTGTAAATTCATTTAGAAATGCTGTAAGAAGCTACCTTCTACCATTTGATTATTTGGTAAATATAATTTAACATAATGAAATTATTTTTTTTACTATTCTACTTAATTTTATTATTTGTTGAGCTTATTAATTGAATTTCCAGGTATTTAACTTTCCACAATGTCACACTAGGCGACACTATTTTAGTTTTACTGTTTTGTATAAATTCAAAAAAAAAACTATGTACTACTATTTTCAGGAACTAAGCCTTCTTAAATATAATAGCTTTATTTTATTTAACTGGTTACCAGATTATACTCCCAATTATTTTTTATCATTTATTTCATCCCATTACAAAGGGTACTGCAATAGGTCGAAACACTCATAAAGCATTTTTTTTACGGTTGAAAGACAAGCGCTCAACCTACTGCGCCACCGAGCGTATAATCCGTTTTAATAAAAATATTATTAGATATAGTGCTTTTAGCCGTTAATCAAATTAATAACCGATGGGAAATAAGAATGGCAAATGATGAATAAAATTCCAAAGTGATCGAAGTCTTCTGGCGTAAACTGAGTTGACTGAGAAATAAAACTACGAACTATTCTATATTTCTCATATTTTAGTGCCTTAATTCTAAATTACTCACTCTATGAGAAATACCACTAAAAGTATTACCTAACACAGCCTGACTGAAAAGCAATTTTTAAATAAAAAATAAGTATAGTTTTTTTTTTAAATTTTTATAAGTTTAAGCTGCCTTTTCATCTTCTTCATTTAATAAATAGTTGTCTCTAGCATTAGCCAGCCAGCCAGCCAGCAAGCCAGCCTCTGCGAACCATTGTGTCCATTTCTATGTGTTCTGGTACAGTTCAATTTGAACGTGATCTGAATCATGTTCTACATGAGTGTTAACCCGAATTAAATATTTGTAATTTTAACATTCAATATGAGAACATTTATGTACTCCCCAACTTAGAATTGATATTTAGTCATATTTCAGTTTGTAATAAATAGAACTTGAAATTATTGTAATAAATAGCACAAAAAAATAAATTTTAACCAAGCTAAAGCCGTCAATTGTTGATAGTTTATCAGCATGAACTAGTTTTACGGCTTCATTTAGTCGCACAAAAAATAAACGGAATTTTCTTGAAATCAACTTACCAATAATTTTCATTTCAAGAACTTATTGATTGTAGTGCCATCCCATTGAAACTACAATTCATTCATATTTTCAAACAAAAATCATTAATCATTGTGCAAACCGATATCTATTGACTGTAATTTACGTAACTGGTTACTTTTTCTGAACATATATAGTGAATTGTGGGGGTTGGTCTCACTCCATAAATGGGAATTTTATTTGTTAACTTAACCATTTAACCAAAAATAAGTCTCATTGTTTAACACATTTTTTTGATAACAAAACGGGTCAGTTTCTTAAATTACTGTAGCAGCTGAGTCCTATAAAACCTTAGGTCAATATTGGCTTCAGTTCAAAAATTTACCAAGTAGTGGACGGACAAAGCGCTGTCCTTTGCGGCCAAAGACGAATCTATAAATTTGAATTATTTTCCACACTTTCGTTAACTGCGATGATATTATCTTCAGTACCCACATTACTTCGTCACATTGGTGTCATTGAATAATTAGAGGATGTAATGTAGTATGAAATATATCCACAATTTGGTGAATTACTTCCTCAGATGAGCGATTAAAAATACCATAAAAAGCATGTATATGTGTACCATAAAAAGCATGTATATAATTTGACGCGGATTGACGACTCATTTTCAAAATAAATTTAGATAATTTGATAACGATGTGCAGCAGTGAGTATACTGATCCTAAATGTCAAAAAGTGAATGCAGCGTGACAGCTCGTTTAACAATTTACCCTTTCGCAAGTTCAATCTTAGCAAAAACAAAAACAGACATTATTTGAATATGTATAGTAATGTGCAAAAAGTATCTACTCGATACTTAGTATCGGTATTAAGCAAGAATAAAAGTATCGGTTACTTTCTGTAAAAATATCTGTTATTATTACTATTGGTATTGCTTCAACTCGAAGTATTAAGTATGGTTGCTACATACAATGTTTTAAATGTGCCAAATTTAGATTTTGTTTTTTTGTCCAAAATGAATTGATTGTTTATTTCTTGTATTTATTTCGAGGAGATTTCTTCTAGTCGCCAAGTTTATCGTCGAATGGATATCACAATTCAATAAATCATAAATGTGAGTATGGGGTTACAATTAATTAAATCCTTTATATGCAGTATATTATTTTGCCAAAAGATATATTCTGTATATTCGTTCAAGCCTATTATATTTCCTCAAATTTGGTATCGCTTTGTTTTGAATGACCTGTGGTTGATCAACATTTTGTTTCGTTGACACACCCCATAACTTAATACCATAACACAAATGACTATGGAAGAGTGCCTAAAATATTGATTTATTTACTTCAACAGGTATAAATTTTGAAACTTTTTTAAATACTTCCTCCACTGATGATAATTTACTACATAGTGCTGATATGTGCGTTTTCCAACTTAAATTAGAGTTAATCCATACTCCATAGTATTTAAAATCTGTTAATTGATCAAGCCTTGCATTCGAAATTTTTATATTAAGAATTGGGGCAGAGGGACAAATGATCATATTATATTTTGTTTTGCTTGTGTTTATTGTTAGTTTGTGATCACTTATCCACCTTGCTAGCTTCTCTAATTCTATATTAATTTTGTTTTGTAAATCTGTATAATCATTATCATCAAATACTAGACAAATATCATCAGCGTAAATAAATATTTCAGCACAAAGTCCAATCTGTTTTATGCCTTCAATATACAGAGAGAAAAGCAAGGGTCCGAAAATACTACCCAGTGGTACTCCAAATTTTATTTTATCTTTCAGACTTGCAACTTTTCCTATTTGAGTAAATCGGGAACGATTACTTAAGTAAGAATTAAACAACTTATAGGCAACTCCTCTTACGACAATGATTTTTTTTAAGTAAAATTTTATAATCTATATCTTGTCAAAAGCTTTAGTTAAATCCATGTACATGATGGCCACTAGTTTTTTTTATTTTTGAATTTTTTTTTAGTAATTAGATTTTTTCTATCCAGATTAAGAAAAGTTAGCTGATTATTAACAACTTTTTCAATGATTTTAGATAGTACTGGTCCCAGAAAAACTGGTCTGTAGTTATTGAGATTTTCCGTTGTGTCCTGATTTGAGATTGGAATAATTTTTCCAATTTCCAACAATACAGAGAAATGCCCTTTGTTTGAGGGACATGCTCAGTTAATGATTTATTAACAATTTTGCATATAGACTCAATCAAAACCTTATTACAATCAGAGCCTCAGCCTTGAAAGAGCTAGGCACTTTCCTACAACATGTGCGGAGGTTTCTTCCCCTTCCAGACAGTGTTTAAAGGTTGGATCGTCACTTAGTAGCTTATTCATGTGGTTATAACGTGTAATTATGCCCACCATATTCCTACAGTCTACACTATTGAGAGATAGCAGGAAGTTGGTTATTTTGGTGTTTGTTCTTGGTACATATATTTTGGAGACTCTGTGGCCTTCAATACACTCCCAAAGAATGTTTGTTTCCCTCTTCAGTGTGTTTTCTATCGATAGTTCGACTTTGTATCTCTTCTTTAGTGATACGTATGTAGTGATGTCATCTTCTAAGTCCTTTCATAGCCTCTGATGTTTGTTCCTACATCCTCTAGTATTCCGTAGAGCTTGCAACCTTCTTGCAACTTTGAGGTTCTCCGTTCTGACGTAAAGATGCAAGGGTGGATGCCCAAGAAATATTTGCCTAGCCGCTGCAGGTGTGGTTCTAAAAGCACTTGTTGCACAGAGACACGCAAGTCCTAGATTCTAGTTTTGTCCTGCTTCTAGTTTTTTATGGCATGTGCTGTGAATGTTAGCCGAACCCATGCAATGGACCCATATCTAACAATAGATCTGATGCACACTTTGTATAGTTTCAAGGCTGTTTTTGGTGTTATGCCCCAATGGTTGCCAAAGCCCCTTGTGCACTGCTATAGGGCTTTCACAGCATTAGCACATTTCATTTTCGGGTTTCGCCAAGTTGAGCTTCTTTTCAAATATGATCCAGGTACCCATTTTCAATAGGTACAACAAATGCATGCACTATAGAAATAAATTGCTTTTCATTTTTCCTAAATAAAGTTTTCAGTTCACGAATCTAGAATTAGTATCGTTAAAAAGTATCCAGTATTAATGATGAAAGTATCGACTACTACTGAACCAATTTGAGCTTTTAACGAAGCGGCGGAGGTTTTTGATACCAGTGTTTTCAAGATCACCCAGCGAGTCCAGAAAGAAGGCTCCTAAATGAATTTTCCTTTTATGGTAGAGACCAGGGCAGAAACAGAGTAGATGTTGGAGAGTTTCATCCTCCTCCACCTCTCTACAAGTTCTTCAGAAATCGTTTGAGGGGATAGCGCTAATGTCACACTTTTTCATGGTTAGTAGGTTAAGGGTTCGCTTCAGGTTCAACATAGGCCAGATTTGCTTGGTGATGTTGCAGTCTGGTCTAACTGACCATCTGAAGTTTGAAGCTTTTATTGCATCATTTCGAAGCAATAAATTACAGGTGGCAAGAGGTGCACTTAGATTGCTCCTTTCCGGAAGGATTTCTAATATAGTACCCTCTCTAGCAAGTAGATCTGCCATGCATTTACCCGGAATATCACTGTGTCCTGGCACCCATCGTAATAATAATATGTTTAGTGCCGTCCACCACACCACGACACCATACATGGCCTGACAACTGCTGTATATAGGCCCATTTTTTTCCAATAGCTCGTTTGCAACAGTACAGTGCTGTTGTAGCTTTCTTTAGTTTTTCAATTATATTCGGTTTCCAACTTAGTTTCTTGTCTAAGATAAGACACAAGTACTTAGCTCTATCTTTGAGAATTAGTTGGGTGCCGTTACTATAAATAGGGTCTACTGTCGAAAATTTATATTATCTAGTGAAGAGGACTACATCAGTCTTTTGTGGATTTGCTGAGAGTCCACAGTTTGTAGTTCATTCAGCTAGTTGACTTAAAGCGTTTTGCATGAGGTCTCTCAGTGTGCTTAGATACTTTCCAGAGACAGCAATAGCAATGTCATCCGCATAAGCAATCACTCTGCAGCCTGCCCCTTCTTGGTAGAAACAGGTAGAATATTTTTCGATATAAACTCTTAAAGTAAGAACTTATAGCATACGAATTAACCACAGTATTTATCTTACATAATTTTTATATTAAAACTGAGTCCGCATTATTTGATTATTTTTAAGCAATTACAAATTGGAAACCCCTAATAATCTCTAATTTATTGTAAATTAAAATTTGTAAAATTAAAATCTAAAAAATTACAAAATTGCCAATTCACATCAAAATAAGAAAAACCTGGTCTTTCGAAAAATATTTTTATTAAAAAAAATCAAATTACTTTATTACAATAATATTGTTGACAGTCCTTATGGAAGAAATTTACACAATTTGCAGTAGTCAATTCCCAAAAGTGTTTTTCTATATTTTGTTTTTTTTTTTTGTTTTTTCTGATGAGTTTTTTTTTTTTTTTTGGTATTCAAATTTTGAATAAATACCAAAATATTTCTGTGAAATATACAAAACCACTTCTTATGCAGAACTACGAACAGAAGTTTTTATATGGGATAGGATACAAAGGATAATAATGTTAAGAATTTTACAGGAATTTATTTTAGCTTGAATTGGAAAAAAAGTAAGCAGGAATTTTGATTTAGTCTGGAATTTAAATTATGTTTTCAGGATATAAATTTACCAAATTAGTGCTTTTAGGTTTAATTTTTTTTTTTTTTTGGTCAGTAATGGACAAGAAAAAACACAATAAAATTACGAAAATATAATAATAAGATTTTTTTGTGACGAAAAAAAAGTTTTCTCTTTCAGAGTAGGAATATTTGAATTGAGTATATTTTAGGTTATGGACATTTATAAGGTTGGAGATGATAATAAAAGTTAAATTTCAAAAATTTTAAACTTAAAATAAAAAACTTATTTGTTGTTGTTATGTTTCATTAGGAGTAATACGTTCTTGTTTACTGTCTATATTGTCCAAATTCTATTTTGATCCAATCAATCACAAACCACAAAATATAATTGTTGATGGTAAAAAGATGAGAATGAAACAGAAGCTCACTCTTGAACACTTCCTTTGCCAGTTGCTCAGAGTTAGCTAGAGTCAGCCTCCGGAATTTAGGTGACACTTTCCCCAGCAATGTAGGTTTTATCGCGGAAAGGATAGGGGATCTGCTCAACCTGCTCAAGGACATCAAATCACATAGGGTGGCTCAAATATATACTTGCTCTTCACCTTTTAATTATAATAGAAATTTTGTATAAAAAAACAAATCCCATTAGAAAAAAAATTAATTAAATAACTACTACAATTAGACAGTTCCCAAGTATTTTTTTTTTTTTTCATTTTATTTTATTTTCAACTTCAAAGAGCCATAAGGCTGGTATAGAGTGTTTTATAATTATTCTTATTTCATGTTCCTATATTTTCATCAACAAAATAATTAAAAAATATAAGATGCAAACAAACTACATACAATTTAATATAATTTACAAAAAAGAAATTTAACAAAACCAAATTAACAATAAGAAAAATCACAGAATTCATAAACAATAAAAAGAAAAGCAAAAAAAAATATATAATACCTACTCAAATTTGTTCTAAAAACAATTCTTTAATTTTATATTCAGATTCACTTATTTTCTCTATTTCTTTTAATTCACTCGATATTTCATTATAAATTTTATAAGCTATATTATATACTGTATCACTACAGTTATTAATCAGCAAGGTGTATAAAACTATAATTAATGACAAAATAATAAAGTTAGTAAACGATAGCCAGCTTTTACCTGAAAATCAATTTGGGTTCAGAAATAAGCATAGCACTATACACGCTATAAGTAAACTAACCTCCGATGTATGCTGGTACATAAATAATAAGGAAGGTGTAGGCGCATGCCTTATAGATTTAGAGAAGGCATTTAATAGTGTTTGGATTGATGGTCTAATATATAAATTATTAATTTATCAATTTCTATAATGGATATGATATCCGACAATGAATTCAGAATAGCCAATAAGTCAAATATTGAAAACAAATTCGTGATTAAAAATGGTTTGCAACAGGGTACCGTTAACTCACCGATTCTCTTCTCATTGTATTTAACAGAATTGTTGGAACTGCTTGGAAACTTTAAGGGCCCATATTACTCTATAGCATTTGCCGACGATCTAATTATTTATTGCGCCGGCAATAGGGTAGCACAAATAACAGCAAACGTTCAGAAACAGTTTAATCTTACTATTGATTATTGCAAGGTATGGTTACTGAAAATTAACGTAGATAAATGTGAAGCAATTCTTTTTCGAAACACTGTTTACAAAACCAACAGTAATATCAAAAAATGTTGGAAGAACTTTTAAATAAAAGCTTTGAACGACACCATAATTGACAGGAAAAAGTCAGTCAAATACTTAGGTGTTGTTTTGAATCAACATTTAAATTACATTGATAATGTTAAAAAAAATTTCGAAAAGGGGACTAAAGCATTTATGGCGTCCAAAAAACTTTTCTATAATAAAATTATCAATGTAAGAGTAAAAATTTTAGCATATCAAACTCTCATTAGACCGGTTATTTCATATGGTGGACCCATTTGGTTCAACATAAGTGCAAGTCTAATGGAGAAAATAAGAAAATTTGAACGAAAATGCATAAGAGCCTGCGTAAATCTACACCTGAAACGGATTACAAACATTTTTATTCAAATAAATGTTTGTACCAAAAAGCTAGTATCGTAAGATTCGATAATTTTTTGATAAAAACAATTCGTAATCATTTTAATAGATCTCTTACCACAACAGAAAATGGTCTAATATCTCATATATATATTACCATAATGAAGAGTACATTATAAACAGCATGAAAACGGGATTTATAGCACCCGAACATTTTATTTATCTTGATGCTAAAGGGTATATTCAAAACCACGAGCATGTCCCTCTATTATATCACTATAATAGATGGGCTACACGCAAGTGCATAGAATATAACCCGCACATTTTAGAGACAAATTCACTCAAATATGACATGATATCCCAGATAAGGATAAAAAAATAATAAATACTCATCTCTGGTGGTTAAACCAATAACATAAATAGATTATCTAACTTTAGAACAGGCTTAGGGTAAGTTAGGCTTAGCATAGGTTTAGTTAGATTATAGATGTAGCTTGAGTAATTAGGTTAGTTCTAAGGTTTTTAATAAAATAAATTTAAACAAGTTTTGGTTTTTTTTTATGTTTTCCAAAATATAAACAATTATAAAATATTTCTTACGAAAAATTTGAAAAAAAAGACTAACCTACAATTATAAGAATGATGTAAACTAAATAAATTTAACGTAGTTTTAAGGTTTAGTTATTGTCAAACTTAGAATAAATATTAGATTTTGTAAGACTTTTTTTCTAATTGTAACACAAAAATGAAGTAAAAATAAAAATAAAAAGTTAAAACAAAAAAAAAACAAAAAATCACTACAGTTATTGAATCACGCTCTCGATGATCTCATTCTAATTTTATCTGCATTTCTTGTTGCATATATGTAAACGTCTCTATTTAACAGTGGTTCAACATTTGTATATTTATATTTTTTGTTATCACATAACCTGCATTGCTAGTTTGCTTTTTATATAAAGTTTAATTGGTACTATTTTATTTTCTTTGTGAATTAATGTGTTGACGTTCTGTTTTTATAGCCAAACAGAACGCTTTATAGCTTTATTTTGTGTAACTTGCAGTAGATTGATATATTTGTTATAAGTATTCCCCCAGATTATTATGTTATATGTAACTGTTGAATGAAACATGCTATAATATATTGATCTCTTTAACTGATGTGGAGCTCTACTTTTTATAAGTTTAAATATTCCCGCAATTCTTCTAGTTTTTTTTAGTTGCTCTACTATTTGAGTTTCCCAGGTTAAATTCTCGTCAACTATAACACCTAAATATTTGTACTTTTTAACTATTTCTAATTGATAATCATTGTAATATATTTCTAGATGGTCAGTAGACTTTCTTTTAAAAATTATAAATGTTGTTTTACTTGCATTTATATTCTTTTTGCTTATGATGATCCATCCAATTTTTCATTAGTTCCATGTCCTGCTGTATAATAATTTCTAAATTTTCAATTGAACTTTTAGCATACACTATTGCTAGATCATTTGCATACTTATATGGGGTACCACTTAACTGTATGTTCAGTAATCCATTTATGTATATAGAGAACAGTGCAGACCCCAGTAAGTTTTCTTGTATTACTCCATTATTGTTTTGTTCAGTATAATTTTTAGTCCCTTCACATTCAGCATACTGTGTCCTATCATGTAAGTAACTCTTAAACCATATGTCTTCTTTCCCCCTAATTCCATATTCCATTAATACTTTCAGCAGTATATCTCTATCTACTGTGTCGAATGCCTTTTGTACATCAAAGAAGACAGCTGCAACTTTTTTGTTTTCCTCCAGTCTAGTATGTATATTAGAAATCAAATCAAATAGTGCAGCTTGAGTACTTGATTGCTTTTTAAAGCCATATTGTTGTTTGTTAATCAAATTTGTCCTTTTTAAGTAATTTGTTAATTGTAAGCTTGCGACCGTTTCAATAGATTTACTGAAAACTGATGATATTGCAATTGGCCTAAAATCTTCAGGACTACCTACATTCTTTGACACAGGTGTTATTTTACATATCGATACCATAGTTCACACTTATGCTAAGTGATTTTTTTTTTTTTCAATTGACTTAAGTACAGTTTTGAGTTTTCCCAGTTGTGCTTTTTTTAGTGTAGAAATATTAAAAGGGTAGAATAAAAATTTTAGCTGTTATAATGAGTTCACAAACAGGATAAGTATATGTTTTGTCAAACCTAAAATGCACAGATATGCTAAGTGCGCTTACCCTATCTGGTTTTTATAATAACAGTGACCATTAATTACAAATTTTGTTAGACCTTAAATACACAGATATGATAAGTGCACTTAACCTACCTGTGTCTTAACAAAACAGTTACTTGTAAATACAATGATATAACTAGAGTTTACTTCAAAAGAGAAAAATAGGGTCAATGAAAATGAAAGAAAATGACAAACAAAAATGAATAGAAGATAAAGGAATTCAATTTTAGAAGTATTAGTTTCGATATTTTGCTTTGTTTTATTTTGTACACAATTATGCTAAGTACAAGTGTAAAACATGCTAAGTGCATACTTACTTTCGAAACTACCTAAATTTTCAATCATCAACATAATATAACATTAAAATTTTAATTAAATACGATAGAGTACATAATATGCAACAAAATAAAAGACGTTTTGCCCATCTACAGCATTGCATTGAGTTGTTGGGTTGCTGTAAACTTTGAAAACGCTCTCTTGTAAAATTTCATTTTTGCTACTTAGCATATGTGTGCACTATGGTATCGATATTTTAATACATTTTGGCATTTCTGTTTGACTTAATGATTTGCTAATTAATTTAGTAAGGTTTTCAGCTATTTCATTCTTACTATTTTTGACTATTGATGTAGATATATTATCCACTCCTGCAGCATTAGTGTTTGACATGTTGGAAATCAATTTTATACATTCTTGCCAATAAATTGTTTCGAATTCAGTAGTTCTAAATCTTGGCAAGTAGAAGCTCACTAATTTTTTTGCCATATTTTCTCCAATGTTAGCATAAAATTTATTAAATTCATTAGTATGTACAAATATCACGGATACTAACAACAGTAACCACAATGTAATGAGTTAAGCCGTTTATTTAAATTATTTTGTAAATAAAATGAAAATAATCGAAGTACCTACATCTTTTTCAAATTTTATTACTATGTTATTATGAGCAATACTAATTACCATTAGTTAATTTAATTTAATAATATTAATTACTATGGGTGTTTCAATTGAATTTATGTAAATGTAGGTATACATTTTATTTTGATTATTATAGCAAAATACATATTGTACTTCTAAATATTTGTCCTAACCATTTGACCAAGTAAATTGGTATTATCATAAGTCTTTAACGCGCTTTAAAAACTTAAAATTATTTAATATCATGCTGTATTGATATTACTTACATTCAATTTTTTAATTTCAATTTAATAAAATTTACAACAATTATTTGCATTTCACTTTCTAAAATTGCTATGAAATTATTTTTACTTTTAAGTGAGTTAAAATTTCTTTAATTAATTTAACGATCTTATTAAACACATTTATAATTTCTATTACATTACATTATTATTGTATAAAGTACATTTGCAAATATTTATAGATATGTATGAGTATATATATACATATAAATAGTATTAAGTTTTGCCAAAATAAAAAAGATTTAGCTAAGAACTCATTAAAAACATATCCTGTCTATTGAAAACCTAAAAAGAAAAAAAAAATAACAATAACAACAACGAAAATTATTCTAAGGATAATAAAAAAATAATTTTCTAAAGGATTATTTTGCTAATTTAACCAGAATTTTATCACATTTTAATGGCTAAAAATTTTTCGTTTTCAGATCATATAATGATTTAAAATCTCCATTAGTATCAAATATCCTTTTTTGTTTTCATTAATATTTTTTTTTTTTGTTTTTTTGTATTTTTTTGGTATTTATCCAAAAATGGTTTTTTAAAAAGTTCTAGCTACTCCTTTTATTTTGTGCTCTCCTCACCAATGTAATAGACAAATGTAATTTTGAGCATATGGCAACATAATGTTACTTAATACAATTTTAACTTTTTAAAAAGCTTTTTAACAAAAAGAATAACTAAAAAACAATAAACAAAAACAAAATTTAGAAAAAAATACACAACAACAAAAATATATAATAGAAATTAAAGGCAAAATGAAAAGAAAAATTATAAAATAATAGAGAAAGGATTTCATAAGGTTTTGGAAATATTTTCAAAATATGTATAAAAATAACTGCGTTTCGTTCGATAAAAATGATTATGTTCAAGGATTTAATATTTTGATAATCCGTCCAGCGGTCATTCTATTTACATTCGAGAAAAACGCTATTAATGGTTTATATTGTACTTGTTTTATAGATTATCAATTATAGAATTAAAGAAAACATATCAGTGGGGATAGTTATGATCCACTGGAAATAATGTGCCACTTTGACTTATAAACTAAACATATTTGATACAATGAAGAAAAAGTCAGGTTGAAAACAGTTAAAAAAAGAATATTTTACCTTTGATAGAAACTTTTTGATTATTTGTAACCACGTGAGCTGCATAATATAACACTAAATAAATAGATTCAATCATAATCGCTGCTACTCAGTAAGTTTATATTTATACGCCGTTTTGGTCTGATTATTTAATTTATGGCATTGTAAAAATATATACTCTTAATTAACGAACCTGTACCTGCTTGGCTCTGCTTGGAAGTATTTTAATTTTTTTTTTTTACTTGGCTTTTCTTATTTAAATTTCAGTTTTAGAAGTCACTTTTAGTTAATATCACTTTAAATGTTACGCTTAGTGTGAAGAAAATTTGATTTTAAAAGTTAACTCACATTCGGAATTGTTCTAGTTAAGATTAACAATCATTCAAAATAAGTTTTTCTAGTTTTATTTTGACATATCACTATACATAGAAACATACACAATACATAGAAACATATCAATATAAGTTATGTATATACTTTTATCATTACACAAACAAATATTCGGTGGAAAACTCCATCATACTACATAAATTTTTCCTAAATAATAGCATAATTCAATTTTATTTTAACTATAGAATGATGATAAAAAAAGTTATTTACAACAACCACACTACAAGTGATATTCGAACTCATTATTAACAACTTCATGTCAGTAGACAGATGTACATAGTGCTTCAATTAGTAAACATAACCTCTAAACGGTTGAGACGGACTGTTTTATTTATTACTCAACTCTTATATTACGGATTAGATCAGCTCAGCTGGTTCCTCAGAATCGCGAGGATAATTTATAAATATCATAATATTTTATTTTTTATTTCAAATTTTGTAGCATTTCAAGTATAGATTCCCGGACTGGTATATTATTTTTCACTAATAATTTCTTAATTATTTTAATACTGCAAAATTAGAATATTATACAGGCAGTACTGTTAAAATTGATTTCTGTAGTAATGTTTTACTATATTTTAAACAAAAAAAGGGTTATTATTCATTAATTTATACTAAACAGTCGCATTACCAATTTAAATTCAAATAAAATATATCCAATACTGCATGAAACTTCTATAAACGCGGAATTATTTATTTATTAAATTTGGTGTTTTGTTGCCAATCACATTTGTAGAATGTATAAAAACTATCTCTGGACATAAAAGTACATTTTAGTTTTACTAAACTCTCACAGAGAGTACAAAAAATACATTACTAATCTTATGTATAATAACAAATCTTATATGTAAACGACGAAATGGGGAGTTTAAAAGCAGGAATAGTTGAATAGTAAATTACACCACAAAAAATATTAAAATTTTAGCAAGTTCTTAAAGAGGCTAAACATAAGGCTAAACATATGCAAAACACTGGTGAAACATTAAAATAGTCACACATTCCACAAACCAAAAATTAAAAGTAATAATTAATGTACAATTGTATATTTTACGGTATTCAATCATGGGGTTATCAAATATTTAAAAATTAATTGTTCGTTGAACTGTGGTACATAGGTGAAAAAATACGGGATAATTAAAAACTAAGCACATTAAAATGATCAGATTGTTCATTTTTATAATTTCCAGACTGAACGACTCACATCCTAACTTCGGCTTGGTATTTACAATAATATCTAAAAGACATGGCATAGGTAAAAACATTGTATACTTATCAATTTTTTTAATTTTTTTGTATAGCAGCCAATCATCTATTGTGAAATAAAACTTGCCTTCATAATAGCAAAGATCCATTTTATTTTAAATAACAATGAAATTGTATTCCAAATTAATTTTAAAGAATAATTGAAAAACTTTGTATGTACATACATTCATTAGCTCTTTTTTTAACTAATAAAACTATCTCTAATGAAAACTGTCAATCACAAGATCATTTGAAATCACGTAATAAACTTTACATGAAGCAACAATATTTGAGAAGTTTTTAATTCTAGAATAACTAAATGCTGGTAGTACAATTAAGCGTGATTAATTTTGATTAGACGTAAACTACTTTTGGTTTGTTCTTTATTCCTGATATAGTCAAACTCTGTTTTTTTTTTCTATATTGCAGCACCAGAATTGAACTTGAACAAACAGTTTAAAAACAAAACATTATATATTTTGCTACAAATCAAATTAAAATTGAAAATAAAAAATAAAATTAAAAATAAATAAACAATGGCTTCCAGGATTTGCCTAAGTGCAAACATTCTGGTTATCCTAAAAATACCGAATGTGACACTTTTGTTTTTGGGAATGTGTTGATAGTGTAAAGTCAATGTCGAATTTATGTTTGTTATAATTATTGTAAAAGGTTCAAATTTGCCATAATTAGTCCTATGATTGCTGATTTGAAATAAATTGAATTAGCGTAGCGTAGATTTCTATTAATGATTTTGCTGGAAATGAAGGTTAATTTTACAATGCCTTTTA
This sequence comes from Argyra leucocephala, assembly GCA_963942445.1. NCBI lineage: Eukaryota > Metazoa > Arthropoda > Insecta > Diptera > Dolichopodidae > Argyra > Argyra leucocephala. The sequence continues at coordinate 74,653,097 of OZ012680.1, forward strand.
TAATCTCTGTAACGAAATAAAAACAGGCCTAACGCCTAAAGTTCAATGTACGCTGATCAATTAATTTTAGTGTTTGCTCATATGATGATAAGTTAATAGGATAAGACCATGACAAGTGACTTAAGGCGAATCTAACAAAGTGCTTTTCTAAAACGGTGACCAAACTTGACTTGCATATTCAAGATTCGGTCTTACAAGACATGTGTACAACGACTTAAGAAAGGGATTGGCTAATTCTTTTGACCAACGCTTAATGTTACCCAATATGGAACTATTATTATAGTGAGTTTTAAAGCTAAGATGAGAATCAAAATACACTCCTAAGTCTTGTACTGAGGACAATTTAGATAAACTAATACCATCTAAGGTATAGTTAAAAGAAATCGGACATGAAGGACGTGTATAAGATTATTGTTAACACACCAGTTGTTAAATTTTTGAAGGTAATTTTGCATAAGAATAGCGTCATGGTTAGACGTAATATTTTTAAAAATGTTCATGTCGTTAGCATAAATTTGAAGCTTATATAACTAAAAATGGCTGGAGTAACACAATTTACAGATAAAATAAAAAGTAAAGAACCAAGGCTACTCCTTTATGAAACACCAGAATTGGCTTCGACAAGTTCTGAAATAGTGTTTTTAATTAAGACATTATACGAGCGTTCGTTCAGGTAAGAGCATATCCATTTAAGGAAAAATTCTGAAAAGCCATATTTTTTGAGTTTCAGAAATATGATACTATGTAGCAATGGGCCGAATGCTTTACTAAAATCTATATAAACAACATCAGTTTCGAATCCTTCTTCCATATTTTCAAAAGTAGGGATGTTGTGTCAACTAGGTTTGTCACTGTATTTACCTGAGTTTTGTCTTACAAACCCGTGTTGATTATCTATTAAAAGATTTGAACAGTGATTATAAATTGAATCAGTTATGATCAATTCAAATACTTTTGGAATAGAAGGTAATTTTGCTATCGAGCGATAATTTATAATTTAATTTTTGGCATTCTTTTTATGAATTTGTCTGATATAAGATATTTTCCAAATAGGAGGAAAAATTCCAGAATTTAATGAAATTGTAAATAGTAATATTCAACGTTCCCTCTAAGCTGCGCAAGTGCGCAATTGCGCACAGATTTATTTTTAATTGCGCATTAGAAATTTTATTGTAAATATTAGTTATTTTAAAAAAAAGGCCCAATAATTTTTTTTTTAATACAAAATTCAAAAATTCAAATAAATACTTCCTTAGTAGGCTGCGCAAATTGTTATCGATTTAAATAGTTATAGTATAGCTAAATTAATCAGCAAGATCGCAGAAAGATCGAGAAAATTGTATAAAAAACATTTCTAGAACAAAAGTTAATAAAGATAACATCAAAATTTTAATAGATAATGTTGTTTTTGTTTCATTAAAATGAATTTTTCAATGAACCCAGTCCAAGAAATAAACAATCATTTTGCGAAATATGTAGAGATTTCAAAAAATTGTAGGAGTAAACATTATGCTTTGAGTGTATAAACCACGTTATCCAACAAGAAATAGTAAGTGAAATAAGAATGGCACAATTCTATTGCTTAATAGGGGATGAAAGTACTGATATTTCCGTTTATAAAATGTTAATTATTTATATAAAATAACTTTTAATTTTAGTTACAAAACTGTTTTTGCATCATAGTACAATTAAGTAGTTTATGGATTTCATAGTACAATTAAATGTATACAGAATCCATAAAACTATTAATTTGGATATGCAAAAGATGGTAATGTTGCCATCCGATGGAGCTGCAGTAATGCTGGAAGCCTGTAATGGAGTTACAGCACTATTAGCACAAGAAATTGGTTACTTAATTTCACAATTTGTCACGCATTGTGTGGCATATAGAGAGGATTTGGGAATCGATGATGCCTGTAAGGGTATACTTTTTATTTCCCAAGTAGAAACATTATTGCGAACAGTATATACCATGATCCATCGTTCACCTGTTAAAAAACATAATTTTGAAAAAATGGCAAGTTTAATGGATTGTGAAGTTTTGGTTTTCCGGCTTCTTAATGAAATACGCTGTCTTTCTCGTAATTTTGCGATTATTCCGTTTATACAGAACTATGATGTCTTAACAGAATATTGCGAAGAAAATATTGATAGCTCCAATTCAGTTGATCCAGTCACAAGATATTGCTTAACAGCTTCAGAAAATAATGTAAATCTTATAGCATTGATTGCATTAAGTGATGTTTTTACCGAATTAAAAGAATTATCAAAATATTTAAAGAAAAAAACTGTCACCTATGGAAGCGCATCAATATTCTAAATTTATCATCACATCATTGATATAATTTACTGAAATTCTTGAAGATGAAGGTAAGGATTATATGAAAATATCATTTGGGATAATTATATTTGTTGAAAAGTTCTACTACTATTTCGATAAATGATTTCCTGATGCTGACATGGACCTTTGGAAAGCTTTTGTTCAAAACGCTATTGTCAACATGATTTTAATTATGGCAATGAAAACTTAAAACAAAATAATTTTGAAATATGGAAATCTGAGCCCAAACATTGATAAAAAGTTAATAATGGATTAGTATAAACATTTAAAATATTTATTTACGGAAAAATTCAAAAACAATAGTTGTAATTTCAATGATCTACTTCAATTGGTTCTTCGTGAAAATACTTTTCAAAATATACAAATTTTGTTTGATATATGTGGAACCTTTTAGGTGCCGAGTGTTGACTATGAAAGAGAATTTAGCCTGATAGATTTGATTAAAATAAAATTTAGAAATAGGTTTGTAGTAAATCATTTGGGTAACTTAAAAAGAAAAACAAAGACAGGAGGGAAAGAAAGAAAATAATATGTAATATTATGTAATTAATAAAAAAATTTAAAACTTTTATTTTTTATAAAATATCTAATTTACTAAATTTTAGTTTAATTTTTTAAATAATTTCATAGCGCAATTTATTTTTCTTTTGCTCAGCCAAAACAAAATTTAGAGGGAACGTTGGAATGTTATAGATGTAGTAAGAATGTTACAATACTTACTAAAAATTTTTTGCGGTATGTCATCCGGACCGTGGAAAGTATTATCACTGAGTTTATTTAGATAGTTGGCAACTATTTGTTCATTTATAATTATATCATTAAGGGAAGGTTTTTGATAATTGTCCTTGTTGGAGTAATAATTTGCATTTGGTGATAGAACTGCTATATGAAGTGCTGAAAAACTCGCGAAAATATGTAAAAATTATTACAGGATTTGAAAGTGAAATAAATTACACAAATGTTTGGTAATCATTTCTTTTGGATTAATGTAGTAATTATAATGCAGGTTAATGTAGTATATATATTATATATGTATATACATATATCTTTAATAAAATTATTGCTACTCCACACTCTTTTTGAAGAACCCGTTATTTTTGTATTCATTTTCATTTGTAGTTGCAAATATATACTATTTTTTTCTACCATTAATATTATAATATTGTAATACATCTAAAAACGAAAGTTTAGATCTACGAAATTTTTTATATTTTTAAAAGTTTAATTTGAATCTAAAATTCAAACGATTTCAAAGTCAGAATTTTTGTGCTAAGTCGGCTTGGATAATAATTTAATTATATAATTGGAGCCAAGTTATGTTGGCTTGGATAGATTGGATATAAAATTATTTTATGTAAAGTCTAGCCCAAGATTAAATGCCTTACAAATTTATGTGACGAAACCGCTGTGAGGTGTAAACACTAATACTATCATAAAAAAACACCGTGAACATCTTCGTACTTTTTTCTAAAAATAAGACCTACTCATAATATTAAAGTATTACTTCAATTAAATTCCTGCTTAATAAACTAAAAAAAGTGATGGGATGATAATGTTTTTCTTTTATTGGTTGTTAAATTTCATCTATTAATTCGGTGTTATATAAAGAAATTACTGCAAAAAAGTTATAGGTCTCTTGATTACGTCCACTTAAATACATTTTTCCTGATATCGACCACTAGGGTGCCTTCATCCGACCTATTCAATTGTATGATAATATTTTGCTACTAAAAAAATAATTGCTATGTATATAAATTAGTAAATATACCTATTAATTTACAGAATTATTAATAATAATTTATAAATAAATTAAATAAATAATAATTATAAATTTTTTAAATTGAAAAATATAAAATAAATACATTTCAACTAAGTGATAATAAACTAAAAATTGCACGTCAAATAAATTTGGTTTAGTAACTCTAGTTTTGATAAAATTCACGGTTTTGATGAAAACTGAAGGTGTTAAACATTACTCTAATCCTATGTTCACATTACACAATTTAATCACCTTTAACGCTTAAGACTTATAAAATATTGTATAAATCACTACCACTTGATAAATCAATACAGAACCTAGTCCGAAATTGGTTAGTTTGATCATTGTTTTTCTTGGTGGCTTCCAGTGGAAAGTAAACGCACTTCTTAAGAAGCCATAAAAATATATAAAAGAAGATAAATATATAAAAAATTGTATGACTTCTGACACTGCACACGTCAATAGTATTAAGCAAAAGAAAAAGTTTAATCTTAAATCATTAACGTGACGTCTGATTAAGAGATTAAAGTTTTTCTTTCCATTACTTGGTTGGCCAGTTTAATTAATAGGTTTTAAAATAAATTTTAAATCATTAATAATCATCCTAACTTATAATATTTAGATTTACAATAGTAGATTTCTATCTTTTTAATATAAAATATTAAAAATCGTCTCTTTTATATTAACAGTTATTTATTAAATATTTTTTTATATTATCGAAAAATATGTCCATTTAATTTTGCTCTTCAATGTATTTTACAAAATTTTTTACACTAAACTAATATATGAAACAGGATTTTCCAATGCCAAGAGCAGAACTCAACAAAATGTTATACTAAACGTATACAAAGAGAAGGAAAGAGAAAAAACTAGCTTACACAAAAAAAGTGAAAAAAAAAAAAATTATATTCTGTGGGTTAATATGAAACACAAAAGAAAGTGTTAAGTTAATTACAGCTAGTGCTAATATAAAACAGGAAGCATACACAAGTAACACATTATAGCATGTAATATAAAAACAACTTATGCCCCAACACTCATATATGCACATACACGTGTATGCATTCATTTATATAAAAAAAAAGCTGGACAACAATAGTAAATAAAAAAACATTAACCTGCTACTGTAATGATATTATGGCTACTGTTAATGTTGTTTATACCACTGATGCTGCTGTTTCTACTACTACTGGTGCTGCTCCAATTCTTCAATTTATTATAGAAATATCAGGATGTACGTATGTTATCAGGAAATTTAAACTAAAAAGTAAAAATTAAAAAAAGTAAAAACAAAAACCTTATCAAAAGATTACATAATAACTATATACACATATAGAATGATATAAGCAAATATATGTTACAGTTAAAATCTATTTTACGTTATGAGAAATTTCAGCTTCGCAGGACTAGTTTTATTGAATGATTTTTATAAATTACAATACATTTTTAAATTAACCTCTCTTACTTCGAAGTTTGACTCGTAAATTTTTAGTTCTTTACGGTGTCAATTTCATCGCAAGTTATTCACATTAAGTTATACAGTATTATAAAAATGCTTTCAATTATTGAAATTGTGTTATGTAAAATTTACTTCAACTGGTTTTAAACTGACTGAAATTAATAACAAAATAAAAACGTGTTTGGAGTTTCGTAGTGCTTCTTACCTTTACTATAGAAAAGCGGGAGCTTGTCATATTCCTGTATTTCATTTACGTTTAGTCTAATTTGATTTCTTACATAAAAGCATAAGTTTATTTTTTTCGACAGGTTAGACTGTATTAAATGTAATGCTATAATCCATTCTACTGCCACTTTTCTTGTATGTGCGTACCATTGGTGTTCTTCTTGTTGTTGTTGCTGTTCTTGTTATTGTTGTCGGTTTTATAATTATTATTTTTTAAGCCCCTTATAGACTTGAATCTGTATATATAAATAATATTATTGTTATCTTCTTTAATACCTTCTAGCATTTCTTCATTTATTAGGTGCATCAAATCTGAACCGCAGCTTACTCCCTGTAATTGGTAACAAGACGACGTACGAAACTTCTACCTCTATGCTTCCTAGTTTGTTTAATTTTACGTGCTTTTCGGTTATCTTTCTTTTTTGTACCTTCGTTATTATGTTTCCAACTCTATTCCAATTAACCTTGTATTGGGTTGTTATTATATTTATTTAACAATTTCCTTATTATAAAAGGTTGTACTGATTCAATGGCTTGTTAGTTTTTTTGCTTAATAATTATTGTAGTAGTAAGAGAAATTCTTAAATTCAATTAAATAACAGAAATTAAATGACAAAATTTATTGCAATTCAATAACAGAAGTGATCAAAATCTGCGTAATTGAAAGAAGAGATTTCATCATGAAAGAAAAAAATATTAGACTGAGTTAAGTTCAGTTCTATTGGTGGTAAAATTGACTGTCAACTTTCAATCAAAATTGAGAGTTTAAAATGTTTCGCAACCACAGTTCTTAAGATTTACACAAAAACAAAAATAACTCGTTTTAGATAATGGTAGTTGAAATGAAAGTATCCTAACAAATTGATGCACTTTTAAAAAATTAACTCAACATCCATAAGAAGTTTCTTTATTGTAGAATACGGCAAAAACGAAATATTTAGATCTCTACGTATAATTTATGATATACTAGCAATATATCGTAAGTAAATTTATAAAGAAAAAGAAAATGGAATAAATGAGCCAATTAATCAACATCCGATTTTGTTATCTCGGTGTTCCGCTTGACACCTCCAAATCCGATGTACGGTTTACTACAACCGAGGCTGTAGAAGAATTCACCGTCATTTCATCGCGATTACCTCTTGAAGACCTACCGTTTGTTGTCATGTTTCATGAAATGTTATCAGTTGGTTGACCCTTTGAAATTTTCTGAGCTATGGTTGATAAAACCATAAGTTGTCCGAGACACGCCATGCGTCCCCTCTCTTCTGTCCCCTACCCATCCTACTACACCGGGGTTAGAACCCGATGGTTCGTATGGGTTGCTAGGGTTAACAGGGGTCACCACGTGAAGGTGAGAGTAGGAAAATAAGATGGGAGAAGCTAAGTGGCGCAAGCTAGATACAATGACCATAAAACGCATCACCACCCCATTAGACCCCTATTTCCGCCCTATGTCCCACGGATGGGGTTGCAGGACAATGATGATGATTCATCATTGTGACAATGATGAAGTCATGTTCGGCATTACATTACTCTAACCTATATATTATGCTGAATTACCTAGACTTATAATTTATAGTTTCCATGAAACTCCATAACTAAACAACCTACAAAAAACCAATTTACACCATGAAATTTTAATACAAAAATCTGCGAGCAAATCTTTCTACTTACCAAGAAGCTTAGTTAAAATTAGTTTTTCAACGTAAAACAGTCTTAAACTGTAACACATTACTTTAAAAAAAAAAATGTTACTTTTATACACATATACCTACATACATATAACTTATGTAAAGATTTAAGGGAATAAAATTTAATGGTCTTTATTCAGTTTTTTTTTTTTTCTTTTTTGCAACAAAGAAAAAATCTTTGATTAAAGTAAAATAAGAAAAATCTTGTAATTTTTTATTTTTATCGTAAAATGTTTAAGTTACACTTTGGTGTCAACTACAGTTTCTACCATAAATGGTTATTAAGTATTTTCCATTCGATAAAGAAAGAAAATTTTAGTTCAGTACCATGTAGATGCAAAATCGATAGCTCTGTGTTTGAAGATTTTGTATATTAACATTATTATCAGTTCAATTGAGTTTAACAAAATAACATAAAATATACAAAATAACAAAGAATGACTTGTTAACAGAGATCTTTTAATTATACATATTATATAAAAAAAAATGTTCTTAACAGCTTACAATGTTCTCAGATTCGTATTTAAATAATAGAAAAATTTGGTATTTGAACTAGAATAGTGCAACCAAATTGGAAAATTAACTTAAATAAATGCAGTTTACTTTTAAATGAAAATCTGCAGCCATATACATATTTTCTATTATTATGTCACTCCACTTTGTACGAAATTTTCTTTCATATCATCATTGATCTATTCTAATAATTTTTAACTCACCTATTATGTATCTAAATTTCAGGCTTCATAGTACTCAAAATATATTAATTTTAGTTGTGTGATACAATATTAATATCAAATTAAATCAGAAATACAACAGAGATTTTGAGTCGTCCCATTAATATGATTTCTACTGAGTCTAATATATTAGAAAAGGTTGTATTTTATTTCTATATTATGTAGTTTAAATTGTAAAAAAGAAAAAACGAAAAAAATAAATACTTGCAATGAATAAAAGCAAGGATTGTAAATTTAAACTGTGTGTTGATGTTTTAAACAGTTATCAAGGTTGACGCTCCTTGCTTTTCTTCATGGCAAGTTCATATATTTGTTTTTTTCGTACAAAAATTTTATCTAACATTATTTTCTCCTGCCTGAAGTCAAATGTTAGAATTAAAAAAATAGCATTTTTTAACTGAGTTTCAATTATCTAATTTATTTTCTCCTTTTTAGTGCATTTAACCAAAATTGTGTAACCCTTCGAAAAAGCAAGCTTTTAAAAAGTTTTTTTTTTTATTTTATTTAATCTTCGTATCATGTGTCGATTACAAAAAATACAAAACCGAGTCATAGGAATAATTTCTAAAAGTAAGTAGATTCACGTCAAAAACTTTAATGTAAGTGTGTAAACAACAGACGGTATGAATACTGGACATCGCTGCAATAATATTGCAAAACACAGTAAGTCGCACTTACTATGTTTTCATTGTTTTAATTGTTCTGTAATCACGAGAAAATTATCTATATTTTGGTATAAGCCTGTAGCTGTTTTGTGTAAGCCTGAGATAATTTATGCTTAAGAACATAATAAGTCTGGTTTGTATATAGCCACAGTACTTCAAAGCATAGCAAATGTACTTACTAAACCGATTTTCTTTAACATTTCGCAAACACATTTAAAATATATATTTTAAAACCTAGTAAGAAGACTTGCTTGTTTGTGTAATAATTTATAGCATTTTAAAATTTTTTTATATTTTATAAAACATAGTAAGTTTTACTTACTACCTTCTACAGGCAATCTTAATGAATTTAATAGTGTACTATTTTGAATATCCGAAAGATAGTAAAATAACTTCCCTCAAAATTTCAATTACACACTCGTATTAAAATTTTTAATAAATGCGTCATAAAGTTTTAACGGCTTCTTTGATTGTGTTTTTTTTCTCGTTCAATAATGAATGTAATTTCAGTATGTATTTAGCATATTCCTGACTACACACGAACCCGGTTACGCCGATTGGTACCGTATGGTACCACATATTTAAGTTGTTGTTTTTGTGTTTTTGAAAAAAAAAATTGAACATTATACAAATTCAAAATATTTTATCAAGTATTCATTGACTATTGTGACAATTTAAAAAAAAAAATTTTTTCAATAAAGAGGAATTTCTGTAGCGGAAGATTTAGAAATTTTAGAAGATGACAATGATTCTGTACCGGATATTTTTATTGAGCCGTCATCACCTGGTGTTATTACAGATGAAGACTCGGCCGAAGAAGATGAGAGAGGATTAGTAGACAATTTAGCTGGGAAGTTACTGCGAGCTGGAGCAGAAATAAGAAGAGCTAGATTTAATGATGAACAAGGTAAAAACATTTGTTTATTTATTTATTTATAAGGACAAACGTACTACATAAACAAAAAATATTTAAAACATAATATAGACAATAATTCAAATAAGCAAACTTATAAAATAAAAGCTGCAACAAATAAATCATGACAAAAAAAGGGAAATCAAGGACATGGGATAATTATTGTGATATGCAAAATTCAGTCCCTTTTTTTCCTGAAGGAAACTATAAAGAATACTGTGAAAAGACTGCAACATTGAAATTCTAAAAATAGAGAGCTCAAAATATGCCATTTTTAAAAATTTACGGGATCCTAAAATATCTGCTGAAGAATTCAAAGTATTCATAGGTATTTAATTTTGAGCGGATATAATTCTCGTCCTTCTAAACGAAATTATTGGGAGGATGATTTGGATGTGACAAATTTTTTAATATCTAATGCCATCAGGGGAGACAGATTTGAGCAAATCATGTGCAGTCTTCATTTTCGAGACAACATTTTCATTTTCTGAAATAGATATGAATGATAAAATGTGGAAGTTTCGTCCAATTATTGATCATTTCAATAAAAAATTTAGCGAACATTTTGTGCCAGAACAACACTTAAGCTATGATGAAAGCATGATACAGTATTTCGGGAGACATTCATGCAAGCAATTCATTAGAGGCAAGTCTATATGATTTGGATATAAAGTTTGTAGTTTAAATACCTATTTTGAATATTTGATAAATTTTGATATATATCAAGGAAAGAGCTTTCAGAAAGAGCAAAAATTAAGCTACGAGTCTACGTATGGAAAAGCTGCTTCTCCGTTGTTACAAATGTTAGATAAGTTACCTGAAGAAAAACAAGATTTATCTCATAAACTTTATTTTGATAATCTTTTTACAAGTTTGCATCTAATTTCTCATTTAAAAGAAAAGGGATTTGATGCTCCTGGAACTGTTCGAGAAAATCGTCTACCTAAGGACTGCCTCATCTCATCAGAGACAGAGATGAAAAAAAAACGAAGGGGTGCATTTTAATTTAAAAGAAGCGTAGACGATAATTTAGTTGTTTCACGATGGATGGATAATTCGGTAGTTACAGTTGCGTCTTCCTGCCATTGTGTAGAGCCTGCAAAATAAGTTAATAGGTATTCAAGAGAACAAAAAAGAAAAATAACAGTTCCGCAACCTTCCTGTATAGCTGAATACAATATATTCATGGCAGGAACAAACCGTATCGATTGGGACATAAGTCTCTACCGCAGTGCTATCAGAGGAAAAAAATGGTGATTCTTGATACGGATGGTTGTTATCTCGTCAACTACAACCAAGACTAAGCCAGTATAGTTTCCGAAGGTTAGGTTTCAAATTTGAGCTCGTGCTTAAAATCTTATCTAACAAGATATGAAGTTGCTCCTTCAATTACTATAACAAAAGCTGGAACAAAATTACTAACTGAAGTAAGATTTGATGGGGCTGATCATTTTGTTCAACCAACGAAACAGAGAATGTGTTGTGGTGAATTTTGTTCATCATGTTTTAAAAAATACCATATGAAGTAACTTTTTTTTATCTATTTCTTTCTTTATTACATTTTTATATCATTTCTCTTTTCATCTATTTTTGTATAGCCCTAGCACTAAATTAGTTAAAAACAAAATTTTAAGAAAATTAAAAAAACACATTAAAAAAATAAAGCAAAATTAACAAAAAAATAAAAAAAAATTTTTAATAAAATTTTTATACTTAAACGCCGAGTGGTATCATATGGTACCAGGACATTACTCTAATCCTGTAAGGACATAAAAAAAATTTTAGGGCTTCTTTTGATCCCTGTTTCATACTTCCAACACGAATTTTTATGAAATTCGAAAAATTTTCAGGCTCGACGTTACCGGGATAAAATGTTATAATTAAATTAAAATTTGGTTTGTGAAGTGTCGTAACTATCGTATTCTGGACTGATAATTGTGCGTCCCAAAACAAAAACTGGACCCTTTTTACAACTTTAGTGTGGGAAATTAATTCGGAATGGGGGCCAAAACGAACAACAAGCAAATATTTCGAACCAGACCATTCATTTATGAAGGCAGATGCAATTCATGATAAAATTGGTCGAAAATGGAATTGTACCGAAGAAATTTTAAACATTTGAACGACGAGTTATTAGATTGCATTTCACTGATTTTCCTTCAGCTTTATATGGTAAAAAAGCAAGAAAAAAGAACAAAAATGGTGAACTTTCTTATCCATTCTTAAATAATATAATTGCTGCTGAGTTTCGATAAGGAAATACAACCTTATTTTATAAAAGTGTGAGAAATAATGAATTCATAGAATCTGAATTTCTGAAAAGTATTTTTAATTTGAAGAAGTCCCCCAAAAAGAGTAAATGTTCGTAGAGCTAATAATAAAATTACAAAACCAAATATAATTGAGAAACTTGTTCCGTACAACGCAAGCCATTCATCATTACAAAATTGAATAAAACTGTGTATTTTGAAAAAAAAAACGGGCCCTAATTGCCTTTTTTAAAGAAGAAAAAGAAGAACTTATTTTGGATAATATTTATTTATTTAAAAGTTAATATTTTAGTAATGATTAATAAAACCTATTTGAAAAAAATAGAAAGATATCTCAGTATAATATAGTTGTTCAATGGTTCAACAGTGAGAACGAAGGGAATAAATCCAAGTCATTAAAGAATAAATATAAAATACCCCTTGAAATTACAAAGTTCTGCATGTGATCAGAAAGCTATGTGGTACGGAATTAAAAACTACAATTGATAGTGTAAGAATTGATAGAATTGATAGTGAAAGTAAAGAAATAATTGTTTTTAATGATCATAAAAGTGTAGAGAACTCATATATTGTAAAAAAATTTAATAGGTTGTTTTTATCCAATTCTAAGTTTTATAAATACCTATGAATATTCGTTTAAATTTATTATACTGGAAATGATAAATATTCATAATAAAAATTTTAGCAAGTTTCTATTAATCAACTAGTACCAGAACTACATCGTCTAAGTGGGGACCTGTGGAAAGTTTCAATTTCAAGAAATAGAGCAACTTCCAGCAAAAATAGTTCCGGGTCCCGCCTGACAAAACCCTCGCTAAAATTTTTTTTTTTAATTTATCTTTAGTACAATGGCTGTTATGCACACAAAAGATCCGGCGTCCCAAATGTCAGGACCGAAGACCTTCAAATATTTATTCTTTTTTTTTCTCATCAGTACAATAGCCCTTAAATGTGATGAAGACAATAGTATGTATGAAGACAATATGTAAATTTGTCCATATGTTATTTTGTCTATATGTAATTTTGTCCAAAATAATATGTAATTTTTTCTTATGAAATTTTGTGCTATGTAAATTTTATGTAATTTTTCTCGACACCGTACTGCACTTTTCATTTGTATTTAATTTAGATAGATTCATTTGTATTAGAGCTTAAAGTACAAAAATATTAACATTATTAGAATTTGCTAGTTTATTTGCAAAATTATAAATATAAGCCGGTGTCGCGAGAATCAACTCAATTTAATTGATTTGACTTATTTCAAATCTACAAAAAAAATCAGGTTGTCGCGAGTATCGATTTTCAACTAGTTGAGTTATTTTCAAGTAGTTGATTCAATTTGAAATTTTTGACATTTCAAATCAAAAATTTTGAGATACCTAAAATATCAGTTGGAGTTTTGTTTTATTTTAACCTTCGCTTGGGCTGTAAATGAAATATACGTAATCGGGCAAGCTTAACATATGTAAATATTTTTGGTTTTTCCATACATTTTGTATGTAGAATTTTTTGACAAAAATAAGTGATTTTTATGTTTTTATGATTATTTTTGTATGTGCATTACTGTTACTTTTATGTTTGCTTTTATTACCTGCGAATATCTATCCTCTAAGATATTTTTTTGGAAATACGGTATTTTAGAAAAAGAAGTGCTACTGGGGACTTCCGTTTGTTACAAGGTACTTATAACAGAGTTAGTAGTTCCAACAGCAACAGTGTGTCTATTTCAGTGAAATAAAAAAAAAAAAAAATATATACATTTTTGGAAAGATTATATATTGATTTTCGAGATTGTATATTGATATGGCGGAGTTTAAAATTTTATGTGCCGTTCAGGTAGGCAGGTAAGTAAATTTTGTAATTTTTAGTAAAAGTGCAAAAAACACAAAAAAATTAGTGTTTTTCTTCAAAAAACCAATTTTTTTAATTTCCTATATTTTGGTGTAAATATTAATAAAATTCTTCGCAATCAAGCAAAACTATTCAAAATATATGAAATTTAAAAATAGATGCCGTTATAGGTATGTATATGACATTTTTTTTATTGAGTTTACTATGAGAAACACAAAAAATCAAAAATAAAATGCACACAAAATATAAAAAAAACTTAGTTTTACAGGTTATCGTTGAGAAAGAACAAGCATATTTCTCTAGATTGTGGAACATGTGCTAGATGTTGAACATGCTGATATAGGACCACCGAAAGAAATAGTATTTGAACCAGTTGTTGGTCCTTCAAGAGTCTAAAGTGATGATAATGATGACAAAGATGAAAAGGAAGATGATCGTATTTCGAAAAACGAGAATGCAGAATCAGATGCTTAAAAAATGTATCTTAGACGTAAATGATGGTCCTGATTCTGAGCTGAGTCACTAGATGATCAATCAAAAGTACCTACAAGAAAAAAATAATCACATTATTTATTCAAAATCAATATTTTATTGGAAAGGATGGCACAAAGTGGAATAAAATTCCATAAACATATCAAAGGGCTAGACAACAAAAATATTTTCCGACAAAAAACGATAGGTTCGTTATCCGATAACAAAACGTTTAACTGATTGTGAAACATTCGCCGCAGTTTTCAATACATCAATGGTTGACATAAATTTTTAATTTAACAGAATTTTTCTTTTTTACCAAACATACAAAAATAAAATTCAAAACAAAATTTTTTTTCAAAAAACCTTTGATGCTTTATTTATTTATGTCTTAAAATATATTAATTTTAGTATATTTCTATTTCAATTTAAAATATTTCATAACCTTTTATCTTATTTTTTAACTTTTATCGAAATAGTTACAAAAATTTCATAGAATACCATACATTTTGTATGAATAAAAAAAATATTAACATATGTTAATCTTGCCCAACAACGAAGAAAAAAATTTAAATGCCGAAAAATTGGTCATAGACACGTTTTTCTGACTTAATTAGTAATATTCAATATCTACTCAAAAAATTAGGCACTGATTTCTGATTTCATTAAGATCGGCCAAAAAATGAAGTTTTTATGCAAAAGTAAAAAAGTAAATATTAACATACGTTAATCCAAGTGAAGGTTAAAGAATAAATATAAAATACCCCTTGAAATTAACGAAAGATAAATATTTAATAAACAAAGCTGTGCATGTCATCAGAAAGCTATGTGGTATAATCAAAAACTACAATTCTAAAAAAGAATTACACTGTAATTAAAAAAATAATTTTTTTTGATGATCATAAAAGTGTAGAGAACTTATATATTGCAAATATATCAAATGTATATATATATTGTAACAATATAATTATTAAAACGGAAAATTAAATTATAATAATTTCATTAATCAACATATTTAACTAAAATTAACAATAGCCAAAACTTAAATTTTCTTCCATTCTCTCCTATTATTATTTTATTATATTATAAATGTTGTTAACTCTTCGTCTTAGCTGACAATAGTTAAATCATGACGCACACGTACATAACATACTCTTTCTTGTTCAAATTCAAACCGTACCCAAATACATTATCTTAAGCCACAAAAAATTTTTTTATTTTATTTGTTTTTCTTTAATAAATTTCTTTTTTTTTGTAAATCTCTCATTAATTCATTATAATTTTTATTTTTATTTTTGTTTTTATTCCGTAATTTTCTCAGTGTTCTAACCTGCAGTGAATGTCTCTGAGAATATTTCTACACTCAATAAGGTATTAAAAACTGTTGTGTGTAGATATTTGTCTCAGTTGCATTCATTACAGGGGTGGTATAAGTAAGTGGTAATGTGGGCCAAAAAGAAAGAAAAAAAAAAAAATTTAAGAATTTAAAGGGAAAAAAGATTTTAAAAATTTTAATTATTTATTTATCTTTTTTTTTTTTTTTTTGTTGTGTTGTTTTTCATTTTTGGATTACTTCTGTCAATTTTAATTTATTTACCTTCTCTCTTGTAAATTGTTCTCTATAATGTTTAAGATAGATTTTTGTAACATCCGCGGTCTATCAACGAATTTCCATTCCGTCGAAAGCCATCTACGGCTTCAAAATCCAGCAATTTTAGCACTAAGTGAAACACAAGTTGTGAATAATGATATTAATTTTAATATCAATAATTATTCGCTTGTGCCACTTTTTATACCCCATAGAGGGATTGCTTTGTATATACGAAATGATGTAGCTTATAAGACACTTCAAAATTTTGAGTGCTCCAACCCAATTTATCAATATAATTGGATGAAAATACACGTCGATAAGCGCATCATTCACTTCTGTTTTATTTACAGATCGCCTCAAGCGAACCAGCTAGAAACTGATATGCTTATAGAAAGTCTATCTAATCAGATAAACTCAGTTCTGGAAACCACTCCCGAATCTGAGATTGTTTTGGCGGGAGACTTTAATATTCATAACAGGGACTGGCTTCACTTTTCTAGTCACAACAGTCCCGAAGGCAAACAAGTTGAACTTTTTCCCAACTTTTTCAACCTTTCTCAACTTGTCAAAAGCCCTACGAGGATACCAGACCGACGCGACCAGAACGGACATCTCCTGGATTTATTCCTAACTACCCATCCAGAGAAATATTCAATATCTGTTAACTCTCCGCTAGGTGGTTCCGACCACTGTCTTGTAAGCACAAGCTTCGAAGTAGGCACAACAACCAGTTCTTCTAAGTCTCCCAAAAGACTAGTCTGGCATTATCACCAAGCTGACTGGGAAGGCTTCAACAACTTTTTAAATGCATCGAACTGGTCGTTGTGTTTCCAATATAAAAATGTCAACTTTGCTGCAGAGGTGATTACCAAAAGGATTCTATTAGGAATGAAAACCTTCATTCCAAATAGCCTTAAAAGTATAAAACGAAATCCCTCAGCTTGGTTTAATGATATCTGCAGCAAAGCTCTGAAATCCAAAGAAGAAGCCTATAAAAAATACAAGAATAATAAAAGTGTCAACACATATGAGAGTTATAAAGTGGTTAGGAATAAATGTAAAAAAATTATCAATCAGCAAAAATTCCTGCACAACCAAAGGTTGAGACGAGAAATCTTTAATCTCCCTAACAACAGCAGGTCCTTCTGGACGTTTGCTAAAAGCGTTGGGCAAAATTTCCAATCTTCATTTCCACCTATAATTGATAATAGTACAATTATATCAGATTCTGTTGGAAAAGCTAACCTTTTTGCAAAATTATTTGCAGCCAATTCCACACTCCCTAATACAGCCCAAGTTCCGCCAACAATCCCTGTTGTTAATTCTTCGCTTGGAAGGATATACTTCAGAACAAGAGCTGTAGTAAAAGTCTTGAAGAATCTTGATATAAAAAAATCTACCGGTCCCGATGGTATACCTGCGATTGTGCTGCGACACATTGCCCTCGCCATTTCTAAACCTCTGCGCAACTTATTCTATTTGTCCTTTTCTTCAGGAACTTACCCGTCCAATTGGAAAGTTGCCCAAGTTTATCCTATTCCTAAAAAAGGTGACAAAAGCAATCCTTCGAACTATAGGCCCATAGCTATTACTTCCATTATTTCCAAAACGATGGAAATCTTAGTCAATCAAAAGTTGAAGAAATATCTTGATAGTAGAGGTATAATTCATGATAGTCAATACGGCTTTCGAGCTCAGCGTTCCACCGGTGATCTCATGACATGCCTCTGCGAAAAGCTTAACACCAGTCTTCATCAATCTGGTGAAGCTGCTGTTGTAGCTCTGGATATATCTAAGGCTTTTGATCGAGTCTGGCATTCTGCTCTTATAGCAAAATGCAATGCTGTAGGCCTCGGTCCAACCTTTTCTAAATGGATTGAAAGCTTTCTCCTAAATCGATCTATCATAGTTTCAGTTGACGGTAGTTTTTCCGACCAACTTCAAATCAATGCTGGTGTTCCACAAGGCTCCGTCCTTTCACCCACCCTATTTCTCATTTTCATTAATGACCTTCTCAAATTAACTTTCAATCCAATCCATAGTTTTGCTGATGACAGCACTCTAGTAGCATCATATGATTTTCTTAAAACAAATAATGCTACAACTTCAGCAGTCAACTCCAAAAGAACAATGATGGCTGGTGCACTCAATCACGACCTAGCCAAAATTGTCGACTGGGGTAGAGCAAACAGAGTCGAGTTTAACACTTCAAAAACTCAAAGCTGTCTTGTTAGTAACAAGCTAACAACATTCGAACCAATTCTCCGACTTCAAAATGAAGTTATTCAGCGACTCAAAGACTTGAACATTCTCGGGATGCGAGTGAATCAAAATATGCACTGGAATGAGCATATTTTCGATATTGCGAAAAGCGCCGCCAAATGTTTGGGCTTTTTAAGTCGCTGCAAAGCTTATTTTTCATCTCCAGACCTCTTAAAAATCTATAAAGCATATATACGACCCAAGCTCGAATATAACTCACATTTATGGGCAGGTGCACCAAAAGCTGCTTTAAATTTTTTGGACAAAGTTCAAAACCGCGCCATTCGTCTTATAGGCGACATAAATGTGATCTCATCCCTTATACCACTTGGTCATCGTCGTATTGTTGGAGCACTTTCTCTATTTTATAGATATCTACTTGGTGTTGGCACTTGTTCCGAGGAACTAAAGTCACTTCTTCCTCCTCTCAAGCAATTCTGTCGCATAACACGAGAGGCATCAAGTGCACACCCTTTCACAGTGGAAATTCCGAGATGGTTTAAGTCCGGCTATGGAAATTCTTTTATAGTAAGAACATCTCGATTGTGGAATCGCGTCCCAATCGAAGCATTCCCAATGAGAGAAGGATTTTTTATTTATGATTTACAGAAATTTAAGACGAATATTAACAACATTGTTCGCTCTTTCCCACAAAACTATTCTTCTTCCTTTTTCTTTCCTTTCCTTTAGCTATCCTTTCCTTTTTCAAATGGTCAACGGTACGCAAGTACTAAAAGGTTCAAAACCTAAGTTTTGGCTATAATATAAAAAAAAAAAAAAAAAAAAAAATATAATAGCAATTTTTATCCAATTCTATCTTTCAGAATATTCCATATGTAAGTTTTATAAATACCTATGAATATTCGTTTAAATTTATTATACTGGAAATGATAAATATTTATAATAAAAATTGTAGCAAGTTTCTATCAATTAACTAGTACCAGAAGTACATCTTCTAGGTTGTGATCTGTGGAAGTGCCAATTTCAAGAAAAATAGTTCCGGGTCTCGTTTGACTTATAAGATCTTTATTATGGGCTTATCAACCATGTGGGTTTTGTCAAGCCCTCATTTTTTAAAGTTTTTTACATAATTATCTTTAGTTTATTTCATTATAATTTTTTTTACATAATGTTGTTTTTAGAATTTGCTAGTTTATTTGCAAAATTATAAATATAAGTCGGTGTCGCGAGAATCAACTCAATTTAATTGATTTGACTTATTTCAAATCAACAAAAAAAGTCACGTTGTCGCGAGTATCGATTTTCAACTAGTTGACTTATTTTCAAGTAGCTAGTTGATTCAATTTGCTTCAATTTTAAATTTTTGACATTTCAAATGAATGAATTTTGAGATACCTAAAATATCTGTTGAAGTTTTGTTTTATTTTAAGAAAGCCATAACATATAAACTCAATACGAGCGATTGTGCTCATTTCTGAAACATATAATAAATAATAATTAAAATAAAATGAAGAAGTTCATTTTTATTAAAAACATAAATTATTAATTCGAATTACTGTATTTTTATTTCCCAGTATTGGTATTTTGCTAAAAACTAATTTCTAAATTTGTTTTATATTCTTGTCTGTACCTTAGGTGGAACTTTTTTGTACACTAAGTACAGTACTGCAATTAATAGTCAGATGATATCCATATATGTTAGCCAATTGATTGCAAAACTTAATAATTATTGTCGATCTTCTACACATATTAATAAATACAAAAAAAAAATGGATTTCACTTAGAAAACAAAATTTAACTCCAGCCGTTTTAAAAAATATCTTAAAAACTAAAATTAGTCTCATACGTCTGCGATTCCGATTCCGAAATTTTTTCATCCAACTTATTTAATATAACAAAATTACTAGACTACCTCCCGTACACCCAATTTCCTTTTTGTTTATCAGCCTCATACTTAAAAATTAACATAAATTTTATAATTTTTGTTTAATTTTTATACCAAAAACTCAATTTTGCCCATTTGTCCATACGTTTTCGTCGGAGGGCCAATTAAGTTTAAATCCTCGGCAAACATTTCCATTTCTCGTCATCTTCTAAAATAATATTAAAATATTCAAATAAAATTTAAATTCCAAAAATTTTATAATTTTTCTTACCTCATTTTTAATTACCCATTTTTTTAATATTTTCACATCAAAAATCAAAAATTCACTGTTTGAAACCAAAAGTCAACTAACAAAATGTAAGTGGTTTTTGAAAGTCAACAAAATCGAAAAAAAAATCGAGTAAGTGATTCTCGCGACACCGACTATAATAAACAAAATTTTAAAGATATCCTTAAAGGTACCAATAACTAATAACAAAAAATATAATAATTTATATCTGGTTTGTGCGAGATTGTTACTGGATTGTGCTTATCTCTTTGGGAACAATTTTGTTGAACTTATATCAACCAGTTAGATCTGGGGTTTATCCAGATATGTCGAAAGAAGTTGTAATATGTAGTTACGATTGAAAAGGTAATAAACACAAATAAATGCGCAGAGTTTCACCCAGTTAATATAATCGATTGACAGTCTAAAACTTTAAGAAAAGTGGTCTACAACCAGATAAAAGCTTATTTGTATTCCCAAAGTTTAATTTATAAGCAGGATTTAAGAAAAAATTGGGTTTTTTTGTTTTGTTAATATTGTTATTGAAAACTGGAAACATAGGGCATCTGCTACAATTAGTCGTGACATTGAGAACGGAACAGCTTAGAGGCACTAAAGGCACTAAATAAAATAATTAAAATAATCAAATCAGTTATAAATTAACAATTATTTATCGCAAAAATATCAAATTATATTGTATTTTAAAAATTCGCAAAAAGTTTCATAAGCATTTATAAAAAACTTCATTTAAAAAAACAATTCAAGCTTCTAAAAGAAAAGTTTTCATAATCAAAATGGTGAAACAATGTTCTATTTGCACAAAAAATTTTACTGGAAAAGTTAAGTGGGTTAAATGTAGTGGAGTGTGCCAAGGTACATACCATAAAAAATATGCTGAGGTAACAGAAGGAACCTTTAACGATATTAAGACTGGTTTTATACGTTGGACTTGCCCAAATTGCCCACCAGTAAACAACGAATCGTTTACTATTGTGGAACAAGAAGAACAAGATCCAGTAGATGAAATTGGCGTTGATTTATCCAATTGTAACATGGAAAAAATGGGACTGTTTATGAAAACACTAGCAGCAGTCATAATAGAAATAAGAAAATCACAACAATTTCAATCATTACAGTATCAGGATTTAGTTGAAAAGAACAAAACACTAGAAGAAAAAATTAAAATTCTGGAAGAGCGATATGAATCAAATGAAAATAGAAGCTCCATGGAAGAAAAATTAAATAAATTAGAGGAGTCAATTGATATAGAAAAACAAAATAAGCTAAAAAATAATATAATATTAGCAGGACTTCCTCCTAATTTAAACAATCCACTGGAAGTTCTTTTGAAATTAGCCAATACAATCAACTCAAAAATAACAAATGACGATATAATAAAAGTATCTACTATAGAAAGAAAAAATGATAAAACAACAAATCATCTGTACATAGTTCATCTGAAATCCGTAGAATCTAAAACCGAGCTCCTTGGAAGGAAGAGATTTTACAAACACTTATTCACCTCTGAAATTGGATTAAACAGCCACGGAAACCAAGAAATATTCTTCCGCCATCATTTGACTCCATTTCAGTCAAAAGTTATTGTATGAGGCGAAGAAAATTAAACAGGCAAATAATCTTCAATATCTGTGGATCAAAGATGGACAAATTCTACTCAGAGAAAAAGAAAAGAGTAAGGTTTACAATATTTCTTCTTTTAATAATATTAATTTACTTAAGAAAGTTTTTAATGCATAAATTATGGTCACTTACATTTCTTAAATGCATAAAATACTTTCATATCAGCATTAAATATCTTCAAAAGAATAAATTGTTAAGGTTAGATTATACTTTCACAAATATGTCACTTTTGGTAGTTATTGCACTTCTTTATCGATCGAACTAATTATCTCGGTTTACAATCGAAACTTTTTTCCTATCTTTAAAATTTTTCTCTAATAGTAAATTTAAATGTTTTAATTCCATATTCTTTAATTCAATATTTTTTGATTTACCAAATAACTTAATAACTTATAATCTTTTTTCACAAGTAAAAGCTTTAACACTTTATGTATATACTATTATAGTAATTAATAATAATTTTGCAAACAAAATTGTTATTGATTTTAAATTTTATTACGCGATTTGGAAATATTCCAAATTTAAATTCATGCTAAACTTAAAATCCATATGTATTTCCAATTTCATTTATAATTACAATTATCACTATCATTTTATTAAATTTCTACTTGAATATAACTTCAACTGTGAAATTATAATTTTAAATAAAAAATATTATTATATTAAAATAAATCACCAAACTAATAATTCATTAAATTTCAAACAAATTACTTTCTTATATTATTTAAATAAATTATTTAATGTAAATTTTTTATTTTTTATTTTTATTTTTATTTTAATAACACAAAAAAATTTCTTATAAGCCGCACGTACTTCAACATCCACACTACTATCACCTGCTCATCTAATCTGTTCTTATAATACTGCTTTTCTCCCTCATTCATAAAAATATTTTCTTTTTCTTATTCTCTTTCTTTTATCCAGAGTATTAGGAAAAAATTATATGATCTGGAATGCTTAATTAATTCATTTTCAATAGATATACATATAGTGGTTCTCACAGAAATTTGGTTGAAAAAAGATGAGAATAAATTTTTCAATATTCCAGGCTATACACTCCTTATTTTTCTAATAAAACTATGGGCTATGGGCTATGGCGGGCAGCTATCTATATAATTGATAATGTATCTTCAACAGAAGTTTTGAGTGAAGAATTTAATGATTCAAGCATTCTAATAGTTAAGCTAATAAGACACAATATTAACATCATGTCCTTCTATAGACACCACAATACCAAGCTCGATTTATTTATCGAAAAAATCGGCAATATAACATCTCAATTTCAGCGCTCGATCATTTTGGGCGATTTTAATCTAGATTTACTGCAACAACAAAATCAAAATTTTATAAGTTTTACGGACCAGCTGTGCAGTAATGGATATCTAATTTGCAATAAGTTGACTGAAAATTTTGCAACTAGAGTAGGAACTGACAGAAATAATAGAGTTGTAAAAACTATTATAGACCATTTTATAACTGATATCATAAATCTTAAGTACTTTTTTCACATAACTGATTCCTCTATATCAGATCACAAGAAATTCCAAATTAGCGTGGACACTCGCCCTATTAGAGAT
Organism: Argyra leucocephala; assembly: GCA_963942445.1. Lineage (NCBI taxonomy): Eukaryota > Metazoa > Arthropoda > Insecta > Diptera > Dolichopodidae > Argyra > Argyra leucocephala. The sequence continues at coordinate 74,676,664 of OZ012680.1, forward strand.
ACTATTATACCCTCAAAAACTGTCTTAAATTACGAACTTTTATCTAATGATTACATTTGGAACCATCTTGAAACATTTACATCCATTATGACCAATTTACGAATTGACTATTTCTACTAATTAAAAAGAATACCCAAGTTAAGCCGTTGAAATTCAAAAGGTATAAAAAAGTATGGATGACGGAAGATATTCTCGAAGCGATGAAACTACGTGATTCTTTTGATAAATATAGGAAAAAATATCCCGGCGACTCACATGTTAAAAATCTTTTTAACACTTACAAAAACAAAGTAAAATCATTGATCCAGGTCCAGGTGGACGTTGTGTTGTATTATTATTATTATAGTTATAAAAATATTCTTTTGTCAATATTGTTATTTTCCTTCTCTTCTCTTTTTTTTTGTTTTGTTTTTGTTCTCGCTCCAAGCTTAGATTTTTTGACTTTTTTAATTTTTTTTTTGTTTAGTAAATTTATAATTTTAAATTCAGAATGCTAGTACTTGTTAAGAAATTATGGTGGCCATACAACTTCGGCTAGGTCTTAAAAAAAAAATTTAAGTAATTTCAGGCAATGTTTCTTATATAATACAAATTTTAAATTTTAAATTCAATATCACTAATGCTATTTATTTTTATTTTGCAATCTGAATTGTACAAATTATAATTTCATAAATACTTTTATTTTTGTTAAATTTTATCTTTACGTAATTACCTAAATAAAATTAGTTCTTAAGTATAATAAGACTCTTTCAAGGGCGGTGGTATATGATATATACCACTAAAGTTGTTTCCTATTTTCTGAGTTATCTTTCTATATTATCATTCATATATATTTCTATGAACGAAAACTATTTCGTTATACTTCTAATTACTGCGTATTACAAAAATAAAAATAGAAAAGAACACCTGATGTCTGTATTATGGTCAAGTTGAGACATGAAATAACGGATTTTATTTTTTTCAGAATAATTTTGTTTATCTTTGATTTTTTGTTGTTTTTTCTATTAGAATGTCTATAAATATATTAAAAATTTCATTAAGAATTGTGCATTGGAACGTGCAGTTGAGTCTTGGTAAAATTTAGTACAAAAAAATAAAAGTTATAACAGTTTGAATACGGTGGTATAAATTTCGTACCACCGCACATATTCGCAATAAAAAATATTTTGTGTTTGAATAAAGTGGTATAAATTTTATACCGTCGCGCATATTAGAAATATTAACAGTTATTTATTTGATCAAAAGTAAATGGTAAGAAACTTTTTTTCATAATAAAAGTGAACTTATAGTGATTACATGAACAATTTTTAGAATGATAAGAACATAATGAATAAAAAATCTTTGTCGGAGAAGCAAATATTGAGGTGTCTATTGGTGGATGATGAAGAGATCGCAGAAATACCATCTTATCTTGAATCCATTTGTTCTGTCTTCAATGATGATGTAAATGAAGAAAACATTTTACAAAATGATATAAATTTTTTACTTGATCAAGAATCAGATTCCCAAGATCACATTTGTTTTGAAGAAAATAACGAGCCAGCAGTGATTACGTTACCATCAAGCGAATTCGGCGATCACACTATTCAGCCCGAAATAACACTACCAATACCACAGCCTAAATGGGGAACACATTGCATAGATTTAATCAATGAACCATTTATGGAAAATAATTATGGACCTTCCCAAATTATTGAAAGTTTACCATTACACAGTCCTATAGATATATTTAATGAACATATGACAACTGAAATTATAGATAATATTGTGTTTCAAACAAATCTTTATGCTACACAAACTGGAAAACAATACATACCAACCAATAGTGCCGAGATAAAATTATTTATTGGAATAAACTTTTTGATGGGTATTAAACCTCTTCCGAGCTATCGAGATTACTGGTCAAGTCGACCAGAAATTAATGATTCCTACATATCTAGCCGTATGTCTGTGAAAAGGTTCAGTTGGCTGCTCAGTCATATTCACTTGAATGATTCCTCTATGGCGCCATTAAGGGGATCTCCTGAATTCAATAAACTGTATAAAGTGAAACGGTTGCTAGATAAGTTGCTAAACCGTTTTCAGAACTTATTTGATCCTGGAAAACTACTTGCTATTGATGAATCGATGATTAAGTTCAAAGGTCGTAGCTCACTCAAACAATATATGCCGAAAAAGCCAATAAAAAGGGGTTATAAAGTTTGGATGCTGTGCGATAAAAGTGGCTATATATGTAACTTTGATATATATACAGGAAAGAAAGGTAATGAAGTTCAAAGAAATCTGGGAGAAAATGTTGTTTTAGACTTGAGTTCACCATTTGGTGGCAAAAATCACGAACTTTATTTCGATAATTATTTTACAACTAATAACCTTATGATAAAACTGAAGGAAAAACAAATATATGCTTGCGGTACTGTTCAAGTAACAAGAAAGTTCTTACCATCAGATTTGAAGGCTGATAATAAATTATCCCGCGGAGAGTATGACTGGCGCACAAGCGATTCTGGGTTGTTATTTCTGAAGTGGAAAGACAAAAGAGCAGTCACTGTATTGTCTAACTTTCATGATCCATCTAAACTAAGGACAGTTCTGAGGCGAAAAGTTGATGGAACTCAGGAAGAGGTTACATGCCCGCAGATAATAGCTGATTATAATCAGCATATGAATAATATTGATAAATTTGATCAATTAAAAAAATACTATGAGATCGATAGGAAAAGTAAAAAATGGTGGCATCGAATTTTCTTCCACTTTCTCGATGTATGTGTGGTAAATGCATACATTATATCAAAATTTCTTGATAACTGTGAGCCCCTCAAAGAATTCAAGTTAGATATAATTCGGAGTCTAATGAACACGCCACAAAATACTAAAAAGACAATTACAAAAAAAATAAACCATATATTGAACCGTCTATACGTGAAGCTGGCTCTAGTCATCAACCAATCAGGACAAGTCTTCGTCGATGTGGTCATTGGAGTAAAAAAGGTCATCACAGGCGAACCAATTGGATGTGCTCAACGTGTAACATTCCTTTGTGCTTGAACAAAACTAAAAGTTGCTTTAATGATTTTCATCAGTAAATGCATCTTTATTTGGGCGGTGGTATAATTTTTATACCACATCCTTACACAGGACTTTTTAAGGATATATGTATATATTTTTTATTTTTAGTTTCAAATGAATAAATTAAACAAAATGTAACCAAAAAATTTTTACTTTTCACTTTATTTCAACCCTTGCCCCTGAAAGAGTTAAATAGCTAAGTAATACATTTATTTTTAATTTTTACTTATAAGTTACATTAAATTACTCATTAGTTTATAAGGTTGAAATAAAAAAAAAAAAAAGGCATGAATAATTTGTTTCACATTACTTAATTAAGAAAAATCAAAATTTAACTACTTAATACGTATCTACATGAAAAATATATATTTTTTCTATTTTTCCAATTATTAATATTCCTTACATCGTCTTCCATTTGTAATTCTACCATAGCTAATTATATTTAATTCAGAAAAAAATAGCTTTTGTTTTGAATTTCATTATTTTTATTAATTTTAAATTAATTTTTTTATAATAGAATTTAAATATTTTATAAATTAAATTTAATTTTGATTTATAGTACGTAATTTGTTTGTTTTACCATCGTTAAACAAATTCCAGGTAATTAAATTTGCCTCTAGTTATTTTTACATATAATTAGGTATACAATACAAAATGTACAAGGATAACTGTGTGCAGTTAAAAAAAAAAAACATTAATTTGTTGTGAAAATTATTCAATTTTTGTTTTTTCTTTTTTTTTATAATGATGCTATGATTTAATTTACAAAAATAAATGCATTAGGATGATCTTTAGACAATTAATTAAATAAATTTAATTTTTTGGTTTCTGTAATCTATATAATATATTATGGGTATGGTATACATACCTAAATATAACAATGTTATTTATACATAATATTACTTTGATTATAATTACTGCCTTAGATATAAAATAATAATAGCTAATTATGCAACAATTAATAATTGATAAGTATTTCGCGTTAGCAATTTTTAATATAAGTTTAAAATTTGTAAATTTTTTACATATTTTTTTACATTTATATTTACATTAAATTTATATCAAACACTTTACATTTCCATTACATTTACATTTATATTACACACATTATACATTTACATTACATTTTACATATTTGACAAAGTTTTTGTTTTTTTTTTCAGACAGAAGAAAATCATCCAAAGAGCCTAAGCAAACAATTAGTAAGCAAACAAAAATAAGTAGGTACCTAATATCAGCATAGTACTCTAAATTTACCCAATATGCAATACTAAATCTCTTATAGAAGCAATAGCAATAAGAAATAAATTAAAGAAAAAAAAACAAAATAGCAATAGAAGATTCAACATGTATGTATATGTATAATATAAAACATGAGATAAATTATTTTACGTAGGACAAGCTAGTAGACCATTTCCAAACGATACAAAAACATCAGCATACAAAAAACATAATAAAATACGTATCTAACTACGCAGTTCACATAATACAAGAAAATTATGAATATGGAGATTTCTAAAATAATTTCACATCATTGCACAAATGTTTAGAAGGTAGAACAATGTATACTCTCGAAAAACGGGATATGTACATATAAATAACAACACCGAAATCTTGAATAATAAACTCACATACATAAGGTGAACACCCATGAATAAGGTGACAAGGCAATAAAACGAGTTAAAGGCAAATATAATTTTAATATAAATATAAGAATAACTAGGGCACCCTGTGGAGTAATTATATTTCAAGTTGAAGTCAAATTTAAAGTTTTTAAAAAAACAGTAATTTACGTACTGACATAGACTTCGCACGATATAGCAGAAACCACTCGTGTTTAATAAAAAGTTTTGTGGTTAGTAAGTTTTATTTAGGACACATAAATACACGTCCCTCATATACTGCTTCGTTTCCGATATATTCCCTATAGTAAGAAGCATTTAGTGATAAAATTACTAAAAATAAAAAGTTTTTCATTAAAGAGGTACGTATATATATACCTACATAATACATAATTTTAATAAAAACTATATTATTACATACTACAAATAACAAAAATTTAGAAACAGTTACTTAAAAAGATAAAAATGAAGAATTCAAGTGATTTGTTTTTTTGTTGTTTTTATATTTTTTATTTTAGATGAATTTGTTTTTTTGTTTTTTTTTTTGCATATGTACATAGATTCATTTGCAAGTATATAATGTAAATTATAAAAACTGAATTGTTTGCTTTTGTTTATTATTTTAATAAGTTCTCAGATATGCATAATGTATTTGCTGAATAATAAAATCATATAAGTACAAAATTTTCAACTGTGTGCGCATTTTTGTTTTATATATAATCTTATATATTATGTATATTAGAAGTTCATTAAGGAGTAGGAGAATCGAAATAAAATTAAAATGTGTCTACTGCGCAGGACCTTAAATGCTTGTCAATTATAATTATAGATTACATCAACTTATCTATTCTTTACTAAAAATGACCACCTCAACGTTGTTGGCACAAGCGTAAATCAGAATTAATTAAAACCTACCTATTCTCGGTCTAACATTCGCCAGTAAAGTATTAAAAAAATATTTATATTTAACACCAACACATAACCTTGCTAATGAAAATATAAATCTCGAAGTTAAAATAGATGAAGTGGAAACTTCGCATGTCACTCTAAGAGAAATTGAACAAATATGCAGACACAGCCTGGCACCAGGTTACGATATCATCAATGGACAAATCATGCGGAAACTACCAGATTGAACTTTGTTAAAGCTACAACATATATTTAATGCATGTTTTAAGTTCACATATGTTCCGAGATAATGGAAAATTGCAGAAGTAATAGCAATACCGAAGCAATATCGACCAATATCGTTGTTACCATTATATCAAAAATATTTGAGAAACTGTTCCCCAAAAGACTTGCCCCGATTATTGAAGAAAGAGATCTGATCCCGAACCACCAATTCGGATTCAGAAACAAGCGTTCTACATTTGATCAAGTGCATCGGATCACAAGTATAGTGGAAAAATCATTTGAAGAAACAACAGTCTGCTCAGCAATCTTCTTCGATGTTGCTCAGGCTTTCGACAAAGTGTGGCACCAAGGCCTTGAATTTAAACTACATCGTGATTTACCAAGACAATTTTATGAAATGTTAAAATCATATATGACCAATAGATGCTTTCGCGTACGTTATGCCAAAGAATATTCAGAAGTAAAAGAAATATCTGCTGGAGTCCGACAGGGAATTGTTCTTGGTCCAATACTTTACCTGCTATATACAAGAGATATGCCCCAAATTGACAACTTTTTATGGCTACCTTTGCAGACAACACTGTGATTCTTGCAGTTGACGTATCTGTCGAAAACTCCACACCAAAACTTCAAAATGCAGTGAATAAAATAAGATTATGAACCCAATGATGGCGCATAAAACTTAACGAAAGCAAATCAACTCATATAAACTTTACTTATAAAAAGATTGCAACCATTCCTATCTCAATCAATAACAAAATAGTACCATATGCCAATACAGCAAAGTATCTGGGAATGAAACTCGATGCTAAGCTAAGATGAAAGGAACATATAAGAAAGAAAAAAGAAGAGCTAAACATCAGACTCAAAAAATTTTTCTGGTTACTTGGGCGTGGTTCTAAGTTATCAGTACCAGATATTAAAACGTATGTTGACGTCCGGTATCCAATTATGGGGCTGTGCAAAGAAAACCAACATCGAAATGTTGCAAAAATTTCAAAATAAAGTGCTCCGTGGTATAGTAAATGCACCATGGTACGTACGTAACAAAGATCTTCACCGTGACTTGCACATTGAAACAGTCACGGAAGAGATCAAGAAACATGCAGTCAAACACGAGCCGAGACTGCAAACTCATGTGAACTCGGAAATGGCAGCAGTTCTTCAAATCGACAGCAGTGTCCGTCGACTCAAGAGAGTGAAGTCCCACAAGCTGGTCACTACCTAAAATGGAAAATTCTACGATAATAGTTTTCTTTACTGAAATTATAATTTCAATAACTTTCCTTTGCGAAAAAATTTAAATAATCTTCCCACGTGGAACTTGTGCTGTGGCTATCTCTTTCACGGGAAATATGACATTGATAAAGTTCCTACACGGTAATTATTTTGATGTTAGCGATCCTCCACGGAAACTATCACTATAATAATTTCCTAAAAACGCGACCGAAAATATACAAAAAAAAAGTCATTAGTCGATCTAACGTAGATTGGTTATAACGAAAAAAAGATAGGTGAGCTTCGGGGGATCGATTCCTACATTATCAAGACGCACACGCGGCTGAAGCTCTTGATGTCCTTCGGGGATTACCTCCTATCTTTCGAAAAAGAAAAAAAAGTATTTAAATATTTAACTGAAAATATAATTTTCTATTTCCGCAAAATTTTTCTTAGCATATTGTCCAATTTGTTTTTCCGACACCTAAAAAAGATTTTTAGAAAATCTATTAAATTTTTAAAGATGGCAAAAGGTAAAAACGTTCCCCGAACAATGCTAGTTATCCAGCATATCACTTAAGAATATCCGTATCAATCAGGTATCCATAACGATTCAGTTGATTAATAGCATTAATACGGGTAATCACAGTAAGCTCAGTTGCGGCTGCGCTGTTATATAGGCTATGATAGGCTATGATCTAATAAAATGTAAGGTTGAAGAGCAAGATTGGCCACCATGACAACAATATAGAAATATATTTTTTCTACTTGTCAATATTTTGCTCTACAAAATAAACATTCATTTCATATTGAAAATGTAGATGCATTGGTCATTTAGAAATATTTCGATGTAACTAATTCAAAGACACAAACCAGGGAAATTGAAAAAAAATTAATATATACTTTGTTTTCTGAGTAGGTAATTTCAATTGTTTCGATGACTTTAAAAAATACTTCTAATTTGAAAGACGTTCATATTTTATTGATTTTATGATGTTTTGATATTATTCAAATGATCTTATTTGATTGTTGTATTAAAATATAATATAGTTTTCCCACATTAAAACTTGAATATGATTTTCTATAAATGATTTTGATAGATGGGCACAAGAATTGATACTTTTTAATTTTGTTTTTATTTCTTTCTTAAACTGTAGTTTTTGGCGGTAATATTTTGAAAAAGCTTTATATTTAAGTTTTTGGTTTTTGTCACTACTTTTTGCTTTAATTCGCTGAGATGGAAAAGTTTTACAGACATTATTAGCGTATTAACATGTTAGATATTTAAGATTAAAATAAATTTTTTTAATATAACAATTTTAATTTTAATTTTAAATTTTAACCAAGTTTATTAAAAACGTTTACACAAAACAAAAAAAATTCTTGATTTTTAAAAAAGTCAAAATATTTTTTTTATGCTCTCGGCAGTAACCTAGATAGAATCAATCACCTTTTCGTGCTTAATTAACCCTCTCATGCGCAAATTATGAAACCAAAGGATTAAATTTTGTTGTTGTTATTTTCATAACTACCTATTAGCCCCAACTTATAAAAAAAATATTAATATTTTAACTCACCGGGGTATGGCATTGTTTTTGGGGGTTGGGTTACATATGTGTACATTGCGGAAATATAAAATAAAAAACTTACAATTTTGCAATCATTTTTATGCGTTCTGAAAAATGTTATAAAAAGTAAAAGTATAGGTAATTGAAATATATTTTATTAAATAATTAATTCAAAATTATATTAATAACAAAAAATAAAATTTTCAAATCTAATAACGAATTTATAAAAAAAAAACAAAAAGGTTAATTCATTAAATATCACAAAAATATTGTTTTATTGCTTATGAAAGTCTTTAAAACATTCTGGACATAATGGTATGTAATTACATTCACTGCATTCATATCTGATACATTTTGAACACGAAGAAAGTCGGTATCTACTGGGGTTTGGTTTAGAAGTTTTGTTGAGCCAATGGTGAAAATTAATCTCAACTTTTCATTGAATTTTATCTACAAAAGGAACATTTGCTCTCATATATTCTGTAATCATGTCCCGTTTTTTTCCAAGATTTTGATAAAATCCACGTCTAATAAGCCCACTTGCTACTTGACACTTGAATTCTAAAAGATCCATTTCTGGTTTCTTTTTAGTCGCAATAAAAGCCATGCGTTAACAACTGCAATATTCAAAAAATGGTAAAAAACGCATAGATACCATATTTTACTTCTTAATTAGTTACGCTATAGAGCTAATAGTGAATCTATACAATCAACGCCACCCATATGTTTATTGTAAATTTCTATTGAATATGGGCACTCTACAATTATAACTTTGCTATATTTTTTACTCCATCGTTTGCGGCTGTCGATTTATTAATACCAGCGTAGGAACATAATGTGCTGACTGGTTTGTTATCAAACCATTTCACCACAGTTAAATTATATAATAAAATAAAAAAAAATTAATAAACAAATTATCGGATGAACTTGCGACAACTGACATACCTCGTGTAAATTTTTTCATACTTTTGTCATCATTCAACCTTTTTCTTATTTGTTTAACCATACCCAAGTACCATATTTTATTATTTTTTAAATATCTCACAAGTGGAATACTTGTAAATAAATTATCTGCATGCCATAAACCTTACCTTATGGTTTTTTTTTATATTCTAGTCCCTTTGTCAATCTAATTACTACATTCCCAGATTTATTCACTCCTCTCATTCATTTCAGAAATTTTATTTCTGTAAGAAAATAGTCGAAACAATATTGAAATGTTTGTCAATAAAAAATATTCGAGACAAAAATTAAAATTATTTTAATATAAATAGTTGGGTTACAAATGTGTATATGGTGCAAAAAAAGAACAAGCGAAATTATTTTAATTTGTTTTTTTTCCGCTATGTACACATATTATGTATTATTTCAATTTATACTTAGTAGAATATTTTTTTCTCTCCAAACTTTAAAAAAATTTAAAGAGAACAAGACTTAGCCAATAAAAAATTCTCAAACCTCTACTGTAAATTTTTGAAGTACTTTTAAGCATAATAAAATTGAAGGTTTTCAAAATTTCACAAAATTCCAAAAAAACGTGACTTGTAACAACTTAAATTGCAGCACAAATTAAACTTCACAACCGAATTTAAAAAAAAGGAAATTTTCTGAAAGAGAATAAAAGCAGAAAAAAATTAGTTTTTGTTGGAAGCAAAAAACTGATAAAGGTAAAAAATTAGGGTTCTGGAAAAATTGGGTTACCTACATATATAACCATTACGTACGAGAGGGTTAAGTACGATAATGCACTGCAGGTTTATACTAAAATACCTACAATATTTCGACCATTTATTTATCAAATTATATATGTTTTTTGCTTCATCGGAAAACGAACCATGAGACCTTTCGATTGAAAGGCAGACGCTCTACTTACTGCGCCACCCAGTGTGTGAAAAATGAGCTAGTTTAAATAATTATTAGTATATAGAAATTATGGTCTATGGATATAATTATATTTGAAATATTATGGGAAACAAGTAACCAATATAAATATTAAACGTTTTAAATAACATTTCTTGGAATAAAAATATTTTCATTAAAACTGTACAGAATTATGAAATAAAAACAAGAAAACAAAAACTTGAAAGTTTTTCATTCCATAAAGATTTTTTTTGTTACATTCGACTACTCTCTCTCTCTCATAAATGAAAATATGTAAAAAAATTTCAATAAATTTCCTTTAAGGCATTTCTTCATTATATTTTTTTCACTCATATAATAATATTATATAATATTTATATGTACATAAATATTCATATGATTAATAACATTCACTTTATTTATTGTAAGGTATGTGTATACAAGCAGAAAAACTATTGTTTTAAATTATTTAAATAAAGTACAGGGTGATACAAATAAAATTGAATGTTGTAAAAATTACTATTTAAAAACCTGAGAAATAATCCAATAAAATATTTTGAATCAAAATAATAAGATCATAAACAATTTTTAAATTACTAAAAAAAACTAGTTTTATGCCCTAAGATAGTTACTTGGTTGAAGGTATTTGAGGTCATTCTCGACAAACAATTAATACTTATTTTGGAGGCTTCATGCCACGACTGTTGATATGTATTTCTAGAGGATTAGTCGTTTGCAAAAAATAACAGGGCCAACCTGCATCGTTGAGAAGGTCAGACAGATCTCGATCTCTTATTTTAAGCTTCGATATACCATTTAAATTATCTGCGGAAAATAAAAGTTAGAGCTCAAGATGTCTATTAATTTCTGTTAAAGTAAAAATTGCTCTGTTATCTGCATCGGTACAGCTGAATGCTAAAATTGAATGCATGGCTCAGTCAGTCAGTGACCTATATTGATTGCTATCACTCTTTATATATCAAAAAGGGAAGTTTATTTGTTGTTTTGATGTTATAAGAGGATTATCATTTCCTGGAGACTAGACTGTGCAGGTAGATAGTCGAAACCAGATACAAATTAATATGTTATGCCTATAAAAACTTCCCAAAAGCAAACACACTACCAAAACAAATGTGAAATTGTATGTAAAAGAAACAAAACGAAATATTAAAAATAAATGCAAATAAAACGGAGATGCAAATAAAACTTTGAAACAAAAAAAAATCATGATTTAAACTCTGGTTATACACTTACTAGAACATACGTCAACAGTTCAAGTAATCCACTGATAAGGGGAGATTTTAGTATATATTATATGTGTTATAAATAGTTTGTTTTTTATCACAGCATGCAAGAAAATGTAGGTCTCACTAAAAACTTAATATAATTAAAAAGATTTTTTACTTAAAAAAAAAAAATATAGATGAATTCAGTTGCTAGTCTAACAATGGTTAATTACTTCTAATATTATAATGTATGTAAATTAAATAATCTCAAAACATTAAGGAAAATGACAAATTGGGTGAATGAAAGGACGGAGCCTTGAGGAATACCAGCATTGATTTGAAGTTGGTCAGAAAAAGAACCGCCAACTGAAACTGTGATAGATCGATTTAAAAGAAAGCTTTCAATCCATTTAGAAAAGTTTGGACCACAGGCCCACAGCATTTCATTTTTTATAAGAGCAGAATGCCAGATTCGATCGACCTTTCCAGAGCAACAATAGCAACTTCACCAGACCTCTAATATTATAATGTATGTAAATTAAATAATATCAAAACAATGTGAGCACCATAATAATATAATATTATGATTGACTTACGGGATCAATCTGCATTTGAAAAGTGGATATCGTTGGGCACAACGATAATATTTTGACCTTAATACAAAGTATTCTATATTATAAGATCTTACAAAATTGATATAAATCTTGCACAATAAAGATGCAAGATATAGAATATAATATTTCGTTTCATATTATTTGACTAAATTTACATATTTCAGATATTGTAGGATCACAACCACCGAACTTGCCCAAATTTCTTAATATATTAACGGTAAGCAATGTACTATGATTTCTTACCATTGTATTTACACTTATCATAAATTATTTGCTACACGCTAGCTGACTAAAATAGGTCTATATTGAATTTAAAGATATAGTGCGAAGATATTTTACACAAGATACAGATCAATAACGTTCCACACACAAATGAATTACTGTTTATATTCTATTATACAATGCTTCATATTTTAAATTTGATGCTGGATTCCGGTTCTAAAAGCGTGGGACTAAAACATTGGATATTTTAGTATAAACTTGCAGTACCGTACTTAATTAGTGCAAAAAGGTAATTCTACCTAAGTTATTGCAAGAACAAAAAAAATAAAAAAAATTGATTATATTTCTAGTATTCTAACAGTAAAATGATAACGGTATTTTCATTGAATTAAAAATTATAAACTGACAGACCTTATATTTAAAGAAATCAATAATTATGTATGTCAAATTATCTACTTCTTGTTACATTCTTTTTTTTAACATAGTATTTATTTATTTCAATTTTAATGCCAAAAGAGAATGAATCTCGTTAGTCCATTACTAACAAACAGAAATTCTTCTAATAATATTATTGAAGCTCATTTGCGATTGCGGTGATTTATAGGCTATGATCTAATAAAATGTATGGATGCAGAGCAAGATTGGTCACCAAAAAAATTCAAAAACATCAAAATTTAAAAAAAAACCCTCATATGTTTTATTAGCCACCCTGTACATAATTGGGTCCATAGTAATGTCTGCTTTATCTAAGAAAAAATACATATCATATTCAACATAATTATTAATTTTTATATAATACACATTTAATATTATTGTAACATCATACAATTGGACATTGATCTGCTTCATTTGCCTCTTGGCTATTCTATTGTTCAATTTAGAATACGTAATATTTTTAGTAAATACATACATACATTATATTATTATATATTTAGGTAGTATCATTTTCAAAATATTATAAAATGTATGTTATTAAACGAAACATTATAGTTTCTGTGATGATAATACAAAATTTTCTTTTCAGTATTCATATCTAATTGGATGCAAAAAAGCGATGTTCAAGTCACCTTGATTATTTCAAGTCGAGTACAAAATGCATATTGCTTTAATCGATTTTTGTATCGTACAAAATTTTTTATAATTTACTCTAATAAATATATTTGGTATACGTTAAAAGGTCTTTTGTGTTAATGTTTGTTTCTTATTTGGAATGTATTAATTTTTATTTTATTTTAGTTTTTTTCATTTAGTTAATCTAACTATTTTTCAATTATTATGCAATTATTTCATTACTAATTTCAGAAGGCAATTGATTGAATTGCTTCAAACCTTTATAAAGAAATATATTTTTAGTTTTTTTCATTCCTAAATGAGTTTAATCTAAAACAATTAACATTTATTAAATTATAAATGGTGGATATCTCACACATACACCAACTGATCGCATAAATAATTAGGATATTTACAAACTTTCATTTTATGAACAATTACAAATATATTTATTATAATCCTTTGGTTCACACTTAACCATTTCAAGGCATCTAAATATATTTATTATAATCCTTTGGTTCACACTTAACCATTTCAAGGCATCTAACATAAATTTACTTAAGTATATGAATTCACTTTTAATATTATCCTCATTGCCATATTCTGTAACCTTTTAAGCCTAATCTTGCTGATATTATTTACCATAAACAAAATGGTCGAACAATATTCGAAATGAGGTTTTATGATTATGTTATATATCGTTATTGCACTTGCCAATGATAATTGTTGCCTAATTTTTTTAGATCTTTTTTTTACAAAATGTAGTCAACGTGTTTCTTAAAATTTAGCTTATTATCTACCATAACACCTAAATACGTTATTTATTCTACTTTTTCTATTATTTCGTTATCTATTTCAATATGGCCATTTGTTTTCCAATTAAATATCATACATTTTGTTTTTGCGATATTTAAGCTAAGTTTTTTCATTTGAAACCACACACTTAAAGTACGTAAATCACTGTTTTGTATGCATTCTTCGACAGTATCAGCAACAGCACAAAGTAACGCAAAAACCATTTTCGACAGTATAACTGACTCTATGTCATTAATATAAATTAAGAACAGCAGAACGCCAAGCCTTGTGTTACACCCTCATATAATCAAATAACATAATCAGATAAGTAATCCTTAAATTTTGTCCACAATTTTTGGTTAGACAAGTACGAACGAAACCATTCTAACTCAATATCTCGTATACCATAACTTTCCAATTTTAGCAGTAGTATATTTCTGTTTACCGTTTCAAAGGCTGCTAATAAATCAAAAAAAACCGCAACTATGGCTTCGTTGTCATGTGTAGATATTTTCCAATTTGTAACTATTCAGTTTAACAAAGATTCGCAGCTACGGTATTTTTGATATCTAACATATTATAAATAATAATAAAATTAATTTATTTTTATGTAATTTAAAACTATAAGGTAAGCCATTTTATTTAAATTTTATTTAAAAAGTCAAAAGGTTGTAATAAAATAATACCAACTTTATCGAATGTTTGTCCTTGAGATTTATTGATAGTCATAGTTGTTCGCCCTTCATGAAAATTATCAATTTCTGCAAGTTTCCTAAATGTGAATTTTGAATTTTGAATTAAATTCAAATGTCATTTTTTGCTCTTACAATGGTACTCTACCAGTGTACTAAGTTGAATTGAGAAGCGTTCATTATTTCGATAATTGTAATTTCGTTCAAATTTCGATAATTCCGATAATTGTAATACTCGAGGCGTTGGTTATGACATCTAAAAAAATGTTTAGCTTGTAAAATAAAATTAACATTAAAAAATAAAAATCACTTTTGAGCAGGCTATTGCTGGTGACTCATCAATTTTCTTTTTTCAATTTTTACTATTAAACAGACAAGCATTTATTCAAGATATAAATTAAAAAACTAATAAAACCAGCGACAATTAAAACATTTACATTAACAATAGTAAATGCTAAAATTATTGCAAATTTTGTTCGTCTTATAGGGAATGGTAAAAATAATATGCCAGCATAGGTCAAATGAATTCTACATATTAAAATATGTTGCCCACATTTGGAATTTTAATTGTGTGTGGACCAAATTGAGGAAAAAATGTGGAATATTCGATAAAGTACATTTAGGAAATAGAGAATATCCGGACCAAGATGTTTTAAAACTTTCAACAAGAGTTGAGGAATTACTGGCAAATTTTGTCAAAAATCACCACATAATAAAATTGTTTTTCCTCCAAAAAGTTTTTTTTCGATTTTCATTAGATGCAATTTCACGTAATAATTTATTTATTAATTAATTTTAAAACAATAAGTGGGCACTTTGAAATCTTGTCGTCAATAATTAATGAGGAAGCATTAATAATACGTTGTGAATATGAACTGTTACAATACAAGTAATACTGGAAACAGAAGTTTCTAATACCGGAATCGGATTTTTGAAAACATTATGCAAAGTTTATCTTCAAGTAGTAAAGTAGAAGCTATACCACTAAATGCACATGTTATGCATTTTGGATTCAATGAATATAATTTGCTAATTAATGCATTTGGAAAAGTTTTACCGTCGCCTGCATAAGCTGTCAAACATAAAACCTAGCTTCCATTATTATATTCTAAAATCCCTTGAATTACTTTATCAATAATAAAACTTTGTTCGTTATTAGCAGATTCATACATTTCATTAAATATTGAAACATCTGCCCCTGGGTTTATATGTGTAGATTGAAGAAAGTTCTAAGTTGGAGTAATATTGTGGATTTGCTGAGCCAAGTTTTTCGCAAGAAATATTATGTGCTAATAAGGTACATTCAATTTCCGAAAGAGCTCTTATATGAAACTGTTTCATCAAGAGGAAATTACTTAATCTTCACAAAGAAACTTTTTAAATTCATTCCACAGTGCTTATATGCATTAGAGGGAACATTCAATACACAAATGAAATCGAATAGGTAATTTCCGTAACTTAATCTGGTTTTGAATATTGGCTTCATTTGAATATTCGCGCCATTTATTATCATTTGGAGTTACTTGCTTACACAGCTTACACAGCACATTGAAAAAAGTAATAATAAAGCTGTATATTACCATATGATTAATATGACATTATATACATAGATTACATATGTATATCATATAGAAGATGAACGATGTGGGGAGTAAAAAAGTAAGAAGAGCTGAATAATAATTTACACCACAAAAATATTAAAATTTTAGCAAGTTCTTCGTGCTGAATATTTAAAACATTTTAAATATTTACACCAAATAGTGACGGTTATTTCCGAATTGAGCGACATCTATAGTCTAAAATAAACTTCAATCACAGACATTTATTAAAAGAGCTTCATAAAAATTCGTTCATTTTAAATAAACACACAAACTTATAGAAAAAGTACAAAAACGGAAACACAAACAAAAATTCAGAACAAAACATAAAAACAAAAGTCAGTTAGTTTATTTGCTTCTGCTATTTAACTTTTACTTGGCGAAGATTAACGTATGTTAATATTTACTTTTTTACTTTTGCATAAAAGCTTTATTATTTAGCCGATCTTAATGAAATCAGAGATCAGTGCCTAATTTTTTTAGTAGATATTGAATAGAGATGTAGAAATAGGTAAGAAGAGTTCGGAAAAACGTGTCTATGCCCAATTTTTCCCCAATTTAATTTTTTTTCTTTGTTGTTGGGCAAGATTAACATATTATGTTAATATTTTTTTTATTCATACAAAATGTATGGTACTCTATAAAATTTTTGCAATTATTTTGATAAAAGCTGAAAAATAAGATAAAAAGTTCTGAAATATTTTAAATTGAAATAGAAATATACTAAAATTAGTATATTTTAAAACATAAAGTAAATAAAGCACCAAAGGTTTTTTTAATTTTATTTTTGGTATGTTAGAAAAAAAAAAAATTCTCTTACAAAATTAAATTAAAAATTTATGTCAACCATTGATGTATTGAAAATTGCGGCGAATGTTTCACAATAAGTTAAACTTTTTGTTAATGGATAGCGGACCTATCGATTTTTGTCGGAAAATATTTTGTTATCTAGCCCTTTGATATGTTTATGGAATTTTATTCCACTTTGTGCCATCCTTTCCAATAAAATATTGATTTGAATCAACAATGTGATTATTTTCTTCTTGTGCTTTTGATTCATCATCTAGTGACTCATCCTCAGAATTATGACCTTTACTAACGTCTAAAATGCATTCTTTGAGCATCTCATTCTTCATTTTCATTTTGCTAAATACCATAATCTACTGTATCAACACTTTCGACTCTTGAGGGACCGGCAACTGCTTCAAATACTATTTCTTCCGGTAGTCCTACATCAGCATGTTCATCACATGTTCCACCAATCTAGAGAAATATGCTTGTTCTTCCTCAAAGGATAACCTGTGAAAATAAGTTTCTCGTATCTTTTGTGTGCATTTTTTTTTTTTATTTTTTTTATTTTTTTTTTTTATTTCATAAAAAATAGATGCACTAGTATACATAGTACTAGAATACATAGTTGCAACTACTAACTTTGTTATAAGTACCTTGTAACAAATGAAAGTCCCCAGTAGCACTACCTTTTTCTAAAATACCGGTATTTCCAAAAAAATATCTTAGAGGATAGATATTCGCTGGTAATAAAATCAAACTTAAAAGTAACAGTAACGCACAATCAAAAATAATCATAAAAACATAAAAATCACTTATTTTTATCAAAAAATTCTCCATATAACAAAATATATGGAAAACCCAAAAATATTAACATACGTTAATCTTGCCCGTTTACGTATATTTCATTTGCCGCCCAAGCGAAGGTTGAGAAAAATATATACAGTAAAACACGGCTATATTGTCATTCGCTAAATTTCAGGAATATTTCTGACTATAACCGTTTTGTGACTATAGGTGTAGTAAAAAAAAATTGCATCCTTATAAACAAAATTCAATAAAATATTTTTCGTATAACAATTTTCAACTTTATTTTATTCATAAATAAGAATTCTGCTATGTAATACAAAATATACATATTTGGAATAAAGAACAGAAAAAGACAATATATAAATCAGTTTTTTAATAAAATAATTCACTTTTGACTTATTTTTTGTTTTATTGAAAAAATTGGCGTTATATTTTAATTTGACTATAAACGACATCGATTGTTATAAACCTATCAAGTTTATTACTTTCTTTCAAAAATTTTTTTTGCTATAACAGAATTGTGACAAACTTTTTTTACTATAAAACGAATTAAAAAGCATAAAAAAATATCAAAAAAGATGATGACAGTAAAATTGGTGACTAAAAGCGAATTGTGCCTATAACCAGTAGTGACTATAACCGATTTTTACTGTATATCCATACCATGAATGATATGATGAATATTCGATTTATCATGGATTTGTTATAATAGACAAACGGAGATGGTTTCTGGATGACTGAAACCACATGGTGTCCTTCGAGGATTCCCGCCTCCTACAGAAAAAAAAATAAGATTCATATAAATTGATATGAATCAATGATAATGTTGTTATCCAGGATTTTTTAAATAAAGTTACTATTGTGCAATTGCACGAGGACCCACTAGTATAGTATATTTTTGTAAAAAAAATTATCAGCTGCTGAAAAAAACCGAACATTTGAACTATTATTTTTCGAATCATTTTTTATTTTCTGAAACAATTATATTATATTGAAATTCTATTTTTTTTTTACTATTTTATTGTTAGGCAACAATATTGACATATTTAATTTCTTCATTAATTCATATCTTTATTCAATATTCTAATCATATAGTGGGATATCTACATTTCGGGGGACTTATTTGAATTATCAAAATGTAAATTAAAAGGCCTGCTTTCACTTTACTTTTGTTTTGCATTTGTGCAGATGTGTGTATATACTTTTATATGGGTACAATTTGTAAATTGAAATTTCTAATTGAAAATTGAAAAACTTTGAAAAAATGTTTTATTTTGCTACGAATCCTGTTAAATATCTATTTATATGAAAAATAATGAAGATCGCGGTTGAGAAATGACTCTGGAAATTGTACCTAATCTTTTCCATTTACAGATTAAATCTGCACTTGTGTATTGAAGATCAACTTGGAATATCAAAAGTATCTTTTGATGATATAGAAAAAATATCTGAGTCTTCCGTCACATAGTTAAATATAGATATTTGGTAGTTTGTCCAGAATATTTATTTAGATAAAAACTATTTTATTGTTGAAATACTACAAAAATGTGTGAAGATTTTACCATAATGATACTCATAACTTCATTTGTATAGTTGTATTCTATTCTCAGCTGCAATACCAAATAACAATATGTTCTTAATATTTACTACAAATACTCAAGGAGTTTTTAATATTTGATACAACACAATAAAAGGTGTTCTGGTGAACCCACAAACCATTGCGTGAAATCAGTAGATCTACCGGAAATATTGGGTTTTATTTTATCAACATAAAGTATAAGATTTGAGGCAGATAAAAAAATACGCGTATTCCCATCGACATAGAATAGAGCAGCCCAACTACTATTTTTAGAAAAAAACACGAATTAGGCGTAAAGCAGTAGAAAACAAACTATGAAAAATATGAACTCAAGAAACACCTGAAAGAAGCTATAGCTAAGAAGAAAAATTTAACAGATTTCAGATCAAAGTAACAGAATACATTATCCAAGAGAGTCATAATGTATCCAACACATAATAAAGTGAAATGCGTAAAAACAATAACAAGCATCGATCGGTTCTGGTGGATAATTGTCTTTTGTGTGGCAAAAGCCATTATAGAATTTATTTTTTGTGGATTTAGGGATCAACACGTTTTTCCAACATTTAAATTACTTTTAATTTATAATTAATAATAATAAAATTATAAAAATAATAACAATATAATTATTCAACCCCTGGGCTATATCACTCGGAAGTAAACAATCAACCAGGTGCAAAAAAATTGAATTGCTCCCTATCCAATAAAGCTAAATAATACGATTTTTTATTATCTATCCTCAGTCAGGTACAAAACACTGAAAAAGTTTACAAGTATAGGTAAACAAAATAGGCCTACCTGTATGATAAGCATATTAAGTGAAGTTAAAAGGCAAATATTTGACTATTTTCAACAATTAACGATAACAGACTCAAAGGATGTGTACTTAATTAATTTACAAAGATTTTCCAATCCAAGTTTGGTCAGTATTACATTATACATCATGGGTGGGTATACTCTGTTTTCAGTATGTCATGTGACTTTTGACTTTGTGAAGTGTTTTTGAGAAATTAAATTATATTTTACATGAGATACAAGTAAATAAATATAAAATTTATTTATTATTAAATTCCAGTATACGAATTTTTTTGATTATCATTGTAGACGTTATGATGGCTCCATAACAAAATACGCATCAATGCATAAAAACTACGTTCATTGTGAAATATTTAACACTGTAACAACAAATTGTACAAATAATGTGTACCTACATGAGTGTATGTATGTAAAACATCATATTATGTATATAACAGCCAACAACAATAGAACGCTAAAAAGAAAAAGGAAACTAAAATAATATAAAAATAAAAATTAGGAAAATTAAATTCAACAGAAAAACAATAAAAAAAAAAAAAAAAAACCTATTTAAGTCCCATAGACAAAGACCTCGTAATACTCATCAGTTCTCAAATATATTATATACATTCAAAATATTATTAAAAAACTAAAATAAGAGACTAAATTTATTTTTGATGAAGCCATTTCCACCATTTCCTGTCAATTAATTTGAATGAAATATTTTTGGTTTTCTAATTTTTATAAAAAAATTGTTTTTTTTTTTTTTCGTTGGTTTCAATTCGATCAATTCTTTTGTTTAATTTGAAATTTCTGCTAATTTCATTTTCATTGTTGTTGTTTTGCTTTTTATTTTCATTAATCGATTTATTTGATAATGCGCCCTCTAGCATCAATATATTAACACTATTTATTCAAACATAAATTAGATATGTAAACATGTTTTCTATTATGTATATATATATATATATATATATGTATATATATATATATATATATATAATCATGAAATTAAATTAAAAAAACATAAATAATCCCATAGGTAATATTAAAAATTTTTTAGAATACTTTTTTATTATAAAAAGAAAAAAAAAGAAAAACCAAAACCAAAACCAAAACAAGCAAATCATTAATAATGTAACCACGATTTCGTACCCACTGTTAGTTAGACGGTTATCGTTATGATCATTAGACTAATTCTAAATATTCTTTCTATCAGAAAAATTGAATCAGGTAATCAAGAAGACTAGATTCAATGCCAGAATGCTGATATTGTTTATCACATGTCATTAGCAATGGCCTATTATCAAGGCCATTATCACAGATCATTTATCGAGAGCCCATTTAAAGAAAAACTGCTCAAAATTGGTAGATTGAACACAAACAGTTGCAGATTCTGCTTAAAAGAAAAGGATATCGTCTTCTGTTATGATGAACGGGGAAGTACAATAGACCTTATGAAGTCGCGCTTACATAGAACTCCCTATTAAAAAAAGATCATCCATGTTCCTTAATTTACCAATTTCCTTAATTTGGTTTAAAGAATGTCTTTTTTCGTGTTTCGATGAAGCCAATTGAATTACTGGCTGCCATAACAGTTATCTGCTTTTAATTAAATGGATCTGTTTATATATAAGCATTACATTATATATTTCCAATTAGTGGTCTTGAATACCCTTGTCATCGTATCTTGAGTAAAATCGTATCTTAAGTAAAATCGTATCTTGAGTAGAATTCACAGTACTACTATACTACTTAATGCTGCTTAAGGTTCTTTTCGAAGATTCAAGAATATGACTGATATATTCTTGTGTATATGAAAACACTCACAGATCCGATAATTTTAAGTACTGATAGGTTTCAGATATTTTGATGTTTATTATACAAACAGTCACCCTTCCCTAGTATTTTCTTATTTAAGAGAATCTTCGTTTATAACTCTGTGGACGTTCTACAGCATTTTATATTAGACGGACCTCACCTGTGTTGTAATAACCCTATCAATATAGCTGTAAGGTTGTATGCAATAGGCCTATGTCAATATCGATCTCGCTTTTGTAAATTTTTTTTATTTCTAGTGTTTTTTTCTTACGAAATTCTATCGTATTAAATCTAGCGGCTTAGTTCTTTTAAGCCTTCTCATATCATTTTGATTGTCTAGATTACTTGAGTGGCCTCAACGTTAACATGACCCTCCAGACGAGCCAAATGCTTTGCTGCATATCTTTTTATTTCATTTTCTATGCAAGAAATTTTTAGATCTCTATGCAAGTCACTGTTGCGAGGTATTTACCATGTTGCGAAGACTTTATTTTGGAATTTTTGGATACAAAGTACATGTGTTCGTTTGGCACATCCCCACCTTTGTATGCCGTACAACCATATCGGTTTTATTATCTGTTTCTATAACAATATCTTCTTATGTATAAATAATTTTGACCTAAGAGCCAGTACATTTCTCTACACTTTATCACGCTCTATTCTTTTTGACGTGCTCTTTCCATCTAAGTTTGACATCTAATGTCATTCCTTGGTATTTAGCGTTGTTTTCTTGGGGTATGTTCATCCCATTCAGATTTACCGATGGTTGATTTTCTAATTTTTTATTTATAAAATTCACATGTACCGATTTTAACTCCTTGAGTTTAATTTTCCATTTCTTTGTCCAGAGGTATAGCTCGTCGCTTGCTTTTTGCAATTTATTTGTAGCCTCGTCAATATTAGTTCCTACTGCCATCAACGCAGTATCGTCAGCGAATGTAGTTACAGTTATATTTTCCATTTGTGGTAAATCATTGGTTTGCTCTACAAATACAGTAAGGGACCGAGAATACTAACTTGAGGTACACCCGTTTTAATATCTCTAATAGTAGAATACTCTTCGTCTTGTTTTATTCTGAATAGTCTGTTTTCTAGATATGATGAGAGTATATCTAAGTATTATTTAGGTAACATATTATTTAGTTTATTTATTAAGCCTCGATGCCATACTTTATCAAAAGCTTGAGCTACATCTAGCAATATGGTAAAACATACTTGCTTTCCATCTAAAGCCTTTTCTATTATGTCTGTTATCCTATGTATTTGATCGATTGTCGAGTACATAGATCTAAAACCAAATTGATAATTTGCAATCAGATTATTATTTTCTATGATTGGTCTCATTCGAATCACTAGTGGTTTTTCAAATAACTTTGATATTATTGGTAATAGTGAAAATGGTCTGTGGCTTACCAGGCTTTGGTATTATAATTATCTCTGCTATTTTTCACATATTCGGCACATACCTTATTCTTATGTGATTGTGAATGACATCCTCTACATCGTTGACAAATCTGCTTGAATGAATGAGAGCCTAGGAGGATTTTCCGACCTACTAAAGTGACTTAGGCCACGTACTGTTACTATAGGTAGTAATATCTACAGCTGAAGCTTAAATTATTTTAGATTAGATTATTGCACACTCAGGATATTCTTCACTGGTATGCCGGATAGCTCCCATTATTGATGGCGAGCTGGCGTAAGTGGCGAAATCTCCTACGAGTGAGCAGATGTTCTATATATTTTTCTTCTATTTCCCATATTCTTTGTTTTCCATGTTGTTTTCAGTTAGGCCCATTTTATAAAGACGATTTTTTATTAGGCAGTGACCGGTTATTATACTTGCCAAGATACGCACCTGTTACCTATTGAAACTTAGAATAGTTTTAGTTTTCTTGGGCGAGAGTTTTGGCGTTAGATGAAAAACTAAGCTGAAACTTTCTCTAATGATAATTTCAATTCCGCAGCATTTAGTAGTTTGGACTCAGGTAAACTTGCTTATATTGAATCTTTCAACAAACTCTCTCGTTCGCTCTAGAGTCGCCATTTTTGAATTATACAGGTAAATAAATTTTTAATTAACTTTGAAACAGTACTGTTACAATATATAATCGCTGTTTAAACGACAGCCCTCCAAATTACTAAATTAGTGATGGTTTAATTTACACGCAATATTCAAAAAGACAAACATTTATAATATATACATATATGTATGTACCTATAGCCACATAAATCTATATGCATAAACTATAAAAAAATTTCAAATTTTTATCAACCAATTCAACTATGAATTTAACTTGTTAGTATAAAATTTGGGGCAAATTCTAAAGTTTACAGATTTATTTTCCATATTTCCGGATATCGTTTTTTCTTTTTTTTTTCTAAATAAATAAAATTTTGTATTGAACAATTGATATTGAACTTCGGTGATGTATGATTGAATAGAGAAATTTTTTATTTTTGAATTAATAGAAAAATTAAATCAATAGAAAGAACACAGTTTTGTTTAGAAATATTATGAACAATAGATGATTTCCAATACATATATACTATACATATATATTTTTTTTCTTTTTTGAATAATTTTAAACCAATTTACGCGCTCTATCTATCATGTATTTAATTTTTGTTAAAATTGATTGTTATAATTTTGAAGTTCGATGGAAAAAAATGTCACAAGAGTTGTTAAAGGTCAATCATTACTTAGATTAAAGTGTATAAAGCTATATAATAAACTTAATTAGTGAAAATTTATTTGTCAAAATTGAAGAATTAAAAATTGTTATGCGTTGTTATTATTGATTAATGTATCTATGTAGTTAACTTGTAAATTTGAATTGTTATTTTATTTAACGTTCTTTTTTCATCTTATTGTCAGTAACTTAGGTACTATACCGTTTCGTACATTATGTAGTGCAATTTATTTCACAAAGTAAAACTCATTTTTTGTTTTGTCAACGAGTATGTGTATTATTTTGTATATTGATAGGATACTAATTATCTATTATTCGGCCACTACTCGAAATTTGACCAAATTTGATAAAAATCGATAATTTTTTTTTAAATTTTACTCTAATAAATGTATTTGGTAGCCCTTAAAAAGGTAATGCTTGTGTTATCAAGATGTATGTGTATACTTACACAGTGGTAAAATTTTAATTGAAAATTAAAAAAACATTTAAAAATATCTGAATTTGCTACGTCTCTTTTTAAATATGTATAATTTAAAAGAATAATAATGAAAATCAACAAAACTAAGTTTTCTTAAATAATATAGATTTATTTTTTTTAATTAATTTTAAATTATACTCTCGACATAATTTTTTTCTGTTCATTTATTTTACAAAATTTCAATATTTGAAGAATTTGAAAAAAACTTTAATTAAACATCCATGCCCTAACCGGGAGTCAAAACCGGAACCTTCGGATTAATAGATGTCATATAACATAACTACTAAATCATATAGTACAGCAACATTTATTATTATAAACGACGATGCAGAAAAAAAATTAAAATATGAATTAGGACTATCATCAATATGTAAATAAAATAACCTATATACTTATATTAAAATTAATATAATGAACTATTTTGAATTTAGAAAAATCGAATCATAAATCAAAAATATTATAGATAGATGTGTTCGAATGGATATTGTGTTCGAGATAATAAAGGTGCAAGGCGATAACGTGAGACAACAAAGAAAGAAAATGCACAAATAATATTTATTTATTCATTTAATCAAATGATCTCGAAAGGAGCTTTCTATCTCGTACATAGTTTGGTAAATTATGAAATTAATAATTTGAATTTGAAAACTTAGTATAATTATTTAACAAAAGTTATTACTATTGTCATAAATTTCTAAATACAGATTTTTGATTTTATTTTGAATTTTCTTGTTGAAAATCTATTATGGGATTCGTTATTATGTGGCCCAGATTATTGTAAGCATCATTCCTGAACTCATTACAGGTTCTAATCCAATGATGTGTAAGGCAGCTTGAAATCGGATAAGATTAGCATTTCTCGTATTATAACTATGAATATCATGATTTTGAATTAAACTGATGTTGGATTTGATGTTACAGCTATATAAGTTAACGTCCGTTAACCTTTACTCCAATTTCAAATAATCATAGTTCATAAATTTTATAATAATTCAAAAATTACAAATTCTTTTCACACCGGAAACAATAATTATTTGTAAATAAATTTATCAAATTACAACTTAAATTAAATTTTGCACAATAAGCTTAACGCATCATTTTTGTTCCCGAGGGAGCAACAAGTAAATAAGGTATTGTAAGTAGAGTAATAAAAGAAAATGTTTGTAAAATTTAATTCAAATTTAGAAAAAATACAAAAAGCTTTTATTTTTTTGATATCTTTAATTTTTACAGCTTTGGTCAATTTTTGTGTTTGAATAAAATTCAAAAACTTTAACTTATATACATAGTGTGAATATGTTCAATCTGAATCATGTTTTTCATATCTGTTAAGTCCAAGATTTTAAATTTTTTATGTACTTTCTTTGTTGACATAACACTATGGAACAGATTATAGAAAATTTGTAGTTGTATTGTGTCACGGACTTGTCACCTAAGTTTTTTGAAAATCCCAGCAATTCTTCTATTTTTTACTGCAAGTTCAGCTATATGCAAATTCCTCTTTAGATCATCATCAATAGTAATTCCAAGTTAATTGAAATTATTTGGTTAATATAATTAATAAAAATATTGGTGCTATTAGCCTAAATTAATATGAACTATGTTTTAATTTGTGGAAATTCATACAGTGTAAGATGACCTCCATATCTCTATTGATTTTTATTTCAAGATCAGGGTATTCATTTTCTGCATGTATTATGATGATATCATCTGCATATACATAAAAACTTGTCCTTTTAACATTAAGGTTGAGAAACTAACGTAACATGACAATAACGCTGGTCCAACTACCTTAAATTACACCAAGGTTAATATCTGTTAATTCACTTTTTGTCTGATCACTTTGGGAGTATTGTTTTCTTTTACTGAAGTAGCTTTCAAAAAGCAGGTATTCCTTTTCTCTTACAACGCACTCAAATAAAATTCTTAATAGAATTTTTCTGTTCACAGTATCGAATGTATTAGTTAAATCAAAGAAAACAAGACTAACTTTTTTCTATAAAATAAATTAGAAATTTAATTAGAAATTATTCAAATTTCCATAGCATTTTACTTTTAATAAAAAGAACAAATTCGATTTATCAATATTCAACATTTGAGCATAGATATAATTTATACCACCATTGTATCTATAAAAATTACTTACTTATAGTAAGAGTTTATAATAAACAATAATTTTTAGGAATTGTTTCGTTCATCATAACACTACTAGAACTCATTAGTAGGTATTTATAGTGTTAGACTACCTTTACAAATCTTGATTTTTATTTTTATTGATTTTATAATTTATTATAAGATATCATTAGTACACCTGTGAGTTATAAATACCTACTGGTGAGTTCTAGTAGTGTTATAATGAACGAAACAATTCCTAAAAATACTTTGTTTAACTTTTTTAGTTCTAGATATCTCAGTTTGTATGCATATTCAATAATGGTCGTATGATCTTTACAATTTAATTACAGTTATTTTCCTTATATTCTAATAGTAATATCGTATGATCTTAAACAACAGTTGTCACTGGCTTAGAAATAAAAGATGCCAGGGACGAAGCGTTTATCAGGGGCGTATCGATTAATCGATGTTAACTTATATTTGTTCTGGAAACTGGGACATAAATTCTGTGAAAATTTTTAACAATGTATTCACTCACTTTGGTATATTAATCATTAAACTCGTTTATTTTGATATTTTTTTCATCATTAAGAAGACTAGGATTACTGAAAAAATCATTGACTTTTATGTTGCTCACTCCATCTGTTAGTTTTTCTTTAATCAAATTCCTCATTTTTTCTAATTTATTTACATTTGTTTTTTTTAATTCATAATCATCATATTTCTTTCTTTTCCTAAGTTTAGTTGTAGTTAGTTTATTTAACCAAAAGTGGTATTTTTTCTTTAATAAAGAATTGGTAGGTTTATTAATATGTTTTTTGTGTCAATCATTTTTGATTTTTATTAAATTTATACATTCTTCGTCAATTCACGGTTTACTATATACAATTTTTCTACTATAAACTACTGTTTTAGTCGCAGATTGAAAGTTAGTTTGGATAGTGTTTTTTAATTCATGAAAGATGTCTTCGCTAGTAAAAAAACTTATATCGATAATGCAGTTTGATAGCTGCTCTCAATGACATTGACGTTTGTTGTTTTGCGTATGTATTCGAATTTGTTTTTGTTTACAAAATCTTCAATTTTATTATTATTATTGTCATGTTCAATGAGTATAATTATCCGATCCGAGAAGTCAACATTAGCGTAAGTAATGTGTATTTTATCCATAATATTATTGAAAATTGGATCGCGATACACGATCGTGATACAGTTTTTGTAATTGATCTGCCTAAGAATCGAAAACCACTGGATTTAATCAGTGCGACGTGTTTATCAACTTGTTTGAAATAATTAAGAGCTGTTAAAGTGAATTCTATCATAACCCTGAAACAGGTAATATACAACTTAAATAACAGTAAACATCCAAAAATAGGAGTAGCAATTGGATGGCTAAATAGATTGCGAGAGGAATAATAGGGGTGCTAAACAGATTACGAGAGGTAAATATTAAAAAATATTATTCTCTACAAAAGAAGCTATAATATTTCTGGAAAAAATAAGCGTCTTGGATTAAAATTAGAAAATTCGACCAACAATGAAAAGACTAATGATGGGAATTTAATGATTTGGGGATGGATTTTATTATTATGGAAAACTTTACTAAACTGCCAAAAAAATCTCACATCAAGTACTAACTTTAAGCTCTTGCATTATAAAGTGTTACCATAACCATTTGGTGACTATATGATCAAATCATATTTTTAGTTATTATTAGGTATTTGAAGTTTGTTGGTCAAAGGGTCTTAAATTAGCTACCTCAGGCCCAATACCGTTTATGAAATCCGGATTCGAACAATAATTCGAATTTGCGATTCAAATTTAAAATTAATTGGTACCGCATATCAATTTGGAAAGGAAATAAACGTTATTTAAGTTGGTAACGTAAGTTTCCGAATTTCTAATTGTCACTTGTCAGTATTGTTTTTGTATACTTTATTACTTTAAATTTATTTGAAAATGAGTGTTTATTATTTTGAAAAGTATTATTTTTTATTTTTTAAATTATATCAATTTTATTGTATTTGTATTTCGATTTGAAACTACATAATTATTTTAAATTGAAATGATGGTGTTTTTTGTTTAAGCCTAATCTATAAAACATACAAATATGAAATAATATAAATTTTTTTAAATACTAAATTTTAATATAAATGTAGTTTTTTTTATATTATAAGTTATTATATACATATTATTCTGCATTTATCTGGATGTTTGTTAGTTCGACGGAACGCTCCAACACATACACAAATTGCATATGCATACAAATGAATATATATACAAATTGCTTTGGTGCTTTTTTTTAACCCCTGTCTACCATGCTGAATCTTTACAGGAAAAATTGATTGCATGAACTATATTTTTTTAATTTAATGTTAGTGTTCTTCGCAAATAATAAGGAAAAATAAAAAATAATAATAATAATATAAATAAAACAAACAATTTTTTTGATTTATAATAATAAGGACTAATAGAAATTTAATCAATAGTTTAATATAGTATAATAATCAAAAGGCAAACAGCATTTAACACAAAAAAAAACATAATTCACTTAAAGGTTATTCTTATTACTTAAAATTATACACAATAATATACATGTGTATCAGCATATTTGTATTGTATAATATTATAAATTATACTACTTTATTGCTTATACCTTTTATTTTTGTCATTATTGTGTGCGTAACTCACTTCACCCAAAAAAAAATTTTTTTGTTTTTTTTCTATTATTTGCTGTATCTGTATTCTGTATGTTCTGTATGCTCCATTCAAAAAATATTATTTTATTTTCAGTGTTAAGTGTTCGCTGTTCATTTCACTGTTCAAGTTCACTGTTCAATCAATAGAACTTGATAGAAGTAGAGTAGGATAATAAACTCTACTTCTACGTCGGATAATAAAACATTGCTTTTTTTAAATTGAAAATTATTGATGAAAATGTTTTTGTATTTTTTGTAAATTTTACCAATTTAGATACAAAATTTTGAATATTTTTTTAAAAATAATACAGTACCATAATAACAGTTTATTCATATAGCAAAATAAGATCCCTATACAGTATACAAAAGACAAAATTTATATGAAAATAAGATCCCATTTTTAAATTTGCTCTCCCAGAGGCCTCAATAACGCTAATACGGTATAATTTATACTAAATGGAACCCAACTAACGAATTATAACTAAATGGAAGTGAGTACGAGTATACCATACAAAAATACAAACATTTTATACAAATTTGTTGGTATGGTACTTCTTTTTCTGTTATATAAAAAAAAAGATTAGTGTTAGGCCAATATAGTTTTTTTAAATAGAAAATTAGTAAAATCTTTGTGTATGAATAAAATAAAAGGAATCAAAATCAATCTTAATAAAAATAACAATGTTTTTTTCAATTTAAACTTTCTTTTACTTTATTACCGTATTCTATTATTACACAGAAAAGTATTGTTGTTAAATTATTTGAAAAAAAACAATAATTATTCACGTTTCTGAAATATTGAAAATGTAGCAGTAGTTTGTAATATATGAATATATGAAATTTTCAAAAAGTACTAACACTAGCAATCAAAATAATTTCCATTAAAAAGAGAGAAAATACATTGAACGAATATATTCATCTATTAATAATATACATGTGCATCAGCATATTTGAATTGTATAATATTATACATTATACTACTTATGCCTGCTTATACCTTTTATTTTTGTCATTATTGTGTGCGTAACTAACTTCACTCAAAAAAAAATATTTTTTTAAGGAAGGGTGTGGTTTAGTAGGTAAGAATCCTACACACAGTGTCAAGCTACGGGGCTCATTGTATCTTTCTGAAGATCCCCACCAGCCTACGAAAAATAAAAAAAATAAAAAAATTGGCAAAGTTTTGACTCCAAAGAAAATATTTCTTTTATGTGTTTTAGAAAATTAAAAAGTGATATAAACATAAGTACTGTAATTTCGGAATAAAGAATCTAATGAAAGAAAAAAAGAAACTAGGATTTATTTTGCTTCCGTCATTTATGACGGGTTACAAAGCTAGTTATTGTAATATTTAGTATAACTCACTCACTCACTTATTTTTAAAACACAAACAAAGTTTTACCTCCATTCGATAACAAAAAACCATTCGAATAAAATATATGTTACAAAATTTTCGAAAGTAGTATTACATGGTACGAAAATCTAAATTCGGATTTGTATACACAATTTTCGAATTGTCAAACTTATTTTAGCTGGAATTTCGTATTACATAGGAAGAATCTTTCGAATATGAAATTCGTTCTACAAAAATCGGAATACGCGGTAGACAGAGTTCTGATTTTAGTGTAATTGAGAATCTTTGGTATTATGTAAAAAATACAGTACTACAAGAAATTGGAAGGGCAGAAACAGAGACTTAGAACGTCACTAAAAATACTTAAGAATCCATAGAAATTGCAATTTTAAAAACTTTAATCGGTTCAATACCTAGAAGCGAAAGCAGGAAATACTTCTTATTAGGTATCATAAAATAGATCCAATATAATTTCAAAACCATATTTTTTCAGTTATTATCACTGAATCGCAATGAGCTAAATTTTTGAATTCAAATTTAACAGAAAGCTGATGAGGAAGCTGATGAATCTGAATATAATAATCTTGAGTGTGAAAATAAATGTTCTGATCAAGTATGGTATTACAAGTACTGTATTGTGTAGGGTGTTTTTTTTAGAATGATAGAACTTTCGATAGGGATAAATGTGATTTGACAGAAGATAGAAGCCATGTAGTTTTGACTTTTCTGTTCAGTAAGCATTGACAATTTATCATGGAAAGACTCACGCCGCAACAACGTTTACAAATTGCTGAGATTTCTTTTCAAAATCAGTGTTCTATTCGCCAAACTTATAGAGCACTTCGTAAAATTTATGGTTTACATAATCGTCCATCAGAGCATATTATTCGTCGAACTATCGATAGATTTCGGACAACATTTTCTCTACTCGATGCAACAACAACAACAACAAGACAAAGAACTGTTCGTACAGAAGAAAATATCGGTGCTGTAAGAGCTAGGGTTGATGAAGATTTCGGACAACATTTTCTCTACTCGATGCAACAACAACAACAACAACAAGACAAAGAACTGTTCGTACAGAAGAAAATATCGGTGCTGTAAGAGCTAGGGTTGATGAAGATCCAAATTTGTCTATTCGTCGACGTTCACAACAGGTTCGACTGTGTGCAACCACCACATGGAAAAATTTACGTAAAGATCTTGGTCTACACCCACATAAGATTCAACTGGTTCAAGACTTAAAGCCACTTGACCATAATAAGGGTCGTTTGTTTGCTGATTGGGCCCCAGAACAGCTTCAAGTTTATCCACTTTTTTATCGAACAATTGTGTTTAGTGATGAAGCTCATTTTTGGTTGAACGGCTACGTAAACAAGCAAAATTTCCGTATATGGCGCGAAAAAAATCCTCAAGAAATTCTGCAGGTTTCATTGCATCCTGAAAAATGCACCGTATGGTGTGGTTTACACGCTGGAGGTATCATCGGTCCATATTTATTTAAAAACGATGCTGGAGCAAATGTTACAGTGAATGGTGCTCGTTACAGATAAATGATCAATGATTTTCTGTTTCGAAATTTGATTGGGATCGACCCGGAAGTGTTTTGGTCTCAACAAGATGGTGCTACACCTCATACTGCTACGGCAACAATAGATTTAGTGAAAGAAAGATTTGGTGATGACATTATTTCGAAAAATGGTCCAATTAATTGGCCGCCAAGATCATGCGACATAACACCATTGGATTATTTTCTTTGGGGTTATGTGAAGTCATTGCTTTATGCTGATAAACCAGAAACAATAGATTCTTTGGAAGCCAACATAACCCATGTTATTGATGAAATAAGGCCTGATTTACTCGAAAAAAGGTCCAAAATTGGTCTGATCGAATGCGGTTCTTCAGAGCTAGTCGTGGTGGATATATGCCGGAAATTATTTTCAAAACATAAATGTCATAAAATTATCTTTCAAATAAAAAAAAATGTGTTTTCAATCTTAATTTAAAAGTGTGTTATTCCAATTTAAAGTTCTATCACTCTAAAAAAAACACCCTTTATGTATTTGTTTATATATTTCAATCTACTGGGCTTACAGATTCATGCTTATGATACTAAAACCTATATTACAAAATAGGTAAGACTATAAAATTAAATAATACACAGAAAGCTCAGATTAAATGAAAGTATTTCTAACTCAAAATAGTACAATTAACAATATTCATAAATTGAGCAATAAAGAAAATACAAATACACAAAAATATACAGGAATTGGATATACATTTTTATTTTATAAGAAAAATTACTTTTATTAAATTTGCCAAATAAATCAATTTTTTACCAGAAAAATTTAGTGTTTTCATGTCTAAAAATATTTCCAATATATAGTGAAAATCAATAAGAGAAGAACAAATACTGAACAATCTTTGGGATTGGGATTACAATAAAGTACTGCAGAAATAAAAAGATATTCGAAGGGCTAAATTTATATACCTTTATAGTTAATTTAATTTATTTAAAAACCTTATTTAAAGGTTATATATTATGTGTCGTTAAATTTTTTTGCTGTATTTGTACTATGCTCAAAAAACCGTTTTAAAATCGATTACCGAGGTCTGGTCAAATGAGCTATTCCACTACTACCTGAAAGGGATTCAACCCTAGAATCTTCCAATTACTATATAGTTCGATGATTACTATACCATATTAGTTGTCTATGTTAATAATACTATGCCAATATTATACATAGAATCCTATCATGTAATCAAATTGTATTTTACAATTTAACAAAAAATTTTTATTTTCCAATTTTCCAAATTTATTTTTCAAGTATTATTTCAAGTTTTTCTACACTTATAACGGTATTTTATAATATATACAATGACATTTAGATGACCTTAAAACGGCAAATTTTATAAATAATATTTAATTTTTTTTATACAACAAAATATGCAAAACGAAAAAATTATTCAAATTGTCTGTTTGGTTTCGTTTTATCAAAAATAAGAATCGTGAGGCATCACCGTAAAATATATTCACACATATTTTTTATACCTTAAAGGGAATCACTTACATGCTCTTTGCTTTACATTAAAAAATTTTTTTATTCAAATATATTATTATTACAACCAACCTAGGAGGTGGTTACTCTATTTTTCTTTTCTTCCTTTACTCTTATACTAATACTTGGATATAAACCTACAAGTTATAACTAAATATAAAAGACATAAAAACTTAACGCAGCTGCTTTTAATGTACTTATACTTATATATATATGTCCTCTTATTATTATTATTAGTATTTTCCAAGTGAGTCATACACCTTATATATACATTTTTTTCTTACGTTTTTTTGCTTTTTTTATATGAAGAAATAGTGCTACAAAACTACTGAAATACTGCTTCTAATAGAGTTATCTCGTAGATCTCATACATTTAAAATTATGCAAATTTTTTTTTGTTTGTGAAAAAGAATCGATTTGACCACACCAAAGCTTAATGCTAATAAGTTATTATGATTATGTTGCTTCTGCTTTTTTTATTTTATTTGCAATAATTCATATACCAAGAGTTTTATTGTTGTTGTGTAAGCTGCTGCCCCTATATATTTTCCAATTTCTTTTTTTTTTTTTTGCAAAATTTTTGTTTCCTTATTTAAAAAAAAAATAAGAGGAAGCATGGAAGAATTATTCATGCCAATTCATATGCAAATATTTTCTTTTTCTAATTTTTGGTCTATTTTGATACTGGAATTTTTTTTTTGTTTTTTTTATTCTTTCTTGTCACCTTTGTATATTCTAAACAACTAAGGTTGGAAGACTGTTTAAAGAAATTAAATGAAAAAAAAAAAAAAATAAATGGGATATTTTAAATTAATTTAATCAGTATGGAAAAATGGACATATTTCTTTTATTATTGTAGAGAGTGTCTAACAAATAATTTTCTTTGGATGTGCTCATGATTTCAGCAGCAAAAAATATCCGTGTTGTTTTGATTTAAATTGAATTTAAAATCATAACAAAAAAATATAAATAGATTAAAATGAAATTATTAAGAAATTTTTATTACCGTTAAATATGTTACCGTCAAAATCCGTTCTTAGACAAACGTCTTTGAGACGAAATAAATTTTTTGTTTTAATAATCTCTGCTTATAATAGTGGTTTTCATAAACAAGCAATATTGCCTATATTGAGTCAATATTATTGACAAGTATTTTTTTTAATAAAAAAAATGTTGTGTTCATAAATATTTCTAACTTAGCAGGAAAACTGCAAAATTATCGTAAATGTGATTTTGCTTTTATAACAAAAAACTGCAATAATGTAGAAAATACAAGGTTTGTTAAAAAAAAAAATTTCTTTAGTATTTTGTTTTTGCAGTATGTGTTTATGAAGAGCCCTAATATTGTAACTTTTTATACTTTCAAATTATGTGCATACTCATCAAACGTGTTGAAATATTTTAATGCGGTAGTTATTTTTAAAATTTTTTTTATATTTAAAGTTTTCGAAACGTCAATTAGACGTAGTGACCGTATATATACGACGTTCCTGATCCTGTGTCCCTGTCCCTGAATTAATCTTGAAAAAGTGCTCTAAAACACTTGCTCTTCCCCTTTGTATGCTATTCAATGCATCTATTCAATCAGGAATTTTCCCCTCAATTTGGAAAAAGTCTTACGTACGACCCATACATAAAAAAAATCTTAAATATGAAGTACTTAGTTGTCACGCTATTGCTAAGTTATCATCGATACCAAAAGTTTTTGAGTTAATTATTCTTAATTCTGTTTATAGTCATTGTGCTCCTTTTCTCACTCATAGTCAGCATGGATTCATAAAAAATAAATCTGTGGTAACAAATCTTGTGGAATCAACTTCAACATTTATTAATAATATGGAAAAAGGCTTACAAACAGATGTAGTCTATACTGATTTTAGTAAAGCTTTTCACATTTTACCACATAGTGTAATATTACTTAAATTACGAAGATTAGGTTTTCCGTTAATCTTTGTAAAATGGACCAACTCATATTTGGTGAACAGACTTTATAGTGTTCTGTTCAGGTCATCTATTTCACCATCTTTTGTACCTAACTCAGGTGTTGCCCAAGGTAGTCACTTAGGTCTCTTTTGTTTATAATCTCTGTTAATGATGTTGTTTCAGTAATTAAAAATAGTGGATTACAAATTTACGCGGATGATATGAAAATTTTTAAAAAAATTAAGTCCGAAAGTGACATGGCTTTACTTCAACATGGCTTTACTTCAAACGACGATTCTATAAAGGATATATCAAGATCAAATTAAGCAGCTAGCAAAATTATTAATCACTCCACACATGGGAATAACCTCAGACAAAAATAACGAATCCGTACATTCCCGAAGATACCAAATTAGCAATTTGTGCCCTTAAATTTTAAGAAAATAACTGCAACAGATTAATTTTTTTTTTTTTTTTATTTTTTTGTTATGAAATGTTGAAGTATTACTAATTTTAATTTTTGATTGTTCCTATTGCCTAACTGGGTAGCTGCAGGATGCTAGCACGCTTTGCAGCCAACAAGCTGTTTGCCAGTCTGTTTGGATCTGCAGCTAATCTTATCTGGTACTTTCCGCTTATATTTCTAACCTCTTCCTTAATGGTTCTCAAATGCCCGGATATGTGACATCATTATTGACAAATCAAGACGCGCCAACTAACAACCTTAATACCTTTGACTGGAAACGCTGTATAATTGCAATATTTGAATAATTTTTATATTTTTTCAGTAATTATGGGACTTTAAAAATGAGTTCGTCTCTCAAACGCGTGTATTTCAGCTACAAAATTGCGTGTCAGTACTTAGGAGTTAATAAAAAGTTTTTTACTGTCATGAAAGGAATTAGGCCTTCGCTTACGATTCGTTAAATGCTATGTTTGGTCCATATTCCTATATGGTATAGAAACATGGACCTTAAAAGTAAGAGAAC
Organism: Argyra leucocephala; assembly: GCA_963942445.1. Classification (NCBI taxonomy): domain Eukaryota; kingdom Metazoa; phylum Arthropoda; class Insecta; order Diptera; family Dolichopodidae; genus Argyra; species Argyra leucocephala. The sequence continues at coordinate 74,714,436 of OZ012680.1, forward strand.
TCAACAAACTTGAAACCTTGGAAATGTGGATCTACCGAAAATGCAATGAATATTGTGGACAGATCATATTACAAGCGAAGAAGTTCTACGAAGAACAAACACAGAAACAGAAATACTTCTAAGGCTAAAAAACAAAAAATATTATGCGTGGAGATAAATACGAGCTGCTTCAATTAATAGTTCAAGGAAAAATTGAAGGGAAAAGAGATATAAGAAGAAAATAGTTAATATGGTTGCGCAACATTAGAAACTAGACATGAATCAGAAGCATTGGCGCTGTAATCCATTCAGCAACGGAAGGAAATATCTATCAGGACATCGTTGCCAATATCATATAACCGATATCCAATTATGGATTGGTATTAAAAGCAGAAGAACTATGTATATATTAGCTGATAAATACAAAAAAAAATTGTATTCATTCCACGAATATCAATCATTCCATCAGATATGCCATTTAAACTTAAACGTATTGAATTTATGACAATAAATAAATCGCAAGGCCAGTCGCTGCAAGTATGTGGATTAAATCTTTAAAATGACTGTTTCTCACATGGCCAATTTCACATAGGATGTTATCGTGTTGGTAAATCTTCGGAATTTATATTTGCATACGAAGGAAAAACAAAATATAGCATTTATTTATTTATTTATTTATTTATTTATTTATTTATTCATCTACAAAGTTAGATCTTACAGACTAGCAACAAAACAACCAAAAATAAAAAAAAAATAAAAAACTATATATAAAAATAAGAAAAAACAAAAAAAAGAGTACTTAAAATTATTCAAAAATATAATTAACACTATATAACGCAAGATCTTTAAATTGAGTTCTATTTAAGAAAAAAACATCAATCTTATTATTTACAGCTAAAAACTCATTAAGCGAAGTGGAACACCTTGAAACCGGTTCATTTCTACTATAATTTGTTCTATGAAATTGAGTATTCAACAAGTTCTGCGATCTAAGTAGTCTCGGTGGTATAGCTAAACCCAAACTCTGTAATAAATTTGATGAATCAATATGCGATGTCAAAATATAGCGAGCAAACATAACACAGAAAGCAGATCTTCTATTATACAACTTTGTTAAACCTAACAACTTACATCTTGCATCATATGAGGGTCTTCCTGTTGTGAAATGAAATCTTCTCAGGGCGAAACGTGTAAAAATTTTTCGAATTTTTTCAATTCTTAATACGTGGATATTGTAATAAGGATTCCAAATAATTACACCGTATTCTAAAATTGGTCTTACCAGAGATACATATAACGCTTTAACGCTTTAAGAGTATATGGATCTCTAAAATCGATAGAATTACGCTAAATAAAACCCAGCATTTTATTAGCCTTTGCGATTATGTAATCTACATGATCTTTGAAGGACAATTTTTGGTCGAAATAAACCCCCAGATCTTTTATATTATTTGATCTATTTAAAATGTTGCAATTTATAGAATAGTCAAATATTATGGGTGATAATTTTCTAAAATATGACTTCACGGTACACTTGCTATAGTTTAGGTCTAAACTATTAATTAAACGCCAGTCATAAAATTTTGAGTCAAGTTGAAGTTTTTGTTGAATATATTCAGGTATTTTTTTTTTTAAATTCAGATAAATAAAAATTAATGTCGAAAAATTCTAAAATTGTTTCTTTTCACAAATAGAAGAAAAAATTGAAAACAATTAAAGTTGTTAAAAATTGATATGTATGTATGACTTGAATATATCATAACATAATTTAAATTTGTCTTCTTAAACTTTTGCACTATAATGTTTGAAAATGTCTAAATTTACCGTAATATTGCAGCCGTGCATTGCCTCATGTTAAATTCAAATGAAATGGTCTTTTCCAAAATGAAAGCATTTGTAGCTATATTGTGAGTGTTATTTGTTGTAAGTCAAGTAGTTCTTTCAATAAGTTCTTCTGATTGTAACAATAGCTTTTTTAATATTATATTATAATGAAAATTGGTCCAGCTGTTGCAGGAGAAAAACTTGATTTATTATTTATATTTGATAAAAAATTGTGATTTTGAATGTTCTTTTATTAAAATAAAAATTTCTGAATTGAAAAAAAAAATGTCTGAATTTATTTCATAAAAATCTGAATTAAAATTATCAGAATTTGTTAGGCAAATTCTGTATTTCAAAAAAAAAACCTGAAATTATTTTGGCAAATATTGGAATTGGCTAAGGAAATAACTGAATATATTTCGAAAAAACCTCAATTTGACTCGCAAATGCTTTATATTGTTAACCAAAAAGCATTAAAGTAGAATAGTAACATATTTTAAGATTTCAAACTTCGTAATCATTTAAAATTCAAAGTATAAAGTTTTTATTGTGAGTTTTAATAAAGAACATTAGAATTAATTTGCACGTTTTTTGATTTAACATACAAAATTTACTTTAATCAACTTCCTACATTCCAACGTGTTACGTGTAATACGAACATTTTTTTCAACTGTGGGTAGCAAAGCGCACCGGGTTCGCTAGTTACTAAATATAAACAAATTATAATTGTTTGCTTTTAGATGTTTTTTTTTGTTTAGTTATAAAATATTCAAGTTCATATTCAGTTCACAACAAATTGAATAAAACAAAAAATCGTAGCTGGTAAAATTCTATACACTGAAAAAAAATTAGCTAAACTTGCTATTTTTTTTACATACTATGTACTATTTATATAGCTCATATCGGGATAGTGACGCTAATTGGCATAAAATGATATAATTTATATTAAAGAATTATTTAATTATTTCTAGTAGAAAAAGCCATCAATTCGTTTGTAATATAATAAATTTACCGATAATAATATTAGAAACTCTTTAATACCTAGAATCAAATTCAGCTGTGCTTACATAAGGAGAATTCTAGATACAAAATATGACGAGCTCTAATGCTGAAAATCAATATTGGGTATATTACATAAGAAGCATTTATATATTAAAATAGCTATATTTGCAATAATTTTAAGTAAATCGTGGTAACACGATAAAGTTAAAATTCATTAATTGACTTATGAAAATGTGCAATTGTGAAAATCAATTTCAGCTAGAATAACTTTAAGAAGCAAATAAAAAAATAGCAAAATTTGTAATGTTATCTTACCAAATTTAGGTAAAAGTTCTATTTTAAGAAGTTATTTCAAACATTGTAAATTTGTAAGGTAACATTGCAAATTTTGTTATTTAATTTGGTATACTCTGTAATGTAATACTAGCTGAAATTGACTTTCACCATTGCAAATTTTCATATATAACTTAATAAATAGCTTTATCTTGCTGGTATGATTTAGTTAAAATTATTAAATATAGCTATTTTGTTGTAGAAATATCATATAAATTGGGAGGCAATGTTGAATCTTTTTGATGTAACGTTCTATTTCTGTAATTTAAAATGTATTAACAATAATGAAACATATACATATTATTAAAGTTTTTATATTTTAAGCAAATGATATTTAAACCTTCATATGTAAGAACGGTTCACGAAATTTTTAAAATTTGATACAGTTCTTAGCTAAATTTTAAAACTTACAGTGTTATAAAAGTACAAACTAAAATGGAAATTAAAAAAATAATAAAATTTTATTCAAATAAGTTTTAATCGTATTTTTTTGCTTTTTTTACATCATAGATATTTAAGTCTAAAGATATTTACTTGTTATTTATATACCTTAATCTATATTACAAGCTTTTAACTTTTCCATATACATAAAATTGTTGTAATTACAAAAAAAAAACGCAGAATTAATTCAATTACAAATAACTTAAAAATATACTTCTTTCATTGTACTGAAAACGTGAAACACTGAAAAACGTGTTTTTTGTCGAGATTTTGATAGATCACAGATGAACTAATGATCCTATAATGGTCCTATTTTGCTTGTTTTTTTACTTAACATTTATTTTTTAATTTATTTTGTTTTGTTTTTTTACTTAACTTTTTTGTTTTATATTTTATTTTGATTTTTTAACCATTATTATTTATTTTATTATCACACAATTATATATTTTCTTTTTTCTATTTTAAAAAATTCACATCTATAAATTATAGTCAATGTTAATCTGTATCTAAAACTTCATGCATTATTTGGATAACCTAACTTACCTAACCAAACTATTTCATAACAATTAGGCTAAGTATTATTTTTTAATGTAAATTATAAATCTTATTAGTTCTATACTATTTTGATTTAATCATTTAATTAATACTTTTATTATGATTATTAGATATTATTGCACTACACTATATTCAATTATTTATTTAACTAAATAAATTAGCTATTAATCACTTAATTCAACTTTTTATAATACGAGCAAATCAATCATAGGATATCTATCTACTGAAATAGGTAACAAAAGTGCATTATTCTGTATTCACTAAAATCTTTTCTTTCACACAAATTCATATTGTGCGAATTTGCTGGAAAATTGTAAAAAATCGACCGTAAGAATTTTATATGCAAAAGAGAGACGACAAATATTAAAAGTTAATTTTTGGTAAATATGGCTATGTGACTTTAGAAAATTTGTGTTACAAGATAATAAAAACCACAATTAAGCATATCTAACAATTTATTTCAAATTAGGCAAAGTTTAAATAAATACTTTTGTAATTTTTGTTATGTGTCCAAATCAAATATAAATAATCTATATAGAAAATTTGCAATGCTGATGCTTTATAAAAATATCAGTACGTGAAAGTAAAAATTACTAAAATAGTAATATAAAATAACAAATATTTTTAGTTAATATAGCTAAACTTTTTAAATTCAATCGAAAATTTGTTATAATTATATTTTTTATAAAGAAAAATGTTATGTTACATATGATATCATGCATTTAACTTTTTGTAATAAATTTTATTACAAGTAAACACCACTGCACAATGCATTTGAAGTGAATAATTTAGTATTTTTTGCCATAATTACCATCACAAAACGTTATTTTTATACTGTCATGTTTTTTTAGCAAATTAAACATTCAGCTTTTTTTTCAGTGTAATTTAAACTATAATTTAAATATAACAAGACACGGTCATTATAAATTATGTATAAACAAATTTTTGGAAATAATTGAACTGACTAACTAACATTTGAAATAGCTCGATGGCTTAACGTATTTTTCCTTAAATTTTTAAAATGAAATTCAAAAACTTTTTTACTTTAAAATTCATATAAGTTAACTAACATCAACTTTTCTAATTTAAAATTCGTATTACACTTGCGACTATTGATGCTAAGATTATTCCATATTGGACTTACAATATTTTTTTTTACCAATTTAATTGAATTTTACCAGTGTAAATTCGATATTTCAAATTTAAAAGTTTTTGATTATTTTCTTTTTTAAAGCAACCCTCTGAGGATATTTAAAAATCACTGCACATCCTTGTGAAAAAAATATGTAACATAAATCACCTATTACTACAACTAACAAGTACTTCGAAATAAAATTTTTAAAATAATGCTATAAGAATGAATATTAGTAATCGAATATTCGGTATATATATATATATTCCGACCTAATTGTATTTCATTCTCTTCAATTATGCAAACATTAATATCCATACCTATACACATTCAAAAATAAAAATTAACCAAATATTGCAAATAATTACCATTCTATTGTAATTAATGCAATTCCTTTAGGATGTTTTCTGTTTTTATAACCATTTAAAATACACATATTGAATTTTATTATATTTTTCTTTATTACTCAATTTCACTAAACTAAATATAAAAAAAAAAAAAACAAATAACAATGTTAAAATGTCCTTGTTACTAAAGCATTCAGCAATAATTCTTTTATCTCTTTCCTATTCTATTCCATTTCAGAAACGAATATAAAATCAACAAAAACCGATTAATTGGTCTATTAAATTGTAATAAGGATAATAAAAATAAAAATGAAAATAAACTTTGGCAATTTTTTTCATTCTTTTAATTTTTTATTATTTTTTTTGTTACTATACTATTTTTAATTTTTTTTGTTTTTTTTTTTCATGCAATTATCTCGCATCAATAACACCGAAACAATACAAAAAAAAAAACAATGAACAAGAAAAGAAGTCATAAAAATTCCAATGATGAACACTTCATTAAAACGGCCCAAAGACAAAGGAGTTGTAGAAAAAAATATATGTGTATGTATGTATATACATTATGTATTTATATATTATGTAAGTATTACAAAAGATAAAATGTCCTTCTCTGATTCTCGCTTATTCAGAAACAGAGTACAAAAATATCACTTTTCGCTTTTTTATGGACCCATGAAACAATTTCATCCAATCCTTAAGGAAATCATTTTGCAATCTTTATGTATGAATAAATATTTTGAGGGGGTACTTAATAAGTAATATCGAAATGAAATGAATTGAAAAGCTTAATGTAATTGAGATAATGTATATATAATATATAAATAGAATTTCATTTCAATATCATTATTAAAAATGAAAATACAGTTCCATTAAAGTTCCAAATTAGTTGCCTCAAATAGAAAATATTGAACAAGTAATTGTCATTTACAAAAAAAAAACAAAAACAAAAAAGGACATCATGTCCTTGACTTTTGAATTTCATTGAAGTTAAGTAATAGTAAAAAAAAGAAAAAAGGTTAATATTACTTTAGAAAAATTACTCTTAAATAGGAAGTTGTTAAACAGAAATTATTTCAGGAATTTAAAATAAGAAAACAAAAACAATAAAATAGAAACAAAAAATTAAAAATTGAAGAAAAATCTAGAAATCAGCGGTGTACAAAAAAAAATTAAAGCGAATTAATTTTCTGTTTTTTTTTGTTATCGTTTTTTATAGTGTACACTTGAAATTGAAAACTATAAAAGTTAATGGACCCAACTATAGAAATATAATGAAAATTCAAAAAAATAAAATTCAACGGTTGGTAATGGGAAAAGATTAAAGAAAATATTTTGAGATTATGGTAAAGGACAAAAAAAAAACGTTCTATACATAAGAAAATAAAAAAAAGCGAAATGAAAAATAAGCGAGTGGGTGAAATGAGTGTGTTGAATAGTATCGAGTAAATTTACAATTTCAAAAAATTTTATATATTTTTTTTTCTATTATAATTGTTTTTATTTTTTATGCTTTTTGTAAGATAGAATTTTAAGTGCCTGAAAAATTTATTTTTGGATTTTTAATTTTAATTTTTTTTTTTTTTTATTTTGTACCAATATATAAATATACAAGGAATCTGAGTTTATTGGATAGAAAAATTAAAATAACTTGGACCGACAAAAAATAAAAGGAACGAATTAAAATAAAATTTTAATTTAATACTTAATTACATGTTTTATAAGCAATTAAATGGATTTTCTATTAAAATTTTTCTTTTAGGATTGTAATTTTTTTAATTATTTTGTTATTTTGAATATTATAAAGCTTATCAATGGGATCAAAACTGACAAAATTTCTAGTTTTAATCCTTAATCGATGTTGTACTCAAGCTTTTGTTCTCTCTCTCTCGCTCTCTTTTCTCGTTATTCTTTATAAGCTTAAATCTGAATTTTCCAGTACTTGCAAAATGTGTAATTTATTATGAAGAAGGACACAAGTGCAATGAAATTGTTTTTTTTTCGGCTGTTGTTAGGTAAAGAATATTTTAAATAAACAAAGTATATTAAAAATGTTTATTAAATTATTTGAACTGAAAGTAATTTATTTGAAATTATGGAACAAAAATTTAATCCATCAACTTCGAAAAACAACTGTGACTTGACTAGGACGATTGTGAAATTATTAAATAATATAATTTTCTGCATTTATCTGGATGTCTGTAAGTTCGACGGAATACTCCAACACATATACATATTACAATATATGTATACAAATTTAAACATCATGTAATTGTCATAAACATAGTATCTGTTTTTATTGCTTATATGCCATCTGTCATCTGTCATTTGTCATCTGTCATCTGTCATCTGTCATTTGTCTTTTGTTATAGCTGTCATCTGTTATATGTGTCATTTGCCCATCATTTCATAATGATTGTCATGTCATTGAAGTGTTAAATTTAGATGGCGCCATAGAAATTTTTACTTTTATTACGTCTTAATTAATTTCATTTTACAATTTGAATTTTCCAGTAAAACGCTGCTATGATTGTCAAAATATAAAATTATTGTAAATTTATATTATATAGTTAGATTTGTTTTCATTAAAAAATATTATTTGAATTTAGTATATTTCAATTTTATTTTCAAAACTCGAAACTAATGTTTATTGGCGGAATAATTGTCAATTGTCATTTGTCAATGTAGCATGTATTTTGTAACTTCAATTGTTTTTAGGAGTGGGTTGAATGAAATTTTAAATCAAAAACGTTTTCTTATTGAGTAAAATAATTGGTAATATTATTTATTTTGTATTGTTAAAATGTATTATAAAATATTAATTATATATTTGTTCAGCTTTTGACTCTAAAAATGCCAGAACGAAGAAAATGTATATTTACTTCGAAATTAAAAAAAGAATTTCCGTACATTAAAAAAATTTCGCCAAATGATGTTAGATGTTCTAAATGCGGTGCATCTTTTTGCATTTCTAATGGAGGAAGGTCATTAATTGTTCAGCATTTGAAAACCGAAAAACATAAAAAAGCTAATATCGTATCTGCTTCTAGCACAAATATAAACAGTTTTTTACGGAGTGCATAATTCACCAGCAATGAAAAAAAATTAGCAAAAATTGAAGGTTTGTGGGCTTATCATGCTGTACAACACAACCATTCATTCCGTTCTAATGACTGCACATCAAAACTAATAAAAAAATGTCTTGAGGAAAAACGAACAAAAACAGAAGCAATTATTTGCAACATTTTTCAACCGTTGTCTTTGGATTTGCTTAAGACGGATCTTTCCCAAATAAATTTTTTAACTGTCTACGCTGACTCCTCAAATCATGGCAACATAAAAATTTGTCCTCTTTTGATACGTTATTTTTCACCAATTTATGGTGTTAAAGTTAAAGTTTTGGAAGTACAACAGTTGCCCGACGAAACTTCTGATATTATATCAAATTATATTTTAAAAGCTCTAGGTAATCATGAATTATCAAACAAATTATTAGCTTTATATGCCAACAACACAAATTGTAATTTTGGGGAAGCTGCAAGAAGAGGACGCAACAACATTTTTCACAAGATTCAACAAAATATTGGCAGAGATTTGATTGGAGTAAATTGTGCTGCACATATAATAAATAACTGCCCCCAAATTGCTTCGGATTGTCTTCCTATAGACTTAGAAATAGTTGTTGTTAAAATATATTCTTACTTCTATATTTATTCTTTAAGAATTGAAAAATTTAAAGAAATATGTGAGTTTAGTGAGGTCAATTTCCAAAAAGTACTCGGTTACAGCAAAACAAGATGGTTAACAATGAGACCAGCTGTAGATAAGATTCTTAAATTATTCCAGGCTTTAAAGTGTTATTTTTTGTCTGAAGATAAATGCCCATCTGTGTTAAAAACATTCTTTCAAGATCCGTCAGTCGAAGTTTGGCTTTTATTCGTACAAAGTCAATCCTCAACGTTTCATAATTGTTTACTTAAAATTGAATCTCAAAATATTTGTATGCCAGAAGTAGCAGGAATAATTAAAGAATTACGAACAAAATTAGTAGAAACAACTAATTTTAAATTTAGAGAAAAATGGAGAAATTGATGTTTCTAAATTCAAAAAGACTGTATGTTTATTTTATTCTACTTGCATCGAATATTTGGATCAGTGGACAGATAAATTTTATGAAATACAAAATTTTTGAATGGACTACAATTACAAAACCACTAATATGGACTGATGTTGAATGCTGTGTAGATTTTGTTAAACATAAAAGACCTAATCTAAATACATTTGATGAAGTTGAACTTTTTGATGAATTTTCATTGGTTAAAAACTTCGTTACTACAGAACAAATAAAGCTTTGGATGGAAAATAAAGTACCGACACATAAAAGACCTAATCTAAATACATTTGATGGAGTTGAACTTTTTGATGAATTTTCATTTTCATTCGAAACAAATAAGTTATCAAAATATTCTAAAATTAATTGAGATTTGTCTGTGCTTGCCTGGTTCGAATGCTGCTACCGAGCGAATATTTTCGGTAATGAATAATTTTTGGACAACTAAAAAAAGCCAGTTGAAAATTGAAACTGTTAAAGCACTTCTAATAACAAAATATAATTTTGATATGAATTGTTTACAGTTTTCGGAATATTTGCAATCTAATAAAGAAATTTTTTTAAAAAAAATTCATAAATCGGAAAAAAATGAAAAAGCAATATTAGAAATATAAGAAAATATTACAACTAATAAATAAAAATGAAATGGCAATTTTTTTAATTTAATAATATGTATGAACTTATTTATTTTTTTTTGTTATTTTTGTATTAAAATTTTTTGATTAAATATGTATACATACTTAAGTATATAAAAAAAATTGTAAGCAAGTACGTATTTTTCTTAAACTTGAAATGAAAACTCTAATAAAGGAAGAATAGCGAGAATTTATTTTGCTTCCGTCATTTATGGCGGGTTACAAAACTAGTTAAATAATAATTTGTCTGACAATCAAGTTGGTAAATATAAAAATTTCCACAAAAGGTGATGTGATTTAGGGAGTGCAGTATCGTTTCAAAAATCACTTACCGTTAATTCCGACAGTTTGTCCGAGCAGTCTGTAATGCTCGAGCGCTTTAATAAGCTAAAAAGCTTTGCAGAGGATGAACTTTTTATCTAATATTATCGCAACATTACCACCTATCATAACATTATAACAAATTATAACAAATATTGCTTTTGGATAGATTCAATACTAATACTATGAACTGAGAAAGCATGATCCCAAATAATACACCCGTATTGTAAGAGAGATCGTACTAGAGACCAAATAAGGTTTTAGTTACCCAGATATTGTTGAACTCTTCTTTTTATAAAACCTAAGTATTTTATTAGTTTTAGAAATCAAAGTGTCATATTGAAGATAATTTCAATATACCAGAGAAGATAATTCATTCAGTTATATGATTTACACGTTCAAAAAGAGAGTTTTTTAAGAAATATGCATTTGTAGATCTTGTTACGGGTGCAACTTATGACTTTTCAACGTTAAGATCAAACGTGTTTTCAGTGCACCACATTTCTAAATTATCTAATTTAGATTGAAGAAAATTGAAATCTAATGTAGTTTTTATTACATGATACATTTCTAGCTCATCAGCATAGGCAGAGGGAGAAATTCCTGTCACACACTCAGAAAGATCGGAAATATAGATATTAAAGAGAAGTGGCCCCAAATGACTACCTTGGGATACACCAGAGGATACAGATATTGTTTGGGATTTCATACCTTGAAACTTAACAAACTGTGATCTATCAGTAAGATATGAACTCGTGATTGAAATTCAAAATCATTAGACAAAGGGGTTGGTAGCTTCAGTAAAGCTATCATCCACATGGTTGATAGCTTTACTGAAACTTAAGTGCAAAGAAGTTGCATATTTCTATGAAACACGATGAAATTGCGTCATCCATAGAAATTGCGTCTTTCACCTTTGGAACTCCTAATATCTATAAATCATTTACACGTCCCAAGATGGAATATAACTGATATATTTGGGCTGGCGCTTCCATTACTGCTTTAGATTACCTTGACCGCGTTCAAAATCGCGCCATTCATGCACTTCAAGAATGTGGAATCATATTCTTCCCAACATGTTTCCACATCCAATTTACAATTTGCAAAAGTTTAAAGAAAATATTAATACCTTCATTCTTCAACTTCCAATTACTAATCTATTCCCCTTTTTTTTCCTAATTTATTCTATCCTATCCTATCCCAACCAAGCGTCACGTAAGTGTAAAGCCATTTTTATACCTAACGCTCATGCTGTTTATAAAAAAAAAAAAAAAACTTAAAATATTAAAATTGCATGATTTGGCGTCAATGAAAAGATTTTTAAGTTAACCTCTTAAATCACTACAATTATGGTAAAATATTGGGAACCAAGTATCGACGGGAGGTCGCCTATTGTTATTGTCTATACGAATTAAGTTATACTAGCTATTCCCGGCGTAACACTCGTCGGTCTAGCATTAGCATTATAAATGAAACATTTTATTTTTTTATTTTCTTAAAAAAAATCAATGTTTTACATATTTTTTTATTACATAATAAATAAGTTACAAATTGAAAAACTTAAAACTAAAATTCACTTTATTTAATATCTTAAAAATAGTTTAACATTTTCTATAAAATAAAAAATGTGTAAAACATTGATTTTTTTAAAGAAAATAAAGAAAATAAAATAAATTTTTTCATTTATGATGCTAATGCTAGACCGGCGAATGTTACGCCAGGAATAGCTAGTAATTTACAATATTGTTTGATCTATCTATAACTATTTTTTTATATTTTTTATTTAGGTATTTATTTATTTATTTTAAATTAATTTTGACCGCTAATAGTTTTGAAGAAAACTTTTATATAAGGCAGCGTTTATACGTTTTTGAATTGTGTTTATAACGTATAAATGATGTTCATTTAAGTTTGACATCCGACTTTGTTATAGAATATCATCATTTTTTTTTTTTAAATAATAGTGCTCGACACGCATTTTTGTATTTCGCAAGTTGAAAAAGTGAATTTTGCGAGAAAAGGTATTTATAAACTTCTAATTGTGTTATGCCAATATATTGGAAGATATACATTTAAAAATACAAAAAATGTGTATTAAATATTATTATTATTCACCAATACAAATAATACTTAGAATAATTGATTTACTATTTAAATATTTATATTTCATAAATGTTCTGAAATAACACTGAATATTTATATTTGTTTATAAGTATTTATTATTAGTACTCGTCACGCATATTCGTATCTTCGTATTTTGCAAGTTTAGAAAGTGGATTTTGCATGAAGAAATATAGTATACTTTGCAACCATTTTTGTTTATCTTTGAGATATGTAATTAAAACTTTTGAAATAAAATTTGGTGTAATTGCAATAAAATTTGTAAATGTAATAAAAATAAGTAAAACAAAACTTTCGTGAAATCAAATCTGATGTCTAAACGCTCCCTAACAAATACTATTAATAGAGAAGTACATTTCAACAACATGTGGCGATCAGAGATGTCGCTGGCAGTATGAAATATGAAATTAAATGCATTTAAACTAAATACATACCACACCCACATTAAAAACACATTAAAATAGCCATAGATACTTTTTTTGTGTTTTTTTTTTATTATCATAATAGCCCTAACTATTTCAAAACTCAAAATAAAAAAACAAAACATTTATTTATAGAATTTATATATGTATTTCACTTCTTTTAAATTTTGGTTTTGACGTTTTGGTATGATTAGGTATGACCATTATAGTAAAGGTTATGATTGGTTACGACTTTGTTAATCATATCGAATCATATAGGCCATTTAACGAAGTATCATATGACATCATATGACTCCTTATGACTATAATAGTTAGGGGTAAAGCCAATAATTATGCTTTTTTTCTTATTCTTCAGTTTTTATTGTTATATTGTTATCCCGCTAGGGTCTCTAATGTAGGTAAGGGTAGTTGTAGTTTTTTTAATTTTTATGTGTACTAAATTTGCCGTGTATTGAATTGGAACTTGGTATTAATGTACATATTTTGTTTTTCTTGTTCTTAGCAGGTCGTAGATTTCGACTTATGATTCTCCATGTAAAATGTAATATTTACTCAATGCTACTGCGCATTTGAATTTATACTTTTGAATTATTTGTTAATAAAATAAATAAATTTCAATTTTTGAAATTTTTGAACATGGGTGAGGTAAAAAATATATTTTCTAAATTTACTATTTGTTTTAACGGTAAATTTTTTTGCTGTAATATCGGAATATCATAATATTTTAGCAAAGCTATTTTAATTATTTATAAATCGATATAATAATAATATTCTGATAAGTCGGTTCTTGTCTTTGTTTTTTTTTTAAATTAATTCGTATAATCAGATGTGATCAATGCTATTGCTTAATAGGTGAATTGTTTTTAGGTTAATTTTAATTTGTTTTTGGTTTTATTTGGTTTTATTGTTTTGTGGTTTATGTCTTTAAATAAAATTTTTCACACTATCGTAATTCTTAATAGTTCTAATAAAGTTGTCTAATCTAGTTGAAAAAAGCTTTGTGAAAAGTTTAACAGACGTTTAAGCGTATCAATATATAAGAGAATTAAGTCTATACTGTTTTAAGTTAGATGGAAAAAATTTAAAATCTTAACGGTATTTGTTTCGCACTAATATTTAACTGTAAGTTACACATTTTAGGACTATATTTAATTTAGTATATTGTCTGTACCAGCTAATGAGTTATTTTTGGGATAAATAAATAAAATTGAAATTGAAAATTGAAACCTTTCATACACAAATAATTTGATTATGAAAGTGTATTTCAATCTCTTATACTTTAAATTTGCAATTTCCGAAGGAATTAAATACGCAATTATTTATTGTATGTATTAATATCAATTCATATGACACATTTCTCGGCAATTTCTTTCGTGTTAGTTGCTAATGGTAAAATAAAACAATATTATATACGACGAATGACTTAAAAGTAAATTATTCAGACTACTTAGATTCTATTCACTACACCCAGCATGATTTTTCATTATATTAAAGTTAATGACAATATTAAATACACAAAATACCCCATTTTCTTTTTTTATTTTATTCAACCAAAGTTAGATTATTAAAAAACTTTAATAAATTATTCCGCAAAACCTGTTTTATTATAACTTAAGATCTTAATTACCAATAATAAGAGTATAATAACTAGACAAAATAATTTTTTTTTATATTCTAGAGAATATTATTCATGATTTATATTAATTATAAAAATTTGAATACTTTAAAATAACGTAAATTTTAAAATTTTATGGTATACCTCTGTCTCTCTTTCCATGTTTGGCAAATCATTAGATTATCCTTTAACTTAAATATTGAAAAATCTTCTAAAGATGAATTCGTTGTAGACAGCAAGTCATTGACATAATTTTCTTTATTTATATTATTTTTTCACCATCAAGATCGTTAAAAATTATTTCTAATCCGCAGACACCTTATTTTAGAGCACCATCTTATGTTACACCTGTATAATAATTTTTGTTACTTTATAAATTAAAATTTACAATTTACATTATAATATTCAATATTAATTTTGGTTTTTTTTTTTTTGTTATTTTATTTTTGTTTTCTAAAAATAAATAATAAATTTTAAAGTCAATGCGGTCATTAGATTTTTTTCATATTATCATCACCTATACTGAAATCAATTTTGAGAAAAGAAAATGAAAAATTCAAAAACAACACAAAAGAGAAAATTATAAAGATAAAATTCTTCTTGTTAATCCTGTCAGCCATTCAAGGTTACAAAACGAAATTAAATGTCTAGAAATTTTCTGATTAAGAAAATGAAAAAAAAATCATTTCTTTTAACTGTTTTTTTTTTTTTTTTGTTTTGTAATTCTAGTTTAAAATATAATACAAGGTCTAGTAGACTAAACAACAACTGTATGTGTATATATATATACATATATGTATGGATTATTGGAATTCTTCTTTTCTATTCGTAAATTATTCTCTAGACTTCTAGATTTTCATCAGTTTTGGATCGATAATTACAGTTAAAATGTTTTCTAAAAAAAAATTGAGTCCTTATTAATATTGATTACACTTGAAATATACAACTAATGTTTTCAATACTGTTTGTCTGACCAACACTGTCTTTTTCGGCAAAGAAAAGACAAAATATATCATATTAAGTTTGAAAGTATTTAATTTTGCAACACTAATATTGAGTTAAGTTTTCCAACTTGCATAGGGCCAAAGCGAAATACCTAAAGAAATAAAAACAAATAAAATTATACCAATTAGTGAACCCATTGGTGAAAATCATGAAGACAGAATGACTTTAACCCTATTGCTATATCATCAGTTATTAGCAAAATTATTAAAACCTACATTTGTTTTTTTTTTTTACGTTCTTGACAGTAACTTAGGTAGACTCACCTTTTCGTGCTTAATTAAGTAATGTACTGCAAATTTACACTACGATATCTACAATATTTCGAGTATATATTTAACAAATTACTGTCTCTACTCATTAAATGTGGAGAACTACTTGTATTGTCGGGAACTAAGCCTTCTTAAATATAATAGTTTCATTTTATTTAATTTGTTACCAGATTATACTCATTATAATAAGCAACTCACTGAATATTTTGTTACCGAAAGATTAATGAGTACCAGCCCATACCATTTCATAAAAAAATTAAGCATACAAGCCGCATTCTTTGATCGGAGATCCAATCTAGTCTTGATAATAAAAAAAAAAGTCGCTACGATATTATTCCATGTCGGCAGAGTTTTTGATACAGTTGATAGAAATATTCTACTGAAAGTACTTTACAAGCATATAGGATCACAGGCATTGAATATGACCGATTTCAGAGCTACTTATCGCACCGAATGCAGGACACAAAAATTGACAATTTGAAAAGCAAAGTGTGTACATTATGGTGTTATTCAAGGGTGTGCACTTGGATCTACTCTTTTTTTGTGCTATATAAGTCGATCAACTAAAAATCAAGTGAAATCTAGTATTATTACAGATGACCTAGTTCTAGTTTATACGGAAGTTTTCCTGGAAGAATTAGAAAAAGCCATGAATAATGTTATGACCTTGATAAGAAAGTAGATGAAAAATATAAGCTAACCATTAACTCTAATAAAACTAAATGTATGTTATTTAAAAGAAAAATGTGGGAAAAATTGAATATTAAATATAACAACAACAATAATGTTTACACGCCAATTTTCATAAAAAATTACATTCAATTTAATGAAGTATCTGAAGATGAAAAATATAACTATACAATAATTGGAATTCTAAATTCACAACCAAAATGAAAACATTTTATAAGGCTCCAGCGGAAAACAGTAATTTATTTATAGAATGTTTAGAAAACAAACTAAAAGATAGTTCAAATCACACATTTTTCACTGATACTAACTTAAACATATTTGATAATACTAACACACTAATAAGATATAAAGATATGATAGCTACTTCTGGATATTATATAGTCAATAAAAAACAGAGTATAAGAAAATCAGCACAATCTGATATCCTAATTGACCATTTGTGTATACATAATGAATATACCTAAAACTCATTTCATATTATATTAAAGTGTTTATGCAGATGACACTAATGTGATAACAAAAGGTAAGACAATGAGTTAGAAATTATATTACATAAAGACTTAAAGACCTTGTGCAATTCGCTGGATTATAATGAACTATGTTTAAATGCTAAAAAAACTAACTACATAATATTTAAAACCCAGAATAAAAAGTATGATAATATTAAGGTAAAAGAAAATATAATACAGAGAGTCAATAATATTAAATATTTAGGAATGATAATTGATGAAAATTTAAGATTTATTTATTTATTAATTTGTGCATATACATAAGACGACAAGTCTTTAAAATTGTGTACCAAGTATCTTATATATTAATACGCTTAAACGTCTGTTAAACTTTTCACAAAACTTTTACAACACGAAGCTTTTTTCAACTAGATTAGACAACTTTATTAGAGCTATTACGAATTATGATAGTGTGCAAAATTTAATGTAAAGACATAAACCACAAAACAATAAAACCAAATAAAACCAAATAAAACCAAAAACAAATTGAAATTAACCTAAAAACAATTTACCTATTGAGCAATAGCATTGATTATATCTGATTATATGAATTAATTTAAAAAACAAAAACAAAGTAGCAAAGACAAAAATTGAATTATCAGAATATAATTATCTTATCGATAAAATAGCTTTGTTAAAATATTACGATATTACGATATTACAGCAAAAAAACTTACCGATAAAACAAATGGTAAATTTAGAAAATATATTTTTTACCTCACCCATGTTCAAAAATTCCAACAATTGAAATTTATTTATTTTATTAACAAATAATTCAAAAGTATAAATTCAAATTCGCAGTAGCATTGAGTAAATATTAATTGTTTCATTTATAATGCGCTAGACCGGCGAATGTTACGACGGGAATAGCTAGTATTAATAGAATAGTTACTAACATTTACATTTAAAAGTAAAAAACAAAAAGAAAGAAAAAATTCTATTAATTCTACTAATAATAACTGCATTAAAAAAAATTAATTATGCGAATTTAAATTATATCAATTAAAAGTGAGAAAGCTAGCAAAAAAAAAAAAGGAAAAAAAAAGATAGGACAAACATATAAAAAAAATGCAACAAAAAATCATTCCTATAAGTGTTGCTATAAAGAAATCTGGTAGTATTCCTAATTATGCAGCCAAACTTGTGTATAGTGGGCATTTCTTGTCAAGAATTAGGTATAATATATGCAGTTTTAACTGTTCAAATTTTCATGTAAAACAAATGAGAACAGTAATAAATAAAGCGCTAAAAAGTTTATTTAAACTAAACCCCACGAGAGACGGCGCGGCGCAGTTATTTCATTTACTTAATGAATTAAAATAATTTGTTTCACATAACTTAATCAGGAAAAATTTATTACGAGGGATTTTAGAGTTGGATACACAAAGGGGGATCTCCTTTTTCCAAGAAAGAGGATATCTCCATTATTTACAATAATTATTAGGTTTTTATGAAAGCAATCTGTTTTTACAGTCAAAAAAACTTGTTTACAAACTATTAAAATTGATATTTTTAAATTTTTAAAGAAAATAAAATAACTCCCACCTTTCTATGAAATGACTCCTTATAATGAATAATGACTCATTTTAATGAAAATAAAATAAAACCCAATGTTAAAATGAATTCATTATGAAATAATTCTCTAGCAAAAAAAATTAAATAATTTATACAATTTGGTATTTATTTCATAATGAAATAAGTCCCACTTTTGTATGAATTTTGTTTGGGAGTTATTTCATAAAAAAAGTGGGAATTATTTCGTAGAGCTAAAATATAATTAATTCTTAAAAATAAGGAAAATATACATAACTACTTTACTATAAATCGAAAACTTATTGAAATACCTAAATCTAGAACATCCAAAAAACAAAAAAGCTTAAAATGTAGTGCTATAACACCTTTCAACACTCTACTCTTATAACATAAAAATAGTAAAAACTTGGAAATAGTTGAAAAAAAAAACAAAACAAAAAAATTTAATTTTAAAATTATAATATTTTGGAAATGTTTATAATATTATGTAGGTTATAAATTAACTAGCAAAAAGGCCCGTCATATGACGGTGGTAAATAAAAAAAAATGTTTTAAGACACTGCAAAAAAAAATTGGTATTAATATAAAACGTACTCAAATATTATATAAGTGTTTTTGTGTAGTGCAAAACTTTACAACAAATTAAAAAAAACCATACATTTGCCAAAAAGCGCATACTAAAAGTTATAACAAAAAATTAGTTTTTGATTATTTATCGTGTAAATTTTATAAGTCAAGATAAATAAAAAAATAAAAATTTTTTTGAATATTTTTATTATTTATTTATTTAGAGTGCGAAATTGTTAAATTATAATGTTTTATCCATATAGATTAGTAATTGGATATTGCCATTTCTTCATATCCAATGCTTCTAAATCTTATACTTATAAATTTGGTTGGTATACGTATTTTTTCAACACTTTCAACAAATTTATTTGACTAAAAAACCTAAATTTTTTAAGGTATAGTTACAAAAACTATATTCTTTCTCAACTCCTACTTTTTCCAATGTCTAACCTTGTGTCCTATTTATGATAATGAAAAAGGTTAATTTAACGGGGAATAGTCAAAGTCTGAGAATAAATGACAATATTTGGAGTTGGAGATAAATATATTCTGGGAATAAATTGTTGCCCTTATAGCTATACCGATTAGGACTTGTGCGATTATTAAGTTTGATTTTAAATTTTTGACTGCTAACCGGCTTCAATTGCAGAGACCACGTTTAGTATTTAGGTTACTAAGTAATATTATTATAACTTCAACTTTCAAATTAAGTTTATGTGGAAGCATTAACAGCAGCCATTTAAAAATCCCACGGGTTAATTGTTAAATCTTATTATAGTTTTTCTTAAATATTTAATACTGGTTCGTTAATTGTATTCGATATCAGAATTTTTAAAGCAAAGTATCTACTATTTTGAATAGGCAGCAAAACTATCTACATTCAAACTATTTCCAAAAATTTCTGGTATAATTGC
This sequence comes from Argyra leucocephala, assembly GCA_963942445.1. Taxonomy (NCBI): domain Eukaryota; kingdom Metazoa; phylum Arthropoda; class Insecta; order Diptera; family Dolichopodidae; genus Argyra; species Argyra leucocephala. The sequence continues at coordinate 74,734,761 of OZ012680.1, forward strand.
GCTCGTGTTTCCTTTTTTTTCTTTTCTACATATTATCATCATATATCCACATATCCATGAATTGAATACCTATTTCTTAAATCAAACGGAACAAAAAAAATTTGATTCAAAACAATATTTTTTTGTTATTTCCTTTCGACATTATTCGCCGTTCTCTTGAAAACAATTTTAAAATAAAAAAAACCAAAACAAAGAAAAACATGAAATTTCAAAAGAGAGAGAATAATTTTATGTATACAATTTTTTCCAAATGCATGTGATGGGAGTGATTATTTTTGTGTTATGAATTCTGCTAAATAATTTCTGTTTGTTGTTATTGTAATACTAATAAAATGCCACGCTAACGCAGCAGCAGCAGCAGCCGGACATTGCCTTTTATTATATAAGATGTTTAAGTTAATATTAAGTTTTATTTTTTTTTTATTTTATAATTTCTAAAACATAATTTTATAATTATACTATATTAGCTGAAATTTTAAAAAATAGTGGAAAAACGTTAGAAGAAAAATAAATCTGCTTAGCAATCTTATTAGATGTTGCTCAGGCTTTCGATAAAGTGTGGCACTAAGGCTTTGAATTCAAACTAGATCGTGATTTACCAAGACAACTTTCATGAAATACTAAAATCGTATATGATCAATAGATGCATCAAAAGTGTATTTAGAATTAAGTATATTCATAGCGTTAGACTTGCTTTCATAAAGTGAAACAATCACGTTAAGGTCAAATCTTTAAGTCTTCCGAAATCAAAATAATTTCACCAAAATCACAAATGTTAATCATACATGATAAAATCTGGTAGATCTGAGCTACAAATCAATGTAAAAAAGCTTTCATTCGAAAAATTTAAATACCTATAGTTCTTAGTCCTAGTTTTATGTTTTTTTGTATTTAGTCCGTAACCTTCTTTTACAAAAAATAATGCATACATATTATTTTTGAAAATGTTGATGAGATTATGTATTAATTCTATAAAATTTTAGACTTATTGTCAAAGAACTTCTAATTTGTACGTAAAGCATAATAAGCTTTGGACGCAAATATTACCAAAAACGAAAGCAGCTAGAAGTTTATTCGCTTATTTGATTTTAGCTTTCCACCAAGACTATTTAAACAATATATTTTTAACCGTTTAAGCGATATGGCGAGTATATGTCTAAGTACTAGCTTAAACATACAAAAAATAATTCAAGTGTATGCAGCTTAATAGGGTTGAAAATAGAACCTCTGCCGTACAAATTTTGTTTGGCCAAGATGTCCCCTATCACATGAGCTGAAGCTCTACCAAGCGAGAGCACTTAAGCGATTCGAATTTGATAGGCCACAATATCTAGAGAAAAAATCATATAAGTGAACTACATGTGCCCTATCATCTCTTTGGGACGAGAGGATTTAAGCGATTCAAATTTATTGGTCCATAAAATTTAGAGAAAATCATACAGGATTGTACAATCACAACATTCTCAAATATTCATGCAACTTAAATTCCAATCAATCAAATTAAACGAAAATATTAATTACTTTAGTTATCGCTTACCCATTTTATTTTTTACGCTAATCTATACAACTTATGTAAAGATATAATCTTATATAAGGATTATATCCTAAAGCTTGGACTGTTTATAAGAAAAAAAAAACCAAATTATTTTCTAAAAGATCTAAACTTTTCGATTACAAATTAAAAATTTATTTAGACGAAAGACCCAGTCAAGAGGTTTACTATTAAATTTAGTACAAATAAAATATTTGTGAGATATTACCAGAGCATTGTCAAATGGTACTACTAAATCGTAACTACCAAGAGTAAGTTAAAATTTATTAATAATTTTTTGTTTTTTCTAATTATAAGTTTTATTTTTATTGAATATTTTTAGCGAATGTTTATAAATCCTAAAACAAAATATTAAATATTTTCCAATTTCGAAATTTAGATAAAAAAGTTAAAATTTCATTTTGGGTAATTCCAAAAACGATGACAAAATTACAAATAAATTGATTCAATGAATTTTATTCTATATACATTGTTCTGTTGTTGCCACAGTATTTCCATGGAGAGTACTTTGTTCAGTCTCATAAGTCTAACAGCAATTGATCAATTCTATTACTGTATTATCTTCTCATTCTAAGACAACAAATACACACACAAAATCATAGGTACAAGACAGTAAATTTAAGTATTTTTTTTTTTTGGCATATATTGTATAAGTACTGTCTGGGAATAAATACTACTATTACTTCCCATGGAATTTACCTGATATAGTGTAGTCTACTGGTTCCTGTCTTTATTCCCGTAGATAGGACCTCTGATATTTTTAAATATTTTATTCCAGTTTATTATTCAGTTTTTTTTTTATTTTTCTTTTTACCATTTTGTTAAGGGATTCAGAAACCCATCAAGGTGTTAAGAAAAACTTGTGTGGCGCATAGAATAAGCAGAACAGTTATTTTTAGAGTTTATTTACTGTTTATGCAAAATCAGTTGATTGTGTGAGAGGTAAAATAATAATAACGAACAAAAATTAATATTTTTTATTTTGTGTAAGGGTTGAGGTGTAAATGAAGAAAATATTTAACAATAAATCACCTGAAAATAATAAAATATTTTTAAAGGAGGAATGAGGAAGAATGGGGTTTGATTTATTACATTATCAATTCTTATTTAGCTCGACTTTAGTAGAATTTTATTTTATTTATTTTTTTTTTTTTTGATTTTATAATATTATAATAAAAGGTAAATGGCCCAATAAAATACTCACACCTATGTTAAAAATTCGATAAAAGTAATTATTATAGATGATATGATCTAGCCCCAAGAGATGATGTTCCAAGACATTATTGAAATCAAAAGATTTATAGATGAATCTATTTTTTTTTTTTTTTTGGTTATGGGTATGGTAAAAGGTATATATGATAAATAGTTTATAGTCAAAATTGATTTTAACTCTTCAATTTGAGTTTGGTTTTTTTTTTAAATTTAAATGTTAAACAATTGAAATGGTCAAAATAAGGTGAAATTTATTCTGTTTTTGTTTAATGATGTGAGAAAAATGTTCATCAAATTTTATATGTAATGATTATTCAAAAAAGTGTTATTCACAATATAATTATGTAATTAAAAACCAGTATAGTTTTAAACCTTTTGAAAAATAACTGGATAAAATCAAGACAAATTGCATCATCAACACTCTAATGTAAAAACTCTCCCCTATGATAGTAAACAACCAAAAGTAAATTATTGCAATTTGCGAAGACAAAAAAGTCTTTGAAGTGAGAGACAAATTGATGTGTGGATGGAATATAATATAATTAAACACATTTTTTCAGATAGTTCCAGATAAAATCTTAGCCAAGAAGCGTCAAAACAGGTAATTGGCCCACTTACTATAAAACTCAAATTAACTATTATATATAAAATACATATAAATATTATTGAGAAATAACTGTCATTGGTTCTTTTTGTTCTTTAACAACAGGTTTCTCCCGTTATTTATAAATAACAGTGACAAAATCATGTAAATAAATATCCTCCCACTGTTCTGTTTTGTCCCTCTGTCCCTCTATATATTATTTATACATTTATTTATTTCAAGTTTAAATCGTACGAGTTACAAATTTACAAATTGTGAAGAAAAGTTGAATTTCCTAAAAAAGAGACAATTATTAATTTTATTTTTCAAATTTAAACTTTATTATATGAATACTAAATGAAGATTACTGGTTAGCTCTTAGAGTTTATTTTTTTTATATAAATGCATAGTATTTTTAAATTCAGTTTTAGATCAATTATAGAAGACTGGATGATTCGGGAAATTTCAAAAAATAACAAAGAAGAACTCGAAGAAGGTGCTGAAATATTTGTGGAGACTATCCAGAAAGCTGCATGGAAAAGCACTAAAACTTGTAAATCCAGAAAAGATATAACTTCCCTAGAAATATTATAGAAAAGCAAAAACGAAGAGCTAGAAGAAGGTTGACTGATAAAAATATTCTCAATTCCAAGTCTCAAAAGAGTTAAAAGGGGAAATAACGCAACTGAGAGAAGATACACTACAGAACTATCTACAAAACGTATCTGTTAGTAAATAAAGTAAATATTCACTCTGGAAAACAACCAATAACTTTAACCGATTCCTATAAGGTGGCAGAATAATTGGATTTGACCTGTGTAACATATGCAGCACAATTCTAAAACAATTTTTTTATGTAGTTTCAATATTTTTGGAGTGACTAAGGTAATGAAGCTATCACGCTTGACCAGCATATTCAAGATTAGATCGAAGTAGAGACACCCCGGTTCCGAGGTGGAGACACCTAGGTCTAGATCGAAGTAGAGACACCTAGGTCAAAGAGTCAAAGAAGGCACATCGATCTTTAAAGTGTGAGTCACTAGACTCGTTCAATAGATTTATTTTCAAAAGTATATAATCAACAATTACTGATTCACAACAGTGTCAAAAAGTTATTAAAGCACATTTGTTAATACTTCAGGTCGTCGAACGTTAATAAGAGTTTTTAGTCTTGTTGGAGAATGGATGTGTTGCTTGCTGATGCAATTGCAATTCATGTCATTCTGCTAAATAGTAATTTTATTATATATTTTATGACAAAAATTGCATGATTAATGGAAATAATAAAGAGAGGGGGGCCCATATGGCTACCTGCGTTCCAAAGGATATATATACAAACATAAGACAAAATAATAAGATTTAACTCACTTAGATTCATAGCTGTAATACGTAAAAAAATAGTTTTTTAGATAATGTAATATTATTTTAATTAACTGTTTTCGTTGTTCACAAAATGTATTTTGTGGGCTTGTGGCATATGAACAACTACAAGCAGAACCGATAAAATATACCTAACCACTGTTTTGGTTCTTGGAGTTCTTGGAAACATTAGAAAATATTTTATTTTCCCAATATTATGTAATTTTTACACTTTCTTATCGATTTTATTAATCGTAAACCTCTTCTCAACTGTTTTTAAGAAAAAAATTTTAATATGAATTTCAAATTTCAAATTTCAGTTATAAGTTGAAAAGAAGTACAAAACTTTAATTTCGTTTTTCCTATTAATAAATTATTTTTCTTTCGTAAATTTTCTTTTGTAATTTGAATCATACTTAGATTGAATTTAAGCAATCATACTAACTCCCTAGTGATCTTCCAGGTCGCTTGATATTTGTAGCTTAACAATAATTTTAACTTTTATTTTCTCCTTTTAACTTCTCTTTGTTTTTAGCAACTCTTTTTTTTTTTTTAATAAAAAAATGAAATTAATTAGAATGCTTAAGGCAAAATTTTGGCATACTTAACAATCACAATATTTTTAATTTTAATTTAAATGTGAAAAAATATATTTATTATAGAATTACTTCGAAATCCCAAGATGGCATAAAACGACCTACGGAAATTTATTCAAAGTCCGTCTCACGACTTTGGCTTTCTTTCAATTTGCTATCACAATCAAATGGTAGTTGAACATATAGATAACTTGCAGAAATTCAAAATGAATATATTAACAGAACTAATATTAACTTAAATGCATACTGTTGCATATGAGCAACATCAATTTAAAAGTCGTTTAACTTTTGCTTAGACATCATTATTATTTACTTTAGTTAAAAAAGGATTTTGTATTAGACTATGTTAAAACATATTTACAAAATTCCCTAAGAGATGGGGTATTTTATAGTAAAATATATAAATTTATTAAAGTGGAATAAAAATAAAATAATCTTCATTTTGAAGATTTTTATTTAAAATTGCAGGGGAAATCCCTTGATCAAATGTACATGAAAAAAAAAGAATTTTATAAAATAAGTATTTAACATCAAATTTCTATTGACAATAATAAAACTTTGTATAACTTATAAAGTTATAAAATAGTTAAAAATAATTAAAATATATAGATGAGCAAGTTGTGAAATCCAAACAAGCCTCATAAATGGGGAAATAAATTTTATAATCTTTGTGGCGTATCGGGAATCTGCTATTATTTCGAAATGTATACTGGCATGGAAAACGATTCAGAATTAAGATTAATAAATGAGCCTGACTTGGGGCAAGTTCAAATGTTGTGATAAGACTTATGAAACATGTACCTATAAATCAAAACTATAAATTTTATTTTGATAATTACTACACATTTCTACCTCTTATGCCGTTTTTAATTAAAACAAGGAAAAACTGGACGCGGGACATCAATGGAATACTTATGTCAGATTGATGATGTCGATATAACATAAGAAATTTGGAAAGATACTAAAAATAAGATACCGCTTTCAACCATATCAGACGTTAATCCTATTTCTACGATAAAAAATGATAGAAAGCAAAAAAAATATATCGAATTATCTTGTCCAAATATAATACATATGTATAATAAGTTGCTAAAACGCTATGGACAACAAAACGAAACGAGAGGCAGACCATCAGAAATTCAAATGAGACTTGAAGTGAAAAAAAGAAAACATCCAAAGTCAGTTGGATACTCGCAGGACATTAGAACAGTTCGCATTGGTCATTGGCCTCAGTGGAATGAAAAACGTACGTGGTGTTAAATTCCTATTTAATAATATTCCTAATAAATTTAATAAAATTACACTTTATAGCTACACTTTTGTATCTTGTTCCAAATGTAAAATGTTTCTTTTCTTCAACAACATTAAAAATTGCTATGTTAATTATCATAATTAATTAAAAATAATTATATCTTTTCACTTCCTTTAATATATTATTTTATTGCCAATTTACACGTTGTTGCATATATTCGACATAGTAAAAAATGTCCACCGGAGCCCCCAGACACCTAAAACCAAAATTATAAATTTATTTTAGTGTTTTATGTACTAAATACAAACCAAAAATTATTTTTTAGACCAGAAATAAAAAATTATGCATTTAAGAGTTAATTCCGTTTTGTTTATTCTCCTTTCCAATAAGAGCCCAGCAGAACGAAATAATTAAAGGTTTTTGTCCTGGTGCGCAGCGGTTTATGACATCGAAGGAAGAAAATATCAGAGAGTAGGTCAACGGAACAGACAACGAATATATGTAGCAAAATTATGAATCACCAGAATAAAAATAATATACATATTATGTACCCTACTTAACCCTGTTTGTACGAAATTTTGTGTTTAACTTTAAATTGTAACTGAGAAATAAATTTTGGGGAAGATTTTGGGATATATGAAAAATAAATAATTTGAATATTCGTATAACTTTATATATAATATTGATGCGGGTAGTAATACGATATGACTACTATACAGACCTAGTTTTTTTCTATTACCCAATATTAAGAGTTTATACCCAATATTAAGAGTACGCTGATGCCATTATAATCTTCATATGTATTTCCAATAAGCACTTTTCCCTAGTCGAATTTATCAGTGTTAAAATGAAACACCACTGAATCGGTAGTGACATTTACATTTTCTGATTTTTATAAGGCAATCACTATACAGTCATTTAACGTATGTACACACGACAGTAAGTAGTGGAATTGAAGTTCTGTAAATAGCATACTTTCATTTTATTTATTAACTACCCATTTTGTTTCTACATAATAGTAAAAATACTGTTTACAACATCAACATCACAAGCAGGATTCGAACCCATTATATTTGTGTTGGTAATCAGGTGACATTGTATTTCAGAAGTTAACAATTTCCACAATTTTTTTAAATTTAATATTAGCTCTCTCCCTTGTCTACATCTGCTAGAAAATTTGATATAATTAAACTTGACAAAAAAATAAAATTTAAAATTGAAACTATCAGTTTAAATGTTATGTGCAAATAACAGTCGTTATAAATCAATTGCAATGTAAAGCAAAACTTTATTGAAGTGCGTGTCATACGAATGGCAAATTTCTTTAAGAATTTTCCATTTTCCAGACAACATTTTTTTTTCTATTTTGTTTTTGTTACCAATAAAAGTCTTAATAGTTAGAACTTCAATAAATAAAATAATTTTTGTTTTTGATTGTAGGTTCAATCATTTTTCAAGATGCATGTACATACTTAAGTACACTTTTAATACCCATTAATTTCTTCTTTTACTGTAGGATTCCTAATACAAGTGGACACTTCAAAAAACAAAAAAAATAAATGAAAAATTTTCCTTTTTAAATTAAAATTGCCACCTCATCAACTTTAAAATGTTTTCTTATATGAATTAAGCCGATTGTAATTTAAGAGTCAAAACAAAATGAATTTCTGTTTTTTTTGTTTTTTTTTTTAAACCGAATAAGGTGCAACAAAAAAGAAAAAAAAAAGTAAATAAAAAAATTCAAAATAAAGAAAATCACGATTGTTATATTCAGATCTTCGACATTCATCGTAGCACTTAAAGGTCACTTGAAGTGGTTTTTAATTTAAATCTGCAGTGATTTTGAATGAATAGCATATTTAGTATATATATATATATATATATATAACCAGCCACCCAGTATCTGTATAGATGTAGTAGCTTATTTTAAGTAGAATTGTATAGTGAAGTAGAAACAGTAAAAATAGATGGAGTTACTTGAATATTTACCATAACGTAAACCACTTATAGCTTTCGACGCCATTCTTTTTCTCTATTATGCCTTAACTACTGTTATAATGTTTTTTTTATTTTATATTTCCGTTATTATTATTATACAATTTTTTTTTTTTGCAATAAAACGGCCTTTACTTTTAAAGAATCATTAAAAAACCAAAAAAAAAAAAAAACATAATAAAAGAACAAATTGCATAAATGAAAAGAATGGCAGATAAAATTTACGAGAATTGCGGGTACTTTGGTCACCACTTCAGACGTTACTGAGATACATTCTTTGTGTGTGTGTGTTTTTTTTTTATTTTTTTGTTTTATGTAACATTGTTAACCACTCTTACCAAAGGATCTATTTTGGATTTTAAAAATTATTTTTATTTTGTTGCTATTGTTGTCTAGGGGCGGTAACAGATGTCCAACAAATAAATTTTCTTTTTAAATGGTCGAAAAATTAAAATATCGCAACGAATGGCACTCTATAAAATGTTTTTTTTTTCCTTACAGTTACCATCAGTACCAATCTTCTGTTTTCATTTTTTTATTTTATTTTTCACGATATTTTAAAAAAAAAATTTATAAGCTTTGGAGCTAGGATTCTTTTTGTTTTTTTTTTTAAGGTAAATTTATATATATATATATATATATATATGTACTTGTTTTTTTCTGTTCCTCTTATTTGAAAGTACCTTTTGTGTACTAAACGAATATAATAAGTTAAACACGCAAAAAAGTATGAAAAACCAAAAAAAAAAAAAAGCACATAAAGAATACAAAAAAAAAACCATGAAAATTTTCTCAATCCCTCGATACTTTGAACCATCCTGGTAAGTAAATAGAAGTGTGATGAGCAAAAAAGTGTATGAAGAGCGGAAGAATCATGAAATTATTTTTATATATTTTGTTATTTGGTACTGTTGTTGTTGTTATTGTATATACTTGTAAAACCAATGGGGAAGACAATATAAATATAGTAAGTGTTGTTCAGCCCTGGTAAAAAAAAAAAAAAATTAACAAAAAAAAAAGTTGTTGCAATAAAAATAACGCGGTCATAAGATTCACGACTTTTGCGGTGAAAGCGATTATTTCACATTTTTATTTTAATTTTAATTTTTTTTTTGTTTTGTTGTTCTTTTTTTTTTGTTCTGTTAATACTTCCACGCTATCACTCTTCAATAGTACTATATAGCTAGTACGAATAAGTAATATTTGTTTACCTAAAAAGAAAAACTTTGTTTTTATTAACAATAAAAAAAAAACATAAAATAAAAAAAAAATAAGTGAAAAAAATATGCTATGGTGCTTGGGCGCTTAATTTTTATTTTAAGACTATTTTTGAAAGGTAAAAAACAAAAAAAGAAAAACTTGGAATTTATTATATGAATAAAATATACATTTTAAATTGAAATTTGTTTATTTTTTTTTTTTAATATTGGAAAATAGACTAGGAAAATTGTATACAGTAAATCTAAGAACTATAGGATGCTTTACTGTGAGAAATTTTTTAACATGTTCATGCAAATTTAAGGGAGACATTTTGTACCAAAAATAAAAGTCATATTTGATAGATTTTATGCTTTTACTTGTACAGTCTTGGTGAAATTTTATAAACATTTTTTAAAAAAATAAAAGACTCTTGTCTTTCAGAATTTCACAAAATTATTTTATTCCGACATTTTTTTTACGGATATAAGGAAAATGTGGACAACTAAATACATTTAGATTATCAAACCCAGTTAAGGAAATTAAAATATTTAAAGGAAATACAAGTAGTAAAGAACGAAAAGAAAATTAATAACGGGAACCAAAAAGATACTTTGAATAAATTTTTCCCAAGATTAGTAAATTTATCAAATATAGTTTTTAGCGACCCTGAGGTTTCTTTATTAAATAAAGGTTTGAAATTCTCTCCAAATTAGCAAAATGAGGTAAAACATTATGAAGAATTGGCTATAAAAACTGAAACGGAAGTATCTCGAAACAATATCTCAACTATGGAAAGGATGGATTTTGGCAAAATTAGACGTAATCACTACTTTATTGATAGAAATAAACGCCACAGCAACATAAACAGTTTTGTCAATAATATAGAATTTATCAAAAATAAATGCAAAACAATGAACTCATCATCATAAAAGCAGACAAATGTAATACTATCACAATTTTGAATAGAGGAGATTATATGTCAAAAGTGGAAGATTTTATTTTTTCAAATAATTTGTTGCTCCATGACAAAGATCCCACAGACAAGTTTCAACGTAATCTCATCAACACTTTAAAAGAATTAAAATATAAGTTAATGAACCCTTCAGCTCCAGTTCTGAATGGTTTGCCGAAAATTTATAAAGATAATATTCCTATTAGACCAGTAGTCTCATATCTTAATTATTCTCCAACATAAAAACTTTGCTCTTACCTAAATGAAGCACTACAGAATTTAACGTGTTCATTGAAATATTATATAAAAAACTCTTTAGAATTTGTTTCAAAATCGAAAGTTCTATTAATTCCTTTTAATTCTTTATTGGTATTCTTTGACGTGAAAAGTTTATTCACGTCGATTTCAGTAGACCGTCTAAAGATCATTTTAAAATCAAAAGTGGACTCGTTTAAGAATTGATCCTAGGAAAAAGAATGCGTTAATTCAACTTATAAACATTTGTCTCGACCAAAATCTATAATTATAATTGACAAGCATTTAAGGTCCTGCGCAGTAGATACCTTTTTTATTTTATTTCGATTCTCCTACTCCTTAATGAACTTCTGAGATGTGATATAATATATAAGATGTATATACAAAAGAAAAATGCGCACACAGTTGAAAATTTTGTACTCATATGATCTCATTTTTCAGCAAATACATTATGCATAAGGGAGATCTAATTAAAATATAAACAAAAGTAAACAAATCAGTTATTATAATTTACATTATGTACTTGCAAATGAATCTATGTACATATGCCAAAAAACAAAAAAACAAAAAACAAATTCATCTAAAATAAAAAATATAAAATATAAAAACAACAAAAAAACAAATCACTTGAATTCTTCCTTTTTATCTTTTTAAGTAACTGTCTCTAAATTTTGGATATTTGTAGTAATAATATAGTTTTTATTAAAATTATGTATTATATAGGTATATATATACATACCTCTTTAATGACAAAATTTTTTATTTTTAGTAATTTTATCCACTAAATGCCACTTACTATAGGGAATATATCGGAAACGAAGCAGTATATGAGGGACGTGTATTTATGTGTCCTAAATAAAACTTACTAACCACAAAACTTTTTATTAAACACGAGTGGTTTCTGCTATATCGTGCGAAGTCTATGTCAGTACGTAAATAACTGTTTTTTTAAAAACTTTAAATTTGACTTCAACTTGAAATATAATTACTCAAGAGGGGCCCCTAGTCTATAATTATAATTGACAAGCATTTAGGGACCTGCGCAGTAGACACCTTTTCATTTTATTTCGATTCTCCTACTCCTTAATGAATTTCTAATATAATATATAAGTTGTATATAAAACAATAATGCGCACACAGTTGAAAATTTTTTACTTAAAAACTTTAAATTTGACTTCAAATATAATTTAATAATTTTTTTGTGCAGATAATCGCTGGGTGAATTCTTAAGTGTCCAATATACCGAAAAATGAAATGGGAAAAAAACGCATTTAAAGTTTCAAAACAATTTTTACGTATTTTTTTAAGGATAGTGAAAATCAAACTTTTTGTGACATAATATGTAATTTGTTAGCTTTGAAATACTATGTTTAGATTTCTTAAAAAAATTATATATTTCTGTTGATATTCGAAATTTGAAAAAATAGCCCAAATGTATATTGGACAAAAACGTATGGGTGACAAATATTTTGAAAAAAATATTTTTTTCAATGTCCAATATCTTATGGGGAATTAACACAGTAAAATAAAACTTTAGGAATTTGTCTTACCAAACCTTTCTTTCGAGAATTTTGTTTAAATACTGGAACGGTAGTTTTTTCCATATTCTCCATAATCTTCTTGAAATATTATATGAGAAATATTCCTATTGTAAATTATTTCTTTTGCAGAGTTATATTTAACAGCTGAAAAATTTAGCCCCACAATAGCTGCATTATAGTTCCAAAAATCTTCCGGAACACATTGTAAAACTCTTAATTTCACCTTTAGATAATTCATTGAGGTCAGTTGTTTAAGTAACGCGAGTGGACTACAACTTATGTGTTTTAAATGGCGATCTATAACACAGCATCTATTTCCTGGATTCTAGAGTGTCCAGATTCAGAAAACTTTTGAACTACAGTTTTTATTTCTTTATTTTGTTTGCTATAAATTTTAAAATAGCTAATGGCATTATTCGGTTTTTATTCTGTGGAACACAAGCGTCTGACCATAAAATAAAGTTCTGAATATCAGAAATATCAAGAAGAATGACTTGTAAAATTGTAATTAACGCACTGGCCAGGTCATTTTCGCTGCGACCACTCTGTGTTTCGTACCAAATGGCACAGTACGTTTTATTGTTAATACTATGACCAAATAAATTATATGTGTTAAATTTTCTTTTATAATAAAAATTTCCTGCTTTTCCTTTTGGTAGCATAAAAACTTTTTGAAGATCGTAGCAAATCGATCGATCGATCTATACAAAAACTTCATTTGAAATAGAACACTTAAGCACAAAATTTCAACTACTCACTCAAGCGTAAAATATTTTTTGACATTTTTTGTCCAATATCATATTATTTGCAGATTGGACACTTAAGCCTTATAAATGAAAAAAAAAATTCACTTTGTATGATATTGAACAAAAGCAAAATTACATATCTCAAAAACTATTATAGATAGAACAAAACTGATTAAAAATTTAGAAAGAGCGCGTCAAGTTTAGTTTAGATCAACCAAAATATCAAAAAGTGCTTATTGTATGGTATTGGACACTTAAGAACTCACCCGGCGATATGTGGATGATGTTTTTTGTATCTGTACAGGTACAAGTCGTTAATTATCAAATTTCTTAACACATCTTAATAAATTCGACAGCAATATTCAATTCACAATGGAAATTCAACACCAAAATGTACTAAACCTTTTAGACCTCACCTTAGGTGTGTCTAACAATTGTCTCACATACAAAATATATAGAAAGCCAACGACTACTGATACAGTTATTCGTGCAGACTTTAAACAATCTTACAATATAAAATTAACGCCTTTTAATAGTTTTGTTCATTGTTTAATTGATATTCCTTTGTCAGAGAACGATTTCATGCAGTAATTCTCAATAATTAAAATTATCGCTAAAAATAATGATTATTACCGAAAGGTCGAAACACGTGCCGGAATGAAATAATTTTGTGAAATTAACATGAGTCTTTTATTTTTTTAAAAATGTCCTATGTGAAGATTAAAAACTAAAATTGGTTTGGTATTAAAAATGACTACCAAATAAAGCTTAAAATATATAGAATTTTTCTTTATAATGCAAATACACAGATGGGTTCAATCAAGAAACAACTATTGTTTTAGCAGATAAGATATATTAAGGTTAAATAATACATGTTCTTTTATCATTTTTATTATCTTGAACGTACTTCATTTATATTAGAATATCTTCTTTGCAATAAATAGACAATGATACCCTCTAATTGTCGCCGAATTGCTTTGACTTCAGTATTAAAAAAGTAATGGAAACGATCATTAACTGTCAACTAAAAAAAATTCTAGAGTACAATCAGTCTTATAAATGACTACCAATTCATGTCGAAGAGGTCAACTGGTGATCTTTTCACGTTAACCCATATAGTCACGGACCTAGATCCAGTTCACCCAGAGTCATAAAAATTTATACATAGAGTACTTTTAACTTAATTAAGAAAAAAAAAATAACATATTTGATATCACATCCTGGAAAGGAGTTATTACATGTTTCGAAAACGAAACTTCAGGATCAAACGATATAATTTTTTCAATAAAAAATACGGTCATATCTAATTGAAGTACCTGATTTTTGTCCGGTCTCTCTTAGTGATAATACTTTTCTTAAAGGTATTCTCGCGGATTTCAGCAAGCAAAAAACTCGGAATTCAAGTTGGTATATAATGCTTTTTTTTAACTTTTCTTAGTACACAATGAAGTTTCCATGCGTTGACCATAGCAGCATCTAAAGCATTAGTAAACAGAGGCCAATTCGATTTTTTGCTTCGAATGCATATTCAATAATTATTTATAGCATTATCAAATAGATTAACTCCACCAATTGTGCGGTTCTATTCAAAAATCGGATTTGGCATGTTTATCTATATAAATTTTTTGCTTTTGCGGTCGAACCATTTAGTAGCTTGCATTGGCTCATGTTTTAAAAAATTTGACAAAACAGTTGTGACAGAATTATCATTCCATCGCAAAGCAAGAATCTGATCAGAAGGATCAAAACACAAGTCGTTGCTTCCACGTTCTTTTCTCTTCATTTCTTTTACATCAAAAAGTTTTGCTTTATTTGTACGGTTATCTCGAACAGTTCCATTTAGAAATAACAAGAAACAATGTTATATGTAACGTAGTATTTATAACTATTTTATGAAAACAAAAACCTTACCAGTTGCAAAATAACCAAGTGATGAAAGGCAGCACATAAGTTTGTGTACTGTAAAGAAATTATCGAACGTAACGGTGTGTTTGTTTCGATTTTATATATTTGCTTATAAAGCGCAAAACTACGTTTTCTCCTCCATATAGGATATCATTAGGTCCATGTAGGCTATCATTTTCCTCTCTTAGATAGATAAATTGTGAGAAAATATTCCAAATTGCATAAACTGTTTGTTCATAAATTCGTTCAAAGGTGTTTTTGTTATTATATTTCCAAGAATTCTATACAAACAGGTATTAAATTCTTGGCTTGTAAGCTACCTATTGACGTCGATTTAGCATAACTTGTTATTTTATTTCCAAGTAGTCTATCGCAGAATACGTGGTCCGTAATAAAAAAAGACAGGATTGGTACAAATATAGCTTGGAAGAGGAAAAAACAACAAAAAATAATCTAGCATTTTTTTTTTATATGAAAATTTTTAGATATCGTTTAAACCTGATGTTTCGTTTTCGATACACTGCTTGAAAAAGTCACCCTGTAGCTACAAATTTTGTTGGATTAAATTATTACTATGGATTTGAGCTAGTTTATTTAAAAGATTTTTTTTTTAATTTTTTTTTTTTTTTGTATTTCTTTTTTTGATTTTAACAAGAATGAAAAAAACACTCGAAATTCGGACTTTTCAAGCCATCGGCAAACATGCTTTTTGTCACATTTCAAAAAAAAGGTAAATTAGATATTTGTTTTAAATTAAATAATAAATTTTAGTTTAATTTAAAATACACACCGGGGGAGCCCTTATGCCTGAAAACGTCATATGTTTCGTTTTCGATACTCTGGGTTTATACGGGTTAATGACGGAAAAATTGCACCGATGCATAGAAAGCCAAAACTAAAGCCCTAGATATAGTTCTTTCTCAAACAAATGGTACTTATAAATGATCTCCTTTCCACGACTTCACACCAGATTAGCAGGTTTGACCCCTTATACCTTGTAATTTTTTGAAAAAGCCCTTGAAGAGACCCAGACTTCAGTTCACAGAGAAACAGTGACTTTTAAAAAATACATGCATGGAAAGCGTAAATGGGATAAAATTTAATGATTCAAAAACCTAGAGTTGCCTCATATTAACAAAGCAAAACCCATCAATACCAAATATGCTATTCGCAAATGTAAATATTGAAAAGTTTAAAGTGAAACCTATAGGTATTATAATTTCAGAAAGAGTATATAAGTGTAAACTCTCCCGTCTGTAACACAATTGGTTTTTGAATATGCCTGAGACGTGCTAAGAGTTCTATGGTAGCAAACCTGTCATTTGATAGCTTTGGTAGGTAACGTATCCGGTTGCTTTTTTAATTATGAGTAACTGCAAAGTTTTAGAACTCTATATTTAAATTTTTTAAACAAAATTATTTTTCTTCATTTTGCGTTTGGTTTTAATATTATCAAAAAAATTCCACCCTACCACGTAAATAAGCATATAAACATATAAACAGACACTGGTAAGTTAATATAAAAGTCTATAAAAATGAACAAAATGAGCTTTTAGAAAACTTTACGTGCTTTTATAAAATCTTTCTCGCTTTTATTTATTTATTGTCAATTATTTTTAATGTTTAATGCTCTTCACCCTGAATACAGAAATTTATTTATTTTATGTTAAAAAACAGGACAAATCAATTTGTGTATGTATTTCAATTTTTGTATGTATTAGAACGTTCCGTCTAATTTACAGATATATGACGAATATACTATCTAATATATAATACACAATGAACGACGTGGGGAGTAAAAAAGCAAGAATAGTTGAATAGTAAACTCGTTACACCAAACAAATGACGGTTATTTCCGAGTTTAGCGACATCTATACTCTAAAATAAATTTCAATCATTTTCACCATCAACTTATAGAAAAAAGTACAAAAACGAAAACACAAACAAAAATTGCAAAACAAAACATAAAAACAAAAATCAGATCTCATACTTTTCAAAAATTATATAGTAAATGTTAGTTCATTAGCTTCTGCTTTCATTAAAAAAAGTATATACAGTAAAACTCGTTTATAGTCATTTGCTAAATTTCAGTAATATTTGTGAATATAACCGTTTTGGGAATATTAGGCGTAGTCAAAAATAAATTGCATCTTTATAAAATTAAATTCAATAAAATATCTTTCGTAGAACAATTTTAAACTTTATTTTATTCATAAATAGCAATTATTCTGTTATGTAAACACAAAATATATATATTTGTTATAAAGAACAGAAGAAGACAATATATAAATCAGTTTTTAATAAAATAATTCACTTTTGACTTTTTTTGTTTTATGAAAAAAATTGGCGTTATATTTTAATGTGACTATAAACGAAATTGATTGTATTAACTTATGAAGTTTATTACTTTCTTTCAAAAATTCATTAATTTTTTACACTTTTATATTTTATTTCATTTTTAAATCACTTTTTTAAGGTTTTTAATTAATTCTAATTTAAATTTACTTTAATGTCTTACAAAAAAAAAATTTTAATTAATAATACAGAAACAGAACTACAATTTAAATTGTGTAAAAAAACATAATAATTTTTTTTTCTGAGAGTAAGAATTCTTAGTCGATCTATCATGGATTTGTAATGTATGAAAGACAAAAAACAGGTAGTTTAGTCGATTTAAGGCCTTCACTACCATTGTTGGTTTAGACGCGCGTAAATGAAACCACTTGCTGTTTTCGAGGATCCTTACATACCTTCAAAAAAAAATAAAATAAATAAGATTCATATAAATTGATATTAATCAACTGATGATGTTGTTATACACGATTTTTTTAAATAAAGTTACTACTGTGCAACTGCACAGGGGCTCACTAGTATAATTATATAATGTAAAAATATTTGCACAAATATCATAACTAGGAATATACCTATTCGAAATTAATAACATTTATTTCTATTACAGTTATCATACCATCATTAAATATTTTTGGTCGAAACGTTATTGGAAAATTGGTATATGAATCCTATAACATTAATTCAATTCAACAATAAAAAGTAAGTAAAAATTGAAATTTTCATTTTAGTATACGAAAATACGAAATTTAATACGAATAAATTTTGTATACGATATTGAAAACATAAAAAAAAAGGTGAGAAAATATTTTTTAAAACTGAAAATAGAAATTCTTTATAATTTTTTTTGATTTTCTATGGAAGTCTGTGGTTTTTCAGGTTCATTAATTTTTTATTTAGTATGTATTTTAAAAAATATGTTACTGTTTTCTCAATGCATTTTCATTATTTTTATGTTCTTAGGTTAATTTAGAATGGAATTCGAACAAATATATCTTAATCGCTGAATTATTTGAATTTATTTATAGAAATATTTTATTTTTTTGAAATTTATAATCTACCTTGAAAATTCTTAAATTTATTCAGAATAACAAAAGAAAAATTAAAAATTATTTTTTTAAAAGCTATACATTGAAATAAATGAAAATTAATGTGAATTGTTTAAATTTGGTATTTATTTATGTATGTACAGTTTTGAATTAAATTTTATGACAAATAACTTTGAGTGGTTGTTTTTAGAATTTTATGTCTAAATTTCTAAATAAATGGATTTTGTTTAGAGGTTCTAAAAATTTTTTATAACGATTTCATACTATACATTAAAATTATTTAAAGTGTAATATTTGGACAGGAATAGAAGTGCATAAATGTGATGTGAAAAGAACAAAATTCACACAATATGGTAACAAAATTCGATTTTAAAGAGTTTTATCAGTTTAACGCGCAAAATTAATCTTTTTCGTCAAATTTATATTTTGATGTGAATGTTACTGTTACTTTTCGGATAATTTATTGAGTGAAATTCATCATTCCTTTTTAACAGTAATTTATCACAAATTATGTACAATATTAAGGGATTACCTGTGTAATTGCTTAGTAGTGCTTTTATTTAAAAATATTAAAAAAAAATTTTAAAAAAATTATTGAAATAAATAAAATTACTAAATCATATTTTATTCCATATCATACGCAAGATAACAAAAATATTTCGCCTTGGGCCATTTTTGCAAATTTAGTATGAAAAAAAAAATTATTCATACAAAATTTGCCAAAATAGTCAAAGGCAAATTCACGATTATGGAAGTGAGGTACAAAAAACGTAGTAACTTTTTTTAATTATTAACCCTTATGTAAGTGGCAAGGTACCCGGGTACCTTTTGCATTTTCAAACCACAAAAAAAAAGGTTCTGGGAGGGCTAAAGAGCTCAAACTCACTGACAAACCCTAAAAGGGTACTAATTTTAAAAATTTGGATTTTTATAATCAATGGAAGTCAATATCTACCCTTGTTTTGAAAAAACACAATCACGAGGGTGACGAGGTACTTGTGTATCTTTATACATTTTATATGGAATTCTATAAAAACTACCATTATTTTAAATGTATTTTGATAATATTTTATCTTTAGATTATTTCTACTTTTATATTTATTTTTATTTTATTTACATACAAAATTTATTTCAAAGTAGATATGATAATTACTTAGAATATTTAGAAAAAAAATTAATGATTTGCCAACGACTATGGTATTTAATGTACGAGCTTGGATATTTAATTTGCACTGCTCAAATGCAAAATCTTTCAGGAACATTCTGCTTCATCAGCATCTACAGTAATGCCTGGAATATATTCTTGTTCAGTATCATAATAAACGAAATCTTCTTCATCACCATTTTCATAGAACATTGCTTGAATTTAGTGTTATATGTATAAGGTGTTTATATTTTGTTGTCTTTCATTTGTTTACAAACTTTAGTAAGTGTTGCTAATTTAATTATCAAATAATTGTTTGATCCACAATAAAAACAGAAAAAAATTAAAATGATCAATTTATTAATTTAATTTAATATAATGATTAAAATTATAAAAAGATCAAACAAATATAATCACTGTAGTAACTACTACAGGAAGGTGAAAAAACAAATACAATTAATATCTAAGAAGAAAAGTAAAGAAGGTGATATTTCGTTCGATTGGAATAAATGCTTCAAGTTATCAGATATTGCTGGTAATATAAACAGTGTAGCTTTAGAAAAAATAAATAAATTAATATTAGATAATAATTGTTTAATTTATTTAATTCAGGATCATCAATGCAAATTTTGGAAATATATGGGATTTTAAATATTTCAAGAAATCGAGGAACGGAATACTTGCCTAAAGATGCAATAAGTATGAGTAATCAGAAATTTTGGTACCATGGCTTAGAAAATAATTTGTAATATTTGTTATAAGTTGGAAAATCATTAATATGTAATATTAACTATACAGAAATGCATTTTGTAGTTTTTTTTTTAAATCAAATTATTAAAGTTAAAATTGTTTACGTATTTTCATTTTATGTAAATGGCTTATAAAACAATTTTTGAAATGTTGGTGTTAAGTGTACATTTGCATATATAACTGCATAACGGAAGTTATATGCTTATGTTAGAAAATGAAGATATTTATGAATAAGTGGTAAATTTAGTACAAGTTCATTGCTATGAAATTATTTCAATAACATTGACAATTAAATTTTCAAAGAGGATCTTTTATTTTTACGAACTAAAAATGAATTTCAGTCGGTAAAGTGTAGATCGTTTATGATTTCAGAGTTAGAAATCCAATTAAATCCAAACTTAGATGTTTTTATTAAAAATAATTAGAATATTTTATTTCCATCAGCCTATATTTACTTGTTTAGTAAAAAATTAAACATATTTTTCCTCTCACTCGCATAGTTAATTTAATACTTATTTTCAAAAGTGAAAAAGAGAAAGAATGATTCTTGTAATTTGAAATAAAGTACACACAGTTACTAAACGGTTTCTAAACTGTTACACTGGATGAAACGTGTCTTAAAAACACATTTAACAGGATGGAGATGAGACACACATTGAACACAAGTGACTAAAATGTAACTATATACAAGAAAATGAGTCACAAATTAGAATTTTTTAAGACACATAACATTTAATGTAACCAATTTGTGACCAATAAGAATATTTAATACAAATAAATTTCAACTAGAACGACACAAATTTGTAATGATTCAAACACAATTAAATATCATTGCGATGCGACGCAAAGCGATATCTAACATTTTTATGAAAAATTGTAAAATTTTTGTTTTTGAATTTTCAGACAATTTTCTAACATTTATGTTGCCATCTCATTTAAGATAAAAATAAATAAAGAAAACGTCAAAAAAACCGGCTAAAAAATTTAACATAAAAAAAATTGACTGAAAATTTTCAGGCCATCTTTTTTTTGTAAAAATTTTTTAAAAACTTTTTTGACGTTTCGATTAATTTTATTTACATTCTAAATCTTTTTTTTAATTTTTTGTGTATCTAAGGATGTAAGTATTTACTGATGACGTCCCACTGGAAAAAGAAAATATTTTTTCACTATTTTATTTTTACGTATTCATTGTTTTGATCGCTATAACTGCAGCCTAACAACTATAAGAGTGCTTCTATATTTTCAATTCAGTTTTTGGTTTAGTTTTTATTTGGTGTTTTAAGACGCATAAATTTTTGTGCTCCCACATCAAATATTTTTTTATTCAATTACTCAGTATCGTCAATTTTGACAGATACCGAAATTTAATATTTAATAATATTTGCAAAACTTTTACAAAATATTTGAAAAGTTAAATAAATATAAAATGACGAAACGTCAAAAAAATCTAATAAAAATTTATCGTAAAAAAATCGCCTGATTTTGTATTTCTAATAGCTAACATAAGTGAACAACCAAAAAAAAAAAAAACATTGGTAAAGTTTTGATCATAAGAAAAACAATTTTATGAAATAAACAAATGATAAAATCATAATTTAGCATTTTTCTTAAATTCGGAATAAAAATTTTAATGAATGAATGACGGGTTAGGGAGCTGGGTTAGGGAGCTAGTTCAAAAATAGTACAAAAGAAACATTCATTTTTTTGAGATTTAAAATGACAAGAAATCGAATGTTGTGGATCGAATTAGTTAAATACAAATTTTGACCAGTCTTTTGTCAAAACAGCTTTAAAACTTTCCATTGCAAAAATTTCGAAGATTGAATTGTCAACGCCGTGGATTCATCGCAATGAATCGCAATGAATTATGTGTGTTTGCGCATTACACATATTAGAAACAAAACTGAAAGCGGCCATATTTTTTTTAGTTAAAAAAAAAACTTATGTTTTCTAAACTAAAATTTAACACAAAACATAAAACAAATATGCTTCATAAAGTTTTTTCGCAAAAGCATGATATAAAAATGATTATTTAACAATTTCTGACGATATTCATGGTAAAGTGGCGAATTTAGCACAAGTTCGTTCCTATAAAATTATTTCAATAACATGTAAAATTAAATTTTCAAAGAGGGCCTTTTATTTTTACGAACTGAAAATGAATTTCAGTCGATAAAGTGGGATTCGTTTATGATTTCAGAGTTAGAATTCCAATTAAATCCAAACTCAAATGTTCGTATTTAAAATATTTAGAATATTTTATTTTCATCATTATATATTTTACTTTTTTAATAAAACATAATAAAAAATTAATCATATTTTCCCTCTCACACACATAAAAATGAAATAAAAAAACGTATTTTCAAAAGTGAAAAAGAGAAAGAATGATTCTTGAAATTTAATTTGAAATGAACACACTGTTACTAAACGGTTTCCAAACTGTTACACTGAATGAAAGGTATTTTAAAAACACATTTTAGTAACAATTGCTACTTTATAGTTACATTTTAGAAACATTTGTAAGACACCGTTTCTAATCTGTAATATACACAACCCCTTATCACCGGATTCTAAACCATTTAGTATTGGTTTATAAACGGATAAGAAACTCTGTTACTAAAAAGTCACAGGATTACTAAACAGTTTAGAATTGGTGTTGAATCTCTGCCGCTTGGGTAGTGTTTTCATTGTGTAGGTCTCATACAACTGCAGTTAAAATATTATTCCATAGCGCTCAAAGTATTTCAAGAACTAAAATATTCAGTTATTTTCATAATAAAAATATAAATTAACATTTTTAATTTAAATATAACAAAAAATAACATAAAAATAAATTTAAATTCAAATTAACATTTTTTACTTAATAATTTTATAAATTCAACATTTTTATTTTAGTCTGTGTAACATTTTCAGTACCTATAAATAATAAAATCTATAAATTAAAAAATTAAATTCGTTACATATTTGGTAAAAATTAGGAAAAATTACTAACTTTTTTATTTTCTTTATCGGAAGAATCTACAAGATCGGGATGAATATCATGAATTTGTTGACAGATCTTTATAAAAATATCTATAATTATAATTGACAAGCATTTGAGGTCCTGCGCAGTAGACACCTTTTTATTTTATTTCGATTCTCCTACTCCTTAATGAATTTCTAATATATATAATGTATATAAAACAAAAATTGGCCCACAGTTGAAAATTTTGTACTCATATGATTTTATTGTTCAGCAAATACATTATGCATAAGTGAGAACTTATTAAAATAATAAACAAAAGCAAACAAATCAGTTATTATATTTTATATTATGTACTTGCGAATGAATCTATGTACATATGCCAAAAAAAAAAACAAAAAAACAAATTCATCTCAAATAAAAAATATAAAAAAGCAAAAACAAAACAAATCAGTTGAATTGTTCATATGACTAGCAAATTCATTTTTATATAGTAGAGTTAGAGTATATATAATTATCCTTATTGAACTTCTAATATAATAGTTGTATATAAAACAATAATGCTCACACAGTTGAAAATTTTTTAATCATATGGTTTTATTATTCACCAAATACATTATTCGTGAGTTCTTATTAAAATAAAAAACAAAAACAAACAAAAATATAAAAAAACAAAAACTCCTTAATGAACTTCTAATATATATAATATATAAGATTGTATATAAAACAAAAATGCGCACACAGTTGAACATTTTGTACACATACGATCTTATTATTCAGCAAATACATTATGCACATGTGAAATCTTATGAAAATAATAAACAAAAGTAAACAAATCAGTTATTATATTTTATATTATGTACTTGCGAATGAATCTATGTACATATGCCAAAAAAAAAAAACAAAAAAACAAATTCATCTAAAATAACAAATATAAAAACAACAAAAAAACAAATCACTTGAATTCTTCCTTTTTATCTTTTTAAGTAACTGTCTCTAAATTTTGGATATTTGTAGTAATAATATAGTTTTTATTAAATTATGTATTATATAGGTATATATATACATACCTCTTAATGACAAAATTTTTTATTTTTAGTAATTTTTTACACTAAATGCCACTTACTATAGGGAATATATCGGAAACGAAGCAGTATATGAGAGATGTGTATTTATGTGTCCTAAATAAAAATAAAACTTACTAACCACAAAACTTTTTATTAAACATGAGTGATTTCTGCTATATCGTGCGAAGTCTATGTAAGTACGTAGTACGTAAATTACTGTTTTTTTTTTTAAACTTTAAATTTGACTTCAACTTGAAATATAATTACTCAAAAGGGGCCCCTAGTACATAATAATATTATATAAAAATAAAAGTATACACACGTGTTGATTTTTTCTGTGTTTTCTCTTATTATAGTACATATTCATAAAATTTATTCTATTAATCAGTTCTTAATAAAATACAAAGAAATCTCTCTCAATTTTTTGGTGAATTTAATTCATTTTTATATATATACAGTTAGGTAGAGATATTTCTAGTACCTATTTACTCTATGTTAACAAAATTTTAGGAAGCTACATTTTTAGTATTTATTTATTAATTATTATTACCTAAATTAAAACTTTACAATATATATGTAGAGCTTAAGAGTCTAGATTAAATAAATAAGAAATCATTAGAAAAAACATGTGTGAAAAAGAAATAATTTTTTTCTCTTTTAAATTAACTTTTTTTTTTTAAATTTAGGTACCTTTTACTCCAAGAGTAATACACTGACTGATTTAAATCAAGAGCAAATCATCTTATGTCAATGTATTATCATCTTATGTAGATGGCATTATAATTACATTGTAATAATATGAACGGCCAAATGCCCTTATGTGTACTTAAAAATAAGTTATTTTAAAATCGTATTTTTGCAAAATATCTTAAGTCTATATAAGGTGATATGCCTTTAATGAAATTTCGTTAATAGGTTATTCAATTTTATCTTAAGTAAAATAACTTATGTGTACTTAAGATGCGATAGCGTTTTGAAAAATTCTACAAAACAATATATTTAGAAGAACATCTTAAATATAATTAAGATCATAGATCTTTTGCATTTGACTTAAGAATGAACATAAGAAGAAATATGTATTTTTTTTTTAATTGTAACATTGCTAAAAATAATTTATTAATAAAAAATGTTTTTTATTTGATTGTTGCAGAATTTTTTAATAATTTAGAGTGCGCGAATGTACAAATGTCACTATAACTATGTATAATCTTTTCTGAATTTTCAATTTACATATGTATTTGAAAAATATTAATTAAAC
Source organism: Argyra leucocephala (assembly GCA_963942445.1). Taxonomy (NCBI): domain Eukaryota; kingdom Metazoa; phylum Arthropoda; class Insecta; order Diptera; family Dolichopodidae; genus Argyra; species Argyra leucocephala. Next base: position 74,760,491 of record OZ012680.1, read on the forward strand.
AAAATAATACTTATAAAATATGAATTTGAGAAAAATGAATTTTTAATATAGTTTGCTTTAGGTCTTGACAATTAATATGGCAGGGAAAAAGTTATAAAAAAAATGTACTTATGTATAGTTTTTAAAATTTTGTAGAAAGAATAAAAAAAAAATTATTTTCAATATAGCAAAATAATTCAGTGATTCTATATTTTATAATTTTTTTTTTTTTTTTTTTTTTTTTTACACGCTACCCAAACACTAGGAAAGGATTCCTTTATACAAATTTATTGTAGGTGTGGGTATGGAAAAAAAGGATTTGGGAGGGAAAAAGGATGATAGAGGAGAATTGGGAGGTAAGTAGGAGACGAACCTGAAGAGGTTCTTTTTGAAAAGTTGCAAATTGTATAATGGAGAATTTTTGTCGGTACGGAACACGTGAGATGGCAGCATGTTCCATATTTTTGCAGTTCTTACAATAAAAGAATTTCCAAAACCAGCTTTAGACCACCTACCTATTTCCACAGTGTAGAAATGTGCACTTAAAGCCTCCCTAGTGTTACGCCGGAATAGTTTGAGGGGAGGCATTAGTGATTTATTTCATTAGAACATGTGTCATTTCCAACAAGATATCTATAAAAAAGGGAGAGAGCTCCAACATTTCGACGAGTGCTAAGAGGAGTAAAGGTTAATTGGACAACAGGGTCGCCAAATAGGCGTAAGGCGCGATTTTGGATTTTGTCCAGGAAACCTAGTGAAGTTAGGGAGGCGCCAGCCCATATGTGAGAATTGTACTCCATCTTAGGTCGGATATATGCTTTATAGAGGCCAGATCTCTTGGAGAAAAGTAGGCTTTACATCGAGAAAAAAAACCCAAACATTTGGCAGCCTTCTTAGCTGTATCAAAAATATGCTCATTCCACTGCATTTTTGGGTTTAGCTGCATGCCTAAAATATTTAGATTTTTTTACAAGAGATCAAACAGCTTTGAGTTTTGGACGTGTTGAACTCAACTCTGTTTACGATACCCCAATCGGCTATTTTTGCTAGGTCATGGTTAAGAGAGCTAGTCATTATATTTCTCTTCGAGATGATTGAGGTAGAGGTGACGTTTGATTTCTTTAAAAAGTCGTAGGATGCCACCAATGTACTGTCATCAGCAAAACTATGGATTGGATTGAGGGTTGAAGAGAGCAGGTCGTTGATGAAAATCAAGAAAAGGGTAGGTGATAAGGCAGAGCCTTGTGGAACGCCAGCATTTATTGCATAGTTGTCGGACATAAAACTGTCGACAACGACAGAGAAGAGAAAGTCCTCAATCCATTTGCAAAAGAGGCTGCCCAAACCAATAGCCTGACATTTGCTCAGAAGAGCAGAATGCCATACTCGATCAAAGGCTTTTGAGATATCAAGAGCTACAATCTCAGATTCACCGGTACAATGAATGCTGGTATTAAGCTTAACGCAGAGAGAAGTTAAAAGATCGCCTGTTGACCTTTGGCTTCTAAAGCCGTATTGGCGATCATTTAAAATACGCGAACTACTAAGGTATCTCAATTGCCTTTTGTTTATTATGATTTCCATTATTTTGGAAAGAATTGAAGTAATGGCGATTGGTCTGTAGTTGGAATGGTCGCTTTTGTCACCTTTTTTGGGAATTGGGGAAACATTCGCAATCTTCCATTGACTGGGGTATTTACCAGTCGAGAATTAAAGTGAGAAAAGATTTCGCAGAGGTTTCGAAATGGGAAAGGCGATATGTTTAAGAACCATGGTCACAAGTCTTAACAAGACAATGATCGGAACCACCAATTGAAGAGCTAACAGAAATATTGTATTTTTCTGGGTTTGTTGTTAGGAACAAATCCAAGAGGTGCTCGTTTTGATTGGCTTGGTCAGAAATTCTAGTCGGGTTCGTAACAAGTTGGGAAAGTTGGAAAAGGTTTGAGAATAGTTCAACTTGTTTGCCTTCCGGAGAGTTGTGACTTTAAAAATTGAGCCAGTTTCGGTTATGAACATTGAAATCCCCTGTGACGACTATCTCGCATTCTGGATTTTTTTCCAGAATTTTATTAATATCGTCTGATAGGTTCTCAATAACCATAGCTGTTTCTAGCTCGTTGGCTTGGGGAGATCTGTAAATAAAACATAAAAAAATTGTGGTATTTTCAATACGGAGTTTTGCCCAAAGATAATGGAAAATTGGGTTGGAGCTTTTCATATCGTGAAGGGTGTTGAAAGCTACATCAGAACGTACGTATAAAGCGACACCTCGGTGTGGAATAAAAAGTGAAACTAAAGTATAGCCATTGATATTATGATTAATATCATCGCTTTTAACTTGAGTTTCACTTAGAGCTAAGATAGCTGGTCTTTCAGAGTGTAGGTGAGCTTCAACTGATTGGAAGTTACATGCTAAACCTCTGATATTGCAAAAGTTTATTGCAAAATTGTCAACCATTATTACAATTTGCGAGTAGGAAAAAGTAAATTACAAATTTAAAATTAAGTTAAATTCAGTTCAAAAATACACACAAACGAATTTTCTGGTAAGACAGTTTTTAGTACCTTATCGTACACTGGAAATACGTGACATACTCACCACAAAAACAGCAAAGACAAAAACCTTCTTAATACATATATGTTACTTCCTCACACTTGGTGAGAAAATAATAATGTTTTAGGGAAAAGGAAGGTTGGATAGCGTGTAAATTACTTTATTGTTGTTTAGGTTGTAATTTACAATTTAAAAAAAAGAAAGAATACAAAAAATTATAGAAAATTGATTAGAAATTAATTAGGTAATAAAAAAACAGTTTAAATTAATTAATAGTTTAAGCAAAAAGTTAAATATTTAAGAACAAAGTTTATGACAATACTAATTCTAAAATTATGTTTGATAAATTATAAAAATAAGATTCATAAATAATAAGTGATTAAAATTTTAAAGAAATTTATAAAATAGAAAGAGAAAGAAAAAAAAAATTGGTAATAAAAAATATAGTGAAATTTAAAAGTAAATATGTAAAGAAATTTAATAAATTAGAAGTTGTTATAGAAAAATAAGATAAAATAGAAATAAATAAATAATTTTTATAATTGGACAGGAACAACTCATCCATATTTGGCTGGTAATATAATGTTGTCTCATCAGCTGGTACGGTATGTCCATTCGCCATTTGTCATCTTACTTGGATTATTTATTTCTTCTTTTTTTTTATTAGATCTAAGATTATTCAACTATCGGTAATAAATTTTGATAACTGGTTATCAGATTATTTCAAACTTTTATATTTTTCCTATTTTAAATTATTTGTTTATGTTTAAAAAATGTTTGAATTATATGGAACTTGCTAGGTTCATTGTTTGCTTGATTATTTATATTGATTTTTCATATATTAATGTCACTTTAATAATTAATTTGTTAGCTTAATTTTTCCTTAAATTCATTCGACTTTCACTTTAAAAGTTTAATTCACTAAGTAAAGGAAGTTGATTTGGAAAATATTATTAGTCTATAATTATATTAGATATTGAATTAAGATTTTTTGCTTTATTATTATTCTTCTTTTATTATTCTTTTATTATTTTTTTTTTCTTTTTCCTTCGTTTCACTTTGTATCAGTCGGAGAAGTATGACTGACTTCACGAGAGGTGAGAGGTGAATTGTTAAGTCTTCTTTCCTTTACGGATTCTTATTTGTATGTTTAATTTTAATGTTTAGGTTTAGGTTTTAGTAAGATTCTCTAAATGAAAATTTGTTATTAATTTTAATATTAGATTATATATTATAATAACTAGTTAAATATCCGTTACTACGTAACTTTTTGCCACCATTATATATAGTGAAAAATCAAAATTAGAGCATTCTAGGTTGTACTACATTATAAATTATCGAAATCAAATATTCCCATATCAACAATATTTTAGTAATAATATTTTAGTTAAATTAGTAGATTAGCAGACAAACTATTTAATTGGATTGACTTAGATTGAAATATTTAATCAACTAATATTTCATTAAAAACTATATTTCTAACAGTTCTATTCTCTTCGGTTACAATTTTCAAATAATTTATATTCCCAGTGCGCGAAACACCGACATATAGTTGTCCATGTGAAAAACCTGGTGTATCAAGTAAACCTTTTTGAGAGTTTGACCTTGCGCTTTGTTGATGGTCATATCAAAGGCAGCTTGGAAGGTAAACTGGCGCCTTAGAAGGTAAACTGGCGTCATTTTTTTTTAGAAATTAGGAAAATCACAAAAAATAAAAACTACTGTTTTTTTTAATTTAAAATACAAATACTACAAAATCAAATATCAATAGATAGATATAGGATATATTCATATATTACATAGGTACATTTATTATCTATCTATACTATTTATTTTTTTTTTTTAATAAAAAACACTAAAATATTAAAAATAAAGTAAACTAATATATCTATTGTTTCTTATTTACAAATAAAAAACCTCTAAAATTAGGTAATCACGATTAGATACCGTTTGCACATCAAGATCTAATTTGTACTATTGAAAGTTTGACTGTCCTATAAACGTTGTTCCACAAATTTTGACATCCGACTTTGTTTAATGAAAAAAATAGAATATTATCCTATTATCATCAAACATTTTTGAAACAAATTAGTTTCCAGCAACTAATTTTTTCATTTAAATCGAAGTCAACTCTTGTCATTTGTTGAAATTTTTGTTTAATGTTTCTTGTGTTTGATTATTTTTGTTGTTATTGACTATTATAAATAATATAGTGTAGTGGACAATCCGTCGTTTAATATTAAACATTTTCTTTTATAAATCCAAATAATTAAATTTAAAAAGAATATTATAAGATAAGTATGTACATTATGGAATGTAAATTAAATAAATAAATGAAGTATTAATATGCATTAATTACTAAATCAATATGTAGGTTTAGCTATAAATATGAATTTTATACGAAAAAATGAATTACATATATAATAAATTAAATATTTCATTTTTTAATTTTTGTTTTAATTAATTTTTATGCAAATTTTCCGCTTACTAAATCTTTTTCTGTAAATTTACTGCTCACGCCGCACATTTTCCACTCAGATATCTAAAAAATTAGAGGGAACGTTGACCATGATGACCTTCATCATCTTCGTCATAGTCTGGACGATAGCTTTGTCGCCGGCTATCTTGTGATGGATCAAAGTCCTCCATAGTGCATTCTTCAGCTTCAATTGGTAAAGTAATAACAGGTCTTGGTGGTAAGCAGTTTTCCAGTTGGGGTATTATTGAAGCTGAAATACTTTCCGGGAAGATTACATTAAATTGAATAATTAAACGTCCCTTTTCAAACGGATTTTTATGAATTGGCATGCCTTCATTCATAATACATTTTGCTTGATTATTTTTGATAACTTCACCAGGCAGTGATGTAATCACTTAATCACGATTATCCAATGTTTTAATAACCTTTTGAAAGCCACACAAAGATTCAACTAATTGAATTGGTATTTTCATTATAAAGTCATGACTAGCTCTTGCAAATGTAGAATTTTCTTTTTCGTCCAATACAATAACTATATCACCTGGTTGTAATTCAGGTTCTTGATCACCTTCACCAGAGAATACAATTTTTTGTCCATTACGCATACCTTTATCAATATGCACTTCCAATATTTTACGATCACGTACAATTTTCCTACCATTACATTGCTTACAACGATTTTTCTCTGGTATTATTACATCGTGTCCAGCACATTTACGACAAAGTGATTCAATTTGTTGTACCATTCCGGGTGCAATTTGTTTTATACGTTTTTCAACACCTAAACCACGGCATTTGCTTAAATTTTTTACCTTCATTTGGATTTTTATCCGGATGATATTTTAAAGCTAATTTTCTGTAAGCCTTTTTTAATTCTTCTGGTGTTGCTGAAGGTTTAACCCCTAATACGTAATAATAGACAGTTTCTTTAACCATTTTGCCTTATGAAATTTGATTGAATTTTTCGACAATGTGGTCTCTTCTGCACAAAAGTTTTCTTGCTAAAAGATATGAGGACTAGACCCAGATAGAAAGTATATTATACTTTTAGGGAATCAAAAATAACTCGTAACAAGTCAACTTAATATGTTATGCATTTCGGATAGAGATACATATAATTATTTTTAACGCTGGGTGATGCAGTAGGTAGAGCGCCTGCCTTTCAATCGAAAGGTCCCAGGTTCGATTCCCGACGAAGGCAAAAAAAAACTGCTTTCTGGATTTATCGACTTGGTTCAGTACCCTTTATCATTGGGATAAAATAAATGATAAATAGTTGAAAGTTTGGGTTATCACTTAAAATAAAAAAAATGGAACTATGCTATTATGAAGGCGAAGTACTCTACAGTAGATATAGTTTTCCACATTTAAATTAGTAGATATACCATAAAAATTCTACAGAAAAAAGCTATTGTACGTAATTGTGTATTCCAAATCTCTGTGTAAAAGCAGTTAGGGTGTTCATCCCATAGACTTGGAATTATATAAAAAAAAAATATATATATATTTTATTTCATATAATATAATTATTTCGATATATAATAATTCGACCATGAATATTTTCTAACATATATGTATAACCTTTTATGAAATTTAAATGATATAAATAGTTTCTATAGCTTGTCTCGTTTTAAAATTATAATGATGACATTTTCGAATGATAATTGAATTAATTTTTTTGTCCTTTTATTTTATTAAATTGTAAAATCCGTAAGAAATTTTTAATAATTTCTAAATAAATTTATAATTAAATTTATTTTATATATAGTTACGTAGTAAGAAGTTCTTTTGACATAAAAAAAATGTTTAAGTACCTACTTTACAAACCCATTACAAAAATTCCCGATAAAAATTGAATTCTCAATCGAATTTTTTTTTTATTTACGTTTTAAATTTCAATAATTTTCAAAGTATGCAATATTTGTAGAATAGTATAACACATACTCTCTTACACTGAACATTATTGTCATCAACATAAATTTAATACAAATTTTTTTTAAGAACAATTTTTTTACACATTAATTTGAAAATTTTGTAGTACAAAAAAAAACTTTATCATAAAATCTGTCAACAGCATATGCCAATTTTCTTTTTAAAAGAAAATCCATCATTTTCTCATGACGTAAAGTGTATATACCGTTAATTATGTTGTAATGATGTTGCATCGAAAAGTATTCCATCAACAGGTAATTTATAATAAAAAAAAAAAATTGTTTTAGCTCTCATCAATTCGAACTTTCATGAACATGTTGTTGTATATAGGTACGTTAATAGAATCTAAACAAGGATAATTCTTTATTTTTTAAAATATGGCGGACAGAGTTTCAGTCAGAATTTAATAATTGCATTTAAGTTATTTTTTTTTTTTTGTGGATTAAATTAAAGTTTTTAAATATATCATCAGTTTGATCTGAATGCTATTTGATGAATTAATTTTTTTTTAATATTATTATTAATTATTTTAAAAATATTAATTTTAAAAATTGAGTATTCTACTTAGTAATGGCGTTTGTCAATACTGATATTTTCATATATTTTTTTACTTCAAACAACAACACAATAGTACAATATTCCAATGCAGCTAAGTATTTGGGAATGACGCTGGATGCTATACTATGGCGGAAGGTACATATAAAAAAGAAAACATGTTCCTAACAACTGCAGGTCCTTCTGGAAGTCCTTTGCTGAATTTTTGTGAATCATCATTCCCACCTGTGATTAATAATGATATTACATCAGATTCAGTTGGAAAAGCAAACATGTTTGCAAACATTTTTACGGCAAATCTCCCTTCTACAGGCCAAAATCCTCTAACAATCCCTGTAGTAAACTCTTCCTTAGGAAGGGATTTCAAATGAAAAACATTTTCTTCCAGAACATACTCATCCAAATGAAAGGTTGCCCAGGTTTATTCTATTCCAAAAAAAAGGTGACAAAAGCAATCCTTCAAATGAAGACCTATAACTATCACCTCCATTCTCTCCAAAACTATGGAGATCTTGATCGACAAGATGCTAATGAAATATCTTAATACCATAATTGTATGATTCATGATCGTCAATATAGTTTCCGATCTAACTGTTCAACTAGTGACCAACTTGCCTCTAAGAAAGTTTAAGCATTCGCTTACATCAATCTGGTGAGATTACTGTTTTGGCCTTAGATATTTCAAAAGCTTTTGATGGAGCATTTTTGTGTCTTTCAAATATCTATTAATGATCTCCTCCAAATAACTTTTAACCCGATCTATAGTTTTGCTGATGACAGCACTCTTGTAGCATCCTACGATTTGCTTAAAAAATCTTACGCTACACCTACCACAGTTTACGCCAAAAGAACAATGGGCGGCATAGTGAACCATGATTTAGTCAAAATTTCCGACTGGGATAATGCAAACAGAGTTGAGTTTAACACCTATAAAATTCAAAACTGTCTATTTACGCTAAAACTAATGGCATTCAAACCTATTCGTAAATCTTAAGTTGAAAGCTTACAGCGACTATAAAACTTAAACATTCTCGTAATGCGAGTATATATATATATATGCTCAAAATGTGCTATGAAATTATATTATTTTCGATATTGCGAAAAGCGCCGCAAAATGTTTGGGTTTTTTTTAAATCGGTGTAAGGCATATTTTGCACCTAAAGATCGGCTTAATATCTATAAATACGACCCAAGATGTAATACAATTAGTTTATGTGGGCGGCTCTAAGCTTGCTCCTCTTGGTCATCGTCGTATCGTTGTAGCACTAGTTCTATTTTATAGACATGTCGTGGGAGTAGGCACATGCTCGAAAAAACTCAAATCACTACTTTCTGCAAATTCTCTACACCGAAGAAATACCAAGATGGTTCGAGACTGGTTATGGAAGTTCGCTTATCGTCTGAACTTCTAGAATGTGGAATCGCATTTCACTACAAGAATTCCCAAGAAGGGATAGTTTTTATTTGTTTAATTTACAAAAATTCAGTCAAATTCGTCAAACATCAGTAACATAGTTCGCAACGCCCTACCGAACCTTTCTCCTGCTTCTTTTTCTTTTCCTTCTCCCTAACTATCTAAGTATAAAGGTTTTTCTGACCGTTTATGCTAATAATATGAAAGTTTATATTAAGTATAGATTATCAGATATACAAACTTCTACTGATCACTTGGGCATAATTTCAACATGAAAATATTGCAAATATTTCAGCCACCATGATGACCTTGTATATTACACATAGGTATACAAGGTCCTAGTCATATCCTAAATAGTTTTTTTTTTTTTTTTTTTTTTTTTTGCGAAAGATAGGAGGTAATCCCCGAAGGACATCAAGAGCTCCAGCCGCGTGTGCATCTTGATAGTGTAGGAATCGAACCCACTAAAGCCCACCTATCTTTTTCCGTTATAACCAATCTACGTAAGATCGACTAATGACTTTTTTTTCGTAAATTTTCGGTCGCGTCTTTAGGAAATTATTATAGTGATAGTTTCCGTGGAGGATCGCTAACATCATAATAATTACCGTGTAGGAACTTTATCACTATGATATTTCCCGTGAAGGAGATAGTCACAGCAATAGCTCCGCGTGGGAAGATTTTTTAGATTTTTTCGCAAAGGAAAATTATTGGAATAAAAATTTCCGTAAAGGAAACTATTATCGTAGAATTTTCCATTTTAGGTCGTGACCAGCTCGTGGGGTTTCGTTCTCTTGAGTCGACGGATACTGCTGTCGATATGAATAACTGCTGCCATTTCCGAGTTCACATGAGTTTGCAGTCTCTGCTCGTGTTTGACTGCATGTTTCTTGATCTCTTCCGTGACTGTTTCAATGCGCAAGTCACGGTGGAGATCTTTGTTACGTATGTACCATGGTGCATTTACTATACCACGGAGCACTTTATTTTGAAATTTTTGCAACATTTCAATGTTGGTTTTCTTTGCACAGCCCCATAATTGGATACCGTACATCCACACAGGTTTTAATATCTGCTTATATATCAATATTTTGTTCTGTACTGATAACTCAGAACCACGCCCAAGTAACCAGTAAAACTTTTTGAGTCTAATGTTTAGCTCTTCTTTTTTCTTTCTTATATGTTCCTTCCATCTTAGCTTAGCATCGAGTGTCATTCCCAGGTACTTTGCTGTATTGGCATATGGTACTATTTTGTTATTGATTGAGATAGGAATGGTTGCAATCTTTTTGTATGTAAAATTTATATGAGTTGATTTGCTTTCATTAAGTTTAATGCGCCAACGTTGGGTCCATAATCTTATTTTATTCATTGCATTTTGAAGTTTTGCTGTGGAGTTTTCGACAGATACGTCAACTGCAAGAATCGCAGTGTCGTCTGCAAAGGTAGCCATAAAAATGTTGTCAATTTGTGGGATATCTGTTGTATATAGCAGGTAAAGTATTGGACCAAGAACACTTCCCTGTGGGACTCCAGCAGATATTTCTTTTACTTCTGAATATTCTTTGGCATAACGTACACGAAAGCATCTATTGTTCATATATGATTTTAATATTTCATAGAATTGTCTTGGTAAATCACGATGTAGTTTAAATTCAAGGCCTTGGTGCCACACTTTGTCGAAAGCCTGAGCAACATCTAAGAAGATTGCTGAGCAGACTTTTTTTTCTTCGAACGCTTTTTCCACTATATTTGTGATCCGATGCACTTGATCAATTGTAGAATGTTTGTTTCTGAATCCAAATTGATGGTTCGGGATCAGATCTCTTTCTTCAATAATCGGGGCAAGTCTTTTGAGGAGCAGTTTCTCAAATATTTTTGATATAATAGGTAACAACGATATTGGTCGATATGATGTTACCTCTGAAGGCGGTTTTCCTTGCTTCGGTATTACAATTACTTCTGCAATTTTCCATTGTCTCGGAACATATGTGAACTTAAAACATGCATTAAATATATGTTGTAGCTTTAACAAAGCTAGATCTGGTAGTTCCCGCATGATTTGGCCATTGATGAGATCGTAACCTGGTGCTTTTTTGACACTCAGGTTGTGTCTGCATATTTGTTTAATTTCTCTTAGAGTGACATGCGAAATTTCCGCTTCATCTATTTTAACTTCGAGAGTTATATTTTCATTTGCAAGATTTTGTGTTGGTGCTGTGAAGACCTCTGCCAAGTGGTCAGCAAAAATCTTAGCTTTTTCTTTTGGGATACCGACCCAGCTACCAGCCTGTGTTTTCAAAGGTGGATCTTGCACCTGTGGTCTATTTATTCGTTTAGCTGCTTTCCAAAGCGAGTAGTCAGTATAAGCATCGGCTGATAAATTGTTTAAGAATTTATTAAATGAGTTATTTTTTATATTTCTGATTTGCTGTTTTAGTTGATTATTTAAGCGATTGAATATAATTTTATCACCTGGGTACCTCGTTGATTGCCATTTTCGTCGTGCCCTTCTCTTCTCCATAACCAGTGCTCTTATTTCTGGAGGATAGCTCACTCTCGAGTGATGTTTCGAGTCAAAACATGGCGTGCTCTCCTTTGCTGCTTGCTGCACGTCTACAATGAATTGCTCGACTTCTGCATCAATTTGGTTCCTTGATTCCACGGATCCTAGAGTAATGAATTGCTCAAGTTTTTCTCTAAACATATCCCAATCAGTTTTCTTGTTTGTAAGTCTTGGGAGGCAATTTTTGTGTTCAACTTTTTCACTTAGAACCATGATCACTGGAGTATGGTCAGACGATAGGTCATCATTGCTCACGGCATATGTGTGGTTTCTATTTATTCCCTTTGTTATAAAGAAATCAATCAAATCAGGTATTTTCACTGGGTCAGTGGGCCAATAGGTTGGGGCACCGGAAGAAATAAATTCACACTTATGATTTCTTCCAGCTTGATATAGCTCTCTCCCTTTTGTTGTGGTTAATCTTGAACCCCAGTGGGTATGTTTCGCATTGAAATCTCCTCCGATGATGAAATTGTTTCCAAGTATTTTAAAGAGATTTATGAAGTCGACTCTAGTAGGTGAGTGTCTTGGTGGGCAATAGATAGCCGAGATTTTGAAGTCCTTATTTTTGACCTTAATGTTGATTGTTGTAACTTGCATCATTGCATTTTCTATTTTCTGCTCCTCATGGTGTTGAATGTTGCCTTTTATCAGTATTGCTGTTCCTCCTCTTGCTTTGTCATCTGGATGGGAAGTATGATAACAAACGTAATTAGGAATTTTAATACTGAATTTCTTTGTGAAGTGTGTTTCAGAAATTAGACATATATCTATGTTTTGATCCTTCAGAAAAATTTCAAGTTCTAAAATGTGTTGGAAGAGTCCATTTGCGTTCCATGTAGCAACTCTAAAGGTGTGGCTTATTTTTTATGTGACTGCGGTGGTTTTCTGCTAATTCGTCTTGGTTTGTTAGTCTCTGTAGGATAAGACTTAATATATCCTTGACTGAGTAATCATCTTCCTTACGGGAGTTTTTCACAATTTGGGCATATGATTTAGCATTTACATTACGTACAGCATTTATTACTGTAGGTTTTCTATTCGTGTCAACAAATTTTTCATTTTTAAAGGTATTAATCTTTTGAATTTGGGGTAGTTTTGCTTGTTTCTTTCATCCTCTGTAGTTTGCCGGATGATCACCACGACAATTAATACATTTGGCTTTTTCTCCCAACTTTAAAATGCAGCTTTTTGTGAAATGCTTACCGCCACACTTAACGCAAGCACAGTCTCTATTACAATAACTTTGTGTATGCCCAAAAGCTTGGCATCTCTTGCACTGTGGGATTAACTTTTTGTTTTTTCTTAGTGGTTCAATTTTAACGACTATTTTCATTATTGTTTTAATAGAAAAATTTTTTTCTATATTTTCTCTATTATCGAATGTTAACATAAACAATGGTAATCCTCTTCTTTGAGTGATACAGCTACCATCGTTCTTTTCGATTTTATCTTTAATAATTATGTTTTTGGCTTCTAGTATCTGGAAACCGTTATCTCTCAGGTCTTGAACTATTTCATTTTCATCGCATGAAGGATGTAATCCCCTGGCCATAACTTTTGTTGGTCTGGTAGATTTGTCCTCATAGGAGTGCCACTGAACTTTCTTCGATGTTAAATCGTTTGTTATACATCTGTATGTGTCACTATCAGTAACATTGATCTTCCAGACGTTATTATTATAAGATGTGTACTTGCATTCATTTTTAGTGGTTTGCTTTATTAAATTATTTAGCTCACCAAAGGTACCTAACCCATGAACCATAATAGGTGGTGGTTTATGTTCCTCTTTTTTAGCTTTTTTATCCGCAGTATTGTTTCCAAGTGCTGCTTGTTTTGTTTTTGGTGATTCTTTTTTCTGTTGGGCAGTTTCGGGGCTACCCTCTGCTTTCCTTTTTTTGGATGGTCTTTTTGTTTTTTTAAGAATCCAATCCGTTTCTCTCGTGAGTTCTTCTTCATCCGTGAAGTAATTGAAGATGTTGCAATTACTTGGCGCTGGTGAATTACCTCTATCTAATAAGGTAACCTTTTTTTCTAGTTCTTTAATGTGATCCTGTAGACTGATCACTATCTGTTCCATTTCTTTCCGTGCCTTTACTTCTTTTTTCCATTCGTTGTAGAAATTTACACCTACAGAGTTTAGATGGATCTTGTTATCGCCAACGCTTTCGACTCTTGTTTGCTTTTCTACTGGCACGTTTTTCAAAGGAGTTCTTGTTGTTTTACTCTCTTTGTTTATTGATTTAGGGGGAGTTCTTGATGTTAACGAACTCCTGTTGAAATTTCCTTTTGTATGTAATAGTTGGTCCCCCCCAGAATCCGTGGGACCGACCTCCGAAAAGGGTGGATTTTCCAGTGCAACTGGTCTGCCACCTGGGGTAATAGTATATTTTGTTTTGTCCATTACATTTTTGATTACTGCATTAATTTTATTGTGGTACGGCAGATAAAACTACACACAAACCCCCTATCAGGAGGGCCAGGTCATTTGACGACGGAGTTTCCGTCTCCGCCTAACTAACCGATTGTTCGCGCCCGTCGAAAACATACGTCCTCGTTTGCGCGGATTAATCCAGCCTAACCGGTTTACTTAGTTATTGCGCTAAGTTCACGCATTCACCCGCTCTCGTCCGCCTTACAAAGTAAGTTTCCAGGAGGCACCCGACAGATAACTATGTTACCTACCTTCGGGGGGGTGAGAGTCGGATTTGTTGACAGAGCTGTAGTTGTTAAACCAGAAGGCTTTTCCTAGGTTTTATCAGAGCTATACGTTAGGGGTACACTCTGCCTAGGGCCTATATCAACCTTAGCCTCCCATCCTAAATAGTAAAAAAGAAAATTCAAAAAATATAATTTGGAACTAGTAACAACTAACAGAAGTCAAAAAAAGAACAGCAGACTTGGATCAGCAAAATATAAAAGGAACATGGAAGAAGTTAATGGCATATGTAAAATATCATGCCATAATTGGCCAAAATTATATATAGGTAGTAATATTTTTAATCAACAAAGATAATTATAGTGAGATTTCAAGAAAGTTTAAGGGAAGCCAAATTGCAAGAATAAAGAGAAATATTAAGCTCCGAAATATGATTTGATAACGGGGCAGATTCTAAAGCAACTTCCAGAAAAGGCAATAATTAAGATAACGAATCTTATAAATGCTGCATTTAGACTGAAATATGTGTATATCCTTCTAAAAGAACATTCGGAAATCATAGCAAGCTACCTATCAGAGAGATACTTCTACATAAAACAGGAAGGAGCATATTCCGATCTTAAAGAAATTAATGCCATGGTTCCTCAAGGAAGTGTACTTGGTCCGGTACTGTACCTGCTGTACACTTGTGATTTTCCTGCACTAGAAAATAATATTATTGCGACGTTTGCAGATGATACAGCGGTTCTGGCTGTTAGGGAAAATAATAAAGAATTCATAGAAAAGCTGCAGAGAAAAATCCAAGATTATACAAAAAGATGTAGGCTAAAATTAAATGAAGTCAGTACATGTGGATTCCACAAATAAAAATATTAACCATAAACCAGTATATATCAATGGTCAAGAAATACCTCATTCAAATACTGCCAAATATCTTATTATATAGCTACGTCGGATGCGAAACTTCGCTGGAAAGCTCACATCAAAAACAAGAAAGAAGAATTACAAATCCGCTATAGAAAAATGAACTGGCTCATAGGTAAGAATTCTACCTTAACAATACAAAACAAACTTCTGCTCTATAAACAAATACTGAAACCAGTATAGTCATATGGCATCCAGCTATGGGGACGCAGCAAAAAAAGTAATAGAGATATTATTCAGAGGTTCCAGAATAAAGTCCTAAGAAACATTGTGAACGTGCCCTGGTTCATACGAAACTATGACCTACATAGAGATTTGCAAATAGAATTTGTCGATAAGGAAATACAGAAATTTCCAAGAAGTCACGAAAAAAGGCTTCAGCACCATGTAAATGTGGAGGTAGTCGAGCTCCTGGATAATAGAAATATAGCCAGACGACTCAAAAGAGTAAAACCTTTTGAGTTAGTGCAGCAATAATCACCCACATTCTTGAGGACTCGTCGCGCTGGTTGCCTTTTCGTCGCTGATGCGATGGGTCTTCAAAATTATGGATGAATACGCCAAAGAACAGTTAGATAGACATTGCTGGATGTAGTCTACATTGAAAAATAAAATAAAGCCAAGAAAAAATTGCTCATTAGTCTTGTAGGGCTAGATCGCAATATAGGAAAGGTGTAGATTTGTGGGTAAGAATCCCACTCACAATGTCGAGCTACGGGGCTCATTGTGTCTTTTGAAGATTCCCACCAGCCTACGTATAACAAAAAAAAAAAGATATAAGTACGTTTTAAGTTGTACGGTTTTGTTATCGTAGTGAAAAAAACTATTGGAATCTTTTTGATAAACCAATTTTTTCCAATTCGATTTACAAATCAGACTTCATTAAATCAAATTCTATACATTTTGTGTCCGACTGGACAACATCGGGTAACTTTGTTAGTCATTAATAAAGGAGGTACAAAAAATAAGCAAATTAGACATATACGAAAGTTTAGCAATTTCGCGGAAATATGTAGATAAGAGATTGAACAATGATTTAGGAAATGGATACTCACAGCTATTTAAATTAATATAAACCAATTTCCAAAAGTACAAGTAAAATATGTAACTGCTCCTTAATTATGATATAAAAGGGAAAAAGCACTGATGAAGGGTGTGGGTTGCTTCCGAAATGTCGACAGTTTCAATCAAATATTAAAATAATTATTAGTGAACGGAAACCCGACAACAATGAAATTACTCAATATTCTTACAATTATCATAAAAATTTGTAAATTGATTTTTACAAAATTTAATTTATTAATATTAACATATTACAACAACATAAGCGTTTTTTACAAAATAAAGCTTTTGGATCTCAAATGCTTACATAATGTAAGCAATTTTATGAAAATTGGTACAGCCCCGTTATTAAACCTTAGTTTAAACTTTAAAATTGATTTTACTCGAAATATCAATTTCAAACATAAGCGGTTACGACTTGTTGCCACAAAATTTTGACATTGAAATTGATAAAAAATCTTGAGACCATCATTCTACTTTTATGTGCATAAAGAATTAAGTTAATATAACTAAGTTAAGGTAATATAACACACATTTTAAAATTTAGTTTGGATTGATTTAATTTTGTTTACAATTTCAAATTAATTTTGTTGCAAATAAAAAACTTCATAAATAATATATACAATTAGATTAGATTAGTTTTAAATAATTCCGAGAGGGATCTAGTCCCTACATCACCGCAGCCGCAAATGGGCTTATTGTGATAACCCGGTTTTTAAGTCTCTGAATCATTAAGAATACCCGATTTTGTAATTATACCCAGGATGTTCTTCAATGGTATGCTGGATAGCTCCCATTGTTCGGGGAACGCTGTTCCCAAGTGGCGAAGTCTGCTACAGGTGAGCCCTTCGCATTCACAGAGCAGATGCTCAATAGATTTTTCCTTTATTTTACAAATTCTGCATAGGTTATTTTCAATTACACCCATTTTGTAGAGGCGTTTCTTTGTTAGGCAATGGCCTGTTATTATCCCTGCCAAGATACGTACCTGTTTCCTGTTGAAACTGAGAAGTGATTTAGTTTTCTTGAGCGAGCGTTCAGGCATGAGCATTTTTGCTTGACGATTTCCAGGAACGTTGGCCCAGAAATCTTTAGCTTTGTCCTCTTCCCAAACTCTTAAATGCATCTTAGCTGTACTTAGGGTAATTCCACAGAACGGATTTGGACCTATGAAAGGGGTGTCCGATGCTTTTCCAGCTAGATAATCTGCAGCTCCATTTCCTGCACTGCGGGAATGCCTTGGTACCCATATTACAGTGACTTTATTAGTTTTTGCCAGGGTTTTGAGTATTTCTAAGCAATCCCGTACTAGCTTTAATGTGATAGCAGAGACTATAATAGAGACGTCGAATTGCGAACAAAATATCATGTATTTTTTTTTTCTAAGTATCAGTTTTCAAAATTAAAAAACTGATACTTGTCCAAGGATTTTTACCAATTTATTAAAAGGTGAAAAATAAGATAATTGTAGCCTGTACAAATTTAAGTAAAATAAAATTGTTATTTTTAGCTTATACCATTTACACCACTTATACCACTTATACTACTTATACATATTATTGGCTATTATTATTCATTATTCTTAGAAAATCTTGTGTATATGAATGAATATGTGTGTTTAATTTGAATGATAGTTCAGATTGCAATGTTAATGAATATTAAAAAAAAATATATTATATTGATTGAATATAATAAGGTAACCAGGGTACATTAATTTTCTTAATTTATTTCTAAAGTTAGAATACGTTTTTAATGTAGATGAATTAAATTTTCCTTTTTTTTTCAAGTTATAAAGATACATATATTTCAGAAAAAGAAGAGGTCCGGGATCCCAAATTTCAGGACCGAAAACCTTGATTTTTTTGTTTATTTGTCATCAGTACAAATATATGGTCTTTGATCCAAACTTCCGCACATTCGGACCTATCGAAAAAAAAAATTTTAAAATTATTTATAATAATTATTAATAACCTTTTTTCAGAAAAATACAATTTAAACACATGATATAGGGTTTCGGCCCCAATTCCTGGGACCCCGCACCTACTGTCTTCATCGCATTTAAGAGCCATTGTACTCATGACCAAAAAAAATCAAGGTCTTCAGTCCCGACATTTGGGGCGCCGGACCTCTTGTTTGTATCGTGCTTATGACCCATTGTACAAAAGACATGTTGAAGAAAAACAAAACAAAAATTTTTCAAGTGCTTTGTGAGACGGTACCCGGACCTATTTTTGCTGGAGGCTGCTCAATTTCTTGACTTGGCACTTTCAACCAGTCACCTTTAGAAGATGTAGTTCTGATGCCCGTTGATTGATAAAAACTTGCTACATGAATCCTGTATCACTACATATCCAGTCAAATGAAATGCAAACAAATTAAAATGCAGGCAAATCGCAAGAAAACAGGCTAATGATACTACGGGCAAATGAAACACAGGTTATGACACGCTTCCAAGTATTTTTGGTCAAAAGTATTTTTTTTTTAAATTAAAAAATTATAAAGTTTTTAATATACGAAAAACCGAATGTTATAAACGTAATGGGAGAATAAATACCTTACAACAAAATTTCTTAACTCTGTACAAAAATTCATTTTATTTGGATTCAAAATCAAAAAACATTCTTAATTCAAATTGATTTTAACTCAACCATACAAAATCAAATTATATACATATATATTATTTATATGTATATATAAATTGCTTTAGTATGCATAATAACGCAGCTGCGAAGAAAAAAATTATTTTTCGTATTTTGTTTTTAATTCCATTCTTAGCTTGCTTTGAATTTTGAAAATTTTAATTTTATAAGAATCCTAATTTTTATCATTTCATTATTTCATTTCGATACTGTTAGCGACATCTGTGCTATTTTTGCTCCAATTCGACGTCTCTATTATAGTCTCTGGTCATAGTATATGAATTAATTCTAGTATGGCTGCTTTACTATCCGAGAGAATGTAGAGAATTTCTTGTAATTTCTTCTTAAATTCTCTCGCACACGAAGTTCTATAGCATGAACCTCAGCTTGGAAGACTGTGTTTGTAGAGTCTAGGCTTGAATGAATATGGGCCTTAAGGATTTTTCCATATACTCCCGATTCTACTCCATTTATTTTCTTTGAACCGTCAGTATACCATACTAATTGTCCTTTGTCGAAAGACGGTGGGCAGGTTTCCCACGTCTCTCGGCTTGGCATGATTATATTGAAAGGTTTTTCAAAATTACTTCTTGTCAAGCAGTAGTTGGATAATGCTATCGAAAGGGTATTATCCTTCTGGAGTATCTGAACTAGTGCTGGGTGTACCACGTTTTTAATTTGTGGATTATCAGCAGCAATACATTTGTAGGTATGAAGCATTGCTTCTTTTTGTATAAAGAGATGAAGGGACTCTAGATGAAGCGGGGTCTCTAATGATGCGGTAGATGTTGTCCGCATGACTTCAGTTATCAACAAACAAGCTGAATGCTGTAGTTTGTTGAGTTTGTTTTGAGTTGTGATTTGCGTATCCTTTTTCCACCAAACTGCGGATATAGGTTAAGGTTTGCCTCACTATTGCGGTATATAACCATAAAGCCATTTTTGGGTTCAGTCCCCATTTACGAGCACATAGGCTTTTAAATGTCCAGAGTGAAATTCTGGCTTTGTTAAGAGCATTGTCTAGATGAGCATTCCAGTTCAGATGTCTTCTTTGAAAAAGCCAATTATTACCCCATCTAGGTTCGGTTTCTTCAGTTTGTCCTTAATTCTCCTGTTTGTGAAGGCAATAATCGTGCTTTTACTTGGATTAATAGAGAGTTTAATCTCTCGGCACCATTTGGATACCATGTGCAGTACTTGTTGAGCCACTGTAGACTCAAATTTACCTCTGATAAGAATAGCTACATCATCAGTGTAGCCTTGTGCTTCTATGCCAGATTCATTGAGTTTACGTAGCAGGTCATCCACTACAAGGGACCATAGGATAGGCGACAGTACCCTTCCTTGAGGACATCCTTTAGCAGCATTGACGACCAAAGTTTCTCCGTTTAGGATTTTTAAAAATTTCAGTCATTTTAAAAATTTAAACAAATCTATAATATCTAAAAAACAAAACTGACATAAGAAAATTTTTTGCGCAGTATGAAATTTTATAATGCGTAACTGACTTTAATTTGCTAATGAATTTTGTTTTTATCTGATTGTTGCAATGTAGTTTATGGACTTTAGAAAAATGTGTAAATGCATTATACGTTTGTGAAAAGCCTAATGAAGAAAAATTAACCAAGAACAATTTCAGATCTTTATAAATATCTTCTTCAAGAAAGAGGCTTTTAATTTATCATTATTAAAGAAATATTTAAAAGTAAGATGGAGAAAATTTTTTTTTTCTTTTCAAAACAATGAAAGACAATATTTCTTTGAGGTCAAAACCATAACGATTGTAAGTATTTTCCAATGTCCATAATAATATGCAGGCAGTACGCATATAAAATAAAAATACTAATTAACTTTTTTTAAAATTGAAATTTTGGTAATAAATAAACCTAATAATGGCATATTTAACCACATTTTCTTTTTATATGATATGAATTTTGATATTTTCGTTTTTTCACCAAAATATAACAGAGGACATCACAAGAAAATATTCCAAAATTTTTTTTATAATATTTTTTCATGAATTTCTATAATTTAGATCAGATTTCTAAAATGTATTAATGATAGAGATATTCTATTAAACTAATTTTGAAAATTTCCATTTTAGTTCTAACTAAGACCGTCTTTATTTATTTCGATAAACATATTTTCTGAATAAAAAAAAAAAACGAAAACAAAAAAAAAATTTAAAAATCCTAAAATGAAATGGAAACTAATTTATTACTGATTGCAAAAATGATTTACTAAAATTAATTCTATCATTTCGAATCAATCAATCAGCCTAAAGGACTTGCTTTTTATTGCCAGTAATAGGATTTTTTTTTGTCCTTTTTTTGTACTATTACTGTTGACGTGGTTTTGTGTTTTCCCTCAGGTAAGTGGTAATATTTTCTAGAATTTTCTATTAAAAAAATTTACGAATAGCGTTTATGTTTTTTTTATTTATTTATTTTTTACTTCCTATTTCCTCATTATTCTTTTGTCTTGTTTCAGGAGTTATTATTTTAATATTCATAAAGAATTCATGAAATCCATGGGTGAGTTTAAAATGTAAAATTCAAAATTTAAAAAAAAAAAAATTGGGCAGTTGAAATATTATTTATCCTTGCATTTCATGTAAAAATGTTTTAATTGACTTTTTTGTTTTTTAGATTATGTTTATCTATCCAACATCTACCTGCATTAGATATAATGGGCAACATTTTAAAAATTTATCAGCCGCGAATACAAAAAATGAAGTGTAATACTAATTAAAATAATAATGGGAAAAGTAAGTAATGAGGTAAAGAGCGATATGATTGTGCTATCACGGGAACATTTGTCAACATGGCCAGATTGATTCATAGAGGTATTCATTGGGCTAAAGGATTAAAACAACTCCGTAAATCAAGGAGCCTGCCAATTAGCCTGAGTTAAAGCCAATACATAGGCACAAAAGGCTTTTGTGGGCAAACGAACACATTTCTTGGACAGAAGATATGGGATCGTAACAAAATCCCCTGTTTCAAAACCCCCTGTTTTCAAAATCTCTCAGATTTCAAAAATCCACCGTATCAAAATCCCCCGTTTCATAATCCATCGTATTAAAATACATTGTTTTGTAATACGCTTTTTAAAAATCCCATGTTTTAATGGGATCGTAACAAAATCCCCTGGTTTCAAAATCTACCGCTTTTGAAAAATTCACCGTATCAAAATCCCCCGTTTTGTTATTGTTTTTTGATACGCTTTTTCAAAATCCCATATTTTAGTATAATAGGAAATAATTCAATTCCAAATTCTCTCCTAACATCCTTCTTTTTCCCATTCCGAATCCTATCCCTTTACCCAAGTCTACAATTATTTTCTATAGTGAAATCCTTTCCCAATGTTTAGGTAGTGTGCAAAAAAATAAAACAACCTTATAATACAAAAAAAAATAAATTATTATTTACATTAAAATTTTGAAATTGGAATTTACGGATATATTAAAGAAATATTTTTTAAGAAATCTATGTTTTCAGTTTGAAGCCTTTTTTCAATTACATTTTTTATTTTTTTTATTTTTTGAAGTTGGATTTTCAATTTTGGTAATTTTACACCCGAACGAGTTTTGGCTATCCTAGTTTTAACAACAACATGTTCTTGTGCTAATTCAGATATGAGCTTGAGCTATGTCATTTGCCCACAATGGTATTCAGGCGTCTGTGCCAAGCTTCTGCATTATTTTGTGTTCTGGGGAAATGAAATTTTTCCGCATCAGCAATAGACCAAAAATTTGGATGATATCTTGGTTTGGATGGCTTTCTAGATTTTCCTGTATTACCTGTATATAATTTATTTTAAGCCAATTTGCAATTTTTTTGGCGTCATTATTAAGAGTTTTAAATAAATCTGAAAAATAATCAGGAATTTTTTCTGCCGGGACAAATGCCAAACTCTTGATCATTCGAATCTGTAGGCTTAATTTTTCATCATAAAGCTACACTAGCTTTTTCGAAATCTGAAATAATTCGTATAGGATTCAAGTTTATATTCCATTGACAAGCTGTGTAACAGAGTTCATAAAAGAATTCTTGATAAGCTTCCTTACTTTTGGAGCTCATTAAGCAAAATACCAATGGAACTATTTGGTTATTGACTTGTTGACTTGTATATGACAAATAATTTTTCATTCCCCTTATTTGATTTGACTGTTTCAACCTCCATTTTTTTAATTACGTACTAATTTTGATTATCTTAACTATTTATAATTTTTAATTATAATGAATGAGAATTGACAATATTAAATTAATTTTATTTTTATAATAAAAACTAGTTACCTTAACAGCGTCTTTCATAAAAACTACTTTAATTAAATTCTTAACAATATAAAAATACTACATGTATGTTTCATTTGACTTCTTAAATTATTTTTTTTTAAATTCCTCGTTCTTAAAATTATTTTTTTTTGTAATTTCGGGCGTCCGAAATAATTTTAAGAACGAGGGATTTCGATACGGGAGATTTTAAAAAAGGGGATTTTGATACGGAGGATTTTAAAAAAATGATTTTCAAAAAGGAGATTTCGTATCCAATCCAGAAGATATATGGGAGCAGGAAATAATTTCAGATGAAAGCAAATTATAAATGCAAGGCAGTGATGGAGTAGGAGAACGATTAAGCAAAGAATGAATGCAAAATTTTGCCACCAAAAAGTGTAATGTGCATGTGAATATTTCTCCGGTTTAAAAATAGGAAGATTGTGCTTTGTTTCATTTAAAACTAATACGGATATATATGTAAGCATTTTGAAAAATTAATTGAAGCCTTCTGGTCATTTGCTCTATGGAGATATTTCTGACTTCATTTTCCAACAATACAATGCTTCTTGCTATCCTGCTAGAAAGGTAAGAATATTAAATGTAGATATTGCACTTTCAACTCTGAATAGTTTTTTTTTGTTATAACATAGTTAATTTTTCTTAAACTCTATTTTCAGGTTATACTCTATCAGGAAAAATCCGAAATATTGTTTACAAAGGAATATCGTAGAATTCTAGGTCTGCAAAGTCTCTTTAATAGTCGTGAAGGTGCAATTGACTCGGTTGGTATTTTGGAACACATAAACTTTAATATCAATTTGCGTTCTCCTAGAATCTGCCCTCTTTCGTTTAAAATTTCATCGCAGGGATTATGACAAGAATGAGCCAATTACAAGAATGCTGAATTTAAATATTATTTTTACTTTTGTGTCTTTGACTAATTGCGTTTTGCATGTGTTGTATTTTTATATACAGGGTAGTCCGGTTTAGAGCAAAAAGTTTTTAAGGGATGATTCCTTGGAGTATTTTAGGAACAAAATTGTTATGGAAGAGGGGTCTATCTTTAAATTTACCTGGGCTACAGAGGGTTAAAGAAAATCGGATTAGAAAAATTATGTCTAAAGAATATCCACTACAGTTCAGAAGAAATTGAAACCAGAGCAACATCTTCTTCATAGCCTTTTTTAGAATTAATACACCTAATTAACGGTATATGTTGAATCAGTATCAAACTTACCGTTTTTGAATAATAACTGCATAAACTTAAAATTTTGCTTTTGAAAACAGAAAATTTTGTAAAAAACGTTGATTATCTTGAAAAAATTCGCAAATTTTTTTTTTTTTTTTTTATAGTGTCGATGCGTTGCATCACCCCCTATAACTTTTTCATACACAACTTTCATATCAGACTTGCCGTTTTCATATCAGACAAACTAAGTACGGTAGGTAACGTGTATGATAACTAAGGAAACATGTACGGTATCTATGTCCTCAGACCAAAAACGAAAATGGTACATATAAGATATATTCCATTCAAATTCAACATTTTGTCAACAATTTATTAGAAAAAATGTTGAATTTGAATGAAAAAAAGTATATGTATATATTTTTTTTAATTTCTTTAGTTTTAATCCTAAATAAATTGACTAAAGCTTCTTCGGCATAATTTAAAATTTAGCCTATCTATCCATGCTGACAGATTCGCTAAATCTCCGCTATAATTTTTAATTGTTGAAGATTTTAAATTGCTTCAATTTTTGACTTGTGAGCATATTGTTTATTGATTTTTGTTTTTTGATTTGCCTTGACATGTTGGAATGCAAATCAAAGTTACTAGATTTTTAACCGTTTTTTTTTTCGTTTTTGTTTTTAGTATTATATCTATTTATTAATAATTTACTTAATCGTGTTTACTAATTCTCCGCGTTAAGCATTTGATGACCCAATTCTCTCCTTATTAACACATTCTTAATTAAGGGTTATCACGTCCTTGTTTTCTTTTTTGAATAAAATTAATATATAATAATAAATTTTAATGTTTAATTAATGAAAGTTCATTGAGTGTATGTTCGTCACAGTATATTAAAGTACCGACACTCGTGTTGTTGGAAATGCATTACTTAACCTCAGAAAAGTACTGCAGGATATAACCCTCAAACCTATTGGCCCTTATCAAAGAATCGACTAAGTTGAGGGATGGAAGAGGGCATAAAGGGCTAAAAGCCTACAAGTCGTGCCTGACATATTAGTGCCGCATCTGTAAGAAGCAAAAAAAAATATAAGACTAAATCAATCTTCAGATGATGCTGTAATAACAGAAATCAATGAAAATATTAAATAAAAATAGTGAAACGTCTAGCTAAAGTCTTTAATCTTTATTTTTTGTATTTATTTCTTTCAGTAGCTTGGTGATTGATTTGAAGATCGCGCTATTTTAATAATAAACGGGTCAGAAAATCCGTTTATTTTCTGTACAGTCTGTACGAATTTTAAGCGTCTTTGTTGAGAGACTATAGTTAATAAATAAATTAAATAAATAAAAGCAAGCTCAAGAGGCTCGAGATTTAATCGAATTTGTATCATATTTATTTTAAAATATTACATAATTATATTGAATTGAAACTTGGTACATATTGTATATTTATGTTTTTTGTATAAATTCTAAGAGGATGGAAAAAATAAAAACAGGAATGACTTCTTCTACTAAACTTACTCATAAAGGCATTCAAATTATATAAAAAATTACTTATGCTTCAGAAACTACAAATAAATAATGTTCATCATTTGATATGTTTACATTATTTCCTAAAGGTAAAAATATAAAAATTTACCTTGCGGCTATGTAAGATAATGACATTAATCACTTCATCAAAATGACTGTTTTAGGGAAAAGAAAATTAACGAAGAACAAAAAAAAAATATTCAAAACGAAAAACACATAAAATCTACCAGCCCTCATGTCAATTTTGTTATTACCGACTCCATTATTTCATTAATACAATATTCTTTGTATTATTTTCATTCCTAACATTATTCATTCATTTTATTTCTTCTAGAAAAATTTGAAGTTACTTTTCTAGGACATTATTTTTTCTTTTTCATTCCAATTTCAAAATAGAATTAATGTTTCATATGGTTATTTAATATATTCGATTTTATTTTTCCTATCGTTTTTCAATTTCAATACTTAGCTGCTGAAAACGACAATAATTGTTCAACAAATTATCAGTTTATGTAAATACTGATTATTATATGGAAATTTTCATTTTCAATATATTGGCATTCAATAAATTTTCCGGGGGAAAATTAAAATTAAATAAAACAAAAATAAAATAAGTATAAGAGATTAGAAATGATATTTAATAACAAAAAAAATATCAAATTACTGTTATAATATAACACAATATTAAATTGTTACGATTTCTTCTCTTAATAAGTTTAATTATTATTGTGGAAATTTAACTGAATTCAAAGATAAAAAAGAGAAGAAATTAATAATTATTTTTTTTTCATTGTTCCTTGTATCTTGTTTTTTATATAGAAACTACCAGTTTGCTTTAAAATCTTATAATCTAACTTTAAATAATGATACCTTCCATTGCTATATGATTAATTTTTTATTTTATGGTCTTATTTGATTGTTTACCACATTTTTTCTCTTTAATCGGTGGGACTTATGTCAAATAGTAGATTTCTTACTAGTGAGCTGGGATGGCTTCCCTAATTTAATAATCTACTCTTCGATCGTAGGGATATTTAAATCTATGCGTATGTTAGCGTTTTACACATGTCATGGTGTAGCCGTTATGGCTTATCTCTATTTTTTTCATATTAGAGGGAATCACTCTATTTTTTTCATATTAGAGGGCATTACCGTTCTCCATAGTCGTAATACATAAGTCCGAATTGGCTTGACTATGCTTTTATATATAGAAGTATACTTTGTATTATAATTTTAGTTTAGACTTTCTTTTTGTTTCAATACGTTTCCTACATATAAGTCTTCGTTCCAAATTCATTCCGAGATAATTGACATTATTGTGTTGTGGTATATTTTTATTATTTATAATCGCTTTTAATTTATAATGTTATTATATATATCATATATCGAAATATGCGGCCGATCAGTATTGTTTTTCTTCCATTGTTTTTGTAATTTGATTGACTATTCGATGTACTTGTTCTGAGGCGCTATGCTTTTTTCTGTAACCAAATTGATGAACAGGTGTCGGTTTATTGTGAGTGTTTGCTGTAATTGTCTTATTTATAATTTCTCAAATAGTTTAGAGAGAGCTGGTAACAAACTGATAGGTCTGTATGAAGCTACCTGGGTGATGTTTTTCCTTTTTTTTGGAATCATTGTGATCTGGGATATTTTTCATCGGCTGGGGTAATATCCCGTACGTAGGATCGCATTGAATATGTGCATAAAATGTGTAACAGCTATTAACCTTTAATCACAGACATGAAAAAAAATTACACTTATCCAGAGCTTACGTAAATATTACTCGTCTTTTTTTTATTTTTGTAGTCAACTCAAATTGGGTATTTAATCTAAAAATTACTTAGCAAGATTAGAAATTAACTAAACGTAATAGTTATTTAAAAATAAAGTTCTTTTTTAATCGAAACCACAAGAGAGGCAGTTTTTGTTATAAACCTCTAAATCCTGTATTACATTATTTAAATTCAATTTTATTTTATAGTTAGACAGATATATAAAAAGTAAAATCTTCAAACTATTTAAAAAAAAAAAACAAAAAGGAACAAAAATAACACCACCGGAGTCCCAAACGAACCTAAAAAATTGTTCAAAATAATTACATAAACACAGAGGTTACGTAAATTTTACTCCTACGTAAATTTTTTGTAACCTCCGTTAACGTAATTATTTTTTTGGATCTCTATTTGTTGTCTAAAAAAAACTTAAAAAAAATAAAGAATAGTGGAAAAGAACCTGCATCGCCCACGAAAGTAAACATGCATTTCGTCTATGCAGGCGTGAGTACCAATTGAATAGCATTTTTGCGAATTTTCAATAATTTTATTAAAAATTTGTGATCATGTTTAGATCTACATGATTCGATTTGAATACTGAAGAATATATAAGTAAACCCAGAACTGCTTTCATCTCTACTAAATAAACTTCTGTTAATTCCGGGTTTTTTGTTAAAAGTAAGGATCTTCCACAATATCGTCATCTGAAAAATCATCTAAGTCTAAGATATCACAAACTTATTTTTCAAAATTAAAATTTCCAACATTCAAATTTCTTCCAGCCATTTTTTCAAAAATATATTCTATTCCATTTAAAAAAAATCACAATCACAGACAGAAAAAATAGCAGAATCGATTACGTAGAAAATTTTCCAAGAAAAAATAACTCAATCACAGAAGATACGTAATTTTTACTCCACTATACTAATTTCTCATATATAACCTAACAGAAACACTTAAATCACATCACGGACATGTAGAGGAAAACAAAATATGTGAGTAAACAAAAATTGCATGGCTAACTTGATTTTTAAAATAAGTTTTGTTTTGATCAAAAGTTTTTGAAGTAAATTTTACGTAATGTCTGTGATTAAAGGTTAATGGTAGTTCTCTTATCATTTTTAACTCGATCGTACCCTGGTGCTTTTTTAACAGTTAGCTTATTTTTAATTGTATCGATAATATCTATAATTTTGAATTAAAAGTGTTTGTTCTATCGATATTACAGTAAATGTAACTGTGGAAGTTTGGATGGAAAATAATTATTAAATGTAAAATTTGATTATACAAAATTTTTATAAATAATTAAAAGTAAATATACGTATTTGGACATACATATTGGCATGCTGACTGGAAAAGGTACATTTTTCTCCAAAACACATTTACCCAGAGGACTATGTGCAAATACATTTACATCACCCTCAGTGCCATATGCACCAACGTCAACATAACTAAAAGCATAATTTGCATCTGCCACAGCTAGCATTACAATGCTAGGAAAACCCTTGACAAATAAGAAATATTAAGATTTAGTAAATAAGTAACTTTCTTCAATTTATTACCTTGTAATTGTAAAAAAATATATTAAACTCGCATACGACTTAATGAGTTAACACTAAATTAACAATATGAACGTGGCAGAGGAGAATAGCATGCGCATATTTGAAAGAAAAATTCTTCGAAAAATACTCGGCCCAAAAAGATTACAGAATGGAGAATATTATAATCAGAAGCAACAGCGAACTCAATAGTATGATTGATAGTGAGGACATTGCACGGTTTACAAAGCCCCAAAGACTAAGGTGAGCTGGCTACGTAAGTCGAATGGACGAAAGCCGAAAGCAAGTAGTGGTCCTGAATAGAAAGCCCGATAGCAGCCGTGGTAGAGGAAGGCCAAGAAGAAGATGGGCGGACAACGTGAAAAACGATGCTCAAACCCTACAAATCCCAATTTGGAGACAAGCGGCACAAGACCGACCTTTTTGGAGGAGCAAAGTGATGAAGGCCAAAGCTCACCTAGAGCTGTAGCGCTATAAGATGATGATGAATTGTAAAAAACTTCCTGCGTTTGGTGGACGTTTGATACAAACATGCTTCCAATCAGTCGCACCTACACAATTTGGAAAATTCCATTTAATATTATAGTTGTTAGCAACATCTAATAATTTTTGAGTTGTAAGTGGTAAAATTTCATTTTTAAAAGTTTCACATATTGCTTAAAATGCTCGGTCAATCAATATTTTAAAACGCTGCTTGCTGATTCTATAAACAGACACTACATGCCTTTGCAGTGATCCACTAGCTAAGTACCTTCAATTTATTAAAAATTAGTTTAGGAAAAAATAATTTTAACTAAAAGATACTCTAAAACAGATGCAAATTCATTTCTTTCATCATCATCATCATTGTACTGCAACTCCATTCGTGGGGCATAGAGCCTAATAGGGGGTCTGATGGGGTGATTATGCGTTTTATGGTCGTTGTATCCAGCTTACGCCACTTATCCTCACTCAGCTTATTTTCCTACTCTCACCTTCCCGTGGTGACCCCTATTAACCCTAGCAACCCATACGACCGACCGGTTCTAACCCCGGTGTAGTAGGATGGGTAGGGGACAAAAGAGAGGGGAAGCATGGCGTGTATCGGACAACGGCGGAGGTAATAACTAAAGGCGAAAGATCCATGCCCGGAATTGAGCCACTTTCAAATTTTGAATTTGAAGGTCTTTTCCGTAACCATGTATACAGCGTCTGCATCTCCTAGTTGGAGCGGTTGCCAAAGGCGTGTGTACTCATAATGAGCGGCCTGGCTTATAAGAAGATGTATCTGACCATCCAACGGGCGGGCGTGTCTGTCAGGTTTGAGCTTATGGTTTTATCACCCATATCTCAGAAAATGCCAAAGGGTCAACCAACTGATAACATTTCATGAAACATGACAACGAATGGTAAGTTCCCAAGAGGTAATAGCGATAAAATCACGGTGAATCCTCCTACAGTCTCGGTTGTAATAAACCGCACATCGAATTTGGGGGTGCGGCATATTTCATGTGGTGGTATCGAGCGGAACACCGAGATAACAGAATCGGAAGAAATTATAAATTTTTCTTTATCGTAAATATAATCGTTTGGTCTGGTTTGAATTTTTGTTTTTACATGATTTTTTAGCAATTCAACTATTTCATCAAAAGTTTCTGGTGACATATGAACATTTTTCATAGAACATTGGGAATGTAACTTCATATCTTCAAACTGAAAACAACTAATATTTATTAGAAAAAGATTAATTTTTACAGATATACATAGTTACATATACATAGAATGAAATCTTCCTTTTTCACGTCTTTTTATTAAATACGGATTAACTCGATATGCTAGAAATTTCCTCCTTTTTTTATTTGTTTTTCTTTAATAGCTTGCACAGCTAATATTATTATTTCATCTTCCAAATCACTATCTGATGAACAATAGTTTGTTACTTCTCGATTCATTCTAACAATTTAAATTAAATATATTTTTTAAAAACTTTTACGTTTATTAAAGTCCAACTTTTTATATCGAATTTTTTTTAATTTGAAAACTACTTATTGTTTGTCAAATTACCACCATCTGTTTTCAATTTCGAATAATAAACGTAAATCAGATGATTTTCGAAATAAATTTTTAATCCCATGTTTTACTCACAATTTGACCCATCTTTTTTTTTCTGAAGTGGATACTAACAGAATACTTTAATGTCAAAAGCACTTACATTATGGATCATCACAGATGTTTATTACATATATTCAATAACAGTTTCTGTGCTTAAAATTTTCAATAATTATACTAGATTATATAAATACAATCTAGTCAAATTAATTAGTGAGCAATTTTATTCTAACCTAATTTATAAGAGTAGATTCAATTAAGATTAAGCTTAAAATTATATTTTGTTTGTTTAATTTTGTACACTTATATATATTGTAATATGTTTGTTTGTATTAAGCATAAATAAAATAAATAAATAAATAGTGTCTTTCCAATATAACAATTTGAAATAATTAAAACTCGTTCAATGTAAAGAATTATAAAATTTTCGATGAGCTTAACAACAAAGTTGCAAGTTGTAAATATGTGAATTAATTAACAAATTCAACATTCGTAGTATTATAATTGTATAGACACACACAATGCCGTATCCTTAAACCAATTTATAGATTAAAATTTGGTGGTGTAAACTTTATATTTTTTGTAATTTGGTTGGTTTAGTAATACTTCATGTAACTAAATATTTTGACCTAAATCGACAGATTCCCTTTCACCATAAAAATATTTAAACATTTTTTTTTGGTGAAGACCTTCACTACATTTTCATTAAAAATAATATTAAAACAAAACTACACGTCCCTTACCATTCTTTTATTTTTAAAAATTTAATTTTCAATATCGAAATTTTTTACTCTTCATAAATTCCACACAAATTCTAATTTTTTTAAATGAAAAAAAAATTTATATGGGTATGTAGCATTAATAAATTCTTAAATTACTCCTTATATTAAAAACAAACATACAAGTAAATTGCTATTATAGAAATACAATATTCAAGGATTCTAACAAATTCATTTTTGAAACCTAACAAAAAATACAATTTTAGTGTGACATTCGATTGTTTTTCTTTTGATTTTTTTAAATTTTTATATTCACGTATTTTGTATGAAACAAAACAAAAAATAACAAAAAAATAAAAAAAAAATTAAAGATCAAGAAACAAGCAAAGAAAAACAAAACATTTCAATTTGCATAGATTCCAAATCTATCTAGACACCAACAATTTCATGTGTTCACACTAAGTTTACAAAAATCAAAACAACGAAACCACTATTTCATTCCCAACCAACCCATCATACCGATCCAATTATTTCTATCCATATTATTCGCTTGTACGGACAGAAAGAAAAAAAAAGTTG
This sequence comes from Argyra leucocephala, assembly GCA_963942445.1. Classification (NCBI taxonomy): domain Eukaryota; kingdom Metazoa; phylum Arthropoda; class Insecta; order Diptera; family Dolichopodidae; genus Argyra; species Argyra leucocephala. The sequence goes on from OZ012680.1 coordinate 74,792,979, forward strand.
AAACATGAGACTTTAAACTGCCAGTTGAATTGAATACAATCAGAATGAATGAAAAATGAAATTTTCTTTTTCTGTGAACATTTATAGGAAAATTTTAAATTTTTTATTTGAAATAAGTTAGGTAACAATTTTCTGTAATATCGTTTATAATGTAATTTTCTCAATTTCATTTATTTTGCATTATTTATAGACATTTTATTATGACACGTGAAGATATTAAAGTAAAACAATAGAACCCATAATTATTAAATAAATCTCAATTTGAATCCTGTTTGTCCCTTTTAATACAAGTTTGTTTTTTTATAATTATAAAAGGAAAAATTGATTCTGAGCTGATTTTGAATAACATCAACATTAATTCAAATAATCGCCTACGAAATACAAACTTCTTTACATTAAGTTTCCATAGGACCAATAATTATGGCCCTATTGATAGAATGTTATTAATTGGTAATAAACACATGAACTATATTGACTTCACACTTTCGAAACAGACTCAAAAACTGACATTATTATATTATAAGTAATCTGTATTTTGTAATTATGTAATTAAAATATGTGTGCAATAAGTTAGATATAATTTTAATTTGTAAATTGAATGTGTTATGTTGTATTGTAAAAACAAAAAAACAAAAAAAAAAAAAAATTATTGTAATGAAGTTTGAGCTAAACTAAATAAACACATAAATTATTCTTTATTCGCCTAACCTAACCTAACCTAACTAAAGAAAATATTTTTAAATTGAAACAAAAGTTACCCTACTGACGCAACTATTTTTGTTTTAACATAATTTTGTAATTCTTAGACCAACTGAAATGACTCTCTTTAGCCTCCTGACTAGATTTTTGTGCTCCAAAAGTCTCGAACTATCATGCTACTGGAATTTGCACTCATGTTTTATAACGAATCTTTTGATCTCTTCTTCGATTGCTGGTATCTGGATCGTCAATGTCCCATATAAATAATGATGCATTCATGATCCCTCGCATTATTTTATACTTAAAGTTTTGTATAATTTTTATTCTGCTCTTGCTTGTACAGCCACTTGGCTCTATGCTATACATCCATATTGGCTTTATTATTTGTTTATTTATCAAAAGTTCGTTTTCAATTGTGATTTGTACCTTTAATTTCTTATTCAACAGTATTTTTGGTCGGTTTATTTTAAAAGGCACCTTCCATTTCCATTCAAAGGAATGCTAAGGATGTTAAATCGACTATCGGATTATGATGCAGAATCCAGAAGAATGCCAGGTGCATTATGTAAAAACATAAATTTTCTCTTCTTTTTTATATAAGTATACCATAAAATTTTCTTGAAGCTTTAGTCACACTTAATACTGGATTTATGTAGTAAAAGTGATATATTTTAGAGCAGTTTGGCTAAAAACATCGATGTTAGTGCATTTTTGTTGTTTAACATCTTCTACTCAATGAAAAAAAGAAAATTATTTTATCTTTTCTTTAAAGTGGCTTCAGTAACCAAGTGGTAAAGCACTTGACTATAGTAATGTAACGTCCGAGGGCACAGGTTCAAGCCCTGTGAAAACCAAACATTCCTTCAAATGGCGAAAATTATGATTAAATGTAATTTTCAATACAACCACATCGGTTCAAATTTAACATAATAATTTAATTAACAAATAATAATTAAAAACCAATAACAATAATGTAATAGCTTAGGGGGGTATATTTATTGACACCCCGAATTTTCGATACAGTTATTGACTGAATATGAAATTTTTATAAGCATTTTTCTGCTAATTTTTGTATTAGTTTATTATTGTTTATTACAATTTATTATTGGGAATAAATTTGTAAAAATAATTCGGGTTTTCCCCTTTAAATGCAGTATAACACCTTTTTTGTTAAAATATTCAGTTGATTTATAACCTTTAAAGTGACAAGATGGATTTGTTGTACGCAGTTTTTGCCAAAAACGTAATAAATTCATTAAGAAACCTCTTCAATTAGTTGGGGATTATTTATGATTATACATACGAAAAATATAACTTAAGTATAACAGTGAAGCAGTTGATAACAGTAATAAGTTGATAACAGTGAAGCATATCTAAAAGAAAATAATTAAATGGCCATCTTGCAAAATCCTGACCGTGCGTATAACGGTGACGAAACAAACTTTTTGATTCGTGCCCAAAAACAAAAACTGTGTTGGCAGCAAAAGTCGCAAGAAATAACTACGAAATAGATAGAGAATTGGTAAAAGTAATAGTAAATTTTTATTTTGGTACTGCTGGAGCCATGATCTGGCCTATGGTTATCTATTCGTATAAAGGACTTCCCGAAGAAATAAGAATATCTATGTCGAAAAAATTAATACAACTTAAACTAACTTTTTGAAAATCTTACATGAACCTTTTATTTATGTATCTAATATTGAATTGTTATTGTTTCATTTATTTTATAAAATATTAAAATATCTCAAAAATATTGTTTGTACTTTTTTATTTTGTTAAAAATTTAATGACATTGAATTAGTTTTGTTTTATTTATTTTAAAACATATTAATTGAATTAAAGTACGTTATGAAATATTAAAACTATTCGTTAAGAGCTAACATTTATCATTATAGATAGCAGGGTGTCAACAACTGTACTTTTTAGACTGTGTCAACAACTATGCGAAGGAGTCAACAATTGTACTTTTTGGAAATATTTTAGAAAATGTTGAAATTTTATAATTAGTTATAACTATAGAGATAAATATTAAAATTTAAATTAGAATAATGAATTAAAACATAATTAAATTAGAAAAACATTCAATTTAACAAAATTATAGCTTACGGAACTTATCTTTCTCTTAAGAGTGTCAATAACTGTACTCGTTACGCTATAATATACAATAATACAAATACCAAAAAAATACAATATGAAGGCTCCCATTCTGAAAGAGAATAGGTCTTTAAGCTGGCCTGTAGATTTATCTTTAGGATCAACTGTGAAAATAAATAAATAAATCTTTTATTTAATATCAGCATAATAACCCGTTGTTGTCCTGGTCCAACACAAAATGTGTAAAATTTAAAATTTTATTTATGAACAACATTTAAAAAATGGACTGATAATGGCTCTAATACCCTTGACAGACTATGCTTCATTATGAAGTTCAACTTAATTATGAAGTAAAGTTTAATGAGGTGGTGACAGATTAGTTACTTAATTATTATTAGTTTTTTTTGTATTATTTTTTAAACAATAAAAATGGAAAATAAAAAAGTTATTTTGAATTTTAACTTGTTAAATTATTTAAGATTACTTCAACGATATAAAAAAAATACAATTAAACTTAAGAGAAAACAGATTTATCATTTATTAAGAATTATTTTGTTGCAAAAAAGAATAAATTTTTTGGGAAATATTCTTTGGGTGAAAAAATCCAATGGAAGGGAAAATAATGTTAATATAAATAAAAAAATTTTAAATACTCTATACTATACGTTGGTTGTTTGGTTTAATACGTGGTCATTGAAATCAACTTTCTAAGCACTTAGGTGAATAATTAGGCCCTGAAAAGATTATTTTCTATCAGAATCATGGCTCAAAATATTGTAATGAAGTTTTTTTTAGCATAGAACATTATCCTTTTGAAAATTAGATGTTGCCCCGGATGGTCTTTAGGCATTTTATTATGTATCTATATTAAAATGACAGTTTATTTTCAATTATATTCAATTATTTTTCATTATTTTTATTTTTTTTTTTTTTAAAATAACACTATCACCTTAACAACTTGACCAAAATAAAATAGGAAAATGATAATTCGAATTATAATTCAAAACAAAATATTAAAATGTCAATTCGAATTGTTATTTTCAAATATTTAGATTTTCAATAAAAATTTAGTTTTGAAATTTCCAACATATGGCTTTTTTCTTAATTTAATGGTAAATCTACTTATTTTACTTTATTAATGAAGTATTTTAGTCTAATGAAGTATAGTCTGCCAAGGGTATAAATTAAAAATCTGTAGTAGGCTTGAGTTTGAGCTTCAATAACATAAGGATATACAATTCCTTTGGCAGTTTTACAATTCAAGTCTTCAGAGAGATTTTTTTCACTAAGCTAAAGTAAGTTCCAGGAAAATTAGGTAAGGCTCTGGCTAAAGTAATTTCCAGCTTAACTTGCGAAATATTCCTGATGTGGGCCAGAAGTTGTATGCGGTACCCGAACCTTAGATTGTTCATTTTTAAAAGGCTATTCAATTACAAATTTTTCTAACGATTTTGAAATATTTCTCGTATGTGCAAAACATTTCTCATCAGAGTTATGTGGGAGCTATTCAAACCAGTTCGAATTTCGCAAAGTGGTAAAAGAAGTGTTAGTTAATTTTTGAAAAAAAATTAGACCTGTTACTCGTTTTGTGTTTGCAATATTCCTTATCGTTGCTAGGAGTTAAGTTGTATGGCAGTTACTCGAACCGGCCATTTTATAGCATTATAAAATACTATGTTAGTTCTTTTTTCGATCACGATCATAACTGTGAAACATTTCAGAACTCTATCTTTAAAACTGCGAACAAAACAAAACAAACTTTCAGTTTTATAAGTAGGTTATCCAATATAGAAAAAAAATATAGAGAAATGTACTGGCTCTTAGGTCGAAACTCTAAATTACCTATACATAACAAGATTTTGTTATATAATCAGATAATCGAACCGATATGGTTGTACGGCATACAAATATGGGGATGTGCCAAACGAACACATGTACTTGGTATACAAAAATTCCAAAATAACATGGTAAATGCCCCTTGGTATGTTCGCAACAGTGACTTGCACAGAGATCTAAGAATTCCTTGCATAGAAAATGAAATAAAAAGATATGCAACAAAGCATATAGCTCGTCTGGAGAGTCATGTTAACGTTGAGGCCACTCAACTGCTAGATAACCAAAATAATATCAGAAAGCTTAAAAGAACTAAGCCACAAGATTTAATACGATAGAATTTCGTAAACTTTTTCTTTAAGAAAATAACACTAGAAATAAATTAATGGTTAGTTCGTCGGACTAAATTTAATGAGAGGGGTGTGGTTTAGTCAGTAAATATTTGGGCTCATTGTGTTTATGCAGATTCCCACCAATCCACGCACAAAAAAAAAAAAAAAATAAAGTAAGTAGGAATAGATTAATGTCTAAAAAATAAAATATTTGCTATTTAAAGCAACCTAACAAAAACACCGGTACACATTGTAATAAAAATCCAGTTACTTTGAAAATAATCCCATATAATAAATATGTTTTATGAAGACTTAGCCAAAAGTGAATAAATTATTCTAAAACTTCCTCACATTCTACATCTTCAAAAGCTTATTTTGAACGGAGAATTCTGGAAAGATTATCAAAACTTCCAAAAGGGCCTCCCCCAATTTTACGGCTGCTTCAGCCAAAGTTTTGATGTTATGCTATTTGAAAATTCGGTTGCGCCAACTTTAATTTGGTTACCTTAACCGTTACTGCAAGGTTGTGTAGACTTTCAAGGAGAAATTGAGGCATCCATTTGGATAAAATAGCTTCTTAGAGACAGTTATCGTAACCAGCTATGAGTCTATTATAACCTTTAGTTGAAAGCAACAACATCTTAAAGGACGTAACCATGGCCACATTCGAGTATTTAATAACCTCATATTAGAGCTCATAACTCCAGTAGGGTGGGTAAAATACCTTCGCATTTGGTGTTCGTACCTTCCTATCAGACATATCAACCCCATCGACAAGTGATGAAAACATTTCGGAGGTTATCGTAACTTCTATATGTAGTTTTGATCACACCTTTCAGGGCTATCAGGTCTAGGTCAGGTCAGGATCTATATAGTTTTGAAAAAGAATACTACCTCTTTTTTAAGAAAACAGCTCAAACGTTTAATGGTGTATTTTGCCTGTTTTATGACTAAGGCTTTCAATTAAGACACTGTCAAATAAATTAAAACAAATAAAATAAAATATAATGTCAATAATTTCTTTATTTTTTGTTCATTATAACTTTTATCAAAAGAAATCTATATAATAAATATATTAGATCTAGTTATCCCAAATAAGACATTGGTCACCAATCCCATTTAGATTTATTTGTGATGTCTGTTTACAATATAATTCTTTCTATTTTTACTCTTAATTAAATTAAATTTTTTTAATTTTACACTTAAAACTTAGCAATAAATTAATGATGCAATTGAAACAACGATATGCGTGCGACTGAATAAAAATTTAATGTAACTGAACTGCAACTGAAGAAATATTTATGACGAAATATCAATTCATTCAGAGTCATAACTACTGGCATAGTGGCCTTCTGTTGTCATGACCAGCATTTGGCTATTAAAACCGAATGTTTGTTATTGTAACAGCAATTATTTTGTTTGAGTTTATACTAGCTTATTCGAAGATATAAAAGCCATCACTTATGGTTATCATAGCCACTTGTACGAAGCTATCACAACCGCACTTTTTTAGGGATTGCAACCCCAAAATTAATTAATTAATTATTGATCAAAAATAATTTGATCAATAGGAATAGATGATATTAAATAATGCCTTGTCTTTTTACACGACTCTAATACAATGTTGGTTGTAAGAGCTTGTTTTGTTTTAAAAAATTCATGTTCGAACTCAATTCAAAAACTGGCCTGTAATGTTTAGAAAGTTATCAAAATTTCAAATCGAAAAATACCAAAATAAAAATAAAATTCTGTCTAACATAAAAATACCTTACAATTGTCAAAATTAACTGTAATTTCTCCCTAATATACATTTCTTTGTTTTTTTTTTACACAGTTTCAAAAACAAACAAAAAATAAAGGGGAATCTGATTTTAATACTTCTTTTGTATGTTTAAAAAGGTGTTCAGATGGGACCTGTCACAACCTTTTCGTGATCTAATTTGAATGAAAGTGGCTCGACAAGAAATTTCAATTCAAATTAAATAAAACAAAGAACAAAAACAACAAAATAAAAATAATGGAAACAAAAAACAAACGACCCATATTTAGAATATAGAGACATATTTTTATTAAGTGGATTCATATCTACTATCTGTATGTATTAAGACTAAAGGTGTGTTTAGATCAGTAAATAACGTATGTATATCTATCTATATCTACTTATATCTATATCTAAATACATATTGATATTATGTTAGTCACAAAATATATTATGTGTTTTCGTTAGGCTTCTTTTATTCATTATACCAAATACAAAAACAAACAACAAAAAAATACATTGATATGAGGAAAGAAATTGAAACAACAACACTGGCTTACCTTTACACTCATATAGATAATAGAATTTTCAAAAATTTTGTGGACAATTATGGAATGCAATTTCTTATATGGCGTGCTAAAATGAAAATTTTGTTGTGAATATTTCAATTTTCATTTAGATAGAAAATAATTGAATATTGCATGACGTTTTAATATTGCATTAACTTGTTAGGTTATGAACTTTGTACAGTGTTAAAGAAATAGACAAAAAAAATTTTTAGATAAAAATAACAGAATGTATGGTCTAATATCAAAATTTGTAAATAATAAAAAAAAAAGAGTACAACAGTTGAACGAACCTTTGTACTTAATAACTTTACCATTATAATATTTAGTTTTTGAATAAACTGATGTCTGCCAGAATAATTTAAAATAATCTTTTTGAATTCAAAGATATGAACAGTGTAATGAAAACAGTTTAAGTTTTCGTAAGAAATCCGGTTTTGATATTTATATTTATATTTTGATCATTAATTATTATACAACGATATTACCAAAGCAGGGTTAATTTACAAGACATCACCTTCTTGCAGTTGCGACCGATAATTAGAAAAAAAATAGTTTTAGTTTAATATATGAATTCACTAGTCCAACATGCAATTCCACTTCAACAAACAAACAAACATATAAATTTAAAATTGTTAGTTTAGGCATTATTTGGCCTTATCATGTGTAGTACTAAATACGAGAATACTGTGATCGATTATGAAGAAAAAATGTATGTGGAATTTCATACCACAATATTGCCTGTTGTATGTTATGGTACAGCGGTTTTGCCATCTTGATTACTAATCAGACAGTTTCGGGGGTAATTCCCGCTCCGGATATGGATGTAAAAAATATTTAAAAATTTTCTTTGAAATTAATTTAGAATACAAATATGTTATTACTACTAAAATTGAACTATGATATTATGAAGGTCCAATTACTCTACAGTAGACATACTTTTCTAAATTAGAAATTTGAATTAATTGATATGTATTCAAAAACACGTTCTCTCCTAAAACTTTTTAATTGATTTTTCCAAAAACTACCATACAAAATTTTATTGACACGTATAATGTGACACCAGTGTGCTGGAATCTTTTTGTTTCTTATTTACTGCGATGTCACATATATGTGACGTATATTTCAGACACATATTTGTGACAGAAAATTTTAATTTTTTTAATAATAATAGTTCTTTATTTCATTAACAACCACAGCTAATTTACATGCTAAATTCACAAAATAATATAACAAATTAATTCAAATTTCTTAGCCTAGTACTTTAATGCAATATATATATATACAAATAAAATTTAAACTATACAGTAGTGAATTCACACTAGTGATCTATAGTCATTTAAGTCATTCTTAATTTAACTTAAATTTACTTTTCCAAAAATTTAATTGTGGGGTTCCAACAAAGATTAATACTAATTTAATAATAATTTTTAATCTAATAAAATACAATAGAAATTATGTAAGTTATTTTTTTTTTTTTTTTTAATAATAAAATTTATTTATTGCTAGAACATAAGTGGATAAGTAGAGCTATAATTAATTTAAAGTTTATTTGAACATAATTTTATCATATACATCTATAGAATTGTAATCGCAATTTAAGTAAGATCTAGCGTGTATTAAAGAAGAGCAGACGAAGAGAATTTCTAAGCAAGGTACTTCAGGTCAGATATATTATTGATAAGCCATTTATAAAAATAGATTTCACAAATTTTAGATGAAAAGCGACTTCTAAATAGTTCCAGTGCAGTTTGAAACTAGAATAAATAATCTAATTGACGTAATTTACTTTAGTAGTTCAATCTCGTAATAATTTATATTTAAAAGCCATGTTTTACAAAGTTTAACATATTTATTTAAACAATTTGAATTTTTTATATTCATTGGAAGATTATTAAAGTATTTTGATGCCATAGTAAAGTAAAACTTCTCATAGTGTGTCTTATTACAGAAAGGCATGTTGACTATCATTCTATAATTTATTTTTAAGTTATACCAGTTTGAATTGCGAAGTCTCAAATGATGTTTGTCCTTGTAAAATTTAATTAATGAGTAATGAGCAAAGAGGTGTCTGACAGGCAGTATATTTAGTTCTTGGAATAGAGGCCAGCAACTGAAGGTTCTATTTTTAAAGTATATGACACGGTGAATACATTTTTGAGCTTTTAGTAATGGTTCAATTGTATTGAAATATGAGCCACCCCAACTAGTTATACCATACTTTATTTTAGAGTGAACCAGAGCATAATAAATATTTAATAAAAGCTTTTTTGAACAGTATCGTCTCAATATATAAAATTTTCTAACACATAACAACAAATATTTATATAAGTTATCTAGATGAGGTTTCCAATTTAAATTTTTATCAATAATTATTCCCAAGTACTTGTACTTTTCAACAAATTCAATTTTAAAACAACTACTGAGCACAAACTATTTAAAGATGAACCAATATGACAATTGCAATGAGAAGCATAATTTAAGCGAACACAACCAGTAGAATGAAATTTAATTTCTAGATCATTGTCAGAAAAGTTCTTAAATTAAAAACAATTACTTTGGTTTTATCACTTGTTATAAGTTTATGAACTACGAACCATTTTCTGAGGAAATCCACATCAAACTCCATACTTTGTTTTAGTGAATTAAGACTATGTTCACTATATGATATAGAACAGTCATCTGCAAAACCTGTAATCTTACCTTTAAAAGATTGTAGAAAAATAGAATTAATATAAATTGTGAATAACAGTGGACCTAATACTGAACCTTGAGGTACTCCAATGTTAGTAGTTTTGAGTTGACTTACTATATTATTTAGCTTAACTTTTTGAGTTCTATCTCTTAAATAAGAAGTTAAAAAGTCTAACATAAAACCTCTAAAACCTACTGACTCTAATTTGTTTAAAAGAATCTGGTGATCAATCATATCAAAAGCTTTGGTAATGTCAATAAACAGAGCTGAAGTACATTTTTTATTGTTTATACTCGAGTATAACTCAGAACATAATTTTAAATTTGCGTTTTCAGTGCATTTACCAGGTAGAAAACCAAATTGTTTTTGATAAAAAAAAATAGATTCAAATAGAAATTTTAATATTCTTATTTTAATTAATTTTTCAAATAACTTTGCTAAAGAAGGCAAAATTGAAATAGGTCTGTAATTACTTAACAATAGCTTAGAACCCTTTTTAAATAGAGAAATTATTTCAGCACTTTTCAGAGAGTTTGGAAAACTTCCACTATAAATTGATAAATTGAAAATGTGACTTAATACTTCTGATATATAGGGTGCATTTTTTTTATTGAAAAATTCGAATTTTGCATGAATGATTTAATCATTTTGAAATGATTTAAAACAAAGCATCTTGCTTATATTATCTAAAGTTACCAAAATAGAAAGCTCTATGGTCGATATGGATTGTAAAATAGGAACACTAGAGGGCAGTACCAAAAATATGCTTCGAAATCAAAAAGATTTTAAATAAACTGAAAATTCTTTCATGGAATGCCAATAGACTGCAACAACACCAACAAGAGCTACAAGCAAACCTTGACATAAATAGTATAGATATTTGTCTTATAACAGAAACACACTTTACCAAACAAACACATATTAACTTTCGTGGTTATAAAGTTTACCATAGCATACATCCGGGTAACTCTGCTAGAAGGGGAAGTGCAGTGATTATAAAACAAAATATACAACATTTTGAAGAAGCCAAATTTGAAATAGAAGAAATACAAGCTATTGCCGTAAACGTAAAATGTAAGAATTACTTTATTGTAGTAGCAAGTATATATTGTCCACCTAAGTACTCTTTAAAGAACCATCATTATTTAGATCTTTTTAAGAAACTGGGAAAAAAGTTTATTATAGGGGGTGATTTTAATGCCAAAAATACACACTGGGGATCACAGTTAACAACAACTAAAGGCAGGGAATTGTTCCAGGCAACAAGCGAATTTGGCTGTGAAATAATATCAACAGGAAAACCTACTTATTGGCCTACAGATCTAAATAAAATACCTGATTTAATCGATTCTTTTTATAATTAAAAACATTTCGAATAATTTCATACAGATAGAAGATAGGCAGGAAATGAACTCTGACCACTCTCCAATACTACTAACTGTAAGTGAAGTCCCTATTCAAAGGAAGAGGAATCCGGTTCTGGCAAATAAATACACTGACGGGGAAAGCTTCAAAGTATATCTGGAAGGAAAAATCCAACCAGCTGTACAGTTACAATACAAAGAACAATTGGATTCAGAGGTGGAGAAATACATTAAAGATATTCAACTAACAGTGTGAGAAAATACTCCAGTGTTAAAGCAAAGAGTAAAAGGAAACAAATATTCACCAGAAGTCTTAGAACTAATTGCAACAAAATGCAGAGCAACGAAAAAATGGCATCAAACTAGAGCTCCACAAGATAAAACTAGGCTAAATAATCTCACGCAACAACTAAGAAGAATAATTAAGGAAGTGAAAAACAAATCGATTAATATATATTTAGAAAAATTAACAAATGATAAAAGCAATATTACGATTACTCTATTTGGAAGGCAGCTAAAATCTGAAAAGACCTATTGAACAACTTCCTCCAATTATGACATTGGACGGAAATTGGGCTAGAGACAATAAAGAAAAGGCTAAATTATTTGCGGAACACTTAGAAAACATATTTCAAACAAACGACGGTGAAGAAGGTGAAAATCTAAATATAGAATCCGCTCAGGAAGAAGAAGAAATCGCATTAACAACCCCAGCTGAAGTGAAAAAAGAAATAAACAATACTAATTCTAAAAAAGCTCCGAAATATGATTTGATAACGGGGCAGATTCTAAAGAAACTTCCAGAAAAGGCAATAATTAAGATAACGAATCTTATAAATGCTGCATTTAGACTGAAACATGTGCCGAAATTGTGGAAACTCTCCGAAGTCATCATGATACCCAAAGCTGGAAAACCACCGAATGAAGTATCATCCTATAGACCAATTTCACTGCTGCCTATAATGTCAAAACTGTTCGAAAAAATTTATCTAAGAAGACTGAAACCTATTATTGAAAGAAAGAATATAATCCCGGATCACCAATTCGGTTTTAGAGAAAAACATGCTACAATAGACCAGGTACACAGAATAACAAACACTATTGAAAAAGCTCTAGAGGAGAAGAAGGTCTGTTCAGCAATCTTTTTGGATGTGGCTCAGGCATTCGATAAGGGGCTGAATTGTAAAATTAAAACAATCCTTCCAAAAGAACATTCGGAAATCATAGCAAGCTACCTATCAGAGAGATACTTCTACATAAAACAGGAAGGAGCATATTCTGATTTTAAGGAAATTAATGCCGGGGTTCCTCAAGGAAGTGTACTTGGTCCGGTACTGTACAGGCTGTACACTTGTGATTTTCCTGCACCAGAAAATAAAATTATTGCGACGTTTGCAGATGATACAGCGGTTCTGGCTGTTGGGGAAAATAATAAAGAATCCATAGAAAAGCTGGAAAGAGCTATAACAAAAATCCAAGATTATACAAAAAGATGGAGGCTAAAATTAAATGAAGCTAAGTCAGTACATGTGGATTTCACAAATAAAAAAATTTACCATAAACCAGTATATATAAATGGTCAAGAAATACCTCATTGAAATACTGCCAAATATCTTGGTATGACGTTAGATGTGAAACTTCGCTGGAAAGCTCACATAAAAAACAAGAAAGAAGAACTACAAATCCGCTATAGAAAAATGAACTGGCTCATAGGTAAGAATTCTACCTTAACAACATACAACAAACTTCTGCTCTATAAACAAATACTGAAACCAGTATGGTCATATGGCATCCAGCTATGGGGATGCAACAAAAAAAGTAATAGAGATATTATTCAGAGGTTCCAGTATAAAGTCCTAAGAAACATTGTGAACGCGCCCTGGTTCATAAGAAACTATGACCTACATAGAGATTTGCAAATAGAATCTGTCGATAAGGAAATACAGAAATTTGCAAGAAGGCACGAAAAAAGGCTTCAGCACCATGTAAATGTGGAGGTAGTCGAGCTCCTGGATAATAGAAATATAGCCAGATGACTCAAAAGAGTAAAACCTTTTGAGTTAGTGCAGCAATAATCACCCGCATTCTTGAGGACTCGTCGCGCTGGTGATCGGAGGTTTACCCGCTCCCACGTTTAGATAGATTTGTTTTTACGGGATTGGTGAAGAATTTCGTTATGTTGTCTGCCAACGAAACGAGGTTTTTCACAAGTCTTACATAATTATAAATTCGTTCAGAGAGCTGGTTGGTTGGCTTTTCGTCGCTGATGCGATGGGTCTTCAAAGTTATGGATGAATACGCCAAAGAAAAGTTAGATAGACATCGCTGGATATAGTCTACATTGAAAAATAAAATAAAGCCAAGGAAAAATTACTCATTAGTCCTGTAGGATTAGATCGCAATATAGGAAGAGTGTGGTTTAGTGGGTAAGAATCCCACACACCATGTCAAGCTACGGGGCTCATTGTGTCTTTGGAAGATTCCCACCAGCCTGCGTATAAAAAAAAAAAAAAAAAAAAAAAAATTTTCATGGTTTTAAGTATTTAATCAGGTTTTTTGTTTTGAAATTTTACAAAACAAAACATAAATAACAAAAAATAACAAATAAACGACAACAACATATTGATAACTTCATTTTAAATTACAAAACCTAAAAAAATAAATATAACGTAAAAAATACATTGTAAAAAAGATTACATTTGATTGATTGAATATCATTGTCTCTGCAAACGTGACATGTACATTTTGTAGAGGTTCTTTGTTTTTTGTATATGACATTGTCGGCATCTTTTACGGGTAGAAGCCACATCAGGAAAATGAGCAATATTTCGAGAATTGGCATTTGATCATTCATTTGTAGCATATTCATTTATAATATTTTCTCTAAATGCTAAATGAGTTATCCGCTTGGTGGTATTAATTTGATTATAAAGCCAACAAAAATTCAAAATGGCTTTGTCTGAAAAAGGACCTTCATATACGATCTAAATGCCTTTCTTGGACAATGGTAATAGGAAACCATTTGATTAGTTCGATCGATCCCCGACTTGTACCTGCTATATTATTATCTTCGACATGTACTTCGTAATCGTACACAACTCGTGGTTTCATCTCTGTGTTGTCCTTTCGTGTTGAAATTTCAATCATTTTTGCATTGTGCTCTGTCGAAATCATTAGAACGTCACATTTATCTTTCCATTTCAAGATCAGGATATTTTTCAGGTTTCTTCTGCACGCGACATGTTTCTTTGTTAATTTTGTTTTTATGACATATGATGGATTACCTCATCTTGTAATTTAACAGATAACTAAATTAACACTGGAATAAAAATGATCTACATAAACAGTGTGACCTGTGTTAAAGTAGTTCTTCAATAGCTCCACTACATTGCAGAACCTTTTTCATGCATAATTGTGCCTTTTCCAGAATAATTATCAAGTTTATTAGGAATTGATCGGATGTACACATTTCATAGAATTTGATTCCATATTTGCTTCTCTTTTTAGGAATATATTGACGAAAATGCAGCTCTCCCCGTTACAAAGGCAGAGCTTCGTCTATAGATAAATTTTCGCCAGAACTGTAAATTTTTTGTATATGATAATGATCCACGATTTTTTGTACTATGTAATAGTTTGTTTGTTTTGTCACATAAAAGCACATACATCTAACAATATTTTGAAATCTTATTCGACTCATAGTATTTCCAAATATGTTTTGACGAAAAAGTATATTTTTCGTCCAATAATAATCGATTTTTTGTTTTTTATTTAATGGTAATAATATGCAAACACCAACTGTTTGCTTCATTTCATCTATCGTAACGTCTTTCCATAAACGAAGATCAGATTTTGTAATTTGTTGCAATTTTTTTATTTTTTGTTTTGCGCGAGCAGTTGTCCACTTTACTACATTTTCTATTATGTATCATCAAATATTTGCGAAAAATAATCTACTGGGTTTTGTATCAAGCGGTAAATTTAATAAAAGTTTTTCCTGTCCAGTAAAATTTATGCTATTTGATTTGGGCTTAATGTTAACCCAAGAACCCTCTTCGTATATACTCCATCTTCCTCAACTTTCACGAATCAAATGAACAAATAGAAAGAAACAATAAAAAATTTCACGTTAAAAATATTCGGAAATACTATTATAGAAAACATTTGTTCAGAGTATATATTATTGTATGCGATTTATTTTCCAGATTTTATAGAAAATTAACTGTAAAAAAATCATTAGATTATTTAGAATAGATTTCCCCGGACGTATCTAAGTCTAATTTTATTGAACCACCAAATAAAATTGGAGACTTAAGTGTTTCTTCCACAGTTTCAGAAAAAAATCCGCGTGCATATGCGCTATTGCCGAATTTTAATTTTAATTTCGTTGACAAATTGCTATAATATTATTGTGGCCATTATGACACCCAACCACTATCTGTTAGAAATATAAAGCCTTAAAAATCTCTCTCAAAAGCTTTATGTTATGATAATACTGGACACTTTATAAATTCTGTGCAGAAGAAAAGAATATGTGCTGGCGATTATTGTAAAACAGTTGGCAGAAGTATATATATCAAATGTGATATCGGACTGTGCATACGGTGTTTTGTTTTACACGCTCTAAAAAATTTTGTTGAATTTCACTACAATTAATGTAGGCAACCAAACCACCTATTATAATTCGAAAACAAATTAATTTTTTAATTATAATATATAATTTCTTAAAACTAATTCACAAATATTACATTTATACATAATTTATTTTATAATTTATATATTAAATAATAATTTTTTTAGAAATGAACAATAATTAATTACTTAATTCAATATAATTTCAAAAATGATTTCAATTAACTATTTCATAAACTTTGTAGAATTGTTGGTGATTTCAATTACATATTTCTTAAACTTAGTATCTTATTTAATAATAATTATAATAAGAGTTACATACAACCTCAATTAAGCTTTTTATTATATTTGGATTACTAATTTTATTAAATTCTAAATTATAAAGAATGATTTTACATTTAATATTTTATTGAAAAATTATACTTTATTAAATATAATTATATTTTTTTGTATCACACAAACAATTATATTACATAAAATTAACACCACGTTGATTTCATTGAAATTTGACTGACTTATGAAATATGAATGCTGACGGTTATTCAACGTAAAGTATACAACGTATGGTATAGTGGTATAGTGGACAACCTTGCCATAGTTTCAGATTTATTTGATTACCGTACGTAAATACGTAAATACCATCAGCAAAATGTCGTATATCTCGATCGTGTAGTGCTATTTACACATAAAATGTGTGATCAAAAGAATAATGTGAAATTACACATTTGTGTAGTTAGCTAACACATTTTATATTGAAAATTAAACATTATCGTCTAAATTAACTATAGTAAAGTGATTTCAGGCGTTTTTTTAAGGTATTTTAAAAAATACACTTCGAAAGCGTGTTTTCACTCGTTTGATCTCTACAAAAAACGTTGTAAAAAATTACATTGATTGTAGTTAAATCCACACCATTTTTTAGAGTGCAAGCAATAAATATTGTGTTCCATTATTTAAATATTTTTTTGATCAATTTTTCATCTATTGCTCATTTATAATTTTACTAACATATTTTATTCCAAAATCTAAAATGTGTATTAAATGTAAAATGTAAATTTAAATTAAACAAAAAACTTTTGCATGTCGTTGTATATGTCAATTCTCTGTGTACAAACAGTTAGAATAGGATGTTCATCTCATATAGACTTGAAATTATAAAAAAAAATTATTTTTTAAAATACCATAATATTTATGTTATTAATTAGTTTATCTAACCAGTGTATTATGTCAATCGATATGGACATTAATAGAGATACATACTAATGTGGTCGATCATCATTGAATCTTAAGATGTTTTTAGATATTCAGGTTTAATGTATATATACGGTCGATTTAAAACTGATCGCGTTCCAGTAAGGTTACAAATTTAAGACTGACGTTGCTTCGCTTTAATTGTGACCTGTTAAAATTATGGTACTTCATCAAACATTTTAGATCAAATTTAATATTAATATAAAACTTTAACTTTAACTCAAATTAACTCAAATCGTTAATTAATAACTCAAAATACATTGTATAGCTAATGATTTTTCTTTATAAAATTTATCCTTTCTTTTTTATTATATTTCAAATCTCTTTGCTTCTAATTCATACATTTAATCAGATTTCTATTTATCATTTTATTAATCTACTGCATTTTTAAATTAAAAAAAAAATAAAATCTTCAAAAAGCGTAAATTTTACAAAATTACAATGAAACTTTGTGATTCGAATTATAAATTAGCATTCATCGGCCAAAGGATATAAAAATAAAAAGAACAAGAGGCTATAACATTGATTACTTTTATACACTCTTAAATTGTGTATATGTATGTATGCCAAATTGGAGTTCTGACTTTGAATAATAAAAAAAAAAATTCACACGGATCATAGTGACACAATGTAATAAGCAAAGAAACAAAATAATATAAATAAAAATCTCGCTTTTTCGTATTCCAAGGACTTCCAAGTTGGTGCTACAGCGTATCTATTTAATGTATAATTCAATTTCACTTCATTTTTATATATATTTTGTTTTTACTCTTTTTTCATATTAACGTACATAACAATTCGATTTGAAACAGAGATAAAAACCAATGTAAAACAAATAAAATAGTAAAAAAAAAGGAATTATGTACGTTTTGTTGATGATACTGGTAACCAATATCTTGTGTACGCTAACAATTTGTTCATAATATTGTAACAACTGTCCATGCGGATATCCTTCTTAACTTTAGATTATTTGCTATCGTATTTATATTGATATACAAAATACAAAATAACAAAAACAAAATTATAAATAACAAAATAAAAGTAAAATAAAAAATAAGATAAAACATTTAAAGAAAAATGTACATCAGTTGACTTGATTAAGTTTAGGGTATTGATTTGTATAAAAAGAATCAACTTATTTTTAATTTATAATTTAAACATCTATTTGTAGATCTACTATATAATATCTGATGCGTTGGATGTTCAATTAATATAATAAATTCGATTCTTAGTTAAATGTTAATTATGTTATTTCAAATGTCATCACAACCTATTGTCACTGTCGCTTACCTTTCAATAGAATCTGGAAACACTTTTCAACTCTTCCACTCTATGGAAAAGTTGTACTTTGGTTGTTAGCGCTTAACGTTCACACAAAATGTGTCTCGTCGTTTTCGCCATATAATGATTAATGATTTCCCTGACCAGAGTAAACCTTTGTTCACTTGACAGTGATTTGTAAGAAAGTTCGTTATTTAACCAACTTTTTATCTTTTACCCGTTTACATTTTATTTTATTTTATTATTTTATTTATTTATTTTTTATTTTCATTTCATTGACAAGCAATTTTTAATATATGTAAAAAAAAATTCATAAAATAATTAAATTACTTTTGTAAAATCAAATTATTTTAAACATTATAGTTTTGTTTTATTCACATTCCTCTATTGTTTGACAAAGATAGTTTCGTTGTATTTTAAGACAGTACATTTTACATCAGTAATGTCCATATTTTGAAAATGCAGTGGAAACCACAATTAAATAGGCTCTCATCTGTTATAAAGAACCAAAATTATGAATTTCAGCGATAAAGCGATGATTAGATGGAATGTGGAGTCTTCTAAAAAAACCTAAATATCGGATTACCCTTTTGCTTACCAAAACAATACCGTTGTGTTTCATGTCGAGGTGATAATGGCCATAAAAGAAGTATCAGACTGGCTGATATACAACGGGTTACTTAATACACATAATCGAACCTGAAACAAAACACTAGAACCAGTAATCGTGAAATCAAAAAGTGTGAGTCCTCTCAACGAAATGGAAAATCGCCTGGATTAGGTGACAGGTTATAAAGAAGTCCCGGGAAACTGCAATACAGAATAACTCATTAGAAAAAGTACTAACATACAAATCTTTACGGAAAGAACCAATCTTTGCACACCTCTAGACACTTGTAATCTACTGCTTCCCGAAGTAGACCATATTGATACACAAACAAATTTAACCTATGCTATACTAGAATCGCTCTCTATATATGCAATTAGCCCATGTCAAGTGACTTTTGTAGATCCCGCAAACTAAAATATCTTTCAGCTCCTTTGCACCAATTTAGGAGAATTTTCTGTCTGGACTTTAGGTGCTAAAGTCTAAGATGTACAACGCTTTGTGAAAAGCTAAAACCGGTTTAGCGAGTTAGTTTATGCGAGAAAAATTATTCGAGTATCATGAAAGGCCTAATTGGTGTAAATGTGTAAGTGAATGTCACCAGCCACTACTACCTACCTAAGAACCCTTATTGATTACACTATTACAAGAAATTCAATATTAAAAGCAATTAGCTTAAATATTTGATTTGTAGTGTATGATAGTCATTAGCAACTCCAGTTTAGTACTACATAGAACATTATTACAGATCAATAAAGTTATTAGAATAATACAAAGTCGAAGAAGAGTTTGGCGGTATAAATAAAACCTGTGTTGTTAATGTTCGACATGGATTTTACTAAATTTTACATATCTAGTTTTGGATATACATAAAAAAACTTACCAAATTAAATTACTCTATGTAACCAAAATACAATGGACCCAACCTATCACAATGTACCTCACTAGTCTAAGTGTGTGCCAGCAGCCACTACTACATGCAAAATTGCAAAATAATCTTGTAAAATTTTCCATAAAAATTTGTCTTTATTCATAGTGACACCAGTGAAATTAATACTGACGGCTTCCTTCGCACAACTGGTAATTGATGATTAAATAAGCTTGTAGATACAATATCATACTGCTTTACCTTCTCTTAGACGTCATTTAGATATCTCTCATACTCATTCGACTCTCTCATATGCTTGTATTATAAAAATTATGATATTAGATCTCTTTTTGGATTCACAATTATTAAAAATGAAAAATGAAATTCATAATATTATTTTAAAATTAATGTACAACATGGAAACTACGTATGATAATGTAATAAGGAGAAAATAAAAACCAAATGAAAATATTACAGAACAAGGATGACAAAATAAAAAGAAAAGAACAAAAGAAGGACGAATAGCATTAATGGCCTTTTGTAAATTTACAAGAGTTTCGTGATTTGAATTCTTTTTTTGAAGATAAAAATGAAATTATTTTTATGTTACTATTGTTGTTGCTCCTATTGGTTCATCTTTTAGTACACACTATACTATACAATATATTTATTTATTTAAGAACACTGCTGCAAACAAGTACATTGTTTTTTCATTTGTTATATTTTCATTTTTCGGATAAAATTTATTAGATTTTCTTTGAGAAATCTTAACGATATTTCCGTGTACATTATTTTGTGAACCTACTAAAAAAAAATTAACCAAATTGTATAATAGCGAATTTAAGTATAATAATAATAAAGATATAATAATAATAATAATGATAAAATTTATTACCTTTACACTTTGTTGTAAAATTGAACTGCACTAAAAAACAAAAACAAGTTCTTTCAAATACTTTGAAATTTTTCATTTGTGTGTGTGTGTTTTTTTTTTTGTTTCGTCAATGTATTTATAGCAATAGTTCCGAAAAGCTGGGTCTTATTAAGGAAATATTTACAGTATATCTTTACATTTTTTTAAAAATGTATAATTTTCTTTAAAGCCTTGTAAGTATTTAATTTCCGTTAAAAATGTTCTTACTCCAAAGAAATTTATCATACATTCAAAAATAATTTTTGTATAAAACGCCCGATTTTCGGAAATATTACCAAATTTGTTTTTATTAAAAACTAAATGAAATTTGGTCGAATAGAAGTTATTTGAAAACAGATGTTTTATTGTTTATACAAATAAGTGTTGTCCTTATTTCTGATAATAACATTTCTAACACATACACTCTCATTCATAACTATTTCTATTTTAATGGAGCATTTTATAAACTCATAAACTTCTACTGTGTCATAAGTCGTGTTTCTACAAAATATTAACAAATTTGTTATGAAACAAAAATTGAGGAAGGGATAAATATTGCTATGTATATCAAATTACAACATTCGCGGTATTTTTATATTCAGAAAATGAATGAAATTAATGAAAGAAAACTATTTTTTTGCAATACAATCAATAGAAAAAATTTTTTTTTTTGCTTTTGTTATGGATATGGAGTTTCCATATGAGTCTCCTGTCCATGTACATCCCAAATAATTTACAGCCTCTTTTTGAGGTACTACTTCGTTATTAAGTACTTCAACCACCGGACAAGAGTTTTTGTCTTTAGTCTAAATGTAATATGTGTTGATTTTGCTACATTCACCCTGATTCTCCACTTTTTTAGCCATTGCTGAACTTTTTTTATGCTGTGTTGCAGGATCTCTGAAGCATGCACAGGGCTACTAAGACAGGCCAGTACAGTCGTATCATCAGCGAAAGTGGCGGTGGTTGTTTCATTTTGTTGTTGGTAAGTCTGCAGTGTAAATGAGATATAAGACAGGACCTACCTAAGACGCTACCCTGTGGTACACTTGACATAATTTCATTAGTTGGTGTATAGGTACCTTGATTCTTCACCAAAAAGTGTCTTTCGTAAGATATGACCGCAGCAATAAATAATAGTTCTATGATATAATTTCTTTAAGTTTGTACAGCAATCCTTTAGATGCTGCCAATCCCTGCCAGACTTTATGAAATGCTTGATATCTAGAAATATCGCTCAGGAAAAGGACATTTGAAAGTGTCCTTGTTGTTTTGATGTTATATCTGTTGATCCATTAAATATATATATTCAGTTATATATTCTAGAAAGATAACGGTCTGGAGCATATTTTAACATTTGATGATGATATTTTAACGATTTGATGACTGGTGCTGCCGTTGTGGAGATATTGTAGTTCAAAGTACAAAATTTTGGAAAAAAAGGTTTTTTTATACCCTTTTTCCATATAAAACTAGGAATGTGCCTAGTTAAAAAACATTAAAACAACAAGGATAAAAAGATATATATTTTTAGAAAGCTAACAATTCTAGCTATCCTAGGGATATGGTTATTAGATCCTACGCCGATACAACATCTCCCTCAGAAGAGCCAATAATAATAATAATAACAACAAGCAAAATAATAAATTTGTACAATTATTTTAATAACTACCGATTATCATAACTACCATATAATTGGTCCTATGGAAACTTAATGTAAATAAATGTTAATTACGTAGGCGATTATTTAAATTAATGTTGATATTATTCCGAGTCTGCAATGAGGTAATGTTTCGTTTAATAATTTCAGTCTCGACTTAATTTCAAAGTTTTCAATTGAATTCAGTTCAGCTTCTATTCCTTTAAAAGGTAAAGGATTTAACCATTGAAAGCTTCGCAAAGCAAATCTCTTTTTTCCTTCTCTCTCTTAACTGTATTTGTTGAATTATTCTAAACGAAAAATTACCATAAGTTATAACACTATAGTGACCTTTGTGGCTTAATAAAATTTACAATCTATAAGACTGGAGGGTTTAGGGTCTATTTATTTGACACCTCATATTGTGTTCGTTCTTTCCAATTTTCTACCTTACATGACTAGAAATTTTTTATTACCTTGCTGGTTATTGGAATATTGTGTAGATCTCTCGCCAAAGACGAATGGTGTCCAATCAATCTGGTTGTATATCTGTTATTGCATTTTTTCAATTCGAGCTTTCCATAACTGACATCCATAGAACCAGATTGGTCTTAGAATGGCCTCATATAGCAGCACTTTGTATTCCAGATCTATGGTAGAATTTTTCCCAATAAATGCTCATCGTTTTGAGTTTTAGTTACCCTTCTTTTGCAATGATGTGGTTCTTCCCTGTTAAACTTTTGTCTAGGTGAACTCCCAGGTATTTAACCTGGTCAGCTTACGGAATAGGGGAGCCTAATCCCTTCTTTAACTAGAAAGTTACATGAATACTTTTACTCTCATTGATTTCCATTTTCTACTTTTAAAGCCATTCCTGTATCTGCTGCAAAATCTGAGTTCTTGCAAATTTGTAGATACTGTATGTGAATTTGGATAGCAGCTTAAAACTACAGAATTGTTTTCGAAGGTGGATGCTAATCGGCTCCTGTCTTCCGGTAGATCAGACTTATATACTTGGGTAAAAAGTGGTTAGAACAAAAAGTGGTGATGTATCATCTTTTTCTGGAATTACAATTATTACTGCAGTACTTTCGGGAACAACCGATATTCACTATATATAACCGATATTCACTATTTAAGTAAACCTGAAAAATGAAAAAATTTACTCTCCGACTTTTACTAGAACGTCTATCCGTACCCCTCAACATTCAAATACAAATTACTTATTCATGTATTTTAAGTAATTTGTTTACTCAAAAACTATATTGAAAGAATAAAGTACAGTTACATGATTTCAAAAAATATATTTGATTCGAGTAATATTTACGTAGATTACCTTTCCAGGGTTAAAAGTTATTCTTAGGAGCTCTTCCAGCATTTTAACTTAAATGCCATCGTAGCCTGCTGCTTTTTTGGGACTTATTATTTTTTTGTTGGTTGTAAATTCGACTAACTGCTGAACTGCTTCAATTTTCTTGATATGAACTTCATAGAAAGGTGACCAAATATGACCGGCATACTTTAAATTAAGTCTAACGAGACTCGAATAATAATAATAACAATAGTAATGTTGTGAAATAACCTTAAATTTAAATAATGTATCTTATAATTTTCTCTGTTGTTAGATTGTAACGATCAAAATAGTTTTGATAATTTAATTAAATATCACATTCAGCATATACGGTCATAGAAATTAACTCAAACAATAGACCTTAACAATATTATGTATTTCATAGTGTCACTGTCATATTCCACATAAAATATCAGTGACTAGTTTTATGTGAAAGTTATTTCGCACCCTGAACCAAATTACAAATTTTTCTAGAGGTTAGATAATCATAAATATTTTGATTTAAGTTAACAATACATGAGTAAAAATCAATATAAAAAATAGGCCATAATGAAACTGGAACATATAAATTTTTAAATTAAAATCTAAATCGATCTAATCTATCACCCTGTATAATTAAAAAATTATTTACAATTAAAATCCTCAAAAACAAACTAAGTAAAAAAAATTAAAATTAGATAGTTTTTAATTAAGTTCACTTCCTGTTTTTCTGCTCATACACCTGGAACTTAATAAATTTGTGAAATAAAAATTAAATAACATATCAAATTGTTTTTTTTTTCTATTCTAAATAAAGAACAGTTTTATTTTCAACCATGCAAAAAATTGCATAACAAAATTTTCACTTACAAAAAAACTTAGACATTTTGATTATACATTTCGTGACGACTTAGACTCCTTATCAAATGATTTACGTCCAGAGTAAGGAAAAAAACACAATTTTAAATAATACTACAGCATATTACAACACACTCTATATATACCCATATCTAATCTATGAAAGCACTTCTAACAAGAATAAGACCGCACTATTGTTTTATCCTAAATAAACAAAAACCCTGACGACTAATGTGATAATCTCTTTTTGTTTCTTTCTAATATCAACCTGTGTTCTGACAAAAATTCTTACAAGAGTGTTTTCATCAAACTATTATCGTTGTTTTTTAGTTGTTATTACTGTTGATGTCGTGATAACTTCATTCAATTCAACATAAAAAGCTAACAGGAAACTCATACCATATACTTAGAATATAGACATTCAATAGAATTATTATTTTTTTGTTTTTGTTTTGTTTTTGTTTTTTTTTTTTTTTTGAATTATACACAACCCATGTAAAGTTGATAAATAAACCTGAATAAGGAAATCTTTTTGAATTACTAAAAGGCTTTATGGTTGAAGTCCTTAAACATGATGACGATGATGGTAAATTTTATTTTTGAAGGCGCTTATTTATGCATAGAACTTATCTACCTGTGTATGTATGTTTGTTTGTTTTATATATTTTTCTATGTTCTAAAAAGATTTGAAAAAAAACCAGGAAAATCTTTTCTTTTCTCCCATTTGAAAGGATTTGCATGTAAAAAAAAACACTAAGGTGGGCATTGTTTACTCTTTAACTGTTTTGTTTTTTTTTTTTTTTTGCGAGGTGTTCAAGTGATACTTGCCTATTCCCACATTATGAATAACTCTAAAATGTGCACAAAAAAAAGGATTGTAAGCTTTATTCAAATAATTCTTTTTAATTCCATATGCAGTAAAATTTTGTGTTTTTAAAAGTGTTCACATTGCATTTGCTGTCTTATTTATTCATTGAGACGGCAATTATTTAAAGTTTCTTGATATAATTGTAATTGCATCATACGAGTACATATACACACACATAGACATTTTTAAATTAGAAGGTGTGAGTTTTGATTCTTTTTTACTCAAAACTATTCCTTTGTCCTACAATTTAATTTTTATTGTTGGTCTAAAATAGAAATAATTTTGTACTTTTTAAATATTCAACGTTTTTATGTTTCAATTTTCGATTTTTGGTTCAAATATTTAAAATTTCAATTGGAGCATTTTAATATTTCACTTTTACTATCTACAATTGCTCAAATCTTTGCCATAAATGTAAAAATTAGCTGAATTCAACATCAATACACTACACAATATAATAATTTATTCATAGATTTCAAACAAGCATTCGACCGCATATCCAGGAACAGTATTTTTGAAATATGGCACCAAATGTAAAGTAATGAAGAAATGAAGAATATCAAAACAAATAAACATAGACGAATATAGTTTTGAAAGTGTTAAACTTCGAATCTAGGTTCACCCCATAAATAATCGTTTTAATGATAAGTTCGCTCAATTAGAAAAATGTTTAGATCATAAATACGCAACCGATATTTTAAATTTGGAAGGTAATATCCTTATAGAAACGAAAGTTAAAGAATGTGATCGATGGTATGATAGCAAAAAGGAACGTACAATCTGCTATCGAACTTTGAATCTTTTACAAGAGAACATCGAGAACTTACTTCCTGTTTTCACAGTATTCAAGAAACTTCTGGTGAAAATCTTCCTGGGGTCTTCGGTAGAATTTCGAGGTATATAAAGTCCGGGTCATTTAAATAGCCTTTAAAAGTAACAAAAACACCATCATTCTAAAATTCAATAAAAAAAACAACTAATAATTTATTTTTGAAGAAATAGCTTTTACCAAAAGAGACCTTAAATTAGAGAGCTTGGGACTATTTGGTACCAGTCGGGTCTATATCAATAAGAGTCTTCCAACTCATATGGCTTCTCTACTACGATTGGCAAGAAAAATTATGGTTGGCTTATAAGGTGTTTGTAAAAAGAGATGTTCGATATATTGTTAAAACTGAAGATCGAGAAGCTATTGAAATTTCTTCAATTTATAAGCCTTTATTGCTTATTATAGGAAAAATTCAACGAATGAAAATTGGGGAAGTTATAAAAGACTTAGAAATAAAGCAACTGAACTAAGACTCAATGCTAGACGTGCATATGGTGAAAATACATTTATCCAAGTTTCTACTTCCATAGAATTCTGGGCTAAGATAAAGAAATATGGTGTTTTAGAAAACAATAATTGTTCTTTGAAATTATATAATTTGTGTATCTTAATAATATATAAGCTAAAATTTAAAATTTAAAATATTATTTAAGATTTATTTAAGTTTTATAATTTATTATTCAAGATTTCTTGTATTTTATTCTTATTTTTTATTTTTTTTATATAGCTTCAATAAGACTAACGTAGTTTATTCTAAAAGCGCTTGTTGCCTTCTTTTATAGTATGTATGTTTCTACAATGCCACTTAGGCGAAGAAACTATCTAATGAATTATTTTATTATAACTTTTGAAATAAAAAAATAAATAAAAAAAAAAAATTCGATAGGTAATCGGCATGAATTAAATAATTATTTTACTGATTGTCTTGGTAACACTGATTTTGCCTTTGGAGAAGACTCTGCCATTCTTGAGAGAACTGATACCTCCTATTTTCTAGGAAATATTTCGCTTGATGAACTTTACCAATACTTTAAATTCTTAAAATTCAATGCTATAGGAACTGATGGTATCCCGTTAAAATTTCTGAAATTGGTTTTCCCTGCTTTTGGAGGTTACATTCTACATGTTATAAATTTTGCCTTATAGAACTAGCCATAGCACAACAACTGCAATGTTAGCAGTCACGAAGAAAATAAGGCAAAACATTGATAAGAAGAGAATTTCTATATTGCTGTTACTCGATTTTGGTAGGGCTTTTGATTCTATAAATCATAATATATTATGCTGCAGGCTTAAGACTCAGTTCTTCTTTTCTAACCCGACTTGTAATCTTATTTATTCATATTTAACTGACACATTCCAATATACCGCCATTGGTGAAGAACAATCTGCTTTTCGGGGTGTTATAAAAGATGTACCTCAGGGCTTAATTCTTGGTCAACTTCTATTTATTATTTATATTAATGATTTACCTGCATCTTTAAATCATTCCCTTGTTCACATATTTTCTGTTGATGTTCATCTAATGGTTTCTAGTGTTCTAAAAGAAATGGATGTGGTTGTTATGTTAGAACTTATTCTAGGTTGATAAGATCTCTTAATTTTGCTATCCGTTTTATTTTTTCTCTTCACCGCTTTGATCATGTTTCTCTGTTCGCTGCTCGACTTATTGGCTTGGATCTAGTTTCATTCTATAAGTTGCCTTGTTTAATTTTATTTTCTAGTTTATTTTTTTCCTTTCAACAAGAAGAAGTCAAATTACGTTTCCCCATTTTAATTCTAATTCTATGGATCATTCTTTTACTGTAAAAGTTATAAGACTATGGAATTCGCTATCGCTGGCAGCTGGGGCATGCAATTTATTAACTCAGTTTATTCGTTACTGTAAATTCTTTTTAAGCTTCGATAATTGAAACTGGTCTTTACTATTGTTTGTTTGCTTTCAGTACTCATTTTAATTTTAAATTAATTATTTTCAATTTTTTTTGAGATTTTTAATTTTGGTATGGTTGCGCATTAGCTCGTTACTGTTCTTATTTATTATATTTGCCTTAATTAACTTGCCTTGGACTTTATATGTTTGTTTCAATTTGCTTCAATTCAACAAAATACCCATTTCAATAACCATTTAACCAAAGTATATCCATAAAAAGAGTATGAACTCATGTATGTATTCATTTGTTTGCACACAAATTCATATGCAAATTTGATAAACATTGTCAGAAATAGACGATAATAAGAATTTTACGTGTAAGAAAAAGAAAAAATATAGTAAACAAAAGAGAGTAACAAAAAAGTTGGCTGAAATTAAATAAATAAAGTTTATAATTTTGAAAAAAATTTTCGACAAAAATTTCGTTGAAATATTTAACAATATTATTTTCTAAATTGTATCAACTATGCATAAGACTTTTAGGAGACCTAACTAAAACAGCGTTGTCATATTCTTTAAATTCTGTGATTTGTAAATAGATGTTGTCCTCAGTATTATTTTATAATCGTATACCAATATAATAAATATTTAGGTTTACTAATATAATTAATAAAAAATAATAATGTTTGTAATTATTACTGCAAATTATTACTGACAAAAATATTAATAATATTTTATATTATTGTAATGTAATTATAATTTAATATTTTTAATAGGTATATACGAAAATAATAATGTTTAAAACGAAAAGATCAGAATTAATCCTCGTATAAGGAAGGGAACAAACTAAATTAGAACTAACATTTTTTGCCACTTTGCCTCATATAAATAATGGGAGGAAACGTAAACAAATCCAGAGAATAATGAGAACGCAAAATTACTATACAATATAAAGCAAAAGGCAAACATCTGTTTTGAACCTTTTCTCTCTCATAATAAATTTGGTATACGATAAGTAAATGTAAATTTTACCTCTTTTAACTAATGATATTTTGCTCGGTTTGATATTTCTTAAAAATTAGATTGTCGTAAAATGGGAGTGCGTATTCTTGTTAATATAGATTGTAGATATTCTTTGCATTCAACTAAGGGGAAATTTACATATGTGTGTGTACTAATAATGGAATATGGATATTTGATAAAGTTAAAATTTGGTTTCTTAAATTCACTATATTTATTGACATTTCTATGGTGTAAAGAAGCAAAAAAACAAAAACAAAAAAGTAATACAAAATAAATGTGTGCAATACAAATCATTATCATTATATTTCAATCATTTTCTATTATTATTCAATTTCAATTATTTTCAATGATCATTTTCATTATATTTTTTTTGTATTTTTAATTTGGTTTCTTTTATTAATCTCTTTCTTTCATTATTTCTCATTCTCTCACTAAGTATATGTAAATGTACGTACATGTGTCATATAGGGCTTGCATTTATTAGATACATAATCATATGGCTTAGTTTAATTGAAAATAATGTGCAAACATTATTTATGGAAGAAAACAAAATTTGAACCAATCAAGTATCAGTTATCTACCACTCAGTTAGAAATTACTCTTCTCGAATGTAAAAAAATTCAATTTCGATTTATGCATGTATATATTATACTTTTATATGCCAATTTATGCTTAGGCAGCGTTTACACGTCTGATAAAATCGAATTTTATCGTAGATAAAGTCGGATGAGTGTTTACATTTCAGACTTTCTCTCAGATTATCTACGATTTTACGTGTCAAATATTTTTTGTATTTAACAGGGTTTCTTTTTATAAAGTGCGTAATTTTTTATTGGTGAAAATTCTTTAATACGTAAATTAAAAAATTCAAAGGTATCTAATCAAAAATCTCCAAAAAAATTTTAAAAATATACATATTTTTATAAAATTTATTACAGTAATATAAAATATAATTACACATTTGAAGTGAGCAATAATAACCAAATTGCGTTAGAGTGAATTTTAGTGCCATTTGATTATATGTGTTGTTCTTTGAAAATATATTATTTTTCATTAAAAAAATATTTTCACTAAAAAGTCGAAAATAAAATAAGGAAAAAAAAAATTTTTTTTTTAGAAATATTTGCCTTCAATTTAAGCGTACTAAAACTACAAAAATAAACTTTAGAATCGCAGCTTGATATAAAGTTTTCATAACAAGTTATGATTGTAATTACGGAAAAAGCAAATTAGCCGAATTTTTTACCAAATCTCTTAATCTCATCTCAAGACTTCCTAGAATTTCGGCTAATTTGCTTTTTCCGTAATTACAATCATAACTTGATATGAAAACATTATATCAAGCTGCGATCCTAAAGTTTATTTTTGTAGTTTTAGTACGCTTAAATTAAAGGCAAATATTTCTAAAAAAAAATTTTTTTTTTCCTTATTTTATTATTTCTTTTATTTTCTACATTTATGTTTATATAAACTTTAGATTTTTATAGAATTTCAATTAATTGTTTACATTAATAGATTTAAGTAATTTTTCAATAACTTGTACAACTTTATAAGACCTTTTAAGTACATTTAGTTAAATAAATAAATAAATAAAAATAAATGAAATCAAAACGATATGCATAACTGTATTCAAAATCAAATCCAAGCAGGTGACCAAAACTGCACGAACTGCAATACAGTGCTGAAATATGGGTCAAGACTATAACCATTAAGTTAGCAGTGAATCCTTGAATGAAAAATTTCACATATATTATATATACCTTAAAGCTGCTAGAACATAGCAGATACGGGTTGTGAACAAATAAAAGGTACTTGGTAAAACTTTTTAAATTTAGATACACTTGCTTCATGTATCAAATCATATATAAATTAGTTCCGTCATATCTAGTTGACAAATATCTAGTCGCAAAGATATCTGAATCTTTTAATTCTTCGGCATAAGGGTAAATTAGGTAACCCACGTAACATTTTATTGTTATAAAAGCAAAATTAATGCTATAAAACTCCTATATACTCACAATAAGCACTAAAGGTGTTATAATTATGTTTTTATGGAAATAATATGATTAATATCGTTAAAAGAATGTTCTTATATTAATTGGGAAGTTGTTAAAATGGGATTTTCAGCAAGTGCTAAAGTAATGTTGTTATATAAGTTTAAAAATGCGTAATCCTATAAGTTAAAGTGTTGTTAAGTGTAAGAATAGAATTGCTAGAATAGCAGTAGTAAGTAGTGTTATTATTTTACTGTATTCTTATGATGTTAGTTGTAGATTTTTTTTTTTTTTTCGAAAGATAGGAGGTAATCCCCGAAGGCCATCAAGAGCTCCTGTAGCGTGTGCGTCTTGATAGTGTAGGAATCGAACCCACGAAAGCTCACCTATCTTTTTTTCGTTATAACCAATCTACGTTAGACCGACTAATGACTTTTTTTTTGTAAATTTTCGGTCACGTTTTTAGGAAATTATTATAGTGATAGTTTCCGTGGAGGATCGCTAACATCATAATAATTATCGTGTAGGAACTTTATCACTGTGATATTTCCCGTGAAGGAGATAGCCACAGCAATAGTTCCACGTGAGAAGATTATTTAAATTTTTTCGCAAAGGAAAATTATTGAAATTATAATTTCCGTAAAGGAAACTATTATCGAAGAATTTTCCATTTTAGGTAATGTCCAGCTCGTGGGGTTTCGTTCTCTTGAATCGACGGATACTGTGTCGATATCAAGAACTGCTGCTATTACCGAGTTCACATGAGTTTGCAGTCTCTGCTCGTGTTTGACTGCATGTTTCTTGATCTCTTCCGTGACTGTTTCAATGTGCAAGTCATGGTGGAGATCTTTGTTACGTACGTACCATGGTGCATTTACTATACCACAGAGCGCTTTGTTTTGAAATTTTTGCAACATTTCGATGTTGGTTTTCTTTGCACAGCCCCATAATTGGATACCGGACGTCCACACAGGTTTTAATATCTGCTTATATATCAATATTTTGTTCTGTACTGATAGCTCAGAACCACGCTCAAGTAACCAGTAAAATTTTTAGAGTCTGATGTTTAGCTCTTCTTTTTTCTTTCTTACATGTTCCTTTCATCTTAGCTTAGCATCGAGTGTCATTCCCAGATACTTTGCTGTATTGGCATATGGTACTATTTTGTTATTGATTGAGATAGGAATGGTTGCAATCTTTTTATAAGTAAAGTTTATATGAATTGATTTGCTTTCATTAAGTTTTATGCGCCATCGTTGGGTTCATAATCTTATTTTATTCACTGCATTTTGAAGTTTTGCTGTGGAGTTTTCGACAGAGACGTCAGCTGCAAGAATCGCAGTGTAGTCTGCAATGGTAGCCATAAAAATGTTGTGAATTTGGGGGGATATATCTTGTTATAGCAGGTAAAGTATTGGACCAAGAACGCTTCCCTGTGGGACTCCAGCAGATATTTCTTTTACTTCTCAATATTCTTTGGCATAACGTATACGAAAGCATCTATTGTTCATATATGATTTTAGTATTTCATAAAATTGTCTTGGTAAATCACGATGTATAGTTTAAATTCAAGGCCTTGGTGCTGTTGTCTTGTAGAATAAATATTTTGCGACGGGCATTATTTTCTACAAACATGGTGGAAAACATTTTTCTTTTAAATAAATAAAAACTGAAAAGTTTTATTTAGCATTCTTTTCGCAAAAATATCATTTCTACTACGCAAAAATAATTATTTAAATATCTAATTTGATGTTATGCATTAATTAACGTACATTATTTAACATTTTACAGATTCAATTCAAAAATATATTTTCTTTTATTTATTTAAAAATTGGTTAATTTTGAAGAATTTCGAAGTATTATTATAACAAATGTTAATGAAATTTCTTTCCCAGCCAAATTTTGTATTTTAGTCACAATAATTATAAAAATTAATACAACTATTCTTAACCGCAAAGTATTAATTATTAGAAAGATATTTTTTATAATATTATAAATCATTTACATGCAAATATAAAAATATGTAATTAAATATATATCTCCCTTTCTCACGAAATAAATTTAAACTCCATAAAACTATTATTTTAGAGTAAAAAATAATATCTTTCTCACTCTTGCACAACATAAATAATTATTTCAAATGAATTTCATTTCAAAATAAAAGCATATACACTGATACATAATGTATAGGATGCCTTATAGGATTCTCCATTTTGGTGCAATAGCGCATTTATAACGTTGCGTAATAATTGCGGAGCACTAAAGTTAAAACTAATACTGCTATAAGAGTGTTATAAGTGTGCGCAAAAGCTGTATAGCAATAAAATTGTTACATGGGTATTTATCCTTCTTTGTGCAAATTATGCTGTTTCGGAACACGTTGCCAATAATATCTGTAAAGGAAATAATTATATAAATAATTAAACCAATTAAAGCTTTGGGGTTATTTTTCATAGGTCAATCTTGAATTTGTGCATTAAAATAAAATTTTTGTTTTTAAATGATTTTAAAGAACAAGTTAATATTAGTTTTTGCTCTGTTTTTACATTAATAGATTTAATTTCATTTTACTTTGTATTTAGTTGCATTTAATTTTGTATAATTAATAAATTTGTATTCTTAAGTTACACATTAAAAAGACTTGTCGCCCTAATACGTGTAACAATATTGAATAAAGAAAAATAAAATAATATAAAAATAAATATTGTAAAACATACAAAAATCAAAGTATGAAATGGTTCGGATGCATTATTAGAACGCGAGAAGAAAGACTGCACAAAATCACACTCGAACCGGAGCATACTGTACGAAGCAGACATACAGAACACGATACAGAGACCGCACATGAAGTAAATGGATATATATTTAATCAAATTTAAAAAAATTTTGAAAAATAATTAAAACTCATATAAAATTTTATAAACCAATACAGAAATTTTATTAAACTCTCTTAAAATAGTCATAATTGTATATGTAAATGTATACGTGTGTGTATATTGTATGCTATATTTTGAATAATTGATAAATAATTAAAAAGTTTTTCCACTTGAAGAATCACGACCTAATGTCATTGCTAATATAGCCATGAATATACTTAGCATATTCAGCTTGACGGAAATACGCAGCTCTAGGATCAGAATCAAATTCTGTACTTATTTCAAAAACTCTGGGTAAGGGATGCATTACAATTATTCTTCTATGAGCGTGTGCCATTAACTCTTGTGTAACTACAAAATGTCCACAAGTCTTTTGATATTGTTCTTCTGTTGAGAACCGTTCCTTTTGTGTTCTTGTATGTTCATATAAAGAACATCGCTATTGGGAAGTGCTTCTTCAATTGCTCTAAATGTTTTCTGAGTAATATCTTTTGAGCTGACAAATCTAGTTATATGATCTGGCATTCCTAAATTATCTGGGCTGACATATTGCAATTGAACATTGTATAATGTAAGAAGTCTAGCCAATGAATGTGCAGTTCGAACATGTCTTAAATCGCCTACCATTGTTATCGTTAAGCCATTAACAGTACCAATTTCCTCCCGAATGGTAAAAATATCTAAAAGTGCTTGAGTTGGATGCTCACCAATACCATTATCAGCAAACCGGTTTTCGAATATGATTTGCAGCTCGAACATTTGCTCCAGGTTCAGGATGTCTTAAGACAACAACATCTGAAGAACTAGTTTCGTCTATATAAATTACTTTACCACCTAAGCGTTGCATTGCTGCTGCAAAACTACAGCATGTCCTTGTACTTACTATAAAAAATTGGTGCCATAACTTTACCCCTTAATATATCATCAAGAGGGCGATCTTTATAAACTCTCCCCGTAAAGATTTGTGCTAGATTGAAAATGTCATTAAGTTGTTCTTTTGTGAACATATCATCTGACAAAATATGTTTCCCTAATAATGTTGTGCTTGATGATACAACGGTAGCTGCTGTACTAGTTTGCTGAATCAGTTCTTTTAATCTTTTATTAGTTGAATCTAATCGACCACGTGGCATTGGAGATATTGGTCTTGAATTTGATTCTTCAGCAAAATGTACATTCAATTTTGGTAAGGGTTCTGATAATAATTTTGTAAATATTTCATTTGTTTTTAAATTAGATTCCAAATCGGAATTTCGTGAAATATCAATATTTTGAAAACCATTTTGTATATCAGTAACTTGTTTGTCTAATACTTCAACTGAATTATGCAACTTACGATAATGTGGACTACGTACATTTTGACCGAATCCTGGTGGAATCAAAACTTTTCCATCAACAAAT
This sequence comes from Argyra leucocephala, assembly GCA_963942445.1. Taxonomy (NCBI): domain Eukaryota; kingdom Metazoa; phylum Arthropoda; class Insecta; order Diptera; family Dolichopodidae; genus Argyra; species Argyra leucocephala. Next base: position 74,828,564 of record OZ012680.1, read on the forward strand.
GCAACCTCTTCACGTAAAACAACACGATGAACACGTCCTTTAACTTTAATGCCAGCAAATGGAGTCCACTTTCCTTTAGAATATTGAGTTTCTTTTGGAATCTGCCATTCTTCATCTAAATCTACTTCAATATAAGTATTTGCTTGAACTGGAAGATTGAAAATTCGTTTAGGATTTCTATGGAATTTATTTGTAATGTCTTCAATTGTTAGATGACCATCGCCAACAGCATTCAACAGTAAAGGTAAAATTGTTTCTAAACCAGGATAGCCAGGCGGTGGATTTTCAGAACTTTTTTCAATAACAGTATGTGGTGCATGATCTGTAGCAAATATATCAATATCTTCTATATTATCCCATAATGCTTGTTGATCTTCAGGACTACAAAGTTCTGGTCTTACTTCGGCCCATCCTTTTCCAATACGTTCAATATCATTTGTCGATAAGAATAAATAATGTGGACACACTTCACATGTCACCTTAACACCACGTTCTTTTGCAGCTTTAATTATCATGATTTCTTCTTTTCTCGCAATATGACAAATATGAACAGATCTGTCAAATAAATATGCCAGTAATATCATAGTTTGACGTTCGGCATGACAAACAAGTGGTGCTCTTTTTGGCCAATTTTGTATATGTTTTTCCCAAATTGTCATATCTGTCATTTTTAAAGTACTAAGTGTATCATTTAGATACATTTTTAAACCAACCGATTGCAATGCCAATTCATGGATTTGATTGAAATTTGTATCAGTTGCACCCACATAAATTCCATAATCACAAAGTGCACTTACTTTTGCTAAATCTTGAAGTAAATTAAATGTAGTACCACCGGTAATTGATGGATTTGTATTTGGCATTCCTAATATCATTGTTACACCTCCAGCTAATGCTGCAGCCGTTCCACTTACAAAATCTTCTTTATGCGTTGCACCTGGTTCTCTTAAATGAACATGCACATCAATGAAGCTTGGTAATTTAACGATTAAGAGATATCGGGAGAGAATTAATGGGAGATTTAAAAGATAGCGGGTAATTAAAAAAAAATTATATTTCGTAACTGAAAAAATAAGTCAAGCATTAGACCTGATTGTAGACAAATTGTTAAATAGATTATAGCTCATTCAGGGCTTTAATACCAATAGAATATGATGATTAAATGTAAAATATTATTCATGGAAACAAAACTCTAGCTGAATATATTCAAAAAAATAGAAATGATAGGAAGAGAGCAAGAGGAAATCTTTAAAACAAAAAACATACGAGTATCTCCTCTCGCATAACGTGATAATAATTAACATAATTTCCATTCAATCAAAGCCTGCTCATTAAAACATCATTACAAATAGAAAAAAAAAAATGTACATGACAGTCGTTAAAAAAGTAAATCTAAATTTAATTAATTTTTGACTGAGCTGGTTTATCAAAAACAACAATCAACATAATATTATAAATTACTAAAAGAAAATGTTCTTTATAAGAAAAAAATTATTATTTAAGTTTTAAAATAGAATAAGTATATTCTACGCACCTATGGAGCTAATTCTTTTATTATAGACCTGACAGTGTATTTTTATACTGCTTTCGAAGTCATTTAGAGCAAATTATGTCGAGACCTCTAAAAATCATTACTTGGGTACCTATATATAAATTTTTAAGTCTGTAACACAATTATTTTTCGAAATATTAGGTACTAGGGGTTGTTTAGCACCGATTCGAATCAGTCAAAAATTTTGAAATCGATAACAGTCCTTTTTCCTTATTTTTGAAAGAATGTCTAAGTGTAAATTTTGATGACTGCTACACAATTGGTTTTTAAAATATCCCTGAGAGATGCTAGGAGTTGCACGACAACGACCCGAATCAGTCCAAATTTTCGAAATTGGTAACAATGGTATTTCTTTATTTTTGAAAAATTAAATCGTAAATTTTCAGTTCTGTAACACCTTTGGTTTTTGAAACATTCCTGATAGGCGCTGGGAGTTGTATGGCAGTACCCAAACATGTTTCTTGATACCTTTGTAAAGTACCGCGCCATGTTCATTTTTTCATGAGTAAGTGTACAAAATTTTAGAACTCTATCTTTAAAACTGTGGGCGTGCATAGAGAACAAACAAACAAACAAACAAACTTTACTTTTATATGTATAAGAAGTTTAGTTTATAAAAAGTTAGTAACATAATACCTTTGATATACATTATTTAGTACGAAAAATAATTTTAGTCCTGCAAAAACAATTAGCTTATTACAATAAGGTTCATATATTTCAAAATGTCAATAGTGAGTTATCACGGTTAGTTTAGCAAACTATTTGGTGAATAACTAACAGCTTTTTATGATTATTGGCATATTATGATAGTATAAGCAAACGCACAGACATAAAAATTACAGACATGTGAATTGTGTTACAGATATGAAAATTAATATGTAGGTATCAAAAATAAACGTATTTTACAGTAGATATGTCAAAATTTTAGCTGGTTCGGGTTGCTGCCATAGAGCTTCTGGCGCCTATCAAGAATATTTCAACAACCAAAAATGTTGCAGATCTGAAAATGTATATCGACACATAACACTTATATACAATTAAATCTTACTTTTGAATTGTTTTAATGTATTAACCAATTTTAATGTAAAAAACTGTAATATAATAACTAATAGAGGATTGAAGAGATTTGGAACTAAAACTAAATTCAATCAAAAGTTATTCCAATTTTTATCAAGAAAATCCCCTACCAGTCATACCTTAAACACCACATTAAATATAAAATTTTTTCCAACGCCATTTTCAACTAAAACTTCAAATTATTTCATTGAACCATAAAATTAGGTAAACTGACTCAATTGCAATGTATCCAAATTCATCAAAATTTAATTAATTACTTATCTAAAAATTTTATATGGATAAATGTAATCATTTATACCATATCAACCATCCCTCCATAAATTAAAAAAACAATAAATAAGAGGTACTCCACGTGAAATTATCAATTTCATTGAATTTCAAATTCCTCAAATATAATTTTATCTTAATGAATTATAGCAACTGTAAGAGTTTGTAGATATTATAGCTCCATGTTCATAATAAAAAGCAAAAAAAATGGAAAATCATTTTGTAAATTATTTTTTCCTTCCAATTAGTCTTAAATTAGTAATGAAAATAAAAATGATACTGTATGTATGGCAGAGAAAAATTCCTCTTATTTAAAAAAAAAATTTAATTTTAATTTTCCTTTGGGATCACATCATCATCGTCTACTTGTTCTTCAATGTACTCTACACTAAAATGTTTTCTATTTATTCACTTATCCTCAAGAAGAATGCATTGACTATGTGTATTATATACGACACCTATACTCCATGTTAATATGCATATGCAATTATAAAATTATAAAATGAAATGTGACTCGTCGTATGTTTGTGTTTATGTGTGCAGGAATTTTTTCCATACCTACTGCAACAGGTAGCATAGTTTTTGAATCACAAGTATAACAAATTAAAATGCCCTCAATTTAGTTACATCGATGAAAGTACGACAAAAGATGACGGAGATGAATTAGTAGGTCTAATATTACAAAGAATTTTTTGTGTAGGTGATAATAATAAAAAAAACAACAACAATTTAATGATTTTCTTTTTCAAATATTTTTTTTTACAACTTTTCATGATATTAAAAATAGAAAGAGAGAAAAATAACAGATTTTCTTTAAAAATATGCAAATTAAAAATTTAAAACATTCTGACTTTTTTATTTGTTTTGTTTTTGTTCATTCATGTTATAAAGATTTGAATAGCAATAGCAATAGCAAAAATTAAATATTTACGAATTGAATCTACATTAGTTCAGTTTCTCTCTAATCTTTAAAATATATAGTTAGATTAACAAAAGCTAATTTTTTTTTTACTAAAGTGACCATATCTTAAAAATAGAACAAACATTTGTTGAAATTGATTTTGAAAATCTTTTAAAAAAAGAATTAACTTTTTCTGAGAAAGGTTTGCTGAAATGGGACTTTTTAACAGATGGTGGAGCCATCTAAGTTATTGATTCTGGAATCAATAACTTATTTATTGTATTATAATGTTTGTTTCTTTTTTTTAAGTTAAGTTAAAACATTAGGTTTCAAACGACACCTTTATACACGATTATAGAGCTAATTGAGGATTGTAAAAATGTTTCTTTGATCAGAAGGTGTTTTATCTAACTTACAAAGTCACCGCATATTTATTTATTTCATTTCTCAAAACTTAATTGTCTGATTACTAAATGTAAAAAGTCTTTTCAGTTTTGACACTTTTACCAATCCTGAAACCCAACTTTTAAAAAAATCAAATTCTCTGGAAATCTCGAGACCTGGGATTTCTAATATATTTTGTTTAAACTTATTAATTCAATACAAAAATACGTACACTTCGTGGAATATTTAGTGTTTGAAAATTTATTTAAAACGATATCATAACAAAACATAAACTTCAAGATACTGAAATAGTTAATACCAATGCAACATCAGTTGTTGGTGTCACTATATCATTAACAGCTGATAAGCCGAATTCATTAAACTTTTGATCAACTAAACCTAGACCTACTTTGGCAGGACAGCTATCAATAATTTTGACGAGTCCTAAATTGATAACATCTTCACCTATTGTATGAATTTTAACATTTATGTAGCTGCGATTTTTTATACTGGTCCACTCATCCAGCGTTAGACTAAATTTGACTTTACTTTTTTTTAACTGTTCAATTTGATCAGTTCAATGATCTGTTGTCTTGCAACTTCAAAACAATCTTAAATTAGTTTCATAACATTTTTAACATTTCTAACATCTCTGAGAGCCTGACGAATAAATTGGCTTTGACAAATTCCATTTACATAAAAACTTTTAGCAGCAGCCAGTTTGGAAACAATTTCAGCCAGTGACTGTCTTTTTGCAAAATTGAGTATTGATGTGTGAATGGTTTTTGAATTTTAGATTTTTTTAATGAACATTGTTCATCTTCAATTTCTTTGCGTTTGTTTATATTAATTTTAATTTCATATGCATAATCTAAATGTCGACTTAAGCCGCCAGTTGATGATCCTTTGCAAGCAATTAATTTATCACATTTAGAACACTTTCCATTTTCATTATCAACTTTGCAAAAAATATGTCCATTCTTCTGAACCTTGTGTATTTAGATGTTTTTGGTATTCATATTCATATACGTAATATTTAATATATCTATTTTAAGTAATTATAGGATAAACAAAGATTGTAAAGAATTTTTTGAATAATATTTTAATAAGAAAAAATCCTACCTTTTGAAAATAACCTTTTACTTCTTTAAATTCTTTTGTAGCAAAAAAAAATGTTAATGAAAAAGTCAGTCAAGTGAAGTTAATAGAGGCCGTGCAGAAATTGTTATTAATGCTAGAAATTTTTGATAAATTATTACCTAAAATTATTTTATTTTTTCCCGGGAATAAAGTATAATCTCCCAGGATTCGGGATACTTACATTCGTGTAAAATTCCGGGAATACTGCCCCGGGATTTTCCGGGTGTCATACTCTAGTACTAAACGAAGAATTAAATAACTATAGAACCGTTATATTGCACTTTAATTTTCAAACTGTAAATTTTTTTAATAAAATAACGTTTATACTACGGTAGGTAATATAAATCAAAAAAAAGGTGAAGTATATCTTAAATATAAATTTAATGCTACAAATTCGTATCAGTCTTTAAATTAATTTAACTTTTATATTTCAAGGATATTTTAAGCCGATGTATTATCATCTTATGTAGATGACATTATAGTTAAGTTGTAAAGATTTCCACCGGCTAAATGCTCCTATGTGCCTTAAAAATAGGTTATTTTCACATCATATACATATTTTTAAAATATCTCAAGCCAACATAAAATGATATTCATTTAGTGGAATTTTTCTTATCATGATTTTATCTTAAATCAAGTCTGCCAAATAAATAGCTTTGGTAAAACATCTTATGCATATATACTTAAGATGTTATAGCATTTTAAAAAATTCTACAAAAAACATAGTAGCGTTCCGTTATGCTGTGTAAACTAACCATTTTTGAACACAGCTACACTACCTCTTATTATTGATGTAGAAAATGATTAGTAACGATTTAATTTCCGCTAGGTGCTGAATAAATTTTTTTTTGTTCTGAATAATTATTTAGTGTCATATTTACAATTTCAAGTTTGATGTTGACATTTAAATAAACAAAAATTTAAATTGAAATATTTTTCAACAAAAAAATATTTTAAATATGATAAGTAACCATTTATTTTAAAAATAATTACATATAATACTAAATTTAATGAATAAAACTAGACAACACCTAGAGAAGAAGAGAAATTTTTGAAAAATTATTTTTTATAGGTAAATAAATTTCCAAAACAAAACAAGCTAACATCAATGTTTTTGGATTATGTTTTGCTCATGAGCATAAAATGAGCGTTCCTTTTACAATCTACTCATGAGTAGTTTGCACAGCTTAATGGAACGCTACTAATATAAAATCAATTTAGAGGAATATTTTAAATATATGGGGCAATTCACTTTCATGTAGCAATAAATTTAGCTGTGAGCGAAATGTCTTGTAATAAATAAAATGATAGTACAATAAGTGCAGCCAATAGCAAAAGTCGTTTTATTATCTTAGAATTTGTTATAATATTAATGGCGGTGTGTAATATTAAAATTACAATATTAATGCTGAAGATTATAAGATTCTTGCCTTTTGCTTAAAAATGAACCTTATAAATTTCGTTACGAAATAAATATGGAGACTGGACCCAAATATAAATTGAAATATAGATTTAGAGAATCAAAAATTACTGTGTCTCATTTTTAATCTAAGTCAACTTGAGATCCTATTTTAAATGGTAATAATGCGATATATTTTGGCTACTCATACAAAATTTTTAAAAAAATACTAAAAAAATCCTCCTAGATTATCTGATTATATGGTCAGCCTATTTTATACAGGACATTATAAAATAAAAAAAATTTAATATATATTAAATATCATTGTGTATATGAGCCACATTCCAGTGAAACCTGAATACAAACAATATTAATGTTCATCATATAATCAAAAATGGTTTTTTTTGTTTGTTTTTTGTTTTATTAAAAAAAAAAAGTTCGAATTAATTTCCACCAATTTTCCATACATTTAATAGTGGAAAACGGGAGCAATAAATCCATTGAATTTAAATATATTTATTTTTTTTATTGTTTTTTTTTTTTATAAAAAAAACGTTTTTTTTTTTTATTTTAAAAAAGAATTTGTATAAAATTTTATTTTTAAATTTAGACTCATCTATCAATATCACACATCTAGGGGCAATAAAATAAAATTTTTCCTAATATTAAATTAAATTGCCTGTCATTAAGAATTTTAAAGTTTTATTATTATTGTTTTGTTTTTTATTTCACCATTTTATTTTTAGAAAAATCCGGACATTTCTATAATTATAATATGTTGTGTGAGTCGATATGTCGAATGTGTGAGCGCGATTGTATGTTAGTGGGTTGTCAGAAACATAAAATTAATTGTTGGCCGATGATAAATTTGTTTTTGTCTTCTTCTAATGAATTGTTTTGAGATATTTTAAATTTAAATCGAAATTTGAAAGGTAGGTTGAAAGCGTTATTTTTTTTTATTATATGTTTTTATTTTTGGTTGTGGGTTTAGATTTCAACACTTTGTAATTTTTTATTTCATTCCTGTTTTTGTTTTTATCTTTTTCTTCATTTTAATGCATAAATCATAAAATTTTAAATTTTCACTGATGAATGGATTTAGAATATTATTAATTGTTGATGATAATAATATTAATAACAATGTAATGATTATGATGATTATGATAATGATGATGATGATAATGAAAATGGTGTTGAAATTAGAAATGAAAATGAAAATAGTAAATTTATTATTTTACATTACGACTTAATGATGATGACAATGTTGCTAACATATTTTATTTATTATTATTTTTTTTTTTTGTATTTTATGGTAAAATATTTGTGATACCGAATGCGCTAATATTTTGATTTAAAAAAATAATAATTTGTTTAGTTTTGATATCAGAATGAAATAACAAAAAAAAAACCATGTTCAACATGGTATAATTAAAAAAAAGAAAATCTGTTTAGATATTGCACAACATTGTAAATTTATGTTATTTTACATCATAAAATAAAATTTTGATGTATACAAATACATTTGTTTCGGAAAATTAATTATAAAATTATTTTATTTATTACTATTTTAATTTAGAAATTATATATATGTATTAGCTATAAGAATGTCAAATCACATTATTAATTGGCCATGTCATATAAATTATTTAACTTTTTAAATGCAACTCTTCAATCATTTTTGTTTTTAAAATGAGATTACTTGTTGCTTATCTGAATTCGAGTCATATTAAATTGTTAAATACCCGCTCTCCATAGCTCTCTAAATGCTCTAGATATTAACTTTGAATTTACTGAGTCATCTAACTCTTAGTCTGTTTAGTTGATGATTGCTTAGTTGTTTATGTAGTCATTAAAATTTTTGTACATGGTCCTTTCTCTGTCTGCTCTGACATCATGTTTCATCTAAGATATGAAATTTAATTTACTATGGTTCAATCACCATTGGCTGCGCTCACATTAAATTACAACTGCAGTCAACAAATTATTCTTTCTCTTTTACACTTATGCATTTCTCCTAGAGAAGGCTTAAAACGAATTCCTGGTAAAAGTATTTTCTAGCAGAAACGTACATGTGCTGAAGGGAAAGAAGAATTTGTCGGCGATGACTGCTGTGTAGTGTGAAAACATGGATACAACGTTCTGTATCTTTGATGATGCGGCTTCTGTGTGCCATCGTGTTGTCTATTGGGGCCAATTATTTTTATATAAATATCTTCCCGTTTAAATCTTTCCAGTTTGGTTTAATTAGATTTTTTCAACATATACGTTTCACAGCGATTGAACTTAACTGGTTTTATTATCGCGATTCACGTTTTATGTTATTAAATTGGATGAATGTTTTTTTAAATAAATGACTATATTCATTTTCAAGGACAATAGTTGAAGCCCAAATACTTGAAATTCGACACGAACTCAAATTTGTTATTTGCGACGGGGATATTTTGTGGAATATGTATGTTTTTATTAATAAATAAAAAATTTTAACTTTATAAAAAAAAGGATTAATAATTGAAAAAAATAAAAGGTAAATCTAATATTTTAAATCTCATCCGATTGTCAAAAATGACACTGGAAAACACAAGATGTGCTGTGGTGATTGGAAATAACACTTCTGACTATTTCCAGACGTGTACCGGATTTCGACAAGGAGATGCACTATCATGCGACTTCTTCAATCTAGTACTGGAACGTATAGTGCGACGAGCGGAAGTAAACACGGCCGGTACTATATTTTTCAGATCTCTTCAACTACTAGGGTATGCCGACGACATTGACATCATCGCCAGATCACAACGGGCGGTCGTCGAGGCCTTTACCCAGATTGAAGAAAAAGCGAAACGAATGGGTCTCAAAGTAAATGATGATAAGACAAAATATATGTTGTCGACAAATAAAAAGACCTCTCAACATCATATTGGTCAAAACATCACTGTCGGCACATATAATTTCGAGGTAGTTCAGGAGTTTACCTATCTTGGAACCAGTGTTAATCCCACAAACGACATCAATGTGGAGGTACGGCGAAGAATAACCCTTGCAAACCGTTGCTGCTTCGGTTTGTCAAAACATCTCGGGTCAAAGCTCCTCTCTCGAAACACCAAAGTACAAATCTACAAAACGCTCATACTCCCGGTTTTGCTTTATGGATCAGAATCATGGACACTGCCTAAGGCAAGTGAGCATGCACTTGGTGTCTTCGAGAAGAAAATTCTTCGTCGGATATATGGTCCTGAAAACGTCGATGGAGTCTGGAGGAGAAGATATAATGCCGAAATCTATGAGCTGTACAATGAGGTGGACGTAGTCACAAACATTAAAGTCAAGAGACTACAGTGGCTCGGACACCTAGAGCGGATGGACGAAAATGCTCCAGCCAAGAGAATCTTCGATTCCAGACCCGAAGGTACAAGACGTCGGTTGCAAGTATGTTTTATCCAAATTATTTATTTTATCCCAATCAACATCAAATATTAAATATTTCTCCTACAACTTATTCATACTATGCATGGTACCGCCTTTTTATCTGGGTAAGAAAACTATCGTTCATACTATTAAACTGGGTAATCATCAGCTTTCAGTTTTGACAGCCACAACAAATTTAAATAAAAAAAAAACAATTGGATCATGTAAAAAGACTTCTATTTTCACTTCTACCATGTAAAAGAACTAAGATTTCCAATGAATAACTTATATAAGTGTAATTTTCAATAGTCAAGATCAATAATTTATATTTTACTTGATTTTATTAGATTTATCAGTTTCAATTTATTTTTATCAATATTTTTTTAATTATAAACTTATTATTTACAATAAAAGACCAGAGTACCATTTTGTATGTTTGTAAACGACGTTTTTTGAGTTTTTAAATTTTAAACAAATTTTTAAAAAAAATATTTTTCCTTTCAATTGTTTTTATATGATTTTTTGATTTATAAATTTTTAAATTTTTTCCTTTCAATTAAATTGTGAAAAAAAAGAAAAATGGATAAAAAAAAAAATGGATGGAAAATAAATTATTAATTTGTTTTAAATTATAACAAAAAAGTGTTTCTAGAAAAAAAATTTCTTAAGGCCATTGAGTGGTTATGTTCGAAAAAAAGTTCGGTATCTTTTTACTCGGGACCCGTTTTTAAACGGGCTGACTTACCAGTAATATTAATAATTGAATCAATGTGAATTTTCTGATTTATTTAAAGTAAAAAGACCGTTAAATTGTTGACTTAATTCCTTGAATAACTTTTCTTCAGTGTTTCTAAAATTTTTGTTATAAGATAAGCAATTACAATACAAAATACAAAAAGGTTTAATAATTCAGTAGTCAGCGGAATTATTAAATTGTTTTCATTCTCGCGGTAAAAATGAAATTTGATTATTTATAAAACCATTATTATTATCGTGAGAATTTACTTTGGAATTTATTTAGTGGTATTTATTTAGGTACAGCCGTCAACTCTTCCCCTTGCCCACGTCATCGTTTGAATGTTTAGTTTCTCCAATCAATTAATTAATTTGCTTTGTTGGCGTTTTAAGCTTTTTTTGTTTTATTTTGATGATAATTTCGGAAACTGAAATGGTAAGTATGATGACCAAAAATGAGATAATAGCCCATTTGAAAATGATGTATCTGTTTACTTGCTCATACAAAATACTGATGTGATTTGTGCTGGCAATGTTAACCGTATGCAGGAATGGCAAAGAGAGCTGTGATACTGTGAGTAGTTTTGATGGATATATTTCTGTGTAGATGTTGGAATCCTTTACTTTATTATTTCAATATAGGGTGTCGTTGATCTGTATTGATTCTTTAAATTGTAACAAAAATGTTCCATTCACTGTTGACGAGATTTCTGTTGGCATGAAGCTTTATTATAGCTTAGTATAGTTGTGTAATGCATTTTGAAGATGTTGGTCGGCATAAATTGATTGCTGTTGTGTTGCTGCACTCCGTTAATTGTTGTGAATAGTTACCACAATTGGTTGCCTTGTTTGTTTCCAGTTTGATGATGGTATCGTTTCGAATCACAAGGTAGATGGTTATAAAATTTCAAAAAGCTTATAGTAGTGGTATTTTCAAAATGTAGTGAATTAAATTAGATTATTAAGATATTAAGAATGCCGAGCTCTTCATTGGCTAGAATATTATATCAACCAAAAATTCAAAGAGGTGGGAATGAATTGAGGAAAATAATTGCAGATTCCAACTCACCAACATACAACATAGCAAAATAGTTTAAAACCCTAGGCAGAGAAATGAGCACAAGAGCTATAAAAAATACAGCTGAACTGATCGAGACAATAAGGATACTAAAATAGGGGAAAGTGAAGAACTAGTGTCATTTGATATCAAATCACTTCTCCCTAGCATACCAATTAAAGAAGCCATTATAAAACTAGAGAAATGGCTTAACAACTAAAAGAACTATCATTTCCATCATATCACACAATGATCATAAACTTCTGACTACACCTTTATCAAAAGAAAACTTCAAAAAGGAAAACTTATATATTGAGGACACAGCAGAAGTAAATGGATTTTCGAAAGAAAATATAGGGAAATTAATAAAGAAGAATATCCATAGAAGTGAAAAGGAAAATCTTTCAACTTTATTCGAACAAAATATGAATATGGAGAAGCCAAAACGAATTTCTGTAACACATTCCGCATACACAAAAAAATTCAGCAATATATTTCAGAAATACGACTTAAATGTAGTCACTACTAGCAGAAATCTCAAATTATGTAATCTGTTAGGATCTGCTAAAGATAAGAAAAGCATAGAAGAAGTAAGTGGTATATACAAAATATCATGCCAAGATTGCACAAAAACTTACATAGGACAATCCAAGAGGTTAATTACAGTTAGATTCCAGGAACATATGAGGGAAGCACAATTGGTGACGAAAAGGAAACATACAAATTTTAGGTCAGCGGTAGCGCAGCATATAATTGAAGAACAACATCATTTAAGCAAGAATAATTTAAAATTAATAAAAAAGGTCAATAACAATAGTAAATTAGACATCTATTAAAGTTCGGCGATATTTAGAAAACACGTTAACAACAGACATAATAATGATGTAGTGGTAGTGGATTCTCGCCAATGCCAATATTTAGATTACTTCAATATTAAAATCAGGTTTAGATAAAATTAAGATCATAAATACTAGCATAAGGGTGATTACGTAATTAATTCTAGACTAGTTTACATTTAATAATAACAGCTAATTATACGCACTCATATCTTATGCACGTCGTCCAAGTCCGATTTCTTTTAACTATATACGTTAGATTGCATTAGTTTACCTATAGTTTCCTCAACTAAAGACTTAGGAGTGTATTTTGATTTTCATCTTAGCTTTAAAACTCACTATAATAATATTATAAATAAAGCTAATTCCATATTGGCTTTTGTTAAACGTTGGTCAAAGGAATTTTCAGATCCCTATGTTCTTAAGTTGTTGTACACCTGTCTTGTAAGACCGAATCTTGATCGGTCTTGAATATTCAATTCGAGTTTGGTCACCTAGGGATGGGGTAATATTTGAATAACAGGGGTTTTTTCACTGTGATTCAAAAGTAGCAATACAAGTCTGTTACATCGAAAATCACAAGGTTTGTGAGGTCGATTCTCGTTTGAGTCAAATTATTATTTTTAAAAAAAATTTTTTTTTGTTATTATATTATAAAATTTATAATATTAATTTTTATAATATAATATAATAACAAAAAAAAAGTAATTTTTAATTGTTATTCTCTTCTAAATTATTTCAACACACACGAAAACTTTAGTATTATAATAAATCTAAGCAACTCTTCTAAGCATACAAATTATGTAGGTATACTTATTGCTTATACAATGTATTGACAGTTGACAGTGCAGTTGACACTATATAATATTGATGTATCATGTAGATGTATGTATATTATCTTCGTGCTTTATAAGATGTTTGATAATATTAAATTATAAATATAAGAGATTTTGTGTTAATTCGGTTCGAATCTCTCTTGAGTAAAATATTTTTGCATTATTTATGGATTATTGCATTTGATTTTTGGACTTTTAGTACGATAATATTAATATAGGTTTTAAAGAAAAATTTATTAAATATAAGTATTTCCTTTTCAGATACACGGAATTTATAGGAATTTATATAATTTGATAGATGAACACATTTTAAAGAAACATCAACACCAATGCAACAAAGATATAACTGAAATTATGTGATATTTTATTGTGTGTATCGATTAAAATTTTATTGTTAAAATTTATTTTACAGATTTTATAATAGATAATTTTAATAAAAAAGGAAGATTTTTTAATTAATGGCTAAAAAATTAATAATAAAAAAAAAAACTTTTCACAAACTTACTTTTTCCAAGGGTTACACTGTTTTGGTAGCAACTTTAAATGCACTAAAAAGGAGAAAATAATTTAGGTAGTTCAATTTCTGTTAAAAAAATGCTATGTGTGTAATTCTAACATTTGACTTCAGTCAGGAGCAAATATGGTAGATAAAATTTTTGTACGAAAAAGCAAAAATATGAATTAGCCATGAATAAAAGCAATTTTTGTTTTTGAAAAAAATTTTTTTTTTCATCTCTAACTGTGAATCACATTAAAACACAAATTTGTTTGCCAAAATCACTGTGATTTTTCACTGTGATTTAAAAGTAGCAATCAGAGTTAGTAGCAGTGATTGTAAAATCAATTTTTTGCTCATCTCTACACCGTTTTATATGATTAACATTGATAGGATTGAAGCATAAAAACATACATAAAAACTTTCTGTTACCACCATATTTCACCAGCAAAGAATAAAATTAATTGATCTGTGTATATTGAATTTTAGCAGTAAGGTTTCTGATGTTTTTTCAATTCCAAAGGGCACTGTAATATCAACTTTCATTTCCAGAATTATTATTATTAAAAATCTGCACCGTCTATACGCTCATTGAATTTATTTAAAATCAGTAATCATAGCACTAATTATGGCGAATATGAACTTATAGAAGGCTTATTATAGGCAACAGGTTTACACTATCAAAACATTCTCAAAAACATATATTATGCACTGGCTATTTTTAGGATATTGCTTTTTTTATTTTGTTTTGTTGTTTTATTAAAGTGTGTGTAGTTATTGTTGATTCAATTTTAATTTTAGTTTTAATTTTTAATTTTAATTTGATTTGTTTCAAATAACTATATAATAATTTTGTTTTGTAAATTGTTTGTGCTAACCAAATAGATAAATAATGTTAAACATAAGCATAAATATTTCGAAAATTTTTTGGACATTTCGGAATTTATACTTTCACACTAAAGTGAAGTGAAAACGAGAAACTAAAAGAAAAATTAAATGGCAAATATCATGTTTGAGCAACTTTATAAAATAGATGAAATCGGTGATTCGGGTGATTCGATGCACACCGAATGGTAATGAATACAGCAGAATTTAAGCAAGTAAAAGTATTTTAATATCCAAGATATAAACCGTTAACATCCAGTAGCTCTCTGGCACCGAATAAAATTCATATGAACAAACTTATATTTCAAATTAACTCATATAATTAATACAACATGATATCGTTAATGATTACTTAATAACTATTCAAAATATTGTTACTAACTCTTAACAATCTTTCAATAATTATTTTTTATTTAAAAACATCTTTTTAAGTTAACTTTACAACTTTCAAAGATTATTTACATGCATACTCTCCATAGTATATGGGTATTTATATGTGGTATGGGGTAATGAAATTTAAAAAATTCATTCTTCTAGAGAAAATATAATTGCAAATAACATTTTATGTACGTATAAATGTGTATGAATAGAGTTTCAGAACTAAATTTATTTTAACAAGTGATTTGCAATATCTTGCAGTAACTTAGCTTCTTTGTTATTCAACTATTACTTACTTCAATTATTAGTACTTAGTTTTCATTTCTGTTTTTACTTTTATTATGATTTTCAAATTTTTGCCACAGGTTATATTATGGATATACGAATTTAGAAAAGTTTTTCCTTACAATTTTCCAGAATTGAAATATTACTAAATAACAAGGCTAATGAAATTTTTTTTGTTATTTTTAATTATTTTTTTTTTTTTGCAATAATGTACGGAAGGATAAATCTTAAGATTCAGGATAGCAAAATTCTTATATGATTATGTTTATTTTGAAATAAAATTGAATTTTTCTTTATAGCTAATGAACATTTTTGAATTTTGAAAAGTTGCCTTAAGATTAATAATAATTAACAGGTACATAAATTCGAATGTTTTGATTTATGGATAATTTAGAATACTGAGATTACGTTATTTTTTTTTATTATTAGATTATATTAAATGGCGACTAAAAACTGGAAATGAATGATAAAGGAAAAAATGTCGCTTTTGATGAACATCAATTCCAGGAAGCACTATTGATGAAACTGGAATCAATGTGCTAATCGAAGCGTCGTATAAAATGGATATCCCATTAAAAAATTTGGTACGAAAAATGAGGTATCACAAGTAATTAAAGATGAATATGGCTTGAATATGGCTCGATTACTGATCATATACTTTAACAAATCACACCTAAAAATATAAATTTCTTAATTCAAATTTTTAATGCGATATTGAACCCCCAAAAACTTGCTGATACAATGAAATAACGTGACAAATTGTGATGATAATAAAATCAGGTAAAGCTCTAGAAGAGCGAAAATTTATCCGTCTTAAATATACGTTTTCTTTGTTTTAATTATTTGAATAAAACAACACTATTGTTTAAGTACTACAATTTTCTTTTTTTTCAAATTATTTTATTTTAAGATACAGCAGGGTGAAATAGTATTGGGAAAAACTTAAGAAAAACTATAGGAATAACACAAGGTAAAACAGGGTGAAACCGAATTGAATAAAGAATAGTGTAGACAATTATGGGAAAAAGTATAGGAATAATACAAGAAAAAAGAGGGTGAAATAATATTGGAAAAAACGCAGGAAAATTTATGGGAAAAACCATATGAAAAAGTATAGGAATCAAATAAGAAAAAAGGAGATGAAATGATATTGGAAAAACGTAGGAAAAATTATAGGAAAATCCATATGAAAAGTTATACGAATAATACAAGCAAAATAGAGTGACATAATATTGGAAAAACGTAGGAAAATTTATAGAAAAACCATATGAAAAAGTATAGGAATAAAATATGGAAAAGGGGATGAAATGATATTGGAAAAAACGTAAGAAAATTTATAGAAAATCCATATGAAAAGTTATAAGAATAATACAAGAAAAAGAGGGTGATATAATATTGGAAAAACGTAGGAAAATTTATAGAAAAAACCATATGAAAATTATAGGAATAATACTTGGTACAAAATGTGGAAACATTGTTGGAAAAAATGTTAGAATTCCTTTAGAAATTGTAATAGGAATTTATTACGTAAAAATAGTAAGAAAACCATGACATCATTAATTTTTATTAGGTAAATTTAAGTTACATATTCAAATAAAAATTCCGACATTGGTGGTACATTTTAAAAAAGTCACTGTCATAGGAAAAAACATTGGAATTTCAATTAATTTTCATTGAGCTATCCCCAAAATATGTACCATTCTGTACCGTTGATACGTGGTACAATTTCGGAAAAAATATTTGGAATTCCAACCAATTTGGTCAATTGGGTATAGAACAGAAAACTGATTGTACAAAGACTACTCCTTATTATTATTTTTTTTGTTTTACGCTCTTGACAGTAGATTAAGTAGAATCACCTTTTCGTGCTTAATTAATTACGATACTGCAATTTTGCACTAGAATATCTATAATATTTCTATTATTTATTTTAACATGTTACTGGCTTTAAATGTGGAAAACTACCGCTATTGTCAGGCAGTAAGCCTTCTTAAATAGAATAATTTCATTTTATTTATTTTGTTTTGCCAGATTATACTCTCAATTATATTTTCTCACTCATTATATTCCAATGACAAAGG
Organism: Argyra leucocephala; assembly: GCA_963942445.1. Lineage (NCBI taxonomy): Eukaryota > Metazoa > Arthropoda > Insecta > Diptera > Dolichopodidae > Argyra > Argyra leucocephala. Next base: position 74,846,275 of record OZ012680.1, read on the forward strand.
GTACGATACGAGGTCGAAAAAACAATAAAACATTTTTTTGCATCATCGGGAATCTAACCTGGAACCTTTCGGTTGAAAGATAGGCTTTCTACCTACTACGCCACCAACCGCGTAAAGTAATTTTGAAGTATTATTGAAGTAAAGAATATTACTCCGCCACATCCAGTTTAAATTTAGGAATCACAATTAACCAAATGAAAAAAAATGTTTGCGCGGCAGTATTTCCAGACTCAAGACAAGCCTTTTACAAAAAATGTTCGAAGATTTATATTATAAAATAAAATTATATCTATCACGCCATTATGCTCAAAATCTATATTAAAGTGTAAACGACAAACTGTTATATCAAATCTTCGGGAAATTAAATCAGAAAGGTATCACAGGGAAGTGTTTTTGGCCCGATTTTTTTTTTTTACGTCTCGCAATGATGAAAGCGCTGTGTCGGGTTAGTACAAAAAAAATTTGAACCTTACCATTAAGATTGCTGAATAGAAAATTAGAAGCCTTATATACTACATATACTACAATATCTCTATACATGAATCAATATACTACAAAATTTATCAAAACATAACGTTCACCTTAAAACGGAAATATATTCCTGTTTTCTTCAAAATTTCATTATTTTTATCGGGTTTGCAGAGCATGCGTATCAGCTTCTTAAGAAGAGAAGGAACCGTTATTTTAAAATTAAATAAAAATTTTATTAACTAAATCGAGGATACTCTATCGATTGGAAATATTTTCAACTTCCGGGAAGGACTGGAAAAGGGTTTTTTAGACCAAAAGTTGTCGAAATTGGCCGAAATCGGGATTTTAAAATGGGAAGGGGTACTTTTTTATTCAGTTGATATAACTGTTATACCATGTACACCAATCTAAAATATAATTCACGAGTTATTGTGCGTCTGATTAGTCTTATTACTTATAAAGAATGTCGTGGGACAATTTCAGTATTAGAATTGCTATCCACTTATCATAACTAAAAATTAATATTTTGTTGTCTAGAATAATCATATCCAATTAGGAATAAAATTAACTTAATTTTAAGCTCATTTGCTTTTTGTTACTATAGCTATAAGGTTCACGTATGCAAATACATGCCCAGGGACTTAAATATAGAAAAAGTAGTAGTTTTAAAATATAATTTACAGATTTGAGGATATCAAATAACTTTAGTTTTTAAAAAAAAATTAAAAATTACGTTTTAGAATATTATATATATATAGTTAATAAGCTAAAGGTTAACAAAATCCTCAAAACTTTGAATATTAGTTCTATTACTACCTTTATTTTTCCGCACACACTATTGTTTTCTTGACAAAATTCGAGTTTTTATTTTCTCTCAGTGGCTTAACAAGACAGTGCTGAATATCTTTTTCATTTAAACTCTCCTCAAGATTATTAGCAAGGAAAGACAAAATCATATTTTAAGCTTTGTTTTTCACTGTTGCTATAGGGAAAATTTACAATACCAACAAACTTTTTTTTATTACGTTGGCCCAACATATTACTTACTTGTTTATTATTCTCCGCAAACATCTGCTTCATTTCCAAATTCAGAATATATAATGCAAATTGATGTTGTCAGCATTGATAATATTCTTCTCAGTAGCTGAATTACTCTCATAACTTTTGATACTCTCTGAGCATTTACCACTTTGAGAGTTTTTCCTTAGAATATTTGATGAGATCGTTATTTTTACATTTTTTAGCATTGACCCACAGTTCAAATTTGTAGCTGGCGACGCAATTGGAGAAACGGATGCAAGAATGCTATTGCCATTAGTGGAATGACGTCTTGCACTTGCAGTACTGCATAGCTTACTGTTATTACTCATCTTTATAAATTCAATCTCATTTTGAGATAAGTTAACACCAGCTGCATGGAGCAAATTTTTACAATCAACGCCACGCGATTGAGAGATTATTTCTCTCAGTTTTGTTGCTACATAAAGCACAAGATGTCGGTATCATTGAAGAATAATAAAATAATTATGTAATTCGAGAAGAAAAAAAGAAAAATATGCGCAAACAAAATATCCTTCAAGAAAATTTTTGTTTTATTAAAATATTCACTTAAAATGAATTCAATTAATTATTTTTTAATCTTTTTTATTTATTTTTGTAATTATTTTTTTTTATATTTAACTTTTTAAGAAATTTTAAAATTTTGCTTTAAAATAAATTTTAATTTTTTTAAAATATGCAAAACTTCAAATGATGCTTACCGTGAAAATTACAAGAGAAGTGAGTTTAGATTTATTCTCAAACTATATTAAAAATTTATTGAAAGACACCGATCGTATACTAAAAACATTATCCATATTTGGCGAACACTTTTTTTCTCTGAATTAAAACTTTTTGGTTACTTTTAGTAGTTTCTTTCTCTCTTTTTGGAAGCATAGGTTTTGGATTCAAAATCTAGTTCTATTTCAGACTTAATTATATTTAAATCGTTTACTTTTTCACAAAATAGCTCATCAAAAAACATCAAATTTTAATAACACAAATTAAAAACAAAAACAAAAAAAAACAAAAACACATTTCATCTCTACATTGGAAATATTTTTAGGAAAGAAAAAACAACAATAATTGAATTTAATAGTTCAATTCCTTATAACGGGATTACCCTAAATAATTTTCCCTCGTACCTACCTATAGCTAATATATATATATTTTTTTTTTTGCTCCAAATGAATTGAGGGAGTAAAGTTAAAATTTTAATAGCAAAAAACAAAACAAATCAGTGCAAGATTTAAATTATAATTTTTATTTTTTATTATAAGAATGCACAAAATTGTATACATGTATGTGTATGCATGCATATATATATATACATATATTATATATACACATATATATATATGGGTATTAATGTATCTTTTTATGTTCACAATAAAACTTATAAACAGCAAACAAAAAACGATAATGGAGAGAAAAAGTTTTTGTTTATACAATACTTAAAAAATTATTAATACATGCATACACTACTACACATACATAGAAAAATGCACAAGCTGATGCAATGTAGTAAAAATATTTCCTTTCTAAAACTTCTTCGAAAACTTTTTCTTTAAACTTTTATTTGTACAGTTGGTTACAAAACAAAAAAAATTGTATTCACCCCAATCATATTCATATCTCTCTATAGGTAATCTCGACCTAATCTCATACATACTCATCATTCAGTTGAAGATTTACTTTAAAGGAAGAGTAACGTATTTAAAAAAATGTTTTTTTTTTAATTTAATTTTAAGCTTTTCTATATAAAAATTACAAATATAAAAATAAATATCCTATACAATGCATAAATATTTTAATCTTCAATTTGAGGAAAGCAAAAAACAAAAACAAAAGGCAACAACAAAAATATTTTTTTAATAAAACAAAAAACTTTTAATATATAAAAATTTTCTGGAAAAGGAAAACTTCATTGATACTTCATAATTAAATTATAAGTTCAACAGAATGAATAAACTTACAAGTAAGAGGGATCCCTTAGAATTGTAGTTAATTTTTTAGAAAATAATTTTATTACAAAAAATATTAACTTGATAAATCTGGAAGAGATTGAGTTACGCAGTCATGTAAATTATTTTTCATATATACTGGGTGTTCCAGAGCATGCGTATCAACTTTTTAAGAGAGGAAGGAGCCGTTATTTTAAAATTAAATAAAAATTTTATTAACTAAATCGAGGTGTTCTATCGATTGGTGATATTTTCAACTTCCTGGAAAGACCGGAAAAGAGTTTTTAAGCTCAAAATTCGCCGAAATCGAGATTTTCAAATGGGTTGGCATATTTTTTTACATATTTAAGAAACTTATGTCAAATGATTTTTTTTGTTTTCTCAGTATTTCTCTTTAAAATTAATAAAAATAAAAACAAAAAACCACCATATTTTCATTTGGTAAATTAAAATTAAACATAATCATTTTTACAAATAAATTTGTTTTTCATGTCACATTTTTTATCTTAGTTTTGGGCTCCTACAAAGTTTAAACTACAAAAAAAAAAACAAAAAAACATCAAGTTTCTTATTTTTTGACGTAGAATCCGAATTCGCATAAAAAAGTACCCCTATCCTGTCTGAAAATCTCGATTTTGGCCAATTTCGGCGATTTTTGGTCTGAAAAAAAACGCTTTCCCCGAAGTTGAAAATACCACCAATAGCTAGAGCACTCTCTATTTAGTTAAATTTTAAAATAACGACTCCTTCCCCTCTTAAAAAACAAAAAGCTGATACGCATGCTCTGGACGACCCGGTAAATATATATATATTATAAAAAAAAATTAGTGACTCAAAAATTGAAGTGACGAAAAAACTTAATAACAAATTTTGTCAATTTACTTTAAATCATTTTTGATGTATAAAATATTTTGGTCGTTTATATTTCTTCATATCTGCACAATTTTGCATTTTGTTATAACAATAATTTACGTACCGAACTGTAGGACGTCTACATGTTTGTCTCAATTTTATCTATAACACATATTATCTGCTAAAGCATACTTCTCCACTACTATTCTTTCAACAACAATGTTATTAAAAGAATGTCCCGTTTTAACGCGACCAATCTGGGGCGGTGATTTTTGGCGAAAAACTGGGGGAAATCAAAAAATAAACAATGCGGCAGTCTTAAGCATATGCTATACTGTCTTTCAATGAACTCCTGAGCACAATTATTAATAAAACGAATTCTATGTTGAATTTCATTTAAAGACGAACTAGGAAATTCGATGACCCATATATTATATTACAACATCATTGTATATATCTCTAAATTGTTCCAATCTTGAGTATGGTATAGTCAGGTGTGGTCACTATACTATAATCTTCATATTGGAAGAGGATTGAGTTACTTCTGTAGAAATTCCAGAGGTATGTCTTACGTAATTAACCCTGCACTAACTGTCTTTTTCTACCTCTATATAAAAAACGCTTAAAGCTACTTAATTTATAACCTTTGCAATCTAAGAGAGAAAATTCAGACATTATCAACATATTAGAATTTATGAAATGCATAACCTATTCATAGTACATTAAACGCATGGTAAATGATCATACTAATACTAGCACATGGTTTAGTTCAGTAATACCGTTTATAATCTGGTATATGTATTCATTTATTTATACCATTTAGCTCAAACATTTCAAATTACGGGAAATATGGGCCAACTAATATGATATTTATGTTAACTAAAACATATAAAAATTACAAAGATCTTTTAGTGAGTGGAAATCGAATTATAAAAACTTTATCACTACAGTTTTCTTAGAATTAAATAAATACATATACATTTTTTTTTTTTTTTTTTTTTTTCCTGTTACTCCTCGTGGGAGCATAGGGCATCAACTTGCCTCCTCCATTGTTCTCTATTGTACGCAATGGTCTTTATCTCCTCCCAAGTTCGTCCATATCTTATTACCTCAGAAGTCGCAGTCCGACGCCAGGTGTTGTTGGGTCTTCCTCGCCTTCTGCTCCCTTGGGGATTCCATTCTAGGGCCATTCCTGTTATATTATTTGATGGTTTTCTTAGAGTGTGTCCTATCCATCTCCACTTTCTGCGGTTTAATTTGATGCATTATCGGTTCTTCACCTGTTATCTGCCATAAGTCCTTATTGCTGATGGTGTTTGGCCAGAATATTCTGCATATTCTTCTTTGGCATTTGTTCGCAAATACTTGAAGTTTTTGACTGATATTATTTGTCGTCATCCAAGTTTCACTGCCATACATAAGTGTTGACATTACACATGCTTTGAATATTCTAATCTTTGTTTTTCTAGTTATTTGGCCATTCTTCCATATTGGACTTAGTTCACCGAACGCAGCTCTGGCCTTACGTAGTCTGTTGTTGACATCTGCTTCTGTACCTCCGTTTGTTGTTAGAATGTTACCTAGGTAAGAGAAGCTTTCCACATATTCGACTGTTTGACCTTCTATGGTTATGGTATTTGTGTTGGTGTTATTTATCCTCATGGCCTTGGTTTTATCTATGTTAATTTCTAGCCCGACTCTGCGCGCTGCTTGCTGAAGTAGGTCTGCTTTATGTTGAATGTCGCAGAATCTATGCGCTAGCAGACATATATCATCCGCATAGTCAAGGTCCTCAAGTGTCCTTGAGAGATCCCACCTTATACCTCTTCCGGAAGAACCCGTTTCTTTCATTATTTCATCTATTACCAGCGTGAATAGGAGTGGTGACAGTGGACATCCTTGCCTTACTCCAGAATTTGTGGTGAATGGGTCGCTTATTTGTCCGCAGTGGAGAACTGCTAATTCTGCATCTTCATACAAAGCTTCTGACAATCTTATTAATTTTTCGGGAATTCTTTTTCTTCGCATTCCATATCGCAATACGTTGAACCGTGTCGAAAGCCTTCTTGAAATCAATGAACAAGAGATATAGCGGAGAGCGCCATTCTACAGATTGTTCTATGATCAGCCGTAGTGTGTTGGTGTGATCTGTGCAACTCCTTTCTGGACGAAATCCTGCCTGTTCGTCCCTTCTATTTTGTTCAATTTTAGGCTGTATTCTCCGATTCAGTATGGTTGCGAAAACTTTATATATGATGTTCAGCAGTGTTATACCTCTCCAATTATTACAGCTTTTTAGGTCTCCTTTTTTGGGAAGTTTTACAATCAGGCCCTTTTTCCAGGATTTAGGTAGTCTTTCTTCCTCCCAGGCTTTCGTGATGTGAGGTTCTAATTCAGCGGCTAATTCCGGGTCTGCTTGTAGCAATTCTGATGGAAGTTCATCTCTACCTGCAGCCCTGTTCCGTTTTAGTGTTATTATGCCCTCTTTAATCTCTTGTAAGCTTGGTGGTTCAGTGTGGATATTCAGTTCTGGACTACTCGGACTACTTCGGAAACTATTTATTGGGATGTTGTTGATGTTGCTTGTTTCCTGAAAGTATTCTTTCCATCTCTGGCGTTGGTCATCCGTATTAGAGAGTGGGATACCGTTCCGGTCTCTGATTGATTGGATTTTCGTGTGTCTGCGGTTAGTGATTTTACCTATTTGTAGGTATAATTCTCTAGGATTGTTTTGGTTTGCAGCTCTTTCCACGTTTGTTGCGAGTTTCTCGAAGTGTCTGCGTTTATCTCTTCTGGCAGCTTTCTTTACTTGTTTCGCTATGTTTTTGTATTCTGCTGTTATAGCTCTTGTAGTTCTGTTGCAAGTACGCTGCTTAAGATCACTTCTTTTCTTTATCAGTTCCCAAGTTGCATCACTAATCCAGTTTTTTCTCTCGTGTTGGATAGTGCCAAGTGATTGCTCTGCGATCTGATTTATGTTCACAACCAGTTCTTCCCATTGCTGTGTATTCGGACGAATTGTTTCTCTGATGGTCGTGGTCATGTTGGACTTGATTTCAGTATTTTGTAACAAGTGAAGATTTAGCTGTTTTCTTCTATTGGTGTTGGTGTTGTAGCTTCTGTTGGTTTTTAGTTTCAGCTTGAAGTCGCCTGTTACCAGTTCGTGATCACTATCCATGTCAGCTCCTCTTCTGTTTCTCACATCTATCATTGAGCTTCTCCATCTTCTGCTTACACATATGTGGTCTATCTGGTTTCTGGCGTTGCCACTTGGTGTCGTCCATGTATACTTATGTACGTCCTTATGCGGGAAGATGGTTCCACCGATAGTGAGGTTGAATGTTTGGCATATTTCTATCAACCTTTCACCATTATTGTTTCTTGTACCGCATCCATGTGTGCCCATTACACTCTTAAGTCCATTGTTGTTTGATCCCACTTTTGCATTAAAGTCACCCATTAGTATAATTATGTCTGATCTTCTAGTACTATTCAGGGCTGTGGTGACTTGTGCATAGAATTCATCTTTGGTATTCTCCTCTGCATCTTCTGTTGGAGCGTAGCATTGAATTATAGTGGTGTGTCGGAATTTGCACTTGAATCTTGCCATTATAACTCTATCTGAGATTGGCTTCCATGTTTCTAGGGAGTTTTTCATTCTTTTCGAGATTACAATTGCTACACCTCCTTCTGCTTTTGCTGTTTTCCCAGCACCCTATTAGTGCATTTACAACCCTATAGTGTAGTTCTAGTTTTCCCATTAACTTCTTTCTTTTCTGGTGATGCTAGCGATATGATAGTATTCTTATGTTAACTTCCTTATCCTCAGTATTCAGTCAAATTTTTGAGACCTCCATAATCAATTTACTTCATACTTAGATGAAAATAATATGATGAATCCTTGTCAATATGGTTTTCACGAAAAATCTAACACTAATGTCGCATTTTTTGAATTAGAGAAAAAGTAAAAGAGCCCCTCATTATCTTTTTCGACCTAAAAAAACCTTTTAATACAACTAACAGATCCACTTTATTAAAAATACTCAGAGAGCGGTAAAGGAAGCATCGTTCAAATGACACCAAAATTATTTTTTGAAAAGCATTCAGTTCACACACGCTTATGGTCTAAATATTGAAACGAATATGGTGGATTTTTTGGCTAATAAAAAAATACCTGCTCACTGGGGTCGATTTTGTTTTCCTACTGTGGTAAGGATTCCTACATTATAAATCTTCCACTCAATGGTGAAATATATGTATCATTTTACTGATAATCTTGATGTCATTCTTTACCTAAAGAAAAAATTTCCGAATTTAGAAATCAAAACTAATCAAGATATGGAAAAAATATGGAATCACATAAACTATCAGTCAACTCATCAAAAACAAAATACATGTTAATTGAAGCACAATTGAATCTGGATGTATCAACCTATATGTAACAACCTGAATTGAAATATGCGTATGGAATTGAATTTATTAAAAAAAAAACCTCCCGACGAATTGATTAGTAAAGTTTGTTCACAATAAATGTTCCCTAAAAATAATATGTTTAATCTGCCACAACACAGTTATTTAACAGTTTCATTAGTTATGGTATATTATAGTTTGGGCAAGTAATGACAGCAAAACATCAATATTCCAACTTGTCCTTTCCTACATTAACCAGCTTTATTGACAAGTAGTATAAAATACAGAAAATTACTGCACTAGAATTCATATGGCATAATCTGAGCAGCACCAACTAAAAACAGCAGCACAACACCAGATCATCGCACGAAATACATTTCATCCCGTATATAGAGTAGTTTCAATCGGAACAAATTTTGTGTATAAGATGGCGATTTCAGTATATACAACAAACTACCAGAAAACTTTGAAAATTTATAATAAAATTAAAATTTATTTTTTATCTAAAATATTAATACGCGAATAATATCTGTAAAACTTTCAATCTCGATGAATTAAAACAAAAACCAATGACAGGAACTCCAAAAATTTAAATGTGAAGCTTTTTCAAAATATTGCCACAATAAATACCGATTAAAAAAATTAAAAAGTACTAATTTTTGTGCCCACCTTTCAAATAAATCATTTACAGAAAATCATATTATCCAAGTTCTGAACCCATATATGAAAACTACATAATTAATGCAAGAACAAAGTAGCAAAACATCTTCAAATTATAAAATATGAAACTCTTTTAAATTAGAAGTATTTTTTAAGGTCATCAAAGGAAAATCCAAAAAATAAAGTAATACTTATTAAAAAAAAATTAAATGTATATGGTTTGCGTCTTTGAATTAAAAACCTCGAAATATTTCTAATTGACCAATACAGGTGCATCTTCAATGGTAAACACATGTTTATTTTGTAAAGCAAAATATTGACAAGCAGTAAACAAATATGTTTACAATTATTCTTCTATTTACAATTATTCTTCTATTATTATGTCAACAGAAAAAATTCTGTTATAGAAATAGGTGAATTAAAATTATTTTATTAAAACACTGATTTATATATAGTTTTTTTCAGTTCTTTATTACAAATATGTATATTTTTGTGATTGCATAACAGAATTGCTATTTATGAATAAAATAATGTTATTCGAAAGATGTTTTATTGAATTTGATTTTGTTTGTAAAGATGCAATTTTTTTTTACTACGCCTATAATCACAAAAAGGTTATAGTCAGAAATATTACTGAAATTTAGCGAATGGCTATAACCGTAATTTACTGTATATATTTTTTTTAATGAAAGCAGAAGCAAATGAACTAACATTTATTATATAAGTTTTGAAAAGTATGATCTGATTTTTGTTTTTCTGTTTTGTTTTCAATTTTTTTTTTTTGTGTTTTCGTTTTTGTACTTTTTTCTATAAGTTGATGTGTTTATTTAAAATGGTGAAAATGATTGAAATTTATTTTAGAGTATAGATGGCGCTCAACTTGGAAAAAACCGTCACTATTTGGTGTAAATATTTGAAATTTTAAGTATTCAGCACCAATAACTTGGTAAAATTTTAATATTTTTTGTCGTGTAATTTACTATTCAATTAATCTTGCTTTTTTACTCACCACGTCGTTCAATTCTTGTGTACATAATATTATATGCAAATATCTACATGATACATCATAGTGTCAAAACTGTCAACTGTGAATACATTCCAAGTATACATAATTTGTATGCTTAGATTTATTTTAAGCTAAACGGCTTCGTATTTTGTTGAAATAATAATTAAAAATGACTTTTTTTTTATTAAAAAAAATTTGTTTTTTGTTATTAATTATATTATATTATAAAAATTATTATTATAATACATATTATTAAAAAAATATTTGTTTAATAAAAAAAAAAAATATGAATTAAAAGAGAATCGAACTCACAAAAATTTGTGATATTAAAACCTATATCTTACTAATTAATTTTTTTCCCTACTAAAAGTGCAAAAAACCAAATGCGATAAATAAAAAAAAAATAAAAAGAATTTGACTCAAAATCGAATCGACAAAAAAATTTATTGAATAAAAAAACAATCGAAGCACAAGAAAAACCACGAAAAGTGGGCCTTCAAAATCGTGCTCTTGTTTATTATAATATAGACTAGGGGCCCCTGTTGAGTAATTATAATTCAAGTTAAAGCCAAATTTAAAGTTTTTAAAAGAACAGGGATTGGCATCAGCCCATGCACTTCTCATTACAAAGCAGAAAACACTTATGTTTTAATGAAAAGTTTTGAAATTAGTATGTTTTCGTTAAAAAACATAAATACCTTACTTCTCATTTTCTGTTTCGTTTCTACCTATTTCTTAATGTATTTGGTGAATAACAAAACCATATTATTAAAAAAATTTCAACTGTGTGCACATAATTGTTTTATTTACAACTTACTTATTATATATTAAGAGTTCATTATGAAGAAGAGAGATAAAATGAAAAGGTGTCTACTGCGCAGGTCCTTAAATGCTTGTCAATTATAATTATAGATCTCATTATTATATATATTCAATAATCAAGCGATTCAGAAAACAACTACAATTATACCAAAACAAATATTTCTTTTTACATAAAATCGTACCTGAAAGAACTGTTGCTAAGCAATCGCACAGGGGATTCACTAGTAAATTTAGATTTAATTTGAAAGTTTATTAATGAGTACTACCATCATTGATATGTTACAACTTTTCCAATATCTTGTTCTATTTTTAAGCATTATCTGAACTCGGATTATAACATATTTGTAAGTAACCGAAATATGTATATGTATATAATCTAATATGTATAATATATAAAAACCCCATTATGAACAAATTTACATATTTGTTGATAACTTGATCAGCTGCTGATAACTTCAAATTATCTAACGAAACTAGACATCGAAATTATTCAATTTGTGCTGCAATAAAAAATTGTCGGCAGACAAAAAAAGGTCATGATTGTGGAGTATTTGGCAATTTACTTCAAAACACATAAACGATGAGCTAATGATATCAGACAACCTCATGATAGTGGTGCATTGTTAATATTCTCACTTAATAACGGGTGAATTAATTTTTCGGATCGAAGTAGTAAAAGACGGATCTTAATATTTTTTAACAAAAGACATCATTCTATTTTTGATCTCTTCCTTCACTTTTCCCAGTTCGTGTCCATTCGTCTTTAATATAACATTAACTAAACATCATTACAAATATCATATTTTTAAATTGCATATTCTGGAATCATTTCTTCGGTTAATTAAATAATACTTTTGCAATAGGTTGAACGAATCTTTGTAACGTTGTAAGTTTTAAAACATAGAAAATTCTAATTTTGCATTTAAAATGAATTCCTGACCAATCTTATTAAGTCCTTTAATTCCTTTTAAGTTCTTAAGTGCTTACTTTATTTAGAACATTTACATTTCTTTAATACAAAGTTCGACTTTAAAAAAAAAGACAACAATACGAATAAATTTAATTTTATTTTATTTTGTTTTGATTTTATTTTTTTTTTATAGTAAATTTCACAAAACAAACTCATCCCCATTCATTTACGAAAATAAAACCAAAATAATGATAATAATAAAAAAAAAAACAAAAAAAAAATCAAAACAAAAATAATTTTTTGATTCTCATTTACAAAACAAAATAACTTTTCATGGAGATTAGTTCCATTTTATATTTTATTCAAAATATTTTCCAAAAAAGATTTTTCATTATTCTGATTTGAATTTTGGTTTTTCTATTTTTATTGTTTTATTTTTTTCTTTTGTTTTTGTTTTTATTCCTACTACAATATATTGGGTTATTCATTATTTAGTCTCACAAAATAACAATCAGAAATAAATTCTTTCGTTCATTAATCTTTGAAATCAAGCCTCAAAATGATAATAGATATATATATATATATGTATATTATATGGATGTATATATATTTAATATGATTGAGGAAAACGGGAAATTTAGGAAAATAACAAATAGGAATAATAAAAAATTTCTTTTAAAAAAATTTTAATCCACTTTACTCCTTCGGTTTACTTTTTTGTTTTTCTTCTTTTTTTTTCTATTTTCCTAAAATTTATATTGTTGTCATTCCTATTATTTCTATTGTCTTAGAAGAAAATGTCTCAAGTTGTTTAATTTTTTGTGCTGTTTTTTCTTTTTTTAAAATCTCTATTATATTTATAAAGGATAATGAAACCTCAAAGAATTCTAATTTTCATAGAAATTATTCTGTACCCAAAAATTCCAAAACAAAAAAAATACAAAAAATATTTTCAACATAAAAAATTTATATATACACACACACATACATTTGCATATAAATAAATACAGTTTTGTATTATATGCTGCTAATAGAATACATTAATAAAGAATTATAAACTGGATTGAAATATGTAACTTATAACGGAATGTTATTAAAAAACTTAAAGGAACCATAAAAATTCTTTTTTGGATATCTTTTTTGGTTTATTTTTAAATCTCCTTAAATGTTTGGATAAACTCAATCAAAGTCCAAAATAAATAATGCGGTTTAAAAAGAAAGCAAAATTCTTTTTCTAAATTGTTGACTTAATTACATAATTTAATTTATTTATTTATTTATTTATTTATTTGACGATTTTTAAAAAATTTCAATCCACCAACGTTGGATTCGTAAAACAAACAAAAAAAAATAAATAAATAAAGCAAGAGCAGTACTATTTTACTTGGTCATCGTGACGAAATCGAATGACTTTACTTCATTACAAAATTAGATTGTCGGAACGAATAACAAAGAATTGAATCGTTATTTTCACGGGAACAAGGCTGAAGAGTGTCGGCAGATAAGAAAATTATTGTATTTTTAAGTGAAAGTATGAAAAAGTAATAGACCAAACATTCAAGCTTAGTATGTTTATAGGTCTCATTATGGGTTCAAGAAAAATACGAAATTGAAAATTTTGTTCTTATTTGCCGTAATTTCCGAATTTTTTTAATTTTAGTAAACTAAATTTTGATAAAAAAATAATGTTAGACGACTAGAACAATGATAATTTGAAAAAATTCCAATGACGGCAAAAAAATAAAAAATATACAGCACAACACAAATTAACAAATTTTCCTTATCCAAAAAATATGACCTTCAAAACGTAGACATTTAGTATCACTCCCCAAAACAACAAAAATCTTGATTAACAAAAAGCAAATGAAATATCTTAATAGCAATGTTATCATTCATGATGGTTAATATGGTTTTAAAGCCCACCATTCTACTGGTAATCTCCTAATTCTACGAAAAATTGAATATCAGTCTGCATCCGCTTAGTCAACCTGCTGTTGTTAGTTCTTTTAAATATTTCAAATGCTTATGGTTGAGTATGGCATTGTAGTACTTATTGGCCTAGTATAGTGCTAATAACAGCAAAATGCTATGCTATGCTAGACGACTAAAAAAATTACAATGTGCAAAAATTCCAATGACGGAAAAAAAACAAAAAATATGCAGCACAACACAATGTCGCATGAGTAATAGATTGTCGTATGTAGCAAATGTTAACTTTAAGATATTGGAATTTAAAGTTTTGCGGCTTTATAAAATAAAAACTGCACGATAGAAATTCGCGTAATTTTGCATGAAGCTTGATACAGGTATGTAGACATTACTTTTATGAAAATCCTGTAGGTTTTGCACAAATTACATGCCATTTTCTTTAATAAGCAATTGTAGTATGTAGCATTTTGAAAAAGTTTTTTTTGCTTGCCATACACACGCGACAATTGCTTATTAAATAATACAGAAAAATTAATAATATTTCATAATATACCCAACACTTTATTTGAAATAAACAAAGTTATCTGGATGATTAAAGGAATGGGTATATAATCTTTCCCTTTATTTTATTTTTTTTTAAATCTAATTTAAAGAAAAGGAGAAGTGAGAATTGAAATATAGAAAATTTATAGTGTTGGATATAGAAAACAAGATAAAACTACAAATTTATAAATAAATAGGCATAATCGATTTTGCCATCTGTATTATCGGCGCGCTCAATAAACTTAAAAAATAGAATTTCAGTGAAAATTGGGGACCACTTCTTGAAGAACTGATTCAATAAACTTACTTGCCTGATAGGTATGTTGTTTACTGTTCAGGGGTACCCTGTACAAACATACATCCCTAATATACCTGTCCACCAGTTTCTCTATGCATTTTAGCAAACATAAAGAGAGACTAATAGGCCTGAAACTAGTAAGGAGTTGAAAGTGACCCTCACTGATCTCCATATCTTTGGAATATATCCAAAGGTTATACAGGCTGTGCAAATTCTTGAAATCCATTTGCTTATGCTGTTCCTGAATTTTTTAGGCATAATAGGCCAGATACCATCTGGTCCAGGAGCTTTGTAGGGTTCGAAAGAGTTGATTACCCAGTGTAAGTCTTCAGGCCATTTTTTTAATTTGACGAATAGTTTTTCTAATTGATATTAGTAGTATAAGAATAATTAATAGAATTGTAAATATTGTTGCACTGGTATACAGTTAAGTTATAATATATTATTTAACTTTACAAATATGTAAAACTCTATACGAGCTTGTTAGCTCTTTTGAGTACTGAATAAATGAATAAATGAAAAATGAAAATATTATCTTTCTTGCCTTAGACCAATCCGAACGATTTGGTATGATGACTTCCTGGATAGTATCCCCTAGAGGTGAGTCTTCGAGTCTACTAAAGTGTGTAACAAAGAGGACTCTAAATTTTTCTTCTTTCGATGCTGTGTAAGATCCTGCTGATGTTTGTAAATTGCGTAACTTTGTCACTGAATCTTTTTGAAGGACCTTAAGCAAAGCAAAGCAAAGCAATATATTGCAGAAAGAGCGGATATTATCATACTATATCTTATTATTCTATTCCAGATTCGCTATAGGATTTGCAATCATCTTCTTCATGAGTTTGTAAGGCTCTGTTCAGAAGTTTTTTGCCTTCCTTTTTAGCCTCTCCAGATCTTTGTGCCACCAAACAGTTTTTATTCTTTTGGGTTTCTGGCGACCGGGCAAGAGGCCTCGAAAGCCTATTGAGCGTTTTTGAACTAAGTACTTCTTCAAGTTCTCGAAATATTTCATAATAAAAAAAGAATAAGTTTTTTTTTAATTAACTCATAATAGAAATTACACACGCTCTTTCTTTCACAATTTCTGGAGCAGGTAACGAAGACATCTTTATCTCTGCCAACTAACTATATCAACTGAATACTGATCTTAGAATATTTCATAAATACAGTTTAGAATTGTATAGAACAATAAATTATACAATACAAATTACCCAAATTTCCATACAAAACGTATTATGTGTATGTAAAAAAGACACATGTTTACGAAAAGAACATTGTTTACGAAATTCCTATTTTATGTGTAAATTTGTCGTATGTAGCATTTTTCTGCACACATACGACAAACGTTCATAAAACCTTTAAAAAATATTGTGTTACATACAACAAAATGCATACTGAATATCTCTAACTAAAAAATATAGGAGAAGACTGATTACACCATTTAAAAGAGCGTGACAAAAAACCTAAAAATCAATCAAAATCAGAAAATCGAAAATTTTCACATACGACAATATATTATTCATGCGACGACAAATTGACAAATTTTCCTTACCTTCAAACTACAGCCATTTAATATCACTTTAGTTCTCTCCAAAACAATAGAAATCTTAATCAACAAAAATCAAATGAAATATTTTAATAGCAATGTTATCATTCACGGTCGTTAATATGGTTTTCGAGCCCACCATTCCACTGGTGATCTCCTAATTCTACGAAATAATGAATATCAGTCAGCATCAGCTTAGTGATCCCGCTGTTTTTTTTTAAGTATTTCATATGCTTTTGATTGAGTATGACATTGTAGTGCTTATTGGCTAATAATAACAAAGTATAGTGCTAATAATAACAAAATGCTATGCTATGAACGTTTTCATTCGAGTTTCAGTTGACGGAGTAACATCTGATCACCTTCAAAGTAAGCTCTGTTTCTTTTTCAACTCTTTTCCTCATTCATTTTTATTGATGATTTCCTCTAACCGAATTTAAATTCGAATCGTTATTTTTCTGGTGACAGCGCTCTGGTACCATCTTAAAACTGACTTAAAATATGATATGTTACAGGTACTTCAGTTTAAGCCGAAAGAACAGTAACTGGTGGCATGGTTAATTTAGCAAAAATTTCTGACTGGGGTAAAAATCAAACATAGTTTAACACCTTCAAAACATTCAAAACTGTGTTGTTACGCAAAAACTTACGCCTTTTTTAAAATCTATTCTCAAATTTAAAATAGGCGGACTTTACAACGACTAGAAAAATTAAATATTCTTGGAATGTGAGTAAAGCAAAATATGCACTGAAATGACTATCTTTTTGGTTGCCCAATTTTTGTGTTTTTTAAGCTGGTCTAAAGCATATTTTTCATCTAAAACCTACATACAACCCAAAATGGAGTTTAATTCGCATCTATGGACAGTCTTTCACAATAAGGCAGAGTTTTTATGAACGTAAATAATATAGCTCCCAACTATTTGCTCAACTTTTCTCCTACTTCTTTTTCTTTTTTCCGTTAACTATCACTGCTCTTTTTCAAAACTCAAAGGTACGTAAGTATAAAGCTTTCTTAGACCTTAGTTTTGATTAAAATTATCTAAAAACAAAATATTTAAGTTATCAACTAAATCTATAAAATTTGCAACTAATTCAAAAATATGGCAACAGATGCGCTAAGCAACTATATTTTTTTTTATTTTCTTGACAGTAATTTAGGTAGAACCTTTTGTGCTAAATTAAGTACAGCACTGCAATTTTACCCTACGATATCCACAATATTTCGAGTATTTATTAAATAGAATAGCTCCATTTTATTTAATTTAGTTACCAGAATATCAATTATTTTTTGTCATTTATCCAATGACAAAGGGTACTGCACCAAGTCGAAAAACACATAAAGCATGTTTTTTTTTTTGCTTCATCGGGAATTGAACCTGGGACCTTTCGGTTGAAAGGCAAGCAAGGTTGATGAATAAAGTAAAAACAGCATCAAATACAGTCATGCCAGTACTAATAGATAGTGTTAAAATATCAATTACAAAAAAATGGAATAGCACAACCTTTCATCATTAATGTATAAGTACTTCCAAAAGATATTCCAAACCTACTAAAAATTAACCAAATAATTCCAATACACCAAAAATCAGGTGATAAGAATAACTTTAACAAATTACCCCGATTTCAATATAAAATATAAAATAATGTAAACAATTTTTAACAATTAAAAATAACGCAATATCTATAATAAAATAATTTGGTCCGCAATGAGCAATATGGATTTACTGAAAAGTCTAATACCTACTTATATTACTTTACTCGTTGTTATATCATCGTACGCACAGAGGGTAGTAAGTAAATTTAAAAATAATACGTCTGGTATTCTTTGAGATGGCCAAAACTTTTGACTTATTAGATCGAAAAAATCTCAAACAATTAAAATTGTTAAACATAGCAGAAGTTCACCGTAAATATAATAGAGTCATTCAACTATTTGTGATCTGCAAAAATGAAACATGATCTCACACCCTGTCAAATGAAACGACCATATTTTTGATATTGTGAAAGGAGTTTAAAAGTAGACTATATGTAAGTCGATGGAAAAATGGTTTTTCACCTTGGGAACTCTCTAATATCTAAGGACCAATTATGCATCCCAAGATGGAATATAATTCACACATTTCGGTTGGTAAGGAAACAGCCTTAGACTACCTTTATCGCATTCAAAATCGTGGTATTCGTCAAATTTGCAGATCAAATGTATCTTCATCCCTAACTTCTTCTTGGACATTGACGTGTAGTCGGAGCACTTTCTCTGTTTTTTAGATACTTCGTTGGTGTCAACATATCCTCAGCAAAAATCAAAGCACTGCTTCCTCCTCTCAAAAAATTCCAACGTGAAATAAGAGGAATGGCCAAGTACTCACCCATATACAATTTATATAAATAAATATACTGTTAAAATCCCAAGATGGCATAAAATAAGATATGGGAACGTTTATAATTCGCACTTCAAAAATGTGGAATCTAATTCCATTTGATATGTTTCTACGTCCAACTCATAATTTGGCAAGATTTAATGAAAATATTAAAACCTTTATTATTCAACTTCCTAATACTAATCTGTCTGAAATTTTGATTTCTGGTTTTATTTTTCCAATTAGAAGAAAATATTTTTACATAATGAAAAATAGAAGGTGCTTAATTTTAATTTTTAGCATAATTTTTTCAAAATCAAACCAAAAGCTGATTTTTTTTTAATACCCTCAAATCAGGACCGAACCAGAAACCATTTTGAGTTTTTTAGAAACCATTTAACCATCATTTGATTTTTCAATTGTGATTCCTGTGGACCTTCTCCCTGCTTCTCTCTTTTTGATTTTTGAAAATATCTCTTTCCCTCTTTCCTTGGTAATGGCACGAAAGTATAAGAGGTTTTTTTAGCCTAAAACTTTACTATTTATATAAAAAAAAAATTTGTCAAATCATATAAAAATGTTTTTTTTCTCTTTTATGTTCTTGCAGTGCTTAGGTAGAATGAACTTTTCGTGCTTAAATTAAGTACGGTGCTGCTAGATTTTACTATTATACTGTCAGAAACTAAAAATTCTTAATTTGCGTGTCTCGATTTTATTTAGGTTGTTATCAAAATATAACCTGAATTATTTTTTGTCATTTATTTTATCCGAATAACATTGGGGTATTGGGACCAGGGCAAAAAGCCTTTTAAGTATCTTTTTCTTCATCGGGAATTGAACATGGGAGCTTTCGGTTGACTGTCCTACCTACTGCTTCATCCAGCGTGTTTCTTCTTAATATATCGTTTTTCGACTAAATAATAATCTGAACTAATCTCAGTTATCAGAGTTGAATTCTTCTCATAACTAATTATTCATTTTCCACAATTTATTACCATCCGATAAATTTACTAACTTAAGGGTTAATAAAATAAGAACAAAAAAATTCGATATGCCACTAAAAACAATTTAAACTTCAAATTTATGAACTTTAAGTATCATATTAAAAACTGTTTAAATATTCATACATTCAGCAATGTAGTATATTTTTAATTCAATATGAAGAGTCAAAGACCTCTAAACTCTTTTAACTTATAATACAATTCAACTTTAAACCCTTAGAATCCAATATAATAAACATTAAAGGTGGTATTCATGTTATAGTATGGATGTATACCTATCAACATGATTTATAAGCCTTTATACATTATTATTTGACATTTTATCTTCATCAACATAATTTACAATCTCACCAACATTTTTACCACAAATACAAATGTCTAAAAATTCTTTTAGTCCACCGCCCTCATAATAGGTCTTTTATTTATTATTATTAAGTATTATTTTGCCTTTTTGCCTTTGATTTTTCAGATTCTGAATTTTTATAAACATGTTAGTCATCTGGATTCATTCTACTACCTCAAACCATCGATTTTAGCAAACTGAAAAAAAAACGAAAAGAAATTAAAAAATAAAAAAAAAAATTGACGGAACAGAATTTTCTTCTTCTGGTAAATTCTGAAGTCTTTTCACTTTGTCGTCCTGCAAAAATTGTATCACCAAAAAAAAAAAAAAAAAAATTAAGAACATTTTTTTTTATTTTCTTTTATAATATAAAAGATGAAAACGATCACACATAAACATACATTATATATAGGTACAGGGTGTTTGTCTAGTACATCACTAAATTTGGTGTGGAAAGTAAGTTTATAAATTTCGAAAAAGTTTAATTTAAAATTAAAATATCTTGCTTTATCTACAAATACTTGATTTGGCGTTTTGATATTTTTGCTGCTTTTAATATAATTTGATTGAAGTTTTCAACCAAGGCTCTAAAATATTTTTTCCTTACTTTTTAATGGAATTTTAATTTCATATTCATGCTGATGAAAGGCTAATGCTTACAGCCTTTTGTACCAATGCTTAAAGTGTAATTTTTCATCTTCGAATTGCATCATAATTTTTCATCATCTTTATCAATTGTTTTAACTCTGTAACGCATATAATCAATCCGGTTAATCGGATCTGCACAAAAGTAGGTTTGACATCCATAGTAACTGAATTAGTTGATAGAATTGTACGTGAAAGGGTTTTAGGTTTTAAGTTGATTGATAACATTGTGCTTTCCGAGTGAATTGGTTTATATAACTATTTTTTGTGATTAGGTAAATAGGGAGTTTTAGTGATAATGGTTTCAACTTTGTTCAACAGCTGAGGTTGTGGGTAAGCAAAATTAAATAATCTTGACTTACTATTTATAATTACTTAACATTTTACACAAAATATTGTTTTTATAATGTTACTGGATATGTTTGAGTATTTGGTTACTACTGCAAATATATAAAGCTTGCTGTACCCGGTCCCCGTTGCTAGTCCAAATTCCCTATAATAGAAATACCTAGGAACTTTTTAGAATTTTTTTTTAATATAAAATAAAATAATTTAAATAAATGTCTTATTTTATTATTTGGAGTGTAAATATACCGGGTGTTCCAAAGTATGCGTATCAGCTTTTTAAGAGGGGAAGGAGCCGTTATTTTAAAATTTAAAAAAAAGTTTGTTAACTAAATCGAGGGTCCTCTATCGATTGGTGGTATTTTCAATTGGACGTTGAAACCGAATTTGCATAAAAAAGTACCCCTTCCCATTTGAAAATCTCGATTTCGGCCAATTTCGGCGATTTCTGGCCTTAAAAAACCCATTTCTGATCATTCTTGGAAGTTGAAAATATATCCCCAATCGATATAGCACCCTCGATTTAGTTAATAAAATTTTTACTTAATTTTAAAATAACGGCTCCTTCCTCTCTTAAAAAGCGACATTTCGAATAACTGCCCATGTGCAAACCACGGATTTTCCAAATCCGTGCCACACTCAATGATTGACCTTACGATTTGTTTATTGTGATACCAAAAGTCAGGCTTAATGGAAAATGAAGCCTTTTGAATTGGAATTGCATATCACTTAGAATTATTGGGATACGTAGAATTAAAACGTCTTCTCCTTTACTTTTTTCCGAAAAAAAAACAACTATTTTTTAAGTTTAAATAATAATAAAGTTATAAAAAATAATAAAGTTATAAAAACTAATAAATTGGTTAATATAAATTAAAATTAAAACTAAAATCTGTCAAAACAAAACGAAAAATCTCTCAGAATTTATATATGAATCTCTATTAAAATTACTCAAAATTTTAGAAAACGTACGTCATTATTTTATTTATGAGGGAGTACCTGAAACACATACAATTTTCAGTTACATAAAAACTTTAATTTTTTAAATATTTCTGATAGGTGATGGAAGTTGTATGGCTGCTACCCGAAGCACTCAGATTATTGGAAAACGGTAATAGATCTATTTATTTCTTTTTGAGGCAGTACCTGAGTACAAAGTTTCAGCTCTGTAACACTTTTGGTTGGTCCTTAATATATTTTTGATAGATGCTGGGGGTTGTATGGCAGCTGCCCGAAGCACTCAAAGTTTTGAGAAACGGTAAAAGACATATTTGTTTATTTTTGAGGCAGTACCTGAGTACAAATTTTCAGCTCTGTAACACTTTTGGTTCTTAATATATTTGTGATAAGTGCGTAAAATGCATGACAATACAAAATAAAAACTGCAAGATAAAACTGCACTAGTTTGTTCAATTTTTGCCGAAATATAGCTCTTTCGCTGTTGACCAAATATGGAAAACCATCTGTCAGAGGAAAATCGGTTCAAAATATAACGACAGAAATAAGATATGAGAGGAGAGACCATTGGCCTGACTATGTAAGAACGGGCCGACTTTGCAAATATTGTTGAAAAAAGGCAAATTTATTTGTAATAAATCACGTTTGGTTTCATTCAAAAATGTGTTTAATAAATTTTCATACGTTTTAAATAAAATATTTTAAATTAAACATTTTCTTCTATTGCATACAATCCAACATATTGGATGTCTTATATTTTTTTCATTTCCAACTTGTTTTTTATTTACCCAGATATTTTCGTTTTTCAACTTAATAAATTCAACATGTATTGCATTAAAACTTAAAAATTTTGTTTTAATAACTTTATGCAGTAATGGGTTAATTGAATTGGTGTAGCAGATCAGATAAAATATCAAGATAGCTTTCTGCATGATAACTATGTCTAACTATAACTAACTGTCTCTGGGTCAATAGGGTTGTTGTTCTGTTATTATATTATATTTCATTTCCACCTCCTAGTGAAAAATTATATCATATGAATGAAACATCCTGTATATTATATATTGTAAGGCCTATTTTTAGTTTTTGAATTCTTTACAATAAGAAGTCGAAAACTCTGAAAATAAAATTTAAAAACGAACAACACACCAATATACACGTACATTAATACAAGTATAGTTAAATTTAAAGCTAAATTACAAAGAAATGAATTTTCACTAGCCCATGACAATTTCAAATGTTGTTAGCAGAGCAGTAAATTGTTGAATAATAAACTTGATTCGTAGTTCCATTTTTTTTTTTCATTTTTTTACTTTTTTGTAACAATGCTAAGCCAGCATTTGCCATTAATCACACCATTTTTCATGAAAAATTTTATTATTCTACTTTTACTTATTATTTTTTTTTCGTTCTTACTGGTTCCATCTTTTGTCGAAATGTTCCTTTAAGTTAGTTTACATTTTTTTTTATTTTATTTATTAATGAAGTTTTAAGTACATAATAATACACACATACATCAGTACACATGTTGTGAATGTAAATAAGTTCAAACTGTTAAGAAAGGCAAATGCACGAACGAGATTTTCTTTTGCCATTTGCAAATTTTGCATTCTTCTTATAAATATGAAAAATTTAGTTATAAACTTAAATACATAAAATATGCCCTTAAAATTTTCATGAAGAACCCCATTCCATATCTCTTCATTTATGTTTCGTAACGAGATTAACATTTTTGTTTGTTTTGTAACTGCTTATAATATTGAAATAAGATGAATTTTTCAAAAATACTATAAAATCTTTATACACATTTCTAATATTTTAATATCTGTATAAATATACCCTAATAATAGGAGAAAATGTATCATGACATCATGATGTGTACCAAGTTTCTGTTAAAGATTATATTGTTAAATTATCCCGGTGTAAGATTTTTTTGTTCTGTTACCTTTGATTTTAATATTTAATAAAATTAAATAAATTGAAAATTCTCTTGAAATATCATAACCAATGTACTCTGCAGGAGTATCTCTTAAATATTCAATATAAAACAGAATTGTGTGACTAATTAAAATATATAAATATCAAAAAGTGTAGAATGCAGTGCTGTGAACTTTAAATGATGTAGTCAGAACAATAACAATACTTATTTAATGTTCCATTGTTCTGCAGCTTCCACTGGTGTTTTGAATTAAATAGATAAATTAAGAAATTAACTTATATTTTTTTTTATTTATGAAATTAAAATATTATCAGAGATTAATCTAATCATCTCTGTAAACTCTTATAACTATTCCTATATTGTCACGATAAGTTTTTTGAGCCGAATTCTGCTTTGAATTTGTGGTATTCAGAAGTTCCGGTATGGTATAATGATGACTAAAAAATAGGCGAGAAAGCCAGTGCCGGCCTCTTAGGACCAAATTTCAAGTTCGGTACGGTACTTGGCACATATTCTACTGCTTTCTATGCTATCGAGACTACACAATGCAGTAAAAGAGGACATAAAGGTGCCAAAATTACATAATTTCCAAAATCCAACCTGGCTGTAAAAGCTCTGGCGTCCCTCATATTTAAATCAAAGCTTTTCTATAGCTGTTACAAGAGCTCAATATAGATAGCGTAAAGAAACAGAGTTACTATTAGGTAGACTCCTGGACATGAAGGATTACAGAATAATACACAGATGGCCTTGCAAAAACAGGCGCGAAGAAATTCTTAGAACCAGAGCCAAGTAAATTGCTTATCCAAACGCCTATCTACAAAGAATTTTTTCGGAGAGGGAAACTACAGAAACTCAAAACATATAGGATAGCTGCCAAGGACATACGCAAACCTTTTACAAACTTAGTATTCACCGATTAAATGCAGGACAAGTTCCAATGTCATAAGGCTAACATGGTTTATCAAAAATCATGATCCGCATTTAACAAACGTCTCTTCAAGTTTAGTTAATTAAGCACAAACAGATGCAGATTCTACTTTGAAGAAGATGAATCTTCCTCTCATATTCTATTTGTTTGCGACGCCATAATTCATAAAAGACGTAAATATTTCCAGGACATCCCGGACACATCACCTAATTCTGCAATATTGACACCAAAGAAATAATGACGTTCACCAATAACATATACCTGCAATTGTAAGATAGCAAGCGGAGAAATACAATATAGATCTGAAGAGGTCGCGTCTACATAGAACTTCTCTTAACAAAAACAAAAAATATTATTTTTCGAATGGAGCAAATTTTTGTTGTTTGAAATTTTGAAAACTATGGGTCACCCTAACCAATTGTGGGCTTTTTACGAAAGATTATTAGCATTCATTTTTGAATTTTACCACTAATTTTAACTGTAAAAACTGCATCTTCCTTTTTTTTGTTAATCCTCTTCGGAACATAGGGCTTCCACTTGACATTTCTACATTTCACTTGCTCCCACGTCTTGTTTACTATAGTATCATCATTTTTGTTTCCGAGGCAATGATTAATTTTATTTTTAATCTGTTTGTACTTTCTAAGAAGGGGATTTGCCTACTGTAGAAGACCACTTTGATAACTCTATCTGCGCCTACGTGGTAAGACGACGTCATATTTATCTGCAAGTTGTTGCTACGATTTTATCCATCTAAGACGTTCAGATGTCTGACGTTACTATGTTTATTGGGTACGTTATGTCACATACTTTTGTCAGTTGTTGGCAATTGTGTAATTATTATTAGTGTTTGTCACTATTTATTTATTGTGTTATTTGGTTATTGTGTGTTATATAAGATATATGAGTATTGACTCTGCTGAAATTATTTTATTTATAAAAACTTATAATATTATAATTTATATTTTATTTAAACATTTCTAATTTTTTTATTAAAATTATCAAACGCTATACAAATAATGTCCTGTGAATACCACTCATCGAATAAACCAACATACTGGTCAACAGACGTAAATAAGGTACCTGATTTAATCGATTTTTTTATTACGACAAAGAACATAAACAAAGAAGCATAGATAACTACTTAATGAACTTGGGTCCAAATGCTGATAGTGATTATTCACTTTGGATTACAACTCGCCAATACAAACATCCAATTACACAAATACCGCCTATTATAAATCCTCAGGGTCACTGGGTAAGATGTGATTGTAAAGAAGCAAAAGCAGAATTGTTTGAGCAACACATAGCTACTATCTTCAAACGCCACGATATTCAAAGTAATATTAATCCGTGTAAGAGTTATTTAGATGACAAGAGAATTAAAAACATCACAGCATTCGAAATCGCGAACGAAATTTATACAAATATAAATCAAAAAACATTCAACTGTATAGACAATGTGCATCGTGTCATCACTTTGATAGAACGCATACTCGAGGAAAAGAAATATTGTACAGCAGTATTTCTTGATGCTTCACAAGCCTTCGATAGAGTATGGCATGAAGGCCTCATACACAAAATGGGCAACACCCTTCTAGGAAACTTATGTAAATTACTGGAGTCATACATATCCAAAAGAAAATTCAGAGTAGCACACGAAGAAGTAACATCCAATTTTTATCCAATCTTGGCAGGTGTTTCACCAGCCAGCGTCTTAGGACCTTTCTTATACTTGCTATATACTGTCGATATTCCAAAAACACCAAATATAAACACATCGGTAAATGGACACCAAATTGGAAAATAAAACTGAATGAGGGAAAATCGGTCCATATCACCTACGCACTAAGGCAGAAATCACCAAAACTTTGCGTATATATAAACAACATACAAGTTCCAAAGGCGGAAACAGTAAAATACCATGAATTACACCTTGATTCGCGCCTCAACTGGAAACATCATGTCAGACACAAAGCAATACAAATAAAGCAAAAGACAAGAGATATAACTTATTGTTAATAGAAAAACAGTCCAAACTAAGCTTGTACTCCAAGCTTCAAATATATAATAGTATAATTAAGCCCATTTGGACTTATGGAAGCCAGCTTTGGGGTTGTACTAAGAAATCTAACTTATTAATTTTATGGGGCTGTCAAAATAAATTCTGTAGAACTATAATAAACGCATGCTGGTAAAACAATCAATGAAATAATGAGGAACCATGCTCTGAAGCACTAACACAGATTGGTTCAACACATCAATTCAAAGGCGATTGAGATATTAAATAGAACAGAAGATAAAAGAAGGCTGAAAAGGTTGAAATCTCACGATTTTGTGGGATAAAATAAAAACATGGGGGAGAAAAAATATTGATTATTGTAAGCCCACACGGGTCTTGCTTTTTAAGTACTGCTTAAATGTAGTAATAATTTATTGTAGTAATAATAAGATTGTACTATATAATAACCTAAAGGTTGTAAAAATAACTAAAATTTCTATTTTATTTTCTAAATACATAATAGGCACCTATGATCGTTTTTATTTTAATAAAGATCCAATTTTCAAACTGTCGCAAGCATTCAAATGTGAAATTTGTGAAAAAGGTAAAAAATTAATTTTAGTTTTTATATCGTCTTTAAAATGCCTTCCAAAAAAAAAAAGTTCCACAAAAATATTGTGGATTGAACCGTTAATTAAAAGTTTGTTAACATTTTTCTGTAGAATAAAATATTACACATGAAAAGGAGTCGCTCTTATTAATTAAATAAAATTTCAATTATAATAAGGTGAATTCTATAATTTGACTATTTATAATAGGATTAACTAATTTTATCTGTCTTGAATATAAAAACTTTTTTTTTAATTATCCTTCAAGGGATTAGCAATGAATCATTTTAATTATAAAATTCCAATATACATAATATACACCTACATACATATACATTCACTCATAATAATTATAATCGAGTTAATAAACACAAATACTACATGTTCATTACAAACCAATTACCAGATTATTACCAAATTATAATAAAACTCATTAAATTTAATTAATACATTGGTGTTGATAAAATCCCCAAAATAAAAATAATAAAATAAAAACAAAAAAACAAAAATTCTATACTAATTTATTTCATATACATATTATAGTATTTCATTGAAGAGACATTAAGGATTTGTTAAACACAGGGAATACAACATTCTTACCATTTAATATCACCATATAGGATTAGTTCTTAGAAGGGATCGACTCGAATACATTATACATATATATATATATGTGTGTTTTATATACATGTAATTAAAATATATTGCATGACCATTAGCAACAAAGAAACGGGTGCGTATTTACCAGCAATGTATAATAAATAAAAATTATGACAGACCACCTATCAATTTAATGGTCCTTAGACAATGACCTTTGAGGAAAACAACTAAAATAAATGGATTTTCATTTCGATATTTTGTGAAATTCTTTGGAAAGGAAGTTCTCATGATCATCATCATCATAGAGAAGGATATTCGTTTTGTCTGGACTTTTTCTTTTTTTTTTGTATGTTTATTTCTTTGTTCACATTATTATTAAATTTAAGAGTTGTTGTGTACGTAAAAATGGGCTCAATTAAATTAATAAAAATTCTAGAAGATTCTAAAAGAATAGGGGGTGATTTCATGATAAAAATTAATTTACAAATTTTTTGAATAATTGATTCAAATTGCAAAGACAAAAATATTATATTGGCTACAACATGATGAAAAATAAAATCTGATACATTAAATAGCGTATTGGCAAATTATTCGGGATAATAAATATATCGGAATGATGAATGACGAGAAATATGTATATTTTATAAATTATTTGGTACATCAACTCGTTATATATAAAAAGTAATAACAGTTTTGTGTTATTAGGCATTATGATGAGTCATTATTGTAACTCATTTTTATTACCCCATTATTGTGGAAATGGTGTGGTTATGGTTAAATATAAGTAGGCTGTGACTAGCTATAGTAGTAATGACCAATCATTAATCATATTAATATTTACGCTAAACATTTGTTTAATCTGGTCATCCAAATAAAAAAGAATCAAAATATCGCGGAATGTTTGTGTTTTTAAGTTGCAAAATATATTTATCTCCCCAGAAGATCTATAAACCGTATATGCGAACTAAGTTTGAATACAATCAACATTTTGAATGTTTATAGGTCGGTGCATTACAAACCGAACAAAATTTTCTTTCAAAAGTGTAATTTGTCTTTTCGGCAGCCCTAATGTGATATTCCCCTTGTATCACTAGAAACTCGTCGTATTATTAGAACACTGTTCCTAATTTGATAAATATGTCGTAAGCTTAGACACTTGATCAAATAAAATAAACTGTATCAAACCTCTTAAATATTTTCACCGAAGAAAAAAAACGAAAGTGCCCTATTCTACACAATGGAAATTTCTAGATGACTGAAAACAGCCTATGGAAATTCATTTGTAGTAAAATTTTTTCAAATGTGGAACTATATACCGGCGAATGTATGTCGATAATGCAAAAACATACCCATATTTAATCTATTAATGTTAAAGAGAAATATTAATAAAGTTATTCAAAATTTCCTTAGGTACTAATCAGAGTGACATTTTTTTTTCCCCAACTCTCAACTAATTCAAGCTGGGCATAAAGGTATCCTTTAAAATCTAGAGGTATGTATCTAATGGCTAAACTAAAAAACAAAAACTAAAAAATATTCTAGCTTTGCAATTATGTAGAATATATCAATTGTGCTTAACATATCGAATAGTACCAGAGAGTGCCACACATGCAGGGGTGCTGACTTTTGTGACACTATTTGTTTAACCTTCACTTGGGCAGGATTTACGTATGTTAATATTTACTTTTTTACTTTTGCATAAAAACTTCATTATTTGGCCGATCTTAATGAATCAGATATCAGTGCCTAATTTTTTTAGTAGATATTGAATATATAAAGAAAAGTTGGGAAAAACGTGTCCATGCCCAATTTGTCGACAATTAATTTTTTTCCTTCGTTGTTGGGCAAGATTAACATATGTTAATATTTTTTTTATTCATACAAAATGTATGGTATTCCATAAAATTTTTGTAATTATTTCGATAAAAGTTGAAAAATAAGATAATAGGTTCTGAAATATTTTAAATTAAAATATAAATATACTAAAATTAATATATTTTAGAACATAAAGTAAATAAAGCACCAAAGGTTTTTTAAAAAAAAATTTTGTTTTGAATTTTATTTTTGATATTTTTGAAAAAAGAAAATTCTGTTACAACAATCTTCTTGTACTTTTAAATCATCATCTAATGACTCATCCTCAGAATCATGACCATCACTTACGTCTTAGATGCATTATATATTATATATTTTATTTATTTTTTTTTATTTCACTGAAATAGATACACCGTTGTTGTCGGAACTACTAACCCTCTTATAAGTACCTTGTAACAAACGGGAGTCCCCAGTCAACGCCGTTTTCTCCATAGTGCTGAATGTGCTAAGCACAGGGGCGCCGTGGATTGAAGGATTGAAATCTTTGAATCAATGTTGGTTTTAGCTACAGCACCCCATAGTTGAATTAATTCCGTACGACCATATGAGCTTAAGAATAGCTTTGTACAACATCACCTTGTTTTCCAAAGACAATTCTGAACCTTTTATTAATTAACCAATATAGGCTTCTCAGCTTTTATCCCAATTGTGCGCGCCTACAAATTATGTGGTTCTTCCATGTTAAACGCCTATCACGATGAATCCCAAAATATCTGACATAATACTCCTGAGGTAAGACTGTATTGTGTAAAGTTACTTTTTTGTATATTTATTTATTTATGCTTAATTTAAACATATTACAAGTTACAATATCTTAATCAATATCTTAATCTAGTAAAAAAAAACAAAAACAAAATTTAAAATTAAAAAATAACAATTAAAATTACATTAAATATTATTGCAAAAACTTAGCCTAAAAAAAATAAAATAAGAAAAAAAATAAAAAGTCTTTAATTTTAAAATTTTAATGTAATTTAATCTTAAATATAGAAATTACTATTACCATCTATTACAATTAAAATGCATACATATATAAATATTATTACAAGTACAATATTATAGATTATGGTAGATGTAAATATAAAGTTTTCTTTAATTTCAATTTACTGAACGGAAAATCAATAAAATCTTTATACTCATTTTAATGAAAACCAAGCTAAAAATACTTTCCGAACGGAAACGAGTACTTGTAATTAAGTGGGTGTCGATCAACTGCTTAACAGCCTGTGAATCAATTTCCCCATTTAGAATTTACATTAAAAATACAGTACCAGAAACAGTTCTTCGGAACTCCAACGTTTTTAATTGTAATAGTTTTAGCCTGTCTGTATAAGGAGGGAGAATAAAACGGTCAGAAGAAGAGAAAACCGAAGAAACTTTTTCTGAATTGCTTCCAGTCTATCGATATGATTACGATAAAATGGTGCCCAAACTTGGACTTGCATATTCCAGATTTGAACGAACAAGGCAAATATATAAAGCTTTAATGATGTACGGTCATCAAACTCTTTGAACCAACTTTTGATGCCACCTAGTAAGGAATTGGCTTTGTTGATAATGACATTGTAATGGTGTTTAAATGAGAGTTTTTCATCAAAAAATGCACCTAAGTCCTTAAAGAGGGTCACTTTTTTAATATCCATGGTTTCAAAAGTGTAGTTACTAGGTATAATAGAAGATCGCCGGGTAAAACTAATCTGTGCACACTTTTCAATATTTAGTAGAAGATTATTTTGTTTACACCAATCCAAAAAAGAGTTCAGGTCTTTTTAAGTAAACAATTAATTCATATAATTTCGGAATACACGATAATTTATCAATTGGTCTGTAGTTTAATATTAAATTTTTGGAATATTTTTAATGGATAGATCTTACGAAACAGCTTTTCCAATATATTGGAAATATTCCGATTGAAAATGATAAATTAAATAATAATGATAATGGTGACGCCAGACTCTCTGAGCAATTTTTTAGTATGATTTCTGATAAGTTATGTGGACCCGGCGATGAATTATTGATTCACTTATTTAAGTAGTTCTTTATTTTAGAGACCGAAAAATCAATTGATGAGATTGGAAATTCTGGAGAATTTAAAATATTACAAAAAATTTCTGAATCAGCTTCAAACAAATCATTTGTGTAGGAACAGGAGAAAAAATTGTTTAAAGAGTTCAGCAATGAGTTGTGAGTTGGAAGAAGTTATGTTATTATAGGTCATAAAATTGGGAAATTAATCAGACTTTTGCTTGGAGTTAATAGATTTGCAGAATGATTTAGGATTATGTTTTAATTCAGAGTTAACAATACCTAAAAAATTATTGTAACAGTTATCGGCTAGTAATTTGTAAGAATTAAATAAAATTAAGAAGTCTTGGTAAGAAGTATTAGTTTTATTCTTCAGATATTTTTTCCAAGCTTTATTTTCTTTATTTTTAAAACATTTTAGTTCGTGAGAAAACCAAGGAGGGCTAGAATTTAAATTTCGCTCACGATCTTTAGGGACATATAGGTTATAACCATGCATTATAATTTCATCGAATTTTCTAACTGAAAAATCTTAATCATTACTAGAAGCAGTTAAGGCGTGGAGAGTTAGTTTTAGAGAAGTCAAAGCGGTAGGAAGTATTTTCGTTTGATTCTATTAAATACTGGAGGGCAGTTACCTTTCCTCAGTGTATATGCATGGTGCACATACAGTGATAATATAACATGGGTTGACTTGTTTTCATTCACTTTTATTTTCCTTTAGAAGAAGATTTGGAGCTCGTAATGCATCGATTTCTGAAGCCATAATTTCCGTATCATCAGCAAATGTTGCTACTTTCACATCTGGTGTCGTTGGAATATCTGCTGTATAGCTGAGGTAGAGTGGGTCCAAGAACGCTTTCTTAGGGCACGCCAGATTGATCGTCGAAATTTTTGTGTGAAAATCTTGCTGTCTGATATAAAACGTACGATTTTCTGTATAACTTCTCAGCAGAATTAAAGAACATATTATAAAGTAGGTTTTGAACATACCCTCATTAAGACATTTCTCTAATTTCATTCATAGGTCTAACTTTCAGTCAATCTACTAATTTGGAAAAACAAACTAGAAGAACGCTGATGAGAAAGTAGTCGAAAAAGGCGTCAACATCAACTGAAACTAATGTATATATCAAAATTAACTGTAGCGAGATCAAAGACAATAATTTCATTTAAAATTTTCGATCTTCTGCTAAAAAGAAGTTCTACTCTATGTATTTCAACAACAGTCTTCAAATATTACAATATTTTTGTTTTTAATATAAGACCTTCGGCTTATATTAATTTATATTAGTTAGTTTATATTAGTTTAAATTGTAAGAGTGAGTAAAACAAAACAATGCAATTAAACAATGTGACAATACAAGTTTTCTGTAAGCATTTTATTGTATTTAAAACACAATTATCAAAAGAAAATATTGGAAAAAATATTGGTTAATAACAATTTTAAATATACATACTACGTTAATGCAAACAATCATACAATCAAACCCCAAATAATGAGCATCAATTCTTCAGAAATTTAGTTTATAAAGTAAGAATTTTTCCAACAATTGCGTTGACAATTTTGTTTATTGAAATTCCTATTACTTTCCAAGTAAAACTGCAAGTGGTCCAAACGTGGTATTTCCGTCACTGCTAAATGTTTGACTACAAAATTTCGTTGTCCATGTTCCAACACTAGTTTACTGTCTAAAGGTTTTACTGTGAATGTGTCAACAATATGGGCATGAACTCCATTTTGTTGTAATTCATTCGCTGCCTCAATAGCTTCATATAATGTCACACCTGCTCTAATCAACACAACTTGATCTTTTGAAGATTGTTTAACTACTTTGCCTTTCCCAAATGGACCTTTTCATCATTTTGATAAATAATTGCCGTATTCGGTCGAGAAGTTCTTATAAAACATACATCTTTTGTATTTGCTGCTAATTCAACTACACGATCAGTTGCAACAGCATCAGTGGGATAAACTACTGTGCTACCAGGAACTGAACGAAATAAAGTCAAATCTTCTAACCTCATTTGACTTGGACCATCTTCACCAATACTAACACCACAATGGGATCCAACGAAATTAAAATTTGTTTGAGAAATAGCTCTCATACGAATTTGATCAAAAGCACGTGAAAAAAATGTTGCAAAAGTTGAAACAAATGCAATTGTACGATCTCGACAAGGTGCACCAATAGCTGAGCCAACTAAATTTTGTTCAGCAATAAAACAATCAATATATCTTTCTGGGAAAGCTTTCTTTATTTTTTCAGAGAATGTTGACGTACACGTACCAATAACACGTGAATTATTAATGGCTATTTTAGATAAAGCAGTACCATACGCTAAGCGTGTTGCTACAGACTCGCCTAATTTGTAATTTGGTGGTGAAGCTAGCTTCACATTTCTAATATCAACAAGTGGTATTTCCTTAAGTGGCGCTTGTGGATTTAATATTAAAGCCCCATGGTTTTTAATTAAGCCTTTTAAAGTTTTTATTACATCTTCAGCACGATCACCTAAAGGTTTTCCATGCCAAGTTACCAAATCGTCAATATCAGGGAAAAATTTTCCTTTTAAAGTTTTGGCTATCATTTGAGTTGGGCGACCTTTGATATAGGCTGCTTCATAAAAGGCTTTGCATAATTCTTCGACATTATGACCATCTACAACGATAGCATTAAATCCAAAAGCATCGCATCGTTTACGATAAGTTTCCCTATCATGTTGTAAAGCAGTTGGTTCAGATTGTCCTAAACGATTTACATCAAAAATAAAACATAAATTATCTAATTTATAATGTCCAGCAAAGTGAAGAGATTCCCATACTGAGCCTTCTGCTGATTCTCAATCTCCAATTAAAGTGTAGGTTCTGAAATCAGCATTATCCAAATATTTCCCAATGTAAGACATACCATTTCCAACAGCTACGCCTTGACACAATGAACCAGTACCAGCATCAATAAAATGCAAACGAGTTGTTGGATGACCTTCTAAATCGCTATCAATTTTATGAAGATTGGTCAATTCAGTAATGGGAAAAAGTCCAGCTTCAGCTCAAGCAGAATATAATATGGGTGCAGCATGATCTGTAGAAAGAATAAAATTCTGTAGAGATCTGTAGAAAGATCTGAAAGATAAAGATCTGTAGAAAGAATAATATTTCATTGTAAGGAAAAACAATACAGATATAATTTCTGCTATTGAAGCACATGATGTTGGATGACCTGATTTAGATGCCTGGGTTGCGTTGATTGAATGTATCCTAAGACGATGTGCGATGTCTTTTAATTCTTGAATTGTTTTATTTTCCAGTTTATGATAGTTAACCATTTTTGATTTGATTGTTTTAAATTTCTTTTGTATTGGTTAAATAAGAAAATAAAGTTTTTTGGTTTGATGTACCGATTAAATAATAAAACAATTTAACACCGGTTCCTTAAACACAATACCGCTCAACGACTTACGTACGAGTACAAAATTAAACTGAATGGCAAGGCAATATACGTGTATGACACCAGTTAGCATAGCAACAGTAAGTTCATTAACTACATATTGTGTAATAAATTATTAACTTCAAGAAAATAAAATACTTAAGACCTATTTTGAAATTACATTCTTCCAAAAGAAGTAGAAAAGGTTACCGAAAAAATTAATATTTCAAAAAGCATTTGCATTACATAATAACAACTTCCCCCAAATCAATTTATCTAAATATTTTTGTTTTAAGATAATATTTTTCATAAAATTAATGACCTTTACCAAAGAAATATTTTTTGTTAACCCTTTCATTTTTCATTTCATAGTAATCATCTAAGAAGTGCCTTTATTCTATTCAACTATTAATTTTTTTTTTGTTTTTGTTCACTCACAATATAACCTTCAAAATTATTGTGTCATCAATTTATTTCTATTTTTATTTAAAATTAAAAAAAAAAACAAAAACTAAATCTGTTTATATAATTATTGCAATAAATTCCATTTATCTTTGATGATCCTTAAAACTATTAGCAATAAAAAAAATATCAAAATAGTTTTCTTTCCATTCAATACGGTGTACTCGTATAATTTTATTTAAATGTGTAGTCGTATTCAAATTAATTTCTACACTTAATCACATTCAAAAAATCCACTTTTCTTATTATTACAGCCTGTTAAATACTTAAGATCTAAAAAACATCATAACATAAAATTAAAATAAAAAAAAAATAAAAATAAATATAAAAATAGTTCAGTCAGTCGAATGAAAGCGAACATGTGTGACAAACATTATAATATGCATTACAACGTATTTGTACGATCACTTTTGAAAAATTTTAAAACAATTTTTTTGTTTTTGTCAATTAACACGCTTCAGTCATTATAAGAGCACATAAATTGACATTTCAAGTGGTTTCACTAGTGAGCTTAGTGGTTTGCCTTATTTATATTTCTATTGTGTAAGGCTGTCTTTTTCTATTGTCAACAAGTATTTTTTTGGTTTTGTTGTGATTAAAGTAGTGATGTAAAATACATATTGTGCCCTACCGCTCGTCTACCCTTTTTAAATTATATTAAGTAGATTATCATACATGCTCTGCTTTTCATAATAACTCAGTCAGAATAATTTGTCTTTGCCTAAGACTATGGAAATAAAATAATTTGTAAGACTATATTTTTTTCTTCAAGAAGAAAAACAAGTAAATTATAATCGAAAATTAATCAGAATTGTTGAAAATAGATTCATTTAAGACTTATATTTAAAAAAATAAAAGAAAATATGAAATAGTAATCAGAAAAATCAATTGATCAATAATTCAATAAACAATTTTGAAATAAAATTTGAATAATGGTGAGAATAGAAGTTCAAAATAGTCAAATACTCTAATATAAATTACTTAAATTTGTCATTATCTCCGTGGAGATATTATTTATTTATTTATTCGTTTATCTTAAACATCAATACATAGTTTTTTTTTCAATACAAAATTATTGAATATACTTTTATCTTAAAACTATTTTAAATATTCATATAATGAAATTTAATATTCAACTTAAACAAATCTGCATAATTTAATGGGATATTTTCGTTTTATTAGTAATACTCTAAGATTAATCCGAGTCTTACCTTCTAACAAACGAGTATAAGAGCCATATTGTAAGGTAAGCTAAAAATAGTCTTACATTGTTCTAAACTCGTTCCTTTCGAAATCTTAAAGTCCTAAAATGGATAGTTGTGTGGGTGTTTCATTTTTTAATATGTCTATTGCTAACATGCTATTGTTTTTTTTTTAATTATTAACTATTCCTGACTATTATTGTATTTGTGATAAATTTTCCTACTATTCTTAATAGCCACATTTTTTTTTCTTTTTACATACGATTCAAGCACTAGGAAAAGATACCGTTATACGCAGTTTTTGTAGGATTGAGTAAGAAAAAAAATGGTTTGTAGAGAAATAGGATGATAGAGAAAAATTGCCCAATAATTAGGAAAGAAAATTTTCATAGCCTCAAAGTACAAAACAAAATCCCTCAAGTTGGTTTTATCACCTCTTCCGCAAAGCTCTGAAATCCAAAGAAGTAGCTTATAAAAAATACAAAAATAATAAAACTGTCAAGGAGTATTAGACAGACAGTGGTTAGGAATAAATGTAAAAAAATTATCAATCAGCAAAAATTCCACTTTTATTAAATTATATTAATTATTTCAGTATTCCCTTTGCTTGCATCGAGAAAACTTCTAAAGTTATTAAAAGAAATTATTTTGTTCATACAACATATTATAGAAAAATAATTGTAATTTACAACATTAAAATTAATTATTTGAATTCCAAATCTCAAAATTATTCGAAAAAGGAAAAGAATTTCAAATGAAATTAATATGGCTTTTTTGCAAAAAGACACAAACATGGCGAAAAGTTTTAAAATAAATAATAACAGTGATTTTGACAATTCACAAAAAAAAAAGAAAACTTCTGAGAGTAATTACTACTTACCTCTACAAACTATTGATGATGACAATGAAAGCACGTGTATGGAGGACGCATGCGAAAATAATGTTGAAAACACTGATTCTAAGAAAAATGGTCCACCACCAATAACTATAATAAAACAAAAAATTTCAACAATTCACGAATTTATGAAAAAAATTGGTGTAAATGATTATTATGTCAGATCCATTTCAATTGGTATAAAACTGTATTGTAACACAAATGAATCTTACACAAAAGCACTCGACGAACTAAAAATAAACAATCTAGAGTTTTTTACATATGAATCGAAAAGCACTAAGCCACTAAAATTTGTATTATCTGGATTGGACAACTACAATTGCACTGATTTGAAGAATAACTTATTGGAAAAAGGTTTAAAATGTTTGGATATCAAATCAATAAATAAAAACACTAATTTATATAATGATTTACAACTATATATTGTATATTTAGAAAAAAATTCAATTAAGTTAAACGAATTACGTAATAAGTTTACTTATATATTCAACACTAAAGTTAGATGGGAACGTAAAACCACCAATAAAAAAATCACACAATGTTACAATTGCCAGATGTTTGGCCACGGATCACGTAACTGTAGCGTAAATACAAAATGTGCTTTCTGCGCCGGCAGTCATTCAACTACTGACTGTACAAACAAAGAAATTAAAAAATGTGCTAATTGTCACGGTGAACATCATTCCACTGATAGTATTTGTGATAATAAGAAAACATATATATCTCTTTTGGGTCGCAACAACAAAGTAAGACAAAATACCTCAGTGTCAAACAACAACAACAATGCAACTATGAGTAAAAGTAATTACAATGTACTTTTTCCAAACACTCTTTACTACAAGACAAACAGCAATAGTAACAGCAATAGTAACAACAACAACAACAATAATAGAAGCACATATTCATTACCTTACAATGTTGTATGTAGATCAAACTCTTTTTGGGAGAACAACAATAGTAACACTGCTGCAAGTATAAGCTGTCATAACAATAAAATTCCAGCAGGTAGTATTAGTAGTAATAGTAATAATAATTTCAATAGTAATAGTAGTAATAATATAAGAAATAATTCAGATCTTTTTTCTGTTGATGAAATATTAAATTTAACTAATGAATTATTAAATAAATTAAGTAATTGCAAAAATAAGGCTGAACAATTTTCGGTTATAACTGAACTTTCGGTTAAATACTTATATTCAAAATGAATGTTAGTAATAAACTAAATATTTTAACATGGAATGCTAGATCTATTCAGAACAAAAACCATGAATTGTTCAATTTTATGTTACAAAATGGTATTCATGTTGGCTTGATATGTGAAACATGGCTTAACAATAATATTATCCTAAAAAACTCGAACTTTAATATATATAGGAAAGATCGTCTTACAACAAGTGGTGGGGGTGTAGCAATAATTATTAGAAAAGATATTAAGCATAAACTAATTGAACCTTTAAAGTTGGATTTAATAGAAAATATTGGTATAGAGGTAACATTAAATGATAACAAGAAAATTAAACTTTTTTCTGTCTATTTTTCCGGCACTAAAAATTACATAAGTAGCCTGAACGTAAGAAATCTAAATAAAAATGACTTCAAAAAAGATCTACTAAAAATTTCAAGAACTACAGGTGACTTCATTATAGGAGGCGATATAAATTGCAGGCACAGAATGTGGAGATGTGCCCGGGCTAATAGTTGGGGAAATATTTTATATCAGTTATTACTAAGTGATAGGTTCACATTATTATATCCTTTTGACCATACCTATATTCCTTATAATAGTAATTCACTACCTTCTACACTAGATATATTTTTAACTAACATACCAGAATATTGCTCCCAACCTATTACAATTAATGATCTGTCATCTGACCACTTGCCGGTTACTTTAAACGTTAGCAAACAAACTATATCACATGATCGTACTTATTTGGATTTTAACAATGCAAATTGGTATCTATATCAGAAGTTTCTTAAAATGGAACTAAATACCAATAATAATGATTCTGTTGACTATTGTTACCAAATAGACAATATGATATCTAATTTAAACAACAAAATTAAAAGAGCAACTGAATTGGCTGTACCCATGAAAATAGTCAAGCAATACACCGAAAAATTACCTGACTATATAATAAATATAATCAGGCATAGAAACACTGTTAGGAGAAAGTGGATGCGTAGTCGTAATGTAATTTTTTATGCTCAATTACAACACTTCAACAATTTTTTAAAACATAAAATAAGTGAGTTTCGAAATATGAAATGGTCTAATACTCTTAAGCACTTGAAAAAATCGTCAAAACCTTTTTGGAAAATTTCAAAAGTTTTAAAAAATAAAAATAAATTTATAGGTACTCTAAAGGATGACAGTAACACATTTTACACGAATATTGATAAAGCAAATGCATTAGCTAAAAATTTTTATAACAAACACGCCGTGAACAACAACACAAGCGACCATGATACAAATCTTATGGTGGAGGAATCTGTAAGCAAAATTGATCAAGCTGAAATAGAATCCTTTGAACAAATTGAACTGAAATCTGTCAATGAAATATTTGCCCAATTAAAGACTAAAAAATCTGCAGGTTCAGATCACATATCTAATCTATGTATCAAAAAATTACCATTAAACGCAAAAAGATATCTAATTTTGATTTACAATTCTTGTTTAAAACTAGGTTATTTCCCGAATATATGGAAAGAAGCTCATATTATTCCGATTCTTAAGCCTGGAAAACCGATGGAGGAATTAAGTAGTTTTCGGCCTATCAGCTTACTATGCAGTTTCGCAAAAATATTTGAAAAACTCATAAAAATTAGACTGGAAAAGTTTATTTCAGCTAAAAAAATTCTTCCAAACGAACAGTTTGGATTTAGGGTAAAGCATAGTACCATTCACCCTCTTCTACGTGTCAAAAATTACATTAAATCCAACTTAGAAGAACGCAAATCTATTGGTCTAGTAGCGCTTGACATAAATTCCGCCTTTGACACTGTGTGGCACTCTGGCTTGCTTCATAAA
The DNA here is from genome assembly GCA_963942445.1 of Argyra leucocephala. Classification (NCBI taxonomy): domain Eukaryota; kingdom Metazoa; phylum Arthropoda; class Insecta; order Diptera; family Dolichopodidae; genus Argyra; species Argyra leucocephala. The sequence continues at coordinate 74,887,376 of OZ012680.1, forward strand.
TTAGAAGTGTATAAATTTCCTATATATTTAATTAAAATCATACAAAACTTTCTTCATCAAAGAGTATTTCGTGTGATATTGAATAATACATGCTCCAATTTGTATGAAATTAAAGCAGGAGTTCCACAAGGCTCGGTACTTGGCCCAATTTTGTACAACACTTACACTGCAGATATCCCTAGGCTAGAGTTTACAAAAATATCAGTATTTGCTGATGACACTGCAATTTACTCTTCTGGCACTAATCCCAATCACATATTAACAAACCTACAAAATTCACTCAATAAGCTCTCTAGTTATTATGCAAAATGGAGAGTAAAAATTAATGCTTCCAAAACAGTATCAATTTATTTTACGAAAAAAAGGAAAGCCTCTCTTTTACCTTCTATACCATTAAAACTGCAAAATGACGAAATTAACTGGGCCGATACTATTAAATACCTAGGCATTACCTTAGATAAAAGGCTAACCTTTCAAAAGCAAACTTCTAACACTATTGATAAAATTAACAAATGTACTCGCATGTTGTATCCCCTTATTAACCGAAAATCAATCTTATCCACAGAAAACAAATTGATACTTATTAAGGTAATTTTTCAACCAATAATGTTATATGCGGCACCAGTCTGGGGAGATTGTGCAGCTAGTCATACCAAAAAATTGCAAATTGCGCAAAATAAACTTTTGAAACTTGTATTCAATCTTCCCAGATGGTATTCAACCAAAAAGCTGCATGATAAAGCCAGCATGAATACAATTTTAGAAAAAATAAGTTATTTAACTGTAAAGTTCCACTCGGAACTGTTCATGTCAGAAAATCCTCTGATCAGAAATTTAAATTAAGTTAAAAAAAAAATTAGGCTAGTTTAGTTCGTACGTATAGATTTTACTATAGATAGGTTTTACTGTTTAAGTTAGCGTTAAGTTTTACAAAACAAAAATTCAAAAAGGTTTTTCATCTCCAATTTTCCTTTAAATTTATAGTATTAAACTCGAAAACTTCTAAATAAAAATAAAAAAATACAAATCAACTGTAGTAAAGATAATTATATATCTGTATCTAAGTAAATAGTTTTAAAAGAATTAATTGTACAATATATGAAGCATAATAAATAAATAAAAAAAAAAAAAAAAAAATATTAATTATTTGGTATATATTTTTCTATATTATATATTTATATTATTTTTTTTATTAGTTATGTTATAATCTTTATTAATTATTAAAACTAGAACCCGTGCTCTTTCGGTCGTTACATTAGTACACTTGCTTTACCACTCGGTGTTTGTATCAAAAGATTTGAAGAATTTTAAAAAAATATAACTAGCTTTCAATGTGTATTACTCGAATAATTTGTAGCCAAACATTCTTTTAGACCACCTGAAAGAATAATTAGTTATATCTTTTTTTAATAATAAACAATTTGTTGCATGTTATATATCAATAAATTGTTTACCTAAAAATTAAGGCCAAAGCCTTGTACAAAAAAGAAATCATTTCCTATAACAAACCGTTTTATATTCTAGATTTAGCAATTGCCGAATTATTATACATGGCAAGGCAAATATTCGCGAACGTGAACTGACTGGGACAAAAAAACTCAGAATTGTTTGACTAGTTAAAACCTCAAAATCGTTTAATTTCAAACAAATTTATAAGAATCCAATCTTTTCTTCTAAGGTGTTCCTTGCTAAAGTCGGATAGTCTAAATATCTTAGGTATGTACAGGAATTAAAAATATTACTTGGAACGATCATATTTTTTGTATCACGAAATCCGCTGTGACCGTTTTGGTTATTTAAATCAATGTAAAACTGTCATCTTAACAATAAAAATCAAACACAATCGTTCCGCTCTAATAATTCAAAGAAAAACAAGGAGTAGAAAATATTCATCGTTAGATATTGGAAATAGTAAGATGACGAATAACTAGCTTTTGAAATTCGTTCATGATGCAAATCACATTTGTACGGTTGAATTTAGAATCAAATTTATTTCTTATATCTTTGTAATTATGTCTAATAATTTACGAGTATATTCATTATGTTTTCTCACGTCTCTGTCATGTAGAAATGTTGTTGAATGTTTTTTATTTAAAGTACATTATGGCATGCTTATCACACACATCCCTCCCGATGTGTTTTTCACAGGCAAAAATTCCAGTAAAACAGCTTATTATCTTCAAAAATTCAAGAAAAATATTAACCGTTTTAATTTCTGGCTAATTGGGCGAATATCTACGCTCTCGACGTATAACAAAGTTTTGATCTTCAATCAAATATTAAAGCCAGTCTGGGCATACGGTATTCAAATATGGGGTTGTGCTAAATAACTACATATTCAAACTATCCAAACGTTCCAAAATAAAGTATTGCGAAACATTGTCAATGCCCCATGGTTTATTTGCAATGCTGATATTCATAGAGATCTCAGGGTTCCTCTCATAAAAGACGAAATAAAAAAATTGCCTGTACACCATAAAAATCGTCTCTCTCAACATGTCAATGGCGAAGTTTCACGTTTAGCTGACTGACAAAACTTTGCTAGAAGACTTGAACGGAGGAAACCGTTCGAACTGTGCTGGGACAAAATCTTTTATCTTTCAAATAATTCCTAATGGAATTTTGTTTGATCAAAGATATCTGAAGTAATAGAGCCAAAATTTTATTAATGGTTAGTCTTAAAGACTAGGTTTAATTTTACCAAAAGGATGGGAGTTTTTAGTGCGTTAAAGTAGGGACAGTCCTTCATTTCGTTCTTCCCCGGTACAAGAACAGAAGTAGAAAACTCTTTTGATGTTTTTCTTCTATCTGAAAAAAAACCCTATCGCAACCAAACGGTACATAAATAATTTTATTTTTTTAATTATTTTTATTTTTTATTTTTACTATGTTTAAATCAAACAAGTTACAATAATGAATTTAATCTTACAATAATATTTAATAACAACACATAAAAAAAAAAAAGTAAGAAGAATGCAAGAAAAAAGAAAAAATAAAAAAAAAATAATTAGAATAATGAAAATAAAAACGAAACAAAATCATATCATATAAATTTCAATTGATATCACAAATAATAGAGTGTAATAAAATTGCAATCGGTTTTAATATTTACAAAATAAACTAAAATTTATAAAAATAATTTGAATAAAATTTTATCATAATGACAAAATATCAGGGCTCTGCAAACGGCTGGTATGCTAAACTTGAGTCCAATCATGATATCTGTATAATAAGAGGAGAAAGAATTGAGATTCAAAAGAAAAAAAAATTAACAGAATGAATTAGTCAATTACTTGGTGGGTTAAATCTAATGTTAGAGAATATTTTAGTACTACAATTTTAAATTAGTGATTAAGAAAGAAGGAAAACAAGAAAAAAAAAAAAAAAATTTCTGACTAGAAGATGGGTCATATTAAGTTACGAAGAATACAAGCGTTTTTTTAGGGTTTCTTTGGAGAGAGACAAATCAATAACATCCTGGTATTTATTCCCCAGAATCATCATTCTATGGATTGGTTCATTCATTCCAATGTTTGGTTCGATGAAATGAAAGTACGAAGAAGGGGGAAGAGCGAAAACGCCTGACCCTGTTTATTTGAACTAAGTTGGAAATAAAAGGAGAGATAATATTTCCTTTGATTATATCAGTGATGAAAATAACGTCAGCAACTTCACGCTTTTTTTTAGAGTAGCGAGATGAATTAAGTTTAATCTATGTTCATATGGTGGTAGAATTAAGCGGTCGGACCAGGGGAGGTGACGTAAGGCAAATCTTAAAAAGTTTTTTCGAATTGCCTCTATTCGTAGCATATTAACTTCGTAATGGAAGACTAAACCTGGTTAGCATATTCTAATTGTGGCCTTACAAGACATATGTAAAGGGATTTTAGGATGTATGGATCACTAAATTCTCTTGACCATCGTTTTACAAAACCTAACATAGAATTAGCTTTATTTATGATATTGCTTTAATGCAATTTAAATGAGAGTTTTTCATCAAAAAAAAACTCCTAAGTCCTTGATAGAGTTAACTTTTTCTAATACTTGTCCGTTAAGGAAATAATTAATTAAAAAATAGGTGGTACGTCTCATTACAGCACATTTTTTGATATTTAAAAAAATGTTGTTAATCTTACACCACATGAAAAAGTTATCTAGGTCAGTTTGAAGTAATAGTGAATCACTTGGTGACATTATTTTTTTAAAAATTTTCATATCATCAGCGTAGATTTGGACTTCACTGTTTTTAATTACTGATGTAACGTCATTAATGGAGATTATAAATAAAAGGGGACCTAAATGACTTCCTTGAGGAACGCCAGAAATGGCTTCAAAAGACGACGACTGTATTTTCTATTAATGAGGTAAGATTCGACCCAGTTAACAAATGACTTGGGGAATCCTAGTTTCATTAATTTATATAAAATAAAACTATGTGGTAACAGATCAAAAGCCTTACTGAAATCAGTATAGATAACGTCAGTTTGAAAGCCTTTCTCCGTATTGTTAATAAATGTAGAAGTACATTCAACTAAATTTGTTACTGTGGATTTATGTTTTACGAGTCAATACTGATTTGGTATAAGGAAGCAAGTACAATGGTGATACATACGATTAATTCAAATAGTTTAGGAATGCAAGATAATTTGGCAATTGGACGATAATTACTTACTTCGTTTTTCTCACTTTTTTTGTGAACAGGTCTAATGAAGGCATTTTTCCAGACAGATGGAAAAATTTCTGTAGAAATTGATAGATTGAAGATTTTAGACAGAATAAAAGATAAAGATCTTGAGCATCTTTTTAGGACAATTTCTGGGACACCGTCCGCACCGGGAGATGTATTATCACCAAGTTTTTTTAAGTGGTCTATAACGAGAGTTTCGCTTATGAGTAAGGAGGATAAAGTGGTTTTCGGGAATTCATCCATGTGACTAAATTCATGAATATTTAGATTAAAAAGAGAAGGAGAATAAGAATTCATAAAAAAGTCACGAAAGTATTGTGAGATAATTTTTGGGTCGTTACTGAGTGTGTTATTAAATTTCATGAAATAATAATGGACTTATCCCAGAACACAGCTATTTATAGAAATATGCATACTTCTATAGTTTAACTTTTCGCTACAGTTTTGCAACATTTTTTCAACAATTTTGTTCATTTACCAGTTTTTTTCGATCACGAAATCGATACACGCTCATTTGTTTTTTTTTTTTCAGTACAAATATGACACACTATATATATATTTACTTTATACTAGTGAATCCCCTGCAATTGCACAGAAGTTCTTCTTTCAAACCCAATTTTATATAAAAATATATTTGTTTTTGTATAATTCTTGTTGTTTTCTGAGTCGCTTGATTCTTGAATATTTATATTTTATAATGAAATTAAAGTATAATACCTAATACTTTATGACGAAATTAATACTAATTTCAATATAATTTAACACAATAAAAACCCATTACTCTCAACGTAGTAGATCGATAAATTAGTGTTTTCGCATAAAAAAGTGGGTTTTAGGATTTTATTGTAGAATATATTCTGAATCGAATTTAAACCATTAATTCATCAGATTTGGTTCTTTACATATTCAAAAAATATTCGTCACTAAAGACAGCCATTAATTTAGACGGACTAAGATAATGTAGTGGTTATGTGATCCACTATGCTATGTAATAGCAAAAGGATAATTTCGAGTTCGAATTCCGCTTATGTCATGAATGTATGTACATACAAAGTTTTTCAATTATTCTTTGAAATTAATTTGGAATACATGTTCATTGTCGTTTAAAATAAAATGGAACTTTACGATTATGAAGGCACAGTTTTACTTTACAATAGATGTAGTTTTCCACATTTAAATTAATTGCTGTACCAAAAATTAGAAAAAAAAAATTATGAGAAGTAGAAAATGTTATTTTCTATGCAATCTTGTAGATTTATTTATTTATTTATTTAAAAATCTCAAAAGGAGCTTAAAAAGCTCGTATAGAGTTCATTTAAATTTGTGTTTTTATTCATGTTATCAAAAATTAACAGAAGTTTAATAATTAATGTATAGTAAAGTTAAGAAAAAAAAATAATTAATTATTGAAAAAAAGATATATTGAAAAAGTGCAAAAGAAATAAAAGAGTTACCACGTCGAATAAAAAAAAAGAAAATAGTGTTACTCTATAGAAAGAAGAAAAGAGAATATTAAGTTATGTTGAATTACTATTATTACACATTCAATTTAATAAATGCACGACTTAAGTATATCTTCTAAAATTGTTTTATAAATATCCATTTATATATAAAAGATTTTAATTTTATTTTTAAAATTTTTATATGTTAAATATGAAGATCTGGAAATCTGCTCAACATATCGTTGTACTTTTGTATACTTGAACTTATACTACCTTGAAGACGATTTAAGTGTAAAGAAACTTCATATCTTTGTCTATGAATTTGATGATTTGCAACTAGATCCATATTAGATTTGATTTTATTATTTTGTATATTGTGGATATGTAGAATTTGAACCATGTCTCGATGATCAGCGAGTTTTAATATATTCAATCGATTGTGAATTTGATTCGTAGATGTTCTAATTGGTACACCGAACAAATATTTTATAGCTTTGTTCTGTATTTTCTGTAATGTTTCAATATTTTTGTTGTAAGTGTTTCCCCATATTTATGGCATAACTAATCACACTCTCAAACAAGCTGTAAAAGATTTGCGTTTTCATTTCAATAGGTACTCTAAAACCAATTTTTTTAAAAACACCTGCAATTTTTCTAGTTCTTTTAATTAAATTTATTGTTTGTTCATTCCAATTTAACTACACATCGATAATGATACCTGGAATTGTTGTTGTATTTTACTGAAATATTACTATGTTTGCATTTCATAATCATAAATTTGGTTTTCTTCGTATTAACAGAAAGTTTGTGTTTGTTCATCCAGTTTAAAATAATTACCATGTCTTCATTCACTTTACATTCTAGCTTCTCGATATCTTCAGTTTCATAGATAACAACAATATTGTCGGCGTACATATACTCGTTACCATGCAGCTTCAATTTAGAGAAACTACTAACATAGCACGAAAACAACACTGGACCAAGTAAGCTTCCATGAATCACACCAGATTCCATATTCAACATTTTAGTTTTAATATCCTCACACTCTGCAAATTGCTTATATTTGGAAATATACAATAATCTAAAGTATTAATTTGAGTTTGAGTTATTGGTAAAATGTCGCTTTCAAAACTGTTAGTCATTTAGCTTATCAATTCTAATGAATGTAAAACTCTAATTATTTTGCAGTTTTCATTTTTTCTTGCGAACATTTTACCATCTTTTACTCACGTAAATTTAATTTTGTTATTTTTTTTTAAGTCTCTCGCTTTTTTAAAAAGAAGATTGAAATAAGGTGTGTTTTTTTCATTAATGAAGATAATTTGGTTTTGAATATCTTTCGATCAAAAATTTTTTTCAGTTTTTAAGGTTATGTTTTTTTTTGCCTTCATAATATTTTGCTTAGTTTTAAAACCTTGCAATTTAATAAAAAAATTTTTAGGCTCACCAGAATTTGTTGAGTCCTTAAGTAGTTTTATTTCCTTAAATTCATCTTCTTTCACTTCAACATTTAATTCTCTCATTACTTTATGAACTATTACCTCTGTATCTTCGTGTTGAAATGATGGTAGACTAGTTACTTCAATAGATCTGTAGTGCTTCTTCTGCTTCATTATTTCTATTTGGATGGAATTATTTTTAACCGGATCACGAAAGATATCATTCTCGTTTCTCAGTTGTATATCTTCACTTATCAATGCATCAATAGAAACTTTTAAATCCCGTATATCTTTTTGAAGCTCACCAAATTGTCTACTTTCGGAATCTTCCTGGCAGATTATCTTATTCAACTTTTTTTCTATTATATCGTTACTGCAAATAATTTCAGAGTCACTATTATCATGGAGTAATCATATAAGTAGAGTATTCACGTAGAACAATATTTGTTAATCATATTCTTCTAAAAATGCCGTCCCATTTTTACTCAAAACACGAAAATGCCGTCCCATTTTCACTCAATACCCCAAAACACCCAAATATAATTTTCGAACCTCAATTATTTTTACTCAAAAATTTTTATTTATTGAGGAGAATATTTCATACAATGCCTCTATACTTTTAGCCTATTTACAGAATGGTTTTCCGGAATCTTATCGAATTACGATTTCGTTTTAAATTTTGTTTTAGTTTTGTGTATAAAGTTTTGCTCTCCCAGTGACTAGGCTAAGAGTATAGAGGCATTGTTTGATAATTTGAAAAGTATTTACATACGTATATGTACTTTTGATTTATATGAAGAGTGTATATCGTAATATCGTATATGTGTTCACCATACATTTACATATCCAATTCAATACAAAAAATATATGTATATAGAAAAATGTAAACAAAAAAACACAATTAATCGCAAAGATAATGAATGAAATTGTATCCATACAATAATAGGTCAATGATCCAGAAAATTTTTTTAAAAATAATGCTAATAAAAGAATAAAATTTATTAGTAATGCATTACAAATCGTGAACTTTGAAGGGATGGTAACCGCATTTGCAGATGACACTGCGTTTACATATACTTGTAAGAACAATTTTGAGATAGCTGCATGCATGAACTTTGATCTGGATTTAATTAGACACTGGTTTAATAAACATAAATTAGTAATAAGCTGCAAAACTAAGCATATGAATTTTGGTATCTATAATCCTTCCTGTGATAACTTTGATATTTATTATCATGCTCCCAATTGCGCCAAATTTCCAATAGACTGCACTAATAACTGTTTTGGTGGTACTATCCAATGTGATAATAGCTGTTTTTTAGTTGAATTTGTAAAATCGTTCAAATATCTTGGCTTATGGGTTGACTCCAGATTGGATTGGAATGATCACGCTTGCTATTTGAAGAATTATCTCCGTAATATTATTAGACAGCTTTATCATCTAAGTCTATACTGTTCGGAAAAAATTATGTGCTCATTTTATTATGCGCTTTTTCATTCAAAAATTCAGTAGGGTATTACTTGTTGGGGAGGAGCATACTTTACTAAGATTAGTCAATTACTTGTGTCACAAAAACATGCTATTCGAATAATTTGCGGGAAAAGACGTACTTGTCCGTCTTTTCCTTTATTTTTTAAATTAAAAATACTTCCCATTAGAAATTTATTTTACTATAAAACTTTAAAAATGTTTTTTATGAAGTCTGGATATTTAGATGTTAGATATACTAATAGGTATAACTTGAGAGTTAATTATCGTAATTTGGTTCATGTTCCACGTTGTAGGAAAAGTCATTTTTGTCGTTTCTATGATATTGTAGCACCTAGAATTTTTAATAAACTTCCTGACCACATCAGGCAAATTAGAATTTTATCGAATTTCTTAAAATTATTGAAAGCTTGGCTTTTGGAAATTAATTTTGATAGTAGTGAGGAGTTATTAAGAGTTGTTGTTTAGCTGAGTAAGATTTTTGAAGTTCTTGCGATTTATATATGGTGTCTATTTTCATGATTAGTACAATTTACATTACAATTTTAAGTACAATTTTTTTCAACTTTTATCATATTTACTTAATATTGCACTGCATAAAATTATTTTAAATTTTGTATTTTTTATTTTTTATTTTCTCTTTGTATTTAAATTTTAATTTCTCTTTTGCACTTTCCCCACTAAGGTTATTTGTTGATTTTTTTTTTAAAGAAATAAGCATCATTCGATTCTTGCTGTATGCAACAGAATGGTGACTAACTATTTTTATTTTTTATTTTTTTTTCTCTATTAATTAATACTAAATGAATTTGTATTGTACAGATATAATTTTGAATTAATATAACTTTTAGCTATAAGATTAATTTTATTATTTGTATATACCTACTATATGAATTATATTATATCATAGATTAAGAAAATACGGAAAAATAAAAATATTGAATTTAAAAAAAAAAAAAAAAAAAAAAAAAAAAAAAATACCGTTTTGTTTTCTTTTTTCAGAAGTTGGTTAAAAATCGTATTTCTATTTCAGATGAAATAATTTCTGAAGAAATAAAAACAGCCAACAATCCATATAAAAAATAAAATGTCCAGTTTTATTTTTTTACTTACTTTTTTAAATTTTGATAGCTTGTTTGTTTGTTCGTATTCATAATTATATTATGTATTCATATATATATACTATTCATATTATTATCTACGATAAGAAACAGACAAAATTAACAACACCAAAATTGCTGAAAATTTACAAAATACATGTAGGTACCTACTTTTCAGTATACTTTTCAATAGAAATCAATTTGAATTATTTTTAATTTTACAAAACCAACATTAATTTTTTTGTTCCTTTCTTCTATAAAGTTTGAAATCATAAATCACATTGACCAAGTCCAAATAAAAATATTAAATCTTCAAATTTTAAAAATTAAAGCAAAATAACAACAAATCTAGTAATAATCTTGAATTCTTTCAATTTCTAAAAAAAAATTCAATACTTTGATTTGGAATATTATTTGTGGTCTATTGAAAGGACTTTAAATGCATGTATATTTTTTTATACACATTGTGTAATTTTAAATTTTTATCACATAAGTAAAGTAGAAATGCGAGCAGCGAAATAAAGAAGTATAAGTATATACTGTAGCATGCACATTCGCATATACACATTTTTGAGTACCTATACATACAAATTTTATATCGTTGACACTGTTGGCAGCTTAATTACAAATAAAAATGTGCATCGGTAGAAGGTACACAACATTTTTTTCATATATGAGTACAAAATACATTACACTAAACTTATAAGCAGTCAAAAATTTAATAATATTTCTTTTGAGTGAACACATAATTTTGATATTTGAAAAAGTGACTAGAAAATTTTATTCTACGTGAATACTCTACTTATATGATTACTCTATGCTATTATTAAGATACTATTGTAAATACCAATTCCTTGAAGTAGTTAGGATAGCAATCGTTCAGTCTGGAAATTATAAAAATAAACAATGGGTTCGTTTAGTAGCATTAACCGGTAGATCTGGAATCCATTTTGGATCCATGTACCATATATCTGGCCACTGAACGCAATTCACCACAAAAATTTACCGCAATACTAGCGTCATCACCAGCAAATATAATGATACTTTTAAAAATAAATTAAATTTGAATGGAATAATATTTATTATCACACATATAATTTATTTGCTATAACTCTTAATTTAAGTTTTATGTACATAAATCTTCCTTAAGAATTTAAATTTTCACACTAATTCAAAAAATAATGGGGATTTCAATTTAACAACTTTCATAAAAAATATAAACATTTAATTTTTCTAACAGTAGATGTCACAACACTCAACATAAAAATTGTTGATGTTATTTTTACATATAAAAATTCAGATCCATGAAATGTATCTAGAATTTTTTCCGATCCATTTTCATTAACCGCGATACATTAACTACATTTACATTTACCATTTTATATACATTTACCACAGTAAACAGATCCATGGATCTGTGGATTTCAGATCCAATGGTTAATTTCACTGAACGCTACAAATGTGATCATTTTAATGTGATTGTATTTTATTTATCTCATATATTTTTACTTCTTTAGTGAGCAAATTTATTTGCACTTTTGTATTACGCATGTAGCACAAAGCGTTAACAATTCATTTTCAAATATTTGACAACACCATGATTTGATTGAATGCCGTAAAATATACAATCGTATATTCATTATTACTTCTATTCTAAATTTTTGGTTTATTATTATTTAACTTTCAATGTTTGTTATTTATTTTTGGTTTGTGGAATGTGTAACTATTTTAAATATTTTAAGTATTCACCACCCTTTTGCAAATTTTTATTTTTGGCTAAAATTTTTAAACTTGCTAAAATTTTAATATTTTAGTGGTGTAATTTACTATTCAATTATCTGGCTTTTTTACTCACCACGTCCGTTCATCTTGTGTATAATATAATATAAGATATTATTTTTTTATGGGAAACAATCCAACACACAATAATGTAAAGCATTTTATCAGATATTATTTTGCTGGCACACCATTTGAAATCCGATTGAATGAAAAAAAAAAAATAACTTAATTTAATTAATCAGAATTTAAAAATTTTATTGAAACCACTTGAAACCATTTTATTTTCACACCAATGAATAGCATTGCATTAGATTACATTGCAAAAAAAAAACCACTACATTCAAAGTTCAATGGCTGAGTTGTCAAATTCTATTTTACTTATTTTGCAATTTTTTTTTTTTGTTATAAATAGAAAAGTGTTTTCTAAGAGGCAAAACTATTATAAAATAAAACAAAGAAATCAATCAGAAATTTTCATCCTTCAATGTCAAATGCATACAATACACATATAAAAAGAGTAAGAGATTTTCCAATCGAAAAATGATGGAGAAAAGTAAAATAGTCCAGAATTCTAAAAAGACGATTAACAAATAAGATTTTATATATGCCAATCAATCAAATGTAAATATATAAAAAAAAAACGATTTTTTTTTCTTTCCAAATCAATAATAAAAATGGAACAACCTCTTGAGATTCTGAGTTCTCTATTATTATTATTATTATTATTATTGTTAAATGTATTACGTCTTAAGTACATAATTTAATTATAACCGACCGCCTCGACTTCAAATAATTCAGCTGTGTATAGATTTTTTATAATTATTATAAGCATTTTTAGTTTATGTTGGATCTATTATAATTATATTGAACACTTAAAAACGCGACTGACTTGAAACTGGCAAAAAACAAAAAAAACAACAAAAAAATCACTCATGATAAATAACATACAAGAAAATAAATTAAGAAAAACATCTTAAAGATACACAGTTGAATGACACATATGGAAACATAATTCAATCAAAGACAAGAATTATACATCAGCGAAAAAAAAAATTCTACTCATATTTGAGAGCAAACCGATGGCAGACATAAGGGAACATGACAATAACAAAACAACAATAATAATTAGAACAAAAAAAAAGCAAAAAAAAAATATATTATGTTTTTCGCCCAGACTATAAAATTAGTCGAACCATTAATCAGTTCACTTCTGTGCAACAATTATACAAAAAAAAAAAAAAAAACAAAAAAACAAACACATTTAAATTTCTTTTTAACCCCAAACAAATAGGCCTAACTCAACTGGGTGCTAAAAAGTTCATATGTGATCCCTCTACACTATGCATTGCATAAAATATACATTCAAGTGTCACTTTAAAAATGGATAATTATTCATAATTTTTTTTTTTTTTATAATTGTTGTTTTGGTTATGTTTACATTACAGAAGTTGTTTTTGGATGACTTAAGTTTATACAAAAAGAAAAAACAAAGTTGATGGTAAAATTCTCACATCAAAATTAAAAGGAAAGAAACATGAGTTTGTAATTAGGTCAGGCAGGCAGAAAACTATTAAAAGTTTATATATTTTATTAACCCGAACAGTTGTTGTTGGATAAATTGAAGAGAGAGATTCTAGTTTTATAGACAAAAACTAAATTAAACAAAATCTTTTGAACTTTAAGATTGTAAGCCGACAACTATATAAAAAATATTTAACTATGCATAGTGTTTGTTTTTGTAATTAATATTTAATTACAAATTGGAAATCATATTTTAAATTTTTTATTATTTTAATATCCGTATTCAGATATACCCTTTTTTACTTTTGGATGTCTTTTGGGCTAATTCGAAAACTGTTGAAAATATAAAATTTGATTTTTGACAATCGTTTATTTTTATTTTTATTTACAGGCTTAATTCAAGCTAGTTACATGTATTACATTTATGTGAATTTAAACAAATTTTAAAATTAACAATACACTCATCCCTCGCTTTACGGAAACTCTTTTTACGGAATTTCGGTATAACGGAATTGAAAAATTAAAAATAAAGGTCTCTGTTTACGGAAGAAACCTCTATTTACGGAAAATAGAAAAATCCTAAATTTTTTTTCCTAGAAAATCCTAAGAAAAAATATAGAAGAAATCCTAGAAAAAATAGGCTTTTTTTTATTTATGTACGCAATAATTTTTAAGCATAATCCTAGTAGGCGATGCGACCTGTTTTCTCATACGTTTTTGTAAGCAAAAATTAATATTTGTAGTCACGTGTACTACGTAACGTAGTCACAAAATTGTTTTGTATTATAAAGGTCGATGTGCTGATATTACAGCAGCTCGTGAATATTACAACATTTTAAAAAATATTATTGAAAAAGGAAAATCCGTTCCGGAACAGTTTTTCAACGTTGATAAAACTGGCCTCTATTGGAAACGTATGCCTGATAGAACTTTTATTTTTGTGGATGAAAAGTCTATACCAGGATCCAAAGTGACAAAAGAGCGTTTAACATTTCTTCTTGGAGGCAATGCTTCTGGGGGTTTGAAGTTAAAGCCACACTTGATTCATCTCTCCGAAAATTCGGGCTTTCAAAGGATGTAATAAACTCTCCTTGCCTGTTTTTTGGAGTTCCAATAAAAAAGATTTGACTTCAAGCTTATTCGAGAATTGGTTAAAAAATTACTTTTGTCCCGAAATGAAATTATATTTGCGTGAGAAAAACCTTGTCAATAAGGTGTTGTTGTTAATGGAGAATGCTCCAGGGCATTCTGTGAACTTGTCTGAATTGTCTGATAATGTGAGGATTGAGTACCTCACTAAAATACTACAGCTTTGATTCACCCAATGGATCAAGGCGCGATATCTACATTCAAAGCTTTGTATTTGCGTAGAACCTTTAAACAACTGATTGCTGCTACAGAGAACGAGGTGCAAGATCGTGTTTCCATTAAATAATTCTGGAACTGTGAATGTTTTCTTTCTTACATAATTGGTAGGTATATAGTACATATAACAGTATTTGTACACCTTATGTACATAATTCCATATACATATTTTAAAAAAAACTCGATATACGGAATTTCGATTTACGGAGAACTTTTCGGGAACGAAACGCTTCCGTAAATCGAGGGATGAGTATATAAATATCTAAAAATCAAAACTAAAAAACTAATTGCAAAAATTGTGGAATAATTAAAATGTAAATTAATGGTTACTAAAAATTATTAATGAATTAAAAAAAAAAAAAAAAAATTTAACAATCTGCATAATATAATTAATAAAAATATTCTTATATTTGAGAATTAGTAAGTGTAGTTATGGGTTAGAGTTAGTACTTAAAGAAAAAAATTAGCAGCTATAAGAATATTGAAGATAGAGTGATGAGATCAGAATTAACTAAGAGGAATATAAAAGCTTCTTTAGGGTGTTTTTGGAGAGAGAGAAATCAATACGGTTCTTATATTTGTTACCCATAATCATCATTCTATGTATAGGTTCGTTCATTCAATAGTTGGTTCGATGAAATGTGAGGATAAATAGGTTAGCAGAGCGGAAGCGATTAGTAGTATTAATCTGGGTTAGGTTAAAAATATAAGGAGAGTTAAGATTTCCTTTAACTATTTCAGTGATGAAGATTACATCGGCAGTTTCGCGTCTTTTTTTCAGAGTAGAAAGATGAATTAAGTTTAGTCTACGTTCAGACCACGGAAGGTGACGTAGTGCAAATCTTAAGAATTTTTTTTGGATTGCCTCAATCTTATGTATGTGAATTTCATAATATGGAGACCATACCTGACTGGCATATTCTAATTGGGGCCTAACAAGACATGTAAAAAGAGATTTTAGGATGTATGGATCCTTAAATTCCTTAGACCAACGTTTTATAAACATTAAATTAGCTTTATTGATGATATTATTATAATGTAATTTAAATGTGAGTTTATCATCAAAAATGACACCTAGATCTTTTAAAGAATTAACAACTTCTAGTGCTTGTCCATTAAGGAAATAGTTATTTGAGAAGTGTGCACGCCTATTGATAAGTCAGCACCGCACATTTTCTTACATTCAAAAGAAGATTATTATTCACCAAATAAAGAAATTATCAAGGTCAGTTTGGAGTAAGAACGAATCATTTGGTGAACAAATTTTGTTGAAAATTTTCATGTCATTAGCATATATCTGAACTTTACTATTTTTAATTACTGATTTAACATCATTTATGGATATTATAAATAATAGGAGACCTAAGTGGCTACCTTGAGGAACACCGGAATATGCTTCAAATGGCGATGATATAGAAGATCAAAATTGTACACTATATGTTCTAGTAATGAGGTACGATTCAACCCAATTTACAAGTGATTTCGAAAATCCTGATTTTAATAATTTAAATAGGATTACACTATGTGGCAAAAGATCAAAAGCTTTGCTAAAATCTGTGTAGACAACATCGATTTGGAAGTCTTTTTCCATATTATTAAGAAATACAGAAGTAGATTCAACTAGATTAGTTACTGTGGACTTATGTTTAACAAAACCGTGTTGGTTTGGAATTAAGAAGCAAGTGCAATGGTGATAAAGCTGATCAAAAACGATTAGTTCAAATAGTTTAGGAATACAGGATAACTGAGCAAGTTGCTAACATCATTTTTCTCATTTTTCTTGTGAACTGGTCTAATGAAGGCTTTTTTCCATAAAGAAGGAAAAATTTCATTAGAGATCGATAGATAAAAGATTTTGGACAGTGTTAAGGATAAAGATTTTGCGGATTCTTTTAGGATGATGTCAGGGACACCATCAGAGCCAGGGGATGTGTTATCATTAAATATTTAGAAACTAAAGCTTCGCTAATGTTTAAGGAGGAAAATGTGGTTTTCGGAAAATCATTCATGTGACTGAACTCTAGGGCGTTAATATTGAAAAGAGAAGGAGAATATGAATAACTACAAAATTCTTGGAAGTATTGTGAAATAACTTTTGGGTCATTACTCTGTGAGTTATTGAATTTCATGAAACTTGGGAATTGGTCACATTTTCTTTTTGTGTTGACAAATTTCCAAAAGAAATTTTTAGGTTTGGTTAAAATATTAGAGGATACATTTTGTAAATAAATGTTATAGCTATGTTCTACGTGCATTTCAAATTGTTCAAAGAGTAATTTAAAGGTATTATAATCGTTTAAATTTTTAGATTTTATATACTTGGTCCAGGCTTTATTTTTCTTATTTCTCAAATTTTTAATTTCATGAGTAAACAAAGGAGGACTTGAGTTTGAGTGAACTTTCGTTTTTGGGACGCTGAATAAGAAGCCATTGAATAGAATTTCGTAAAATCTTGTAGTGATTGATTCAATATCAGAGTTAACATAAATGGAGGAGAAGTCATAAGAATCAAGTCTATGTCTAAATAAGCTTCCATATTATGTATTAACAAGCAAAGTTACCCGACGTTGCCCGGGTCGACCACACAATGTATAGAATTTACTTTAATGAAGTTTGATTTATGAATCGAATTGAAAAAAAAGGTTTATAAAACATATTCTAATATTTTTTTAACCATACAACAATCAATAATGCAATTCCAACTCGTTTCGGTAGAAGTCGTAATTCTCTACTTTAAAAATTTGGTCAAAATACCTGGATTATCTGATCATGACTTGATATATTGTTTATATAAAATTAATGTTGATTTACATGCTAAAAGAATCACTTATACAGATTATAAAAACTTAAATATCGATTATTTACTTAACAGTGCGTCTCAGCTTGACTGGGCGCATTTGTATTTCCTTAAAGATATCAATGACAAGACAATCCACTTCAATTAGATGGTTTGTAATCTTTTTAATGAACATGTTCCGTTCCGCCATATTAGACCTATGTATAAGAGATTTCATTCCCTATTATAGCTCGACAGTAAAACAAATGGAAGTAGACAGAGATGCAGCTTATCAAATCTGGAAGCTTACAAAGACTGAACTTGACAGAAGTACTTTCAAGAAACTTAGAAATAAGGTGAATCTACATGTAAAACAGGCCAAGAAGAAGTACTACAGTGAAATTTTAAATAGCAATAATTCACCTAAACAGCTATGGTCTAACTTGTCCAAATTAGGAATAGGTAAAGCAAAGATAGTATTGCTGATTTTGATGTGAATGAACTAAATTCTTTATTCATTGAAACTCCTGTAGAAATTAATCCTGAATTGTGCAATGTTCCATGTTTATCATGTTTTGCTTTTCGTAATGTTGGCATTGATGAAGTTCATTTTGCTTTAAATGAAATTAAATCAGATACTGTTGGACCCGACCGAAGTTCTTAAAAATTATATCTCCTGTTGCCCTGCCCTTAATTTTACATATTTTCAACCATATATTGACAACTGGTAACTATCCTGGAAATTGGAAGTGTGCTAAAGTTCTAAAAAAGACTAATCCTTTTACGAATGATTTTCGACCAATTAGCATACTGCTTTTTCTATCTAAGGTGTTTGAGTACATTATGCATAGACAAATCACTCAATATGTTGAAGCTAATAGTCTTTTGTATAATTTCCAGTCTGGATTCAGAAAACAGCACAGCACATCACCCGCCTTGCTTAAAATATCCGATAAAATATACATGGAAATTGATAAAAAAATACAACTGTTTTACTATTTTTGGATTTCTCCAAAGCTTTGTGTAAATCATGAACTTCTATGCAAAAAACTTCGGCAGTCATTTGGCTTTGACTTATCAGGTATTAAATTATTATGTAATTACCTGTACAAAAGAAATCAATTTGTTTATTTGAATGAGATGAGATCGGATATAGTCCCTTTTAGGACCCTTATTGTTTAGTTTGTTTGTTAATGACATGCCACTATCTTTATCTGAGTCAAAATGCAGATTGTATGCTGATGATACCCAAATATTTATAAGTGGACCTATTACCAATATCATTACCTACATTGCTAAAATTAACGACGATCGTGATGCTATTTTATTTTGGACTAAAAATAATGGGCTAAAGTTAAATGCATCTAAATCGCAACAATGATTTTTTATTCTATGGAAGTTGATACATCTATATTACCCCAAAATAAAATTTTTTTTTTTTTTTTTTTTTTTTGCGTGGATTGGTGGGAATCTTCATAGACACAATGAGCCCCGTAGCTTCCATTGTGTGCCAGATTTTTACTGACTAAACCACACCCCTCCCATTAATACTAGTCCAACGGACTAACCATTAATTTATTGCTATTTTGATTTTCTTAAAGAAAAAGTTTACGAAATTCTATCGTATTAAATCTAGTGGCTTAGTTCTTTTAAGCCTTCTGACATCATTTTGATTATCTAGCAGTTGAGTGGCCTCAACGTTAACATGTCCCTCCAGACGAGCTATATGCTTTGTTGCATATCTTTTTATTTCATTTTCTATGCAAGGAATTTTTAGATCTCTGTGCAAATCACTGTTGCGAACATACCAGGGGGCATTTACCATGTTGCGCAAGACTTTATTTTGGAATTTTTGTGTACAAAGTACATGTGTTTGTTTGGCACATCCCCATATTTGTATGCCGTACAACCATATCGGTTTGAGTATGTGATTATATAACAAAATCTTGTTATGTATAGGTAATTTACATTTCATTTCATACAGTACATTTCTCTATACTTATTTTCAAGCTCAAATTTTTTCTTTTTAACGTGCTCTTTCCATCTAAGTTTGACATCTAATGTCATTCCTAGGTATTTAGCATTGTTTTCTTAGGGTATATTGACCCCATTCAGATTTACCAATGGTTGATTTTCTAATTTTTTATTTGTAAAATTTACATGTACTGATTTTAACTCATTGAGTTTAATTTTCCATTTCTTTGTCCAGAGGTATAGCTTGTCGCTTGCTCTTTGCAATTTAATTGTAGCCTCGTCAATATTTGATCCTACTACCATCAACGCAGTATCGTCAGCGAATGTAGCTACAGTTATATTTTCCATTTCTGGTAAATCATTGGTGTAGAGCAAATACAGTATGGGACCCAGAATACTACCTTGAGGCACACCCGTTTTAATATCTCTAATAGTAGAATACTCTTCGTCTTGTTTTATTCTGAATAGTCTGTTTTCTAGATATGATTAGAGTATATCTACGTATTGTTTAGGTAACATATTGTTTAGTTTATTTATTAAGCCTCGATGCCATACTTTATCAAAAGCTTGGGCTACATCTAGAAATATGGTAGAGCATACTTTCTTTTCCTCTAAAGCTTTTTCTATTATGTCTGTTATTCTATGAATTTGATCGATTGTCGAGTGCTTAGATCTAAAGACAAATTGATAATTTGGAATCAGATTACTATTTTCTATGATCGGTCTCATTCGAATCAATAATAGTTTTTCAAATAATTTTGATACTATTGGTAGTAATGATATTGGTCTGTAGGATTTGACCTCATTTATGGGCTTACCTGGCTTTGGTATCATAATTATCTCTGCTATTTTCCACACATTCGGCACATACCTTATTCTTATAGCAGCGTTTATAATGCGTGTTAGCATTGTTATAGCTTTTTTCGGAAGTTCTTTCAGGACTTCCGATGTAATTAGATCAAAACCTGGAGCTTTTTTATCTCTGAGTTTTTTAATTTGTTCAACTATTTCACTCTCTGAAAATGATGATATAACATTTTCTTGCCAATTTTTATTTTCTTCAGTGAGATCATCCGAATCTGTCTCGTCTGGACAAAAAATTTCTTCAAGATGATCTGCGAATGTTTCAGCTTTATTTTTATTATCTCTCGCCCATTCACCGCTTTTCATTCTGATTGGCGGGATTTGAGAGATCGAGGTTTTTGTACTCTTTGTTGCTTTCCACAACGAGTAGTTATTTTCTCTTTTAGCTGATAAATTTTTTATATATTTTTCAAAATTTTCATTTTTAAGATCTTTAATTTTTCTTTTAAGATTCTGAGTTAACTTATTTAGCACAGTTTTGTCTGCCGGATCACGCGATTGTTGCCATCTGCGTCTAGCTCTTCTTTTTATTTTTATCATATTTAATATTTCTCTAGGGTAGTTGAATCCTACCGATTTATATTCACAATTTTTTGTATTATTCCATCCAGCATTTTGAATAATTTTAATAAAATTTTCTACTTCAGAATCTATATCACATTTGGATCTTAGTTTTGTTTTTATGTTTATTTTGTTTTCTATTTCTTGTTTAAAGCTAGCCCAGTCAGTTGTCTTGTTCGTTAGCAGAGGTTTCGACTGTTTCTTAATAACCTTTTAATATAGACTTAGTATGACTGCAGAGTGATCTGAGTCCAAATCATGGTTATCTTCTAGCTTAATATAATTGGGTGAAATTTTTTTTGTTATATAAAAATCAAGCAGATCAGGAGTTATATTTCTATCAGTTGGCCAATAGGTTGGCTTACCGGTAGATTGGTAAATGCAGCCTTTTTCTTTTATAGCTTTTCTTAGCTCTCTTCCTCTCGTAGAGGTTACTCTAGACCCCCAATCTATGTGCTTGACGTTGTAGTCACCTCCCAGGATAAATCTTTCGCCAAGTAGTTTAAGAATTTCTTCAAACATGTTATTCTTTATGTTGTATTTGGGTGGACAGTATAATGCACCGACACAAAGGCTTTGTTTAACAGACATAATTCGTAGCACGATTAGTTCATCTATTTCTAGACTAAGTTCCTCGTGGTGCTTAATATCTTTCTTTATTAAAATTGAGCTACCACCTCTGGGTGTATTACTCGGATGGTTTTCGCTGTAGCATGTATAGTCATTTATTTTAAGCGATGACTTATCTGTCATATGTGTTTCTGTCAAGAGACATACATCAATATTTTGTGTTCTCAATAGAATTTCCAAATTATTTTTCTTGTTCAGAATACCATTGGCATTCCACGTGACTATACGAAGTGCGTTCTTAACCATGCCTTGCGGATTTATTTTTTGGTGTATACATATATATTTCATTATGTTTGTTTTCTAATGTGCATAGTCTTGTTGAGATTTCATTCATTGTTTTTATCATATTTTGCATCATCTGCATAATGGTATTTTCAGTCAACTTTTGTGTAGAAACTTTATTTTGTTCTTTCGGGTTTCTTTTTTGACTTAGGTTATTTTGTGTTACCTGTGAATATGATAAGCCTTCTACGACTTTTTTCGACGTAAAAGTTTTAGGTATCTCTGAAGTTTCAATGCAATTCTGTTTCTGTGCACTAGGTTGCCTAGGTTTTGTCTTTTGTTTTTCTTGTCTATGTTGCATTTGTTTTGGCGCATTTTTTTGTAGCTTCTTTCTTTTTTGCAACTCTCTAGCCACCTGGCAACCACGATAACTCGCTGGGTGTGCCTCAAGGCAATTAGCACATTTAGGCTTAATATTTTTTTTTTCTCTACAAGAAATTGTTAAGTGGGGACCAGCACATTTAACACACTGAGCTAGACGCTGGCTTTTGTGTATGGCCAAATCTTTGGCATCTCTTACATTGAGGAATGGTAGTCGTTTTACGAATAGCCTCCATTTTAACCCTCACGTGCTGGATAAATTCAATTTTGAATATTTTGTTTATATCTTCGGAGTTTTCGAATGTTAGCATAAAGAGAGGAAGACGTACCGTAGATTCTTTGTTATTTTCCTTTTTCTTTATTATTTTATTTGTGACTTCTAGAATTTTGAAGCCTCTATCTTTCAATTCATTTTTTATATCTTCAGGTTGGTATGACGGATGTAAATACCTAACCATTACTTTAATAGGCCTGGTGCTCTTATTTTCATAAGTGTGCCATTCAATATTGGCTTCATTTATTGCCTTAGTCAACTCTCTATATTCTTTTTCTTCTTCAACATTAATTTTTAGTTGTTTATTGTTAAGCATATTAACTTTATATTTAATATTGCTTTCTTTTAATTTTTTGTTTATTTGAGGGTATTCCACTACATTACTAAGTATAACTGGAGGAGGTTTACCTTTTCTTTTACTTTTCGCAACTTCATTTATTTGCACATTTTTCTCTACTTTGTCCGCAACATTTTCTGGGCTTAAAGTAGGTGATTTTTCTGCTTTTCTTTTTTACAGATTCTTTTTGTTTTAAAGATCCAGTCGGTTTCTCGAGCTAGTTCTTCATCATCTGTATGAAATTCTTCAGCAGTTTTTAATACTACTCTTTTAGTAGACATGTTTTATGAATTTTTTAGTTTCACATTTTCTTCTTTAATTATGCAGAGTTCATTTTTCAATTCCCTGCATAAGATTTCTAATTCTGTAACTCTGGCATTAAGTTGATTATTTTTTGCCTCAAGTGCCTTTTCGTTATTATTACCCTCGTCGGGTTTTCTATAGCTGTCTTTTTGGGACATGTTTTCGTAGATATTTTGAGACCCTGCTGGAGGTGTTCTCTGGACCCCAGATTTTCTTCTGAATGGGTCAATTAAAGCAGCTCTGCTTTCGTGGTTTTGCAATAAGTGGTCTCCCCCAGAATCCGTGAGACCTGCCTCGAAAGAGGGTGGATTTTCCAGAAGATCTGGATTACCACCTGGGGTATACAATCTTTGAGTTTTATTCATTGCATACTTTTTTTTTTTTGTTTTAATTCGGAGTTTCATCTCCTAGCCTAAGGATAATATTTCCCTTGTACAAGGCGGTACCTTTTATTCCTGCCGTCCCTCTGGGATCAGTCGCAGACCAGAAAGCCGCCCATTCTGGGTCAGTTGCTTCTGGATTTTTCTAGGATTTTAGTGGACTTTTACCACAAGCATGCCTTACTGCGGGTATTTCGTACCCCAACCAATTAAAATGAATAAATTCGAACCCCAAATTAAAATGAATAAATTAGCAATTCAATATGTCTCTAAAGCTAAAAATTTAGGGGTGATTTTTAATAATACTTTAACGTGGAATGATCACATTGATAGAATATTCAAAAATGTCTACTGTATTTTAAGCAAATTGTAGTAATATTCTTATGTTCTGAATGAATGGTTAAAACGTAAACTCGTCCTAGCTTTATTGATTCCACATTTCACATACTATGATACTTTTTACTCTGGTATGTCTGCTAGTGAATTTCACCGGCTGCAATTAATTTTCAACTCTTTGCACTCGTAATAACATCAAAAGGTTTACAGAGATCAGCAGTGAGTATTTTAGAAATCATGAGTAGAGGTATGCAAATGTATTATTTCAGTTCAACAGGCATATATTGGTATACATGTATTATATATTAAGTATGTAAATTTTTGTATATAGCGTTGTTTTTTTTTATTTTATTTTTATATCTTTATATATGTAATATATATATATGTTTTATTTTTATTAATTTAGTAATTTAATCTAGTTATAGTTTAAGCATTTTATATTTTTACATTTTAACATTTTTCATTGTTATTTTCTAATATGTTTAGTTTTGTTACTTTTAAATTGTGAATTCTAGTTACATGCTTTAAAGACTAATCGTCTTATATGTAGCAGAATAAATGAAATAAAATAAATAAATAAATACAACAACTTAAACAATACTTATATTCAAATTATTTCTTTGTGAACAATATTTCGGGGTTTTTCTGATGGAGTATAAACAAACACGTTCCTTGCTGTTGCTGTATTCTTGAAATAAAGATATGTTCGCCTTTGCACAATCAATTTGAATTTATGCTTCAATCAAATGAGGATGCAAAGTTCTTATTCTTAATCTAGTACCATAGTTTTGACTGCTTCAAGTTTCGTAGAAGCAATATTGAAGCTACTACTTTTAATTCCAATTGATGAGGAGGAACAACTTCATTTTCATCGATAACTATATCTATCGATTGTACACATGGATCGTCTGGAATACTCTATAGTATTTTCTGATTAATAAAACGAATTGTCACAATTTTTGTTGCTAATTCACATTTTATACTGATTCCTAAAATTTGGAAATATTTTTTCAGTCAATTCTTCAATACTTTGTATAATTGTACTGATCGTTGCTATTTCAATTTTGGAATTTAAGTCTGCTGAAATTTGGCCTTCACCAAGCTGTGTTAAATTCATTAGCTTATTACGAATGTTATTTATGCGAAATCGGTAACAGTCGAATTTTTTGGTTCTTGAAAGATTCCTGATAGACTTATTTTAACTTATACTAAAAAAGCTGAAATTATGTTTAAGTTATTTAGGAGTATATCTGGTTCTTGTTTATTCGTAAATAGCCATCTGGAACTCCTTTTTTCAAATTGTTACTATTAATGATGCGTCTCAAATAATTAATATAAAAACCAATATACTCAAGTTTGCTGATGATTCCAAAACTAGGAAAAAAATCCTGTCCATTCGTAATTGTAACATACTCCAAGGCAATTTAACATATTTTGCTTAATATGTTTTGAGTCTTTGTGTTTTAAAAATAATCTAAAATTGAATGCTTCTAAATATCTGGTATTTAGTGTTGTCAGTTAGTGTAAATGCTAACATAAATTATAACTACTTCCTCAACAATCCAATCTTGAACCGTTCAAACTTAGGGTGGGATTTGGGAGTTATTTTGATTAAATAAACTTGATTTCAAAGCGTATTATAAGTTTTTTTTATAAATAAAGCTAATTCATCCGTATGGTCTAAGACGCATCATCATATGTGATCGCTTGGAGCGATATGTTTTACTCTATGAAAAATCAAAAGTTAGCTTAAAATTGATGCGAGGGCAAATGTCAACATTGTCGTGTGTTTTATTTCTTAATTTCATTTACCCTATAAGGCAACTGACCTATAAGGCAACTGACATTTTTTATACATTTGAAATCGATGGGACATCGCGTGGAACTATTTTCAGATAAAAAGAAAGAAAAACGCATCGCATAAACGTTTTTCTTTCTCTTTAATTTAAGAATTTTACTATACAAACGAAAAACAAAAAATTAAATATATTTTCAGTTGTTTAATAATTTATAATTTATATTACAGTGGGGCTGCTTGACATACACAGAATAAATTTGTCATTTGAATGGTTTGTGCATTAACTGATTTCAATGTTGAAAGCTACATATTTTAGCTATTTTCAGTGGTCCGGTCTCTTGCACGCTGGGTGGCGCAGTAGTTAGAGCGCTTGCCCTTCAACCGAAGGTCCCAGGTTCGATTCCCAATGAAGAAAAAAAAAATGTTTTATTGAGTTTTCCCTTAAATATACGCTTTGTCATTGGGATCTAATCAATAACAAAAAATAATTGGGAGTATAATGTGGTAACAAATTAAATAAAATGAAACTATTCTATTTAAGATGGCTTCGTTCCTGACAATAGCTTCGTTCCTGACAATATTTAATAAGTAAAAAGGCTAGTAATTTGTTAAATAAATGCTCGAAATATTATAGATATTGTAGTGTAAAATTGCAGTACCGTACTTAATTAAACACGAAAAGGTGATTCTACCTAAGTTACTGTCAAAAGTGTAAAAAAAAAATTAAATACTAATGGATAAATCAGTTAAGCAAGGATTAATAAACACTTTTTAATTAATTTTTCAGCATTTTTATTAAAAATTGAGGCTTCTAATTATAATATAAAAAAAAATCTTATCCTGAACAGCCTAAAGTAGCTACTTCAAAAATTTAATAAAAAATTTTATATATTCTTTCAATTATATTTTTTGGTTTTATAGACTTTAAAGTGATTCTACACGAATATATTTATTACATAAAGTACTTTTTTATATAGTTAAATCTATATCTAATCATATATGATAGCAAGAAAATGGTCAGTACTGACAACATGTAGCCAGGTTGAATCAGCTAATAGAAAACATATTTAACTGAACGTGACGTAATACATATCAGAAAATAGAATGGCTCGTGTTTCATTCTGCTCGATTTTTGATTTATGCTTTTTGTGGATAATTGTAATAAAAGTAAAGGCTTAAAGACAATTTTTTTAATATTTTTAACTAAAAAAATTAAGGGTTTAGATGGATAATACAACAAATAATATTGAACCAATACATAATTCTCCATGGATTGAACGATTGCACCTTTAGATATGAATTTTTAAAATAATAATGACATTTTTTATAGGTACTGTTAAATAATAATTAATATTAACTAAATCGAGGGTGCTCTATCGATATTATTGGAAACAAAAAAATCTTAATTTCAGCCAATTTCGCCGATTTTTGGTCTTAAAAAACCGATTTGGGGAAGTTTAAAATACCACCAATCAATAGAGAACCCTCGATTTAGTTAACAAACTTTTGATTTAAAATAACGGCTCCTTCCCCTCTTAGAAAGCTGATACGCATGCTCTGGAGCACCCCGTACAATTTCCAAAAAATACCCTATACATTTTTCTGAAAACTGATGCATATTTGATAATTTATTAATTGTTTATCCTAGTTATTATGTGTTATCTTAACACTTTGGCTGATTATATAAAAAAAACTTTTGACTCATAAACTATTTCCATTTCTTCTGATTTCTATATCAGATAACACAGACTTCGAAATTTATTTTTCATTTATAATTTATTATAATTCATTTTTCTAACAATTACAAAGATTTAACATCAAGTCATTTTTCGACACCAGGAATAGTAAAATACCTACTTCTAGATGTGCTCTCGTTATACCGCGAAATCTTCTCAGGTGATATTCCTATGAATTTCCAATTTATGATTCGAGGACATATTTAAGAAAAAATTTGTTTCTAGGGTATAATATTATAGTCTTAGATATTTTCTTAAGATTCATTTTTAATTATACTATTTTCTGCAAAATTATTTTGATTTCTTTTCAATTATTTACACTCTTTCTATTTGAAATTTTCATCAAAGAAATCAGAAATCTCAGCAAAATATTATTAAAAATTAATATCTTAATATTGAGGGCTTAGTAAGACCCAGATGATTGATAAACTCACAATAAACGCTTGTAATTAAATAAATAAAATCAAAACACCTTCACATTACCTATATAGAAACAAAAATCTAAGTACAAAGGAATGACATTAAAGGTAGTTTGAATAAGCTTGAATTGGAATAATATTTAATAAGTTTGACAAAAAATGCAGATTCAAATACAGATAATAAATATAAAAAGTCATAAAAACATACCAAACTGATTCAATTTGAAAGAGTAAGCAAAATTAATCGCTCATGTTCCAGCATTCTCTGGAATTGGAATGGGAATTTTAATATTCATATTCTTTGGAATCCAAAAATGTATTCTAATTTTTTTTATAGAGCAATTCTGGACAACTTTTTTATTATTGATTTGTCTTCAAATCTTGACAATCTTGAAACAAAGAAATTTGAGAGTAATGATAGTAAAGAAAAATTAGAACAAAATAATTCAAAAAAGATGACGAAAAGTGTTCAGTAGATTTTTTGTTTTAAGTGTAAAACTGTTTTGTTTGATTCCGTTCTAATCTATTGAAGATCTACTAAACATATTTGAAATATTACGTGATGATAAATGGTGGACGTTTACTTTAACTTTCCATTGCAGTCAACAAACTTTTCTTTCTCTTTTCGCACTTGTACGTTGCGTTATCATTTTAAAGCTTTTTCTAGGTTAACAGGCATAAGTACTAAGGATAAAGAAAAATTTATTCACTGCAATTGCAACTTAATGTCAACACCAAACAATGTGTTGAATCACGGAAAAAAGCTTCTCTAGCTAGAACTGGCTTGACATGTTGGACAAGAGATTAGAACTAAAGTTGGACCGTATAATATCTCGAACAATATGCACAACAATACAATATTCTTATTATAGGTGGTGCCGCGACATTCAATTTTGATTTGATTTTCAACAAAAATCGAAATATTTCAATTGTCGCTGTCCACGTATATCAATTTTTGTAAATTTTGTAAATTTTTTTTGATTTTGAAATTGAACTAAATTTTTTTAGTTGAATTTTAAATTTCGTTTTGATTTGTTGTGATAAATTTATTGTAATAATGGATAAAATATAAATGAGGAGTTGAATTTCAAAAGACGTTATTTCCACTTTCGACCGAAATAGTTTTTTTGATGCAATTTGAATTGAAATCCTGAATTACATTAAATTTTCACTTTATTTCTTGCCTAATTACATTATTTTATATGAAAATCGTCGCTTAAATATACATTTCGTCGGTCGCATTCTTGGTTGATCCATACGATCCAAAAGAAAAATATATTGAGGAAAATGAGTTTAAAGCATGAAAGACTATTAAAATTATACTATTCGATAAAATTTTTCCAAATTTGGCCTACTTTGTATATGCCCCAAAAATATGTTCATGCAATAGTTTTAGGCTAATAACTCTTGCTTTGTTCATTTTAAAAAGAAAATTAAATTTTCACCTTTGATCCATATCCAATTTTAAAGTGAATTTAGTTTTTCATTTAATGATGTGGATGGACTGTGGATCAAATAAGCAAGCATTACATTTTTCTTGAAGTAAGAAATTTCTATATATTCACCCAAACAAAAAACAAAAATAAAATACGATATTGTTTAATTTTTAGTTTTTATTAAATAAAACAAACAAAATATTTCTAACAAAAATTAAAAATTGCTTTAATAGCAAAATCGTATTCTAAATATTACGTATTAACAGTTTTTTATTAATATTTGTTTAATCTTATTAAATAAAATCAAAAATGACAAATTCATTTACATTAAAAATAATTTCACAGGTTTGTTAAGTAGCTTTAATCCTAACTAAGAAATTAATATTTTTGTACTTAGGTATGTAATTTTAATTTTTTAAAGTAATTGTAGCTTTTACAGCCTTTATCTTGTGTAACATGGTAGTATGTACGTTTGAAATAGTGTTTTTTGTTTTTTTTTTACGTTCTTGACAGTAACTTAGGTAGAATCTCCTTTTCTTGTTAATTAAGTACGGTACTCTAATTTTCCACTACATTATCTACAATATTTCGAATATTTATTTAACAAATTACTGGCTCTACTCATTAAATGTGGAAAACTACTGGCTATTGTCAGGAACTAAGCCCTCTTAAATAGATTCATTTTATTTAATTTGTTGCCAGATTATACTCTCAATTATCTTTTGTTATTTATTATATCCCAATGACAAAGGGTATTTTGATCAGGTTGAAAAACCAATAAAGCATTTCTTTTTGTCGTTTCATCAGGAATCCAACCTGGAACCTTTCAGTTGAAAGGCAGGCGCTCTACCTACTGCGCCATCCAGCGTGTAAGATAAGTTACGTTTTAACGAGGAAGATATTTCAGTAAGTCCTTTATGTCACTGATTTTATTTTTGTCAATTTTGGACGACTTCGAAGTAAGAAGCTGAACATCAAACAAATTTTTTGGTTTTGGAAGGATCATCTTGAATGACTTTCTATTTATGCTAATGTAATTATAGTCGAAATTCAAAAAGGATGTTTTATATTTAATAGAAAAAGTTCATCCTTTTCATATAATATGCATTTTATTTTTGAAAATGGAACCTTACTAAAGTCTAATTTTGCGGCAGTGATAGAAAAATTTTAAAACTGTGATGTACTTTCATCTGAATTACTTTCAAACAAATTTTCTTTGACTACATTCCGTTGAGTATCCTTACAAGATGCAAGAACTAAGCACTTCCAAGTTTTTTAAATTCCTGTCAATGAACGAATGAACGCAATCAACCGCTTGAATATATATACTTTATACCACTTGAATATTTCATTACACTTCAACCTCTTGAGTACCTCTTCATACTTCAACTTCTTTAATATATATACCTACTTTATACGGTAAAATGGAGTATGTACATAAATAAATTTACATGAATCAAATTGACATTAAGAAAAACAAAATTTCACAGCTAATTACACTAATAATGGTTGTGGATCAAAATTAAATTGAAAAAAATTATAAATTAGTGATCCATGTGTATTATACAATAACGTGGATCAAATAAGCACATATAATTTAAATAGTAGATATTTCATAAATTTTGTGATACAAACGCCAAAATTTTGGATATAGAACAAAGTTGCATAAAAAATTATAAAAAAAGTGCATGTGATTCAAAGTTACCTCTCATTATCGCAAAAAGTATTAGATATAGAACAAAACGGATAAGACAAAAAGAAAGAGCATGTCGCAAGACCCCCAAGAAATGTTCTAATGTCAAAAATGTTAGAATGGCGTATGGATCAACCAAGCATGCGACCGACGATTTATCATCAAAATGAGTTATTTCAATGGATCAAAAAGGTATGAGATGTATTAATTTAAATTGTATTTCAAAACAAACTATTTCTTGAACCTTTTGTAAAAAATTTACCGACAAAACGTATTATTTTCAGCTATACAATGTCTGGATTTTCTTACATCTGACGTATTTCTTACGTCCTTTAAGAAAATAAAAAATAAAAAAATATTTGATTCCTTTCTTAGTCCAAATACAAATTCTACGAATAGATCGAAATATAGTTATTATATATAATGTGTATTTATTTTACATAATATATATATAGCTATAGCGCCTATAATTACTAAAAGAAACAGTAATTATATTATTGAAATAATATTAACTTTTAAAACACATAATGGACTTGCATAGTGCAAATTAATATACATAATAAAGGAACTAAAAAAAAAGAAAATTTTAACCAGACCAATTCAAATTAGAACGAACTAAAAAGTAAATATTATATTGATATAACTATGATTTCAATAACTTTTGAACATTTTTTAAAATTCAACTCCTCAAATAAAGTAAGAAAATCACAAAACAAAAATTAACACTAAAATTAAATATAAAAAATATTCCAAAAATAGCCCAGAAATTAAAAAGTATAACAAAACAAAAAATGAAAAATATAAAAAAAAACTAAAATTTATTGAACACTTACTTATAAACTTATAATTTTTTTAAATATAAAAAACTAATAAAACAAAACTCCAACTAATATTTTGGGTATTCGAAAGTTTTTGATTTGAAATGTCAAAAATTCAAAGTTGAAACAAATTGAATCAACTAGTTGAACGTAATTCAAATAGCTGAAAATTGATTCTCCCGACTCCGTGAATTTTTTTAATTGATTTGAAAAAATCAAATCAACTAAATTAAATTGATTTTCGCGACACCATCTAATATCTGAATAAAACTATCAACAAACCATTTGAACAATAGAAATGCACAATTGATCGCTTAGCTAGCCAGTCCACAAAATAATAAGGCCAGATGATAAATACTTTAAAAATTCTCCTTTACATGTATGTGATATTTGGTCTGTATGTTAACTCGCAAATTTATATAAATTTACATGAATTTTTCCAAATTCCTGTATGTTAACTTTTTTGCATGCTCTTTACAAATTTTTGAGAAATTTAAGAGAATTTTGTGTTTAAAATGTGACGTCAGAGCTCTGTCTTAAATAAATTTTTGCAAAAATTTTTAAAAATTTACTATCAATTTTTTGTTGTTGTTTTAAATGTCAATAGAATATTTTTCATATAAAAAGTTGTATACCTAACCTGAAAACTTATTTATATAACTTTTTACCGAAAAAAAAAACCAAAACCACGAAAATCAGTGAACCAATAAATTGAGTAGATTTAGCTGATAGAACGCGTTATTTGGATTATCTATAGTAAATTATTTCAAGTTAAATAATGTAAGGGGTTTAGACTTCTCCACAATAAAATACTACGGTTATAATCATTCTCTGTCTTTTTTTGTGCAATCCATTTTTGTTATTTCACTATATTTTAAATAGACTATTACATAATATTAGTTTTCAAATTACATCGTTGCTATGGGGTACTACAAATAACTCAATTGAACGGTTTCAGTCAAAAGTACTGCGATCCATTAAAAACGCCCTTTGGTTTGTAAGAAACACATAATACGAGAATATCTCAAGATTCCATCTGTAAAAGAAACAGTTACTTCCAAGTCAACATCATATCACTCAAGACTTCAAAATCACCCAAATCCGCTTATACCACAACTTTTAATTATTCGGCAGACACGCAGATTAAAAAGATTCACGCCACTGCATTTCCAAACAACTAGCCAAATAAATTAAGTTTCTAGAAGAAGAAATCATTGGATTTTCTTTCTTCCATCACAAGCTTTCATTAATTCAAATCAAAATTTATACTTGATATCTTGTATTTTATGTATAATAAAATTATAAAGATAGTTGTAATTAAATTAACAAAAAAAAAATTACATCATAACTTAACTTTTGGCTCAACCTATCCTTATTTTGGGCATTTTGACAAATATTTATTTTGTACTCATATAATAAAAGTTTTAATGTCGTGTTTTGAATGAAAATCATTAAAATTTAATAAACACTTTCTTTGTTGGGTTATATCCAAGAACGCATATACGAACTACCGGACCAATAATCATAAACAGCTTGTTGCAATAAAAAAAAAAAATTCTTGTTATTTAAAAATTTTAATTTTTTTTTTGTCGTTTGCTCTGTAATTTTCTCAACAAAAACAATATTGTATCCTTATAAAATACTTTTTTTGTTGTTGTTATTTTTATTATTATTATTTTCCTGTTAGTTAAAAATAGAATAAAATAAAAAAAATAAACAAAAATAATAATTTTTAAAAGTACACTTTTATATTCCTGTGTAGGTTCTACTGAGGAGTAGAAGTTAGAAAAATCAGATAAAAAGAGAAAAAAACAATAAAGGTAGTTTTATTGTGGTTGTGTAGTTACTGAAATTGTAGTTTTTGTTATTGTATTACCACAACTAACCAGCTTACAAGTACCTTTAAGTTTTTTTTTGTTTGCATTTTTCTTCAAGTAGAATTTCATTTGAATTATTTCTTCTTATTTTCATTTTTTGCATCCTTGTAAATATTCTTGTATTTTTTATTTTTATGTTTATTTTTTTTTTGTTTTTTTACTTCCTTTATTCTCCGTAAAGTGCGCATTTAGTTCTCTTTTGATAATAATTGCAAAAAAAAAAATAAAAAGATTTTTTTAAGAGTGGTTGCCAAAGGTTTAGAAATAGTAAGGAAACAATTCAACAAGTCAAGGCGAAATCAGCTGCTTCAAGGATTCTTTTGAATTTTTTTTTTTTTTTTTAAGTAAATAGGAAACGAAACAGACCTCTGTAAATACGAATAAAATATTAATATATTATGTTTATATAATGTACTTATGCAAGAATGTTAGTGAAGATGTGTTTTACACAGAATTTAGTTATTTAAAAGATGATGTTTTACTATACTTTACAACAACTGAATGCAATAAAAATAAAAACCTTTTGTTCTATTTTTGAATATAATAATAAGTGTATATACATACATATATATATATATATATATATAAAATTTTAAGAAAGAAGGAAAATATCCTTAAAATTATCCTTTTTTATTGAGTTGAATTTAATTTGTTGGTTAATTAAAAATACTTCAGAAATGAGCATTATTTTGTAAATGCTTTTTTAATTGTTTTAATTTTTTGTTTTTGTTTTGTTTTTTTGCTTCTGTTTGTTTTTCGCATTAATACATGGAGTGGTATACAAATGTATAAAGAAATGTTTTAGTAAATTACTAATGAAGTTAATATTATGATTTATTAGTGTTATCATTTTTGATTCTAAAGTAAAGGGATTCTAAAAATCAGCACTTTTAAAGCTAATGGCTCATGTTGTAGTAATATAAAATTGTTATAAAACTAACTATTCCCGACATAACATTCGTCGGTCAAGCAATTCTTCTTCATTTAAATATTTAACTCAAAACATAATTTTTCTGACATATCGTCCAATTTAAGCATAACATTTTTGTTTCATAGGGTATTTTTTTCTTTCTCTAATCTTCTTGTTGTTACCTCCGTGAAGTGACCGATGTGCAACTGTCCGTTCTGGTCTAAAATTTTCTTTTTCTTATACGTGGAGATGAAGAAGAGGATAATTTTGTAAAATCAGCACCACAAAGAATGGTTAAATGAAGACATATTTAATACTGCCCTTGATATGCTCTCTTTTGTGTTTTTTTTTCTATAAGAAGAGCTTTTGCCAAATGGCACCTTTTGGAACAAGATTCATCACCATTGAGTTCGTATTAAAACCATTTATCAATAAGAGTATTTTTTTCTGCTTTACAAATTAAACATTCATTTGAACTTAAAGATGTGCCTGTATAGGTCAATTAGAAACATTTAGAGGTAGCAAGATCAAAGACACAAACCATTGAAATTTCAAAAATTTGAATAGATACTTTGTCTTTAGGGTAATTCCAATTGTTTTGATGATTTAAAAAAATACTTCTAATTTGCAAAAGCTTTATATTTTATTGCTTTTATGATGTTTTGCTATTATTTCGATGCTTTTATTTGGGTCTGGTATTAAATATATAATTTTCATATATGGGTTTAGAACTTGGATATATTTTTTTATAAATTATTTATTCGAAAGATGGGCACAAAAATTAGTACTTTTTAATTTTTTTTTATTTATTTATCAGTCATTTTTGTATGGTAATATTTTTTGAAAAGCCTTCTCATTTAAATTTTTGGGTTTCTGTCACTGCTATTTTCTTTAATTCACCGAGGTGAGAAGGCTTACAGACATTATTAGAGTAGTAATATATTAGATATTAGAGTTGTAAGGGGACTAACAATTTACTACAACATTTTTTAAATCGTTCACATTAGGATAGTAAAATATATTTTACATTCTTCACTCACCACTACATTCTTCACTCACCAGCATCTATTGGGTTAATTATTTATTTGTTTTGATTTCTGTTTTAGATTTTTGTGTCGAAATATTTTTCTCACTTACGAACAAAAATAAATCCAATGTTGATAAGGGTGGATAGAAACATAAAAATTAGGCAACCAATTTTAAAAATGTGCTTAACAGTGTTAGGAACTTAGAGCCAAAAAAGTAAATTAATATTAACTAAAGCAAAACCTTTTTATTTTTTTTATTCTTCTATGAAATAAGACTATCTGAAGAAAGCAATCAGTTGTTTTGACATTTTTTGTATGCAAAATATAACGGCTAGCTCCATGGTTAACCATCGATCATGATGCTTACATGTTACAATCCAATGTGTTGCTGAACCCTTGCAAGCCTTGAAGAACAGTATTTGAAAATATATATTTTAGAATTAACAATATAAACATAAATTTAGCAATGTACACCTACCTTAAATAAATTTTTCAACCATTCAAGAAAAAAACAATTCTTTGTAATTTAGTTCCAACAACAGGACAAATTAATTATTAAACAATCAAAATTTTTTAAACAACTTCAACTCCTATGTGAAAAAAAAACCTAATCAAATTAATTAACCCTTCATTTACCACAATTATTTAATTTTGTAATTTACATACAAATTGTATAAAGAAGGCCACTTTCAAGTTTACAATTATTTTAGGTAACAATTCCAAATTGTTTCTCAAAACTCTTTAAAAATTATTCCGTTATCACTTTACATTTATTTAGGTTAACTACCCCCTAATTTATAATTATTGACAAAACACACACACACACAAACACATTTTAAAATAAAATTAAAAATAAATATTTTTTTAAAGTTCAAGGGATAAAATGATGATGAATATTAAATTATGATTACTACTTTAGGAACTTGTAAATTTCATTTTATTATATAAGATGTATTTTATAAGATGAAAATTTCAAGAAGTTGTTAGTTTGGTTTGAATTACATCTTGAGATTTATGTTGTAATATATTTTATGAAAATTAAATTGAATTGTTGCTTATGTCAATTATCCTACACAACAACATAAATATATACAAGAAGGTCGTCCATTTAATGATTGGTTAATTGTTGGCGATTAAGATTTTAGAAGTGGATTATTCGAGGTAAGAATAGAATTTTTTCATATTTACGTAAGTGGTAACAGTTTACAATATATTTTTCAAGAAAATAATATGAATTTATAAAACTCAACCTTATTGATACATATGAGTAAATAAAAGTATATTTTATAAGGATGTCAATATTGTTTTTCCAAAATAATAAACAAAAGAAACTCTCTAACATTATAGACTGTTTGAAATGGCCGACTAAATATTTCTTAATATATATTGATATACTAGTTAAATTTTGAATTAATAATTTTGATATGATATTCTATTAAAGAGATGGACAGTATCATCAGGATATTAATTAATTGATTAGAATAATATAAATTGTTTTGAAATTCCTTCTGGAATTTTGCCACCAGAATTCGATAAGGAAGAAATTGTATAAAGAGTTACTAACAAAATGTATTTCTTTTAATAATTTTAATTATATAATTATACATACTTATAAATAAAATATAATAGGTTTGTCCACGTACTGTTCCGATATAAAGTTTTTTAACGTCAAATTTCAATTTCAAAGAGAATTTTTTTTTTATTTTTAACCAAAAGTGTAAGGACGGTTTTCGCTGTAAAAATGATATAATTTGGCATTTTGTCCATTTTTATTGTTTACAAATAAAACAATTTATTTTGTAAAATAAAAAGTTAAAAATGACACAAAAATTGTTTTATTCAGTTCTGAATCTGATGAAACTAGTAGCAGTAGCAGTAGTAGTAGTAGTGATGAAGCTTATCAAAAAATCCTCGAACAATATCTTCAAGACGAAGATTTATTTGGACTAATTTTTCAGCAAAATAAAAGATTTCGAATCCGAAATTATTTTGAAGAAATTGTACCTTCATTAAATGATCAAGAGAACTCATTTTCGTGTGTCCAAAGAATTATTTAATTATCTATGTAGCAAATTTGAAATGTCGAATGGGTTTCAGAACTTACGCTCATATATCTCATATGACCTCACATATTCTTGTAATTTTGGCATTTTTTGCCACGTATTCCAATGAGGTATGCACTAGTGTGATTGTCGCACATGTTTACACCACCCATATATTTGTTATAATATTTAACAACATTCGGTTGCATTATTTCTACTATCTTTTTTTCTAAAGCAAAATATCGTAAACATTTGTGCAGTGGCTGATCACCATTTTCATTTGTAAGTAGTGTAACTATATTATTGTCCTTCCATTTAACTGCAATCATGTTATATTTTTTATTTACACAAACATCAAATGTACCTTTTTTTATTTTTAAATTACAATTTTCTCTCAAGGTTGTAGAACCTAGCCTATTCTCTCTTACCGTACCACTTCCTTCAAGCCCTATTTCTGTTAATTTAGACATAACTGTTGAACTAGTAAAAAAGTTATCAAAGTATAGTGAAAATTTGATATCTTGAAAACTTGTGGTAAGGAAGTCACAAAAATTTAGTATTACTCTTTCACCAAGACCGAATTCAGAAAAAATTTTGGTATGACATAATTCTTTATCTTAGTAAACTTCAAATTGTACACAATACCCAGTTGGTGTTGCCAGGTTCCATGCCTTGTACCCAAATCTAACCGGCTTTCCTCTTATAAATTGTTTAGAACCATGACGCCCGAATTATGGTATCATAGTTTCAGTAATAGACAAATTGAAATGTATTGCAGTAAAATATTTGAAAATACCATTTGCATATTCTAATAATGGCCGTATTTTATATAACTTGTGATTCGTATCAGAATTTTCGTAATTAAATAAGTGCAACAACGAAAAAATGTCATCAAAACGTCTTCTTCGCATAGTTTTATATGTCAGCTCATTACGGCAATCTTCTGATGAGGACCAATACAAATTTCTGCGTGGTAAATGTGCATAACCACTAATAATCAAAATTCCAAAAGAGCCAATATTTCTTGTTTTTTAACGTTTTTATTTTTAAATTTTAATGAATAATCATTAGTACATTTTACAATGTCACTACAATCTTCATTCCCAGAATCTTCTTCTGTTAAATTTCCGCCATTTTTTGGCGGAATTATGTAAATATTTTCGTCAGATATACAAAAATTTTCCTCATCATTCTCCAATCCCTCTAAAATCTCAAATAAAGTTAAAGGGCTTGAGCTAAAGATTATAAAAACAAGTTTTGTTAAAAACTCAATCTTTTTACCAGTGTTGTTTTTATTGTGTATACTATGAAGTAGACTTTAGTTTAAAACAAGCAATTTACTGTAGACAATGTAAACTATACTGTATAGAATAAAAACAATTTCAACTATGATGTAAACCATAATTATTGTTTCAGTATAGGTTTGCTTCATTTCAAGTATTTTATTAAAAAAAATCGGCCAGCGTATTTACATAAAGTTCCTAAAGTAGAAAAACACTGTCATCAACTTGGCTTGATAAAGCTTATAAAAATGTATTATGTCAGCTAAGGTTATTATGAGTTTAAAATCAGTTTTATTTATTGATAGGTGGAAAAATTGTTCAATCAATGATAAAACGATATCAATGTTGCATATACACTGCTATCCGAGATCAAGCTTTTGTTTTACATACTTAATTAAGAGATTCTGAAACAGCTGAGAAATTGTCTGAAATTGTTGTGGAGTCTGTTGATATTGCAAAGGATCTGAATTCCTACTGTTGTTTATGCTATTGTATTCGACATTAGCATAAACAGATGGGAAAATTATCTCAGCACTTCATAGTAGTACTATAGTAACTATAACAGGCTACGCCGGCAATCTATTTGCAAACGATGTTTTAAATAAAAAATTAATGTATCACGTGACATCTATTTTAAAAGAATTATTTAAGCAAGTTGATTTGGAAAATTTTTTAGTTGATTAAAGTAGAATTAGGATTAGCAATAAACCATTTGATCTTGGAATGGTTGAATCAATATATGGAACATTTGATGATAAATTCGTAGAACATATTAAAGAAAATATAAAGCCTTTTGTATCAATTATGTGAATTGATTAATACTTTTCAATCGTAGGAGTGTTTCAAGAAACAGAGGATCTATTACACAATTTATAATAAATATATAAAAGTAGCTTTGAAACCCGCCATAGATGGCGGAAGCAAAATAAATTATAGCTTCTTCTTCCTTCATTAGAGTTTTGATTTCAAATTTATGTGATTGTGGGTTGGTTCCACAATATTTATTTGCTCTTCTTTGTTTACTTTTATTTATTTTTAATATTTAATGCACTTTGGGTATCGAAATTTATTTATTTTATGTTAAAAAAAAACAGATCAAAGCAATTTGTTTATGTATTAGAGCGTTCCGCCGAATCGACAGATATATGCAGGAAACTATATAATATATATAATAATAAAATTTTTGTAAAAAAATCAGTATTTTCATTTAACTTAATTGTAATTCATTATTATTTAATTGAAAACATTGTCTACGCAATGAAGTAGACATAATTATATTGTCTACAAAGTATTGTCGATGTGTAGAAAATAACGTAATCTACATAATGTAGTTTACGCGACACAACACTGGAAACAACTAATATTTTTTTTATTTTCCATACAAACATTTTTTGCAAAATTTTACATACTATACTAAATGGCTTTTTTCGGCTACTTGAATAAAGCGTAAGGATTTTTGAAGGCCTATGATATTCTGACAAAAAACAAAAGCAATTCCTAGTCTAATATAAATGTTTTTAATAGTATTCCATAATAATAAAACTACAAATTTAAATATTTGTACTTACCACTCCAAAACTTTATCCATAATTATGCGCTTAAAGACTTTATAGTATTCACTTTAATTAAAATAATTGACTTAATATAATAACTAGCATGTGGTTTTAACTGAAAACAGTTTGCAAATTTAGTTAAAAATTATATAAATTATGTTAAAAACTCTACTGGCTGTTTTTGGTAGTTAAGTGTTAAATGGGAGAAAGTATGTATTAGAATTTATTAAATAATACATATTTTACAATTATTTGAATAAAATAAATAAGTGAACATCATAGTTTAATTATTATGGTCTTAACAAAATAAAAAAAAATATCAACATTTGAACTAATATTTTCACTGAAACGACTACCTAGTTTAGTTTTCTATCAATAACTTATTTATTAATATCAAAACAAATGTGCATTGTTTTGCATTACAACGAGCAGATAATATTATTTTTTTATTTCAAAAATAAATTAGAAATATAAAGCGTGGAAATATCGTATTTACAAAAAAAGGGTTTGAACGGCATAATGTACTAGGGCGGTGATAGGTACATTTACGTTAGGTACTATTAACGTTCTAAAAATATTTGTTTGATTGTTTTAAAAATTTAAACAAAAATCAACCAAACCAATAATCAAACGAATAAATCAAACCAATAATCTTTTCAGTTTGAGATTATATTGGTTAATCCTAAAATAAACTAAAAATAAATTATAATTAAAGAACCCGGACTTTTATTAAATTGCTTAAAATTTGCACACTTTTTCTCAACTCCCTTTCTCAACTTTATTATTAAATTTCTACTCTTTACAGAAAAGAACTTTATATTAAAAAAATATTTTATCCTGAAATTTTCTTATATCTTTTTATTGATTTCTTTACTGATTTCAATTAAGATCATTTTTAAATTCGTTACACAATTATTACTACACTAACCGAATACCTATATTTGAAAGCCTTAAAAACCATCAGAACCTTAAAACCACTACAATCATTCATTAGAAAACTTTCCACACAGAAACAGACCAGAAAATAAAATTTTACATCAAAGAAATTTACGATATGTACCTAGCAATATACATACTACCTACACCAACAATAATTGTCCTGAACTAGAATGCCATAGACACAATTTAGAGCAAGAAATTTTTTAGTAAAAAAAAAATAGTACAAAATCACACTTGAATAAATTTTATCACGCATATTCACAAAGCAATTAATTTGAACACAAAAAAAAAAAAAAAAAAACAAAAAATATTATAAAGATATGTATGTAAAATGTTCTCTAATGCTATAATATAAAGGAAACAAGTTTACAAGCAATTTTCTGCATCATTCGATTACAATTGGCTACGCGTCAAATGATTTTTTTTATTTTTTTTTTTTATTATTGCTTTATATTTTAATTTTTGTTTCCTTTACAAGGAATTACAGAAACTAAAAAGAAAATATTCAATTCTGATTGACAGCTTGCATGCTAGTGAATGTTTACATAAGAATATCTACCTATATTATGATAAGGACATATGTACATAATATTAGCTTGTCGTTTAAATTTTGATGACGCATCAACTTTATTATTATAGAATATACGTAATAGCTAAAAACAAAGTACGAAGCAAAGTAGTCTTCACCCAATGCAGTGAATTGTTTATTAACACGGTGTACTTTTTGTTAATATTACTATTTTAGTTCTAATTGTTTTTTTTTTAATTAACTTAGATTCTGAACTCTCCCTTAACAGTCCTTCGTATTTTATTTATTTTTTTTTTTTGCAAAACAGTTTTTAAAATTTTCTACTGATATTCTGCGGGACAACAAATCTGTTGTATGTCTCAAATATTTTAGAAAAATACTAAACGTTGCAATATAGATGTGAGATAAAACCCACTATATTGTGGTATATATACACCAACAGAGGTCGCTGAGGACCATATTAAGGATGACTTCTACGAACAAATAGTGACAACGTTAGCAGTTATAAATAGGGGAGATATCATAATATTAATGGGTAACTGGAATGCGAAAATAGGATCTAACAACAATGTACCTGAGGAGATAATGGGCAAACATGGGCTAGGGATAGAAAGAAACAACAACGGGGAAAGATTGATAGAGTTGTGTCAGACTTTCGACCTAGCAATCGGAGGGAGTCTATTCCCACACAAAGATATCCACAAATACACATGGACAACACCAAACGTGATCTCAAGAAATCAGATAGATCACATATGCATCAGCAAGAAATGGAAACAATCTATGTTAGATGTGAGAAATAGAGGGGGAGCAGATATACACAGCGATCATGAATTACTAACTGGGGGCTTCAGAATGAAACTAAGTCAACAAGGAAGCGGCGGAAGAAATAGAAAAAAGAAAATAAATATAAACAACTTAAAAAATCCGCAAGTAAGAGTTGACATGTTTACGACGTTACGGGAGAATATTAGAAGTAATCTTGGGAAGAGATTCTGAAAATTTACAACCAAACAAGCGAGCAAAATCTTGGAATTTCACAACTACCAAGAAAAATCTGGATAACCGATAACACATGGGCCTTGATTAAAAGAAGAGGTGAAATGAAGAAAATGATAAACAACAGGACGGTATCAAGAAGAGAATATGAAGAAATAGCGAAAACAGTGAAAAGAGCAGCAAGAAGAGATAAAAGGAAATTTCTACAAAATTAGGAGCGGCAGAAAGAGCAGCACAGCAACATAACCTGAGAGAATTGCATCACATAGTCAAGAACTTGTAACTTGTAAATAGTCAAGATAAAAATAGTGCGCTCCTCACAAACTTACAGGACCAATTAAAGAGATGGAGAGAACATTTCCAAGAGCTGATCAACGAAGAAAGTACAAATAATGAAGCAGACATAAGAAACAGATACGATGCAAATATCTATCCAACTGAGAGACTGCCAATATCTACTCAAGCTCCAAATATAGAAGAAATCAAAGCTACAATCAATATCCTGAAACACAACAAAGGAACAGGTGAAGATGGCATTCCAGTAGAAATAGCCAACTTGACCCAGAGAATGAGCGATGTAACACTCTGCCGGTACAGACGCAAAAGAAATTTGTTCTTCAAAAGTTCTTTTTAATTTTGTAAACTTAAACTAAAACTTCACAATAAACCAATATTCAATATTTAAAACCAAAAAAAAAAAAAAAAAAAAAGTGTCTAATTAATTCGGTGTTAAGTGAAATTAAAGTACAAAAAAAAAAAAAAAAATAAACAAAAATCAAAACACAAATTAAGTTTAAATATTAATTGGAACATAAAAATAAAACTAGAAAATTTTAAGCAAAAAAAAATAAAACAAAGAAAAAAAAAAAAAAAAAAACTAAAAAATAAAAAATTAATCAAAATTTAAAACACTAACGATCAAATACGCGCCGCAACTAAATGAAAATATAATAATTATAAAAATTAAAATAAATTAAAAGATAATACAAAAAGACGCCATCAGCCATTATAATGAAGATAAGCACCAACACCTATTAATTAGTTACTAACATTTGCATTAACATCTCTCTTTATTACATTAA
Source organism: Argyra leucocephala (assembly GCA_963942445.1). Taxonomy (NCBI): domain Eukaryota; kingdom Metazoa; phylum Arthropoda; class Insecta; order Diptera; family Dolichopodidae; genus Argyra; species Argyra leucocephala. Next base: position 74,931,378 of record OZ012680.1, read on the forward strand.
CATCTCTTCTTTATTATTAATACTAATAAACTAAATATATTTACTTTCTATTTCTCTTAAAATACTATCAAAAATATATAAATATTAAATATTAAATTAACAATGTAAACGTAAATTTTAAATTTTACAGTAAATGTTTGTGTCTGTAATATTGTATTGAATTCGATTTTCGTTGTTGCTGCGTACCATAAGGTGCATATACTATTGTACGTAGGAATGACTCAAGTCGGGTTCAATGCAAATTATTAAGGCAGCATGTGTGTTATGTATCCTTTGTATCTATTTATCTATTTATCTTTTTATATTTTTTTTTGTTTTTTTTTGTTTACTTAACTTACTTTATTTATTTATTCTTGTCGTTCTCTTCTTTTGTTTCACTTATGCTTGATCGCTTCTTAGTACATTTATGCAAGAACAATTCCATCTTGATTTTGCAAATATAAGAGGTTTAGAATCAAATTATTTCGGAGTTTACGTTCATCTTTCCACTGAAAATCCAGCTGTTTTAGCTCTAAATGAAACTCAAGTGTTTGTAAACGCAGACGCTAACAGGTTTAGCGTAACGGGTTACAAACTTGAGTCTTTTTTTAGCCCTCGTAGAGGGATTGCCTTGTATGTCCGCAATGATGTGGCTTACCAAATTCTGAATAAATATAATAATAGCTCCAATCCGGAATTCAACTACATTTGGGTAAAATTTCTTATAGGAAGCCATATCATACACTTTTGTTTTTTGTATAGAAGTCCAAGTATTTCGAACAATGACTCTACTATAGAATTTGATAAATTATCAGATTCTATTAATAGCATTCTTCAGGACTATCCTCAAACAGAAATCACAATTGCGGGTGATTGTAATGTCCACAACAAAAATTGCCTTCAATACTCAGCACAAACTACGTCAGAAGGTAGATATGTAGAGCTTTTCAGCTCCCTTCACCAATTAACTCAATTGGTAAAAGAACCTACTCGTATTCCAGATTGTTTAACCCATAGTGCTTATACTCTGGACTTATTTCTAACATCACATCCGGAAAAATATAGCATTTCTGTAAATAGTCTTATAGGCAACTCTGACCACTGCCTTATTAACTCGCGCTTCATAGCTTCTAATTCCACCAATCAGAAAATTCCTCCCAAACGAAAAATATGGCAATTCAATAAGGCCAATTGAGATGGTTTAAACAGTTTCTTCAAAAATTTTGATTGGAATATTATCTTTCGTCACAGAAATGTTAATCTCACTGCAAATGCATTAACTAGTACTATAGTTTTCGGAATGCAGCTTTTCATTCCGAATAAACTTAAGAGTGCTAAACCAACTCAAAAATATAATTGGTTCAATAACATATGCAAGCAAGCAGTCAAAAACAAAAAGAAAGCTTTCTACTCCTACAAGAACATACCGAGTGAAAGCAACCGGATAACTTATAAACAGGCTAGTAAAAGCTGTAAACGAGTATTAAAACAGCAAAAATTCCAATATGATAGTCGCCTAAGACAACAAATTATTCACTACCCAAAAGGTAGTAAAAATTTTTGGTCGTTTGCTAAAATAGTCAAACAAAACTTTTCATCATCAGCAACACCTCCGCTGATTGATAACAATGCTGTTATTTCAGATCCCGAACTCAAGGCAGACCTGCTTGCAAAAATTTTCGCAGGAAACTCTACATTACCAGCAACAACAGCAACTCCACCTGCCTTTGAACCAACTGAATGCTCACTTAAAAGAGTTTACTTCCGTCCTCGAGTTGTTGCAAAAGTTCTAAAGGATCTGAATTCCAACAAATCTACCGGGCCTGACAACATCCCTCCATTAGTACTAAAAAATTGTGCAAACACCCTAGCCAGACCGCTGAGCAAACTTTTCCACAAATCATATGTTTCTGGTATTTACCCATCCTCATGGAAAATAGCTCATGTCCAGCCAATCCCAAAAAAGGGTGACCTTAGAAATCCCTCAAACTACCGGCCAATTGCTTTAACATCAGTAATATCAAAGGTCATGGAGACTATAATTAACTTCCAGTTAAAAACATATCTAGAAAGCAATCACCTTCTAAGCGATTGCCAATATGGTTTTAGGTCAAAAAGGTCAACTGGTGATCTTTTGACCTTTTTGACTGAAAAATGGCACCAATGCATAGAAAAATACGGTGAAGCTAAAGTTATCGCTCTAGATATCTCCAAAGCTTTTGATCGCGTTTGGCACGCAGCATTACTAAAAAAACTAGAAGCAATTGGTCTAGGAAACTTACTCAATTCGTGGATTGAAAGTTTCCTTTCAAACCGTTCAATAAAAATTGTTTTGGATGGGTTTATGTCCCAAAAATTCAATATCAATGCTGGTGTCCCTCAAGGCTCAGTTCTTTCTCCAACATTATTTATAATCTTTATAAATGATCTCCTATCCACGTCTTCAAATCATATACATAGCTTTGCTGATGATAGCACCCTTGATTCCTTGTATTTTTTTGAGAAAGCTGCTGAAGTGACCCAGACTTCGGTAAATAGAGAACGAAATAACATCTCTCGAGCTCTAAACAGCGATCTCCAAAAAATTCAAGCCTGGGGAAGTGTAAATAGGGTCAAATTTAACGCTTCAAAAACCCAGAGCTGCCTAATATCAACAAAGCAAAGGCCTTCATTACCAAACATCCTTTTCGATAATGTAAATATTGAAAACTCCGAAACCTTAAGAATTCTTGGAATGGAGATAAACAACAAACTTTCGTGGCAGGACCATATTTTTGCAATTGCAAAAGATGCCGCGAAATGTTTGGGATTCTTAAGCAGAAGTAAAAAATATTTTACATCATCCAACCTTCTTCTAATATATAAGGCATACATTCGACCACGACTTGAGTATAACTCACATATTTGGGGCGGTGCACCCAACAGTACCCTCCAGTACTTAGATAAAGTACAAAAGCGAGCCATCAAAATTATTAATGATGGAGATGTTACACAACACCTAACATCGCTGAGTCACCGTCGAAATGTAGGAGCAGCCACTCTGTTTTATAAATATCTATTGGGTAATTGCTCTGACGAAATTAAAAGTATTATGCCAAAAATAAAACCATTCCAACGAAATACTCGCAGAGCAGCCCTTTCCCACAAATTTGTAGTCGAGCCTCTTCGAACCAGAACTGTGAAATACAAAAATTCTTTCGTTAACCGAACCTCTAAACTATGGAACACTCTACCACCTTATGTGTTCCCCCAAAAATACAACTTGGAAGTTTTCAAAAAAAGAGTGAATCAATTTCTGTTAAGTTGTCTATAAACCTGTGTTACTATTTCTATTTCTCATCTATTCTCTTCTTATTTTCCGTTTATGTTATTATTTATTTCCTTTGTACTTTCTTTTATTCTATTACTATTACTAACTGGTTAAAATTCTGCGAAAGCAGCTAGGGTGTTTATCCCATTATTTTGGCCATTATAAAAAAAAAAAAAAAAAAAAATTCGCAAAACCAATTGAACCCCACATCAGAAAAGCATGGATGGAAGAGACAACAGTTCAACACAGAGGTAACATCACTGATCCATTCTACACCAATATAGGAGTTAGACAAGGATGTCCCACTATCCCCACTTCTAGACGACATTCTAAGAAAAGTTTGCACTGGAATAAACGGAATAGAATGGGATCTCTTCGGCAACTTAGAAGACTTAGATTACGCAGATGATGTATGCCTCATATCAAGAAATCAAAAGGACCTACAGAACAAAGTCAACAGATTACAGGAAGAAGCAAAGAAATCGGGACTGGAATTGAATATCGAGAAACCCAAGGCAATGAGGACAAACAACAGTGACAGTGAGCCAATAACAGTGAGTGGACAACAGATAGAATACATAAAAGAATTACACTACCTGGAGAGCATCATAACATCAAGAGGAGGTACAACAGAAGATGTCAACAGCCGTATAAATAAGGCAAGAAGAACATTTGAGAGCCTAATGAAGATATGGCCGAGCAACCAAATATCGAGAAAAACAAAGCTAACAATATTCAGAGCATGTGTTTTTGTCAACATTCATATATGGCAGTCAAACAAGGCTCACTTCGGTCAGAATCAAACAGAAGCTACAAGTATTCATCAACAAGTGCTTGAGAATTATATGCAGAATATTCTGACCGGCAAGAATTAGCAACCAGGATTTATGGATAATAACTGGAGAAGAACCGATCAACAGACAGATAAATAGGAAAAAATGGAAATGGATAGGTCATACGCTAAGGAAATCAGAAAGTGATATAGCAAGAAGAGCTCTAGAGTGGAATCCACAAGAACAAAGGAGATCCGAAAGACCATACAACACATGGAGACGCACAATTAATCAAGAATTAACAATCAACAATTATACCTGGGACAATATTAAGTTAGCAATACACAACAGAGAGGAATGAAGGTTCACTATCGAAGCACTATGCTCCCACGCGGAGCCATAGGAGAAAAAAAATATTGTGATATATAATAATAGCGTAATGATTTATTTGTATATGTTTAAATAAAATACTAACTATATTCCACAGGATTATTGTTTCTAGGGAAATGCAATACTAAACCACAGTTGTTCAAGTAAACCAATTAATTAAAGAAAGCTTGTATCGGATTAAAATTATGAACGAAATTGTACTTAAGAATTATTGCAGTTTCTAGGTGGGAATTCAAGAAATCTGATCAAATCACGATGTAAACAAAATTAACTAAAACATTTTAAAATGTAATTCAGACGCTTAGTTTGTTAAGATGAGTACACAATTTAAATTTGTTTTCCTTTGGTACACGATAGTAAAACGTATATTATGGTAAAAATCACTTCAGTAAATTATATCAAGCCACCCCAATATATCACTATGTTATCAAACCCTTAACACAAAATAATACTAAATCCATCCCCCCAAAAACGTGGGTAAAAATATACAAATTACAAACAAAACACTAAAGAGATTGTAGACAAAGTAAAAATATATGAAAAACTACAAAATTAATTTGAAGAAAAGAAGCATGAACCAGTCAGAAAACTTACAAACAAAAAACTTAAAAACAATCGATACATACAAAGTTACTCAGATAATGACGATCTAATAAGAAATAAAAAAAAAGCGAAGTAAAGAAAATTACAGAGATGAGTGGAAGAAATTTTGAAAATCAGTATTTTAGCGGTAACTTTTAGGCAGAATGAAACAACGTCGCAAAATTGTATGAGAATAAGGCCACAACAATTAGGGTGGTGTTATATAATTTCTTTATGGTGTGTTTTTAAGGCATTATTTGTTATATAGCTATATTTATTTCATTGGTGTTATTTCATTTACTTATTTTGGTACGGATCATTAGCAAAGCCACTCGCACAGTTACAAAAAAAAAATTAATTATAAATATTCAAGTTTCTTTTCGTTGGCAAAATCACGATTTTAATGGAGCAGTTTTAATGGAGTTTGGGGCCCCCCACAAAACAACAAAAATTAATTATATGCAAATTTAGTTTTTGTCCTGCTGTCAGCAAAATCAGGGTTCAATGATATCGGGCGACGGTTTGGTTTGGAGGTTAATAATTTGCAAACACTTTAAGTGTTGTAATAATGCATTGTATACCTTTACAAGCTCAAGCTATATATGAAAATTTATCATTCATTGACTGCTCATATTGCAGAACAAAAATTTAACGATACAATGCTATAGTGTACTCTTAAAAAATACAAAATATGCCCCGCAATAAAATGAAATAATGCCAACATTTAAAATTTGCAACGTTCTTTAATTTTTTTTTGGTGTTATTTTATGCTGCCTAGCGTCTAGTCCTCTGCACGACTAATCAGTAGAAAAATAAAGATATAATTTTTATTTTTGTTCTTGCTCGAGTTTAGAGAAAGTCTTCGATTTGGTTGCGGTTATAAACAGTGGGTGCACTTGATCGATATTGGTCGAGGTTATTTTAATTTTAAATATTTTGTGTAAAGAATTTAGCACAAATTAGAACTATTAGCATCATTTATTGTTTTCACTCATCTTACTAGTGTAAGTTTTCAGCAAAGCTCACGTCAATTTCAGTTTGGGCGTGTGCTTTAATTTTTTGCGATCAAAATTCTAAATATTTCAAATAAAAATCTCATATCACAAATATGTGTGTAGTTCGTTGGTGAAACGATGAATTGCTAGGCTCTCAGAAAAGAAGAAAAAGAAAACATTTATTTTTTTGAATACAATTATAACAAAATACAATACAACATATAATAAAAGAATCTTGCAAAAAAAGAAAACAACACAACAACACTAAACAAAATTTGAAATTCTCATTCCACAATCCACACTTGCAGCAAATATTAAATTGATGCATGGTTTCTATACATTTGAATGAATATGAATATGTATATTATATAAATCACATATACTAGGACGTAATTAAAAAAAAAAGGTGTTTACATGTATGTACCTACATAATCTTGAACAGTTATGATAGCATAGCTATTTGAAATAGAATTTTTTTTATAAGGGCGTATGTTAGAAGAGTATAAAACTATTCTATCAATTTGATTCTGGATGCATCTATTTTATATATTTGTGTACATAAACCACATTTAGATGGTACAATATTATAATATAAGTCAAAATTTTAGGGTTGCCACTTAACAAAAACTTCATATTATTAATTTCAGAAAAAATGTAACCTGAAGAAAAAGAAATATTTGAATATATTCGGATCTAATTTTTTGAATTAGTAGAAGCATATCTTTTAAACTCTTTTCAAGTTCAGTGTCACTACTTAAATATAAAAAAAAATGTCAATTTTAGAATATTTTTTCAAAATTTTTTGAACAAAAATTATTTTATTTAAAATTTTTTCAGACTATTGAAAAAAACATTGATTTTAATATTAAATTTATAAAAAATAAAAATTTTAAAAAAAGGTATATCGCTGTATAAAAAAAGTGTATTTGGTATTATCGGAATCGGAATCGGAATTATTGGACCCAAGTCGCAACCCTATAATAAGTTATAATATAATAATTGAAATAATAAAAGGAAGAGAGGCATAGACCAAAATGAATTTAAAAAAAAATGTTTACATATCCATATATACATACCTACTCATAGTCATAACTTTTGAAATAATTACGATACATATAAGCAATCTTCATTTCCATAGACTAATGTGTAAAATTAAAATCGGAATTGATTATAGGTACTGAACGCGTATTTTTTTGTTTCTTTCCAAACATAATTTTTGTTGTTCTTTTTTTTTTATTTACTTCCAATGTTTCTTTCTCTTTCAGCAAACTTTTTTATTTTCATTTATTTTTAAATATCCGAATTTTTATTTTATTCATAGGTAGGTAATCAATTTATGTATGTACATACCTACATATATGGTCAATTCAGTGGTGGGATTCAAAATATTTAACAACCGGTTCGCATCCGGAAAAAAATTGAGAACCGTTTCGGCCGTAAAAAAAAAATCAAAAATTTGTTATCGTTTTTATTTCAATTCATTATTTAATTTCATATATTATTTTAAATTAAAACAGTTAAAAAAAGGTAATAGAAACAGGATAGTTATTATTTATATATATAAAGTGTTTAAAATTATTTCAAATATTTCCAAATTGAAATTTGATTATCATTATAGTTTATTGGTGCAGGTTTTTTTACTCTGTTGTCATCTGCAGAGTGATTCTTTCTCAACCAAGTTTTAACAAATCGTTCAGGGTTCCATATGTCCAAAGGAAGACCAATTAAATTTATTACCATGAGATTAGCAACATTTTGAACAATTAAACGGTTTCTTTTTTCGGAATATATTAGATTCACTGTAGAAAACCCTCTTTCTGCTTCCGCAGAACTAATCGCTACAGTATTGATAATGTTTTTTGCTCTTTGTATTGATTTCGGAATGACAAAAATTTCGCGATTGCTTATAACATTTTCCAAAAAGTCACGGAAGTCATTTACGTCGATGTTGTATTTAAAAATATCTGTGAATCCGACCAATTTCTCTTCTGCGGCTATCCATGGAACCACAATCTTATCGATGTTCCAAGAATCATGCTTCAGAACGCTAATAACTTCAAAAAGTTTATTGGTATCATTTTTCGTACTTTTTGTTGCCAATAAATGGTCATCATCATCCATTAGTCTTGTTCTCATATTAGCAATCACTGCGTCCAATAGTTTTTGGCGAGGGAGTCTACTGTAAATTGTATGCTCTATAAAATTAACATCTTTAAAAGCATCTGAATTGATGACTTCATTCACTTTCTTTTCATATATGCCTTTATTTTCTTTAATCATTTTAATGGCCAACATGGATCTTCTTATTAAATTTTGGGCTCGTAAAATATTTAAATTTCTAGCTTGAAGCGCGTTTGAAACATGTGAAATTTCTTGCAAAATATCAATCATTATTGCTAAATCTTGTAAAAAGAATTTATTGCGAAATCGGTTAGCCATTCCTGAATATTTCGTATTAGAAACAAAATATTTATATAAAGCTGGATAAGCCCTCCATACAGCAACTGTTGCTCTTAAGCTGCAAGCGGCCCATCTAGGTCCTAAAACTCTGCCAATCTTTATAATTTCTAGCCCAAGTTCTTCAGAAATATTCTTAAGTTCTAACTGATTTTTATTTGATTTATGAAAAATCACGTATGTTTTATCAATAAATATCTTGAAATGATTTATTTGTTTTATTGTGTCAATAGAATCATCTAAAACCAATTGCAGACGATGGCTTAAACAATGCCAAATAATTGTGCCAGGGAAATATTTTGAAAGTCTTGAGCTGACACCTGATTTACGACCAAGCATTACACTTGCACCATCAGAACAAAATGCAATCCAACTTTATATATACTCTGTAACATGGTCGTGTATATGGTTTCAGCATCTTGTGCTTCCAATTCAACTAAATCTAGAAATATTGTTGGTGGCACATCAGAATCTTCAACTTTTAAATAAATTATTAGTACAGATTTACTAGATATAGTCGAGGCTTCATCGATTATGATGCAAATTTTCAAATCCTTTGCGATTATTTTGCAAAATATTTCCTTTTTTATTTCTGATGCAATGTGATCAATAATTTTAACTGCAGTTTTGCGAGAATGGAGTCCCACTCCCATGCTGGATCCATTTTTAACTTGTAGTTCAATCTCATTTTGAATATCAGAAAATGGTCTGCATCATTTTGCTATACTGTAAAAAGTATTAAAGATTGTGCATGTAGAATCGACGTATTTTTCATTACCTTTATCGAAACATTGCAAAATTACGTCTTGTGAACGATCTTTTAACTGCTGTACACTAACTTGGTGAGCCTTAGATGAAAAGTGTTCATTCATTTTTTTTCGGAGAGATGGTTGTGAAATGGTTTTATTTTTTCCAGATGCTTCAATATTGCAGCTTTTCCATTCAACTGATACATGAATTCCCTTCGCTTTTATTGAATCTATTTGCGCGCAATAATTACAACCCAATTTTTTATTTCGAACTAATAAGCCATCATATTTCTTCTGAAAATCTTGAAATTGCAAGGGCTTCCAGCAATCTGGGAGATTGTGTTTTACTTCGTCATTGATTTGCACAGTATTACCTGAATGTGGCGATTCTGCTTCTACTGTTTGTATAATATTACTTAATTCCCCGTTTGTTATTGGCGTCATATCTTGACCAGGCTTCACCTTCTTTAGAAAAAAATCAGACAAAACTGGTTGTCCACCGCGCTTCATGATGGCTAAAATAATACCGAGAAATTTAACATATAATTAAGTAAAAGTAACACAATTTAACATAAATTTAACGTCAATTGTTTTCTCATAAAATTAATTTAACAATAACTATTTATTAATATATATTTACAATTTTAATACAATTTGTTGTCACAAACACTACCTAAAGAAAACTGGAAAAATATAAAACAAATTTAAACCACACTCACGAAAACTTTTTAAAACCATAAATTCAAATCATAAATTTTTGGCAAAGCATACTGCGGTAAATTTTTTGAATTTCGTATTCGATTGTTTACTTTTTTTTTGAAAATTTTTGAATTTCATATGCGATTATTTACTTTTTGTTTCATGCTAAATTGTTGGTAAACACTGCCGGTTCTGCGAACCCAAAAACTTTTAGGAAACGGTTCGCACGAACCGGTGCGAACCGGCTGAATCCCACCATTCATGACTCATAATAATTATTTGGTTTTTGCTTTTGGCTAATGAATAAATAATAATAATGAAAAAATAAAAAGGATAAAATAAAAAAAAGAACAAATTGTTTTATTTTTAATTGATAAATATTTTATTTTTCCTTGATAAATATGAGATTGCGTCATTGGTTCATAAAACAATAGTAATAGGAGAGTAGCAGAAAACAAGCAAACTAATTCACAAAATCAGATAAATTTGAAAATAGGAGTATTTATATATGCATATATAAATACATATGAATATCATATTAAGCATTTATATCTTTCTCTTTTTTGCTTACGTTTTTTTTTTTTTGCAACCGTATACCAGACCGAGAAAGGTGATGCATTGAATGGGTTAGCAAATTTTTTTTCAGTTTTTTTGTTTATTGTTATTTTTTTTATTTACACAAGAAATAAAAGGAAAGAAGTAAAAGGAAACCTCCTTTTTATATTAATTTTTTTTAATGCACGCCTAACTTTTTTTTTTTATTTAGTTTAAAGTGAATGTGAAACAATTTTATTAATTTATTATCTATTTCTTCTTTTTTTCCTCTTAATTTAAAGAGAAATTGCTCAATCGATAAAGAAAACAATACACATATATGATACACACGTAATATTACCATAGAACTATCCAGGGGGACGTGGAGGTGGACGTTGTGTGTATTATTATTCAGAGTGATATTATTGTGTGTAAAATATTCTTTTGTCAATATTGTTATTCTCCTTCTCTTTTTTTTTTGTTTTTGTTCTCTATCCGAGCTTAGATTTTTTGATTTTTTTAAATTTTTTTTTTTTAATTTTTTTTTTTTTTGTTTAGTAAATTTATAATTTCAAATACAGAATGCCAGTACCTTAAGAAATTATGGTGACCATACAGCTTCAGCTAGGTCTTAAAAAAAATAATTTAAGTAATTTCAGGTAATGTTTCTTATATAATACAAATTTTAAATTTTAAATACAATATCACTAATGCTATATATTTACTTTTATTTTGCAATCTAAATTGTACAAATAACAATTTCATAAATACGTTTATTTTTTGTTATATCTGGTCTACGTAATTAACTAAATAAAATTAGTTCTTAAGTATAATAAGTTGAAATAGCTAAGTAATACATTTATTTTTAGTTTTACTTATAAGTTACATTGAATTATTCATTAGTTTATAAGGTTGAAATAAAGAAAAAAAAAAAATTGAAAATTGATGATGCATACCTACATCAAAACTATTAAATATTATATTAAACAATTATAATTAAGCCATTTACATATATATAGGTTTAGGTATATAATATAATATGATATATTATTATATATCAACCATTGAACCAATCTTCTGGCCTGGAATATAAAATGAAATACCTACTTAGATGATGGGAGGAGTTCAAATGTTTTTGTTATTTTTCTTTCAAAACAGATTTTTTATTGATTATATACCTATTATTATAACTACTAACGCATATTATTTTTTTTTCGGCGAAAACATCAAAATAAAAATAAAAAATGAAGGAAAATTATTGAAAATAAAAAACAAAAAAACAAAAATTTTATGCAAATACATATTGCAAATTAGTATTTTTTTTTTTTAGTTTTTGTGGTACAGTTTTAATTAAAACTAAAAATAAAATAAACATAAAAAAATTAAAAATCATATTTAAATAAAATATGGCTAATTTATATAATGTTCGATGTTACCAAGTTCAAAATCAAATTCTTACACTAATACATAGAACACATTTAAGGTGTTAACTACAGGACGATGCGACGCATCAATCACTGAATTGTTGTGCTATCATTTGTCAACATAAATATACAACACCGTCTAAATAAATAATTATTTAAGTTGAGGTGAGGACTTACATAAAGAGAGCGAGTGTTACCAATATAAAATTGAAGGGTACCTAGCTAAGTTATTTCAAAAAAACGTAGGAATGTAGGATTAATTAAAACAGTGAAAAGTTTTTTCAAAATTCACAAAATTGTCAAAATGTCTATATGTATTAAATTTAAATATGTAGCAATGATGAAAATAAATATTTTTTTTTGGTACACTTTAAAATAAACAAATAATTGCTACAAATAAATTTTTTAAATTGTCAAAATAGACTGAATATCAAAATTACAGAATAGAAAATTCAAAACGTTGATGAACTGAATAACTGATACGAAAAATTGGAATGATAATATTTACGCGCACATATTATGAAGATGCAATTGCAATTCATGACATAATATAAACGCTAAGGAGATAGCTTTTGCAACAGATTTTGTTGACTGCAATTGCAATTCAATGTGAACACATCCAATTACCATGCGATCTATTATCTCTTTTTTCTCTATGATAAGTCTATTATTCCTTTTATGAAAGGGAGTTGGTTTAGATAAGTTAAGATATAATTTTGTGATAAAGTTTATTTAAATGATTAAAATCCTACTAGTAAATATTAATAGTAAGAGCAATAGTAATTATAAAGGTAGGCAGTACATTCAAATGATAATAGAGAATAAACATTTGTAGTATAAAATTAGCGTAGCGGGTATAGTTATTGACACCCCGAATTTTTATAAGCATTTTTCTGCTAATTTGTGCATAAGTTTATTATTGGGAATAACTTTGTAAAAATAATTCGGATTTTCCCCTTTAAATGCAGTATAAAACCTTTTTTATTAAAATATTCAGTTGGTTTATAATCTTTAAAGTGACAAGACGGATTTGTTGTAAGCAACGTAATAAATTCATTAAGAAACCTCTTCAAGTAAGTTGGGGATTATACAAAAATTGTAACTTAAGTATTTGTTTGTAAAGGTTAAATGTTTTTTAGCTTATTTTGAGCATACAAATTTAATAATAGTACCTACATAATATATTAAATAATATTGGTGTCAATAATTAATACATTTTTTAGATACAATACCTCTCCCATTTTGGATGCTGTTAAGCACTTTTTAACGAATACACCAAGATAACATCCCTTTAATGAAATTGGTATTTCAGGAAAAAGTTGATTTAAAGATTTATTACGAAAACATACAAAAATATCATTGAAGACACTGGATGCTGTAACGATGATTAGTGTCACAGTTCGTTCGGCAGATATTGGGTCTTATTCTGAGAAGCGAATCACTTTTTCGCTACGTACCGGTAGAGCATCACATTGCATCACATTTGGTATTCTGAGAAGCGAATGATACGATATTTTGCAAAACTGGCATTGCTCATTAAAACTGTCAAATTTATTTTTTTTTATGTTTTGACATTTTTTGTTTTCATTTTTTGTTTGAAAAGTGAAATTAAGTGAAGTTAAATTCAAATTTTATAGCTATTCAAACATGTTTTTTCTTTATATTACGAAACAAAATGTAATGAAAAAAAATGTGTTCAATTATATTTGTTTTTTTGAATTTATTAAGTACTTCAGACTCTCGAAAGAAGCCTTTGCAATGATTATAGATAAACTAGACAATAATTTAAATCCTGCAATCGGTCCACATTCAGTAAAACTCATTATAAAATTGGTTGGAACATTGCGCTTCCTTGGTGAAGGAAGTTATCAAAAAGGCTTAGGGGACGAGTTTTTGGTAGGTTCAGCTACATCAACTATTTCTAAGATATTAGCCGAATTGTGTCGAGAATATATAAAATTTCCTGAAACGAGAAAAAATTATCCATCAAATTGAGATTTTATAATAAATTTGGATTCCCAGGAATTATTGTATGTTGATGAATCATTGCACCAACAAACATTCAAACTGCCTCCTACTTGTAACTTTTCTATAATTACAAATGTAAAATATTATTTAATAATTATTTTTAAATATAAATATATATATAAATAAAATGAATTTACTTGAATCTTACGTTACTTATATATTTACTTTTTCTCATTCGCCATCCTTCACTACCTTTTTGGTTTTTCTATAATGATATATTTATCGTTTTTTCTGACAGAAAATCGATGTAAATTGAAACGTTGCGATAAAAACCGATCAGTATCGCTCTTTCGCTTCGCAGAATACCAAAAATTAAATTTGTCATATTTTTTAGTACGTACCGAAAAATTCGCTTCTCAGAATAAGACCCATTGCATCTTAGTCTGATAACATTGAAGCATATCTAAAAGATAATAATTGGATGGCCATCTTGCAAAATCCTGACCGTGCGTATAACGGTGACGAAACAAATTTTTTGATTCGTGCCAAAAACGAAAACTGTCTTGGCAGCGAAAATTTACGAAATAACTACGACATAGATAGAGAAATGGCAAACGCAATAGTAATGTTTCTTTTTTGTGCTACTGGAGCCATGATCCCGCCTATGGTTATCTAATCGTATATAGGACCTCCCGAAGAAATAAGAATATCTATGTCAAAAACATGAATATAACTTAAACTAACTTTTTGAAAATCTTACATGAACCTTTTATTTATGTATCTAATATTGAATTGTTATTGTTTCATTTATTTTATAAAATATTAAAATATCTCAAAAATATTGTTTGTACTTTTTTATTTTGTTAAAAATTTAATGACATTGAATTAGTTTTGTTTTATTTATTTTAAAACATATTAATTGAATTAAAGTACGTTATGAAATATGAAAATTATTCGTTAAGAGCTTTATTAGAGATATAAGAATCTTTGGCTTCTGAAATCGCGCACTGGAGCATAGATATAATAAAAACGAAGAATAGATGGACATTTTATTCTACCAGATAATATATCATAGGAAAACATCACGGAAGCAGCATTTCGCCTAGCCTCGAGAAAGCTTAATAAGTTGACATTTAGTTAAATATTTAGCAATATAAGGTTGCCAGTTGAATTTACGTAGACAAAACCTAATAAATCCTACCTATATTATTATGGTAGATGTAAATACAATTTTTTATGATGCATTGTGATAAATACATTTGTAGAGTCCGCTGGTAAATTAAAAATGTTTTATGTTTATTTATAAGTTTACTTGAATTATGAACAAGATTAGTGCTTCTATTTTCTGCTTTTGGTGATATGTGCTTCCAAGACATTTTTAAGTAAAAAATAGATCTTATGTGTCTACATTGACTCCAAAAAATTTCGTGAATCGAAAATATTTAGCAATATATCTATAAATTTTAATAAAAATTTTAAACGCTAATAATTGTTAATGGTAAAAAAAGAATTTGCAACTAAATTGTATCAAAAACCTATTTTTTTGTCCGTCAAAAAATATTTCAAATTAAACTTTACAGTAAATTTAAAGAAGCAAAATATATTATTCAAATGTTATAGTAAATAATTTTAAAAATTAAAATCTTAATTTTTATTATAATATTTTTCATATAGCTACTCTAGTAAATCAATGAATTTATTCTATATACCGAATAAATGAATGGTCAAAGATTTCAATATAAATTTCATATTTGACAGATCAGAATTTGAATACATAAAGAGGTGAATAATCAAATAGCAAATGAGCACACAATATATATATATATATGTATATATTTTATATTTAATATTACTTTTCAGATTTTTTTAATAAACCTACCACCATATCATAAGAAGAGGATTAAAATTAAAGTTGTGAAAAATGAAAAATCAATTAATAATAGATTCTTAACTACAAAAATAATTAACACTATTGAAAACGTCATTTGAAATCACTAAAAGACTAATCATCATTTTATTTTTCATTTACCAAAATATATTAATTTACTAAATATGAAATTGCAATCATAACATCGTACTGCTTAGTTACAAAATCTTCATTACTTTATTTTCGATGTATTTACATTATTGTACATTCATGATACAAGTTAAGTCGAAAGACGCTTTATATGCCAAACTAACGCAATGATACAACTTCTAATTTCCTTATGTTTATGAAATTAACTGATAAAATGAGAAATTGAGTTTGTCTAAAACCGGAATTGTCAAAACAGTGAAATGGATAAGTCGAGAAACGCCACCAATTTGTAGTAAAATTTGTAATAACAATATGTAGCACTTTACCTGTTTCTTCATACGTGGTTCAATAAAATATCTCATGACTTGCGATAACTAACACCTAGATCCTTAAATTGCTGTAACTAACCAAGTCCAACTAAATTGCAAATATTCGGTAAGAGTTGTTATTTAAAGATTATTAATGCATGCATATAACAATATTTTAATACTAGCTACAATAAATTTATGGGCCAATATAATACTATTGTATATAGTTCGCTTCATTAATGCGCATGTAATGATAGGTATTATAAATTTTATTTTTGTATCTTACTCCCTATAAAATTATTTTTGTTTTTGTTATTATTTATTTTCTTATTCATCTCTACTTTTGACTTATTCCTTCGAATATCACTTTTTTTTTCTTTTTAAATAACTACAAAGACGTGTTCATGGTGGTCGCGCCTGTGCAACAAAAATTTGTTGTCCAAAAATTTACGCAGTTAAAAAGAAGACGATAGTGTTCATAGTTGTCGGTGTTACATTAGCGTTGTGCAGATGAAGCATGTATTTTACTTCGCCAGCATTAATAGTTAATATAGTATGCTAGCTTCAAAATAGAAAATGGTCTTAGAAAACATGTAAGAAAATTAATAAATAAATATAATTATACATTTTAAAAAATATATAATTATTATAAAATTAATATAAACATTTTTAAGAAATAATTTTATGTATGATGTAGATATAATTTATATTTCAGAGAAATGAATATAGATAGCTGGTGTGATGCTGGAATAAAATTTGCAAACCAGAATTGATTTTTGCCTTGAAATTAATTATCAAATTTTTTTTCACTTAAAACTGCGTGGCTTCTATAATTTTATTAAGGTGGTTATGCTGAAGTTCGTCGGAATGTGAAATTCCGATAACATTCCGCATTTGGTATGCTGAAGTCCGTAAGTATTCCGCAGTCTGCAAATGTCATTATTTATCCGAAATTTTAAAATTTATGTATGCTGAAGTTCGTCGGAACGGAAAATAATTTGAAAATTGTACGCCAGAATTTCTCATTCGGAAGTATTAGAATGGTTCGGAAATGAATTATAAAGCATACAATTTTTGTATTTAGAATATTAGGAGAAGTAGAAAATGTAATAATAGTTTTTTTTCAATTTTTTTTTCATTTATGAAAAATTTTTTTTTTATTTAGGAATAAAAAAACGCTTCAAAAGAATAATATATTTTATTGTTTTTAATATTATAACATAATATATTAAAAACGATACATATATATTTTACATTCTTTAGAGAATTTTAAATTTTCTCTGATGTATCAAATTACTATTATTTTAATTTGTATATATATACATACTACATATGTAATTAAGAAAGTTGTAACTTTTACTTTTAATTTATGTATGCATATTTGTATATATACATTATGTCATATACATTATCTATTAAAAAATTTTTACAAAATAAATAAAAAAAAATTGAAAATAAAAATGTTTGAAATGAATATGAAAACAAAAAAAAAAATCTTCCGAAACATATGATTTTGATTTCTGCACAGACTTTGCAGTCGAAGGGACTTCAGCATGCCGATTTTTTCATATTCGGATCGGAATTTTTTTTCGGAGAAATTCCGCTTCGGACTTCAGCATAACCACCTAAACTTTCAAATTGAATAAAAACAGGCAAAACAAATTTTACATGACGTACAGCTTGTGAATTTTACGTCAGAACGGAATTACATGTAATTTAACTGAAATTGGTGTGTTACAATTCACAGATAAATGTAACATATTTCCTTTAACTTGGAAACAAATATTACTTTTAATGGTAACAACAAAACCATTTTGTATAGTCGACTGGATAGGTATATCTAGATCATAATACATTTAAATTCAAGTTGATTCCTACTATAAAAAAAAATGCAGTTTATGTATAATTCCAAATACAGCGTAATAATAGTTATTAATTATAATAAAATAAAAATAAGGTATAGAGTTCTCATAGTCCCTATTTAATAGTTCTCAGGCCTGAATACAGTGATAATGTTCATAAAGAGTTCCATGTCAGTAGTAATTGCTCTCACAACTTCACACAATGTTTGTCATATCTTCATATCTTCCTCCCATACAAGAACTAGAAGGCTTCGCATCTTATATTATGATACAGCTCAACAAGACGCATTCCAAGCTCTTATTAGAAGTTTTTATGCGGAGCACATGATCTGCTGTATTACAGCTGGCCCATTTAGAAGTTATGATAACGCAAATAGCGAGTTGCATCTTAAATTCAATTAAATATTATTCGAAACTAAAATCAATTCTATATATCAAATTATATTTTACCTATACATATATGTTTTGTCAGTAGTTATTCAAAACGAAATGTTATAAATTTAATGCAATTAGAACTGAAAAAAAATATGTACATTGTGTTGTTAAATGACAACATCTGACATTTTTTTTTTTTGTTTACCATAAAACAAATGTTCAACAACAATAAAATGCAAAATTTCCGGTTTACAATATGATAAAAATAAAAAAACAAAAACAAAAAGTAAATAAAGAATAAAAAATCAAATTTCAGCGACCCAATCAATCAGATATGAATGTGTTTGACATTAAAACAATGCCACAGGTCATGTTCCCGATTAAACATTATTTTAATTATTGAATTTTTAACGAATGCTTACAACAAAAACAATACCAAAAATGATTTATATATATTTATTATTATTTTTTTTTAAATTGGTTTTAATATAAATTTTCACATTTTTTTTTTAAATTCACCTGTTTCAATGACAATTTCCACAAACGTGTAGTGACAAAAAAACAATTCAGGACACTCATGTATAAATTTCATGTAGTTTATATTATTGGTGTAAATAACGTTTTTTTTTCTTTTTTTTGCAAATAACGATTTTAAGTATTACCCTAGTGAGATGTATATATATATTTATTTATATATATATATATATATATGTATGCAAAGGTCATTTAATAAAAAAGTCTAATTGATTCTTGATTTTTTGAAATTAATTACACTTTTTAGTCTTTACTCAATTTAATAAATATGAAGAATTTTTCATATACATAGGTACACATTTTAAAATTAAATAATTTGTCAAAGCCAAAATTTAATAAAAAAAAAATTTTTTTAATCAAAATTTTTCTACATATTTTATTGGCATTCAAAAAAGAATAACTGACTTTCATCAGAAGTTGTTAAAAATACAATTACATCTAATAACATTGAACAAGAAGTTAATATTACAAAACTTAATTAAAATTTGTAAGAACTAAAACAGTTCACTTTAGTTAGACCCAATTTTTTTTCGATTTAAATGAAATTTGACGATGCTATAATGATGATGTAAATTTATATAAATGTTAATTTTTCAAAATTACTATAATAAACCAATTAGAAACTTAAAAACTTCATTTCGGTTGCTAGGTAAGATATTTTCATCATCAAACAGTACTGCTAAAATCCTGCTTTAAAATTTTGTTCCTTAAGAAAAATTTAAAATATTCATATAGCAACGTTTCGTCGTCTGAATGTTGTTTTGCCCCATACGCCAAATTGTTGTTTCGAGATAATCGCTCTTAAAGTTCAGCATCCTACTACAAGAAAAGCAACCGATAAAATTTTTTTGAAATCCTTCCAAGATATTACTTGAAATTTAAGTTTCAAAATTAAGTTAGTTCTTTGTAACTTCACAGAATAGGTTCCTAGAGAAAATTAAGGAAAACTAGTCCCATTTTGCACGTTGAGCAAAGCAATATTAACGAAGTTAATCACATTTTGCATTATTTTGTGTTATCTATATATAATTCTTCGCCGGTGTCAGCATGTACCGTTATAATTTTTTGTTTGAAAGAGAAATATTGTTTCTGTTTCATGCATACATTTTGTTTTTAACATAAATGAAGAAGAGTATTTATTTGCAATCAAATTGGAAGAGATTTTTTTCTTTTTTTCTTACACCTCATCAAGAATGCCTTTAATATAGGAGAAAAAAAATTAAACTTTACTCAAATTGATTTAAATGAAACGGAATATACTGTACACATTTTTTGTTATTTCCTTTTGTTGTTTTTCTTCTTAATACATCATAGTAAAGAATATTCTTTAATAAGAAAAATATGCACTGGGGAATTCAAGATTCCATTTACAAAAAAACTCCATTAGTTAAACAAGCAAAAAACTATTGTTTTTCTTATGTAATAAGTTGTGAGAAAGAAAGAGTGCGATATAAATGATTTAAAAAGCCATTTAATTTTTGAAATTAAATTTTAAATAGCCCACGGGCCATGGGAGAAGAGATTTCTAATGTACATGGTCGTCTGAAATCAACGTATTAAATTTATTAGGGTATGAGAGTAAAGAAATTTTGAATGATTGATTTTTTACAGGTACCTACATAACATAATATTGGTTTCAAAAACATATCTAATTTCTTAAACATCATATTATTTTCTTTTATTGTCTTATAAGGGAAGTAAAATTTTTTTTTATTTCAAACAGATTATAATTGATGTATTTTCAATATATAAATTTTTTCAGGTATTGAGCAAGGTAGTTAAAACCAAGAACCAATAATTTTTTTTATGAATGACTCGATGCATTTTTATTTCCTTCAAAATTAAATTTTGCCATGTAATAATCAGTGATAATTTATTAATTATTAATAATATTAGAATTTATAAATAGGAAGGAAATTTGAATATTAATAATGTTTTTTATTGCTATGCATTTTTAAGTGTAACACATCCTTAATTATTGATAACTAAGAATAAATACAACAATATTTCTTTGAGACAAAAAAGTCGTTCGATAATTTTTTCCCACCTTGTCTTTTGAATTTTTATCCCTCTCTTAAAAATTAAATTCTTATTACTTTCTATTTCTTACAATTTTGGAAATCGACTAGAAAAATGGTAACCAAAAATTGACAAATTATAAAATGTCATTCCAGTGCACTTTCTTATAAATGGATCCTTTACCTACTATCCTTTGATCAAAAACAATGATTTTAAATATATAGAAATTAAAAATTATAAACAAATAAAATAAAACATAAAAAATACAACAAAATGAAAAAAAAAATTTACCTATTAAATTTTTAAATAAATAAAAAATACAATTAAGAAAAAGTTGAAAAAAACTTATAAATGTAGGTAGTTTAGTATCTACTAATTGTTATTATCAATACTATTATTTATAACAATCAATATAACAACAAAAATAATCAAACACAACAAACATTAAACAAAAAGTTCAACAAATGACAAAAGTCGATTTCGATTTAAAGGAAAAAATTAGTTTCCAGCATTTTTTGTTTCAAAAATGTTTGATGATAATAGGATAATATTCTATTTTTTCATTAAACAAAGTCGGATGTCAAAATTTGTGGAACAACGCTTAGAGGGCAGTCAAACTTTCAATAGTATAAACAAAATTTTGATGTCTAAACGGTACCTAATAGTGAGTACATAATTTTTTAAATAAAAAACAATAGCAGTAGGTATAGATAAATAATAAATGTACCTATGTAATATATGAATATATCCTACATCTATCTATTGATATTTTGATATTGTAGTCTTTTGTATTTTAAAATAAAAAAACAGTAGTTTTTAATTTTTTGTTTTTCCTAATTTCTAAAAAAAATAAACAGTAAGAAGCCAGTTTCCCGTCCGAGCTGCCTTTGCAATGACCATCAACAAAGCGCAAGGTCAAACTCTCAATATGGTTGGTATTTTACTTGATACACCAGGTTTTTCAGCACATGGACAACTACATGTCGGGATTTCGCGCACTGGAAATAGAAATCATTTGAAAATTGTAACTGAAGAGAAGAACTGTTAGAAATAGAGTTTTTAATGAAATATTAGTTGATTAAATATTTCAATCTATATCAATCCAATTACATAGTCTGTCTGCTAATCTACTAATTTAACTAAAGTATTACATATTACTAAAATATTGGTGACAGGGGAATTTTTGATTTCGATAATTTATAATGTAGTACAACCTAGAATGCTCTAATTTTGATTTTTCACTATATATAATGGTAGCAAAAAGTTACGTAGTAACGGGTATTTAACTAGTATAGAGTAAACGATTATTGAAAAAAAAACAAATAAATTAGAAATTTGTATTAAATTTTATTAATTTATAAACAAGAAAAACATAAATATTAAATTAAATCTCCTTCCGTTAATATCACAACAATTTCAAAATATTATATTTTAAGTTTATTAAATAAGAATATAATAATATTAATTTTTTAATTCAAAAAATAAAAAATTTCACAAAACTAAATCAGAGACCAAGATCAACGTACCAAATTTTAATCAAATTAACCTTAAGATACGAATTTTGGCCCAAAGAAGACCTCTGGCGAGGTCCAGACCGAAGATGTATACCAAATTTGAATAAAATTAGTTCAGTTGTTTCTGAGATATAAATTTTGGTCCAAATAAGGTCTTTGGTGGGGACCAGGTCCTCCAAATTTTTAAAAAAAATTTTATCATCAGAGACCAAGATGTGTACCAAATTTAAATCAAATAAGCACAATAGTTTTAGAGATATGAGTTTTGGTCTAAATAACTAAATTGGCTTCGACGGAGAATTCAATTTTGATAAAAAGTGTTGTCACGGGGATCCAAGCTGTTAATAAAACTTCAAGTATCTAGCTGTCATCGGGAAGTTAACCTAAAATCGATTGATTGCAAAATTTGTACAGGACAAACAAACAAACTACGAAAGCGAAGTAATAAAAACGTATTAAAAAAAACGCGAAATTTTAAAATAAAATTTCAAACAATGATCAAAAACCATAATAACAAAACAAATATATGAATATAATTTAAAATTCAATTTAAACTTGCCTTATAACACTATCCGACAAACTCGGTAGCAGTGACGACATGACACTTTCAAAGCTCACAAGCAAAAGCAACTGATCATTTAATCACAAATGTCTCTAAACAAACACGCGAATAAAATTGTATATCCATAGAGCATACAGTATGTATATGGGTTCATATTTTCGTTGTATATGTATACGTTGTATATGCCCTAAGCCATATACACCAAAAGCTTGTTGTATAGGGCAAGACAATATTTAAGAAACAAAATTTTAAAACTACGTAAGGCAAAATAATACGAATAAAATTGTAACCAATGATTTGTATGAATATTTTGCCCTATACGCCAAAAATTGTCGTAAAGACAAAACAATACTTATATTTTGATAAAAAATTGGATATGGAGCAATAATCTATCTGGATATCTTTAAAACTACTACATCTATAGGAGAAAGCGGATAAGTACAATGGACGCAGCATCTTTTAAAACCTCAGAAACAGCTCGTAACTCCAAGTCGACGATTTGGCGTATGGAACAAACCAATATTCAGACGACGGTTTGTGATACAAAAACAATTAGGTTATGTCTTTAATGTAATACATTGAATCATCTTCAATGTGGCATTATAGTAAACTAATCTTTATTTAAATATAATTTTCATTTATTATTTTCATTTTATCATTAACTGTAAAATATTTTAGTTAAAATAATAACAAATATTTATTTTAAAATGTCAAATTTTGACATCAATTAAAATTGTCAAACTTCAAAAATAACTACCTAGACAAATTATAAACAATAACACTTTAGATCTTAAAGAAAACATTTAATATAATACATTTTATTAACAATTTTATCAAATTTGTTAGACATTTTTAATGTTTTTAGTTTTCTAGAACATCCTTACTCAATTCCAAACTACGTATCAGGTAACAATTCAACATTTTTATAAATTGATTCAATCACTTATGCTAATTCCAAATGTCACTATTATAGCTTCACTTATATATTATTAAGCTATGTAATAAATTACTGACATCAAATTTTTGGTATAATAAATGTATACAGAATACATAATAATAATATGTGTATGTTTCCATAATATTATATAAATAATTTAAATAAAATTAATTATCATGTGACCGGTCACCTATAATAATTTTAATGATTCAATAAGGCTGGTTAATTTGAATACTATACTTTAGAGGATTAAAATAACAGAAAATATATTTTAATGACATATAATGTGCCAAAATATTTTATATTAAATTTTAAAATTTATCCTCCTACATCCTAGAAATAACACACAAATGCCATATTATAATATTATTATGTATTGGTTTAATGCAGGGCATCAGATAAAATATTTTACGTTTACGTAAATTAGAGAGGATTTGTGAGATTAGAATATTTTAATACAGAAAATTATTTACGAAAATAATTTAAAAAAAAAAAAACAACAAACGTTATATTTAAATTTTATATCGGCTAGTGATAATATTCAATTTAAATTATATAAATTAAATAGAAATAAAATAAAATATTACAGTGGTATGTGTAGAATGAGTTTATAACTAAAATATCTCTAGTAGACTGACAATTAATGAAAATATTTTTATCTTACTAATTAAAATTTGCGGAAAGAGAATGAATTTTTTAAATTGACATTTTAACCACGAATATTTCAATTCTAACATCTCATTGATCACGTCATACGAAAAATGAATTGTAATTAATTAATAAAATGGTATGACTCAGAAATAAATTATGATTTTATTTGTACGATTTCATAAAATCATTTGGATGATATCAATACCTATAGAAATAAAATCTTCCTGAATGGAGCTGAAACATAATACCTTCCAGACTCTTTCAGAAGTTGTAACTCAAAAAGAAGTAAAAAAATTTATTCAATGTTCTTTTTTATACTTTTTACAAAGTTAATTTTAAAATTTTGGCTGAACTGTTGTGTTGGCAACAAAAAAATAGATGAAAATAAAACAAAACAAAATCTAAGGCATTACAGGACTAGAAACTGTTCTTGTTTGATATTTGCAAAATGTCGGCTGTAAAATGGTTCTATAAACAGTTTGTTGGTTTGTGTCTAAGCGAATTATATCCAATTCGTCAACAAAATTCTCTTAACTTTAAGTTCAGTTGTTTTTTTTTAATTATAAATATCATTTTTCCATGTAAGTCGTTTACTCAGGTACACGGCTCTTAACAACATTTTTTTTACAAATCTACTTCGTTATTCAGTACAATAATCGGGCAAGTTTCTCTGTTTAGTCTAAATGTGTGCGTTTAGTGTTAATATGTGTTGACTAAATTCCATTCACTCTGATTCTATACTGCTATAGCCGTTCTCATGTTTGACTGATTCTTTTAATGCCCTTCCACAAATTGTTTTCTCAGTATTTTTACTATTTGTAAATACCTGTTTTCATCGTGTATCGGCCATTATGTCTCTAATTACTTTACATTTTAGATATCGTCGGTTTATCTCTATTTTCGGACAAACGTTTTAGAGTAGTTTAAAGTTTGAAATTTAATAAAAAAAAAAACTGCCCGATAAAAGTTGAAAATTTTAAATTTGACTACTAGCTTTGTATATTTGCAAGCTATAAAAATACGTGAACTATCATGACTGATTGCGCGCAAGATTCGAGGAGATAGATCTGAAAAACCGAACCCTCCTTTTTTTGCTGTTGGTTAAATCCAATGGAGAGTAAATAAATTTGTTAACGTTGTATGAAGTGTCCGAATTTTGCTCGGATATGTCCGATTGTAGCACAATTTTTTTTTAGACTAAAGTGGTGTAAAGTAGATAAGTCTCTAAGAGAAAAACGATATTTCAAAAGTAATGTTTATTCATTTTTAAAGTAATTTTTAAATGAACAGCTTTTTTTCACAGCTGTTGCTTCGTAAAAAATATGTCTACATACTCTGTGAATATGCGACGAAGCTAAGTAATATTTGACGTACGGTGACGTTTAACATTGCATTGCTTTACAAATTTCAAGCAAAATTCTCTTTTCATTATTCGACAATTCCCAAAAAGCTTCAAATATATTCTGCCTATCTTTTTCTGAAAAAAATTTTGTACAGAAAGAGTCCAATTATTTTTACGAGGTGGATTCATATATTTCGGTTAAGTATCTTAATTTTTATAATTTTTATAAGATAAAATAGTCTCTCGTAATTTCTTCTAAATATTTTTTTCCATAATTTAGGTTTTTTTATTTTTTTTTTTATCAACGAAGACAGTGGAAGAAGTAGAGATGTCCGAATCTTGCCTCTTCATATCTACAAAACTAAAATAGATAATTAAGAACGAGTCATAAAAAATGATAGAACATCCCAAAAACCTAAGGACCAAGTCCTAAGTCAAAAAACACAAAAGTGGCGTTTGTCCGAAAATAGAAATTTACCGACGCTATAATTTTTATAAGATAAAACAGTCTCTCGTAATTTCTTGTAAAATATCCTTTTTTGACAGATTTATTTAAAAATAAACCTTTTTCTAAAAGCATTTTAAAATGCAGGGCTAAACTGTTAAACATAACATTTCTAGTTTGTTATCTACACCGTTTATATTTTCTTACCAATTTTTTCATTTAAAATTTGAATTGGAGCTTATGTTTAAAATTTTGCATACAAATCTCTACAAATGCTCAGTAAAATTATTTCCAGGAATATAAAACAAAGTAATAAAAGAATAAAATGCAATAAAATACAAAATTAAACCGATTGTAGAATCTGACCATAAAACATACATTAAAATTTACCTCACATTACATACATTAAATTATACCCATATCCGTATTAATAGGCCTCACGCCTTTATGGAGTAGCTATTATATTTCCAAAAACAATTAATACGCCGGTAGTAGCTGATAATCTTAATTTAGCTTGTCATATCCCCGTATCAAGCTTTCATAGCCCGTATTAGTAAGGCTCGTACATCAATGTACTCATTGTTTTAGGAGCCATCCAAAACGTTTTCTAAGATCGTATTGGAAGTTTCAACAATCTCTATGCAGATTGCCAGTACGTTTTTTATACTGAAATAATGTAGGTATTACATCTCAACTATTTAAAGATTGTAATAACCTCTTTCATTTGTAACATCTTACTTATTGCGTTATTAAATTTTTACCGTATATCAATCATATATGCTCATGTATACAAATGTTGGTAGTAGTTTTTTTTTAATTATCCTTTACAGGAATTATTAGCATAAAATCCATAAGTAAAGTATATATATATTGAGATATATATGTATATTTCATCCATCTGCCGATTTATTAAAATTTTCTCACATAATAATGAATTTCTTATAACATACCATCTCCTTGCTTTTGTTGTTTTATTTTGTTGTTGTGTTATATTACTAGTGTTTGTCTGTTCAAAGTTATGCATTTCTATTAAAAATTTATCCAAGTTTTCAACTAAAATACTTTTTTATTTCTTGATACATATTTTTCTCATTTGAAAAAAAAAAATTAAAATTACAAGAACAACAACAAACACAACTAAAAAATATGAAATGTTATTTTTTATTATTTAAAAACAATTTCTAGAATCTTCTCAATTCATTCTCATGTTTATACTGTTTAATTTATTGATATTTTATAAACGTATAGATTGTCTTGAATATACCAATAATAAGTAAACAATTTATACCATTGTATCTAATAGATATAGAGACTAGAAGAAGAAGTTCGAAACAACATAGTCTAAATTAGATTTGAACCGAATGAATGAAATTTTTTAAGTATAAGAAAGACAAGTAAAAGAAAGACCACAACATAGGTATTGTGAAATATTGTATAGTCTAAGTAAAATAAGAAAATAATGTTGGTATACATTTTGGATCTGAGCTAACTAAAATATATTCTACCTACCTACGTCCGATTTAAAAAACTGAGAGCATTAAGTTCCATGGTTTAACACAAACCGATTTTCATGTTTTTCTGAATTTTGTATTTTAATAATTTTTTTTTTTTTGCTTTTTTTGTCTTTGATTTTATTTTGGAAAAATCTACCATAAAACCAGTAAACAAAAAAAAAAGAATAACAAAACAGAAAATTAAGAGGAAAAATTTCAATTTTAATTTTTTATGCAATTTACTTTATTCTTTTTCTTTTTTGTTATTTTAATTTTTTTTTTTTTTGTTTGTGGCTTCAGTTCATTCGTTCAGAAATTTTACGCTCTATAAAAATATTTTTTAATGTTGCAAAAAAGCAAGCAATCAAAATACAAACAAAAAATGGCAAACAAAATGATATAAATTAAAAATTATATCACAAATAGAGTTGCATATAATAACAAAATAGAGATAAAATTTTTAAATTTTGCACATTCAAGGTAGCAAATTAAGTCTGTTCATTAAATTGAAGTCTTATAACTGAAAAAAGAATTTTCTAGTAAAGATTTGATTTCCTTTTTATTTTATGCCTATGTATATAAATAAATAAGTTTGTATGTATATACAACTGAGAGCGAGAGTGAGACTCTGAGTTAGGAGAGCTTTTTGAGTTGAATTCAAAATCAAAGTTCTACGCCTTTTACAGAATATTTAAATAAAATAAAATGGCAAATGAAAAAACAGACAAATGAAAACAAAAAAAATACAGTCATGTGATATAGGTTTTTCACTTCTAATTCAAGTCTGTTTAATTTCAAATTCAATTTTTTTTATTTCAAATTCAATATTTGTAAATTTTGTTATTTTTATTTTTAAATTTTTGAAAGAAAACTAAATATACAAACAAAAATTGATTTTTTAAACAAACAACCTTTAAATAAGTTTTAGCAATTACAGTAGTCTTGTTAATCTAAAAAAAGAATAACACTTCGTCCATAGAATCGAGTCCTTTGATCAGTTCCAATGGACGAAATTATCGACTAATAATATCATCTGGTGATAGCAGTGTAAAAACTACATCTAACTTGGTTGTACGTCGTAGATGATACCATAGGGAACCATACAGTAAAACCAGTTTAGACAAAAAGCAGATCCTAATATAATGCTATGAAGAAAGTAAAACCATAATTTAATCAATCAATAAAAATACTGTCATGTCTATAATAAATCATTACAAAAAACTGATATAACTCATAATAAATCGTTACTGCTGCTCATATCATAGTACCAACAACATGTTTCATTAATAGCAGCCATGAATTTACATGGAGTTATATATAGTCAAATAATAGCAAACTTATATGATAATTCAAACAATTTTTATTACATTCTTTTTTAAACTGGCTGAAGCTAACATAACCGGAGCATGGCTGGTTTTGGACAATTGCACAATGCACAAAACTCTAGAAGTGCGTGTAAAAGTTAGTTCGACAAGTCATACTTTAATTTTTCTTTCGTCATACTCACCGATGTTCAGTCCAATTGAAAAAGTATTTTAAAAAATAAAATTATCAGCGAGAGATTTTTTGGCGGATCGACAAACTAATATAAATTATTGGTAAATGTAATAGAAACATCCGTGGCAACTGTTACCCCAGCCGATTGCAACAATTATTACGTGGATATGGCAATGAAATTATCATTGGCAACTAAAGCCAACTTATACATTAATTAAATATATTATAAAGGCAACTTATACATTAATTGTTACATTTACATACATATACTTATTTAAAGTTTGTTTTGTTCAATAAATCTTTTTTTGTTTGTTTAAAAATACTTAGTTTGTTTTCTTTCAAAAATTTAAACATAAAAATAACAAAATTTACAAATATTGAATGTGAAATGGAAAATGTTGAATTTGAAATAAAAAAATTTGAATTAGAAGTGAAAACCCTATAACCCGTTGATAATATTAATTTAGTGCTTAATTCTATAATGATTGTACATTGTACATTTTTTAATTATGTTCAATAAATATTGTTTTAAGTGCGAACATTGGCTGTCTGGTCCCATAATATTTTAAATACACGCTGGGTGGCGCAGTAGGTAGAACTCCTGTTTTTCAGCCTAAAAGTCCCAGGTTCGATTTCCGATGAAGCAAAAAAATGTTTTATGGGTTTTTCGACCTGGTTTATCACCCTTCGTCTTTGGGATATAATAAATGACAAAAAATAGATCAGGATCGAAAATCAATATTTTGCTGTTGATAGTACAGTTCTGATTTTTTGAAATATTAAACTTGAACCTGTTCTTTAAGCCACAAAATAAGCTATTGCAACCAAATCATAACTTAGGGAACTTGTCATGATATTTATTTTG
This sequence comes from Argyra leucocephala, assembly GCA_963942445.1. Lineage (NCBI taxonomy): Eukaryota > Metazoa > Arthropoda > Insecta > Diptera > Dolichopodidae > Argyra > Argyra leucocephala. Next base: position 74,961,659 of record OZ012680.1, read on the forward strand.
ATTAAGACAGCGATATACAGACCTGTAGCAATAATCAGATTTTTAATGGAAATCGTAAGATACTACTATAGTGCAGTCATTTGCAAACCTGCGGATTGGATTGAAAATAGGTGAGAGAACTGTTTCATTGGGAACACCAGTGTTTATTTGGAATTTATCGAATTTTAATCCAACAACTAAGACTTGAATAATAAATGTGAATATTTGGGTAATTAAATCAATTGAATTAAAAATCTTGAATAGGAATTCCTTCAACGAGTTAAGAAAAAATCGAATCAAAATGCTAATTATAACTAATTATTTGAGCTAGCTATCGAAAAATAATTATAATTCTTATTGTAAAAGATATTTTAAAGCTTAGTTGCCCGACTCTGACTATTTCAGTTATCTAAGTAACTCTCCTCAAATCACACTAATGTCGATCAATATCGATTAGGAAGATGTTCATAACAAAATTAACAAATTAAAGGATGATTACTCTTCCGGTCCTGATGGTTTACCTCACATAGTTCTAAAAAAATGCATTGATACATTAACACAACGTGTCCGAGTATATGGAAAACTTCTTTCATAACTCCGATCCATAAGAAAGGAAGTAAGGCTGAAAAAAATAACTATAGGCCCATTGCCAAATTATATTGTTTTCCTAAACATTTCGAGAATATTGTATACGACTCTCTCTTTAATCATTGTAAGCCATTAATATCCTGTTTTCAACATGGATTCCTTAAATGAAAATTCACTACTACTAATCTAACCCAATTAGTCTCTTTTAGTCTCCACTCCATGGAAAAGGGGCTAGAAGTAGATTTGATTGCTACCGACTTTAGTCAGGCTTTCGATAAACTGTCCCATAGTGTCATTTTATTTAAATTTCGTGCTCTAGGATTTCCACCTCTCATTATAGATCGGATGAGTTCATATTAATTCAACAGAGTGTATAACGTCCTTTTTAGGTCTAATGTTTCAGATCCCTTCACTGCTAAATCGGGTGTCCCACAAGGTAGCCACTTAGGTTCTCTGATCTTTATCTTAACCACAAACGATGTACATAATATTATAAAAAATTCTCACATTCTAGTGTACGCTGACGACATGAAAATATTTAAACAAATCTCATCCGGTCCTGATGGGATTCCAGCTATGGTTCTGAGACACATTGCCCTCATCAGCACGCTCAACCATGACCTAGCCATTGTTTTCAACTGCGGGAAAAGTAATAGAGTTGAATTCAACAGCTCCAAAACTCAAAGCTGTCTAGTCTCGCGCAAAACTACCCCATTTAACCCCACCCTATTATTCGGGAGTGTGCGTATTCAGCGAACTGAACACTTGAATATCCTGGGCATGAAGGTCAACAATAAAATGATATGGAATGACCATATCTTTGACATTACTAAAAATGCCGCGAGATGTTTGGGTTTTTTGAGTCGCTGCAAAACGTATTTTTCTCCACAGGACATGCTAAATATCTATAAATCATACATACGACCCAACAGGTCAATATCCAAACAGGTCATAAGTTTTTGAAGGACATGTAATACATGTAGTGTACGTAGTTGTTCACGATGAATCAGTAGTATTTCATACTTTTAACATATTATTTTATATTTATTTTTGTGCAATTAGTCGCGTTTTGCATGTGTTGTATTTTTATATATGGATGGATATATATTTTTATTATTTTTTTTCTTTTTTTTTCTTGCTTTTTTTGTTTAATTTCTTTAGTTTATACTTAATTAAATTCAATAATGCTTTTTCGGCATAATTTAAAAGTGCAAAATTTTGATTTAGCCTATCTTGACATGTTGGAAGATAGGCTAAGTCTCTGATATAATTTTTGACTGTTGAAGATTTTAAAGTGCTTCAACTTTTGACTTGTGAGCATATTGCTTATTGATTTTTGTTCTTTGATTTTCCTTGACATGTTGGAAGGTAAATCAAAGTTAGTAGATTTTTAACCGTTTTTTCCGTTTATGGATTTTATTTTTGTTTCTGTTTTTAGTATTCTATCAATTTATTACTAATTACTAATTTCCTCTTTTTTTTTTGTTTTGCATGCTTGTTTGAAGCATTTCCTTACCACGTGCTTGTATTCTTTTTTGATTAAAATTTAAAATATAATCATAAATATTAAAGTTTAATTAATGGAAGTTCATTGAGTGTATCCTCGTCACAGTATTACATACTGAATAACTTAATTTATTGAAATCTTTCTATACTTTTAATACGAAGAGTCTTATTCATCCAAGCACTGTGATGACGTTGTATACGACACTCCTAGTCATCCACTTTCTGTTACTCGCCTCTCTGAAGAGAATGAAAAATTATTCTCCTCTCCGCTAATTGAATTTGTGTTTCTGTTAAACCCGCGGCAAAATTTTTGTATGCACTGGTAGCACTTAAAATTTTTGAAATGTCAAAATAAAAAAAAAAATATATGAATTTTTTGTTTATTTTGTGTAAAGTTGTGAACAAGCGGGAAAAAAATTTAAAAATTAACTAAATTTGAAAATTATTAAAAAAAATAAAGTAAAAATATGAGTGCATTTATGTTGGATTCATCAGAACATTTCAAATTGCTTCTGATTAGTCTTTTTGATTTTTGTCCTTTAAAAAAATGTATTAGCATTCGGAATTTTCTTTATAAAAATAATTAAATTAAAAAAGAATATTTTTTGTACTTACTTTTCCATTTTTTTTTAAATAACTCTTTTAAATTTTCAAAAACATAAAAATAAACCGAGGCGCGAGTTCCTTTTCTCTTCAAATTTTCAAGTGATCTAAAATGGCTGTCGCTTTTCATGAAGAGAAACACACAAGCGACTACTTTGACAGTTTGACTCGCGTCAATATGGCGATGGGTTTAACAGAAACACAAATACTCTCTGCAAAGAATCAACTCACGTTTAGAGTGTAACAGAAAGAGGGCGAATAATGAGAATGGTGACTCCCCGCGTGCGCGCAACGAGAGGGGTAATTGGTCGTTGGGACATTATTATTATTATTAAACAGTCTAAGCTAACATAAAATATTAAAATAATTTTTAGGAAGAAATTAAACCGACAGTCTGACACTCTGATCAATTGTTTTTTCTTAATTCATACAAAAAAGAAACAAAAAAGGCATAGAACAAAATCATATAAATTTGAAAAACAGCATTTATAAAAGAGTAAACATAAATTGGTTTTTACCCATTCTTGATTACCAAAATAAAATTTATAGTCATTTTTTTTTCTTCATGGCAAAGCTTTTTGATAATGGATACCGCTTTTACATCCATAGAATTTTGTGTATTACCATTATTTTAAACATAGATTCAATTTTAGTTATTATACTTTTTTTTCATAAAATTTTATACTAATATGTACTGGCTTCGGATAAAGAGCAAATGGTCAAAAATAAACTTTAATTAGGAAACTTTAATATTTTATTAGTTTTGATTAACTTGTTAAAACTATAAATGAATATATCCTCTTCGCTCTCTCGAATTTATGTAAAAACAGAAAAGAAAAAAAAATATGTATAAAAACCATCAAAATTGCATGGATCAATTAACACAAATAAAAACAAAAAAAAAAAAATATCATTATATACAATCTATAAGTACCATGAATATTTTATTCCAAGGTTAATAATTATAATTCTAACTGATAATAAATAAAAACCACAAAAGAAAAAAAATTGAATAAACTATGAAAATAAATTGCGAATAAATTAAATTGAAAAATTTAGGATCGAACATTAAAAAAATATGTTAGGTATAGAAAATAAAAAAATAAAAATTAATGGTGCTTTTTATGAGACTTAAAATTAATCGAAAAACTACAGTTACAAATTATTCAATTCTTCAAAAAAAGCTGAATATATGAATTTTTGTGGAATTCTTATTAAATATCCCAACAATTAAATTTATATATTCAACTCTTTGTTTATCTTATTTTTTAATTGTTTTTATTAATATTATAGAGATATTCTGTGAAAAAAAAGCCATTAAATAATAATTAAATTTCCACAAAACGCGAATTTTTTATGAATAACAAATTACTGAATAAATAATTTTCTATTATGTTAGAATGTTAGATACTTGCAAAATGTTATTAAAATGTTTTCTATATTATGTGCTTACTCAATTATCATTGTACATCTTATCGTCAGCTGGTTAAATACTTGTCGTATGTTAGTTTCTGTTAGTTTTTAGATATAAATTGATTTATGGGTTTTTCGATATGCTCTTCAAAATCCGCTAATCCGTTTTGCAAAATTTCTTGTAGTTCTCGAGATATTGAGAATCTATTTTATCGTATGTCCACAAACATTTTTGTCGTAACGAACATAAATTAAATTTCCCATGTAAATTGCCGATAATTTATTTTTATCGTATGTATAGTGAAGAATGTGAAATTGGGAGTCCGCTGCAACGACGGATCTAGAAGGGGTGCTATTGGGGCCGGATTTTGAATTTACAAGATTTTTTTTTTTTTAACATTTAACAACAGTAATTTACTCAAAATCATTTTATTACATATTAGAATAAGTTCAAATACTGTAATCCACCCAGTCCGCAACACTCTGCCAATACACAGCACCTGGTTTTTTTCGATCAAATAATAAGATAAGGAAAAGTATATTCATTTATTAAACGTTTATAAAATAAAAATACTATTGTTCTCTTTCTTTTCGATTAACGAGATTTTTATTAAAGTAAGGTCGTAAGGTGCCTATTATGTATTTTGATCGAAATTAATCGAATCGTTCATCGTTATCGTTAGAGTTATTCGATTGTAATTTATTGCTAGTGTCATTATGTATTTCGATGAAAATTTGATCGAAAGAGTTCAAAAATGCTGCCATTGTAAAATTCAAATCTACGATGAAAATGATATATGTTTGATTCTTTAACTGTCAAATTCAAATTATTATACGAAAAAAAAACAAAATAATATTGTTATATTTGAATTTTTTAAGTTGAAAATAAGTTGAAAGTGTTTAAAAAAAATATAATTACAAAATTATAAGTTTTTATAAATAAATAGATTTCAGCAGAGTTAAATTTTTCAATTTCTAATAGTGTTGAAAAACGCTATCAAATTGCAGAATTAAAAAACAAGCTAACATATATTCGGGATTATTCTAATCCACTAGATTTGGAAGATTATACGTATGTTATTTAAACATGAATTTGATGAGTTATTATCTACATTATTGAAACTATTAAATTAGGGCAAAAATTAAAATAGCCAATAAGTAATACGTCGATTCCAAATATAACTAAATTGGTTAGTGTATTAAGATTCTGTGGGGTTTGTACCAAGCAAATTATTTTCAACGTAGGAAATGATTTTCATGTCGGACTAGCACAGCTAATTTTTTTTTCGTTCTTAAAGAAGTTTTATATGTATTTGCAGTTTATAATTATGTGCAAAATGGATCAAATTCCATTACGCACTAGAATAAAAAAGTCAGGTAAACATTATTTTTATGATTAAAGTAGAATTACTAAAATAATCAGAGCAGTAGATGGAAAGCTTATTCAAATTAAATCACCGAAGCAAAACGTACAATATTTATGTTATAGAATAGAAAGGGATTTTTTAGCATTGATGCAATTCTGATAAGTTTATACTTTATTGTAATTAGTTTACATTATTATAACAGTTTTTGGTTTTAGATATGTGATCATAATCAGGTCATTGGTTTTGTGAGTGCAAGATATCCTGATACCTCTTTGGAAAATTTATAATGGTGTCTCATTATTTACACTAACTTTTCATATTACAGTTTATTTGTAACAGGTCTTTCATTCCTATTAAAAAATTTCGTTTCAATCGCGACTTGTATTGAGTAAAACCGTGTTCGACTCGATCGAATGATAATTTGATATTTTTAAAAACATCGGTTGTTTAAGTAAGCGGTAAAAGTTTTCTGTCAGCGGGTAAATATTTTGTTGTTGTATTGTAGTACGCAATAAGTATTTAGTAAGAATAAAATATTTTAAAACTGGATTTTATAACTAATACATGAGTAAATTGAAGAAATGATACAAGAAGAAATGTACAGAACATTGGATAGGATATTTTTAATTTGATTAAGGAAGAGTAGTAAAAACAATTGGTTGAATAAAATATTTAAAATTTATTTTGTAAAAGATGTACTAACAAAATGAGTATAATATGATTAAAAATTATTTAACTTTTAGGTTTATAAATATTTTTTGACTAAATAAAAATTCCGTTAAATATGTTAAGAAATAAAATTTGATTTTCATAAAATCCTCTATACCATTACTCGAAATCGTTATTCATTTAAAAATGTAAAACTTCACTTTAAATAAAAAAAAAAACAGATATTCGATATTTATAATAAATTTTAATATAAAACAAAAATAAATAAATAAATATTTAATATTATTTAACTTAGTTTTTTATATCCATTTTAAAAACGCGCCAAATTAATGGCCGATATGAAATGCTATAATTTGTATGAAGCTTCTTTCTACAACGTTTTCAAAAATACCAATAAACTTTTCCCATTCATTTTGGGAACGTACGTTTTCAATAATACCAATTTTACAAAATCGAATAATCAAATTCTGCAATCTATAAACACAAAATTATTTTCACCGAATGTACAATTTATTTTTATTATATCAGTATATAGACACTAGTAGGACCGGCCCATGTTCACGCACGGTTTAATCATTTATTAAAATATTTATCACAAAATTACATCTTAACTTTTCTAAACCAATTCTCTTTCAAAAAAGAGTTAATAGATCGCGTGGTAATTGGATGTGTTCACATTGAATTGCAATTGCAGTCAACAAAATCTGTTGCAAAAGGTGGCTAATTAGCGTTTATATTTTGTCATCAATTGCATCTTCATAATATGTGCGCGTAAATGTTATCATTCAATTTTTATTCAGTTCATCAACGTTTTGAATTTTCTATTCTGTAATTTTGATATTTTCTATTTTGACAATTTAAAAAATTTATTTGTAGCAAAAATATTTATATTAAAGTGAAGCAAAAAAATTATTTATTTTCATAAATCATTGCTACATATTTAAATTTAATACCTACACTTCGACATTTTGACAATTTTGTGAATTTTGAAAAAACTTTTCACTGTTTTATTTAGTGCTAAATTCCTACGTTTATTTGAAATAACTTAATTACCCTTCAATTTTACATACAAAAAAAAATTCACATTGTTTTCTTTTTTTTATTTTCAATATTTCTTATTTCTAATTTCTAATTTTATGAACCAACGACGCAATCTCCATCATCTTGCTTATGAAGAAAAAAATATAAATTACAAAATTTGTTTCTTTTTTGTTATAAATAATTATGATGACCATGTTAATGAAATTCAATACATGAGAATTGTTTCAAGATTACGTAGGTACATACACATGTATTTGGATATACACACTTATTTTTTAATTGCGCCCTAATTCATACATATATATAGAAACCACGCATCAATTTAATATTTGCTGCAAGTGTGGATTGTGGAATGAGAATTTCAAATTTTGATTGGTGTTGTTGTTTTTCTTTGCAAGATTCGTTTTGTTATACATGTTTTGTATATTGTTATAATTGTATTCAAAAAAAAAAATTTACTTTTTCTTCTTTTCTGAGAGCCCAGTAATTCATCGTTTCACCAACGAATTACACAGCCCTATTTGTTTTAAGATATGATGGATGATTTGAAAAATTTTTTATATAAACTGCAACACCACCAGACGCATAATTATCATTACAGTTGGAAAACATGGTATAATTTGGAATATTCAAGTTAATTTGTTCATTACTGTAGATCCACGTTTCTGATAAAACTATTATTGAAAGAAAATTGTTTAAGAAGCCTAAGTGTACCAAAAGATTATCAAAATTTTTTCTCATGCTACGGATGTTTTGATGTACTATGAATGTGTCAGTATTATTTGAATGTGGCTGTATATGTGTATGTTGTGTACTGATGAGAGGAGGAATTTTTTCTATTTTTATTATTATTTTTCATATACTGATATTAAATAACTTACATTTTTCAAAATAAATTGTTTTCTTGCACATGTTGTTGAAAATTACCTACTGAATTATGAAATGTATTACACATACTCTAAGAGCCATTTTTTCATCTCTCAGTTAAACTATCAGTTAACGCAAACTGACTGTACAACTGTCGGTTTTTCCAAATTGCATTTTTTCAACTTACAGTAAACTTTTTACAGACAGTTTTACTGTTAGTTAAGTTTACTTTAGGAATTTCTTCAGTAAATTGATTTACTGACCGACAAGAAAAACATTGTAATTTTTAAATAAAACAATATTATAAATAATAAGATTTTGTAATTTCTTGAAGAATTTTCATTGAAAAAGAGTTTATAAAGATTGAAAATGTTCAGATTTGGTAATTGATTCTGAAGATGAAGGCCGAGTCAGAAAACTAAGACAATATAAAATAAAACCAAATTTTTTCGTTACTTTGGATGAGGGAGAATTTATTTCATCTTTAAAACAATTCTGTTCATCATATTTTTGGGCTAACAATAAAATGTTATTATATTATTTTATATTCATAAATATGCTTTGAATACGATACGCTCGACAAATATTATGGTTTTAAGGTGGTTATTCAACTGCTACTCTTTTTATTTTATTAGAGCTGTGGTAATTACTCCAATATAAATCCTACTACTGAGAATTAAGATTCTATGCAACAGGTAGCATGATAATAAGCGTGACTGATTTAATTGGTATATCAATATCATCTCTGTTTCACTTATCATAAAAAGTATTAGTATAGCTATAACTAAATTACCACCAGCTTATATAACGTTACCATTGACTACAGAAGAAATTTCATCTACAAACTTCGCATTTTTCAGAATAAGTACACTAAGAGAAATAATATGTTTATCCAATGGTTACTTTAAACTTATTATGTTAGATATAGTTGAAACAAACATTTGATTTGATGTTCATGAGCAAAAATATTATAGTTAATCGAAATATATACCTACGTTGTAATAAATTATGGTTGCTACAACTATATTTAAAAAAGTGTAAATCAAATATAAATTATATTGCTTACAAAAATATTATGGTTGTGGATATCATAATATGGCTAAGAAGCTCAAAATCCAGTAGTTGTAACAAACATATTTTGCTTAAAGAAATAATATTATAGTTGTTTTACAACTATTTGTAGTAATACTAATCATATTATGATCGAAGCAATCATGTTATAGTTGCTTTATGATTGAAGTAATCATCTCAGATGTTTGAAATAATCATATTATGGTTGAAGTAATCATATTATGATTAAAGTAACTATAATATTATGGTTGAAGTAATCATATTACGGTTCAAATAATCATATTATAGTTGGCGTTAAAATAAAATGCTTCAAAAATAAAAAAAATACTTGAATATTCAGTCTTCTGTTGTTGTTTGCCAGTTAAAACGTGTTTTAAAATATAAGCGTACGCGTACCTAATGTAAAAACTCTTAGCTGATGGATATAAACTGGTAAGTGTATGCATACATTTCATCACAACATTGTATAAACTAACCACTAATTTTTTATCTAGATGTTGATAGACAATAAAGTGTACTTTATGAAAAACTGGATAAAATGTTGTGAGAGGAAATATTTCAAGATAATTTGAAATAGTTAGTTATTAAAATAATAACAAAACAGAATAAATAATCTAAGTTAAGACGAACTATTGAAAAACTAATAAAAGGAAACTATACAGGTTCGATTTATGGAATAAAACTCGAGTTTCCTTTCACTAATCATTTGTAAAAACTCGACTTTTATTCCATAAATCTAAATATATCACTAAAAACAAATCTGATTATCAAAAACAATATACAGGTTATTTAAATTATCTTATATATTAATACGCTTAAACGTCTGTTAAACTTTTCACAAAGCTTTTTTCAACTAGATTAGACAACTTTATTAGAACCATTACGAATTACGATAGTGTGAAAAATTTTTTTTAAAGACATAAAGGCCGGTTTTCATGATAAATTTTTAGCTGATAAATTGAAGTTTAGAAAGAGAGGAGTATAGTGTACCGTTAATGTGTATGAGGGAGTAAAATTATATTATTTTTATAGTAACTTTTATAGATGATTTGAAATCTAAAATCTATATACATAATCTTAAAACATTCAAAATGTAAACAAAATAAAGGTTATTTAATTTAAGCAATCTTCCTTAGAATTGTTTAAAATTTCGCCAAAGTATATAAATAAATTAAATAAAGTGAAGAAAAGTGAAATATGATATGATTTTCATCTGTAGAATTTTTATATGGAGAATTGCATTACATCAAACAGTTTTTTTAAATTTTAAATTCACTTGTATTTATTATGTTTTTCATTTTTACATAAGTATTAATTAGAATTAAAATATTATTTTTTTATATTATACTAAATAATGAATTAAGTAAAAAAATGTATACATACATACATTCAAAAATTCATTCAACAAAATTTAAAATATTCATTCAGATAAAAAAAATTAAAGTTAAAATTGTAATTAAAAGTAAATTTTTTAATTGTGTTAAATAGTTAGTTTATGCATAAGATAAATAGAATATGTATAATTTTAGTTTAAATACCTAAAAGCTAAAATATTATTTTATATTTGCACGCATTCAAATATTCAATGCAAAAAATTAATTTTTGTTATTGTTTTTACTCAAATTCAAAAATTGCAATGTCGTTCCATATCCATAAAATGTGTTGGTAGTGTGCGAATTTTTTTTGTGTAATTACACATTTTTTTTATGTTAGTATTAAAAATATCGGCGATAGTATATAGTATATCGAATATTTGCGAAGATATGTTTTTTTAAATATTCTCCGATATTTATGGCGATTCTCCGATATTTATGGCGACTCTCTCGATATTTCTCCCGATATTATTGTCATTCTCCCGATATTTTATCATTGTTTCTCTATCGCACTTATGAAATTTTTGTATCTTCTGCCTATGCTCTAACCATTAAACCACAAAACAATAAAACCAAAAACAAATTAAAAAAATTAAAGTAAAAAAAATTCACCTATTGAGCAATAGCATTGAATATATCTGATTATGTGAATTAATTTAAAAAAAAAAAACCAAGTAGCAAAGACAAAAGCCGAATTATCAGAATATAATTATTATATCGATTTATAAAAATAGCTTTGTTAAAATATTACGATATTACGATTTTACAGCAAAATGACCATTATAGATCGTAGTTAACTCCTGAATGATCATTAACTTATGAAAAGAGACATCTATTAGAAAAAAAAAGTTCGAAATATCGTAATTCAAAAAAAATAAATCAAAATTTGACGTTTTCACAGCAGCAATATTTTCTATTTTAAAAAATGTTGTTGTTATATTGTAAAAATACGATTATTTTAAGTTTTGGTAATAAATATTTTGATGTCATTGTAGAATCGTTTGAGATTGAAAATTTTATTAATGATGGTGAAAAATAACTTATAATTATTGTAAGTAAATTGATATGAAAAGAATATAACATTATAATACAAAACAAGACCAAAAATTTAATTGTAATTTGAGTGAAATATTTTTTTTAGGAATCAACTACTGCAAGTGCATCAGAACGAACTACCTTCTCAACTGCACCAATAACTACAATAATAACTCATCATGCCGATCTAACAAAAAAAATAATACTAAATTAATATTAGTACAAGCTAGAACAAACAAAAAACTACAATGAAATTATTAAGCACAGTTTTGTATTCGTAAAAACGAAATGAATTACTTAAAGCCATGCTACAACTAGAAAATAAAAAGTTAGAATTATAGCAAAAATTAGCTGAATATTTAATTTCAAAATTTTAAACTGTTTTAAACTAGGGTTGCCAGAAGAGAAAAGTTTAAAAAGAGAGTTTCTTCGGCAAAAAAGAGGACAAAAAGAGAAGGGTGTATATAAAATTAAAATATATATATATACAAAAAATATATTATACCAAATAATTAATATAATTTAATAAAAAAAGACCCACATTTCGAAAGGGAAAAGGAACTATAAAGCTGACCTGCAGATTTATATGTAGAATCAATTGTTAAAATAAATTAATAAATAAGAGTTTATTTCATAAAACCAGACATAAAACCAGAACACATAACATTAAAAATATTTTATATAAATTAATTATGTTTTATATTAATATAATATACTTTATATTAAACATAATATAAATTTATTTCAGCAACAAATCACAATATTTCAATTTTACAAGCCTCTGTTTCATAATTTGTCGTTTGATTTGAGCTCATTACTTCTATTATAAATTTATTACCACATTTTATTTCATTGTAAAATTCTTTGCAGTTTGTATATTTATATATAATTGCATGTGACACTGTCTATATTTAGACGTTTTCTCTCATAAAATCCTACATTTTTGCCTTTGAAATATTAAATCCATCTCAGATTTAAAGGCTTTTTCTTAAATTCATGGGAGGAAATATTTTTTTCAATGAAGATTTTTGACATTTTTGCTCTTTTTCTTTATAAAAATAAGCTAAAAACAGTTTAAGAGAAAAAGAGAGCAAAAAGAGATACGAAAGATCCGAACAAAGAAAGAGAGTGAACAAAACGATCGTGTTGAAAAAAGAGTACATGTGTTCTTTAAAAGAAATATTCTGGCAACCCTATTTGAAACTGTATTGTATTTTTACTAGGACTATTATGAGACTGAAATATAAAGTGATATGAAATATTTTTTTGATTTTTAATTCTTAATATATGAAAATATATGGTTAAATAATGTGCTCATATTTTATACAATTATGATATAATATTTCACTAAAAACACAATTCTCTATTTCACAGTTATATGTTGCTTTGTCTAGAGTACGATCTTTTGATAGTTTTAGTGTAGTATAAAATATTATGAAATGTTTGAATAAGTATTAAAATGTTAAACTATTTTTAAGATATTAAATAAAGTTAATTATAGTTTTAAGTTTTTCAATTTAACTGATTTATTATGTAATAAAAAAATATTTAAAACATTGATTTTTTTTAAGAAATTAAAGAAAATAAACAAATAAAATAAATTGTTTAATTTATAATGCTAATGCTAGGCCGGCAAATGTTACGCCGGGAATAGCTAGTAATTATTAAATAATCTGTTCAATCAAACAATTTCTTATTTTTATGGCAATATATTACGAAAGTTGAGGCTTTCTTTAGAATCTCTTGTCAGATGCTGCAACACAAGTACTTTTTAATTTGCAGGTAATATTAACTATTACAATATACTTATGTTTTCATTTTTTATTTTTTACATTCATCAGCAGTTGAAGATGATAAATTTAAAAGTTATGTAGCTGATGTAGACAGCACCAATTTAACAAAATTTGATATTTATTGGACATTTATTTATTATAATTGACATAAAAATATAATCTTCTCGAAATTAACTATACTGTGCTTTTATTTCAATATAATATATTTACTTCAATCATATTTATTTTTGTTTCAATTAAAATTAATGTTGCTGCAACCATAACTTAAGTTTGTTTGAATAATATTATTATTGAACCTACTATAAATTATGTTTGGTGTAAACATAAATATTTTTCATTCAACCATATTATATTTATTTTTAACATAATATAATTAGTGACCCATATTTAAAACAACAAAATTATAGTTGAGAACAAATTATCGTCTTGTAGAAAGTAACTATAATATGTTTACTCCAAAAATAATTATTTTTGTTTCAATTATAAATAATATTATTGATGCAAACATAGTTATGTTTGTGAAGATAATAATATTGTTGTGTGAACTATGAATTATTTTTGTTGCAACCATATTATATTTCATTTAAGCATATAAAAAACTTTTTAGCTTTATATAAAACCCATAGTTACATGAAGTAATATGGCTAATGTAACTATATTTTCCAACCATATTATTGTTCTTTAATTTTATAGTTGAGCCAAACATATTTTTTTGCTCAGTGTAGACATTGACATTGTCAGCCGTTGGCCAGGATCTGCACACGACAGTAGTTTCTTTCATAACTCATGTTTCAGAGCAAAAATGGAGAGCGGTTCTTATAAGGATTGTTTTATACTTGGGGATAGTTGATACACTTGTTAGTTTGTAAACGTAACGTCCCTATCAAACCCTCAAACGCAAAGTGAAATTCTTTATAATGAATCGCAAATTCAAAACAAAAATGTTGTAAAACGAGGCTTTGGAGTACTGAAAAGACGTTTTCCGGTTTTGTCACTTGATATACGAATAAATGTTAATACTGCATTGGTTGTTGTAGTGGCATGCTCAATATTACATAATATTGCACGAAAACTAAAATAAAGTGATTCTCCAGTGTAGATCCTTTAATTCCAAATGATTTTGTAATTTCAAATATTATCGGTAATAACGATGATAATAGTTCTGAAGATAATTTGAGAAGAACAACTAACAATGACATTAGCTTTAGAGATTAGTTTTGATAAGAGAGTAGTTTTCAACGCAACTGAAACAAAGTAATTAATAAATACCCTTCGTTAATTTTTTATAACATTTTTTTGGACTTTAAACCAAATCTCTTATCACCTATTCGTCAAAAATTATTTATTAATTTGTAATTCAAAAATTAATTAAAAACTCATGTACTTCATATATATAAAAAAAATTAAATTACTTTTTCATAATTCGTTTAAATAAAATTAAAAATAAAATCACATTTTATTTAAGTATTTCATATCATATTTCTAATTTCTGACATTCATATTAATTAAGAATAATTTCTTCTTCATCTGCTGAAAACTTTTAGCTAATCTTCTATTATTTACTTCATTTTTAATTTTTTTTCTTTATTTATATTCAAAATCAAAATAAATTAATTCCAATTTGTTGTTCAAACAAAACTGACGTTTACTTGTTTTCAAAAAATGTAAAAAAATACTCAAAAATTTACTACGAATCAAAAAATGAACTATTACTGCCAGTATGAAAACTGACATAATGAAAAAACCAAATTTTAAAAAGTTTTAATTTATTGTGATTGTAAAGTAAACTGATAGTTTCATTACCAATACTTTTACTGAAAGAAGAAAAAATGGGCCTAAGTTACTAAATTTTGTACGAGTTCTATAAGCGCTTTGAGTAGAGACGTAAGTAAGTAAATAAAAAAAGCAGGTCGGTTTTTTAAATAAAACTTATTGTATATAACCGAAGGGCATCACAATTTTCTATAAATATAAAAATATTAATCGTTTCCTCAGCAAAATCTTAAAATATCTGGTTTGAAGAAGGATAAAAGATTGTTTTTCTTTCAATAAATTTAAATTTTTAACTGCAATATATTCACAACGGCAACACCTATCATTATCAAATAAACGTTCAGATTTCAGATTGCTATCTTACTAGATAAAATCTAATATGTATACGTATATGTACAAATCAACAGATATAACGATTCATATACAAAAATATTAAAATATTAAGAATGTTTACAAATGTCCTTTTTGTCCTTAAAGAATAAGATTTACCATTACGGATATATATTTTGGAAATCTGGCAGCACCAGATATCTTTGAGATATCAGGTACAACATTTGCCTTAGAAGAGTTCTTTATTATGTGTCTGTAAAGTAATAAGCTTATAATATCTGACCAAGGAAGCTTATTATAAAACTTCATTAATTTTATGACATAAGGTAGTTAAACTAGTTATCATGACATATTGAAAAATTAATTTATAAAAATCATAATATTGTTTTCTTTCAGATAATAGTACGTTTTCAAGCTCATGTTTATGGATAAACATGTTGTTTATGATAAACTGGTTGTTTACGTAGTGGTTTTCCCATACAAATTTGCTGAAAATCATAAACAAGTAGCGAGGTGTTTATATCATAAACCACTTCAAAAACATGTAACCCATCCATGAAATTTCGATTTTTTGGCGATTTTAAATTTTTTTTTGCATGACCCTTGATTTTTTTGTCATAAATTCATTTTGTCATTTGTCAAAAAAAAACAAAAAGAAAAACAAATCAAAATACCAAGAATAGATGAAATTATGTGAATTTGTGTGAAATTAGTTTAGCTTCAATTAATGATCATCAAAAAAACGAAAAATCAAGTATAAATTCTCAATTATCATCAGCACGATTAATTGGAAAATCTTGTATAACTTTAATAGAAAAAAGTGAAGAAAAATTCTATGGAGTTATAGAAGTGATTGAGAAATTACAAGACTTACATGGAAAGTTAACAGAAGAATTAAAACAAAGGATATTGTAAAAGATGCATTTTTATTTTTAATTCACTTAATTTAATCAGTTTTATATATTAAAAATGTATAAATAATAAGGCTTTATATATAAGTAAAAAATCCAAATGGAAAAAGAGATAATAAATTAAAATGATGATTATTTTTTTATATAATTGTAAATTGAATATTTTTATATTTCGTTTTTGAAAGATTCTCAGAACTAAATGTTGAAGTGAGTAAAGTGGGTATGGTAATAAACTAAAATGTGAATTATTTTATTTGTTTCTCTGATATTATCATTTTTTTTAAATCCTCCATATTTTTCTTTATTATATTCATTTATCGTATGACCAATTATAATAGCTTAAGTTTTCTCAAAGATAATACAAAAAAAAATTTTATATAAACAGTAGTATAGTTTTATATAAACAATAAACAGCTGGTGGGTTTTCCAAAAAAGCTTGTGAACACTTGACATTTGACTGGTTTATGAGCTAGTTGTTTATCCATAAACATGAGCTTGAAAACGTACTATAACATATTGTCAGATATTATATTTTTTTTTAATTTTTTTTGTTTTTGTTTTTAATTAACCCCATCCCCCAAAAATATTTCTCCCTTGAAAGTTGAAAATTAAATAAAAATTCGACAAATGAAAAAAAAAATTTATATTAATTTGGTTCGTTCAAATAAAAAAGGATCTAACAATAATAAACTCAATGAATTATAAGAAGAATATCTTATTAGAAAAATAAAATAAAAGAAATAATAACGACCATTGAAAAGGAAGCAAGTCTAGTCCTTTTTTATTTTATGTTCCAAAACCCATTTATGTCACCTTCATATAATTTTGTGTTTGTGATGTTTTTTACTTTTTTTTTTTTTTTTATTTGTCCATAATACAAAATATTCGTGCAGAAGAATAGTTACCTTATAATGGGTTTCTCATCTTATATCATAGTTATTTTGTCGCCTGAATCAGCAGTTTATTTAATAAAAAGAAAAAAATTTGTTTTATTTTTTATTATTGTTTATTTTTATTTACTTCTGATGCTGTTGTTGTTATTCAAGAAGAGACATTTTCACGTTTAGATTTCATTATTTTACCTTTACAAAATATACAGTTTCTTTCTTATTGAAAATCTTAAATAGACCTAGAACACATTATTGTCTTATGTTTATTATACTAAATAAGAAGATAACATTGTTCAACCAGATTACAATTACACAATCATGTCCTTTTTCTATTCAAACTGATGTACAATATGCATAGATTTGCTTTTTACCTTATATAAAGGAAATGAAAATAAATGAAGAAATAATGAACAGAAATCTTAAAAGATCCTTTCGGTCACAGATTCTATTAAAAATAAAAATGAGATAAGTAAAAAAACGAAAACAGAAAAACAACTAAAAAAACAAGAGGTGAATGAAAGAAATGAAGTGTATTGTATGACAGAGTGATACGAATATATGTGTGTGTGTGTTCAGTAAAAGAAGTAAGTAATTATTGTATTTGAAAAAGGTGGAGAAAGGATATTTAAGATTTTATTATAACCTATTCTTGTAAAAATCATCATAAAATATTTCTAAAGTAAAATTAAACGCGAAAATTCAAATAAATTTTTTTTTATTTCAGAATAAATTAATTTCATTTTTTCAATTATGTAGTTTAGAAGAATAAAATTGACTTCCTAAGTATAGCAGTTTGACTGTAGCATCAAATTGAAATGAATAGTCTTCAAACGAAATAGTGATAAGTAACTGTGTGTGACATAAACAAGTGTGAAATATTTTGCCAGAAGCAACTGGAATGGTCAGTTTTATCTATATGCCTACCTCATGTTTCAGACGGATACGCTAAAACTAACGCCATTCGAACCTATTCTCAGATTTCAAGATGAAGCATTGCATCGACTAGAAGACTTGAATAAACTCAAAATTCAAGTGAATCAAAATATGCTACGAAATGACCAAATCTGTGATATTTCGAAAAGGGACGAAAAATGTTTGGGGTTTTTTTAAGTCGGTGTAAAGCATGTTTTTTATCTAAAGATCTGCTTAATATACAAAACAAGCTATATAGTTACTTACGATCCAAGATGGAATTTAATTCATATATTTATTGGTGGACATCTCAAAGACTTATATAAGCTCTTTTGATAGAGTACAAAAACGCAGCATTTCATTATATCATATATGATGTAAATCCCTTATCAACACTTACTCCGACGATGACCCGTCGTATCGTTTAACTAATTCTAATTTATAGATATTTTGAATAGCTTGCTCGTAAGTACTAAGATCACTACTTCCACCTCTTGAGCAACCCTGTCGAGAAACGCAAGAGATTTGCAGCCTATTCCTACATCCTGGAAATACCAAAATGATTCAAGACTGGTTACGGAAATTTGTTTATAGTTAGAACTTTTAGAATGGAATAGCATTCTACTAAAAGCTCTCCCAAGAAGGACCAATTTTTAAATATTTGATTTATAAAAATTCAAAATGAACATCAATAACATAGTTCGCAACTCTCCACCAAACCTTTCTAGTACTGCTTTCTCTTTCTTTCTCTAAACATCCCTTCTATTTTCCAAAATCTAACGATACGAAAGTTTAAAGGTTTCTCTGACCTAAGCTTTGACTAATAATTTAGAAAAAAGAAAAATAGAAAAAAATTAAAGTAAAAATCGAGTCAATTTGTAAGCAATTGAAGGACTTCTATTAGAGTTAAATTAATTAATCTACTATTACGATATAGCTAATGTAGAAACAGTAAAACATAATAACAAGCAATATTTGAATAAAAGACGTATACCCCAACCTGAATTTAAAATAATGAATAAAATATTGGTTAAAAGTGCAAAAAAAAACTTCCTCAAATGGGTTGGGTTCGAAATCCCAAAGTCAAAATCCCAAAATCAAAATCCCAAACCTAAAATCCCACAAAAAAATACCAAATTAAAAAAACCCAGTGTTAGAAAATCCCAATGTTACAAAATCCCAAATTACAAAGTAATAAGTTTTATGCATATAAAAATTAAAAATTAACTTAAAATTAGCCGAACTACAATATTGTCACTCTATTGTTGTCTAATGTTACTGTTATCTAGAAAAAGCTTTTTGTTTTAGGTATATTAGAAATGCAACATTATTTAAGTTTGTACTCATTTCATTTTAAGTTTGAATGAAATTCTTATGATTCTGAAAATGATTAAGTGACAGAACGGGTGTACGAGACTCCTTAAAACCAAAAACGAACACATAATTTGGGGATTTCGAATTTTAGTCTGCATAACTGCTTCTTTTAGAAATAAAAAAATAATTAAGGTAAATATTCTGGAAAAAGGGCTAACCTTAATTTTTGACTTCAACTCTAAAATCCTCCTTATTCAAAATCTCACATACACATATATATATAAATATTCTGTAAAAGACGTATAACTCTGATTTTGAACCCAACTCTAATATGGTCTCCATTTATTGGAACCCTGTTTTTGTCGACGGTAGATAAACGAATACGGCACAGTTTTAGTAAAAAATATAAAAAAAAGAATTGTTTTATTTTTAAGGTTGTGGATTTCCCCCAAACCCGTGCATACTCATTTAATGGAACCCTGTTTTTGTCGAATTGTTTTCATGTATTAAGTAAAAAATATTAAATTTGAAATTAATTTTTAATTTTTAAATGCATAAAAAGAAAAAAAAAATTAATAGTCCTTGGGATTTTGTATCACTGGGATTGTTTTTTGGGATTCAGTAATTTGGAATGGTTTTTTTTTTGGGATTTTGATTTATTTGGGATTTTTTTTTGGGATTTAGGTTGACTCCTCCTCAAATACATAATATAAATGAGATCTTGGTACCATTTCATGGTCGGTTAACCTCCAGCCAATACACAAAAAGTATATAATATAAATGAATTTTTGAAATCAGTTTTGGACCACCTTCAGTTTCGGGTACCTCAACGGTGTCGAAATAGGTATAAACAGCCTTAGTGTTACGCTGAAATTGTTTAAAGGCCGGAATTATTGATTTTAGTTCAATAGAATTTACAATTAGTCATTTCCAATTTTTAATTAAGTCAGTTTTGTTTTCAAGAATTTCGTCAGCTAGTTTTTTTTTTTTTAAATGAATTCACAATTAAAGATTATGTTGATTTCATAGATAATGGGTGTATTCATAAATGCTGCAAACCGGGAACAAGTTTGTCACAAATTGGCGTTATGTGCAAAAATGAACACAAGCTCTACCTATATTCTACATTTACTTGACAATTTTGCAAAGTTTCTGTTCATTAAT
The DNA here is from genome assembly GCA_963942445.1 of Argyra leucocephala. NCBI lineage: Eukaryota > Metazoa > Arthropoda > Insecta > Diptera > Dolichopodidae > Argyra > Argyra leucocephala. Next base: position 74,982,258 of record OZ012680.1, read on the forward strand.
CTGACATTATGTTCCTCCAATCTTCATGTATTGTGACGTAGTTTTTCTGGGATGAGTGCAATAGAATAATATTATAATATATAAACAGAATTAATATTATATTTAATGCATGAACTCGTTTCGATACCAATCGACGTAAATTAGATAGGATTAGTGATGTTGCTAAGACAATACTAGGCTGCACCTTTACTAATTTCCTAGATTTTAGGTACGCTTTATATATGAGGAAAATAATTTAGAAATAAAATAAAACTGGTCCTTCATATTTGTTTGACAAAATAAATTTTGGAGTATGAACCTAGTAATCCCACGTCATAATGGTAGACTCAGGCATTTTTCTTTCTTTGTAAAGACTTCAGCCTTTGGAATACGTTACCGAATGTTATTAGATCTGCAACTTCTCACTGTAAGTTTATTGAACTTTGTTGGGATCATTTCAGTCAAAAATCGTAGTTATTCAATTATTTACCCTTTTTTATTTTTATTTTAATTATTTATCTGCTTTTATTTATTTAAGTTTATTAATTTTTGTTTTAACACAAAGAGAATTAATACTTTTTGAGAGAGAATTGTTATTTACCTTCTTGATTTCCAAATTTATATATTATCTTTTTTTTTTTTCTTTTCTTTACTTTTAAGTTTTGTTAATTTTAAATTTGAGTTTTGAATATTGTGTTAATCTGTGCTAATTGTGTACATCTTAAATACGTGCTTGTATATACAATTGTAGAGACTAATCTTCTCATGTATATTCCAATAACAATTTTTTTTAAATAACAAAACAAAAACTAAAATATTTAAAACAATAAAGAAAACTACTTCAAAAAAATGTATGCATACTAAAAATTTATTCTGTCAAATTGACGCCCAGTAGACTTTGAGTCTGCATTTATGAGCACCGTTCAGAAAATGCAGATGGACTGCAGGTTTGCATTTATGAAAACAAGGAATATTATATTTAGTGAAAGTTATTTTTTAAATTTAAATAAAAATTATATGGAAATCGGCGATTGTCAAAATGGATTGTTGCGTTAAGTTTACAAGAACATTTTTTTTTAATTAACCATGTATTATATAAATGCCATTATTAACAATTCTAACGAGGCAAAAATTTATGAAATTAAAGATAAAAAATAACAACACGTGTCTTTGTGTTGTGTGTGTGTAAATATTAGAATATAAATCAATTCTAAAATAATTTATCAAGCTTTTGTATTGAATGACAAAACCATGAAAATTCATCTTTTTAATTCTTATGAATTTGACCGTTGGTTTTATTTTTTAAATGATGAATAAAAAAAATTAGAAATAATTTTGAAATAAATTTATGTAGGAAAATAGCATGTTTTCATTGTATTTAAATTACGTTCTTGTTTCAAATTAAATTCTTAAGTAGGGTTGAAAGAAGTGTTCGCATTATACTTTATCATAGTTAAGTTTGTCATTTTGTATTTACTTCGCTTTCATTGTCACAACAAAAAGTAAGAAAAGAATATTTTTGAAAAAAAAATGATGCAAATTCAGAAATTAATAAATTCATAATATTTATAATCGTTTTTGAATCATTTTCTAATTAAAAAAAATTTAGAATAATTTTTGACGCTTTATAAATATTTTTTTTAGTTAAGTACGAATTTGTTTTAATAAATTTTCTTTACATTTTTACTTATTTGAAAGTTCATTGTCTATCATCGTCAGAATTGCATAAAAATGCTATAAAAATTACGATATAACATAAAAGCAATAAACCTTGTTGAAAACATAAATTTAACATAATTATGTAATTTATTTGGGAGCGGTCCTGTTCGCAAAATCTATATATCAAACTCCCATTTCGCCTAATGCTATTTCGCATAATTTCGTATTTCACAAATTTCAATTTAGCAAAATTACCATATTGCAAATAGTTTTTTATATATGAAATTTTGAATTAGAAAGGATTTTAGAATTGGATTCAAAATCAGCGTTTTACGCCTTTTACAGAATTTTTATATATATTTATGTATATGAGAGAATCTGAATTAGGAGGATTATATTCTGCAAACATTTTTCTAAATTCCAAATACTATTTGCAAAATATATGCTTGCCACATATCTTTTTGCGAAGTGTCTCATTATGCCAAACAACCATTTGTAAAATGGTCAAATATGTCAAATGGAAAGTTGCGAAATGTCTTTTTTGTTAAAAGATATTAGGCGAATTGGCGTTTTGCATAGTTACATAGTTTAACCATAGTTACAAAAAAATTATAAATTACACTTAAATTATGTTCATATACACAAAAATTGTTCTAGACGAGGGGTCTATCTGTAAATTTAACCTGAGCTACAGAGCTATTGGCTACGTCTAAACAGTGGACATTGTACCGCTCCGAAGGATTTGAAACTAGAACAACATCCTCTTCATTACTTTATTTTAAAATTGATATACCTAATTAACGGTATATGTTGGATGTGTATCGAACTTACAGTTTTTGAAGAATAGCTGCACAAACTTAAAATTTGGCTTTTAACAACTGAACATTTTGTTTTCATACACAACTTTCATATTAGACTTGCCGTTTTTCACGTAAAGCCATATTATTAATATTTGGGTAACCCGCGTTTTAGTAAGAAAATAATAACTGGGAGTTGAATATTGTAGAAATTTTATTTTTTAGTCAAAACTATTGAAATTACTTAAGGTTAGTGAAATTTTATATGACTTTACCTGAAAAACGGCAAGTCTGATATGAAAGTTGAGTATGAAAAATTTGCAGGGGATGATGTAGCGCATCAACATAATAAAAAAAAAATTAACGAGTTTTTTCGAGATATTTAACGTTTTTTACGAAGCCCGATACCCATCCAACATACACCGTTTATTAGGTGTATTAATTTTTAACTAAAGTTATAAGGAGGATGTTGCTCTATTTTCAATTTCTTCGGAGCTATAGCTGATATTGTTTAGACATAGTTTTTCTAATCCGATTTTTTAACCCTCTGTAGCCCAGGTTTCGTCTAGAATAATTGTTGTTCTAAAATACTCCAAGGAATCACCCCTTAAAATAGTTTTGCTCTAAGCCGAACCACCCTCTATATAATAAAATAAAGATGTGTGTTTGTAATCGTTTTGTTTTAATCACGCAATACTGCACTAACTTTGACAAAAGTTTATGTATAAAATTTATGACTTAAGAGAATGGTTTATCTCGATTTTGGACCCGCAAGTGGCCCTAGACAGAGTGTTCAATATATATGAGCCATTTTATATTAGAATAATATTATTATGTCATAAATAGTTCTCATATGAGAATGATGATTATGTTCTTAAAAAAATATTATATGCACAGAATGGACAAACAAAAAAATATTGTTCATATTTTAACAAATCAATGTTATATTTCCTTTACATACCTGTACATATACATAGTTATTTTTCATGAATTGTCTTACACTTTTGTATTTTCAAATTAATAAAATTACATTATTATTAAAGCTATTAAAAAATTATATGTCATTATACATATATGTCATTTCAGTATTATTCAATAATTAGTTAACAATTTTCATTTCCACTAAGGCGAAACAACGTTAATTATTAGGTATATCAAATTTTAAAGGAATATTCAATTGGATGAAAACCATAAGCAAATCTTATTAATTGTACCTACACTATTTTATGTGGACTTTTCTATTTCGTGACGAATTTAAAATTCTCCTAGCCCAAAAACATTACTTAAGAACCATGCTTAATGATAATCGTCTATCATCTAGTTTCCCACTTTTCAAAAGAGTCTGTATTTTGCCACTCAGACATCTCTATATCTACAAAACTATGAAAATTTTTTTCATTAAATCTGGTTACCTAGATCAAAGGTTAACGCCAACTTACAACCTACGTATTAATTATTTGAATTATGTTGCTGTTCCAATGGCCAGAACAACACAATTTACGCATTGCTTTGTTAATATGGCACCACGACTTTTTAATAGACTACCAATTCATATCAGAAGTGAACGTAATTTCTACTCATTACTATAAAATCTGGTTATTTCAGTTCGATCACTCTCAAATTGAATCACTCTTTGATGGTGGAAATTTGTATTAAATAATCGTTTTGTGTATGTATTATAATTAAATGTGGTTTTCTTTTCATACTTCTATTATATTATATTCTTTAATTTTGCTTGAACTTATAGTATACTGGTAAATTTTTTACTTCAATATTAAGCTTTTCATACATTTTTTATTTGTTATTTCTTTTTCTTTACATTTTTTGATACATTGTTACACTATTTTTAATTTCATTTTTAATTCTATTTTTTTTTTTTAACTATTTTGTCTAATCTTAATTTGTACCTAATTACTTATGATTTTAGTACCCCGCTAAAACATTTATATTTATATTTTTTTTTCTTCATTTCATTCAACACGTATTCTGTGGAATATGTTCGAATGATCCTACTTATTTTCTTACATATATAAAGTTTTGTTATTTTTACTAAATTATTTCTTATTGAATTTTATATTATTATTTTTGTTCCTATTAACTATTCTAATAAACTATAGTTTTTTTTACTTTTATTAATTTTATTGAATTTATTATATTAGTTTATTAGATTTAAGAGCTTTATGTTTTGATAATATTCAATTTTAATTTGATGTAGTTGGTAAAAAATTTTATATTTAAGAAAATGAATGAATTTTAAATCTTAAATCTTAATCTTAATCTTAATCTTAATCTAAATAATTAAAAATTTATTAGAAATAAACAATTTAATTGATTTTTGATCCGTTTGCCTAACTTTTTCAATTATTGTTTTTTTTTTAAATTTTACAAACAATGTAAATTTAAATCAATTTCTAACTTTAAAAATCTATCGTTTATTACTCGTAACTACTTTTTAAGTGTACTTGCATTAAAATATTTTTATTTATTTATTATAAAAATTACCTTTTACGACATTTCTAACTAACTAACCACCGTTCCCATCCTTTAAATTAAATTAAAGCTTAACTTGATTTTTTTTGTTTTATCTTAAATTTTCTTTATGGCGTTGAATATATTAGATACACTTGAATATACTAGATAATAAAAAAAACAAAAACGAAAATTACAAACAAGAAAACTTTTTCATCAGAAAAATAAGCCAACTAATAAATTTATTATAAAAATCGAATCGAAATTGTAAATAAAGATTTCTAATATCTATTAGTCTTAGCAGTGTTAAATGTCGTACAATTCTTATATCTTACAAATTTCTCCTCCCACTTTCTCATTCTATAACACATATGACAAGGTCCTTTACACACAAAAAAGAAAAAAAAGTAACAATCAACATTCTATTTCTATTGTTACTTGGAATTCTTTAAATGGTATAGAAAGTTTGAAGCGTAAGTTATTTGGTATGTTGTCAAAAACATAATACAAAAAAAAAATAGCAAAACTTTGATAAAATTTTATCAGACAATAAGTTTGTCTATAAACGAAATAAGCTTTATTATTCAAAACAGACAATTATAAGATATGTGTATACGACGATATTGCGTTATCTTGTTATAAGAAAATTTGCTAAATAAGCTAAATTTTGAAGTTAGCTAAATTAATTTACTGAAAATAAAATTAAAAACGAAAAATAGTGGAAAAACATGTCGAATGACTTAAATCTGCAAAAATTCAGAATATCCCGAAGCGATATACATAAATAAAAATATTAATTTTTTTAATAAAATCCTTTGGATAAAATGTCAGCTTTTTCTGGCAATTCTACATCAACTATATTTAAAAATAAGTCCAAAAATCTATATCTTCGACCGATCATGACTCTATATTCAGGATTTTTCTCAGTATAATTTGAGATTATTTTCAGAAAAGTATAATTTCGAATTGGGATTTTTGGATTCGAAATTTTTTTTATGATACAGAGTTTTAGACCCAAATTTTTTAATACCACTCAAAACAATTTTGGATTAGAATAAAATAGAATGTAGAAAAAAATTTAAAACAACCCTCACGAATAAATTATTTACTGAGTGAATTCAAAATGTTGATGAAAAAAGCTTTCAAATACACTAGGCAGAAAAACGGATTTTAAACAAAACCAAAAAATTAGGCGACTTCGTCCGGTACTTTGCGTCATTTAGATAAAATAAATGACAATAAAAAAATAATAGGCTCATATTTATTTCGAAAGAGGCCTGAAAGTTTAGCTATAAATAAAGAAAAAGAGCTTATAGCAACCAACGAAGGAATAATTTTATGACAATAAATTTATAACATAATAAGGTAAGGTGAGTTAAAAAAATTAGTGAAAATTATAATACATATGAAGAGTTAATTATTAAACATTAATAAGTTTAATATAATAAATGTATAAAATATGCTGATAACGTAGTAATTATTTCGAGAAGTTTCAGAGCAATGGTAGAAGTACAAGTACAATTAGAAGACGGAGCAGCGAAGTTTGATTCGGAAATAAATGAATAGACAACAAAGTATTCAAAAATGTCACGCAATGTTACCACACTTCCCCCAACGACTCAAAACCCATCTTCAGTTCCTATAAGTACCTCATCCTTCGGAAAAGTCTACTTCAGAATTGGTGCTGTTGTTAATGTACTTAAGAATCTGAATATCAGAAAGTCTACCGGTCCCGATGGCATCCCTGCTATGGTTCTAAGAATTCAAAACCACAATTATTTCAAAACCATTGCGAAACTTATTCCATTTATCCAACTCTACAGGAGTATACCCAACACAATGGAAGATTGCGATTCCCAAAAAAAGGCGACAAAAGCGAACCCTCCAACTACAGGCCTATAGCTTTAAAATCGATCCTCTCCAAAGTGAGGGAGATCTTAATAAACAAAAACTTGATCAAATATCTAGACAGCCAATGTATTGTCCACGATAGGCAATATGGATTTAGATCCCACCGGTCCACCAGTGATTTAATGACTTATCTTAACAAGAAGCTAAATATCTACTTGCACAATTCGGGTGAAGCAAATATTGTTGGCTCTGGATATTTCTAAAGCTTTCGATCGAGTATGGCATAGTGCATTATTTGCCAAATATCAAACTATAGGTCTGGTTCCCTTCTCTCAAATGGATTGAAAGTTTCCTTTCGAATCGTACGACTCAAGTCCTAGTTGATGGGTTTAAGTCCGATCAATTCCAAATAAACGCTGGTGCTGCCCAAGGATCTGTTCTCTCACCTACCCTATTCTTTATATTTACAAATGATTTGCTCCAAACCAACTTTCAACCCAATCCACAGCTTTGCAGACGACAGCATTTTAGTAGCCTCATACGATTTTCATAAAAAATCTGAAGCTACATCTATCGCTGTGTCAACCAAAAGAAATATCATAGTCAGTTCCCTCAGCCATGATTAGGTCGCAAGTACTAATCGGTATAAAAAGCCATCATAAATTATGGAAAATGTTTAGTACCATAATTTTAGTTATGGAGAATGTTTGATAATGCACAGTTTGTGAGAACAAACACGAACCAGATAAACAAGCTAATAAATAACGAAGATATATTTCGTTTCTTTAAAGCGCAACATCTGCGGTGAGTTGACCATTTACAATAGAGAAAAGGCAAGATCAAGGTTGGCTGCAAATATAGATCACAATAAAAAAACCTTGAGAATACGATATTGGTAGGCAGTTACGCAAGATGGGCAAATTTTGAGGAATATGATGTAGCGCTACAAATGATGATAAACATATAAAGAAGTGAAAAGTTTTACACGAAAATCAATCCCACTTTTTAGAATAATAAAAGAAATAGACATCTTAATTCAAACAAATTAGAACACGAAATACAATTTTAATATATTTAAATTAAGTAATGCACGTAACGTATTGTAATGTACTATAGTAAAGTTTTAATGTATGTGTAGTAAAGTAAAGTTTTAAACGCTGGGTGACGCAGTAGGTACAGCGCCTGCCTTTCAATCGAAAGGTCCCAGGTTCGATTCCCGACGAAGGCAAAAAAAAAAAATACTTTCTGGATTTTTCGACCCGGTTCAGTACCCTTTATCATTGGGATAAAATATATGATAAATAGTTGAGAGTTTGGGTTATCACTAATAAAAAAATGGAACTATGCTATTATGAAGGCGAAGTACTCTACAGTAGATATAGTTTTCCACATTTAAAATTAGTAGATATACCATAAAAATTCTACAGAAAAAAGCTATTGTATGTAATTGTATATTCCAAATCTCTGTGTAAAAGCAGTTAGGGTTTTCATCCCATAGACTTGGAATTATATAAAAAAAAAAAAAAAAAGATGTAACGTATTTTGGTCATAATATGCGTAATCCAAAATATCACTTGTTGCGACAAATTATAAAGGGTGTAATAACTGAAGAGTATATGAAAAAATTTAAGTATAAGTAGAAAACATGAAAACCTTAAAGTTAACCTTAAGTTAAGTAAGACGTAGATGACGACGACGACTAAAATAATTTACCTCATAAACGAAATTTCGTAATAAAAAAAGATAATTTTAGGTTTTGATAGAATTCAGCAAAAATTAATTCATTTGGAAAATATAGTCTAGACATTACAAACTTACCAGAAAATTGGTCAGAGTAAACAATTTACATTTAAAAAAGAAATTCAAATATCATGTATATAGAAAAGAATATCAACAATTTTGAAAAGACTAAATTAAGATAATTTTAGTCCTCTATCCACTTGGATTATAATGTAATATTCTCTAGTCATCCCCCATATATACATATTGTTTTTTTTTGTATATTTTTTTTTTGTTTTTGTTTTGTATTGTTATTTTTACAATAATATTTGTGGTTTCAATGAAATAGGTTAGTTTTGTTATATTTAAGACATATTGTATTATCCTTAAAAGGATATTAAATTGTTTACAGATTAATTGACGTATTTATGTTTAATGGACATATTATGTAAGCAGGAAATTGAAATTTATTTTCTCGTTCATTGCGTCCTTCTCATTTTTTTTTTTCTTAATAACCTATCGTAATTTTTTTTTCTTTCACTTCATTGTTTCTTTATTTAATGTTTAAATATGAGAATAGTCGTAAAGGCTTTTTTATTTTTCTTTTTTTTTCATTTTAACTCTCGTAAATTAAAATAGGAACAAAATATTTATAGAATTAAAAAAAAAAAACAAAATGAACAGTAGGACCAACGTGTAAGTTTCTCACGGAAGATTTATTTGAAATTTGGGAATAAATTTTGTGGTTTTAACCTTTTTAAATAAATACATATACTTACACACATAAGTAATACAATATTAATATAAATTTAATTAAACGTCGATCTATAATAATAAACGTTCTGCGTTTAGTTGCATGTCTAAGAAATTTATTATGCATGGAATAAAAATCTTAACAATATCAGTAATTAAAAATTAATTAGACAACCTAGATGTCGCAGACAATAAATCCATTATCTATAAAAAGTAAAAAAATGTTATATGAAATCTAGTAATTATTAAATGTATGTATTGTATATATTGGAATATATATAAGATGTATTTATTAAGAAAGGTCGCAATATTATAAAATTTATTAAGGCACAAAAATTTTAGAAATGTGATGAAAATGAATTATCAAAGGATTCTAAAAAAAAATATTAAATACATTAACGTACAATACTAAAGACAGACCAAGATTAATACGACTTGATAAAATCGAAGATAACTGTCGGAAGATTTGAATTAACGGATGGAGAATAGTTGCTAAAATATAGAGATGAATGCAGGAAATTTATAAACAAAATTATGATCATCCTGAACCGTAGACCTAATAGCAAATGCTTCATCTTATATATAAAGAAGGATGTTTGTATGTATGTATGTATGTTTGTGTCAGAACTCCTCCGAGACGCATGGACCAATTTCAACAAAATCTTACAGGATGGTTTTTACTACTTGGAATCGAACCCGTGATATGTTGTTTTCCAAAATTCTGACTGGTTCGGGTACCTGTCACACAACTCCGAACACCTGACAAAAATATTTCAAATATCAAAGGTGCTACAGAGTTGAAAATTTGCACACAGTTACTCTCTCAAAAATAAATAAATATGACTTTCACATTTTTTCGAAATTTTGACTGGTTCGGGTAGCTGCCGTACAACTCTCAGCACCCGCAAAAAATATTTCAAAAACCGAAGGTCCTAGAGAGCTGAAAATTTGCACACATGTACTCTTCCAAAAATAAACAAATATGACTTTCCCCTTTTTTTTGAAATTTTGACTGGTTCGGGTAGCTGTCATACAACTCCGTGCTCCGCAGATCCCTCAGTTTTTCTAATAAGAAAAATAGTTTTCATTGGAACCAAACATACATAGTGTATTAAATTGGAACCAAATCGGTCCAGTTTCTGAGATATGAATTTTCGTTGAAAAGAGCTCTGGCGGAAAGCAGGTTCAACAAATTTGGCAGAAACTGCCGTAATCGGTATCCAAGGTAAAATCTCAAAACAGAATTAAAACAGCAAAACAAAATTATCATTTTTATTTATTTCTATCTTTCAATGAAATAAAGTAAAGAAGAAAAATTTTTTTTTAGAAATATTTGCCTTGAATTTAAGCGTACTAAAACTACAGAAAAAGACTTTAGAATCGCAGCTTGATATAAGGTTTTCAAAGCAATACAGAAAAAAAGTCGGACAACCCGTCTTCGGATATGATGTGGTCAAGAGTGACGCCTTGAGTCGAGTATATACTGTTCTGCCAAAGTCCGGCGCGAAAATCCGATGTTAGCAATCACGTTTGGTCCGGACATATTCCATAACGCATTAATTATTCTTGAAGATAAATGTGTGGCTATCCTGTGTGGCGGCCTATCTTCACCAGTATGAAACCAAAAAAATTAGTTTTATACGGAAAAATAGCACTTCTAAATCAAGATCAGAAAAAAGCATACAAAATTATCATGGATCAGGTAGAGAACCAACAAGATTTCTTGATGCTTCGGGGGCACAAATAAAACATTTTTAACCAACCTAATTCTAGCCAAAATCAGAGCTCGAGGAGAAGTTGCTCTTGCCATTGCATCTTCAGGAACCACGGCAACATTAATGGAAGGAGGAAGAACACCCCATTCTGCACTTAAGTTGCCACTAGACATCTTCAGACAGGAAAATCCTACCTGCAACATTAGTAAAACAAGTGGTCGGGCGCAAGTGCTCAAGACATGCAAAATTATCGTATGGGATGAATGTACCATGGCTCACAAGAAAGCTCTCGAAGCCCTTGACTGTGAGAGATCTGAGAGGAAATAACAACCTTATGGAAGGAGTTCTGGTATTTCTATGTGGAGACTTCCGTCAAACTTTACCCGGCATCCCAAAGTCAACACCAGCCGATGAAATTTACCCATGTTTAAAACATTCATCTTTGCGGAGACATGTACGAAAGATAAGCTTGAAACAAAACATGAGAGTACATTTGAGGGATGACAGTGCTCACATTTTCGCCAACAAGCTACTTGAGATCGGAGAAGGTAGATTTGCAGTTGAGCCATCTGGAAAAATAAAATTGCCATCCGATTTTTGTAATTTGGGTCCTCCGTCGCAGAACTAATAGATGCAGTCTATCCGGATATTCAGCAAAACTATCATAATTTGAACTGGTTTCGAGAGAGGCCAATTCTTGCTGCTAAAAATGCTGATGTCAGCGAAATGAATAATCAAATACTTTCCATATTACCGGGCGTAGTAAATGAATACAAGTCCATTGATAACGTAGTAAATGCTGATGAGGTAGTCAATTTTCCAACAGAGTTCCTAAATTCTCTTGATCCGGATGGATTACCGCCACATCGTCTTTTACTGAAACTGGGATCACCAGTTATTTTAATACGGAACCTCGACCCACCAAAACTTTGCAACGGTACAAGACTTTGTGTTAAAAAATTGCTGGCAAATGTAATTGAAGCGACTATTTTAACAGGGAAAGGACAGGGTGAAGTCGTTTTCATCCCAAGGATACAACTTATTCCAAATGATCTTCCTTTTAACTTTAAGAGGTTGCAATTTCCAGTTAGGTTTGCGTTCTCGATTACGATAAACAAGGCACAGGGACAGCCTATTAAGTACTGCGGTGTGGATTTAAGTGTGTAGGCGAAACTAAAAAAGTTGTTTATAATCAAGTTTTATCTTGAGAAAATTATTTAATCACCCGTCAATTTAATTAGTTTATTATTTTGTTTTTTTTCGTCTTTCCTTTTTTCTGTTCTGTTGGTTTTTCCTAATTGTCTTTGTCTTTTTTAGATTTCTATCTTTTTTTCTAAATTTGGTTTTGTTTTCTTTATAACATTTTGTACTTTTCTTTTTTGAACAATGAAAAAAAACTGCTATATGGATAAGAATTGATTAATTAAATTAATAAAAGAGTAACAAAAATTAAAATGTGAACTACTAACATCTAGCATAAGTTTATGTAGCATTAGTTTTATACTAACATATAGAAATAAGTACTTAGTGTTTGAATATTATAAAAATGAAAATGTTTATTATTAATACCTAAAAAAAGATTTATGCTAACATAAAAAACGAACCATAATTTAGTTTTCAAAAAATACTTCTAATTAAAATCACAAAATTCTCATTGAAATTTATAAACAACGCCTAAGACTTATATTTGCATTTTATTTTAAGTTGTCTATTTTTGTACAAAACTGAAACTCATTTTAATTTTCGTTCACTTTTGTTTTTTTTTTGTATTTCATTTAAGTAGATACCTATTATAATTTTTGGAATTTTCATGAATTAGCTTTTTATTAAATTTTTAATAACTTGCAGTGGTTTTAGTGGGGGTGGGTCCCACACTATTACAAAGCACGGGCGTATTATTCTTTGTATTGGTTTTCAAACTTCCACAAAAAAAAAACATTTAACAGATAGTAACAAACAAATATCACATAATACATCCCTTTTCAAACTAAAAACGAAGAAAATATTCTAGGAAAATTAAATTTTCTCGGGCAACGCCGGGTAACTTCGCTAGTTATTTAATAAAGAAAAACATTTTTTTTCAAATAGATTCATTAGAAATCCATATTTAATTAAGAAACAAAAGAAAACTTTTCCTCCTGATATGGGGTAAACAAGAAAAACATGTAAAAAGATTCTTTACATATATGTAAGTATTGAATCTATAAGAACATTATGTGATGAAAATATATAATAACTACATAACTAAAACAACACACGAAACCAAAAAAAAAGATTTGATGAAAAGATGTGGTTGTATTGTCATATTATTATTCTAAATTCAAATCCAAGTCCGAAATCGATTTATGTATAAGAAAAACTAGCTAGTGGTGTAAAATATTGTCTATTGCAAAGTTATACATGCGTATAGAACATACTTTCTAATTAAGTAACTTTTAAATCTAATTTAATACTATTTTTATAAATTGGTTTCAAAAAGCCCGCACTTATTGGTTTACACAAACACAATAATAATTATATACTGTAAAATATACGCATTCTCTGAGTATTCATCTTAATATACAATTTCCTTTTTAAAAACGAGATGATTCTGATTGTGTGCGTTTGTACATATATGATAATATATCCCATTTGGGTATACTTGGTTTTATTTTATTAGGTTTTGTGTGAACCAAAATAATTTTAAAATTAACCTAAAAACAATTCACCTATTGAGCAATAGCATTAACTATCTGATTATATGAATTAATTTAAAAAATAAAAACAAAGTAGCAAAGCCAAAAACCGAATTATCAGAATACTATTATAATAGCTTTGTTAAAATATTACAATATTACGATATTACAGCAGAAAAACTTACCGGTAACACAAATAGTAAATTTAGAAAAAATATTTTTTCCCTCACCCAGACCATGTTCACAAATTCCAAAAATTGAAATTTATTTATTTTATTAACAAATAATTCAATAGTATAAATTCAAATGCGCAGTAGCATTGAGTAAATATTATCTTGTACACGGAGAATCATAAACCGAAATTTACGATCTGCTAAGAACAAGAAAAACAAAATATGTTATGACATTATCAAGTTCCAATTCAATACACAGCAAATTTAGTACACATAAAAATTAAAAAAACTATAAAAAGAAAAATCACAGACTACCCTTACCTACATCAGAGACCCTAGCGGGATAACAATATAACAATAAAAACTAAAGTATAAGAGAAAAAGCATAATTATTGGCTTTACCCGTAACTATAATACTCATACGGCGTCAATAAAAACTAAACAATAAGAAAAAAAGCATAATTATTGGCTTTACCCCTAACTATAATAGTCATAAGGCGTAATATGATGTCATATGATACTTCGTTAAATAGCCTATATGATTCGATATGATTTAACAAAGTCGTAACCAATCATAACCTTTACTATAATGGTCATACCTAATCATACCAAAACGTCAAAACCAAAATTTAAAAGAAGTGAAATAAAAATATAAATTCTATAAATAAATGTTTTCTTTTTTTATTTTGAGTTTTGAAATAGTTAGGACTATTATGATAACAAGAAAAAACACAAAAAACGTAACTATGGCTATTTTAATGTGTTTTTAATGTGGATGGGGTATGCATTTAGTTTAAATGCATTTAATTTCATATCTTTACTGCCAACGACATCTCTGTTCGCCACATTTTGTTGAAATGTACGTCTCTATTAATAGTATTTGTTAGTGAGCGTTTAGACATCAGATTTTGTTTCATGAAAGTTTTGTTTTACTTATTTTTATTACATTTACAAATTTTATTGCAATTACATCAAATTTTATTTCAAAAGTTTTAATTACATATCTCAAAGTTAAGCAAAGTATACTATTTCTTCATGCAAAATCCATTTTCTAAACTTGCAAAATACGAAGATACGAATATGCGTGATGAGTACTAATAATTAAAAAAAAACAAAATATAATGATAGTCTATAACAAAGTCGGATGTCAAACTTTAATGAACAATACGTTATAAACACAATTCAAAAACATATAAACGCTGCCTTATATAAAAGTTGTTCTTCAAAACTATTACCGGTCAAAATTTTCAATTTGATTCTATGAAAGTATATTATAGATATTGTAAATTATAATTTGATTAATTTTTTATTCATTTTAATATTATTATTTAAATAACAATAATAATTACAATTATAATAATTTATTATACCGTACGTATTGTAATACCTACCTAAAAACTAAAATTCACTTTATTTAATATCTAAATACTTATTCAAATATTTCACTAAAAACACAATTCTCTATTTCACAGTTGTAGCTTTGCCTAGAGTACGACCTTTTGATAGTGTTAGTGTAGTATGAAATATTATGAAATGTTTGAATAAGTATTAAAATGTTAAACTATTTTTAAGATATTAAATAAAGTGAATTTCAGTTTTAAGTTTTTCAATTTAACTTATTTATTATGTAATAAAAAATATTTAAAACATTAATTTTTTTTAAGAAAATAAATAAAATAAATTGTTTCATTTATAATGCTAATGCTAGACCGGCGAATGTTACGACGGGAATAGCTAGTTATTGAATATTTTGCTAAATGTGATATATTTTTTCAAACTTATAAACATATCCGATAACAAAATGCAGTTTTCAGCCCAATGCGACTTATGTATTTAAACTATTTTAATTCAACCTAAAACGATTTATCTAATCTAATCTAATACATTAATACAATCAAATTCTAACAATACTTGAATAGTTCTGTCAAATTTCATAACTTTGTACCATATTTGAAAAAACCATATAGGAATGCGATAGCTCTGAATCTTCAATAAAAATACTTCGCATAAGTTATTTTCACTCTTGTATTCTCAGGGTGTAGTTCTGGGTTCTTCATCAGGGGTCTTCATCAGGGTGAAGTTCTGGGTTCATAACAAAATTACGATTTTTATAATTCAGATAGTTCAAAATTCAGACAATTTAAAATTCTTATAGATAAACTTCTGCGAATCAGAATTTAGTAATTTAGATTTCTTACTTTTTTCGCATTTTATTAATATAAAATAATAGGTGGTTATACAAGCAGTGTTTATTTATCTATTAATGGAGGATGGATCCCTCATTTTAAGTATGTATGAAATAAAATAAGTTAGTCCGACTTTTAAAACATTGTCTTTTTCCTGCCATCAGCAAAGTTAGGGTTTCCATAATATGATATAATATGATAAAAAAATGTAATAATATTCAGATTTTTTCCTGCCATCTACATCTTTCTGCTGTGAGAAAAATCAGGATTTCAATAATATGGAGGGGGAGCGGCAGTCTTCGATAAAAACAAAAAATGGGTTAATATTTAAGTTTTGCAGCATTATACGCAGTGTTAAAAAATAAATCAAATCATTAGTAACATATTATGCACCACTTAGCAAGATTAGAAAAATTGAAACAAACATTACAGCACGTATTTTTTGTAACAAAATTTTATTACGAAAATAAAGCTCAGAATGCAATCTTTGACAGAGATTGAATAAAATACCGAAATATTCCTTATTATCATTATTTATCATTTACGAATATCACTAACAATGCTAAAAACAAACTTTTGATAGTTGAGAGGTCCTTAAAGTCTATAGAATTCCTTTTGACAACTACTAGTTTTATAAAAGCCTTGTCACAAAATAAAATCAAAAGGCTTGGAAAACGAAAACTTAGTATCAACAATTATACCAAGACCTTTAATTTAACACATGTAGAAGACTAATACCATATTCGCTGCATAATAAAAAAGTATTTGGTAAAAAGCACAAGAAAAGGCTATTATATCACATTTTCTTAAGTTAAAATTAAAAATTGAAAATTGAATGTTGAATACTGTTTCCAATTAAGAATTTAAAAAAAAAACATTTTTGGATACAACCAGGTTCCATTAATAAAATTACATCATTTTTGTAAAAAGGAAATTTTTTAAACTTACGAACTTTGGGCACATTCCATTAATATTTTGTTAGTATGCATTAATTAAATTTAGTTTCAATTTTAAATTAGTTGGCGACCATAATATAACATTTCTAGACCTCTGAGAAAGTTCGATAAAGTATCCTGAACAACTGTTGAGAGTCTTTTTTTGAATCAGCAAACCGATATAAGTCGAAAATCTTTACTAGAATCTCCAAATTTGCTAATTTTTCTAATGAACAAAATATTTGCAAAATTTGATTTTTCAAACAATTATTTTCATTAAATTTTATTTAAATAAAAACAAAAAAAAAATTTCTAAATTTTCTAATAAAAATAATAAAAATATGTGGAAATAGTTCCAGATATTTCTTGTGTTCGATTTATTTGAAATTGATAAAAAAATAATTATTACAAATATAACGAAAATATATGTGGCACTCTCAGAGACAATGCAAAGACATTTTATATTAGGAGGCTACGTAACATCACAAATTGAACGTGAATACTCATAGTTGGGAAACTAGTCCATGCAGAATCGAACAGATCTGAATTTAAAGAAATAGTTGGCAAAACGCAAACATCCACAAATGGATGAAAAGAAGAAAAAAATATAACTAAATTAATTAGAAATATGTACCCAAATACTATATACAGGTAGTATACTATTTCAAAAAACGTAAAAATGTTATAACTTACTTACTATAACGCTAGGTGGCGCAGTAAAGTTCAAGTTGATTTTCGGTGAAGGTAAACAAAAAAAAATAATTTATGGGATTGGGACTTGAGCCAGTACTCTTGTCTTTGTAATAAAATAAATGACACAAAATTATCGAGAGCATAATCTGGTAACAACTTATAATAAAATTAAACTACGCTATTTAAGACGGCTTATATCTTGACAGTAGTAGCAGTTTTTACATTTAATGAGATACACCAGAAATTCAAAACATAAATATCTCGAAAAACATTATACGTAAGATGCAGTAAAGAGAAGCAGGGAAAGATAATTCTGCCTAAGAAGAACAGTTAAGAACAGAAGCCTAGTTCTAGAGCATAAACAAAATGTAATAATAGCCAGTTAAATAATTTTATTCCAAAGTGATGCGAAATGTTCGTACCGATATCCTGATCCCAAATATAATAATTATTGTTAAATATAATAAAAATTTGACAAATTTTATAAAAATTTAACGCGAGAGCTATAAGGAACTCTTTCCAAATTTATATTAATGTCATGCTCCATTTAAATATAAAATATAACTTTTAATTATAATTTAACTATTACAAAACAAATAAAAATAATTTTAAATTTCAAATTTAATAGAAATACACTAGGGATACTCTCTCTACAATTGCACAGAAAATATTAAAAATATTTATAATTTAACTATTAAATTAAATCAAATTAAAAAAAAAAAAATTAATCGGAGATCCTCTCCATTAATACATATGTAACTAACTAATATAATACTATAATTTATGAATGACCAAACAAATAAAATTATAATTTCAAAACTAATCCTATACGTTTATTTAAGTCTATAAATCTATACGTATATATATATATATACATCAAAATATCATTGTCCCTATGCTAGGATATTTTATTATCTTATTGAATTGCCACAACGATGTTTTTCTTTTTATTTGAATGGACATAATATGTATATGTATGTATGTATATGAATTTATAATTATTTATCCTCCCTCCTACACTGTTGTTACATATACCTACTATATATTGTATTATGAACAGAAACCCAATATCAAAATAGAGAATGTAATAATTTTTTCAATTTTTATTTGACCTAAATTACACCCACACAAAATCCTGTACACAATACAATCAAATATAAAAAAAAAATATTAATTTTATATAATATGTAATGGCGAAATAGTGAACCATTACTTTAGTGGGAAGCAAGCATTGAAATTGTGTCAGTCAATTTTAAGTTCAACTTACAGTCTCCTCTTCTTATGTTTCCGAAGTATGTCTGTAAATGTAAAAGAAAAGTAACCAGGTATTTAAGTACATAGTACATTACCTTCCCAAAAACATATGCATTAAATTAAAGAAAGTTGTATACATCTGGAACTTTGGTTTGTAATAACAATATTTTCTACTACATAACATTTTATAAAGTTAAAAAAAAAAAATATTTGTTGTTCTTTATCAAATCAAAAGTAATGTCTTCAACAGATATTCAGGAAACAAGATAACTGTATGTATGTGTACATGAAAGTTTTTATTTTTTTTAATAGAATCCCATCAAATTCCATTAATTTTTTACAATATAATATTAGCCTTTAAAAATTCTTCATTATTGCCAGATTACTTCAAATATTCTACAGACCAAGATTCAAATATAAAAAAATCATAAATAATTTTTTTTGTCTAAATCGCAAGCGATAGATTTGTGTTATTTGTTTATATTTTTAGTTTCGTTACTGACCTGTTACTGAGTATTACCAGTGAAATATAAATCTTTTCAATATATCTAGTCTCGCAATATCTTTTTTATATTAGTTATAAAGAACGTTCATGATTTACCGCGGAATGGACCACATTTTTAAACACAAATTTTAAGACAAATTAATAGTTAGCATTTAACACTACTGTTATATCTGCGTATTATTTTTTTTTTTGGAAATTGGGGAGTTCTAAATAACCGCGACCTCTTAAGATCTATTGTACTTCCCCATTTCAGAATTGCAGGTCTATACCCTTGATAAACGCTATAATTGATTTGATGTCAAATTCAGAATCAGGTGATTTGTATCCCTGGAAATGTTTGTATCTTTGGCGAGCTATAGCGTCACAATCAAACAGAATATGGGAAGAGGATTCCTCCTCTTCTAAGCAGAATCTGCATCTGTCTGTACTCCATCTACCAATCTTGAAGAGATGTTTGTTGAATGGGCCGTGATAAACCATGTCAGTATTCTGACATTGAGTCTAGTCTCTCTGATTATCTGATTTAATCTATGAATATTTAGTCTGAAAAAGAATTTAGACTGTGTAAGTCCTTGGCAACTATCCCATATGTTTTGAGTTTCTGTGGTTTCCCATTTGGAAACAATTCCTTGTAGGTAAGCGTTTGAACGAGCAATACTTGGCTCTGGTCCCAATAATTGACTCTTCGCACCTGTTTTTACAAGGGCCTCTTTATTTATTAAGCTTCTGTAACAGCTGTAGATAAGCTTTGATTACTGGGGAAACCAGAGCTTTTACAGCAGCTTGGCTATCTGAAATCATGTATATGTTGGCATCTCTGTACCCCCTTTTACTGCACTGTAATGCCGATACCTCGATGGCATAGGTTTCAGCTTGAAAGACAGTGGGATATGTGTCAAGCTCCGCGATAAACCTGAACCTTGGTCCAAATACCCCGGCACCGACTCTCTCCCCTCTGGAGATAAGGCTCTTATTAAACCTTCGACTTCTTCTCTTTTGGGTATTAGTACAGTGAAGTTCCTGCGACAATCAATTGCTTTTGTCATATAGTCTGACATTGCAATGGCTTCGGTTCCCAGTTTAGTTTTCTGCAGGAACGTGCTATGTTTTGGTCTTTTGTGTTTGAAATTGTTTGTTAGATGCAGCCTTGTTGCTGTCATTCCTGCCGTCTTCATCAAGTATAGATGAATCGGTGGGAGTTCCAGAATTTTTTACAGGGCTAAAGTAGGGCACGTTCTGAGTGCTCGAGAGTGCATGCTATTCTTTGTATTTTTGTAATCTTAGCACATGCATTCGTCTGTTCTATTTTTGGCCACCATACACATATCGCATAAGTTATTATAGGTCTTATTATAGACTTGTAGGGCCATACATTCATCTATTGAGATAATTCCCATGTTTTTCCAAACATATTTTGACATGCAAAAACGCCCTGTTAGCTTTTTTGTTTGTGTGATCTATGTGAGGATTCCATGACTTCCACCTGCATATAACTTATGCAAATTAAAGCAGTTAAAATAAAATAAATAGAAAAAATAGATCATTTCTGGTTAAAATTGGATCAGATGTATCGCATTCTGTGACACTTTTAACTCAGGAGTCCCCCAAGGTTCATATAATATTTTCATTGCGGAATTGCCCAATAACTGCACTCTCGGTTTATATGCAGATAACATTGTAATATTAACAACGTCCAACTGCCCAAAAGAAATTACAAACAATATTGGAAATGGATTTCAAGATTATTACTACAAATGGAAAATAATATTTAATGGCGAAAAAACAAAGCGATTTTCCGTATTAGAAGGAAATCCAGGTTTCTGCCAAACAAGAACATTTCGGTTAATTATATAGAGATTGTCTGGGAGAGAGAATACATCACTTATCTTGGAATTCACCTCGATAAAAAATAATCACATATTAATAAATCTATTGAAAAAAGTACTCTCTTCGTTAAACTTCTGCATCTAACTTTTACGGTAATAAATCGTAAGTCTTTTTTAAATTTGGAAAACAAACTGCTAATATACAAAATAATTTTACGTAGCGTGCTTCTATATGGATTGACCCTGTAGACGGACACTGCCAAACCCAAAACACATGAAAATTTATCAAAGAAATTAAAATGCAATATTGAAACTAATTCTTGCAAAACGTATACACTAACTAAACCAAGAAATTGCATGAATTAGCTAATACAAACACCATATTGCTACAAATTGAAAAACTGACTTCTGCTTTGCTGGAAAGTTTCAACATATCAAATAATCAGCTTATAAGAGCAATTTTAGAATCGGTGTTGATTTAGGTTTATTTCTGAGCATGTTAGTAGTGGTAAGTTTTATGAAAAAAACATAAATATTTAAAAAGGGTGTTGTCGCCATTTTTCCTTTAAAGAATAAATTAAATAATAAATAAAATAAAACCCTATATAATAATTAAGAATAGTCACAGGTGTAATTACAAAAGTACAGGCTCTAAAAAATATGGAATTTTTAAAAATTTGTGAATATGTATCGTAATAAATAAATAAAAAAGTAAAATAAATATAAAATATCGTAACCGTTTTAATAACATATTTCATCTTCCTAGCACGATAGCATCTGATAGAATGAACCAACCCTTGCAAGCTTCTTTCCAATTTCATAAATTATGTTCATAGTTCCAGCACAATTTCGACAGCAGTAAAATTGCCTAACTTAAACGTTAAATCAGTTACAACGTATATGCATATGTGAACCGTGAACCGCTGCCTTATGGTTCCCACGTCTGCATGTGAACCATAAAGTAACATTACACATCAAAAATCTACGATAAAATTTAAATCTGTTGTAAGTCTGAAATATAAGCGCAGTCCGAAAAAATAGAAAACTATCAGACTAGCATCAGATTTATACTCAGATCAGATTATTAAAGTTCAATATGGCTATAATTGAATTTTTAGCACTATTTGCTGCCATCTGGTGATTTTTATCTTGTACTCGATCATATGATAGTAGTCATTTAATGTTTACAGGTCCTAGATCATCTAATTTCGGAAAGAGATCTTGCTCCTATGTCACCGCAACCGTAAATGGGCTTATTGTATGTGCTATATTAATCACCTTAGTTCAACTTTTATTTTAAAATATTGTAGAGTTTGAAAAAGTAAGTATATTTTAAGGCAAATTTCATTTATAATAAAATAAAAGAAACAAACAAACAGTATATAAAATCTGAGAAAAAATTCAGAAATGAAAGGTCTACGATTAAATCTTAGATTTTGCCACACAAACAGTTGAGTTTTAATTACTGTGCCAACAACTCATAATCACTTATCTCAACATAAGAAAAATCATGATAGAATAACCACCATATTCAGAGTCTTGGTCAGTATATTTCCTATCAAAATTTGGTTTCATTCTGACAATTATAAGGCACAATTTTGCTAAGGTATAATACAAACGCTTTCGTGAACATGTCTTTATGCAAAAATGTTTTTATCATAATCGCTTATTTAATTTAAAATCTATATATATAAAATGCTAAGCATTTTTGTTTGTGACTGTGTAACTTTTAAAGCACTACACGTATAGTAACCATATTTACATCATAAGTTGGATTGATCTTCCGCTTGGTGTATGTCTATTTTTTGGTCCGATATTCTGAGTGTTTGTATAGTTTCCATACAACTCCAAGCACTTAGCAGGAATATTTAATACATCAAAGGTTATACAGTTACCGTTACCGTTACCGTTACGGTTACCAATTCTCCCTCAAAAATGAACAAATTTTGCCTGTTACCGCTTTGCAAAATTTTGACTGGGATGGTAGCTACCATACAACTCTTAGCACCTATCAGGAATATTTTAAAAATCAACTGTGTTACAGACATGAGAATTTATACATAGGTATTTTATGAAAAATAAATAAAATCGTATTTTCCTGTTTATCGAAATTCGGGCTGGTTCGGATAGCTACCGTATAATTTCTAATACCGATCAGAATTATTTCCAAAACCAAATCTGTTACAGACATGAAAATTTACACTTAGATACACTTTCAAAAATAAAGAAATACGACTGTTACCGATTTCGTATAAATAACATTTCCAATAAGCTAATGAACTTAACATAGCTTGGTCAAGGCCAAATTTCAGAAGACTTAAATGTCAAAATTGAAATAGCAACGATCAGCACAACCATACAAAGTACCCAATGAAGAATTGATTAAAAAAGTATTACCAAAACTTCATCTGTAACTGAAAGAAAATTGTTTCTCTCACGGACTCATGGATCTTCTATCTCATATGTGGGATTTTCATGAGTAGAAACAGCAAGGAATGTGTTTGTTCATAGTCCATCAGGGAAAACCCGAAATACATATTATGACTTGTTTCCAAAGATGAGTGTTTCAGTCTAAATCTAAATATATGATGGTTAAATAGAGTAAAATTGTGCAAACATCCTAGCTGAATCACTGAGTAACTTGAACATCATATATTTCTGATATTATCTATCACTTATTCAACGTTCAGCCTATCCCAAAAAGGCATGCCCCAAGTAATCCCTCTAATTATAGCACAATTGCTTTGGCTTCAGTATTATCAAAAATGATAAAATCGATCATTAGCTTCATTTCAAAAAATACCTAGAGAGCAACAGTCTTATAAAGATTATCAATATGGCTTTATGTCGAAAAGGTCAACTCGTGATCTTTTAACCTTTATGGCAGAAAAATGGCACCGATGAATAGAAAATACGGTGAAGCCAAAACTATATTCCTAGATATATCCAAAGCTTTTGATCGCATCTGGCATAATTCATTACTAAAAGAAAAACTAGAAGCAATTGGACTGGGAAAGTTTTTCAATACGTGGATTGAAAATTTCCTTTCAAGCCGTTCAATATTGAATTGTTTCATATCCCAAAAATTTACTATTAATCCTGTTGTCCCTCAAGGCTCAGTTTTTTCTCCCCAATTTTTTATAATATTTATAAATGATTTCCTTTCCACGTCTTCAAGCCAGATTCACAGCTTGGCTGATGATAGAACCTTTGATTCCTTGTATTTCTTTGAAAAAGCTGTTGAAGTGACACAGATTTCAGTTTGCAAAGAAAGAAACATAACATATGACTGAGGAAGTGTAAATAGGGCAAATTTTAATCTTTTGTTTTCCTACAAACTTGTAACTTCTAGCCTGTCCGTTAAGTTTTGTAATAACTTTTTTATTCTATCCTTTTTTAATTTTTCTTGTTATTGTTCATCCTTCTTTTTCTTTCCTTCATCTTAATATGGTTTTACTTCTGCGAAGGCAGTCAGGGTGCTTATCCCATTGTTTTGGCCTAATATGGGATAAGCTGTCTAAAAAAATAAATATCAAAATCGAATCTACGCATAAATTGCAATTAAAATTAAAATAAGATACAAATTCAAAAACTGGTTTAGAAAGATGTTCAGAAAAGAAATTTATGATATAATACCGACTGAAGATGGGAAGATGGGACCGACTGAGTAGTTGGAGAAAAATTACAATTGAGTGTAGAATATCAAAAAATCGGTGAGACATATTACCTATATATCATAGATACTATGTTTGATTTTTAACTAAAGAACTTTTGGTATACTACTTTGTGTCAGCTATCGGATAAGAGATTGTACTTTTACATAAGTGAACATTATTCTCAAAATGAACATTTATTTAAAATATCAAAATTATGCTCAAACCAATGTAAGAATAGGTATTGAAAACATTGATTTTTTTCTTAGTAGAACAAATAGTGGTTCTAATCGCTTTATCATCATTAACAACATTTCTTATTGATATAGACGTCGAATTTCATCACACTTTTAACCAAAATTATTTGAAATCCTAAATAGCTACTTCGTAATAATTTTATTTCGAATCGAATTCACTGGAATAACACCATTATTATTATTACGATGAAAACAATTTCAAAAGATAATTTTAATCAGTTTATTTGGAAACAATCAATATTAAGGATTAAAACTTATGACCATTATAATACTTCATAGAATTGTTATTAATTTATAATGGAATTGTTATCTTTAACACCTTTATCACAATAATGCTATGAATTTATTTAAGAAGGAATTCCTTTATTTTCAAGAGTATTCAAGTCAATTTTACTATTAACATATTTTAGGTGGATAATAAGGCTTGAACAATTGAAAATATTGTGGATATGAAAATATAATCCTTGGTTCTAAATGAATACAGCATACCGGAATTCCTATATGAAATATGAATGAATGATAAATAAATTTCTTTAATGTGCATTCAAAGAATTCATTATGGAACATTTTAAATACCTATAGTTACCTCAATTGTTGATCATTTAATAAAATATAATTACAGATAACAATTACAGAATCCCAATAATTTAATTCTGAAATTTATATAAAACTATTCTGTGTTTTGTCACAAATTATTTTATTTTTGCTTAAGGATGTCTTCAAGTATACGAGAATTATATTAAAATGCAATAAATTTACTGTAATTTGGATTATGCTTGATACATTAAAATGTCTTTTAGTTAATCAAAGGTTAAAACTCAATGCTTTATTGTTTGTTTCTAACATTAAAAACAATTTAACATGCACCTAGTTCTTTTCCTCTGTAGAACTAAATCCTTCTGTAGAACTAAATCTAATTAAAGATGAACTTAAAAAATTAGATCACGAAGTAATTAACATCTACAACCTCAAACAGCGTAGAGGAGAAAATGAATTTGCAGTACCGCTTTTCTTCGTAGATCTTAGCCAAAGTGCAAATAATAAAGATATTTTAAAATACGATATCTGTTACATACACGTATAACTGTAGAAGCTCCAATAAAGAAAAAGGAAATACCTCAATGTACCAAATGCCAGCGTTATGAGCACACTTGGCAATACTGTAATAGGTTGCCTAAATGTGTAAAGTGCGTTGGTGATCATATTTTAAAGAATGGCCCAAACAAATACCTAGGGTCTAATGTAAAGTGCACTTTGTGTCTACGAAATCATCCCGCTAATTACAAGGGTTGTCAACGGTATAAAGAAATTAAAGAAAAAAAATTTCCCAGTTTACGTAATAGGCAGCTACCTCAACAAAGTCATAGCGCTGAGAAAGTTAAAGGAACAAGTGATATTCAAACTGTTTTTGGCCATAAATCCTATGCGAAAATATTAAAAAACAAGAGTGATACGCCACAGCTATCATATCAAACAATAATGCAACTTGTACTATCAGCTCCTCAACCAATTCAAATGAAGTTTTCGAATTAAAAAACATGGTGAAAGAATTAATGTCACAAGTTGGGCCTTTGATTAACCTCGTTAATACACTTCTATTGAACTTACATAAAAATAGCTAAACTCCTCAACATAGTCGTCTGGAATGCCAACGGACTGTCAAACCATCACCAAGAACTGTATCATTTTATTATTGATCACCAAATAGACATCTTGTTAATTTCTGAAACCCATTTTACAAACAAAAGTTATTTTAACATAAAAAATTACAACACATATTTGACAAATCATCCTGATGGGACGGCTCATGATGGTACTGCAATAATCATCAGGAAAAACATACAGCACTATGAACTTCCTAAATATAAATTTAATCATATTCAAGCAACAAGTGTCGTGATAGCTGACTGGAATGGGGCCTTAACTATTTCAGCTATATATTGCCCTCCTAAACACAATATCAACAAATCTCAATTTATTGATTATTTTAAAACTCTGGGAAATAGATTTATTGCCGATGGAGATTATAATTCTAAACATTCGTTCTGGGGCTCTAGGCTGATCACTCAAAAAGGAAGGCAGGTACTACTAGCCATGCAAGAATTCAACTTGAATTATCTGTCCACTGGACAACCTACATACTGGCCTTCTGATCTTAATAAGACACCGGATCTTTTGGATTTTTGCGTCACGAAAGGTATTTCACCAAAACTATTTACTGTGAAATCAAGCCTCGAGCTGTCTTCAGATCATACGCCCATCATTATGTCTGCCTCATCCAAAGTAGTAATAACTCAAAATGAACAACGGTTACATACAAGGAAAACTAACTGGGATAATTATAGAAAGGAAATTGAAAGGAAAACTTCTCTAAACATAGGACTGAAAAACCCCCAAGATATCAATGAAGCTATAAAAAACCTAAATATAACCATCATTGAAGCAGCAATGTCATCAACTCCGACGCAAGGAAACATCCGAAAATATGTTATTTCTCCACCTGAAATAAAATCCAAAATCATGGAAAAAAGAAACCTTAGGAAATATTGGAAACAAACTAGATCCCCTGAAATCAAAGCCAGGTTAAACCGTGTAATCAAAGAACTTAAATTTTTGTTAAATAAAACCAGTTCGTTGAAGAATTACCTTGAAAGATTAACATATACCGATCTTAATGACTACTCACTGTGGAAAGCAACGAGAAAACTCAAACGGCCACAACACATTATACCTCTACTAAGGAAATCAAATGGTAATTGGGCCAGAAGCGATGGTGAGAAAGCAGACTTTTTTGCATCACATTTACAAAAAGTGTTTGTACCGTATCCACCAGTAATTTCAACCGACGAAAACAACAAGATTGAAAACTACCTTGAAGTGCCTTATCAAATGGATTTACCGATAAAGAAAGTCCGGATAAAGGAAGTACAGGAAATTATAAAAAATCTGTGTCAGATAAGAAGGCTCCTGAGTATGATGGTATCACAGGCAAAATAGTAAAGGAACTTCCGTATTGCAGTATAAAATTCTTAACCCACATTTTTAATGCTATATTAAGAATTAGCTACTTCCCAGATATCTGGAAAACTGCTCATATCATAATGTTAGCTAAACCGGGGAAAGAGCCAAATGAGACTAGTTCATATAGATCAATAAGTCTTCTGCCAGTAATATCAAAATTAATCGAAAAACTAATATAGCCAAAAGATTGATTAAAGTAAATAATGAACGAGATATCGTACCAGCTCATCAGTTTGGCTTTTGTCACAATCACGGGACAATCGAGCAAATACATAGAGTAGTGAATCATATAAATAATTCACTTGACAAGAAAAAATACTGTTCTGCAGCTTTTCTGGACATTTCGCAAGCTTTCGACAAAGTTTGGCACAAAGGTCTCCTTTACAAGCTTAAAAAACTACTTTCTCACCACTACCAGCAACTTTTGTCAACTTATTTATCAAATAGGAGGTTCTTCGTTAAATACAACGGGGAACAATCGTCACTAAAAGAAATTAAATCTGGGGTTCCTCAAGGCAGTGTCCTTGGCCCACTACTTTACCTGATATTTACAGCAGACCTCCCAACATCGCCGAGGGTACTCACTGCTACCTTTGCTGATAACACAGCGGTCTTAGTGTCTCATACTAATCCGAGATTAGCTTCAGAAGTTCTTCAGAACTACTTATTGGATATACAAAACTGGCTGAAAAAGTGGAGAATAAAGGCCAATGAATCGAAATCCCTTCATATCACCTTTACTAATCGCAAGGGAAATTGCCCCGCTGTGCACCTTAACGACATGGAATTGACTCACCAAGACTCGGTTAAGTACTTAGGTATGCACTTGGATAGACGCCTCACTTGGAAAAGTCACATCATCAGCAAAAATAAACAACTACGATTAAAATTCAACCAATTAATTTGGCTAATAGGCCGTTTCTCCAATTTATCCCTAGAATGTAAAGTTGCAGTGTACAAAGCTTTCATCAGGCCAATCTGGAGCTACGGGTTGGAACTATGGGGAACAACTAGTAACTCCAACATCGAAATAATAGAACGCTTCCAGTCCAAAGTATTAAGGTCTATAGTCAACGCGCCTTGGTATGTCCGAAATGACACAATTAGATCAGATTTAAATATCCCATCTGTTAAGCAATTCATTAAAAAGAACTGCTGAAAAATACTATGTTCGACTGGAAAACCATCCAAATTTACTTGCTCCTCAACTCATCAATAATGAACGAACAAGCGAGCGCAAATTAAGACGCTTCAGACCGCTGGATTTATCTACTAGATTCACTTTACCTGAGACCCCATAAATATAAATTTGAATATTAAGTCAAGAATCAATGGATTTTTGACTTAGATTACATGTCAATTACATCACGTCAATTTTAATTCCAACATTATACTCAATATCTTTTATATTTTATGTAGATAGTTGTATAGAATAAAGACAAAAAAAAAAAAACAAAAAAAAAAAATGCACCTAGTTATTTAAGGGAAAGACATATTTCAGAAATATTTTTAATTTATTTAGTTATTTATTAAACAGTGGATCTCAGACCCACTACAGACCCTTATCTCTTTCTGGATAAATAAAACAAATATAATTATAAATATAATTTTAAAAATAGTTTATTGAAATATCTTCGTCTGAAGATTGGTTTGGCCCATACGCCAAATGGTCGATTTGAAGTTAGGAGTTGTTTCTGGGGTTTTAAAGAGTGCTGCGTCCATTGCATTTATCCACTTTCTCCTAGCTAGAGATATCCAGTTCGATTTTTTTTCCATATTCAATTTTTTATCAAAATGTAACTATTGTTTTGCCCTATACGACAATTTTTGGCGTATAGGGCAAAATATTCATACAAATCATTAGCTACAACTTATTCGTATTTTTTTGCCTTACGTACTTTTAAAATTTTGTTTCTTAAATAATGTGTTGTCCTATACTACAAACTTTTGGTGTGTAGTGCAATTACAACGTCTCTTTTACAACGAAATACTGTATGCATCTATGGGTATGGAACTTTGAAAGTGTTATGTCGTCACCGCCACCAAGTTTGTTGGATAGTATTATAAATTAAGTTTAAATTGAATTTTAAATTATATTCATATAATATTTGTTTTGTTATTTTGGTATTTGATCAGTGCTTGAAATTTTATTTTAAAATTTCGCGTTTTTTTATTTAATACGTTTTTATTACTCCGCTTTGGTAGTTTGTTTGTTTGTCCGGTACAAATTTGGCAATCGATTTTAGACCAACTTCCCGATGAGCTAGATACTTGAAGTTTTCAGAACAGCTTGGATCTCGGTGATAACACTTTTTATCAATACTTTTGGGGACCTGGTCTCCGCCAAAGCCCTTATTTAGCCCAAAATTTTATCTCTAAAACTGTTATGCTTCAAATTTGGTACCATTCTTGGTCTCTGATGACAACACCTTTTGTAAAAACTTGGAAGGCCTGGTCGAAACCAAAGCTCTTATTTGGACCAAAATTTATATATTTCAGAAACTATTGGGCAAATTTTATTCAAATTTGGTGTACATCGTCTCTGATGAAAACATTTTTTCGTAAAAATTTGGAGGGCCTGGGTCCCGCCAAAGGTCTTGTTTGGATTAATATTCATATCTCAGGGCTAATTTAATTCAAATTTGGTACACATCTTGGTCTCTATCAAGATAACATCTTTTGTAAGAATTTGGAGGGCCTGGTCCCCACAAAAGTTAATAGTTATGTTTTTTTTTATTATAGTTAATTAATAAAATTTAATACGATTTTCTAATTTATTTGTTCTTTTTTTTTCAACAATAGTTTGCTCTATGTAACACAAAATAATGCAAAATGTGATCAAATTCGTTAATATTGCTTTGCTCTACGTGCAAAATGGAACTTGTTTTCCCTAATTTGTTCTAGGAACATATTCTGTAAAGTTACAAAAAATAGCTAAATTCTAAAACTTATATTTCAAGTAATATTCTGTAAGAATTTTAAAAGATTTGATCGATTACTTTTCGAGTAATAGTATGCTAAGCTTTAAGTTCCGATTATCTCGAAACAACAATTTGGCGTATGGGGCAAAATAATATTCAAACGACGATATGTAAAAACTAAATTTGATTGAAAGGGTTTTATAAATTTAATTTGTTTAATAAATCAAATAATTTTATATTTGTTGCAATAATGTACTAAAAATTTTCAATATTACTTGCTTATAACTTATGTACTTTACTTATGTGTTGCATTATTGTACATGAATTTAAATAGTATTTTTTACTAAATAAATAAATAAATATTCACTCCCCTCCACAATAGTCCTAGATAATACACTAGAATCTGCTTACTTAAAAAACATAGGAATAACTTAGCGTCGTAGACAACAACTTGAAGACCTCGACTATGCAGATAATCTGCCTTCTCTCGACAAATTCAGCAACATGCAGAGCAAATTAAAGTATATATTAGAGCATGGATTTCCCGACACTTTTACCAATTCCGGGACCCGACTCCTAACAAAATAAAATTCCCGGGAAATCCCGAGATCCGGGATTTCTTGTATATTTTGCTAAAAGGTAATAATTTAATTCAAAAATACCAACACTTCGAAGCCTATTTAGTTTTTAAAAATTTATTCAAAATGGTAACATTAACAAAACATAAACTTTCAAAATACTTAAAGTACAGTTGTTGATTCCACTATATCACAGTCGAGAGGCCGAATTCATTAAGATTTTGATCAACTAAACCTAGAGCTACTTTGGCAGGACAAATTAAATTGTCGCTCTCTTAAAGCTTGTCGAATAAATTGGCTTTTACAAATCCCATTTACAGAAAAACCAACAACAGCAGCAAGTTTGGAAACAATTTCAGCAAGTGACTGTCTTTTTATAAAATTGAGTATTATTGTTGTCAATCTGTTTTGAATTTTAGATTTTTTTAATGAACGTTGTTCATCTTCATTTTCTTTTCTTTTCTTTAATTTCATATGCAAAATCTGAATGTCGACTTAAACCGCTTGTTGATGATCCTTTGCAAGCAATTAATTTATCACATTTAGAACACTTTCCATTTTCGTTATCAACTTTGCAAAAAATATGTCCATACTTCTGAACATTGTGTATTTGGATTCATGTTTTTGGGATTCATATTCATATACGTAATATTTAATATATCTATTTTAAGTAATTATAGGATAAACAAAGATTGTAAAGAATTTTTTGATTAATATTTCAGGAAGAAAAAATCCTACCTTTTGAAAAAAACCTTTTACTTCTTGAAATTCGTTTGCAACAAAAAAAAATGTTATTCAACTACTAATGTCATGTCGGGTCAGTGTAGCCATTGTCGGTCAAGTGAAGTGAATAGAGGCCATGCAGAATTTGTTATTAATGCTAGATAGGAAATATTTTCAATGAATTATGATCTAAAGCTATTTTTTTTTCCGGGAATAAAGTATAATTTTCCGAGATTTGGGATACTTAAATTTGTGTAAAATCCCGGAGCCATGCTCTAGTCATTTGGAACAACTTGTCAAACAATACTTCAACCCTACACAAACCCGACTTCTATATTGTAAAAACAATGTGTCAACCATGATATATAAAACATAACCAAAATGATTTGATAACAAACGCAACCATAAAGAAACTGACAGTTGAACGGGAGATAGAAGAAATTCTGCATTCGATCATTGATTATAATTGTGATTGGTTCATTTTGCATTTTGCCTAATTAATAAGAAATATATTTTAACTAATAAAAGAATGTAAAATAAAGAAGTATTATATTTATGTTTAATAATTGTTTTTCAATCATTTTACAATTCAGAAGTGGGATAAATAAATCCAAGCAAAAGCGAAAATCATAACTAAAAGGTTGAGGTTATGAAAAATTGAAGCACATGGTGGTAGTATTAAAGTGTACGTATAATTGGGAATTGCTAAACGAGATAACCTAAATTTATCGAGAACGTAAAAGACAGAAATATTATTGATACCTTAAAAAAAAAAAAATGGAACGTGAGGAATTAAATAAACGAACGGTTAAAGAATTAAAAAATCTACTAAAAAATTTAAAGTTATCACAAAATGGAAATAAGTCATCATTAATTAATCGGTTATTAAATATTGATGATAATAATAGTAGAAATGAATCAGTTACGTCAATAAGAAGTGAAGCACGAACGATCGTAGAGAATGTTGGAAGTGATTCGGCACGTAATGTCACCTTCAACTCACCAGTAATAAATACATCAGCGCCTGTAATGAATTGGAACGGACAAGGAAATTTTTTAACCTTCGGACCAAGAGAATTAATGGAAATTCTCCCTGAGTTCAATCCGGAGGATAAAAAAAGTTTAACGGCAGAAGAATGGTTAAAGCGAGTAGAAAAACTTAAAACATTTTATAGTTGGGAAGATCCATTAGTCCTAATTTCAATTGGACCAAAGTTCAAAGGATTAGCTAGAGCGTGGTATGATCGTACAGATGATTTTTGTACATCGAGGAGTGATTTTGTAAAGCAGTTTAAAGATAAATATATGCCAATTGTAAACGATGCCGACATACATATGGGTATGCTAGGAAGAAAACGTAAAAATGACGAAACGCTAATGGAATATGTCGCGGAGATGTCACGACTCGGAAATAAGGGTAATTTAAAGGAGAATGCCATTGTTAAATATTTTATTTTAGTCATGCGTGATGAGCAATTATATGCAGCTTTTCAAGGACAACGTATTGACACGATAGCAGAATTGCGTGATAGAATCTCTTGGTGTGAAAGTTTTAGAACCACAAATATAAGGGAAGTAAAACAAAAACAGAATACATTTCAGCAAAAGCCGACTTTCAAATCGATTACATCTGAAAATGCCAACAACGAACAAAGAACACTGAAGGAAGAAAAATTTAAAACGTCAACGCAGTGTTTTAATTGTTACCAGTCAGGTCATTTCGCCAGAAATTGTCCTGCACCACAACGTCGATCTCGTTGCACCAAATGTAATCGAGTGCATAAACGAGGTGAACCCAGTGAATGTCCAGATGTTTCACGAGTAGGAGTTATCGAATATTCAAAATCAACACCCTATCATAAGATTGTAATGGTTAATAATAACGAAATGGTAGGACAAATAGATTGTGGCAGTCCTCTTACGCTGATTGCAAAAGAATATGCTGATAAATGTTTAACTGATCGAAAAAACTGTAAAGTCAACTTCGCTGGATTCCTAGGAGGAGAATATTGCTCAACTGAAAAGTCAAATGTCGAACTAATCATCAATAACGTAAAATTAAGAATAGATGTCTATGTAGTAAACAGTAAATATATGCCCGTACCATTGTTAATAGGACGCGATGTGCTAGATCGCCCAGATGTAAAATTTTATAAAGAGAACGGAGAAATAATTATAGAAAATAAATGTTCTGAAAAAGAAGTTAACTGTGAAGTCAAACGTGTAGTGAAAGAGGATGAAATAAATCAAGGAACGTCGAACGCAAAAGAACGAGAATCGTTAATCAAACTATTAAACAGTTTTAATGAATTGTTCCCTAAAAATATGAAACAACTAGGATTAACTAAAGAAATCGAGATGAGTATCAAATTAACTGATCAGAAACCAGTACAACAAAAACCATTCCGAGTGCCATATGCAAAAAAAGAAATTATCGATGATAAGGTAAACGAATTAATGGAGAACAACATAGTAACCCATTCAACTTCAAATTATTCGAGTCCTGTATTATTAGTAAAGAAAAAAAATGGAGAAGAACGTCTATGTATCGACTATCGACAATTAAATTTAAAAATTGAAAAAGAAATTTGCCCCACACCAAATATCGAGGAAGAATTACAAGTGGCCAGTTCTTATAACTATTTCACCAGTCTTGACTTAAATAGTGGGTATTACCAAATACCAATAGAAGAAGAATCTCGTAAGTACACAGCCTTTATAACATCAAAGGGTTTGTTTGAATTTAAACGAATGCCGTTTGGGCTCAAAAATGCCCCAACTGTCTTTCAAACACTTATGTATAAATTAAAAAAGGAAATAGATATAGATATCCAAATTTATATGGATGATATTTTAATCGGAAGTACAACAGTGGAAGAAGGGTTACAAAAATTAAAAATAGTATTAAATAAAATTAGAGAATTTAAATTAACATTAAATTTAACGAAATGCAGTTTCTTACAACAAACAATAGAGTACTTGGGTCATCATATTTCACCTAGCGGAATATCACCTGGCTCGATAAAAGTAAAAGCAGTACAAGAATTTAAACAACCAACGAATGTCAAAGAAGTACGTCAATTTCTAGGACTATGCAGTTATTTTAGAAAATTTGTACAAAATTTTGCTAAAATTTCAAAACCAATTAACGAATTATTAAAAAAAGATAGCCAGTTTATTTGGTCTCAACAACAAGAGATAGCTTTCAATACGTTGAAACAAATTCTGTGTAGTAAACCATTATTAACCTCATATGATGTAAGAATGATTCATGAAGTTCACACCGATGCAAGTTCAGACGGTCTTGCTGGAATTTTATTACAACAAGACGGGAAATACTTAAAACCAGTCGCATACTTTAGTCGAACAACAAGCGAATGTGAAAATAAATTTCATAGCTACGAACTGGAGGCTCTAGCGATAGTTGAATCGTTGGAGCGTTTTAAATACTATTTATTAGGAAAACATTTTACTGTAGTCACCGATTGCGCATCTTTGAGAACAACTATGTCAAAAAAAGAATTAATCCCAAGGATTGCACGGTGGTGGCTAAGACTTCAGGAGTTTGATTTCAATTTGGAGCATCGTAGTGGCAGCCGCATGACTCATGTTGATGCCTTGAGCCGTGCACCTAACGAAAAAGTGGTTAATGAACCTGAAACCGCTTCTCTGAAAATAATGGGAGTCGAAGTTACCCGACTCGACT
This sequence comes from Argyra leucocephala, assembly GCA_963942445.1. Classification (NCBI taxonomy): domain Eukaryota; kingdom Metazoa; phylum Arthropoda; class Insecta; order Diptera; family Dolichopodidae; genus Argyra; species Argyra leucocephala. The sequence goes on from OZ012680.1 coordinate 75,018,306, forward strand.
GGCTGTTAACTATGCAAATACAAGATCCTGATTTGAAAAATATAATTGACAATCTACGTTCAGATAAAGTAGATAAACATCTTGCTAACGAGTATTGTATTGACAATGAACGTTTATTTAAAAAAATCAATCAAAATAAAAGGTGGGTGGTGCCAAAAATGGTACGTTGGAGAATAGTTCGTGAATGTCATGATCTCGTCGGACACCTTGCTTTAGAAAAAACACTTGAACGTATTCAACGATGGTATTGGTTTCCACGCATGAGGAATTATGTGTCAAAATACTTAAGGGCTTGCGTCGAATGCTGTTATAATAAGAAGCCGGGTGGAAAAACGGAAGGGGAGATGCATTTCGATGAAATTGAACCAATACCTTTTCATACTATACACTTGGATCACTTGGGACCGTTCCCTAAAAGTAGTAAGGGGAATATGCACGTGTTGGGAATTTCAGACCCATTTAGCAAATTTGTAATATTGCGAGCTGTTAAGTCTACAAATACGGCTTCAGTATTAAAGGTGTTAGACGAAGTAACAGAATATTTCGGTACACCAGCACGGATCATCACTGACCGAGGAACGGCATTCACTGCAAAATCGTTTGAAACATATTGTAAAGAGCATTCCATGAAACATATTAAGACCGCCGTACGAACACCTATGGCCAATGGTCAAATTGAACGAGTCAACCGAACGATCTCGACAGCTATAGCTTCTTCAACAATTAATGAACGTAAATGGGATCAAGAACTACGAAATATCCAATGGTCTCTGAATTCTATGATATCTTCCACAACAGGTCGTACCCCACAGGAAATAATATTCGATTTTAAACCCCGCGACATCTTGAAAAATAAAATTATATTGGCGTTACATGATGAAATAACCGACGAAGATCGTCAACCATTAGTAGTTGTCAGGCAGCAGGCCGCTGAAAAGATCATGGCCGCACGACAAATGTGGAAAGAACGATTTGATAAGAAACATAGGCAACCAACAAAATACGAAGTGGACGATTTAATAGTAGTGGAGAATGAACCAAATAGTACGGGACAGCCACGGAAAATACAACCGAAGTTTAAAGGACCATATGTAATAACAAAGGTTCTGGAAAATGATCGTTATTTAGTTGAAGATATTCCCGGAGCTCCAAAGAAAATACGTCGATATGCTGGAGTTTATTCTCCAGACAAAATCAAGAGGTGGTGCATCCCGGAACCAGACGATGAAATCGAGGACGATTCCAATTTTCAGGATGGCCGAGTTGTCAACCATGATATATAAAACATAACCAAAATGATTTGATAACAAACGCAACCATAAAGAAACTGACAGTTGAACGGGAGATAGAAGAAATTCTGCATTCGATCATTGATTATAATTGTGATTGGTTCATTTTGCATTTTGCCTAATTAATAAGAAATATATTTTAACTAATAAAAGAATGTAAAATAAAGAAGTATTATATTTATGTTTAATAATTGTTTTTCAATCATTTTACAAATGTGATATCTATCATCATATGAATCCTATTCCACAATAGTACATAAACAAAATTTTACAATCGAGTCTATTCCATATTGCTTTATTGCTATTTAAGTTTATCAATAAAAGTCAAATTTACAATAAAAGTTTCTAAACTTATTGTTTTCCTAATTGTCTTAAAAATGTAATTGTTACACCTTTTTATAAATCTGGAGACGCTACAAATGCTACAAATTATAGACCAATATCGGTGTAGTGTGCATTTTCCAAAATATTTGAGAAAATCATAAAAGAAAGACTGACTTCTTTTATAAAATGTAATAATATCATGCACTTAGAGCAATACGGTTTTGAAAAAAATTCAAAACCGTATCTTTAAATGAGTATATAACTAAAATCACAGATAGTGGTAAATATACTGGTTGTATTTTTATAGATTTGCAAAAAGCATTCGATTGTGTTGATCATAATATCGTTTTACTACAGGATAGTTATCCTGCTTATAGTTTACAAACGATCAAATTAACTGTTTTAAAACATATTTAACAGAAATATCACAATTGTCCGCATTGCTAATTGCTTAAGTGAAACAGCAACAATAAAGAAATGTGTACCACAAGGCTCTATACTAGGTCCTGACCTCTTTAAAATATACATTAATAATTAATGGCTCTTCTTCGCTTTTTGCAGATGATGCAGTCATAAAGTACTCTATAAGCAGTGAATGTGATTTGAAGATTGTGATGTTGGAAGACCTGGTATTAATCGAACACTTTCTTTGTAAAAATAGACTTCTATTAAACATCAAAAAACAAAAATCATGTTATTTGAAAATAAATTATTTTCTGATTCAACATTTCTACACAGCAACTCACGTATTGATTAAATGAAAAGTCATAACTATCTAGGTCTCGTAGTAGACTCCAAAATTAAATGGGAAGATCATATTGATCTTGTCTGCAAAAAAATTTCTCCTTATGTTTTTATTCTACGCAGACTAAAAAAATTTCTCGATAAAAAAACGCTTTTTATTATATACTCGTCATATATTTTGTCAAATGTTGTTTATGTCAACCCTATATGGAGTGGAGCGCCAAAAATTAGTTTAAAAAAATCGAAATACTAATGAAAAAATCTATTAAAATAATTCATAATTACCCAATATTGCACCCAACGAGTATGATTTATTCTGATAAGTACCTTAGTTTCGATAATATATGTAAGCGTGAATTGTACATTTTGGGCTTTAAAAATGCTTAATAATCAAATTAAGCATTATTTCATTTTGCAAAGATATGTAGATGTGCGTAATTATAACACCCGAAACAAATGCAGTTTTTATCTATCACTGTTCAAAATAAACCGTCAAAAGACAAACTGTCTCTACAATTGTTCAAAAATTTTTAATGATCTACCTGGTAATATTAAGTCAATTGATAATTTCTGTCAATACAAAAAATAAATCATCCAACTTCTTAATGTATAAATGTGCAATTTTTAAATATATTTGAATTGATGTAAATTTTTAATGAATTTCTAACTGATTGCATTTATTTTATATTAAAAGAAAAAAAAATTAATAAATTATAAGATCAGACAGCTTTGGCTACGGTCTTAAAATTCTTATGTACAATGTGTGTCAAAATTACTTTAATTAACTTTAAAATTGTTACTCATACTCAATTATATAGAATTAATTTGTAACTATTTTTGAATTAATAAAATTGTAAGTAAACACAAATAAATAAAGAAAAGCAAAAAGTTTCAAATGCACAAAAAAGGAGTATCTCTTATAAACTTTTTGTATACAGCATTGCAAGGTTTATATTTATTGGAACTTTTATTTTGTTTTTAGTTATATGTCCAACTAGGGGCCCCTGTTGAGTAATTATATTTCAAGTTGAAGTCAAATTTAAAGTTTTTAAAAAAACAGTAATTTATGTACTGACATAGACTTCGCACGATATAGCAGAAACCACTCGTGTTTAATAAAAAGAACTTACTACACTCGTGGTTAGTAAGTTTTATTCAGGACACATAAATACACGTCCCTCATATACGGCTTTGTTTCCGATATATTCCCTATAGTAAGTGACATTTAGTGATAAAATTACTAAAAATAAAAAATTTTGTCATTAAAGAGGTATGTATATATATATACCTACATAATACATAATTTTAATAAAAACTATATTATTACTACAAATAACCAAAATTTAGAAACACTTACTTAAAAAGATAAAAATGAAAAATTCAAGTGATTTGTTTTTTTGTTGTTTTTATATTTTTTATTTTAGATGAATTTGTTTTTTTCTTTTTTTTTTTGGCATATGTACATAGATTCATTTGAAAGCACATAATATAAATTATAATAACTGATTTGTTTGCTTTTGTTTATTATTTTAATAAGTTCTCACATATGCATAATGTATTTGCTGAATAATAAAATCATATGAGTACAAAATTTTCAACTGTGTGCGCATATTAAAAGTTCATTAAGGAGTAGGAGGATGGAAATAAAATAAAAAGGTGTCTACTGCGCAGGACCTTAAATGCTTGTCAATTATAATTATAGATATTTTTTACATTTTTCGGTAAGTTCTGGACTTTTTCTTCTAAAGTTTTCATAACTTTGGTAATAAGAGAAAATGACAACAAAATAAATTTTAAAAATTTAAAATTGTGTTTCATAATGTAAAAATATTACAATAAATTTTTTACTATGAAGAAAGTAATTTTCAATAAAATTTTAAAGGTATTTGTTTTTTTTACAATATAGAGAAAACCAAAGTATTAAAATTAAATAACAAAAGAACAAATATAATTTGTAATCAACTTCTACTACGTGGGCATTATCATTAACAAGCGGTGGTGGGGCTCAAGAAAATATGTAGGGAGCTGATTAAAGAAAACAAGAGCCGCATTTGAAAGATTACAATCGATATAAAGAAACAGCCAAATATCCAGAGCAACTAAACTTAAAATATTCCAATATTGTGTAAAATCAATCCTGATACACGGCAGTGAAACTTGGTTAACATCAAACATCGCCAACCAAAAGTTACAAGTCTTCGATAGTAGATGTCTAAAGAGAATATTCTGAACAAATAAAACTATCAAAAGGTGATCTCTAAATACTAACAGGCGAATAATCCATCTCAAAATAAATCAGAAGAAGGAAATGGAGATGGATAGGTAATACACTCAAAAAGTCGGCAAATATCTGGTAGTTCAAAGAACACCTGGCGGAAGAACATTAAACAAGAACTGGAAAGATCGCACATAAGGTGGGGCATCTATGATTAATTGTTACAAGCGAAAATAGCAGCTACCCCTATGTTCCCAAGAGGAGTAAAGAAAAAAAATAAATGATTAAATAAATAGTAATAATTACCAATTCCTATTTAATTTCCAGTTAAATTAAATCATTTAAATAAAAACTATACCATTTTAGTTTCAAAATGAGAATAGTAAGCTTCAAGACGAGAAAAGAAAATTTCAATATGAGAATTGTTAAACTAAAAATGGGAAAGTAACACTTATGGTTTTCTACAACTTATTTAAATTTTACACCACAATTTCAGTTTTACATACGTGCTTTTATAGTAAAATTGAAAACAACAAAAAATTTCTACAACAATTAAAAAAATATAAAAAGAATAAAAAAACGAAATTACTTGCGGTGTCAAATATGAATGGAGATTCATGTGTCAGTGCTGCATTTCAAGAAAAAATTAATGTAGTTATCTCAAAAACAACAATATCAAAACAACACTATTCTCTCTGTTATACGCTGAAATATTTAAGACATGAACTTGAAAAGGGAAATTCCCCAAAAACCAACAAAAACGAAAGGAGTTCGTTGAATGCCTTATAGAATGTTTAGTCCCAAGATATACCTATATTGTTTATGTATGAACCGAGTTTAAATATTCATATTTCAAGAACTCAAGGCAGATCATTGATGGTACAAGATGCACCATAATACACTGCTTAAGCATGTTAGGATTTATTTTTTATGAAACAAGAAAAGGTTCGTTCAAGAAAGACAATGTAAAAGAGTCGATAAAAACCTGTCTTCGTCAAGCAAGGGTTAAACAGTTTTGCTGGTGCAGGAATAGTCCGGATACTCAGACTTGGGCCCTATAGTACAATGTTCAACCCCATCATTGAAAATGTTTGTTCTGTGATAAAGAGTTACGTTGAAAGAGAGCTCAAGAAAGCTGTCTACTATATTCTAACAGCAGAAACGAATTTCCGTCAAAGATACCCAAAATACAAATTATACTTTACCTCTTGCAAAAGTCAATAGTCCGATAAAACCTACAGACTTGCATCCAATTGGTATTTTACCTTGCTTATCTAAACTTTGTGAAATAGTTATGAAAAACCAAATCGTAGACTTAATAAAAAATTACCCCCGAGTAACCAATCTGGCTTTAGAACTTACCACAGCACAACAACTACAATGTTAGTCGTTACGGAGAAAATAAGACAAAACATTGATAAGAAGAGAATCTCTCTATATTGTGGTTACTTGATTTTAGAGAGCTTTTGATTCTATAAATCATAATATCTTATGCTGCGAGCTTAAGAGTCAGTTTTTCTTTTCCAACTTGGCCTATAGTCTTATTTATCCATATATAACTGATAGATTCCAACATAGCGCCATTAGTGAAGATCAATCTGCCTTTTGGGGTGACATAAAAGGAGGATAAACAGTTTCTCTTATTAACAATAAAAACTTATCTGCTCCTCAAATGATTGTATACCTTAAAAAGTATTTTTTCTTTGTCTACGCGTCTCAATTGAAAATTTAGTTTTACCTAGTTTTTTATATGGTGGTGAGGTTTTCAGTGGTTGCAACGTTAAAACTTATTCTAGGTTGTTTAGATCTTTTAATTCTGCTATCCGTTTTATTATTTCTCTTCATCATTCTGATCATGTTTCTCTGTTCGCTGCTCGACTTATTGGCTCGGATCTGGTTTCATTGTATAAGTTGAGTTGTTTAATTTTATTTTCCAGTTTATTTTTTCGCATTCAACAAGAAGAAGTCAAATTACGTTTCCTCATTTTAATTCTAATTCTATGGATCATTCTTTTACTGTAAGAGTTATAAGACTATGGAATTCGCTACCCCTGGCAACTAGCACATGTAATTTATTAACTCAATTTATTCGTCAATGAAAACTCTTTTTATATTTTAATGGTTATTGGATATTGGTCTTTACTATTCTTGTTTGCTTCCAGTACTCATTTTAATTTTAAATTAATTATTTTTCAATTTCTTTTTTTTTAATTTAAGTAATTTTTCAATAATTTGTACAAATTTGTAAGGCCAGGCCTTGTCTCTACATTTAATTAATTAAATAAAATAAAATAAAATGAATAAATAAATAAGATAAGAGCTTTAGAAAGCCTTATAGTATTATGGTCTGTACACAATTACACCAACAACATGTGTCAATTGCCACAACCCAACCATTAAAAAAAACTCTTTAATAAACTTATTACTAAATTTAATTTAAAATATTTTGTATTAAAATTAATTGTTTTAAATTAAATTAAAATAAGAAATCTCATGTTAAAGTTTATTATTTTCACTTTGAAACTAAAATGGTATACAATTTAATATATATAAAAAAAATTGAAATTTAATCAAAATCTAAGCATGGAGTACGAAAACCAACATAAAAAAAGAAAAATTTACACAATGCCGAATGGTTCTAAAATAAAAATGCTTCGTTAACGCAACGGCTAAAATTCAAACTGATCCACGGATTATATTCCAAAAATAAATTCAATAATGTTGAAGTGAATGCAAAAAATTATAACTAGACAGTAATGTTCAAGGACACATACTTGATATTCTTATTCAAATATTCGAATAAGATGATAAAATTAGCTTTCTAGGTTTATTAAAGTGAGCTAAAATTCTACTCCAATTTTTGTTTTGTTTTTGCTTTGTATGAGAATCATGCATTTGAAAGCATGGTGTTTGCTTTCTAAATTACCCTACTATAATGAATTATCTAGGTTACTTAATATTGGATCAAACAATTTCAACCAAGACTCTCTTTCAATTATAATTATTGAAAAGTTCAGCTTTTCAAGAAAAGGTTTGATGATTTTTGCATTCTTCATGTAGTTTCTAATAGTTTTTATATTCACCAACATAACCAATGTAACTGAAATTAACGATCCGCTACTTTTATTACTTAGCTATTCCTAATTAATTTTCCTAAATCCAGAAAGCCATTTATATAGAAAGGCAGTGGCCATACTATAATTTTTCAATGATTCATGTATATAACGAATTTACCAACTATTGAAAGTATAAAATGCATTTTACTATTCTACTTTCACAGTTTTGTTTTTCTATTTTTAAGTAAAACTGCCAAAAGTATGGCAATCGGAAAAAATTTTCAAAAAACAAACAAAAAATAAATAAAATGGATTAGGTTTAAAACGTTCGTTTTATTATTAGAAAAAAAAATTCATTTTATTTTTGATAAAATTGTATTCATTTTATTATATCGAAGGACGAATTTTGAATTTTTGTTTTTTTTGTTTATATTTTTTTATTTTTAAATTCTGAAAATTTTCAATATTTTTATGAAACAGGAAGTTATATCAATCGGAGAGGATGTACAAAGAATGTTTTTTATCTGATTATGGATGTAAGAAGGTCAATCCAAAATATTGTAGAATAATGAAAAGAGAATGAAATCACAGACATGTGACGTGAAATGGACACATGTCATATTTCCTGAGTCAAGCCACCGTTAGAAAGTTATGATTATATCACTTATGACTTCTAAAATGTGTTATAACTCCCTTTAAAATGAAATGTATCAAAATGTGAATCAAAAATTTTGGTTAAAGGATTTTTGAAACAGTTATAAAATAACGGAAATCCGTTATAAGTTTATATTTGTTCCAATATAAATTACGTTTTACAATAGCCTCCCAAATTCGAAATTGCAAGTGATTTTAGAGTTTTTGTAAGATCATAGATGCCTCTTTTTCCAGATAATATCTATATGAGTAAGTATGTATGGAATTCTGAATCAGGAAGAATTTTATTTATTTATTTATAAGCTCTTTATTGTGGGTCTAACAACCGGTTTTTATCAGGTCCTCATTCTTTAAGGTCTCTCACATAACTATCTTTAGTTTATTTTTTGTTATTATTTTTTTTGTTTTATATAATTTTGTTTTAAACTTTTGATTTATTTTATATTTTTTTTTTTTTGCAATTTTAAATTAAGCTTTTCTGTCTAAAAGCTTATCATTTTGATTTTATCACAGTTTACATTATATTAGAATTTACAAATATTATTATTTTTTTTATTATTATTGTTTTTTATTGAATCTTATTATGTTTTATTGAAAATGTCAGTTTCTCTGAGGAATGCCATAATATTAGTTGTTTTCTATCCTGTATGAGTATAGGTAAACTCGGAAATGCAACATTGCCAATCATGATGCGGTATCAGTGTAAGATTCATGATACAATTCGGGAATGATACTTTGTGTTGCTGATCCATATGCAATTAATACATTTTAAAACTATCAAAATTTGACAATGATGCTTTGCAAATTAAATCAAAAAAATATTTTTTGATTTCGCTTTAAACGTATATTTAGAAAATTGTGAACCATCAGAATATAGTGATATACAGTAAGTAATTCAATCACAAAGTAAAATAAACATTAGAATATAAAAATTTGTTAAGAAAGAAGAAAAAAAAAATCGTATTTTTTTTTATAAAATTAATGGAAAAAAAATTAGGTAGTATACCTAAAACAAAAAATTATTTTAAAATAATAGCCCATTTCACAAATAATGTATTTCAATCAAGTGAAGCAATTGAACGAATGAAATCACAAATAAATTTGAAATGTCAAACAGTTGTTTATAACAATAGCAAACAAAGCCTCAACAAATTCTGTGATGCGAAGTTTGCTCAAGATTGAGCATAACAAACAGTAATGGCGCAAAAAAAACCTGATGCAACACTTTAATGTTGCATTTTAAAATATGGAACTTTTACGATGCGTGATGCTGATGCATTTCCGAATTCACTATATATCAAGTTCCGTGATTCCAAGCCTGGCTCTTACAACAGTGTATAAAAGGCAATCCCCAATTACATGCTGTATAGTGATTAAGGTATCTGGGAGACAGCGACATGTTTCCTGTGCGCTTTTGGGACCATTAAAGAGATGGATGTGGGTGTATCGTGTGTTTCCTATTTGGAGTCTAGTCAGAACAGCGATTTTCCTGCTGGCTTGGTCGATACTATTCCATCTGTATAATTCTTTTTTAATATATTAGTTTGTTGTTATATAGGGGTAATGTGGGTACCAGTAATTTGGGTACCAGAGCATTCCGGCATTGCAGAAAATGAAGCTGCAGATTATCTAGCTTGAAAAGCATCGGACACCCCTTTCATAGGTCTAAGTCCGTTCTGTGGAATTCCTCTGAGTACAGCTAAGATGCAATTAAGAGTTTGGGTAGAGCAAAAAGCTAAAGATTTCTGGCCCAACGTTCCCGGAAATCGTCAAGCAAAAATGCTCATGCCTTAACGCTCGCTCAAGAAAACTAAAACACTTCTCAATTTCAACAGGAAACAGGTACGTATCTTGGCAGGGATAATAACAGCCCACTGCCTAACAAAGAAACACTTCTATAAAATGGGCCTAATTCAAAATAACATATGCAGAATTTGTCAAATAGAGAACGAATCTATTAAACATCTGCTCTGTAAATGCGAAAGGCTCACCCGTAGCAGACTTCGCCGCTTGGGAACAGCGTTCCCCGAACAATGTATAGCTCCCAGCATACCACTGAAGAATATCCTGAGTGTAATCACAAAATCAGGTATTCTTAAGGACTCAGAGACTTAAAACCCGGGTTATCACAATAAGCCCATTTGTGGCTGCGGTGATGTAGGGACTGGATCCCTCTCGGAATAAATTAATTCTAACTTAATCTTGTTGTTGTATGTTCGTTAAGTCTGTATTTTTTTAGTGCTGCATATATTTAAATGTGCATCCTGCTGTATTATTTTGTTTCGATCCATCTGTGTATATTGATATGTAGTCTTTGTGGAAGGATTTCATAATCGGCTACAAAATCTAGGTAATTCCTTTTTTTTATAATATGAATATAAAGTATGTATATAAAACACCCTGTAGCTTATGAGAGCGAAACATCAACTCGTTCGTCTCCACACTATATCATCTGTTTGAATATACTCAGTACATTCATCACACATAAGCCTAATTTGGTAACTTTCTGAAAGAATTCCAAGAACAGGTCACAACATTTAATTCGGCTGTAGCAAATCTTGTGACACACTCCTTCACACTAGATTCAAGTTTCTCCTCTGATTATTTACTCTACATTGGTGGCATGATGCCATTATTATCAATATTTTCAAGTTATTTAAACTATTTATTATAATTTTTTCTCAAAAAAAGTTTTAAAAGTTTAACATATCTACATAACACAGCAAATGTATAATAATTGGTATACTTAATTAAGTTAAATAATTGTTTTATCCTCAAGCTATGCAAATTTTTCTAATTAAAATTGATATGCTATTATGCTGTTATATAATATTATATAATAGCAGAAATTTTATAAATTTCAACTTTTTTATCTTTAAATGTTTTTGCAATCCCACTATATTAATAATTGTTTTTAATTTTCTTTAAAATTTTCTTTTCTATAGATATTATTTCACATTTAATTTTCAATTTTTATTTCACACTTTTTATATTTATAGAAACAACTTGACAACTATATTCAGTTTTAATTCAGTTAAAATAAAATTCGCTGATTTTAAATGTTCGAATTAGCTTGGTTATAGTTTAATATTAGTTCAACATTATGCTTAATTGCAAATTATTCAGGTTGGCTTGAATGATGAAAATAATTACAAAGCAAGTAAAAAAAAACATGATCTTCTTCTTCATCTGCATATCCAACAATACACTCTACTCCTGATGTTTGTTTTCTGCCAACATATCTTCCACTTTTCATTCGACTTTATACCCATGAAACATTTTTTTTTAAATAAATTAAATTAACTTTTTAAATTTTTTTAAAATTTATTTTTAATTTTAAAAATTCGATTTGATTTTATTTCGTAACAACTTATTTTCCTAGAACTTTTCAATATACCAACTTATACAGTTAGAATATTTTAAAAATATTAACTCATATAGATATGTACTATTAGCATATATACATATATCTAAATGCATAGCTACCTGTAAAATAAAACTGTAAATATTTTCTTGTTCTTTACTCTTATTTTGTTTATACCCGATTTTGTTTTTTGCTTTTGCCTGGTATTTTCATTTTCATTGCAACAGGAACTTTTGCTGATGCAATTGTATCAATAATAACTGAATATTTTTCTGTTCAATGTATTTATGGTTTGGCATATAAAATTATAGAAATGTAGAATTGGATGTTGTTGGTGGAGATTTCAACTACTGCTAAACATGGAAAATCTACAGTTGCAGATTTATTTTGCTTATTTCCTGTTACTATCATTAGTAAGTTTTCATTCTATAGTGATTTGCTACTACTTCTCAGCAGTTTTGTTGTGCTGAAGTCTAGCCTTTGTAACATGAAAAATATTGAAATGGAAAAAAAAAAATTATAAAACCTTAACAATTTCAATTCTTTTCATATTTGGAAAAATTTAGTTTTTCTTTATTGCTAATAATTTATTGAAATTGATTTTTAAAATTGAATTTTTGATTTGGTTTTTTTTTTTTTTTTAACAGAATTTTGTTTCTTTTCCAATCTTTTATAGAATCTTAAAACGTAAGGATTAGTTTGCGTTTGCCCATTAATTCACAACAGATACAACACAGTGAATGAATTAGATTAGAAGTTCTTTGAAAAATGAAAAAAAAAGAAAAATAATAATAAAAAACAAATGCTTTCCTTATTTCATTCTGGAAGTATTTCTTTTTTTTTTTGTTTTTGTGAAAATTGGTTTGTTAAGTTATAAAGAAATAAAGGGAAATAGAATGCAATGTTCTACTTTATTATCTGATTTTTTTTGTAGAGTGGTTGATAAAGAAAATGTTGAAAAATATTTAAATATTATTTTAAATAAATTTAGTCATTCAATTCGTAAAATTTTTATTAATAATATTAAAAATATATTTATTATATATATATGTACAATATGATGAATAGTAATTATTGTGTTATATTGATAAATCTCAAAACTACTTTGTTCAATAATTTAAAAACGAAATTAAAAAATTTGGAGTGCTTCATTGAATTTGTCTTTTTTTATGTTATTGAGAGTAAATTAGGTTTACAAATCTCTGACTTATTAACTCATTAAATGTTGAAAACTATTGCTATTGTCAGAAACTAAACCTTTTTAAATAGTGTGGTTCCATTTTTATTTAAGTTGCTACCAGATTATACTCTCAATCATTTTTTGTCATTTATTTTATACCAATGTCGAAAAGATTTTTTTTTTACTTCAATGGGAACCGAAACTGGGACCTTTCACCTTTGGTTGAAAACTAGGCGTTCTTCCTAATGCCCCAATCAGCGTGTGTCGTAATAGGTAGATAATTTTCTTTAAATATTAACCGGTCTATTTACTTAAATATATTTTTAAATTATTTTAATTACTAAAAATTCATATCAGAGTACTAACCCTGTATGGCAACGGGGTAGTCATACATTTAGCTATACAAAAGCTATCCGGGTTGGGTTCGAAATCTTATTTCTGAAAATCTTATTTTTTCAAAATCTTATTTTCTGAAAATCTTATTTTTTAAAATCTTATTTGATCAAAATCTTTTTTTTTTATTTTTTGTTTTTCTTTCTAAATAGGAGCACATAATAACGCATACGGTGCCAGTTTTAGTAAAAAAATGTGTTTAAAAAAATTAATTTATTTTTAAGTTTCGACCCCAAATCCATGGGACCCCGGACCTATTATCTTCATAACATTTAAGGGCTGTTGTACCAAATCTATTTTGTGTATAACTTAAATTTCACCACAAAAAAGATTAATATGGACGAGAAAAAAATTTAAAAAAAGTTAAATTAACGGAAACTACTGAACACAACAATTGTTTTTAATCTAGATCGTTCTACATCGTTCTTCATAAGTTTATTGAATAAACCTAACATTTCACTGAAATATTAACAATTTAGCGAATGAATATATTTTATTTTTTTATTGAGGTACTTTAAATTTTAGTTTGCTATTTGCGGACAGATGGATTTTTATGTAGATTTTAATAAATATTATATTTTTGTTCTTATAAAAAAAATAATTGTCACAAAATAATTGTTTTGAACAACTAATGAAATCATATAGATTTACTTCAGATTTGCTATACGGTTTAATGGAAAATCAGCTTCTTTATGAATTATGGATCCATCATTTCAATTTATCCTTGGTAGGTTAACACTATATTTTATTTTGTATTGATTTTTTTTTTTTTTTTTGTTTTTTTTTTATACTGTCAGATTTATGCTTAGAGCAAGCACATCAGACGTCTATTACTAGACGAAAGCTTGCTTTATTTAATTGTGCAATAACTCATCATCCAGTAGGGTTAGTAAAACACCGCCACCTTTGATTAAAAAATTTAAAAATAAACTAAACCAGGTACATGCTGTTAGTAGAAGGGTAAAAAGTCATAAATTAATACCTACGTTAATAGCTATACATTTAATAAAAACACTTCAAAAAGTTAGGCCAAAAAAATATCAAAGCTAAAAAGAACAACAGTTGTTAAAAATTATTTTAAATAAATAAAATTTTACTTAGAAAACAACCGTATACGTAAGTAATTATTTATTTAAAAAAAAAATTGTAGGTATGTTAAAATATCTTACATGGAGTGAAATTTTAAATTGAAATTTCTAATTAAAAATAATAATGTAAAAATAAAAATTTTTAAAATATACTTTTATCGAAACCAAACTAGCCTCCTAAAAAGTAGAAAATAAAACTAGTGGTGGATCTTGAGCATCTAGAACTACTATAAGATAAAACACAAAAGTATATAATGAATCTTGCTGGAATATTGTTAATAGAAATTTTTAATATTTGCCGCTTGAAAAAAATCACGAATATTAAAAGAACATCACAAAGCGTTTCCAAATTCCCATTAACAATATTCCAGCAGGATTCATTATATACTTTTGTGTTTTATCTTATAGTAGTTCTAGATGCTCAAAATCCACCACTAGTTTTATTTTCTACTTTTTAGGAGGATAGTTTGGTTTCGATAAAAGTATATTTTAAAAATTTTTATTTTTACATTATTATTTTATTTTCTACTTTTTAGTTTTAAGTGAAGCCTATAGGAATTATAATTTCAGAAATAGTATATAAGTGTAAACTCTTCTGTCTATAATACAATTGGTTTTTGAAATATGCCTGAGACATGCTAGGAGTTTGTCGGCAACAACTCGACCCAGTCCAAATTTTCGAAATCGGTATGAGTTGTATTTCTTTATTTGTGAAATAGTATCTAAGTGTAAATTTTTATGCCTGTAATACAATTGGTTTTCGAAATATGCCTGAGACTTGCTAGGAGTTGTTCTGCAGCAACCCGAACCAGTCCACATTTTCGAAATCGGTATGAGTCGTATTTCTTTATTTGTGAAATAGTATCTAAGTGTAAATTTTTATGCCTGTAATACAATTGGTTTTCGAAATATGCCTGAGACTTGCTAGGAGTTGTTCGGCAGCAACCCGAACCAGTCCACATTTTCGAAATCGGTATGAGTCGTATTTCTTTATTTGTGAAATAGTATCTAAGTGTAAATTTTTATGCCTGTAATACAATTGGTTTTTGAAATATTCCTGAAACGTACGTGCTAGGAGTTGTTCGGCAGCAACCCGAACCAGTCCACATTTTCGAAATCGGTATGAGTCGTATTTCTTTATTTGTGAAATAGTATCTAAGTGTAAATTTTTATGCCTGTAATACAATTGGTTTTCGAAATATGCCTGAGACGTGCTAGGAGTTGTTCGACAGCAACCCGAACCTGTCATTTGATAGCTTTGTAAAGTACCGTGTCCGGTTGCTTTGTTTATCATGAGTAACTGTGCAAAATTTCAGAACTCTATCTTTAAAATTTTTAAACAAAATTATTCTTTTTCTTTTTGCGTTTGGTTTTAATATTAACAAAAAAATGCCAACCTACCTACCAAACACATATATATAATTATATACATATATATATACATATATATATACATATATATATACATATATATATACATATATATATACATATATATATACATATATATATATACATATATATATACATATATACATACATATATATATATATAAACAGACACTGGCAATTTAATATAAAAGTATATAATTAAAAAAATTTAAAAAAATATATAATATTGCTTAGTCTCCTTTTAAATATCTATCATTTTAAAAAATAATAATGAATATCAGTTGTTAGATGGATCAGATTTGAACCGCACTTTTTCAATCAATAAATTTAACATACTTAAATTATGTATTTTCAAATGACTATGACCAATGACATTAAAAAAATTATAAAGCGGACTATTCATATAGAACTATCTCGAACAGGTTACTGAATAAACCTTTCTATATGTTAATTTTCTATTTTTCTTATATGTACTTTAAATTTTAGTTTGATAATTGGCCGTCAGATGGTTTTTTATGTAAATTTTAATAAAATTTTAGTAAAATTTTGCTCCAAGTTTTTTTAAAATTGTCAGTTTTATCACACAGTAATAATAATATACATGTACGTATATATAATGTATATATGTAAGATATTTTAATAACTTTTCCAAAACTTTTTAAATTTAAAAAATAAAAATTTTAGTCATAAATTAAGATATGTTTCTTTTTTATTCAAATTAAATATCATAAAATCTGTAAAATAAATTTGAACAATAAAATTTTAACATAGGTTCGATATACATAACATTTCACCAATATAATAATAAGATTTCCTAACCAAAATACAGTACAAATTATATTATATTTATTGTACCTACATTTTAGTTGTTTGAGTATACATATATAGGTAGAATAAATGCTAATTGGTATTATATATTATATTATATGCAAACATCTACATGATACATCATAGTGTCAAAACTGTCATTTGTGAATACATTCCATGTATGGATAAGTAATAAGCATACATAATTTGTATGCTAAGATTTATTTTAAACTAAACGGTTTCGTTTTTTTTTTTATTAAAAAAATCTTGTTTCTTGTTATTAATTTTAATTATATTATTATAAAAATTATTATTATAATAAATAATAATAAAAAAAATATTTGTTTAATAAAACAAAAAAATTTGAATTAATAGAGGATCGAACTCACAAAAATTTGTGATATTAAAATCTATATTAATAATATTATTCTACTAATTATTTTTTTTTCCTACTAAAAGCGCAAAAAACCAAATGCGATAAATAAAAAAAAAATAAAAAGAATTTGAGTCAAAAGAGAATCGGCAAAAAAAATTGATTAAATGAAAAAAAAACGAAACACACGAAAAACCACGAAAAATTTGCCTTCAAAATCGTGCTCTTGTGTAATATAATATAGATAAAATAAAAATAGATTTTGATCCCCATGGCCTGCATCATCGCCGATTGATAGAATGAAAAAAAAACGAAAAACCACGAAAAACCACGAAAAGTGTGCCTACATTAATCGTGCTCTTGTATATTATAATATAGATAACTAAATTATAGTTAAAAATTCAAATAGAAAAAACAAGCTGTTATGTTATGAGAACAAAATGAAATTCTATAAACTTATCTCTAGTTAAGCTATTATAATAAAAAATTAAAAATTCATTTCTAAACCTAAGTCGACTTAAGCGCTTATATTGAACGACATTATTCTAAAAACCAAATTTTTTTTTGTAATTTCATATATATTTAATTCTTAACCTACAGCTAAGAATAAATAAATTAATAAAAAATATGCTGATTTCACCATATCACCTTCGTTTTCTAATTCATGTGATTCTACTAAATTTGGATGAATATCTGGTAAATTATCTTTGGGAAGATTCTGATAAAAGTTGTGAAAAGCCGAATCTATATAAGGTACATATTCTGAATATTAATTTCCATTTTTTCTTTTATGACTGGAACTTCACTTAAGTGAGTTGTTGATATACCATGTTTATTAATGTTAAGGGTTTGAAATAAATCATCTTCTTTCAGATTTTTTTTTACTTTTCTTGGGAAATTTCTGACATATGACAGCCATCTCATTTCTTTTCAATAAAATTTTTGCGAGCTTTGATTTCGATTTCTCCACATAAATTTTGATTTTAAAAAATCGCAAAGTTAAAAAAAAAATCATTTTCTTACATATCAATATCATAATAAAGGTGTTTTTAACATCTAGAGCGGCAATAAAATTGCACCAGTCTCTGGGATGAAGTATTTTTGCCGTGGATCACTTGACTTTTCTATCAATAACAGCAGGATCACTATCTGACTCTATGTGGATATGACCAGGCTCAATGAATTTATGATCGATGATTTCAATGTTTTTGCAGGACTATAAAAATATAAATACAAATAAATTGTAGTTCTGACCTACGCAGGAGTCACTATAAAATATTCTATGAATTGTTTGACCCACTGAATCAACAGTTTTTAAGTGTTTTAACAAACAAGAAGGAATTTCATTTTCGCCACACTTCGCAACACCTTCATGCCAAATGTAGCAATAGGCAACTACAAAAATCATGAATAGTTAAGTTGTAAGTCCACAACTGTCTTTTTTATGGAAATTATATGGATGTTCTTGGTAAAACGTGTAAGTTTAGATTGGCCTGTTCAAAACTGATAATATTTTGTCATTTCTTTTCACTTCATACACAAAATCTGCAAATTTCATTGTGTTTTTGTAATTCTACTCTGTTAAAAAATCTAATATGGGTAAATTACTTGCTTTTCAATTTCAATTTTAGCTTTCAACTTATCACAGGTGATACATGTATTGAGCTAAGGTCTTTTAAACTTGATGTTCATAGCTCGTGAATACAAATAAATATTTTGTAAAATGTAATTTTGGAAGTATATAAAATAATATAATTTTGACTAATCTTTACACTATAGTTTATAAGTCGTATTGACTTTTAAAAATATTCGAGAATTTAGAGAGGCTTATCCTTATTTCTGGATACTTTTCCATAAAAAGGTAATACATTTTGGTTATTGTTCAAGCGGTAGGAAAATATTTTGAAATTTTGTGCCTTCTAGTATAGTGGCTTTCTTAAGATGGAACTTCGGTAATATGGGCAAAAACAAAAACCAATTCAAAGAACAAATGATAAGTAGAATAAAATAATCTATTAAATACTGACCATTAATTTAAGCTTAATGTTACACTTTAAAAAAATTCAATATAAAATCTAGTACACTTTTTGCTCACGTCATTTCCCTCTTAACTCTGAAATTGAACTAATCATGTACACATTGCATGCGCTTAACTAGACATAGTATTCAGTTACAATTTATATTTAATATAATTTATTTATTATAAACGCTTATTCGTGTTTAAGTAAAATAAAATCGCAAAATAAATTTGGATGATATCGCTTAAGTCAATTTTAGAAAAGTGGTTTAACAGAACACAATTTAATATAAGCTGTTATATTTGTCTATACTTTATAGCCGCGGTTCTTAAACTAGGGGTCGCGACCCCAACTGAGGTCGTTAGATTTTTTCATGGGGTCGCGAGAAATTCTAAATTTAAAACAACTACGATAAAATTTCTATCTATATATAAGTCTTAAATTAACAAACTTTGCAAGGTTTTTGAATTAATTTTTCAAGGTTTTAGAATTAAGTGATTTTTTAAATTTTCTAATGTTTTCACTAAACTTTTGGTGACATTCCACAATCCACAAAACAATTTTGCAGTCGGATCGTTTTCTTTTATATTTAGCAATCTTGTGTAATTTACACATAGATGGCGGTCGATATACGTTTTCTAATGACATTTATTATTTATTGAATCCAAAATCAATAATTATGACATTAATAATTGTCAAAATTTTATTATTGGTGTTTGCTAATTTTTATGTGCTGGTGATACGTTTGCTGGTAATCAAAAATAAGAAATTCAATTTAACTTATTAATATAATTATAAAGTTTTAGAAATTACTATGAAGAGGTGGCTAATTCAATCTGGAGCCAGTAATAAGGAAACACAAGACAACGCTCAAAACAAGGATGCTAAAAATAAAACAAAATTATCATCAACAGCAAGAAAAAGGAAATACAATTGAAATTTTTTAAATTTTGGATTTACATTTAGCAATACCAATGGGAAGAAAGGCCATTGTGTTTGATTTACAATGGAACTTTAGCAAGTTTAAACCGACGAAATTGAAAAGGCATTTGGAAAAGATTCACCCAGAGCTTTGTAATAAATCTGTTGAGTTTTTTCAAAGGAAATTAAAAGAGCTTACACAAACACAAAGATTTTCAAAGGCCACTTAAAATTAAATGAAAAAGTTCTCAGCGCTTCTTATGAAGCAAGTTATCTTATTGCCAAAGCTAAAAAACCTTTTACGATAGGTGAGGAACTTGTTTTGCCAATCGCATGTAAAATTTGTGAAATTATTCATGGCAAAAAGTTTGCAGAAGAATTGAGTTGCATACCGCTATCAAACGATACTGTGAAAAACAGAATTACGGAAATTAGTACAAACTAATTTGAACAATTAATTGAACGAATAAAAATCACGAAATTCGCTATTCGGATTGATGAAACTACAGACGTTTGCAATTTTGCTCAACTTTTACAATACGTGCGTTATTCATTTGAAGATACTTTTTATGCAGACTTATTGTTTTGTTTCCCACTGGAAGGCCGAGCTACTGGCGAGAATATTTTTAATGTACTGAACAATTTTTTTTAAAGAAGATCAGCTGTTATGGGACCACTGCGTGGGCGTCTGTACCAGATGGTTCAAATATAACATTTACGCATTGTATGATTCATCGTGAGGCATTAGTGAGTAAAAAACTTTCTCCTGATTGAAATCATGTTTTGAAAGAAGTTGTATGTGTTATTAACTTTATAAAATGCCGCGCACTTAATAGTCGTCTTTTTTCCCAACTTTATAAGGAATGGGATCAGATTATAAAAATCTCCTTATGCACGCTGAAGTAAGATGGCTCTCAAGAGGCAAAAGTTTGAAAAGAGTTTTGGTGCTAAAAGACGAAATAAGATTATTTTTGATAGGAATGAATTCAACTATGACAGATCATTTTTGTGACGAAAGATTTATGTTAAAATTATGTTATTTGACTGATATTTTCGACAAACTTAACGAGTTAAATTTATCCTTGCAAGGCAAACTTACAAATATTATTAATTTGTACGATAAAATTAAGGGATTCGTTCAGAAGCTTAATGTGTGGAAACTACATTTAGAAAAAAAATCAGATTGACATGTTTCGCGTTACTTTGCTCTAAAAAGCAAGCGCATTTAGTCATCACAAATATTTTAATGTTTTATTTATTTTAATACTTAATAATATAAATAGAAAAGGTTATTAATCTTTATTTTTTTTAAATTTTCATATTGTTATAACGAGAAAATGTTATTAATTTTTATTTTTTTATTAGCTGAAAATAAAATAGTATTTGTTGTTTAAACGTTTTTTTTGTCAAAAAAATAAAGCTTGTGGGTCGCCAAAATACGGCAATTAAAATTTGGGGTCGCAATACAGAAAAGTTTAAGAACCGCTGCTCTATAGCATAATTATTGACACTTAGATAATCATTGAGTATATTGTAACGACTTAAGTTGGTGTAAGTCGTTATATCATGTGCTATATATATCTAGCTTAGGCGAATAAATTAATCCGATTTTCTCAGTGTTAAAACATCAAAAAACCTCAAGGTTACTGTGGATATTTATTTGCACGTAGAATGCGATGGTAGTAATACCTCATTTTGCGCTTAAGTCAACTTAAGCGGTTATATAATATTGCCACAGATTTAATTTTTTTCATCCATAACCTCTTCAACACAATATAGAAAAATAGTATAAAAAAATAAAATCATGAAAACAAAAACAAAATGTTCAAAGATTACCGAAGAGTAATAATATCAGATATTATTTTTCCTTATTTTTTCAGCTCAAAACAGTTTGGTTTCAGAAAGGGTACTTCTACTGAAGATGCCCTACTTAACTTTTGTTCAAATATTAATATGGGTCTAGATAGTAAAAAGTTTTGTGCTGGACTATTTGTTGATATTAAGAAAGCGCTTGACATGCTAAATCATGATATTCTTTTAAAAAAAATATTTAATGTTGGTTTCAGGGGCTCTTTTTTAATTGGTTTAAGTCGTATCTGTATTGTAGAAAACAGAGGGTAATTGTTGGTGATAAGAAAACTTTGCCACTGTGTATCAAGTTTGGAGTACTTCAAGGTTCGGTTTTACGACCAATCCTTTTTTTAATTTATATCAACTCTATTTTCAGTCAAAATTTTAAGGGACATCTTAGTGCCTTTGCTGATGATATCGGTTGTTCTTATACTTCGGTAAGTCCTCTTAATATGATTGCTGATATTAATCATGACTTAAATTTGTTAAGAAATTGGTTTGCTGTAGGGAGTGCAATACCGGAGTGAAAAATTAATACCGGTATTTCGGTATTGAAAAATTTGATACCGGAATCCCGGTATTCAATACCGGAACCAAAAAATAAAAAAAAAAACACCTATTATGAAAAAAATCTATACAGTTTATTTTTAAGTAAAAAATTAATAAAAACAATTCATTCTTTAATATTATAATAAAATAAAAACAAAACGATAATTACATAGCTCATTAAAAATTAGTTCATCTTTCATACAAAAACTTAATTATTATTTTAAAGACTGGAAATATGCTCTTAAAAAGCATAATGTATCAAGACTTTTGTCATTTCAGTTGGAGCGGATTTTGGTGCATATTTGTCCCGCAGCAGAAAATGCTCGCTCAGATTCTGCGCTTTTTGGACGTATTGTAAGAAGGAAATCATATATTTGCTGAATATATATCCCCCTAGTACCCTCGTCTTCGAATAATGTCATTTCTCTTTTTATTAATTTGACATTATCTTGAAAAATATGCGTTTTTTTCCAGCTATAATATAATTTGCTTGTTTTGAAATGGCTTTTCTAACTTTTGTTTCATTGTCATGATGTTGCCACATTCATCATCTATTTCTACAACTTCATCTTGATCAGTGTCAGAATCATCATTAATTTGCTGTATATATTTTTGTTTAAATAATTTCATTCTGGTTGCTATGCTTACTAGATTTTTTAAAATAGCGGTCTTATTAAGTTTTGGATAATTAAATTGTACATTCAATTGAACTGTTGTAGAAACTTCTTCTTCGAATGCATTATGCAAATAATGTATAACTCCAGATAATTCTGTTCGTTTTTCATAGATCCGTTCCTTTAAAGCAATTAAAAGTTCATTACTTAGTGTTGAATTTATTTTACCCAACTTGTCAAATAAAAACTTAAAAGTCGTGTCTGCTGAAATTAAATTTGAATCTTTGCGACACAAAGCTTCGACCGCAAGTCTCACGGGATGAAGTGCAGAAATAGCTACAGATATTGCTTCAAATTCTTCGTCACTAAAAGAATCTAATTTTAAATCTATAATAGATTTTTGTATACAACTCTTTAGCATATAAAATCGTTCTAACATGGAAAATAAATTATTACAGCGTGTTTTACAATCTAAAAAAATACCAGTTCCTTACCAAATTCAGCTTTGACATAATGATGCAATACTTTATCGTTCTTTGTTGGAGAACGACGAAATATTTTTAAAATTTTTCGCGCCTTTTTAATTAGTGGAGCCAGCTCATAATGATTTATTTCTAATATATCATTTTACTGCAATTCAATTGTTATCATTTTCAATATCTTATAGCTGTTGATTTTGTATATAAAATTTTTATTACAGCTAAATGAATGCCGTGAACAAAACATAATTGTTGGTCAGCACTGATAAGTGTGCCAACTTTCTTCATAACAGCTGCACCGTCCGTTGTTATGCATACAATGTCATTTTTTAATGATAGACCAAACTCTTTTAATTTAGTTTTTACAACTTCTACACATTTAGTTGCTGCTACACTTTCAAACATTCTAATTAATCCCAAGTTCCATACTTTATTTTCCGAATGAATATTTATATTCATGTATCGATGGTTTGTAACAGAAGACCACTCGTCGAATGTCAAGCTAAATCCTATTTTATTTTTCTTCTGCTCTGCGAGTGCTTTAACAAATAAATATCTAATCTGGTTATTGCAATCAATAATAATTTTACGAATAGTGTTGGCAGATTTCGGAAGCTCCCCTATACGCATCGCTTGTATTGCCTTTCGAAGATCTTCTGCTGTAATAAATATTTCAAATGGTAAACCATCATAAGCACACATTCTAGATAATACAACGCTAATACATGAATTATTCGTAGTTTTAAAATATTTTGTTATAGTTGTAGGTGGACCTTCTGCACTTGGTTCAGCATCGGCACTAGCAGTAGGAACAGGAACTTCTCTCTTAAGAGTATTAATATTGTGAATGGTTTTCATATGAGTATGAAGGCCACTTGTTGATCCACCACTTGTTTTTATTACTTTGCAGCAATTTTTGCATTTTGCCACCTTTCTTTTCTTTTAAAAAATACTGCCAAATCGAAGATTTGTCGTCGTCTTTCATATGTTTTACAAATTGCAAATTTTCCATTTCTAAGGATTGCATAATTTTTATATAATTAAAATAATTTATATTTTTAGTCTTTATCTTAATTGATTATAAAATTTCTTACATATACTCCAATATTTTTATAGTATATTGTATTTTGTATATCGTAAACAATTAACAATATCTTGTATTAATCGTTGTACCTCTTTTATTAGTTAATTTTCAACTGTGTTATAACGCAATTTTTTTTATTCTAAGGGTATGCTTTAAACATAGAGAAAATACACCTTACCACTTTACTGTTCACTTTTCGAAAGCAGACTAAATTTGAAATTGAAGGCGATGAATTTGAAATTTAGTACGTACCATTATTAGAATATCGCAAAGCTTACTACAATTAAGTAGGAGTAATAAATTTGAAATTGGAATGAATTCGAAATTGAGTACTATTATTGCACAATCGCAAAGCCTACTACTATTATTTTATATTTTTGTTACTATTTTTTCAAAATATTTAGTTTTTTTTTTCTGATAACTAAGAAATTAATACCGAAGTACCGCGGTATTAATTTTTTAATACCGATACTGAATACCGCAAATATATTCTCGGGATCCCGGTATTGCACTCCCTATTTTGCTGGACATAAGCTAGTTGTTAGTTATAAAACAAAAGTTATATATTTCAGTCTATCTCAACATGTATTACCGAAAATTGATTTAATTTTCCATGCATCTGAGTGTATTAGGCATAAACTAATTAATAATGATTGTTCTTCCAAATCGTTTCAGAATTCTTTTTGTCATGAGATCGCTTGCAGTGTTAATTGTTTCAAAGTTGAAGTTGTAAAACATTGTAAATACTTAGGTATCACAAATTGATAACAATATGAGTTGGTTTGAACATTTTTTGGCATTAAAACATTATTTACGCTCAACATTACGCTGCTTTTATCGTCTTAGACAACTTTGTTCTACTTATATTTTAAAGATAATATACCATGGAATTTTTCATTCAAAATTGCAATATGGTATTACTTGTTGGGGTGGAGCATACCAAAACAAAATAAAACCTATACTTGTTCTCCAAAAATATGTTATTAGAAATATCTGTAAAACAAATCGTTTGTATTCAACGTTTAGGTTATTTAGTCATATAAAAATATTATCAGTGCGTCATTTATTTTATTTTAAAACATTCTTTATTCGTAGTGGTTAGCAAAGTATATCCAAAAAATAATAATGTTTGTAACTCCAAATTATTACTAACAAAAATATTAATAATATTTTATATTATTGTAATGTTATAATTTAATATTTTTAATAGGTATATACGAAAATAATAATGTTTAAAACGAAAATATTAAAATAATAAAAGATCAGAATTATTCCTCGTATAAGGGAACAAACTAAATTAGAACTAACATTTTTTGCCACCCTGCTTAATATAAATAATGGGAGGAAACGTGAACAAATCCAAAGGAGAATAATGAGAACGCAAAATTATTTTACAGTATAAAGCAAAAGGCAAACATCTGTTTTGTACCTTTTCTCTCTCATAATAAATTTGGTATACGATAAGTAAATGTAAATTTTACCTCTTTTAACTAATGATATTTTGCTCGGTTTGGTATTTCTTAAAAACTAGGTTTACGTAAAATGGGAGTGTATATTCTTTAACTTTAGAATCGCAGCTTGATATAATGTTTTCATAGCAAGTTATGATTGTAATTACGGAAAAAGCAAATTAGCCGAACTTTTTACCAAATCTCTTAATCTCATCTCAAGACTTCCTAGAATTTCGGCTAATTTGCTTTTTCCGTAATTACAATCATAACTTGCTTTGAAAACCTTATATCAAGCTGTGATTCTAAAGTTTATTTTTGTAGTTTTAGTACGCTTAAATTGAAGGCAAATATTTCTAAAAAAAAATTTTTTTTCCTTATTTTATTTTAATATAATTTTGGTATAAAATCCAATAAATTCTTCATTATTATTTTAATAAGTTATTCTTATAAATATTAATATGAAATTAACTTATTAAATAAATAAAGATTGGTATATCCAATTCTAATACCTACAGTCATATAAATTTAATATGAAATTACTATAAACTTAATTCATACCTAAAAGAATATTAAATTAATATATTCCAAGATATAAAAACATCTAATATGTATAATATATTTAATTAATATACTGCTAAATATTAAATAATTTTATCTTTATAAGTTATTAAATTAATCTAGAATACTTATTGATTTTAATACGTTCTCTATTTATTAGTTTAATATGATTTAAGTTAGGATTTATATGAATAGGAAAAATTGATTAGTTTTATACCTAACTTTTAAACCGTGTGAGCTGAGCTTTAACTTTCTCATAAAAAGCCAGTTCAGAATATTTTGTAAATTTAACTAAATCTGCAAAATTTCTGCCATTAATATATATCCGACAATTATCAGCGACCATCACTATATGGCAATATTTCAAAACTCGCTCAATATCATTAATATTTCTAAAGTGAAACAGATAAAACAGAACTCATTTTAAAAATAGAAATTAATATTTTTGGTAAAATTAAATTTTAATTCTTTTTATTATACATACCTAAAAATATATTTAAGAACAGCGATTAAAATTTTCGACGTCAAAAATAGAACTTGAATTAAAATTTAATACTTTTTTAATTAGTAACAAAAATCACCTTCTCTTTGCATCAGAACAATGTAACAATTTGCGATACCAGTACAATATTCAACTACACTACTATAATACTACTACTACGACTAATATTCTCTTTATTATTACTACACCACACTCATTTATTTTTTACAATAAGTTTTAATTACAAAAAAATAAATTTTATAGCATAATTCGGTATATTTTTAGACAATTTCTTCATTAAATTTTATTAACATAAATGAAGGCAAACTGAAAAAGTATAATAACTGGTACAATTTTCTTTTATTTATTTTTGTTCTCTTTTTTCTTTTTCTTTTTATTTTTGGTTTGTCATTTTAATTTTTATTTTTAAATTACTCATTAACCCGGTGAACAAAGAAAACTAGAGAAAATTTGTATTAATTTTTTTTTGTTGTTTGTTTTAAGGTGACAATTTCAAAAGCTTTTAAAATTTTCATTTTAGATGTTAAAAATTTACAAAAACAAAAACAATTTTCATTTTGTGTTGAATTCTTATATATATGTATTTACATTGTACATTCTATACACCTCAAACACTACCCAATCCCACCAACATTCACATGCTATAATTTTTAGGCTATTAACATTTTGTATGTTTTTTTTTTATTTCTCTCCCTATTTTACTTTGCTTCTTTTCTCAGTCAGCAAACAGCATTCAACCATTCTGAAAATGTCTTACTTATTTTTTTAATTTTTCTTTTTTACTGTCATTTATTTTTTTTTTATTTTGAATGCGCTTTTTGTTCACTGACGATGTAAAAAAAACAAAAAAAAATAAATTAAAAATAAAATATCAAAAATTAAAAAATTGAAATAATTTTTCAGAATCCCACCATCGAAAAATAACACAGAACGCGTTTAATTTTGCATTCATAAAATAAAAAATAAGTAAAAAAAATAAACAAAAAATAAAAAAAACACCAAAAAGATTAACGTACAAGTTTTAATGCGCGCCAAAGTTGAATAAAAATATTTAACCGAAACGGCATAAATTCTCATAACTCAAGTATTGCTCCCCATAGCAGAAATGTAACCCTAGTATTAAAAATGACAATGTGATTTAACACAGCTGCCGCCACTGGCATAGCACTAACAATTTGCAAAATTTATATACTGAAAAACCTTAAATATGTACACAAAAGTATCGCACATAAAACTGACTTCATCGTCATCATTATAATCATCATCATCACCATCATCGTCACCATCATCATAATCATCATTATCAAAGAATATGAAAGAAATAACTATATGAGTTTAAGATGAAATTTCCTTTAACAATGTCTCAAGATGAAATGAACCCATTCGTACATTTTCCGTTTGTTGTTTTTGTATTTAATATAACAACAACAAAAAACAAAAAACGCACACAAACAATAATGTAAAACAGGATTGTTATAGGATAAATGAAGATTTAATTTTTTATTTCTTATTGCATTGTTGTAATTTTGTTTATACAAAATTAAAAAAAAAAAAAAAATGTAGATAAAATCATAAAATGATAACCGAAGCAAGAGGTAAAGTAAATTGAGCAACAAAAATTGTTCAGATTATAATGAAGAAAATTCAGTATCAGAGTGTGAAGTTACCTTGCACAAATTAAATTGAGTTATAATTTTTTGTGCATATATGTACAAACATATATATATATATATATATATTTTTTATAGAAAACATATTTATTTAATTATTATAGAACATAATGTTAAATTTGAAAATTTATTTTTTATTTAAACATAATACTATTTGCATAACAAAACGTATTTTCTCGCTCCTCGAAATTTAGGTAGTTTAATAAAACAATAGTACTCAATATTTCGTTATGAATTATCTTCCATCATTTCAATTTACCATAAACACTATGTTTTTTATTGATTTATTTTAAGCAACATCTTAAATAATAACAATCAATCAGTTTGAAAATAATTCAGAGAAAAACTACAGTCCACCAAATAACCAACCGTTAACAAATGAAAATAACGTTGTCTGGAAGACAATGGAAAAGTCTTAGGGATGATAGAAAAAATTAGCACAAGAATAGATAATTTAGAAAAAAAGAAAGATATCGAAAATTATTCTGTAACACCCTGTACCATATTAAGATAATAGAAAATAGTATTAAAATTTTTTTTTTTTTATTTTTCAAATAACCTAAGAGAGCCTAATGGCTTGTATAATGTATATATAATTAATTACTATATTTTTACAAACAAGGAAATATTTTTAGTACAAGTTAAAAATAAAAACGAAATATAAAATTATTTATTTATTTATTTATACTATTTATTTTAATTTAGTATTATATTTCATATATCAATTGAAATACAATTAAATTTGCGTAGTATACATTCAAGATAACAAAATTCAAAATACAAAAATAGTAATATTTTTTTTTTAATATAAATTGAAAAGGTCAAATTAACAAAATATTCAATTAATTTCATATAATTTTCGTCTTAAAGTATCTTTAGATATTGAAAAATTTATACTATTCTTATTATTTACATTCTATTAATAGGTTCATATTTACCATAATTTGTTCTGAGTAATGTTAATGTAAAAAGATTTGAATGGCGTAGACGAGTATTTGTGTTAATGATAACTTTATTTAAAGTTGAAGGGGAAATAATACCGCCTTTAATAATTTCGAAAATAAATAAAACATCTTCTACTTTTCCACAGAGACTTAAGATCGAGAAAGTTTATCCTATGCTCATAGAGGAAATCTTGTATGATCATCCCAAGTCAAACTTGTTGTGTAAATCATTTTTTTTAAGTTTGAAGGACTGTGGGACTTTAACCCACTAAAAACTCCTATCATTATTGCAACATTAAAACTAGTCTTATAGACTAACCATTAATTTACATTTAACTCAAAGAAACTAAGATACCTTTGATCTACCAAAATCCAATAAGGTTTTAATAGATAAAAGGTTTTAACGTAATTCAAGTGGTCTTGTTCGTTTTAGTCGCTTCACAAAGTTTTGATTGTCAATTAAGCTAGAAGCTTCGGTATTGACATGTTGGATCAGACGAGTTTTATGCTGTGCAGCGCATTTCATTATTTCGTCTTTTATACATGAGATCTTCAGATCACGATGAATATCGGCATTGCGAACATACCATGGAGCATTGACTATGTTGCGCAGTACCTTATTTTGGAACGTTTGGATAGTTTGAATATGGATTTACATATTTGAATACCGTATGCCCAGACTGGCTTCAATATTTGATTATACATCAAAACTCGGTCGAGACCGTAGAATTCTGCCCAATCAGCCAGTATATTTCTCTATATTTAAACTGGAGTTCTTGTTTTTTGCTTTTCATATGCTCTTTCCATTTCAGTTTTGCATCCAAGGTCATGCCAAGATATTTAGCTTTATTCTCGTATGGAATCACGACATCATTAATTTTAACTGAGAAAGGAGTTACTATGTTTTTATAGGTGAAGTTTACATGACTAGATTTGGCTTCATTTAATTTAATTTTCCATTTTTTGCACCAGTTTCAAATTTTATCATTAGCTTTTTGCAGTTTGTTTGTAGCTTCTTCTATAGTAGAACCAACTGCCATCAACGCTGTGTCATCTGCAAAGGTTGCTATTTTAATATTTTCTACTTTGGGTATATCGCAGGTGTATATCAAATATAAAATTAGGCCCAGTATACTACCCTGTGGTACTCCAGCTTTTATATCTCTTAGAGAGGAGTATTCATTCTCATTTTTAACTCGAAAAGCTCTATTTGAGAGATATGATGAAAATAATTCAACATAATTTTTAGGGAGCAAACAACTTAGCTTTTTGGTGAGTCCTTCATGCCAAACTTTATCAAAAGCTTGGACTACATCTAGAAATACTGAAGAACAAATTTGTTTATTTTCCAGTGCCCTTTCTATAATGTCTGTTATTCGATGTACTTGATCTATTGTTGAGTGTTTTTGCCTAAACCCAAATTGGTGATTAGGTATTATATTCCTGTTTTCTATGAGGGGTTGAATCCTTCTCAATAGTAATTTTTCAAACAACTTCGATATTGTAGGGAGCAAAGATATCGGCCTGTAGGATTTGGTCTCGTTAGCAGGCTTTCCTGGTTTTTGGATCATTATTATCTCTGCAACTTTCCATATACTAGGTACGTGTTTAAGCTTAATACAGGCGTTCATTATATATACCAAGAGTGTGAAAGCTTTGTTGGGTATATTTTTCAGCACATTTGAAGTTATTCAATCAAATCCTGAGGCTTTATTTAATTTTGAGAAATTACTTAAAAAATTTTTTAGAACTCTTCTATTCTTTGCATTAGTGAATTATAAAATGGAGACCAGACCTGACATGCATATTCAAGATGGGGTCTAACGAGGCATGTATACAATGATTTAAAAATGTAAGGATCGTTAAACTCCTTTTACAAATGTCTTATAAAGCCCAACATTGAACTAGCTTTATTAACGATGCTATCGTAGTGGAATTTGAATGATAGCTTATCATCAAAATAAACTCCAAAGTCCTTAACTGAATTAACCTTTTCTAAGGCTTCGTTGTTTAGAGTATATCTAAAGCTAAATGGTTGGGTTCGACGTGTGTAACACATTAGTGAACATTTATTAATGTTTAGTAAAAGATTGTTATTAATGCACCAAGTATAAAATTTATCTAGATCATCTTGAAGCATATCATTAGCGTAAATTTTAAAATCGCTATTACAAATTATAGAAGCCACATCATTGATAGCAATAATAAATAACAGTGTTCCTAAATGACTCCCCTGTGGAACTCCAGAATTTTATATGAATGGTGATTAAAATGAAGAGCGAAATAAAGCAGTATAGTTGCTATTAGTAAGAAATGAGTTAGCCCATTGTACAAATTTTGTAGGAAATCCTAGTTTTTTGAGTTTTAGTAAAATAATACTATGGGATAAAACATCAAATGCTTTACTAAAATCAGTATAAATTACATCCGTTTGGACTCCCGCTCCCCATTTTGATTAAGAAGGTTGATGTCGATTCTATAAGGTTGGTAACTGTAGACTTCGTTTTCAGAAAACCGTGTTGATGTTAGTGCAATGATTGTAAATAAAATCAAAAATGATCAACTCAAAAACTTTAGGAATAGTGGAAAATTTGGAAATTGGTCTATGTTTGTTTATCTTACTTTTTGCATTTTTGTATGTGTAGGTTTAATAAAAGTTTTTTTCCAAATAGATGGGAACAAGCCACAAGTGATACAAGTATTATAGATTTAGATTTATATAAAGTGAAGTATTTGTTAGTAGAGTTATTTAACTTATTAGGAGCGAATGGGGAACTGTGGATATTAAGGTTAGAAACAGGGGCTGGGTTAATTCGAGTATTTTTAGGTATTTTGCGAAAGTTATATGTGGAGCTTGAAATTTTTTTATTTTCAGTGTTTGTGGTAGTTATATGTTTAATTTTTACTAATGTTGTCGTTATTGCTTTTAAAATTGTGATTATTATTAATATTATTATTACTGTTTTACATTATTATTACTGTTTCAAACAACATTTGTTTGAAATATTTATATTTTTTTTTGTACAGTAGTTAGTTTTATTAAAATTTTTTTTTAATAATATTATTTTTACTTTTACTTGCACTCTTTTGTACAGCATTTTCCTTCCAAGCTGAAACCGTTGCGGTAATACTCTGCCGTAAGTGCTTTTCATCCAATAACTTCTGAGCAATATGCGACGGGATTGTCACTTTAAAGCAGCTATATTTCATTTTTTGTACATTTAAATATACTTACAAAAGTTAGTTCTGATTATATGACATAATTAATTTTATTCTTAACTTGGGATGTCAATGGCATTCTGAACCAAAAATTGAAATTAGAAAAACTATTGAAGGTAAAAAATGCCGCAATTATAAAAAAAATTAAGATTCGGGGCTATAAAATATACTAGACACTTCATCTGAGATGGGAACACCAAATGAGAGATAAACAAATAACGCATCTTAGAAGAAAGGAAATAATAAAATAAATTGAAATCTTAAAATCAAACATGGCTGCAATATTCGATTTGAATACCGTCAAAATTTTTAATAGTTCTAACTAAAATAATGAATGCACCATTCAAGAAAAAATGTATACCAAGTATATGGAAAATTGCTGAGATCATCATAATTCATAACCCAGGAAACCCCCCAAACGAAGCCAAGTCCTACAGACGTATATTTCATTGCTATAAGTAATATTTAAGTTGTTTGAGAAACTGTTTCTCAAAAGAACGCTTGACGACGGAAACTTTATACCAAATCATCAATTTGGATTTAAGAAACAACATTCAGCTGTTGAACAACTCCACAGAATAAACATCGAAAAAACAATGAATGAAAAATGCATCTGATCTTCTGTGTTTCTTGATTTGCGTAAACCTTCGACTAAATTTGGTATGAAGGGCTTATCTAAAAGCAACGTCGCTAATTACTACCCGAAACATATGTCGAAATGATCTCATTATATTTATCGAATGACGTATTCTAAATGAAGCGAGGAGAAGATTATTCTGCTCTACTTAATATACACGCATTATATTTACTATACAGTGTAGTGATGTTTCAGAGATAGAAGATGTGATGGTAGCTACTTTTGCAGACGATATGGCTATACTAGCAGTCAATAAAAATATAAATTAACCTTTAAATAAATTACAACAATACTAATAACAAAACACTCCATTTGGTGCAAAAGGTGGGGAATTTAATTAAATGAAGCTAAATCCACGCACGTTAACTTCATGACTAAAAAAATTGTGTCAATCATTCCAGTAAGAATAAAGAATGTTGTCATACCATACCAAAATTCCGCAAATTGTCTTCTTCAAAGCTTAGATGGAAAGAACAAGTCAAGAAAAAAAAACAAGAGCTAGAGCTGAATATAAACAGTTGTATTGGTTAATTGGGCGGTCATCTACGCTTTCGACATATATAACATAGGTTTGATCTACAATCAGATATTAAAGCCAGTCTGGGCATACGGTATTCAAATATGCTAAACAACCACATATTCAAACTCTAATGCCCCCTGGTTTGTTCGCAATAGTGATATTCATAGAGAACTCCAAATCTCTTTCATAAAAGAAGAAATAAAAAAGTGGTTGTGTTAAAGTCATCTTTTTGAACATGTCAATATCGAAGTTGCACGGACAACTTCAAAAGTATGAAACAAAATATTAGCAAAACAACAAACACAGTTGAAGATACGCAAGTCGAAGTCATAGAAAGCTTCAACTACCTTTGCTATGAACAAATGGTAAATAACTTTTGGCAGACTTAGAAGAACATGAAGATCGTTGTAAATAAGAAGCAGATAATAAGATGAATTGAACACTTTCTTATAGGATCAGTTGCATAGGTATAAAACAAAACACAAAATCTAGAATGCCTAGAAAACAAGTAAAGCTGGTTGCTCTAAGTGCAATTGCAAGACCACAATCAATATCCGAAAAAAAACCTGGATCTAAAATAAAGCGAATGTTACAAATCACAATTCGATGGCGAGCTTCGTTAAAACTATATGCTCCCAAGTGAAGAGGAGAAATATTACGAATTAATAATTTTTTTCATTCATGACCTTAGCCGTAGGGTCTTACAATTTATGTTACAGTTTAATTTACAATATAGTGAATTTATCTTTGATTAGACATTATCACAGTTAAAATAATTAAAAATTTCTCTTATACAATTTATTGATTAGTATTATTAAGTTGGTTACTATTATTCGTACCTAGCTGAATTATTTTAATTTTAGGTTTAAACAACTTAATGTAATTCAAAATTATGGTACCCAGTTCAAATTTTCAATCGATTGGCTATAGATATGTACTCCAAAAACAATGTTAACTTCTTACTTCGAGGTTATGAATTAACTGTAATTTTCTTTTCAGATTTATTTTAGTGAAGTTATGAACGTTCAACTGAATAAAACTGAACATTCAACAACAACATAAGAGATGATTTACTCAAGGGTTGGGGTGGAAATCTGATTTTTAAAAATATTATTTCTGAAAATCTTATTTGATCAAAATCTTATTTTGTATTATTTTTTTTTTTTCTAAATAGGAGCACATAATAACTCTTCTTGGTAAAAAAATGCTTTTAAAAAAATTACTTTATTTTTTAAATCGGGGGCTGCCGACCACAAACCCCCTCTACTCATTTATTGCAACCCTGTTTTTGCACAGTCTTAGTAAAAAAATGTTCTTAAAAAAATAATTTTATTTTTAAACTCGAGGGCTGCTGCCCCCAAAGCCCCGCTACTCATTTATTAGAACCCTGTTTTTGCCGGCGGCAAGTAAACGCATGTAAGACGCATGAAAGCATGTGATATTAAGTATCGACCCCAAATCCTGGGACCCTGAACCTATTGTCTTCATCACATTTAAGGGCTGTTGTACCAAATCCATTTATAAATAAAATTTCACAACAAAAAAAGATTAATATGGCCGAGAAAAAAATTTTACAGGAAAAAATAAGATTTTCGGAGAAAAAAATAAGATTTTCAAAAATAAGATTTCGTCACTATCCGTTTACTCAAGCATAAGTTTGAAGTTTTTAGTTACCTACCCATATTGGTACATACCTATACAAAATACATACCTATCCATTTTAAATTCATTTAATAATGCCAGCGAATTCATCAAATACATAAATATTTCATTTTTTAGTGCATCAATGCCGTTCAAAAATATTAATTGTTATGACGAGCTCATTTTTAATTATTGAACATTTTAATTAATGTTTACCACAATCAGATTTGTTTTCCAATTAAAATTTTCTTTAAGCCATGTCATCTCATACACGTTTCAATAAACATCCTTTAGCTATTAAACATATTGTGAACACACTAATAACCATAATTTCTAATCAGTCTATCCATTTCAATTTCGTGTTAATTTAATTTTAAATTTCACCAAATCACCTGAAGAATAAACACATAATTTATAAATTAATATTTACCATAAAAAATTCTTAACTAATTAAAATGTTACTATTCGAATGCCACCATTTTGTTTTTATATTTTTGATAAACTCATAATTTTTTTCGTTTTTTTAGAGTTTTCTTTATTATCTTTATTGAAATCATAAACATTTTTGAAGTATCCTTTTTCCGAAACCAATTAACGTATTAGAATTGTTTTTATATTAAAACAACAGTTTAACATATTGTTATATTAATTATAGTATGTATAAAGATGTGTATAGTATCTATATAGCTATGTGTGTGTATTTATTAGTTTGCTTGCGTAACAGTTTCCATGACATCCATATACAAATATTAAAACTGTTTAAATATTTTCTGTTGTGGTTAACTCTTATTTACACAAATTTCATCCAATTTACTCTTTATGTATACATATATATACATATTTTATTGTGTAAACGGATGTATGTATATGAATGGTAGTATGCTTGCATAATGTTTGGATGTTCAAATATTTACCTAAATAATAACGTTACAAAATGCTTCCCTAAAAGTATAAATTGTGTCATTTGATTTGATGTTTATTTTTATCTTCTTGTTGTTTTTTCCAAAATATCTTTTTTATAGTCTAAATGTATCAGTGTTTTCATAACTTTTTGAATGCACATTTTCAGGTTGATACCGCAACGAAGTTAAGCTGTTTAAAAAACTTACATTATAAAGTTTTAAAATTCTTAGCAAGTCTGACATGAAAGTTGTGTATGAATTGTTCAATTCATTAACATAATTAATCGTCAGCTGATTCAATACTTGTCGTATGTTAGTTTTTGACAGTTTTTAGATATAAATTGATTTATGGGTTTATCTATATATGCTCTTTAAAATGCGCTAATCCATTTCGCAAAATTTCTTTTAGTTCTCGAGATATTAAGAATCTATTTTATCGTATGTCCAAAGTAAAACAAAACCTTTGGTCGTATGGTATCACAAACGAACATAAGATAAATTATTCATATAAATTGGCGATAATCTCTTTTTATCGTATGTAGAGTACAACAAGTATTTATTCTTATGATCACATAAATACATGTCGTATGTTAATATTTTGCATTAATATATGACAATAATACACTAAAAAAGAAGTCCAGTCGAAAAAAGATAGATGTGATAAATGTAGGTGGGCGAGCCGAAACAGACATTAGGAGTGCCCTTTCAAAAATTATCTCTGCAATTGTGAAAGATAACAATCAAATAGATTATATAATTTTGTGAAGCGACTCATGTGTTCTTCAAAATAGAAATCAACTTACATCTTTTGCCATTTAAAAGTTTTTGAGTGAAAATCGATATATCAGAATAGTAGAACAAAAGTTTTGTGGCTACTCATTAATTCAAGATGTTGACGCTGTCATAGTGCGATAGAAAAATTTCTTAAGAATGTTGAGATTGGGAGTCCACTGTCAGTGATAAAAAATTTAAAGAAGATGAATTATTATTCAAAGATTCATTTAAAAATATTGCAAATGTTACCACAAGATTTTTGGAAAATTGGCAGGAGAATTCAAATTTAATCAAATTTCATTTTCAAAAATGAAGTTTTTGAATTATAGTAAAAAAAACTTGTATGAAATTAAATATAAAACTTCAGCGCAGGAAATAAATTTTAAAACCGGTAATTTGCAAAAATCTGGTCGATTCGTAAAAGATCCTTCTAAAGTTCAATTAACATTTATTGTCCCAAAAACCTGGTCATTAGATAAGAAAAATGATTTGAAAAGGATGATACCATATTTTTACATAGGTATTGTAAAAACTGAATTGAAGGTAAAATATTGATGAGAGCTTTCCTAAATGTTGATTTATTTATTTTTTAATTTGAAAAAAATGAAGTAAAACTAGTTTTATGTTACAAAAAAAAAATGTTGTGATGGTGTTTGTAATAAGAGAGTACAAATTTATTTTCTTTACCGTTTAAATAATTTAATAATATTTATCTAAACCTTAATTTTAAGATAATATTTTTCTTTAATATTGGTACAAAAATATTGAAGCAAAAATGAATTTAAAGTGATAAAAATGTTTCTAAATATTTTATTTTTATATTTAAGAAATTAATTTTGTATTACAAAAAAATAGATATAAATTGCCATATTATATGATGTTGTTATAACTCTAACATAGATAGTTGATGACTCTAAAAATAATTTAAAATAGAAAATTTTTAATTTTCAGACAATATTTTTTAAATTTGAATTATTATTATTATTATTTATATAAAAGACCAGAGTATGTTTGTAAACGACACTTTTTGACATTTACTAAAAAAAAAAAATTTTCCTTTCAATTATTTTATATGATTTTTTGATTTTTAAAATTTTAAATCATTTTTAAATTTTTAAATGATTTTTAAATTTTTTCCTTTCAATTAATTGTGAAAAAAAAGAAAAATGGATAAAAAATAAAATGGATGGAAAATAAATTATTAATTTGTTTTAAATTATAACAAAAAAGTGTTTCTAGAAAAAATATTTCTTGGGGCCACTGAGTGGTTATGTTCGAAAAAAAGTTCGGTGTCTTTTTACTCGGGACCCGTTTTTAAACGGGCTGACTTACTAGTATTATATTACTAAAGTAATATGATAAAAATATGCCTTGTTTTTTTGTAATACAAGAAATTTATAAAAAGTTGATGAGTTTATTTTATTCTAATAAACATTTTCAAAAAAATTACGTTGGTATATTTTATTTTTTGATTGGTCTTAAATTATGAGCCAAATGAAATTGAAATAAAATAGTTTTATGATGTCTTCAACCTACTTACAATAAAGTATTTTAGTAGCTTTTTGTCGTATGTCCAAGGGTTGAAATAATTTTGTTCAAAATCGTAACATACGATAAAATTTTATTAAATATTTTAATAAATATTCATAACTTGACACTTCTTTTAGGTAATGTAAAGAATTAATTTTTTTACTGAATAACAGCCATTACATTCTGTCAAAATTTCGAGGAAACCTACCGTAGGACATAGAGTTTTTGCAATTTGAACTTTTAATTCTATTTTCCCAAAAGCAACCCCACTTAACATACGACAAGTATTGAATTAGCTGACGTAATGTTAACAAACTTCACTTCACTAAAATTTCAGTCTTTTACACCATAATTTCAAACTTGAAAATGGTAAGTCCGATATACACCGGTAAGTCTGTTACCCATCAAGACTGTTAATTATGTAAATCAATTATTATTTACAGTAAGTCAATTATTATAAAAGTAAACAATTCATTATTACGCATTACGCATTACCTTGCATATCTTCGGAGCTGTAGTTGATATTTATTAGGGGTACAGTACATTTGGCGATTTCAACTCCGTAAATGGATATTTGGTGTGTGCTCATTTTCTTTATAAGTTCATAATTTTTTCGATATAAACTAATAAGTTATACACCAGATTCTGCTAAGGAGAATATTTTAAAAGGCACTATTTATGCAAATTGGGATATTTTAGACCCCTCATTTCAGTTCACGAAACCTAATAACATTGTCGGTGAAATTTAAATAATTTATTGTTCTTTTTGATACCTAATCTCATATATTTTTTTCATAATTTATGTTTTAAAGGGCTTATCCCCGTATTGAAGTTTGTCAAGCCTCAAGCCAACTCTTTCATAACTTATTACTCTATTTGATCAGCTATTTTCATTATTATTATTTTTTTTTGTTTTATTATTCCCTTTTCTTATGAATTATAGTTTTTTAAACTAAGAATTCATACTTCTATTATTATATTACTCTTCTACTTCTTATAATTTTTATTTATAACTAACTTTGGTTAATAGTTAATTTTTGTAAATGCTTATTAAAAAAAGTATATGGACTTAAAACCTTATTAGGGCAACAGAATAAACTCTTACTCAGCTCTATTTTTAAATTAATCAATATCTCTTCAAAATTAAATTCAAAATATCACAGAACTAAAGTCCTCAATTTTGCGATGAAGATGTCCAGCAATCCTACCATCTTTCCGGAGAACGTGCTGGTAGACGTTTGATATTAATTGTACCATTCATTACCACATCGCCAGTCGACCATATTCTATTTATATGTTCTCTCCAGTTTTATCGTCTATTTCGGGTCCAACGGACTATACCTCTATTATCGCATGCATCCTTGATTTTGTTGCTACGTTTCTCACCTCTGAATGAATATCCACATATTTGCATCAGAATTTATACTTCTGTTGTTCGCATTTGCAGTTTTTAGACATGTCCACAATTGTCTCCATAGCCTACGTTAGTATGGGCCGAATACAGCTATTATCTGTTCGTGTTGTGTTTTCTTTTACGTACCTGGTTTTGTTTTCTATTGTGTCTCTATGTAACATCTCGGTGATAGCTTAAAATGGCAGCAGCTTCTTCTGTTTCTGTGTTTCGAGAAC
Organism: Argyra leucocephala; assembly: GCA_963942445.1. NCBI lineage: Eukaryota > Metazoa > Arthropoda > Insecta > Diptera > Dolichopodidae > Argyra > Argyra leucocephala. Next base: position 75,058,678 of record OZ012680.1, read on the forward strand.
TGATAATACTTACACCCAAGTATGTAAAATTTAACACTTGTTTGATAATTTTTATATATTGTTACGCATATTTTTATATATTGTTACGCAATTGACATCTAATGGGTTTTTCGAAATAGTCATGGATTTATTTTTTGTTTCGCAAAATCTGAATAATAATCTCTGCAAATCATCTTCATTCTCTACGAGTAATATAGTGTCATTTGCGTACCATAATATGATGAGAATGTGCTAATTATCAATTTGATATCCCGAAGAGGTATTAACAATACTTCGGATTATTTTATACATTAATAAGTTATACATAACATAGTTGGACTGAGCCTATCACCTTGTCGTAATACCTGTTGGCCGACTATTTATTTTCAAATAATCTAATGAAAAGTTATTTTATAAGGTGGAATTTCCATTTGAAATGTACCCAACATACAATCACATTTTGAAAATCACTGATTAACATATTAAAAAAATTATACGAACTTCCTTAATATTTCTGAATAGAGAATTCATGTGATTTCCGTTCTATCATCTCGTAAAGATACACAAAGATGTTTACTATACTTCAATTTCATGTACAGTGTCACTGTATTTTCAGTTTACAATTTGCTATTAAATTTCTTTTTTGTGTATGAGAATTACAAAATTATACAGTTGTGCATGTGGGTGTGTTTAAGAATGTCAAAACAACGACTAAATGCAAAGGATATAGAAACTAATATCTTTTTTATGTATTAATTTTTTTGTTTGTTTTAATTTTGTTTTTATTTTTGCCTGGTTTATCTACTTGTTAGAAATGTGCTAATTTTGTAGCTATTCGTTAATTGACTATACGTTACTTAATAAAATCCGCCGAAGTAAACTTTCCTAAAACTTTCATAGCAGTGTTATTAAAAGCAATTCGGATTTGCTTATATCATTATCGTATTCAATCCATTTATAAATGTTAAAATTTTTTTGCGAGTCCGATAAAAAAATCGTCAAATATATGCCCATTACTTTTCTTATTAGTTATATTCTATTTTCTATTAAATTTTTTCTATACAGTTTTATAAATAGGGTTAGAAATGTATTTACATAAACAGAACCGTTTAATTTTATTTGGAAGCGATGTACGTCAAATTAATTATATTTGTCATATTGATGTCTTATTGACATCTTTTAATAAGTCAATCAAAATGAAAATCAGGATGTTGTATAGGTAACACTATAAATAGCTACTGATGAGTTGTAGTAATGTTATGATGAACGAAACAATTTCTGAAAATAATTTTAATTACATTTTTCTATTTTCTAGTGATCGTTTCAATTTTTCGACACTGTACCTAAGGTAAATAAAGATATTCAAACGAGGGGAATAATTATATTGTCTCCTGCGATTTGTACTTAAACTCATTAGAAAATTGTGATTATACCATTGACTAGAAAATAAAATTAAGTGAATTTTTTTTTTTTTGAATGAGAAGAAAATCTATTTTTTACTTAATATGTATGTATAAACCAACATACATAAAATTTGTATAATAATTTCTAAGTATTCTCATTGTAAGTGATGTTAATATTTTTTTCTATGACTTAATTTATCCATGATACAAAAATTGCTTTACTCTCAAGTATTTTGTATCTACTATCTGAGGAGAATCAGATGACATAGTTAGCTTTAAAATAGTTTTGAATAAAAAAAGGGGTTAGATATTAAGTTGTAGTGAAAATTATAAGCATTCACTTTAGACATTGCTTTATAAGTGTTTGTAAGTTATTTCTATACAACGTTTATTTAGTATATGAATTGAATATGTAGCATCACCATTTAATTTAAGTACTATAAATACTTTTGCAAAACACCAAATATTTTTTTTATTTCATTTTTTTTATTATTTAAATGCTGTTCTCAGTATGTGCTTAATTAAAGTATCTAACATAATAATTTAAGAAAAAAAATTCTTAAATAAAAGTAAATAAAATATACAAAAATAGCCGCTTAATATTACAAAATAAATCGGAAGACATTTTGTTACTGAAAACTTTTAAAGTCATTGTAGAATTATGAATGCTTATACGAATTGAAAAAACTTAATAACTGGATGATAGTTTAAAAATTAATTATTAATCCTCGGTTGCGTACCATTGCACATGTGCACTTTATTAGTGTGTAATTCAGTTATATTTTTCAAAATTCTCACCAAAAGAGTTAGAACATATTATTTTCTCTATTTCAAAGCAAATTAAGCTCTTTTTTTCAATTACATTACTTAAATAGAGAAAATATGTCAAGTTTAAATTAACAGTGACCGCGTGCGTAATGCAAATACTTCTGCATAATACGAATTTATTTTTCTTTAATTAAAACAGTATAAATTATTTAAATAACAAAAATTTAAGTAAGTTTTCAATTAAAAAACTGCAATTTATTTAAATTTTATTATTTTTTTGTATTTGTATATAATTTATTGTAAATATTGTTTAACCCGAAATAGCCCTGAGTTGCCATATGGCAACAGCTAACATATGGGTATTTTAGCTTTATTAAAATAAAAACCGTTATTTTAATATTGGTAGTATTTTATCTTTTTTTAACCTATTTATATGTATACTTACTCCGATTAGGCTTTAAAATTAAAATGACATAAATAGAAATAGTTATGCAGTATATAGTTTTAGTTTAGTGAAAAAAAATTGTGAAAAATGGATGACTCAAAAAAAAAAATGCATTATTTTTCTAAATATTAAACCGTAATTATTAAATTTTATTTTTGGATAATTATTTTAACTAAATGTAATTATTTGTTAAGTGAAAACAATTCAGTTCAAAAAGTATATTTTACAAATTTTTTTCATTAGTATTTGTCTGTTGTCTGGACTAATCTATTATAGAAAACATTTGTTCAGAGTATATTATTGTATCTGATTTATGTTTGAGATTTTATAGAAAATTAACTGTAAAAAAATCATTAGATTATTTAGAATAGATTTCCCGGGACGTAGCTAAGTCTATATTTATTGAACCACCAAATGAAATTAGAATTTTAAGTGGGTCTTCCACCGTTTCAAAAAAAAATTCAGGCGCATATGCTATTGATGAATATAACAAGTACACAAGTGGCGTCGATAGAATGGATGAGAGCATCAGTTTATATCCGGTTGAGATTCAAGGAAAGAAATGATGGAACAGCATATTTACATTACCTCTTGATGTATATATTATGAATGCGTCAGTAGCGATTTCGTTGACAAATTGCTATATGTTACTGGAGTCATTATGGCACCTACCTACTATATAAAACGTAAAAGATCCCTCTCAAAAGGTATAATACTGGACACTTTATAAATTCTGTGCAGAAGAAACGAAGATGTGCTGGCGATTATTGTAAAACAGTTAGCAGAAGTATATGTATCAAATGTGATAAAAGACTGTGCATACGGTGTTTTGAATCTTATTATAAATAAGATCTTAAATAAATATTGTGTTCCATTATTTAAATATTTTTTTGATCAATTTTTCATTTATTGCTCATTTATAATTTTACTAACATATTTTATTCCAATATCTAAAATGTGTATTTCATATCATTTTCTTCTCCTATGCATAGCCCAGCGTTGCCATATGGCGACATGCCTTCGAACAGCAGGGTGGTTCCATAAACCAAAATAAATACACAAATATGTTATTTTAGTCAGGACTAACAGTTTTTACTAAATATAGCCTCAGAATTAAAAAACAAATAATCTGGGCTAATTTGGGTTAAATTCGTTTCTAAAGTCAATATTGCAACAATGCAAAAAAATGCCGCAACAGATTTTATAAAATTAATATCTTATTAGCAAGAGTTGCATATGTGCAAGATTGTGTATTAATAACCGTTGAAATTTCGGGGATTCTGAGGAAGATGCTGTATCGGCGTAGGACCTAATAACTAAATCTCAAAGATAGCTGTAATTGCTAGCATTCCCAAAATATATATCGTTAGTGTTGCATCTTATCCTTTAAGGACGAAAAGGACATTTGAATGTATCCTTGTGATGTTTTTGTATAAAAACTGTTGATCTGCTAAATATATATATATATATTCCGTTATATATTCTAGACACATTTTTATATCTAAACGGCCTGGAGCACATTTTAACATTTATTTGATGATGATTGGTGCTGCTGTTATAGAGATATTGTAGTTCAAAGTAGAAAATGTTCATATCGAAAATCAAAATTTTCCCACAATATGCTCAAGACCGTTATCTAATTGATCAACAGATATAGCGAGTTTTATACAAATTACATCAAAACAACAAGGATACTTTCAGATATATATTTTTGGAAAGCTAGAAATTACAGCTATCCTCTTGGGATGCGGTCATTAAGTCCTACGCTGATACAACATCTCTTCAGAAGAACCGAAATTTCTAGGTCTAGAGGTATTATTAATGAAGAATTGAAAAAAATCAAAGAAGATTGGAGTTTCAGTAAAGATGAATTCTGTGATGATGATGAGAATTTTTATGATATAGAGTGAATTACAGAACAAAATACAAATAAAGTGTTTGAAGAAAGTGTGTTGGTAGACTATATTGAATATATGGATCCGAATAAAGATAATATAAGAAACTTACAAAACGTACCCCTGAACGTTATTGGTGGAAAAGATGACGAATTAATAATCCGCGAACAATATGAAACAAAAATTGCTTTGGAAATGAAAAATCTGTATTCCAATGTTTTGTGAAAAATAAAAAATACATCAATAGACGAAAGTGACACAAAATTTTATGACAAAACAAACTTCAAGTCGTGTTTAGGAAATTACAGACTCCTTATAGTTTCTTCAAATACTTTTTTACCAATGAAATATGTAAATTAATTATTAGGCAATCAAATTTATACAGTTATCAGAAAAGCTAAAAAATCTTACGAAAACTGAACTGAATAAATATACTGACGTACTTATCTTGATATCAGTTATTCAAATACTAAATTTGCGTCAATACAGGTATTCAACTGTTGGAAACTATTTAATACGAGAAACAATGTCTATCAACACTTTTGAAAGAATAGGTCAAAAGCTACATATTAATAATAACGATTTATATGTATCAAAAGCAAACCAAAGCCATGCTTATGAGTTAAAGCAATATCTCCACATATTCCACAAGAAATCACATAAATAGGGATTTAAATTATAACTCTGTGGTATCTCAGGATTTGGCTATACTTTTGAAGTATACACTGAGGATGAAAATCAAATACACAACAGATTAACAAATAGAAAAACTTAGGAACTAGTGCATAATTAGTTATAAGATTACTTCGAACTCTTCCACATTCCACATTCTACAGTGCAAGGTATTTAAATGCGAAGGTTATGCATTCGTTAAATGTGATAAATGTGGTAGGTACTTCACTTTGCTTCAATAAAACTAGAAACTATTCTAAGTCATTTCATAATATTGAAATTATTTTTTATCTTTTTTGTTGTTTATTATTATTTTTGTAGTTTTTTACCTGAATTGTAAATTTATTTATTGTTTTTGATAATCTTAATGTTTATTTTTTTTAAAGAAATTTACTTCTTTTTTTTTTTTTATCCAAGAAAAAAACTTTGTTTTAAATAAGTATTTTCATAACACTTAATATTTTAGTTTTATTGCATAATGTTGCACATATGCAAGAATAAGAAAATTGCCAAATACTCGGACCAGAACTATTTTTTTTTTTTTCAAAAACATTACTATTTCTGTTTAATTTTATTATTTCGCACAAAACAAAAAAAAAATCATGCAATAAAGGGTTAATAATTCAAAAACGAAGTCTAATAATTAATCAAAATCCGAAAATAATAAATAATAAAATCTCTGAAGAGGTCATTGAAGCAGGCTACTGAAATAAAGTATCTCGATATTTGAATTGGTAATGGGTTATCATGAAACATACATACAAATTATTTATACAAAAACTGTGCAAAATTGCAGGTATCTTCAAAAGGATTTCAGAAGTGTTACTTGATTCTATTGAAAAATCAATTTTATATGCCTATTTAACAGCCATATTATTTATGGTGTAAAGCTGTGGGGTACCACTATTAAGCAGATAACTGATGAGTTACAAATGATACAAAATAATGCAATAAAAAGTATATCGGGATGAAAGTGAAGGGATAGAACTATTTTTTTTGTTTTATGAAATTTTATTATATAGGTATTCGAACACATGTTAGACTTTATCAGTCCGTGTTTTAAGACTATAGTTTTTACAAAATAATATTTCTCTTAATAACTGTTACTTACAATATTTATAAATTTATACATAAATTTAGTAATTATTACATAAAATAAATTCATATGAGAACAATAACAAATTAAAAAGAGAGTTCATAAATTAATTCAAAATAAAAAAAAAGTGTACATTATTTTATACTTTATATTTATTTTTAAGCTATTTTTAAAATTTTTTGTGTTTTTATTCTATTTTTTTTACATAATTTATTAACGCTTTTCTGAAGGAGAAGGTTGTATCGGCGTAGGACCTAATGGCAAGCAAGCTGAAACTGCTAGCTTTCCAAAAATATATATCTTTAGTTACGCATCTTATCCTTTAAGGACAAAAAGGACATTTGAAAGTATCCTTGTTGTTTTGATGTTTTTCTGGTTAAATAATAATGCACAAAGGAACAAGGGCGGAAATATAAATATTTAAAAATTTTAAAATAAAGCGGCGTTTAAACGTTTAGACAGCAAGTTTGTGAGTTTTATTTGATTTGATGCAAGTTTGATGAATCTGAATTGTAATGTTGGAGGTTCCAACAACATTGTTTGGCAACTATGTTTGATGAAAACAAAAAATTATATTGTTCTATTCTGATATTAAAAATTGTTGAAGCTAAAAATCTTCATTTAATCGAAATCGACTCTTGGCAGTTACTTAGCTACATTTTATTATATTTGTAATATAACGTAACATATACTTTATCCATATATATAGCATATAGTATACACATATATTTAAACCTTTGACATAATATTTAAACAAAACTTTTCAAATAAAATTTTGTGTAAGTTATGAAATGCCTAAATATTATTATATTGCGCTTTCCCACACAACTTTAGTGGAGCCTAATTGGAACAACACTTTCAAATATAAAAACTATTTCATCAACCGAACTTCTAAGCTATAAAACAAACTACCTCACACAAAGAAACAACTGTCAAGTTTTCAGAACATTTTTTTATTAGACTAATTCTTTTCTGTTCTATTTTCTTCTTTTTGAAATTTGTATTCATTTTTTTATTATTTCTTTCCTATCTGCGAAAAGTGAAATGAGTATATCTATCTCTGCCACAACAACTAATAAAAAGTAATAAACTAAACTGGGTCTTCGTATATAGAATATTTCCATTTTATTTAAGTTAATATCCTATACTCAAGAAATTTATATAACTACCCAACCAAGATCAAATTTTGAGTTGACTTTTAATATTATTTTTTAAAGCTTATATAGGACTTCCGTAAATTTATTATCATATATAACTTGTTAACTGTCGTATTTAAGCGCAATTCAGAATTCAGAATTTGATGGATATACAACTTTTTGTAGTTATAAAAAAATTTACTCCAACTTGCATATCTTCGGAAAAGTAGTGGATATTTGAAACACATTCTTTTTTAAATCCAATTCTCTTTATCATCATGTAAACGCACTTAAATTTCAAAATAGACCCCTTTAAACAATTTTCATTCCTTAATTATTCCAGTAATCACGTTTTAATTTTTACCTACTCAGGATCGTAACACCCTATGCGAATTCCAATCTAATGCTTAGCTTATGATATTGCTTGTAGGTCTTGTAACGGTGTGGCCTATCCACCTTCATTTTCTCTTCCTATCTGAATGCCTATTGCTTCTTATTTTGCTATTTCTCTTAGTTCATTATTTTTTTTTGCTTTATTTCAACCTTATAAACTAATGAATAATTCAATGTAACTTATAAGTTAAAATTAAATATAAATGTATTACTTAGCTATTTAACTTATTATACTTAAGAACTAATTTTATTTAGGTAATTACGTAAAGACAAAATTTAACAAAAATAAAAGTATTTATGAAATTATAATTTGTACAATTCAGATTGCAAAATAAAAATAAATAGCATTAGTGATATTGTATTTAAAATTTAAAATTTGTATTATATAAAAAACATTGCCTGAAATTACTTAAATTAATAGCCAAAAAAAAATTAAAAAAATCAAAAAATCTGATCAGAGAACAAAATCGGAGAGAGAACAAAAACAAAACAAAATAAAAATTCTTTATTAATTTCAATTATAATATTACATTTCAAATTGTTTACAATTTCTTAAAATAAATTAAATTTATTGATCTTAACGATTGCTGTGTGATCAAATTATTAGGTTTACAAGAATTATTTATTACAAGAATTTTTACAGACTTATAAAATAATTATATTTATAGCCTATTATTATTATTATTAACTACAATTCTTACTATTATTGTTTATTATGGATTTAAAATATGGTATATAGTTCTGTTGTACAAATTTTATTTAAACTTAAATATTTCTCAGAATAAAGTAGATTGGTTGGATGTCTCACATGATAGAAATGGATTTGTTTGATGGCTTTTTTGTGTATAATATCTAGTTTCGAAATTAACTGCTGAGTGGCCCCACTCCAAATTGGATTTAGATAGGTAATGTGGGATAAAATAAAAGAAGAATAAATTGCGTAAACCGCCTCAGTTGCAATGAAATTTCTTAGGCGTCGTATTATGAATATGTATGGAGACATTTTTTAGATTATTTTATGAATATGTTCCATCCATTTCAAATTATTATCAATGACTAATCCTAAGTAATTATAGCTATTCACAATTTCTATATTTTTGGTATTAAAGTTAAATGGATTGTTTGTATATTTTTTTTGACCTAGTAATAGGATCTTAGTTTTTTTTATATTTAGTTTCAGTTTATGAAAGTGGAGCCATTTCTCTATCAATTCCAAATCGTGTTTTATTGATGATCTTAGTTCTGTCTCAGAATCTTCTGCGTATTCCAGAGCTGCATTATCTGCATAAAGTTGTATTTTACCTTTAAGATTAAGTTTTGATATATCATTTATATATAGCTTAAAAATATCCGGACCCAGAATAGATCCTTGAGCAATGTCTTTAATACATATTTTATTCGAGCTGAATGTAGAGCCAATTTTGACACTCTGGGTTCTGTTTTCAAGAAAAGATTTGAAGAATTTTAGCTGACTTTCGTTGAAGTTGAAATTACTAAGTTTCGCTGGCATGATGTTATGTAATACAGAATCAAATGCTTTCTGAAAATCTGAGAAAACACAAGCTACAAATTTTCCATTATCTAAGTTGTTGAAGATAAAATTAGTGAGACTGAGGCAAGCTGGTGTTGTGTTTGAAAATTTTTCGAAACCATACTGTTCAGTGGAGAGTATAATGTTATTGAGAATAAAAGTACAAAGTATTTTTTTGATGATTGTTCAAATATTTTTGAAAAAGAATTCAAAACTGCAGTTGGACGGTAATTGTTGGGATCTGTTGATTTGCCTTCTTTGAAAATAGGAGAAATGACAGAATCAATGAAAACGATTCAGGATATGTGGAGGAAACAAAAGAAAGATTTACGAGTTTAACAATTACAGGAACGAGCCGGGCCGAAAACTATTTCTAAATATTCTATTTCTAAAAATCCATTTACATATTATTCAAAGGCATTTGTTAATGAAGAACTGTAGTTAAATTACATTTCTTATTTATCAGCCATATTTCGTTGCTATATTGGATCATTGATTTCACAAACCTCAAAGTTCCGAAATCCATTCTGACTAATTTTAAAAAGTTTTCTGTGTCAGTCAAAATGAAGATGAAAATGAAGACGAAACTGAAAATGAAGCTTCTTCATATTATATTCTGCTATTTTATATACTGAATATTCTTATTCTAAATTGGATTTCTAAATATTCTGTTATTATGGTATACATGGTGCTCTGGCTAATCTCAAATACTTATATAAAAATAATTGTGTTGTAATTTTGCTTTTTTAGATGCAATAATCCAAAAGCAGTATAAAAAACAAATTTAACCTAAGTAAAAAAAACAAAGTTAACTAAATAAACAATTTCCTTTTTTTTAATTATATTATAACTAAATTCAAACTTCTGAGTTTTTCAAATCCCTTTCTTGAGTACAATTAAAAAACAAATCACCTAATTGAAATTTAAAAATTCACACCTATTATGAAAATTTTTCGCTATATTTTTTTTACTATCCTTTTGATATTTTGGTTTATTTTGTCCATAGAGACTAAAATAATAATTAGGAATTCTAAAATTGAAATGAAAACCAAAAAAAAAAAAAAACGAAAATGGAAAATATTATTTATTTCGCTCACACCGAAAAGAAAATTTCATTTTTCTTTTAATTTATTTTGAAATAATAAAAAAAAAATGTTTCCTTAAATATTTATTCCGGAAAGTAGGTGAAATAGATTTTATATCTAAAAATATATTTCAGTTCGTTCTATTCCTTTTTGTATTACCTATTATTTAGATAGAAAAAATTTCCGCATCTCCATTCTATCATCTCTAAAACAACTGCAAATAAAAAATTGATAAAATAACGAAAATATAAATAATAAAATTCACAGAAAAAATTATGAAAAGTGTCGAATTGTTAAAGATTTAAATTAGTTTTGAAATAGTTTTTAACGCAAAAATTTTGAAAGGTCCATCTTTTGAAAATAAATTAAGAATAAATAAAGTACTATTAAAAATATGTAAATATTTGTTCTGAGGGGCTATAAAAATATACACCAATAATTTCTTTATGTAATTTCCGCACAATCAAAAATTACAAAACCCTTTTATAAAGCAAACTACTAACGCTGAATATTTCATAGGGATTTTTTTTTTTTTCGTTTTTTTAAGTTAAGCCAAAGATTAGGTTTTAAACGATACCTTTATACAATGGTATCGGACTAATTGAGGATTGTAGAAAGAAAAATATCCCTTTGATCAGTAGGGACATTTTGAATAAATTTATTAATATTACTCTTGAATTTTTGTAGATTGTACGTAGGTATATTTTTGCATTGGGGAAACACGTTTGTTGGAATATGGTTCCATATTCGGGAAAATTTGACTACAAGCGAAAGCCAGTTTTGAGCCACCTAGGAACTTGCACTGAGTAGGGGTGGGCATTTATTGTGATGCACAAGGGAGGGATGGGCACTTATAGTGAGGAACAACAGATGCTCTTCTTCTTTGGCGGAAATGTTTGAGAGGTGTCATTTGGGTTTTTAATTGAAAAAATAATTTAATTTTTAAATTTAATTAAATAAGTTAAAATGTAATTTTCAACAATTTAATTGAAACCATAAGCGGAAGGCATTGATAAATTGAAAAAAATACTGATAAACGGAACGAACCATTAATCAGTAAATATCTGTAGTATGGACAGAGTATTTAAGATGAGCCAACACTACATTTACAACAATAACAGAATATTAAGAAATCTAATTTTGAAATAGAATATTACATTAAATAGCAAATATACTTACATAATATTTTTCTGCAAGTGGTTGTTGCGATTTTATCCATCTTTTTTATAACGATTAATATGCCTAACGTTACTATGTTTACTGGGTAAGTCATGTCACATACTTTTTGTTAGTTGCTGACAATTGAGTAATTATTATTAGTATTTGTTAATATTATTATTTATTGTATTATTTGGTTATTGTGTTGTATGATATATATGAGTATTGATATAGATATTGATATAGGTAATATTTTTAGTTATATAAAGTATTAATTATATTAATTTTTTTTATATATAATATTTTTGCTTTTGTTTTTAGTTATATTTTATCCCCCCACGGGAATCGAACCCGTGACATCGTAATTTAAACACATTTCTGTGCTCTTACCGATTAGGCCACGTACGGCGAAGATAAAGTTATCAAAATGGTCTTCTACAGTAGGCCAATCCCCTACTTAGACAGTACAAACAGATTAAAAATAAAATTAGACATTGCCTCGGAACAGCTAGAAAGTACGATGGAAATGTCAAGTGGAAGCCCTATGCTCCCAAGAGGAGTAAGAAAAAAAAACTTACATAATATGCAGCAACCTTCATTTTCGTGTTCATTGTGGCAAACACTGAAAACCGGTCAAAATGAGACAGTGTGAATTTCGGAAAACCTTGGCTTGAAGCAACCTAACATTAAAAGTACCACTAAACTAAAACTGCTATGATAAAATATTTTATTTCTCAATGACTTCTAATGCGGTTTTGTTTTCATCAATGATATCAGAAGTATTTTGAACCAAAATTGTACTAATGGTCAGACTAAAAGACTATAGCTTTAGTTTTAATTTAGTAAATTGATATGAGCTTTTAATGAATCTAAATCGACACAGTTCTTCACTTAATTCTTCTTGGATAAATAGAACAATAATTCTACCAACATGATTTTTATGATTTTCTTCTATCTGAAATAAAATTAAAGAAATATTTTTTTACTGATTTAAAAGAAAGCAAAAATCTTAAAGACACTGTAACAGAATGTTTGGTATTATTTTATTCTTAATTTTTATTTAATTCTTTGTTCATGCAATCATTTAAAGGTAAAGTTACCGATTTTGTTGATGACACTGCCTTAACTTATAGTAATAAAAATTATTTTAATACTTTTACAGATATTAATCATGATTTGGAAATTCTTAGGAGGTGGTTTAAACAACATAAACTGGTAATTAGTGCCAAAACTAAATTTATGCTATTTAATCTCACGGGAACGATTTCTGATGATTTGACTTTTATACATCATTCTCCTTCCTGTCTTAAAATAAATCTTGTAAAATGTTGTGAACACGATGTGTCTTTACCTATTTATGACGATAAAGTAAGCTTACAGAAAATTGTTTCAAAATTGAACGTGTTGATTGTTTTCAACATCTAGGTATTACTTTGGATATTAGGCTAAAATAGAAAGAACATACCTCGAATTTAACTAATTATTTAATAACAGCCTTTACTGTAATCATACGATTTTAAAATTGGCTTATAATGGTTATAAAGTCTAAACTGAATTATGGTATTTGTTGTTGGGTTGGTATATATTTCAACAGAATTGAATCATTGCTGATGAAACAAAAACATTCTATACGAATTTTTTTTAAAGTTAATCGTAGGACTCGTAGGTTTTATTTTATTCTATTTGAATTTTTGTTTTTTAATTATATAATCTGTTTTTCTTATTGATTTTATTTTGTATATTTTATTTTAATTTGTTTTACTATTGAATTTTTTAATCATTTTCATTTATATTTTAGAATATAAGCATTTTTGAAATAAAGTGTTTTATTATTATTATTATTATTATTATTATGTAGAGTATAGCTTGATTTTTATTCTTTTTCCCTTTATCGTTTTCAGATCGTAGTGACAAACTAACTAGGTTTGAAGAGTAGAAATTATTGAGATGTTTTTTTTTACTTTATTCGTCTACCAAATAATAAACTATTATAATTATTACATACTGACCATTTGACAAAAAAAAGTTTTACCAGGATGTTAAAAAAGCTTAAATCTCAACTGAACTTAGTTAGCTTACATTACAATTGAGCAAAGCAATATAAGCTCAATCTAGAAGCTGGCTCAAAATATGAGCTAGATCGACCAATGAGCTTTTTTGTTTGGCTCAATTATGATCTAGCTCAAAACTTGAGTTGAACGTAAATTAAGCTTGGAATTTGAGTTAGCACTTTTACAACCCTGCAAAATACAATGCTAATTTATTTTATTTTATTTTATTTTTGACTCAGAGCTATCAGCTCCTTTAAATTATATAAAATTAAATTTTAATTACAAAAATATTATAAACAGAGTAAAAAGAAAAACTTAATTACAAAAAGTAGAATATATAAAGAATTCATTTAAAGCCCCCACCGCATATTGATCAATTCCTACATATTCTTCTAAATTTAATTTTTTTTTTATATTTTAATTATCTATACAAATTTTATTGGAATTTAATAAAATAATAATCATTAATTTTAATTTTGAACGTCTTAATATCTAACTTTTTAAGATCATTCGGTAATCTATAGTTTTTAATCGCTTTCTCATATATTGTATCTTTTCAAAAAGAACTAAGCCGCTAGATTTAATATGATAGAATTTCGTAAGCTTTTTCTTTAAGAAAATAGCACAAGAAATAAATTAATGGTTAGCCCGTCGGACTAGTTTTAATCGGAGGGGCAAGGCTTAGTCAGTAAAAATCTAACACACAATAGAAGCTACGGGGCTCATTGTGTCTATGAAGAGTCCCACAAATCCAGGAAAAAAAAAATTTCCACAAAATCATACTCTAGATGAAGTAACAACGACATCGTTTACTGTGCTGTGCATTATACAGATTTTTTTTTTTTTTTTTTTTTTGCGTGGATTGGTGGGAATCTTCATAGACACAATGAGCTCCGTAGCTTCCATTGTGTGCCAGATTTTTACTGACTAAACCACACCCCTCCCATTAATACTAGTCCAACGGACTAATCATTAATTTATTGCTCTTTTGATTTTCTTAAAGAAAAAGTTTACGAAATTCTATCGTATTAAATCTAGTGGCTTAGTTCTTTTAAGCCTTCTGACATCATTTTGATTATCTAGCAGTTGAGTGGCCTCAACGTTAACATGTCCCTCCAGACGAGCTATATGCTTTGTTGCATATCTTTTTATTTCATTTTCTATGCAAGGAATTTTTAGATCTCTGTGCAAATCACTGTTGCGAACATACCAGGGGGCATTTACCATGTTGCGCAAGACTTTATTTTGGAAATTTTGTATACAAAGTACATGTGTTTGTTTGGAACATCCCCATATTTGTATGTCGTACAACCATATCGGTTTGAGTATCTGATTATATAACAAAATCTTGTTATGTATAGGTAATTTAGAATTACGACCTAAGAGCCAGTACATTTCTCTATACTTATTTTCAAGCTCAAATTTTTTCTTTTTAACGTGCTCTTTCCATCTAAGTTTCACATCTAATGTCATTCCTAGGTATTTAGCATTGTTTTCTTGGGGTATATTGACCCCATTCAGATTTACCAATGGTGGTTGATTTTCTAATTTTTTATTTGTAAAATTTACATGTACTGATTTTAACTCATTGAGTTTAATTTTCCATTTCTTTGTCCAGAGGTATAGCTTGTCGCTTGCTCTTTGCAATTTAATTGTAGCCTCGTCAATATTTGATCCTACTGCCATCAACGCAGTATCGTCAGCGAATGTAGCTACAGTTATATTTTCCATTTCTGGTAAATCATTGGTGTAGAGCAAATACAGTAAGGGACCCAGAATACTACCTTGAGGCACACCCGTTTTAATATCTCTAATAGTAGAATACTCTTCGTCTTGTTTTATTCTGAATAGTCTGTTTTCTAGATATGATGAGAGTATATCTACGTATTGTTTAGGTAACATATTGTTTAGTTTATTTATTAAGCCTCGATGCCATACTTTATCAAAAGCTTGGGCTACATCTAGAAATATGGTAGAGCATACTTTCTTTTCCTCTAAAGCTTTTTCTATTATGTCTGTTATTCTATGAATTTGATCGATTGTCGAGTGCTTAGATTTAAAGCCAAATTGATAATTTGGAATCAGATTACTATTTTCTATGATCGGTCTCATTCGAATCAATAATAGTTTTTCAAATAATTTTGATACTATTGGTAGTAATGATATTGGTCTGTAGGATTTGACCTCATTTATGTGCTTACCTGGCTTTGTTATCATAATTATCTCTGCTATTTTCCACATATTCGGCACATACCTTATTCTTATAGCAGCGTTTATAATGCGTGTTAGCATTGTTATAGCTTTTTTCGGAAGTTCTTTCAGGACTTCCGATGTAATTAGATCAAAACCTGGAGCTTTTTTATCTCTGAGTTTTTTAATTTGTTCAACTATTTCACTCTCTGAAAATGGTGATATAACATTTTCTTGCCAATTATTATTTTCTTCAATCATTATTTTCTTAATTTCTTCAAGATGATCTGCGAATGTTTCAGCTTTATTTTTATTATCTCTCGCCCATTCACCGCTTTTCATTCTGATTGGCGGGATTTGGGAGATCGAGGTTTTTGTACTCTTTGTTGCTTTCCACAACGAGTAGTTATTTTCTCTTTTAGCTGATAAATTTTTTATATATTTTTCAAAATTTTCATTTTTAAGATCTTTAATTTTTCTTTTAAGATTCTGAGTTAACCTATTTAGCACAGTTTTGTCTGCCGGATCACGCGATTGTTGCCATCTGCGTCTAGCTCTTCTTTTTATTTTTATCATATTTAATATTTCTCTAGGGTAGTTGAATCCTACCGATTTATATTCACAATTTTTTGTATTATTCCATCCAGCATTTTGAATAATTTTAATAAAATTTTCTACTTCAGAATCTATATCACATTTGGATCTTAGTTTTGTTTTTATGTTTATTTTGTTTTCTATTTCTTGTTTAAAGCTAGCCCAGTCAGTTGTCTTGTTCGTTAGCAGAGGTTTCGACTATTTCTTAATAACCTTTTCATATAGCCTTAGTATGACTGCAGAGTGATCTGAGTCCAAATCATGGTTATCTTCTAGCTTAATATAATTGGGTGAAATTTTTTTTGTTATATAAAAATCAAGCAGATCAGGAGTTTTATTTCTATCAGTTGGCCAATAGGTTGGCTTACCGGTAGATTGGTAAATGCAGCCTTTTTCTTTTATAGCTTTTCTTAGCTCTCTTCCTCTCGTAGAGGTTACTCTAGACCCCCAATCTATGTGCTTGGCGTTGTAGTCACCTCCCAGGATAAATCTTTCGCCAAGTAGTTTAAGAATTTCTTCAAACATGTTATTCTTTATGTTGTATTTGGGTGGACAGTATAATGCACCGACACAAAGACTTTGTTTAACAGACATAATTCGTAGCACGATTAGTTGGAATTCATCTATTTCTAGACTAACTTCCTCGTGGTGCTTAATATCTTTCTTTATTAAAATTGAGCTACCACCTCTGGGTGTATTACTCGGATGGTTTGCGCTGTAGCATGTATAGTCATTTATTTTAAGCGATGACTTATCTGTCATATGTGTTTCTGTCAAAAGACATACATCAATATTTTGTGTTCTCAATAGAATTTCCAAATTATTTTTCTTGTTCAGAATACCATTGGCATTCCACGTGACTATACGAAGTGCGTTCTTAACCATGCCTTGCGGATTTATTTTTTGGTGTATACATATATATTTCATTATGTTTGTTTTCTAATGTGCATAGTCTTGTTGAGATTTCATTCATTGTTTTTATCATATTTTGCATCATCTGCATAATGGTATTTTCAGTCAACTTTTGTGTAGAAACTTTATTTTGTTCTTTCGGGTTTCTTTTTTGACTTAGGTTATTTTGTGTTACCTGTGAACATGATAAGCCTTCTACGACTTTTTTCGACGTAAAAGTTTTAGGTATCTCTGAAGTTTCAATGCAATTCTGTTTCTGTGCACTAGGTTGCCTAGGTTTTGTCTTTTGTTTTTCTTGTCTATGTTGCATTTGTTTTGGCGCATTTTTTTGTAGCTTCTTTCTTTTTTGCAACTCTCTAGCCACCTGGCAACCACGATAACTCGCTGGGTGTGCGTCAAGGCAATTAGCACATTTAGGCTTAATATTTTTTTTTTCTCTACAAGAAATTGTTAAGTGGGGACCAGCACATTTAACACACTGAGCTAGACGCTGGCAAAACTTTTGTGTATGGCCAAATCTTTGGCATCTCTTACATTGCGGAATGGTAGTCGTTTTACGAATAGCCTCCATTTTAATAGCCTCCCTCACGTGCTGGATAAATTCAATTTTGAATATTTTGTTTATATCTTCGGAGGTTTCGAATGTTAGCATAAAGAGAGGAAGACGTACCGTAGATTCTTTGTTATTTTCCTTTTTCTTTATTATTTTATTTGTGACTTCTAGAATTTTGAAGCCTCTATCTTTCAATTAATTTTTTATATCTTCAGGTTTGCATGACGGATGTAAATACCTAACCATTACTTTAATAGGCCTGGTGCTCTTATTTTCATAAGTGTGCCATTCAATATTGGCTTCATTTATTGCCTTAGTCAACTCTCTATATTCTTTTTCTTCTTCAACATTAATTTTTAGTTGTTTATTGTTAAGCATATTAACTTTATATTTAATATTGCTTTCTTTTAATTTTTTGTTTATTTGAGGGTATTCCACTACATTACTAAGTATAACTGGAGGAGGTTTACTTTTTCTTTTACTTTTCGCAACTTCATTTATTTGCACATTTTTCTCTAATTTGTCCGCAACATTTTCTGGGCTTAAAGTAGGTGATTTTTCTGCTTTTCTTTTTTTTACAGATTCTTTTTGTTTTAAAGATCCAGTCCGTTTCTCGAGCTAGTTCTTCATCATCTGTATGAAATTCTTCAGCAGTTTTTAGTACTACTCGTTTAGTAGACATGTTTTGTGAATTTTTTAGTTTCACATTTTCTTCTTTAATTATGCAGAGTTCATTTTTCAATTCCCTGCATAAGATTTCTAATTCTGTAACTCTGGCATTAAGTTGATTATTTTTTGTGCCTCAAGTGCCTTTTCGTTATTATTACCCTCGTCGGGGTTTCTATATCTGTCTTTTTGGGACATGTTTTCGTAGATATTTTGAGACCCTGCTGGAGGTGTTCTCTGGACCCTAGATTTTCTTCTGAATGGGTCAGTTTCTGAGATCTGCCTCGAAAGAGGGTGGATTTTCCAGAAGATCTGGATTACCACCTGGGGTATACAATCTTTGAGTTTTATTCATTGCATACTTTTTTTTTTTTGTTTTAATTCGGAGTTCCATCTCCTAGCCTAAGGATAATATTTCCCTTGTACAAGGCGGTACCTTTTATTCCTACCGTCCCTCTGGGATCAGTCGTAGACCAGAAAGCCGCCCATTCTGGTTCAGTCGCTTCTGGATTTTTCTAGGATTTTAGTGGACTTTTACCACAAGCATGCCTTACTGCGGATATTTCGTACCCCAACCCGCCGGGGATGCAGATTATACAGATTTAATCCACTTTTTATGCAAATTTCAATTAATAGCATTTTGTGTATTTGAATTTTTCTATCAATGACTTAATTGCCAGTATCTTGTTATTTTTATGAATATCTACAGTTGGAGTTCTATGATGGAATTTAGATATTTTTATTATTGTTTTTTTTTGCAATCGTGTAGTGAGTTTATATTTTAGTCGAAAGTATTACCCCACACTAATATACAATATGTAATTGTTGCTTTGGAATAATCTTAAGAACTGGGGTATCTTGACTGTTATCATTTTGAAAATTCCTGCTACCGTTCTCGCTTTTTTTATTTGATCATTTATTTGTATAGCCCATGTCAGATCTGCATCTAAAAACACTCCTGAGTGTTTATATTATTTATGTATTTATTCACCATTTAGTTCAAACCGCTTTCAATATTGTAGTTTAATTGACAATTTCAATTTATAATATATTTTAATTTAATTTTTAAGTTTTTTTCCTCTTTTTTTATTTAGATTTTCAATTAAATTTTAATTTTTAAATTATAATTATAATAAAAAGCAAATTATTAAAATTGATAACAATCATTATGAACTTAGAAATAAATTAATATAAACCAAAAAAAAAATTATGAATAGCTAAAACTCAATGAATTTAAATTCGATGAAGAAAAAAAAGAAAAAGTGTGAGGAAAAATAATAAATTCATAAAGACCATTGATTTTTTTAAGAAAATAAAGAAAATAAACAAATAAAATAAATTGTTTCATTTATAAAGCTAATGCTAGACCGGCGAATGTTACGCCGGGAATAGCTAGTATTTTACAATATTGTTTGATCTTTCTTTAACTATTTTTTTTATATTTTTTATTTAGGTATTTATTTATTTATTATAAATTAATTTAGACCGCTAATAGTTTTGAAGAAAACTTTTATATAAGGCAGCATTTATACGTTTTTGAATTGTGTTATAACGTATAAATGATGTTCATTAAAGTTTGACATCCGACTTTGTTATAGAATATAATAATTTTTTTTTTTTAAATTAGTTACTTTAATAGTGCTCGACACACATTTTCGTATTTCGCAAGTTGAAAAAGTGAATTTTGCGAGAAAAGGTATTTATAAACTTCTAATTGTGTTATGCCAGTATATTGAAAGATATACATTAAAAAATACAAAAAATGTGTATGCAATATTATTATTATTTATCAATACAAATACTTAGAACAATTGATTTACTATTTAAATATTTATATTTTATAAATGTTCTGAAATTACACTGTATACCTATTTATATTTGTTTATAAGTATTTATTATTAGTACTCGTAACGCATATTCGTATCTTCGTATTTTGGAAGTTTAGAAAGTGGATTTTGCATGAAGAAATATAGTATACTTCGCAACTATATTTATTTATCTTTGAGATATGTAATTAAAACTTTTGAAATAAAATTGTAATTGCAATAAAATTTGTAAATGTAATAAAAATAAGTAAAACAAAACTTTCATGAAACAAAATCTGATGTCTAAACGCTCCCTAACAAATACTATTAATAGAGACGTACATTTCAACAAAATGTGGCGAACAGAGATGTCGCTGGCAGTATAGATATGAAATTAAATACATTTAAACTAAATACATACAACACTCACATTAAAAACACATTAAAATAGTCATAGACACGTTTTTTGTGTGTTTTTTTTATTATCATAATAGCCCTAACTATTTCAAAACTCAAAATAATAAAACATTTATTTATAGAATTTATATTTTTATTTCACTTCTTTTAAATTTTGGTTTTGACATTTTGGTATGATTAGATATGGCCATTATAGTGAACGTTATGATTGGTTATGGCTTTGTTAAATCATATCGAATCATATAGGCCATTTAACGAAATATCATATGACATCATATGACGCCTTATGACTATTATAGTTAGGGGTAAAGCCAATAATTATGCTTTTTCTCTTGTTCTTCAGTTTTTATTGACGCCGTATGAGTATTATAGTTACGGGTAAAGCCAATAATTATGCTTTTTCTCTTATTCTTTAGTTTTTATTGTTATATTGTTATCCCGCTAGGGTCTCTGATGTAGGTAAGGGTAGTCTGTGATTTTTCTTTTTATAGTTTTTTTACTTTTTATGTGTACTAAATTTGCCGTGTATTGAATTGGAACTTGATAACATTGTCATAACATATTTTGTTTTTTTTGTTCTTAGCAAATCGTAAATTTCGGTTTATGATTCTCCATGCACAACATAATAATATTTAGTCAATGCTACTGCGCATTTGAATTTATACTTTTGAATTATTTGTTAATAAAGTAAATAAATTTCAACTTTTGGAATTTGTGAACATGGTTGAGGTAAAAATATATTTTCTAAATTTACCATTTGTTTTACCGGTAAGTTTTTTTGATATAATATCGTAATATCTTAATATTTTAACAAAGCTATTTTATTGATATAATAATTATATTCTGATAATTCGGTTTTTGTCTTTGCTACTTTGTTTTTTTTTTTAAAATTAATTCATATAATCAGATATAATCAATGCTATTGCTCAATAGGTGAATTGTTTTTAGGTTAATTTTAATTTGTTTTTGGTTTTATTTGGTTTTATCGTTTTGTGGTTTATGTCTTTAAATTAAATTTTGCATACTACCGTAATTCGTAATAGTTCTAATAAAGTTGTCTAATCTAGTTGAAAAAAGCTTTGTGAAAAGTTTAATAGACGTTTAAGCGTATTAATATATGAGATTAGTGACTACATATTATATAAATATGATTAGTGGGACTAAGGAAGGATTTGGAATAAGATTTTCTTTAACCTGGCTTTACTAAAATAAAAGCCAATACTATTTTTATATTTGTTAACTGCCATTAACATTCTATTTTTGGGTTCAAATTTACCATAATTTGTTCTGTGAAAAGGAAGGTTAAAAACAATTTCTGAACGAAATCGCGTACTAATATTAATTTGCTTATTGATTATGCCTTTTATAGTTTGGGAATAAATTTCGTCAGTGAATAGTTGAATTATACATTAAAATATCCGCAACAACTCTTCTCCAGTGCAAAGTATTTAATATAAGCAGTTTGAGGCGATCTTGGTAAGGAGAAAGGATTATTGGTTCGGATCAAGGAAGTTTACGTAAGGCAAATATAAGAATATATTTTTGAATTGACTCTATTCTGTTTATTTGAGTGTAGTAGTAAGGTGACCAAATGGGACTAGTGTATTCAAGGCTTACGAATAGGCGTTGTAAATAATGATTTAATTGTATATGGATCGTTAAATTCTTTAGACCATCTCCTTATGAACCCCAACATACAATTTGTCTTACTAATACACGCTGGGTGGCGCAGTAGGTAGAGCGCTTGCCTTTCAACCGAAAGGTCCCAGGTTCGATTAACGATGAAGTAAAAAAATAAAATGCTTTATGGGTTTTTCGGTCTGGTCCAGTACCCTTGTTTTTGGGATATAATAAATGACAAAAATAATTGAGAGTATATATAATCTGGTAACAAATTAAATAAAAATTAAACTATTTTATTTAAGAAGGCGTAGTTCCTAACAAAATAGTAGTTTTCCACATTTAGTGAGTTGATAAACCAGTAATTTGTTAAAATAAATACTCGAAATATTTGTAGATTGTAGTGTAAACTTGCAGTACCGTACTTAATTAAGCACGAAAAGGTGATTCTACCTAAGTTACTGTCAAGAAGATAAAAAAAAAAAATTATGCTATTAAAGTGTGGTTTAAATAAAAGTTTGTTATCGAAAAGGATACCTAAATCTTTAAAGTGAGAAACTCTTTTAATGCTTCGCATCAAAAATATAGTTGACTACTAAACGCGAGAAACTACGCCAGGAATAGGAATTTAGAGCACATTTGTCAATGTTTAGGAGTAGGTTGTTGAAGCTATACCAACCAAAAAAAAAGAGACTAGATCTTCCTGAAGCAAGGTGAAGTCATTAGATGAGCAAATTTCTTTCTAAATTTTCATATCATCTACAATAACAGCATATGCAACAACATTACTATTCTTTAGTTACATCATTAATAAAAATAATTAATAGTAATGAACCTAGACGGCTGCCCTGTAGCACACCTGATGTGACGCGACAAGAATGAGATATATTTGATCTAAATGTCACACTATAAGTTCTCTTAGACAAAAACGGTTTGAACCATTATAAGAAGGTTTAGGGAACAAAGTTTTTTGAGCTTTAGAAGATGTTGAAAGTTTTTCAAATGTATTATTGTCAAACTCAATTCAAATATAATGAGCAGGGTTAGTTTGTTTATTATATTTACTGCTAGTTAGTTCATCCAGCCAAATATTTTATTATCTTTATTAATATTTACTTCCAGCTCATTGATAGCATAGCCTGTGTATATTATCGCTAAGTGATCTGCGAAGAGAAAAGATTCTCCAATTAAAGCTAAAACTACGGGTGTTCAAAAACATAATTTTAAATAAAAAGTTATAGAAGTATTAATATAATGATTAGGAAATATCAGATAATATTTGCCGAAACTAAATGAATCGATACACAACTGTAAAATAATTTTCTTTCAATCTTTAACTTTCTTTTTTTCTGAAAATATTTTTGCTTCTATCTATACTATTCACAGACCTAGACAGCACCACAATCATTATAACCTTATCCTATCATTGTAAAAATTAATTAATAATTGAAAGTTATCCACAAACTATTTTAGGTCATACCTGAACTCAAATGTTTCCATATAATAATAGGACCTATTAGCAACATAAAAAAAAAATCAGAAAATTTGAACAGAATTAAAAATTCGCAATATTATTATTGAAAAGAGTTCAAACACTTTGAAATTGTAATTTTCTTACAATGAGTATTTTATGCATGAAATTACTCTCAAATAAATTCTATACAGAGCAGTAGACACAATAACAAAAACTTTTCTAACTAAAAACTGAGTAAAAAAAAAACAAAACAAGCAAACAAACAAACTTAACAAGAATTATTTGTAAAGGCAGACAATAGAAGACGTTGAAACAAACGGCAACACTGACATCCTTAATTTGCTATAGCTCACAGTTATTCAAAAAGTTTTTTTTATAGTTTTTGTATATCAAAGTATACGACTGGAAGCTCATCATTGGTATTAAAATCAGAAAAACAAAACAAAAAAAAAAACAAAAAACAAGTTGAAAAAAAAAGAAAAATTAAACTTTTGTCCATTGTATTAAATAAGAAAAACTTTTAAAACAATAACGTCACCTATCAGAATAGACTAACAACAACTAAAGTTTTTCATTATAAAAATACAATAAATGCAATAATAAAAAATAAAAACAAAACAAAAAATTTAGCTATTGTTGTCTCTGACTGAATTTGAATTTTTTTGAAGCAGCAACAAAAACAAAAATAACAACTGAATTAAATAAAATTGCATAATGTAAAATCATGTTGAAATGATTGTATATCTATATATATACAATTTTGTGTATTGGTATTTTGTATACATATGTGTGTATAATTGTATATAAAACATATATAATATATACATTTGGCTGATATAATATATACATACTTATATTTAATTAATGTATATATATATTAATTTAATTAATGTATATATATTATATGTACATAAAGTGTGCTTGATATATATTTGAGTTTTACATAAAAAAAGTAAATTTTTTGTAAAATGCTGGTACAATCCTAAGCAAAATGGCAGTCGAATTAACTAAAAAAACTTATATTATGTTTTTTTTGTGCCTCGAACTTTATTTGTAGCAGCAGTTATTGAAGCAAAATTTTCCAAAAATTAGTTCAAACAAATTTTTGTAATCTGTTGAAATGTAAAATTGTTTATTTTAAGTGTATTTTAAATTCCATTCAAAATTTATTTGTCTTTACTTTACGTTTTTGATTTTTGTTTTTGATTTTGTTTTTTTTTTTTTTACGTAAATATATCCGAGGATGCATAACATATTATTAATAAAGGGTGTTCCTAAATAAAATGTATAAAACCCTTACATGTTGTTAATTGATTTTAATTAATGAATAATTCAAATAAAGATTGATGAGTTGTATCAAAAAAAGGTGAGACTGTATATCCCAAACCGTAGCTGTTATAACTCTACCAGCATATCATAACGCCTTATGTCCATGTCAAAATAAGAAAAAAATCGATTTAAAATAACTGCCATAATCAGAATTTTTGAAAATATTCCCTGTCGAAATTTGATTTGATTATGAAAACTATAAGTTACATTTTTGCTAGAATACATAATCATCAGGTCTAGATAACCTAACAATGTTTGTCATAATAGCTTTTTTAAAATATTTCAAATATAATTCTACAATTAGCCATAAAAACTTATAAATTGATAAGCTTTTTTTTTACAAATATGGAATATAATTTTCAAGTTTTCAAATGTATTGAGTGTTTAAATGGTTTATTTTACTCACGCGATTTTTTCAAAATTATAATTCATTAATATTAACATTTTAAGACAGCAGTAAGCGATATTTACCAAATTAAATTTTTGGATTTCAAATGCTTAGGTACATAATTTAAGCCATTACTATATTTCTAAACTCTTATATAAACTTCAAAATTGATTTTTTTTTTTTTATTTTTACTTTGTTTAAATCAAACAAATTACAAGATTTTTAAAAATATAATTTTAACATAATTAATAAGAAAAAAAAATCAAAAACTTTAAAAACATTTTATAAATTCATTTTCAGTAGATATTAGTATAAACAGGTATGAGTTAGTTGGATTATCATGGTTAGGGTTTTATAGTAAATAGTAAATTGGATTAGTTAAGAAAAAAAAACAAAAAACAATTTATTACTAAAAAGAATTATTAGTTTGGTAACATAGATATAAACGCTTCCTTAGCGCATCTTTTGAGAATGTTAAATCAATTACATCCTTGTACTTATTGGCAATGATCATCATTCGATGAATAGGTTCATTCGTACCATAATTAGTACGATGAAACATTAGGATGAAAAGATTGGCGAACGAAATCGGGTACAAGTGTTAATTTTAGCAGATTCAGATATAAATGACGATACGATATTCCCGGTAACTACTTGCGTGATAAAGAGCACATCCGCGATCTCACGTCTATTTTTTAATGTAGTTAGATGAATAATGTTGAGTCTATTATTATAAGGTGGAAGAGCCAAAGGGTCTAACCAAGGAAGGAGACGTAAAGCATATTTTAAGAATTTTTTTTGAATTGATTCAATTCGATTACTGTTAATTTCATAATAAGGTGACCATACCTGACTGGCATATTCAAGCTGGGGTCTAACGAGACAATTATATAGGGATTTCAAGATGTGTGGGTCGTTGAATTCTTTAGACCATCGTTTTATGAATCCTAACAATGTGTTAACTTTATTGATGATGTTATTGTAGTGCATTTTGAAAGTAAGTTTTTCATCGAAGGTAACTCCCAAGTCTTTGATAGACTTGACTTTTTCTAAGGCTTGTTCATTAGGTGAATAGATATATGAGAGGCTATGATAACTCATTGTGGCACATTTGTTTATATTTAACTGAAGGTTATTAGTTTTGCACCATAAAAAAAAGTTGTCTAGATCTTCTTGAAGAATGGTTGCGTCTAGTAGAGATGTAATTTTTTTGAAGATTTTCATGTCATCAGCATAAATTTTAGCTTGACTGTTTTTGATCACCGAAGTTACATCATTGATACAAATTATAAATAAGAGTGGGCCTAACTGGCTGCCTTGAGGGACACCTGAATTGGCTTCAAACTATGATGAAAAGGCTGTTCTAAACTGCACGATGTAACTCCGATTTGTCAGAAAGTATTCGACCCAACTGACGAAAAAGGAGGGAAATCCAAGTTTAGTTAATTTCAATAGTATAATGCAATGGGGTAGAAGGTCAAAAGATTTACTAAAGTCAATGTATATGACATCAGTTTGAAATCCTGTCTTCCATATTAACTCAGAAGTACACTCAAAAAAGTTCGTAACTGTTGATTTGTTCAGTATTCGTGATTGCAGTAATCGTAAATTTGATCATAGATGATTAGTTCAAACAATTTGGGAATAGACGAAAGTTTGACGATTGGACGATAATTACTAATTTCTTTTTTAGAGTTCTTCTTAATGCACTGGTCTAATAAAAGCTTTTTTCCAAATAGAAGGGAACGATCCAGTAGAAATTGATAAATTAAAGATTTTCGAGATCGTCGGGGCCAAGGACTTTGAACAATTTTTCAGGATAACCTCTGGAATACCATCTGGACCAGGGGATGTGTTATTACCTAATTTATTTAAATAATCTGTAATGATAGCATCATTAATGTAAAGCGAGGAGAAAGTTTGTTTCTTTAATTTCCAAAGTAAGAGCGTACCTCATACAGAGTGATTAATAATACTTAAATTTTAATTGAAACATAAATTTTAGACATAAGTTGTTATGACTTGTTACCACAGATAAGTTTTATTAAAAATATTTTAATTAGAGTTAGTTTTTGATTTATTTTCTTTCATATCTAATAATTTTTAATCAAAATAATTTTCATTCATGTCAGATAGTTATTGCCTAATTTTAATTTTTTTATTTTATTTTTAATAGCTATAATAGTTATATTGTAATTTTTACTTGGTAAATATAGTTGTTGTATTTTTTTGGCAATCTTTAGGTTATTATAGCCCAATCTGATCACATTTAAATAAATTATTACTAAACTTAGACTGTACATAAAAAACAAGACATGTGAGGTTTTACAGGAATTAATCCAACTAGATCATATGGTTTTAACCTCTTCAACCTTCTTATGTTGTTGATCGGTTTTATTATGCTTACTATATGTTAAATTAATCTATTCTTCTGTTTAATAGCCTAATTTCTAACGACGTCTAGCCTGATTCCTGTGATATCTTTATCTGAATTATACTGAAAAGTATTCGTTATGATTTTAAGGAGTTTGTTTTGACAGCGCTGTATAATTGTCAAGTTAAAATTCTTCACTAAGTTCAATAGCTGGCTGCTATAAATCCATATGGACTTAATTATACTGTTGTTTATTTGGATTTTCGATAAATACGAAAGAAGAACTGGAATTTGCTGCGGAAAAATTCACGAGAGCTATCCAGAATGCAGCATGGAAAAGCACTAAAATCAGCAAATTCAGAAAAGTTGGGCATAACCTACCCAGACATATAATAGAAAGGATAAAAGTCAAACGAAGAGCTAGAAGAAAGTGGCAAAAAACACGTAATCCAGCAGATAAAAATAATTTCAGTTGCAAGTCTCTAGAGCTAAAACGGGAAATAAAGAAGCTGAAACAAGAAACAATGCAGAGCTACTTAGAAAACTTCTCTGCTACTAAAGAAACTGAATATTCACTTTGGAAAGCAACCAAGGAACTGAAAAAACCGATGAATGAATGCAGCGCTCAAACTAAAATATGTCCCGAGTGCTTGTAAAGTGGCAGAGGTTATAATGATTGATTAGCCAGGAAAATCCCCGAATGAGGCCAAGTCTTACAGACCCATTTCACTGCTTCCATTAATCTCCAAATTATTTGAGAAATTACTGCTTAAAAGATTACAACCAATAATATAAAGTAGAAACATCATACCAAATCACCAATTTGGGCTTAGAAAACAACACTCAACTCTTGCACAAGTCCGTCGAATAACTGATGTCATCGAAAAGACACCAGAAGAAAAATGTATGTGCTCTTCAGTGTTCCTTGATGTTTCACAAGCCTTTGATAAAGTATGGCATGACGGACTTATTTTCAAGCTACACCGTATTCTATCCAAAGCCTATGTCGAGGTAATAGCATCTTACTTAGCAAGTAGAGTATTTCATATTAAGCAAGGGGAAGATTACTTTACGCTAAGCAATATACATGCAGGAGTACCACAAGGGAGCATTCTGGGTCCCATTCTATATTTACTCTACAACAGTGATAACCCAGAACTAGAAGATGCAACGATGGCAACTTTTGCAGATGATACTGCAGTATTAGCGGTTGGTAATAATATAAACGAAGCAACAAATAAATTGCAACAAGCAAACAAAAAAATCTCCTTATGGTGCAAAGATGGAGAGTTCAATTAAACGAATCAAAATCCACATATGTTAATTTTACAAACAAAATAATAGAGTCGTCGATAGCGGTCACAGTAAACAATGTCGTCATACCACATCAAAATTCAACAAAATATCTTGGTATGACATTGCATCAAGTGTCAGTTGCTCAGATGGAAAGAACATGTCAAGAAAAAAAGTTGGCAAGAGTTGGAACTGAAATACAACCAGCTGTATTGGCTAATTGTGCAAAAATGCAATCAAATGTTAAAGCCAGTCTGGGCATACTGTACTCAAATATGGGGTTGTGCTAAACAACTTCATATTCAAACTATCCAAACGTTCCAAAACAAAGTGTTGTCTCAACATGTTTAGACTGAAGTTTTACGCTTAGCTGACAGTCAAAACTTTGTTAGACGTCTTAAACGGACGAAACCGTTCGAACTGGGTTAGGAAAAAATCTTTTATCTCTCAATAATTCCTAATGGGATTTTGATCAAAGATATCTGAAGTAATAGAGCCAAAACGGTATTAATGGTTAGTTTAAAAGCCTAGTTTTAATATAAACAAAAGGATAGTAGTTTTTAGTGCATTAAAGTCGATACAGTCCTTCTCCTCGTTCCCCCCTGGAAATTGGTACGATAAATGAAGACTCTTTTGATGATTTTCTTCTATCTGGAAAAAAAAAATAAATTTGGATTTTGGAGTATAGGTTTAGTTTGGACTGTCTTCATATTAATCAATACAAATTGTCTTTTGGTTAATTTGCAGTGTTTTTTCTTAAAGTAGTGGTTCCACTTAAGGCGCGACTCAAAGTAAAAAAGAAGATATTTCACTGTTTCTTCTTTTGCGACTTCTGGTAACTAATGTAAACCGATTCTTCATCGTTCAGCTTAATTTTACAATTCTATGTTCATCTATTTATCTTATCCACGCCTTCTTGGAAGTGTTCTATTGGAGTCTGCGATATTTATGTAGTAATTAGAGTATCTACTATAAATACTGCCATGTCGATCTGCAGTGCTGTTATTGGCTATATATAGCAATTATAAAATGAATGCTAGGACACTGTCTTGCAGAACTCCTGCTAAAATTGGGTAAGGGTTGAATTTTGTTTCCCCGTGTAATATTTTAAGCTTCCTGTTGATTACTGTATGATACCAGTAATTCAGCAAAGAGGCCTGGATATACATTGTACATTTCAAGTATAATTCCTTTATCTTTATCGAATGCCTAAAAAGATATATTTTGAATGAGATCCTCAAAACTATTTTTTGGCAAATATATTATAGATTATATTCTTATCTTATTTTTCTGAAAATAATCGGTATTTAATGGAATTTCTGAGATAGCTTGCATAATTTTATCTTAAGTCAACATAAGTGTATTCAGCAAAAGTGTATAAAGTTATCTTAAGTGTTTAACAGAAGGTACAGCTTTTAATCGATCTGCAACAGCAATATAAATTTAATTTAGAAGAACATCTTAAATATACTTAAGATTATAAGACTTTTGCATTTGACTTAACAATGGACATAAGATGAAAAATCTGACCTTATAAAATTCGTTACAAAAGAGACATGGGGACCAGACCCATATAAACAGTAGGAATATATTATTTTTAGAAAATCAAAAATCACTTTATTTAATTTTTTACTTAAGTCAACTTAAGATGATATTCGTTTTGACTAGAGAACTAATATTTTACATTTTTTAACTTGTGGCAAATTATTTTGATTGGGAGAGCGTGACATATCATAATTTGATAATATCGTACTAATTACTAATCTACCCATTTAAAATGAATTTATTTCAACATTTTTTAAACTCTGTTCAAATATGCTCTATACTCTTGATTGCAAAATATTATTTTTTTCATTCCGAAACATCCTGTATTATGTACAATGTGTATTTTGTAAAGTTAAATAAATGGATAGAAAATAAAAAAAAAAAATTAAATTAAAACTAAACATTGAAAATTGGAGTGAGTATTGATGCAATTACATAAATGGACAGAGAATATTTAAGAAAATTATTTGTATAAAGAGGAAATTGAGTAAAACAAAAATGTTTTCCATTAATGAAAGCTTTTCTATCTAATTTTGATGATTGAAAATTATAAAAACAAAAATAAAAATAATAGAAATTATTTCAAGAGTTTTAAGTAACGAAGAGGACAACGAGTGCGTTTTAAAGATAAATAATTAAATGTGTTGGCTGTTTGCTTTTGTTTGTTTGTTTCTTTTTTTTTTGTTATTTCAGTTAATCTCTTTCTAAAGTTGCATCATTTAAATTAAATTATTTTAAAATGAAATATTAAATTACAATTTTATTTGAAAATTATTTTTCTTAATGTAAAAAGAGACGAAGTGAATTCGAGAAAATATCGAATTTTTATTATTTTTAGTAGTGTAATTTTGATTGATGTAGTTATTTTATATTATTGTTGTTATATTTTTGTCAAATAGTTATAATTTCAAATAGAATAAATTTAAACTTTCTACAAAAAAAATAAATTTAAACAATTTATTCATTTTAGGATACTTATTCGTTTTTAATACAGTTTGAGTGTGAACATTTTTTACTTCTCAATGTGTCATTGTCATTAAAACTAAAATATTATGTCAGTTAGTTTTGAGAGAGAGCATTTTTGAATAGTATTCAACTAAAATAATTTTCCCCTTCACTTTTGTACAAGATACTATTTGTTTATTTATTTATTTATTTACGCTGTTTAGCAGAAACAAAACAAAACTATTACAATATATTTGTTACAAATTAAATTGAAATGAAAAAATAAAATTAAAATTGAATAAATAATAATTACATACACTTAATAAAACAACAAAACAAAATAAAAGAAAAGCAATATGCTAAAATTTTTGCTTTTGGAAATGTTTTGATAGTGTAAAGTCAATTTTAAATGAATGTATGTTACCTATGACACGCATTCTATATGCCAGAATTAGTCCTATGGTTACTGATTTTAAATAAATTGAGTGACCGTAGACGATGAAGATTTCTAATAATGATAACCTTTGTAATGAAAATTGCAGTTATCAGAAAATTTCAAAAATCAGAAACCTCAGAAACCTCAGGCCTAAAGTTCAATGTATACATACCAATTAATTTTAGTATTTGCTCAAATTTTTGTATTGCCTCAATCCTATCAATTTTAATCATATAAAACTGTGACCGAACTTTACTTACATATTCTAGATACCTGTATTGTCAGGTGTACAAAGACTTAAGAACATAGGGATCTGAAAATTCCTTTGACCAACGTTTAACAAAACCCAATATGGAACTAGCTTTATTTATAATATTGTTATAGTATTATAGTGAGTTTTAAGCCTAAGCTGAGAATCAAAATACACTCTTAAGTTTTTTAATGAGGAAACTTTAGGCAGACTAATACCATCTAAGGTATAGTTAAAAGACATCGGAGTTGAACGACGTGAACAAGATATAGGTGATAATTTATTTACATGCCAGTTCCATAAAGTAAACATAAGTTTGAAGCTTACAATTAAAAACGGATAAAATAACATCATTTACACACAAAAGACGAAGTAAAGGAACAAGGTGACTTCCTTGAGAAACACCAGAATCGGCTTTGAACGGTTCTGCAATAGTGTTTTTAAATATGACATTATACGAGCTTTCATTCAGGTAAGAGTGAGTCCATTTAAAAAAAAATTCTGGAAAGCCATATTTTTTGAGTTTCAGTAACACGATACTATGTAGCAATGGGTCGAATGCTTTACTAAAATCTGTATAAACAACATCAGTTTAGGCTCGTTCTTCCATATTTTTCAAAAGTAGTGATGTTTTTTCAACTTGGTTTGTCACTGTAGATTTTTATTTTATAAAACCGTGTTGATTAACTATTAAAAGATTTGAGCAGTGATTATAAATTGAATCAGTTATGATCAATTCAAATACTGTTGGAATAGAAGATAATTTGACTATCGGACGATAATTTGTGATTTCATTTTTGGCATATTTTTTATGAATTGATCTAATATATAGGATCTTTCAAATTAGGAGAGAAAACTTCATAATGTAATGAAATTTTTTAAGGTAATGTTAAAGTAAGATACTATTCGTAACATAGTAGAATATATCAATACTAGAGGTAGAGACTAATTATTAATTATAATTCAAGTTAAAAAATCCAAATTTAACGTTTTTAACAGAACATTAAATATACTGATATTTTTCACTATCAAGGTATACAAAAAAAACAATAATAATTATGTTTACAACTTACTACGCTACACATTACATTGTCTATATTATCTATACCTAAGTACCTACCAACATTTAATAATGAAAATAAAACTTATATACTACCTGTGCTTATATGCACTCTCTTGAAATTAAAAATAGTATAAATAGGATGGTGTAGTGTACTAGTGTAGGTGAGGTCGTGGTGATTTATTTTCTTTCATTTTTGGTGAATAGATTAAATAATTATGAGGTGAAATGTTGACAACTAATGGTGGATTTCCTCTTCATGGGCGAACGTCCGGATAATTTTATTTTACACTATAATTGAAACACAAATACTATTAAAGAAAATTTTATGATTTCCTCTCATTGCGCGAAGGACTGACATTTGTTATGTAGTCAAAAAAGGTTGACGTTTGAAAAATTGTTTACATGAGTTGAAATTATTTTTATTAAAAAAATTTAAAATTTTGTTAAGAGTAATAATGAATAATAACATTGTAAAATTCGAAAAAATAAAATATAGCTCTTTGCTTCTATCTTTAAATATAAATAAAATGTTAAAAACAAAATATCTTATCCTAAAAAACAAAAACCAAAAAAAATTACACTTCATGTCTTTTCTATTTGAAATTCTATATGTGATTGCGTTCATACATAAATCGAGATAGCAATAAATATTTATCAAATAATTATATATCTATCCTTTTCTTTTACTTCGTCCTTAAGCCAAAAGTTAAAAATATTTTAACTAAGAAAGTGGATGAAGAAAATTGCCGGAGAGGATTTTTTATGTATGGGTTGGTAAAATAAAATTTGTTGGTTAAAAAATTTGTCCAGGCTTTCGTCCATTAATAGGAAATCCACCTTAACTCTATTATAATACCTATATAATAATATGAAGATTTTTCTTTTTTAATTGTGTGAGTTAGTTAACTTTATTTACCGACCTAGTTTATAGCTTGAGTTTAGCTGAATTATCAAAAGTTGCTACATAATTTTTGTCATATATGATATATCTTGTGCATCTAATATTTTCAATTGCATCAATTGCACAATATTCTATTCAAATCAATACTTACAACTTTCCTCCTATATCAAAACTAACAATTCTGAACAAATGGTTCTTTGGAACACCAGTGTAACTCTAGAAGAACTACCAAATAAAACTTTAGTTTTTAAGGCTATTCAGGTTAAGCAGAATATAAATATAATACATAAATAAGAAAATTCAATGAAGAAGAAGTTAAACGGAACCATTTTAAAATAAATTAATTACACAGTGTTCGAAGAAAAGGTGAAACGAAGGCGTTCTGCATTATATTTTCAACAAGCTGCAAATCTTCTTCTATTATTCGGATTAATGTTGAATTCATAGAGCTTTTTCCGCTACCGAATTAATATTGAACAAGATTCGATGCAGTTTTTTGTCATTGATAATCAAATATGGAACACTCTTTTATTTTAGAGAACACTTTAAAAAAAAGAAATATTCCTTAATAAGTTTTTTTTTTTTGTTTTAATTAAAGTTTTTATTTTTATTTACTTTTCATATTTAATTTTTTTTCTTTATAGTTTAGCGATTTTGATTAACAACATAGTTCCAAGCTAAAAAATAAACATTAATCAAAATAATAAATCAATAATAATTGCTATAAATTATGGCAAGGTTCCAAAACGAATTAAAAATTTAAATAAATAGAAAATGAAAGACAATAATGAACAAATTATTTTACATCTTTATTGAATAATAGTCCATCCACAGTATATCTAGATATTCCAGATATACCTCTTAAGTTAAAATTATTTTTCTTCGGAATATTCATCAGCTATAGACCTAAAGTCATAATAAAATTTCATAAAATTTATTTTCAAATTGAATTCTACATTTGCATTCTAGTTCTTTTTTTCTTATTTGAACTTTATAATTTAAATTTTGCTATAATACACAAAGTATAGCATCTATTGTTATGTAATAATATGTAATATTATGTAATAATATTAATTATTTACAAAATTTATTAATATTCTAATAGGAGATTGCAAAACTTGATACAACATAGAATATGTTTGACTAAGTTTAGATGGGTATTGAAACAGGCTTAGAACGAAATTGTTTAACCTTCGAATTCATACTGTGTTAACGAAATGTAATTCATGTCTCCTTTCTTCTATACTGGACGTTTTTTTATTATTTTTTTTTAATTGAATGTGTTCCTCCAATATTTGGAAAATGTTCCTAATAAATTGTATTAATTCACGTGAGAGTTTTTTGTATGTTCTTAGCAGTATTTTAAGCAGAATTATCTTTGTCTTAATTAAATACGGTACTATAAGCAGCGGCGGATCCTCCTAAGAGACAGGTTTGGCACTGCCCACCCTATAAAACTAACCAGAATTATTCTAAACAACTTTTAATAATCCTTAATTACCAAATACAAAAAAAAAAAAAAATTGGGATTCCTACACATTCTTTCAAAAAATCCTGCCTATTTCAATTTCTTTAATATAAAATATTTGATTATTTCCGATCCTATTCATTAATAAAGTATAGTCACTGAATATGAAAAAAAACAAAAGTCCAAATTGTACTTGTATAAAAATTGGTACATTAGTTTATATTACTAAAATTTTTTCTTATATATTGCTTTCTCAATATAAAAAATAAGTACGTAAGGGGCACTTTTTGAAAATGACCGTACGTCAATTGTTTTTGTAAAATTTTTGTGTTAATGAAAATAGTCATCTATAACATACTAGGTAATAGAATTTGCGTTTTAATATGTGTAGAACTAGATATGAA
The DNA here is from genome assembly GCA_963942445.1 of Argyra leucocephala. NCBI lineage: Eukaryota > Metazoa > Arthropoda > Insecta > Diptera > Dolichopodidae > Argyra > Argyra leucocephala. The sequence continues at coordinate 75,094,917 of OZ012680.1, forward strand.
TACTTTTGAATATTGTTGAATTATTTTTGTTGTTGTTTTTTTTTAAAAAAAGAACAAACTTTAAAAAAAAAAACAATTTTTAGAGCAAATGGGAAAAAGATGCACTTATAAAACAGTTCATAACTTTTAAATCACCGTTCGGAATTAAATTTTCTTTAATTATATGTCAAATAATATATTTGAAGGTTTTTACAATTGAATTCTTTAATTTTAAAGTTAAAATTTAACTAGATTTCAGCAATATTTATTTCATTAGAATGCCGTTTGAGGTTTGAGTTTAAACTCTTGCACCGCTTCTCCGATGAGATTAAATTTTGCCGGGTTCATTATCAAATCACAGGGACAAACTTTATAATTTGTTGGCCTGCAACTGAAAGAAAATCTCTCAAGTACTCATATGTGGAATGTTCATGGATAAAAACATCAAAAAACGTGGCTGTTTATACTCAATCAGGAAAACAAAATTTCAGTCGTGTTATATTTAATTTTATATTGAATTTTTAATAGAACATTTTTGATAAATCATTTTTTTTAATTATTGAAGTAAATTATATACATATATATTTTGCATTGATCCCGAACAACGTCAATTTATAAAAATTTAAAATACTTTCTTCTTTAGCAGTTGAATTTCGATGTTAGAATTTATATTTTGTCATTTTGATTTTGAGATATCGGACCCCTCTCTATTTTTTATATATAGGTAAAAATATGGATTGCAATTCATTAAATATATATATATATACTTTTAATAAGTTTACACTCTGAATTGAATTTTTACAATCAAATATTATATAACTACCCAAAAATATTATTTAATTTAAGATTATTTGAGTGTTGTTAGTTAGGTAAATAATAACACAAAAGTGCTTTGATCCGATTTTGGATTTGACAAGGTCAGAATAATTGATTATTTCAAAAGGAATTTTTGGGTTTAATAAAAATAATTTTAATGTTGTTTTTTTTTGTAAATTATTTTTTAAGTATTATATAATATAATAATATTATACAATAAACAGACATCGTAAATGGAATTGAAGACTTAAAGCTCTTAAAAATTTTGTTTGTTTTTTTTTAAGTAGAGAATTAAAATTTTTCTTTTCATTTTTATTTACATTTTTTTTTTTTTAATATTAAAGACATTTAGCAGCCAATGTTTATTTTTATATATTTTTGTTTTTTGGGACTGAATTAAAGTCCTTTATAATATATCTACTCTTATAAAAATACATTAGTAGAGTGTTCTCGAGTTAAAGAAGTGAAATGAAAATTTCTATACTTTTATCGTGTTTAGCTTGACACCATCCTAATGAAATATTTTGAATAATTTTTGTTATTTTTATTTTTTTTGTAGCCTTATTTCCTCATTTTATTTATTCAAAAAAAAAAAAAACGATGTCCTTGAGAGACTCAAAAGGTAAGCAATACAGAAAAGTAATTGAAATATTTTAAAAATATTTTTATGCAAATAAAACATTAAAAATTTTTGTTTAATTTTTTTTTTTTTATTATTTTTTTATTTATTTATATTTTTAACGTATTTTGAATTTAAATAAGAAAAATGTACTTAAAATTATTATTGTGGACACTCTCGAGTTTATTTTGTTAGACCAATAAAAAAAATGAGCTATCACTAACAAGGATAATTTACTGTTATTATCTAATAGAATTATATTGTTTAATTAAATTTTTAGGTATATAGAAATTTTTATTAGTTATGGTTTTTTGGGATAATTGTGGACCTTTATGTATTATATAAGATTTTGTGGTTAATTTGTACCTACGACATTTATTTATTACCAAAACAAGACATAATACAAATTTACATAATATACATTTACAAACTGCATTTATAATTCTACGTTCTAATAACAGTATTATCCAAAAGCACCATGATTTGAAATCTACAAAATTCATACTCCCAGTTTTGTCCTACGGATCAGAATCATGGTCGGTAAATGATCCTGAAAATAATTCGCCCGATATATGATCCTGGGAACAACGATGGGATCTGGAGGAGAAGATAATAATACTGAACTCTATGAGATGTATAATGAAGAAGTGCAAGAGACTACACTGATTTTGGCACTTAGATCGGAAATACTCCAGCAGAGAAATTCTTCAAATCCAGATTCAAAGATACAATACGTTGGGGCCGATCAAACCTTCATCGACGAAATATCGACAGCCGTGAAACAATTTCGTATCTTCAACTGAACAGAAATAACCAACACAAATGAAAGACGTTGATGGTATGTTGACCACCTAAGTAAGTAAATAATAACAGAATTATTGGTACCATCATAATAAGAAACAAAATTTTCCAAATCAGGAAACATTAAAGAGAACTTTTAACAGTTAAACTGAATATAAAACAAGTCACATTAAATTTACGAACAGCTAATTTAATGAACTATAATAATGTGGTCTTAACAATATATTTATTATATCTAATATCTAATACCTATTCGATAGACAATATGAGTCAATAAGGCAAATTTTTCAAGAGTTGAGAACAGCGCAAATGATATAGAATAACTTCATTCTTTTTCTCATCTCTACAGATCCTGGAAAGATCATGATGCGAAAAAGACAGTGCTTCCTTCCCATCCAGTACATTTAATTTATTTTACTGATTCACCAAATGTTACTATCAAGCTGGCCTTACTTTTAAAAATCGTACAACGCCTCAACGTAACTGCGAAAAGTTTTAGTGGATAAAGTCATTCATGAAAATAAATCTCGAAAAAAGTTTTTAATATTGAAATGTGATTTTTAATTATAAAAAATTTGTCCAATACATACTTGATCCATTACAATACATAATACATTTCTAAACTGAATTATAGATCAAACTGAGAGAGCTTGATATACTTCCATTGCTAACTTCCTGCTAACTCTCAATAGAGCAGACGGCAGGTCTGATGATGGGCATACTTATTGGTCATAACCATGTACATAAGCACATGTGTAGACTAGCACTAAGTGACGACCCAACTTGTAAAATTTGTTTGGAAGAGGAAGAAACATCCACACATGTTTTAGAAGAGCGCATAGCTCTTTGGCTGAGACTCAGGGTGTTGCAAACGCACTACATAACCTCAGAAAACTTCTGCAGGATAAATCCCTCAAACCTACTGATCTTTATTAAAAGGGATTAAGTTGAGGGAGGGGACTAAGTCGATGGATGAATAAAGGGCTAAAAGCCTACATGAATTTGGGCCACCTCCGTACGAGGAAAAAAAAGAGAGCTTTATAATAATAAATTGAATTATACTCAAAACTAAGCATAAAATGTCGAACGCCTATACCTGAAACATTAAAAAACGAACACTATAACCATATCATGCTCAAATTGATTGCAAAATGTCATATAATTTAGCAAGTTCGAAATTTATTAATTGAATAAAATAAAATAAAAATAAATAAATAATAGAAATAAATTTTTTTTTTTTTTTGTAAATTAGGAACTTCTCAATACGATGAAATTTTCTGCTCAATTCAAAAATCTGAGATTGATTTCAATAATAAAAAATAATTATTTATTTGAATCATTAAAAGAAATACCCTTGAAAATTCAGATTTTGAATAGTAAGATCAGATTATTTTTATATTGTAGGTACTCGAAAAAACAACAAAAACAACAAACACAAAAATATGACAATAACAACAACAAAATAACAATAATATTAACACTTCAAGAATATTCTGTAAAAGTTAGGAGATATCGTCATCGGTGGTAAACATGGAAATGTATTACATGTATGTGTTCATTCATATACAGAGTGTTTTAGCAATAGCTTGCGAGGCGAGAGTAGGTTGTTATTAAACAAAAAATTGTGGTGAAGAGCATCCTGAATCATTTAGAAGTAATGGAACAATAAAGATTTTTCCCAAGGCGAAATATTTTGAGTTAGTTTTTCTTACCTATTAAATCGCAGTCCGATAAAGTAAGATAAAAGTCATGTTAGATGTTTGAAACTATTCAATTAATTTTTTTTTAATACAGGAAATGTACAAAATAAATAGTCTTAATGTAATTTCAAATCAGATTGTATGTATTGAAAAACAGGTGGATTGTGATAAAATTTAAATATTGAAAACTTGTCAAATACTAGAATGTTAGCTCGTTCGAAAAATAATATTATTTAAAAACACAGCAACGTTTAGGTTTTTAGGTACGAGTATTTTCTTAAGTCGGTATACACTTAGATCAAAAGAGTGAATTGTGATATCGCAAAAACTCGTTTATCCGCGTGGATCCTACTTTTTAAATTTGGACTCTTCAAAAAACGATGGAAGCATTTAATTATGATACCTGTATTTACTTATGTTTTTCTTTTATTATTAAATTAATTCGGAGCTGGTGCAAGAATGTAGAAGATTGTTTCGTATTTTTCCTCATCTTAGCAGGCTCTATAGTTATCACTACAATGGAGCCAAAGTTTTCCAGCATGCTTGTCTATAAAATAGTGCTTCATGATAATTCCTACTACTGTACTAACATCTAATACTGCTCATGGTAGCAGGATAAGGGACTGATTAAGGGCCCAAAATGGGTCTGATTAGTTTCGCTACATTGCAGTCAAGCATACTTTTCGTTTTACAATTTGCTTCTTTGTGAAGTAATTTGTTACGGGTAGCTAGAAGTTTGCATAGACTGCGCCCTTATAGAAGGATTCTTTCAATTCTCTTGGAAGTACTTAATTGGAGTGAACAATAGTGGATATGGTTTTGCCTATTCACTGGCCTTAAGTCTAATAACAACTCTGGTTGCCATCTTTCTGCCATACATTCAATGATAAAAGATGTTTCTTTAATTCTTAGTTCGAAGCCAAATAACAAGGAATGTAATGAGATATGACTTTGCTATCTATTCTTTGAAAATTTTGATTATTATATAATTTTAACTAACTAAAATGAAGAACTAAAAACTTACATTTAGTCCGTATGGACCACTAACGAAACTATAAAAAAAGATATTTAACAGTGCATTAATGTTTGACAATGCTAATGCCACGAAAGTCTTATGACACTGCAGAATGTCTCTGTACAACAACTTCTTTTAGAACCACATCTACAGCTGCTATGCAAATACTTCATGGACTCCCACGCTTACATCTTTATCTAAGAATGGAGGCCCTCAAAGTTTCAAGAAGTTTGGAAACTCTAGAGAGACCTGGTGTGGTTCAGAAGAGCAGAATAGTTCTTCAAATACCTCGGACATTTTCACTGACGGCTCCCTTACGCGCGCCTAGAGCCGTAGCTTTGAAAAAGGAATAACTTCAACTCCAGTTTCCTCTTGGCAAATACAGCACAGTGCTCCAGGCTGAAGTCTTTGCTAGAAATACAGCAGTGAATATAATAAAAGAGCAAAGATGGTCTAACAAAGTCATTAGAATCTTTAGTGACAGTCAGGCTGCCTTAAAAGCTCTTGAAAGTAACTTCATAAAATTCAGATTTATGGGACAATTTTTTGAAGCCCTAAACCTCATAAGGCTCCGAAATAAGGTACAACTGATCTATATACCGGGTCATAGTGGGTTGACTGGCAATGAGAAGGCTGTCAAACTAGCCAGATCATCGACGGAAACATTTATGGCCTGGAAACGGCAGTTGCTATATCTATTAGTAATATCAAACTATCGAGAGAAAACACCCTGAAGAGGGAAATAAACATTCTCTGGGACAGTATTGAAGGACATAGAGTCTCCAAAATATATGCACCAAGAATAAATGCCAAATTCACCAAATTCTTACTAACTCTCAATAGAGCAGATTGTGGAAAGATGGTGGGCATATTTACTGGGCATATTTACATGAATAAGCACATGTAAACTAGCATTAAGTGACGACCCAATCTGTAGGCTCTTTCAAAGCTGAGACTCAGAAAACTTCAGCAGGATAAAACCCTCAAACCTATTTCTCTTTATCAAAAGGGTCGACTAAGTTTAGGGGTGGAGGAGGGCACAAAGGCCTAAAAGCCTACATACTGGTCCTGTCATATTTGGGCCACCTCCGTAAGGCAAAAAAAAAATTATTTGACACCCTATATTATGCCATTAAATAATATTCAATGTTAAAGACAGTTCTGTTTTTGTTTTTTTTTTTTTTTGGTAATATTTACCCATTTTATATCAAAAGGAAAAAATGTAAATTCAAATTAAAGTGACAGATTTAAAAAAAAAATAAAAAAAAGAAAAAAAATAATACAGCCACTTTTAATAGGTTTTGTGAAAATCTAAGTAGATATCATTGATGCCAGAGATATACTAAAAATCTGCTTAGTTAATGTTATGACACGTTTTATTTCCTCTAAGTTTTTTCCAAAATACTTTTTCACATTTCCATAAAGTAAATACAACTTTTTATTTTTCATTTTCCCATCCAAATAATATGGTATGTGTACGAGTATAGTTGAAAATAAAATGAAAATCTCTTGTCCTTTAATTTATAGCAAATAATTTATTTGAGTGTATCTTAGTAGGTATTTAAATATAAATTGAATCGAAAATTAGAATTTATTTACTTGCCACTTTAAGAATTATTTTCAGTATTTTTTTTTTTATATATAAATTTATCTAATAAACATAGATGTGTGTACATATTATGTATAGGCAGGATCTAAAAAATATTCAATTAACATTTGAATTTGAATTTTTTATTTTTAAATTTATTTATAATATATACAAATCTCATCAGAATAGAAATTCATTTGAAATTCATAAAAATTTAATTCACTGAAGAAAACTTTTTTGAATGCGCAGTTATTTAAAATTTCAACGCAAATCGTAGTTATTGCATACTTCCATTGTCTCAGCGAAATTAAAATTATTCATATACATAATATTTCAGTGGCATGGTTATTTTTATTGTGTTCTAGGACTGGAATGTATTTTTAATAGATAGCAAAGTATAAAATATGGATATAAAATGACTATGGTTAACACTGATTTCGGTCTAGAATAATTTAAAGCTATAATACAATAATTTCTATTAAACACAAAATCATCATCATTTTTTGGTTCTAGGGCTCGAAAGAAGTTTTTAAGATTCTTAAAATAGATTTCATAAGCTATTTATCATAGTGAAGAATACTTTAACAAGCTGGGAAAGTTCTATTCATTAAACATTCAAATTTTTATTGCAAAATTAAATAAATACCACTCTAAGACATTTCACACCATCAATTTAATTTTGACTCAAAAGACTAAGATGCATTTAATCTAAATAAATTTTAAAAGATTTTGATAGATAACAAGTAAATTTGGGTCTTTTTAGTTTTCTAACAAATTTTTTATTGTCGATTAAACCAGACGTTTCGATATTAACATGTTTATTAAGACGATTTTACAGCGTATTTTTATTATTTCGTTTTGAATTGAGCTATTCAGATTTTGATGAATATTGAAATTGTAAATCTACTTCAGTATATTAAATGTTATATTACACAATCTTATATTATAACGATAGGCCTATTACAATACCCTCTCTATTTTCTAAAATAATAGAAAAACTGTTATATGAAAGAATTGAGAATCATTTAACCAATCACCGATTTTTGTACAGCTACCAATATGAATTTCAGAAAGGTATTGGTACTCATAATGCTTTAACAGATGTTATTGATACCATATGTGAGAAATTAGATGATTTTAAAATGGTGGCAGGAGTGTTCTTGAATCTAAAGAAAGCCTTTGATTCAATTGATCTCTTGCTTCTTCTTAAAAAATTTAATTCATTAGGGTTTTTAGAGCAATCTTTGAGAGTTATGGAGACATACTTGGAAAACAGAATGCAGTATGTATGTTATAAAAATAATAGTAGTACAAGAAAAAATATTGATATGGGAATTCCGCAAGGGTCATTACTAGGCCCATTGCTTTTCTTGATTTATATTAATGATATACATAAATTGCTTCTTCATTGAAAATTATTTATTTTCGCGGATGATTTTATCCGGGAAATATAATAACTGACATTAAAAACATGGTAGAACATGATTTAACCATTACTGAAGAATTTCTTTGACTCAATAAAATTGCTTTGAACTCCACGATAACTAAAATAATTAATTTTTAATCTTCAAAAAGTAAAGTTGAAAAAATTAAAATTAAAGTCGGCAACAATTATATAGAAGAAATTAATGAAATCAAGTTTTTAAGAATTATATTAGACAGTAATTTGAGTTGGCGAGCCCATGTCAACAGCTTAAAAAGTATGTTAAGCTCGCTAAATGAAATTTTATTTAAATTTAATATTAAGATACCTCGAAAAGTAAAATTAAAAATGTATTTTGCCCTTGGTCATTCTTTATTATCCTATGGTACAAACAAATGGGATATTAACCTGCAAGTATCTCAAAACAAGTTACTAAAAAATGTTTTGAACTTGCCGTTGCTACATAAAACTTACAGATTGTACTCAGAAAATAGAATTTTGCCTATTAAAGGTATTTCTCAGTATCAGCAAATTGTAAAAATTTATAGAATCATAAATAATGTTGATCACACTAGCGACATAACCATAGATTCTATACCAGAAACAGAAATGACATTAGAATTGTAGAATTATTGTATAAAGTTTTCAAACAATGATTAATAGATTATCCACGAACTGAATATATTATAATTTGGTCTAACTCATATCCTCTAAGTCTCATTCGTCTTCTGAAAAATATGCCTTCGAAAAAAATTTCTCTAAAAATATTACAAATAAAAAATTATGTTTTTCGTTTCCTAAAATTATTTTTAAAAATTGAATTTTGTTTCTTATCATAATAAATGAATCTATTAAAAATGCCCTACTTGTTTGGCTATTTCTTCCGTCTTTTAGATAAACAAAAAATATTATTTTATTGATTTGGCTTACTGTAGGTACGTTAGCCATATTTGTCGTATGTGTATAGAGCTTATGTATTTACATTTTTCATTGACTTATACGGCAAACATATTTTAACATACAATTATTAATAACTTTAGTCTTTACTGAGTGTGGTACGTACCTACAAATTTTTTCATATATAGCAATATTTCCCTTTTTCCATTATATAAATTTTCGGGCAATTCCTTTGAGTTCCATTTACATTGATTTTCCTACATCTAATTTTGAGTATATTCGACATATAGTCAGTCGGTAACAGATGATATGTTCTAATTTAGTTTTATTGTGCCGTGTGTATGCCATTGATATTTGTTATTTATTTATTTTCGAGCTTAAATCAAGCAAGTTACAATATACAGTAATAATTACAATTTTGGTTAAATTTCATATAAAATTATAATTTAAGAATAAGAAAAAAGAATAACAATAATAATAATAATAAAAAAAAATATATATATATATGTATATAAAAAAAAATAATAAATAACAAAGAACTAAAAATTAATAATGATATAATGATAATGATAGTGATGATAGAAATGTAGTTAATTTTTAAAAATCACAATATTTGACAATTGAATTAAAAATTAATAAAATAAAAAATAAAAAAACGAAAAATCAAAAACTGATGTGAACTAAGTTACAATAACATAAATAATAATGTAATTTATAAAAATTTACATAGTTCAAGGGATAACATTGGATGCACGTTCAATGACACATATATAAATTATTTTTTAAAGACTGCTTTGTTAGTAGTAGGTTAATGTGGGAGTTATATGAGTTATATGAAGACATCATTCTATTTAATGGTTCATACTTGCCATAGTTAGTTCTATGATACTGTAGGTTAAACATTTTATTAGATCGCAATCTGGAATTGGAACAAAAGTTAAGCTTAGCGAGTAATTGAGTAGAAGAAATTTTCCCTTTGATTAATTCAGTTAAGAATACTATATCAGCGACAGTTCTGGATTTTACAAGCGTATTGAGATGTAGCAAGTTCAATCTGTGCTCATATGGAGATAATCTTAATGGATCTTCCCATGGGAGAATGCGTAAAGCAAATCTTAGGAATTTTTTTTGGACCGATTCAATTCTGTTAATATGAATACTATAGAAAGGATTCCATATCTGGCTGGCGTATTCCAAATTAGGTCTAACTAAGCAAGTGTAAAGAGATTTAAGTACATAGGGATCGTTAAAGTCTTTTGCCCAACGTTTAATAAAACCAAGCATACAGTTGGCCTTATTCAGTATGTGGGTATAATGGAGATGAAATGATAGCTTACTATCGAAGAGTACTCCCAAGTTTTTTATTGATGCAACTTTGGGAATCGTTTGGTTGTTAAGAGAATAAATAAACGAAGTTGGCCAAGAGCGACGAGTAAATGTAGTTAGTGCACATTTATTAACGTTTAACTGTAGATTGTTGTTGGTACACCACCTATGAAATCGACTTAAATCTGCTTGTAGTGCTAAGACATCTTCCAAGGTATTAATTTTTTTATAAATTGTCATATCATCAGCGTAAATTATAATGTGACTGTTATGGATTACAGAAGTAACATCATTAATGAAGATAATAAATATTAGAGAACCCAGATGGCTCCCTTGAAGAACACCTGTAGGAGCCTCAAGTTCAGAAGAAGTATTGAGTCTAAAATTGACAGTATATCTACGATTTGAGAGGTAGGACATCACCCATTTTATAAAAAGAGAAGGGAATCCATATTTTTTTAACTTAAAAACAATGATGTTGTGTGGAAGAAGATCGAAAGCTTTACCAAAATCAGTATATATTACATCCGTTTGAAACCCGTTCTCCATATTATTGATTAAGGTAGATGTGGTTTCAAGAAGATTAGTAACTGTAGATTTAAGTTTAACAAAACCGTGTTGATAAGGTGAAAGAAAATTAGTAAAATGGTCATAAATAGAATCAAATATAATCAATACAAAAAGTTTGGGAATAGATGATAATTTAGCAATTGGTCGATAATTAGTTACATCATTTTTTAAGTTTTTTTTATGAACTGGTTGAATAAGAGCAGTTTTCCAAATTGAAGGAAAGATACCTAAAGTTAACGAAGAATTAAATAGCGTTGAGAGAGGGCCCGATGAAGAAGCTGCACATTTTTTTAGAAATAAGTTTGAAATACCATCAAATCCAGGACAGGTATTATCATTAAGTTTACTTAGGTATTTAAAGACGACAGTGGAATCTATATGACTATTACCTAGTGTTGTTACTGGTACGTTGTTTAAATGACTAAAATAGGATTCGTCTAAAGAGAAAGATGGTAGAGAGTAACTATCAGAAAAAAATCACGAAAAAACTCACATATAATTTTAGGATCATTTATGCTGAGGATTTTAGTGACTAGGATAATGTTCAGTTGTTTCGATTGTTTTTATTGTTGTGGCTGAAGTTAAATTGTTGTGTCGAAACAATCACAGCTATAGTAGTAGAAAGATTTCGTTTGTTTAAAAGTTATTAAAAATCAAAGAGGAATTCAATTTGCGACTTTATTTCGAATCGAATTGAAAAATAAATATAAAATATATTTCAAAAAAATGTAAATAAGTCTGGATATATATAACTGAAATTATTAAATTAAATACTACAAATGGGAGAATAAATTTCAAAAAAATGAATTTTTTACTTAATATACAATTTTAATTAATTATAGTTAATTTTAAAATATAATGTGTGGCTTGTTCTTTTAACTGTGATACGTCATCGATATTTTTTAATTAAGATTTTAAATCTGTGTAAACTTTCAACCATTTGATTTTTAAATAAACTTAAATAAAAAATGGATTTATTTGTGTACTGTAGCTATTATGCTGTTTAAATTTCTATTTAATATGAAATTGTATTTGATGAAATTTTTTACTACCAAATATATCACATATCTATCAAGAGTAATAGCTATCAACACGGGTCACTAGCAAATCGAAAACCACGCTGCCAAGCTAGATATTCCGTTTAACACCCACTTAGGTAGTTGCAAAAAAGAAATGGGACAGAAATTTTGAGCACTTTCTTTGCAACTGCTCAGCATTAGCTAGAGTCACATTTCGGACTTTAGCTCAGGCTCTCTCTAACATTGAAATTATATTACGAAAAGCTAAAATTTTGATCTGATCAATCTTCTCAATTGAAAAAGATGGTTCTAGTACTTATTTCATTGGTCATTCGAATCTTGGTATCAAAAAGACACAATTAAGTGTTAATTGGTTTTCGAGAAGTAACTAGAATGGTTACTTCCACCAACCTACCTATCATTTATATCTACAATTCTTTTTCCAAATGTTTTTTCAAAAAGAATATATTTTTCACTAGAATGAATATTAATGAATGAAAATGTTTGTGTGTGTGAAATTTCTAAAGTTTAAATACGGGCTCAAAAATACAGTAACGGCACCAGTTTTAGTCTTTTCGCTTATGAAATCGCTTAAATTAGTTATGGAAGCCTTTGAAATTCAAAAGCTTATTTGAAACAAACGCTTATGAAAGTCTCTAATTATATATTTTTTATTTTTTATATTAATAACCTAAATTTAAGTTAGAGAAACTTAATGTTCAAAATCAATGAAGTTAATGTTCAATGTGTAATTTTAGTTTTTCCGAGCAAAAAAGCTAACTACTTAAAGATAGAAGTCCGATAAACTATATAGAGTTAACGAAATAAGGATAGATGATGCATTTACATCATCTATATGAGACAAATAGCTTCAAAAAATCTTAGAGCGATCTTTAAAGCACCCAACAATAGATACGAATTATACTTCTTATTAATATGTAGGCCTTACAAATATTAAGCAAATCTTAATAAAATGAATCCAGCTCAAGTTTCTTTCAAATCTATATTGTTGTTCGTGAAGTATATGATTAAGTTTTAGAAAGCTCTTATTAACCAATTTTTTATTATATTTTCGAAAATTTTGCAGAAATACTTTTTTCTGTATCGAGCAGATCAGTTTTAATAACGTGTTTTATATTTAACAGCTAAGCAACTTGATCTTATATTTTTTTTCTCTGATTGGATTAACCTTTTAATTATTGATTGTGTAGAGCCTCGTAAATATTTATTCGTACCATCCCCTATCTGTTTGCGGTATTATGTAGATTCTCGTAAAATTCCTGATACTACAAGTTAGTACTCCTACCAGTTGAGCCACGCAAACATTCATGAATTTATGTCTATATTTGCAAACGAAGATATTGAAATTGAAGAAATGATTATAGTAAATTTTATGAAATCATTGAAAAAGGACTTAGACAATATGTCCAATATAGGAAAGCTAAAGAATATAGTTCCAGTCCACCATGGCTTAATGACCATCTTAGAAAACTTAGAAATAAAAAGAATAAAGCCTGGCGTAAACATCTAAAGAGCAATAACAATGAATCTTATAACAATTTTAGCCCATATAATGAATGGGAGCCCATGCTGAATTCAAACTTACATCTGAATTTTTATACAATAGTTCATATTTGCAGTGTATCATCTGTAATTAAAACTAATCGCAAAGCGTTTTGGAACTACATCAACTCAAAAAGAAAATCTGATCAATTTCTGACTTTTATGAAATATTAGGGGAAATTAGTAGTGATACAAACACTATATGTGAATATTTTGCAACTTCTTATTCTACTTCTGTTTTTATGATCAATAAACATCACTTTAATCACCTGAATGATTATCCTGAAACATCTTTCACACACATAACTATAAATGAAACTATCGTAGAGGATTATTTATTAAATTTCAGTAATAATACATCTCCCGGTCCTGTTGGTGTCCTGGAATTAATCCTGAAAAAGTGCTCAAAAACACTTGCTCTACCCCTTTGTATATTATTCAATGCATCAATTCAATCAGGAATCTTCAACTTAATTTGGAAAAAGTCCTATGTACGACCCATACAAAAATTTTTTAAAGATGAAGTACTCAATTATCGTTTTATTGCTAAGTTATCGTCGATTCCTAAAGTCCTCGAATTAATTGTTCTTAATTCTGTTTATAGTCATTGCACTTCTTTTCTCATTCATAGTCAACATGAATTCATTAAAAATAAATCTTATTTAATCAACTTAAAAATTTATTAATAATATGGAGGAAAGTTTACAAACAGATGTAAAGTATACACGGATTTTAGTAAAGCTTTTGCCATTTTACCACATAGTGTAATATTGCTTAATATACAAAAATTAGATTTTCCGTTAATCTTTCTAAAATGCATCAACTTTTCAGATTATCTATTTCAACACCATTTATGGCTAACTCAGGTGTTCCACAAGGTAGCCACTTAGGGCATTTTTTGCTTATAATTTCTATTAATGATGTTGCCTCAGTAATCAAAAACAGCAGATTACAAATTTTCGCGGATGATATGAAAATTTTCAAAAAAATTAAGTCCGAAAGTGACATGATGTTACTTCAAAATGTCCTTGATAATTTCTTTCTCTGATGTACGAATAAAAACTTACTTTTGAACATTAAAAAGTGCGCATTAATGTGTTATAATCGCTCTTCTAATCAAATGGTGAATTATTTCTAAAAGTTAATTCTATTAAAGGCTTAGGTGTGATTTTTGATGATAAATCAACATTTAAATTACATTACAATCTCATTACAAATAAATCAAATTCCTTATTAGGATTCATAAAACGTTGACAAAGGAATTTTTTTTTCTTTTTTTTTATTAAAATGAATTTATACAATTATTACTTTAATCTTAATCTTAAGTAATATTTATGGTTTTAAAATTCAGTTCACATTTATTATTAAAACTTATAATTAAATTATATGAAGCATTATAGGATTTTCTGATCCTTATATTTTAAAGACCCTTTATACAACAACATTGCTCCGACCTAATTTGGAATATGCCAGCCAAGTATGATCTCTGTTTTATAATGTCCATATTCAAAGAATTGAAGCTATTCAGAGAAAATTTTTAAGATTTGCCCTTCGTTTACCTCCTTATGAGCATCGCTTAAACCTAATTCATCCTACATAAAAAGAGGTAAATTGCTGATATAAATTTTATTATTGAAATTATGAAACGCAATATTATCTCTCCACCTATTTCTAATAAAATTGTTATTAACACCAATTTTCGACTTGAATCTGTTAATCTTTTTACTGTGACAAATCTGTGACTAACTATGGTCGATTTGAACTCGTTAACATCTTCTCGTCATCATCTTATAGCGTTACAGCTCTGGGTGAGCTTTGACCTTCATCACTATGCTCCTCCAAAAAGGGCGATCTTGTGCCACTTGTCTCCAATTTGGAATTTGTAGGGCTTGAGCATGAACCCGTTGAGCATTGAGGCTTGAGCATTTTTTTTTTTTTGTTTTTATGATCTTGGCTTATGAACTTAGGTAGAATCACCTTTTCGTGCTTAATTTAGTACGGTACTGCAATTTTACACTACAATATCTACAATAATTCGAATACTCATTTATCAAATTACTGGCTTATCTACTCATTAAATGTGGAAAACTACTACTATTGTCAGGAACTAAGCCTTCTTAAATAGAATAGTTTCATTTTATTTAATTTGTTACCAGATTAACTCTCCATTATCTTTTGTCATTTATTATATCCCAATGACAAAGGGTACTAGACCAGCTCGAAAAACCAATGAAGCATTTTTTTTTTGGTGCTTCATCGGGAATCGAACCCGGGACCCTTCGGTTGATGCGCCACCCATCGTGTGAATATATTGGGAAATAATTATAAGGCCTTAATTGACTTCTCCCTGTGAAAGTCTATTTTAAAAAAAACAACTACACCAATTAAACTAATTACATACCTACTCATAGCATCCTTTAATATTTAGATGGACAATAAAATAATATTTTCAATATTTACTGGCTGATACTTTCCATAATTAGACAGTTTTTGTGGTCAAGTTAAAAAAATACTATGAAAATTATATTATGAAAAAATCGATTTTTCTTCAATAATATGAATAAAAAATGAAACCATTTCAATCCTTACTGCTCTAAATTATTTTTGGTCTTAATATTTTATTTATATCATTTAAATTTATAATGGCGTTTTGAATTTGAAAAAAAAAATGATTCATTTAAATTTGATGTGCCAAACATTTTCTCAAATCAAAATTTCTTTTTGAAGATTGAAAGGAAATTTATGACCTTTAAAAAATTATTTAACAAAAAAAAAATTGTGGTGAAATAAAATTTATTTCTGAGAAATCGAAAACTTTTGAACCTAATTGTGTCACATCATAAAAATATTTTGTGTCACTTAATTTAAAAAACAAAAAATCCTTGAAAATAAATTCAACGAATTTCCTTTTATTTTGCTTAAATATTATTTGGGCTTTGTGATTCAAAGTCATGATTGACATAAAAGCAAAACATAAAATATCGATTTACAAAGCAGCAAAAAAAAAATATTTTTTAAGACATTTAAGCTAGGGTGTCGGTACAAAATTACACAAAACAAAATTACATATGGACAAAATTTCATATTTTAAAAAACCACATATTTTTAAATTTTAATAAAAATTTAAGATTATTTGGCTCTGTTAGTAATGAAGGTACTTTTTTTTTTCTTTATTTTTTTATTCCCAAAATTCTAAATTTACAGTAATTAATATTTATACAATTTTTTAAATTACATGAATTTTGATTTTTTTTTTTTTATTTAAAGCCTTAGCCGTAGCTGTCTGGCTTAATATTTGTTTTTAAGTGTCCTTAACATAATATTATATTGAGTTTGAAAAATTTTTTTATTTCCTTTTTTGAATCTTTAATTATTATTATGAAAATAAAAAAGAAAACATATTTATACTTTAAATAATTTAGTTTTAGTTGATTTTTTAATTGATTTTAATTCTGAATTTGAAATTTCATAAATTATGATTTAATGTAATATATTCATTTATTTTTATTTTGAAAAGTGATATGTTATCCATATTTTTTAATTCAGGCGTTAATTCATTATAAACTTTCAAGCAGTTGTAAAGTACTTTATTTTTCTGATTATCTTATATATTTATACGCTTAAAAGTCTGTTAAACTTTTGACAAAGCTTTTTTCAACTAGATTAGACAACTTTATTAGAACTATTACGAATTACGATAGTGTGAAAATTTTTTTTTAAAGACATAAACCACAAAACAATAAAACCAAATAAAACCAAAAACAAATTAAAATTAACCTAAAAACAATTCACCTATTGAGAAATAGCTTTGATTATGTCTGATTATGTGAATTAATTCAAAAAAAAAAAAACCAAGTAGCAAAGACAAAAACCGAATTATCAGAATATAATTATTATATCGATTTATAAAAATAGCTTTGTTAAAATATTACGATATTACGATTTTACAGCAAAATGACCATTATAGATCGTAGTTAACTCCTGAGTGATCATTAACTTATGAAAAGAGACATCTATTAGAAAAAAAAAGTTCGAAATATCGTAATTCAAAAAAAATAAATCAAAATTTGACGTTTTCACAGCAGCAATATTTTCTATTTTAAAAAATGTTGTTGTTATATTGTAAACATACGATTATTTTAAGTTTTGGTAATAAATATTTTGATGTCATTGTAGAATCGTTTGAGATTGAAAATATTATTAATGATGGTGAAAAATAACTTATAATTATTGTAAGTAAATTGATATGAAAAGAATATAACATTATAATACAAAACAAGACCAAAAATTTAATTGTAATTTGAGTGAAATATTTTTTTTAGGAATCAACTACTGCAAGTGCATCAGAACGAACTACCTCCTCAACTGCACCAATAACTTCAATAATAACTCATCATGCCGATCTAACAAAAAAAATAATTGTTTTTGATAATCAGATTTGTTTTTAGTGATATGTTTAGATTTATGGAATAAAAGTCGAGTTTCCTTTCACTAATCATTTGTATTTATTTTGCAAATATCGATATTTCGGAAGCAACTTACTTCCTTCATCAGTGCTTTGCGACTAATTAATATTTACACTAATCCTTACATATAATTATATAATTTGAACCCTCAATAATATGCTCATTTTGTTAACAATAGTAATTCCTTAATAGTGCTACCTAATCTATAGTGTTTTATTTATTAAATTTTTTTTTTTTTTTTTTTTTTTTTTTGTATAATTATTATTTATTGCATTTAAACTAGTCTTACACAATAACTCTTATTCTAGTATTTATGATCTTAATTCAACCTGAACCTGATTTTTAATTTTAAAGTAATCTAAATAATGACGAGAATCCACTACCTACATCATTATTAAGTCTGTTGTTAACAGGTTCTCTAGATATTGCCAGGCTTTCATACATATCTAGTTTATTATTTTTGTTTACCTCTTTTATTAATTTTAAACTATTCTTATTTATATGATGTTCTTCTTCAACTATATGTTGCGCTACAGCTGACCTAAAATTCGTGTAGTTTCTTTTCCTCGCCAATTGTGCTTCCCTCATATGTTCCTGGAATCTAACTGTAATTAACCTCTTGGATTGTCCTATGTAAGTTTTTGTGCAATCTTGGCATGATATTTTGTATATACCACTTACTTCTTCTATGCTTTTCTTATCTTTAGCAGATCCTAACAGATTACATAATTTGAGATTTCTGCTAGTAGTGACTACATTTAAGTTGTATTTCTTAAATATATTGCTAAATTTTTTTGTATTTGCGGAATGTGCTACACAGATTCGTTTTGGCTTCTCCATATTTTTGTTTTGTTCGAATAAAGTTGAGAGATTTTCCATTTCAGTTCTATGGATCTTCTTCTTTATTATTTTCTCAACATTTTCTTTCATAAATCCATTTACTTCTGCTGTGTCCTCAATACATAATTTTTCCTTTTTGAAGTTTTCTTCTGATAAAGGTGTGGTCAGTAGTCTGTTAATCATTGTATGATATGCTGCCATCTTTTGTCCATGGGGGTGGTTTGAATCGGAAGTGATAGTTCTTTTAGTTGTCGTAATTTTCCTATAGATATCAAAATTTATTTTTCCTTCCCTTCTAATTAATTTGATATCTAGGAACGGAATTTCGCCATTTTTTTCATTTTCCATTGTGAAAGTTATGTTCTTATGGATGTTATTGAGTTTAACAAGTAAACTTTCCATTTTGGTTTTTTCCCCTACTGCGATAATATCATCTACATATCGCATCCAGATCCTGGGCATAATTCCTTCTTCTACTATCCTTTCTTCTATAAAATTCATGAAGATTTCGCTCAATACAGGGGATAGTGGATTTCCCATAGCTGTGCCTTTTGTGGTTTTGTAATACTTCCCTCTAAACATGAAATAGTTTTCATTCATACAAAGGGCTGCCAATTTTATGTAGCATTTGGTTTTTTGTTTCCATTCCTTCGAATCATCCATTTTGTTGAGCCATTCCTCTAGTTTTATAATGGCTTCTTTAACTGGTATGCTAGGGAAAAGTGATTTGACATCAAATGATACTAGCTCTTCACTTTCCCCTATTTCGGTATCCTTTATTGCTTCGATCAGTTCAGCTGTATTTTTTATAGCTCTTGTGCTCATTTCTCTTCCTAGGTTTTTGAACTCTGCTACTAACCATTTTGCTATGTTGTATGTTGGTGAGTTGGAATCTGCAATTATTTCCCTCATTTCATTTCCATCTTTGTGAATTTTTGATTGGCATCTAATTCTAGGCAATGAAGGGTTCGGCATTCTTAAGTTTGTTATCTTTTCTATGCTACCCTTACATTCTTTTAGAATTTTTTCTACTCTTCTTACTGAATCTGGCAAGGGATTCTTTCTAAGTTCAAAAAGTTCCCGGATTTAAGTTTTTCTTCTACCAGATTTTCATACTCCTCTTTATCCTTAATGACTATTTTGTTTCCTTTGTCTGCTTTTAAGTAATGGACTGGTTTTTCTTTTAGAGATTTCAATATTTGTTGTTCTTTACAAGTTTTCCTATCTGTTGTTTGACATTCACTTTTGATGATCTTTTTAATTTCTCCCCTAATGTCATTTTTGCATTCTTCATTCAAATATTTTATATTTGATTCAATGTCTACAATTATCTCTTCCCGGGGAACTCTACTTTTTAAAGCGTAGTTTAAACCTTTATTTAAAAGGTGCATTTCTTCTACAGAGAAGACTGCCTCAGATTGATTCACTACAAAGTTCGGTATTATTTTAAATTTTGGTGTTTGTGTTTTGTTCTAGGTATCGTTGATTAAGCCATAAGTTAAAGAAGCCATTATAAAACTAGAGGAATGGCTCAACAAAATGGATGATTCGAGGGAATGGAAACAAAAAACCAAATGCTACATAAAATTGGCAGCCCTTTGTATGAATGAAAACTATTTCATGTTTAGAGGGAAGTATTACAAAACCACAAAAGGCACAGCTATGGGAAATCCACTATCCCCTGTATTGAGCGAAATCTTCATGAATTTTATAGAAGAAAGGATAGTAGAAGAAGGAATTATGCCCAGGATCTGGATGCGATATGTAGATGATATTATCGCAGTAGGGGAAAAAACCAAAATGGAAAGTTTACTTGTTAAACTCAATAACATCCATAAGAACATAACTTTCACAATGGAAAATGAAAAAAATGGCGAAATTCCGTTCCTAGATATCAAATTAATTAGAAGGGAAGGAAAAATAAATTTTGATATCTATAGGAAAATTACGACAACTAAAAGAACTATCACTTCCGATTCAAACCACCCCCATGGACAAAAGATGGCAGCATATCATACAATGATTAACAGACTACTGACCACACCTTTATCAGAAGAAAACTTCAAAAAGGAAAAATTATATATTGAGGACACAGCAGAAGTAAATGGATTTATGAAAGAAAATGTTGAGAAAATAATAAAGAAGAAGATCCATAGAACTGAAATGGAAAATCTCTCAACTTTATTCGAACAAAACAAAAATATGGAGAAGCCAAAACGAATCTGTGTAGCACATTCCGCAAATACAAAAAAATTTAGCAATATATTTAAGAAATACAACTTAAATGTAGTCACTACTAGCAGAAATCTCAAATTATGTAATCTGTTAGGATCTGCTAAAGATAAGAAAAGCATAGAAGAAGTAAGTGGTATATACAAAATATCATGCCAAGATTGCACAAAAACTTACATAGGACAATCCAAGAGGTTAATTACAGTTAGATTCCAGGAACATATGAGGGAAGCACAATTGGCGAGGAAAAGAAACTACACGAATTTTAGGTCAGCTGTAGCGCAACATATAGTTGAAGAAGAACATCATATAAATAAGAATAGTTTAAAATTAATAAAAGAGGTAAACAAAAATAATAAACTAGATATGTATGAAAGCCTGGCAATATCTAGAGAACCTGTTAACAACAGACTTAATAATGATGTAGGTAGTGGATTCTCGTCATTATTTAGATTACTTTAAAATTAAAAATCAGGTTCAGGTTGAATTAAGATCATAAATACTAGAATAAGGGTTATTGTGTAAGACTAGTTTAAATGCAATAAATAATAATTATACAAAAAAAAAAAAAAAAAAAAAAAAAAAAAAACACTATCGATTAGGTAGCACTATTAAGGAATTACTATTGTTAACAAAATGAGCATATTATTGAGGGTTCAAGTTATATAATTATATGTAAGGATTAGTGTAAATATTAATTAGTCGCAAAGCACTGATGAAGGAAGTAAGTTGCTTCCGAAATATCGATATTTGCAAAATAAATACAAATGATTAGTGAAAGGAAACTCGACTTTTATTCCATAAATCTAAAAAAAATAATACTAAATTAATATTAGTACAAGCTAGAACAAACAAAAAACTACAATGAAATTATTAAGCAGAGTTTTGTATTTGTAAAAACGCAATGAATTACTTAAAGCCATGCTAGAACTAGAAAATAAAAAGTTAGAATTATAGCAAAAATTAGCTGCATATTTAATTTCAAAATTTTAAACTGTTTTAAACTAGGGTTGCCAGAAGGTAAAAGTTTAAAAAGAGAGTTTCTTCGGCAAAAAAGAAGACAATAAGAGAAGGGTGTATATAGAATTTAAATATATATATATACAAAAAATATATTATACCAAATAATTAATATAATGTAACAAAAAAAGACCCACATTTCGAAAGGGAAAATAAATTAATAAATAAGACTTTATCAGTTGTTTTCTTCATAAAACTAGAACACATAGCATTAAAAATATTTTATATAAATTAATTATGTTTTATATTAATATAATATACTTTATATTAAACATAATATAAATTTATTTCAGCAACAAATCACAATATTTCAATTTTACAAGCCTCTGTTTCATAATTTGTCGTTTGATTTGAGCTCATTACTTCTATTATAAATTTATTACCACATTTTATTTCATTGTAAAATTCTTTGCAGTTTGTAAATTTATATATAATTGCATGTGACGACTAACACTGTCTATATTTAGACGTTTTCTTTCATAAAATTCTACATTTTTGCCTTTGAAATATTAAATACATTTCAGATTTAAAGGCTTTTTCTTAAATTCATGGGAGGAAATATTTTTTTCAATGAAGATTTTTGACATTTTTGCTCTTTTTCTTTATAAAAATAAGATAAATTCAGTTTAAGAGAAAAAGAGAGCAAAAAGAGATACGAAAGATCCGAACAAAGAAAGAGAGTGAACAAAACGATCGTGTTGAAAAAAGAGTACATGTGTTCTTTAAAAGAAATATTCTGGCAACCCTATTTTAAACTGTATTGTATTTTTACTAGGACTATTATGAGACTGAAATATAAAGTGATATGAAATATATTTTTGATTTTTAATTCTTAATATATAAAAATATATGGTTAAATAATGTGCTCATATTGTATACAATTATGATATAATATTTCACTAAAAACACAATTCTCTATTTCACAGTTATATGTTGCTTTGTCTAGAGTACGATCTTTTGATAGTGTTAGTGTAGTATAAAATATTATGAAATGTTTGAATAAGTATTAAAACGTTAAACTATTTTTAAGATATTAAATAAAGTGAATTTTAGTTGTAAGTTTTTCAATTTAACTTATTTATTATGTAATAAAAAAAATATTGATTTTTTTTAAGAAAATAAAAAAAATAAATAGCTAGTTGGTTTTAAAAAGGCAAGTAAAAGTTGGATTTATTCCTAGTATTATGAGTATGGATGTCTACGTTTCTGTTTAATATGAAATTGTTTTTGATAAGATTATTTACTACCTTAAATGCTATCATATACAATTCTTTTTGGCAAATATTTTCTAAGCTTATGTACTTTTCGTTATATAATTGTTCGCTAGGAAATATTATTGAATAATAATGTATTTTTTTAATTCTTTTTTGTATGTAATATTTAATTTGGCTAACGTATATTCTGCTCCATATTGGATTAAGATATGTTATATTTGATAATATGTGGGAACAAAAAATAGAATACAACATGATAGGAGAAAGAAATTTTCGAAGTCGAGTCAATATAAATATATATGGAGAGATTTTCTTAATTATATGTTCAACATGTTCCTTCCATTTTTGTTTACTATCAAACACCAGATCCAGATATTTGAAAGTTGTCACCACGTTAATAGGACTACCATTCAGAAGAAAGGAGGTATTATTTACTTTCTTAATTTCGAAAATCATAATTTTGGTTTTTTTGATATTTACAGCCAGACGATATTTATTAAGCCAATCATTTATAGTGCTCAGATCTTCTTCGACTGCCAATCTTAATTCATTTTCGCTATTTTCTAGGTACTTATAATTTTAAATTTATTAAAGTCATATGAGCTATAATTTGCATATTGTTTTTTGCTATATATTTTGTACTTAAACTTTGCCGTCTGCATTTACCTGCTGCCGGCAAAAACAGAGTTCCAATAAATGAGTAGCGGGGCTTTCAGGGCGGCAGCCTCCGACTATAAAAACATAGAACTTGAGTCCCAAGTGTCGGGACCGAAAAGCTTAAAGTTTTTTTTGTCATCAGTATAATACCCCTTAAATGTGATAAAGACAATAGGTCCGGGGTCTAAGGAATTGGGCGGAAAAGCTATATCACGCGTTTAAATTGTATTTTGCTGGAAAAGGTTATTTTTCAATAAAGGGCTATTGACACTTGGGACACCAGACCTCTTGTGTGCATAAGAGCCATTGTACTAAAGGCAAGTTAACAAAAAAAATTTTTTTGCGAGGTACTCATGAGAGGTACACACAACTATTTTTGCTGGATGCTGCTCAATTTCTTCAAATTGGTGCTATCCAACAGTCAACACCTAGAAGATGTAGTTTTGATACTGGTTGATTGATAAAAAGTTGCTATATGGAATTTTTATTATGAATATTTATCATATCCAGTATACAGTCAAATGAAAAACAGGCAAATGACACGCATATGTAATTTTTTTAAATATGAACTTTTGTCCATATGTAATTTTGCCTTATGAAGTTTTGTCCAAATGTAATTTTGTCTCTATGTAATTTTGTCCATATGTATTTTTGTCTTGTGTAATTTTGTCTTGCGTAATTGCGTCATGTAACCTTAAACTAGCTAGGTCAAAACAAAATTAGCTTCAATATTAGAAAATAAATTTAATTAAACTTTTTGTTAGATCTGAATAAAAAAAAAAATTTTAATTTAGTTTTAATAAAAATATAAAATACTAAATACTGATTTTATGGTAGAATAAAAGCATGTTTTTTGGCTCATACGGAAGTTTTGAAACCAAACTTTTCAAAAATATTACTGTTCGTTCAAGAACAGAATTGATTTTATTTCAAGAGCTTTTATTTTATTGATTTCTTCAACTTGTTAAATTTAGACTTGATTTCGTAAATGAAAGTTTGTTTAAAGTCTTTTATTATAAAGTAGTAATACATATCTTCCTAAATAATAATATGTTCGATAGCTTCCATAATAAAATGCCTATAGCTTCCATGAGCAGTGAAATTCCAACAAAATTTCAAAATAATTTTGACTCTTTACAAAAAGAATTTAAACTTCTTGAAGGCACTGGAAAACTGTATCACAACCTAGAAAAACTTTTGAATGCTCTTTATACGATTTAGCCATCCTCTACCAGCAGTGAGAGAGTTTTCTCGGTGGCTCGTACATTTTTAACAAAATTAAGTAGTAGACTTCAGTTTCCATTGTTGAACGCTTTGGTATTTTTGAAATATTATTTTAATAATGAATAATAAATAAATAATTATTATAAATATAAATTAAAATTATATACTTTCTTTTTCTTGAATTCAATAAAACGAACTTAAAAACTCAAATATTTTGAATTTTTTTCTAAATTTTAGAATTGGCAAATATCTGAATAGTGTCCAGATATCCGAATATTTCATGTTTAAGCTATTTGATATCCGGATGCCAAAAGTTCGGATAATTGACATCTCTCGGACATATAGTCGGACTATAAGTCTTATGTTTTTACATTTTACCTATCTTAAAGCTTGTATTTATAATAAAAAGAGTAGAGAATTTCAAAAATGTTGTAGTATAAAGAAAAGTTTAAAAAAAAGTATAAAGAAAATATGAGATTAAGAGTTTCGAATTCGTCTTCATCCAGTCCAAAATCCATAAAGAGGGCAATTAAACAATGAAAATCATTTCCAAAGTAGGAGACAAAAATTATTTTCTAGCATATTAATAAAAGAAGGTATATATTGAGGTTAGATGAGAACTGGTTAAAATGCTTATGGATTTGTTATGTCCATTTTGACAGAGTCCTTATACTAGTACTACAAAACTATGAAAATAAATGCTATGGCCATGGGTAATTCACTCAGATGATCTGAATACATTTTTCTTTTTTAATTTAATTTTATTGAATGATTTTAAAGGAAAATAGCAAATAATTTTAAACAGAACTTTCTTTTTGCAATTTCAAAGATTGAAAGAAAGTTAAAATCTTATAACTAATTTTGGGAATTGGCGTAGGACCTAAAGACCATATCCCAATGACAGCTGCAATTGCTAGCTTTCCAAAAAATATATATCTTTAGTAGTGCATCTTGTCCTTTAAGGACGAAAAGAATATTTGAAAGTATCCTTTTTATTTAAAATTGGGTCTGCCCTGATGAACATACTTTATAGATTAGCTAAATTGAGTAATTTTGTTTTTTAGTCTACTTATGCTGGTAGATTTGTCAAATTTCTTAATAACAGATTCGGGTTACTATTCTTTTGGTGTAATTTTTTGTTTTTGTTTCAATAACTTCTCCTACCATAGGTTTAGGTTCTTATGAAGATTGGAATTTTTGATGTACCATGGCGTATTAGTAATCGTTTTCATTGTTTTCGACAGGTTAATTTGGATTACCAGATTGCTTTTGGGCATTTTTTTCTAGATTTGGCATCCGTAAGACCATATTGGTTTTATGATCACTATAGGGACTTTCAATTCCAGGCTCAACGATTAGTCAATGCAGAGAAATCATTTTTAGTTTAGTTATATGCTTCCTCCAAGCTAATCTTCTATCGAGATGAATTGCTAAGCATTTCACTACATTGGACAAAGGTATTTCTATACCGTTAAGGAATGCAAGTGACCATGTTTATCTATTCAATGTGAATATTATTCTTTTTATTCACTTCAATTTCAATTCAACATTCAAGAAAATTTTACTACAACTAATCCAGTTTCCAGTTCGAGGCCAGTAAGAATTTATATACTGCGTGGGTTGACCACTTTAAATCAAATCATAAATATATAGAAAAAATATTACAGTAGACCATATATAATTGTGAATAAGGTACTATACGCCAGTGTCAGAGAAAAACTGTGTGCGGTTGCATTTGTCAGAGTCAAAGCCAAATGATTAAAAAGAAATTACATCGGAAATGGATATCATGTAACTCTTGAAACAAAAGAAGGATATTAATAAATCATGAAGAATTTGTGTATCGGAGTTAGAGTTCAATTTTACATTCAATTTTACATACGCTAAAGATATTTGAATATTTTTCTTTTATCACACAGACATGCGTACTTCTTCGGTGTTTTGTACTCGACTATTTTCAACAATTATAGAAATTCTACTCTAAATTATTTGAGAAAAGTAAACCGAATATAGAAAATATTATATCAAGATTACTTGAAATGTAAAACATTAATTACAGTGAAGCCACATGAACATTTAAGGGGGACTAAAATAACGAAGAAAGAGGTAATCTATTTCTAAATTTGGCTTTAGGATTTTGAGATTCAAATTCAAATCACCAATTTAATATCAATAAAAGAGGACAACAAATTTTAAACAAACAAAATTTCTGGAGAACAGATAGACTCAACAATAGCCGTTTTCGTTTTTGATCTGACCATAGATCTGAACACTAAAATGAGCACGCTCCGAGCGATCATATTTAATAAAACAATAACTACTTTAGTAAACTGCCATTTTTATTTTATTGTTGTTTCAAATTGTCATTAATCGGATTTAAACTTTCAATTTTGAAATTTACAAGAGTTTAAGAGTTACAAACGAAATGTTTCAGTTTTTAACAGTTTCGATGAAAGTTATTTAGAAGATGAGATATCTGAAAGTAATAATGATGTGCGAATAATAAAAAATTAGAACTATGCAGAAAATATTGTACCTAAGGTTTTCCAATAAAACTTTAAAATCATATTTTAGAAGAAATACCGAGGTTTTCGAGATTTTTTTATAACGAAATACTACGGTTAGTATTGAGTTTTGTGTTCTTACTCCACTTAAACAGTAAAATTTAATAATCAAAAAATATATAATTTGAATAAGTCCTACCAACCATTTACATTCATTAATACTATTGTTTACTTACTATTTGCTGGAATAATAATTATTATTATTCGAGCGAATGGTAAGTTTATCTATACATACTTCGTTTTTATACTATTTAAGACTAGGCACTCAAATATATAAATACACAATTTTTTATAATATTTTATTGTAAATTAATTTAAAAATATATTTTTGGATTACAAGTCAATCAATGGGGCGCAGACTAGGAGATGTAAGTGCTACTTTTGCACTTCCTGGTAAGCGGCTCATTGGCTTGAATTAATCTCTATCTTTGTCTGTATCTGTACTTTGAATTGTTTAATTTTTAATAGTTAATTTGTTGGTAAACTGATGTTAAATTTTTATATTGTTGAATTGTTTAATTTTTTTTGTTTTAGATTATTTGTTTTATTTCCTAGAAAGTTAAAGGATATAGATATTTGCCTCATATATGAAAGCCACAACTGCGAACAAATGAAGATTCGGGGTTAAAATATTTATTATGCTCTGCATTCGGATAATCCAGCACAAGATGGCAGCTCAATTATAATATGAAATTAAGCATTACAAGCTTTGTAAAATAGAAAATAAAGAAATACAACTTAGTGTGGTAAAAATAACATAACGATAAATACAAAAGAAGAACTGAAAGTTGCTGCGGAAAAATTCACGAGAGCTATCCTGAATGTAGCATGGAAAAGCACTAAAATCAGCAAATTCAGAAAAGTTGGGCATAACCTACCCAGATATGTAATAGAAAGGATAAAAGTCAAACGAAGAGCTAGAAGAAAGGGGCAACAAACACGTGATCCAGCAGATAAAAATAATTTCAATTCCAAGTCTCTCGAGCTAAAACGGGAAATAAAAAATCTGAAAAAAGAAACAATGCAGAGCTACTTAGAAAACCTCTCTGCTACTAAAGAAACTAAATATTCACTTTGGAAAGCAACCAAAAAACTAAAAGACCAGATTGAGCTTTCAGTTCCAGTTAGAAAAGGTGACTGATCATGGGCACGTAGTGATAAACAAAAAGCAAAAACTTTCGCTGATCACCTCTTTGAAACGTTTATGCCAAATAACATAGAATCTGATATAGACATAAATCAACTACAAGTTATTCTAGCAGATAGCAGAATAACGATTAGTGCATTAATAAAGGAAATCAAATGTCTAAAATCCAACACGGCTCCAGGATTTGACTTAATTACAGCTGATATCTTAAAACAACTATCGCTAAAAGCTTTGTCAGTTCTAACAAAAATAATGAATGCAGCACTGAAATTAAAATATGTCTCGAGTGCTTGGAAAGTGGTTATAATGATTATATTGATTCATAAGCCAGGAAAATCCTCGAATGAGGCCAAGTATTACAGACCCATTTCACTGCTTCCAGTAATCTCCAAATTATTTGAGAAGTTACTGCTTAAAAGATTACAACCAATAATAGAAAGTAGAAACATCATACCAAATCACCAAATACCACATCATACTTCAGAAAAATATCTTGGTATGACACTTGAAGCAAAGCTCAGATAGAAAGAACATGTCAAGAAAAAAAGTCAAGAGTTAGAACTGAAATACAACCAGCTGTATTGGCTAATTGGGTGGACATCTTTGCGTTCAACATATGACAAAGTTTTGATTTGAAACCAAATATTAAAGCCAGTCTGCGCATACGGTATTCAAATATGGGGTTGTTCTAAACAACTTCATATTCAAACTATCCAAACGTTCCAAAACAAAGTGTTGCGAAACATTGTCAATGCTCCCTGGTATGTTCGCAATTCTAAGTTTCTTCTATCTGGAAAAAAAAAAATAAAAGAAAAAAATATTTCCTAAATATTAAGTGTTATTATTATTATTTTGTAAATTTTTAAATATTGTTTCATTTATCTTTATATTATAAAGGCCCACATTCCGAAAGGGAAAAGGGCCTGTAGTTGGCCTGCAGATTAATCTTTAAGTCTACTGTTATAAGTAAATAAATAAATATTTATTTTTAAAAAATTTACATTAGAAAGTATTTATTTTTAATAAAATATTAATTATTTACCATTACAGCTTATAACGTCGTCCATTATTTGTTAAATTCTAAAAATCGCTTTGTTTTAAAATTGTTTACTTTCAAAAATATTTATTTTAAATGACTACGCTCTGAGGGCGATCTGAACGCAGAAAAAAATACGGATTTCAAGCACTGGAATTTTTTTTTGCCAGTTCCAATGCCTTAGTAGGTAATAAATACTCAATCGTATTCCAAATAATTTAAACAAAATTTACAAGAGTTCAGATAAAATTCATATCTGAAATTTAATGCAATTTCACTCAAATATTATTATTTCGGTTGGTGTTAAATCATCATATCCATTTTTAAGATTATTAACATAAAAAAAAAAATATTTCCGGATTTTTTAATACATTTTCTAGAAATTTCTAATTTTGTATACATATACAAATATTGCAATAACGTTTTTCTATTCTGAATTTTATTCATGTACAAACATTTTATCACTGCAATCATCATTTCATAATTTTGAAATTTCAACTTAGTTTCATACTCTCCTCATATCGGGTTTGAGTTGCCTCTTTTTTTTTTTCTTTTTTTTCTTTCCAATCATTATAAGTTATTGCTTATTATGACTGATTCGAATCAAAATATTTTTGTATTTAGATGAATGTGTGGGTTACTGAGGTCTATGTTTGATAATTTGAATGGTATGACTAACATATTTTGATGAATTTGTTATTTCGGTCTATCAGGATAATATTTTTATCAAAAATAAAAAAAAAACGTCATGAAAGTGAAATGTTGATGGTCATGATTATAATGAATTTCTTGACGCCAAATAATAAATCGAAGAAATGAAGCTAAAGAAAATATGCACTTTTTAAATAGATATTGAATTTATACAAAAAAAAAATAATAACATAAAGTTAAACATCAGTCGAAATTTAGATATATTCATTTGTATTAGGATGGGAATAATTTGATAGATTCAATATATTTTATAAACTATTTTCTATTATTTACCGCTTATCAGCGGTAAATAAAATCCTTTTTGGCTTCTAAACGTAGGTACTTTCGAATGAGCTGGTGAGTTGAAATTTTGATCACAGATGGGCTAGGCGATAATATTTTTTTGGAGGGACTTCGTCAACCCCAATTTTTTTATTTAAATTAAAATCTATATTTTTGATTTGATCCTTTTGGGTCCTTTTAGTTAGAAAAAATTTATTTTTATGTCAAAAACAAACACTTTCTGACTAAATTTGAGGACCTGAAGTAGAATTTTGTAAGGTGATAATTAATAGTGAATGTGACAAAAAGTAAAAGCGATCAGAAATGTTAATTTTCGATATTTTGTAAAGTGATAATTTTTAAAACTAGCAACGTTAAGCAATATTTAAAAATGTATGTTAAAATTCAAGCAAAACATAGAATAAACAAAAACACAAATAATTTTATATATAAAAAACAGAGAAAAAATAATATTTTGTATGGCGGTGGGCCGATGACAACAAATTTGTTGTCACTCTCAATTTAACAAAAATAGTGATATTACAGTGACAAGGGCCTTATAAAATGCCAAAAAATAATACGTGATTATTTTTTTGTCACTATCACTTCACAAAATTCCACTCCTGATTCGCACTGAAGATTTTATTTGGAAGCAAAATATGGTATTTGGTGGCAGATATTTTAGATTCTGATAATAAATTTTTATGCCATCAAATAATTTGAGGAATCGGCTCATATTTGAAACAAAATTCATATCTTGAAAACGACTAATATACAAACCCATTTAATTTTAGTACACACACGACAGTTTACATAATGAAAATTTTTTTCATTAGTATAGTTAAAACTATAAAGTAGTAAGATCTAAAAATTTCTTCAAATAAAATATTTGAATGAATCTCTTAATTATTATACTTTAAATTAAATCTAAGAAATTTGAGATATAGACATAATCATGCTCTTAAAAAAATCACGACATAACTGAATACGTTTAAAATTTCAATCACAATAATGACTTCAATTTCATTTCATTTAAACAATTCACGTAAAAAAATTAATATTTTAAAAATAATATTAAGGACACCCTAATGTTAAGTTGCACATTGATTGAATTTAGTGAATTTGCTTTTTTGTTTTTTCTACTGCATCATGACAGATGTGTCGAGAATATGAACTCTAAATATGGCTTTACTGTTTTTTAAGTTTTGAAGTTTAACAAAAATAGAATATGTATCTATAACTAGTTGCATATTACTTACATAATGCAAAGAATGAAATTATAATTTGCAAGTCTTAAAAATAGTTAAATGATCTATTTTAAAAATATATTTTAGACACACAACTTTACGTTGTTTATATATTTTGCAATAACCCACACAGGTGGAATTGCTGGAATCCTCGAAGTTGGTTTTTGTTTTATCATCTTCTGTTAATTACAACAATCCTAGGTTTTACTTCATATTGTTCAAAAACTTTTTTCATTTTAATGCGTTTTAGCGTTCGTTAACTTTAAGAATAAATTATTCGTCACTTGTCATTACCAAACTATCTTGACCAGGGCTTGCTTCCTGTCATTCTTTATTTGTAAATTTTATTTCTCAGATGCTCTGCATTTATTCATGGCTAAGTTCTCACACCATTGGACCAATTTTGGTAACTAAATAAATAGCAGCCATAACATATTTGAACTGAAGCGATGTTCCTTTCATTCAAATATAAAGTTAAGGTTGAACTTTGAACTAGCCGCTTAATATTTAAACAAAAATAAGAAACGCAGGAAAAATACCTTACGTCATATCTTCTATCTCTGGAATATCACTAGTGTATAGTAAATATAGTATGGTGCCCGGGATACTTCTTTATAGTACTCCTGTGTTTATATTAAGTAGAGCAAAGTATTCTTCTTCTTGCTTAATTTGAAATACTTGATTCGATAAAAATGATAAGATCAGTTCGATAAATGTTTTGGGGGAGCGACATAGCTTGTGGATACGTCCCTCATGTCATACTTTATATTATTTAAAAATAAATAAATAAATATGTAAATCAATAAAACTTAGGAACTGCTAGTAACTGTTTGTTATTCTATCTACGAATATTTTCACTTGTCTCTTTTAAATACTCAACAAGATACTGGATCTGTCCTTTCATTTAACTTGGTAGTAAGTTATTTTTTTAATTTAAACAATAACAATAATAGAAGTTTGTGATCGACAATCATCACTTTCAATTTGACAGGCTTTTAACATGTATTTTTATATCAATTTTATATTTTTGTTGATATTGTTTTCTATTCTATTTTCTATCTTATTTTATTGATATTTTTACTGATCTTCTTTTACTTGCAAATAAAATGGTACTGATGAATTGCAATGAAACAGTATTGTAGAACAGTAATACAACTATAGTTAAGATTAAGTCATTGTATAACAATACTTCTCAACCCATGGGTCGCGACTGATTTGAAATGGGTCGTTTCTTATACTTTTTCACATAAAGATGTCATTAAAACAGAGAACAATTGGCTGTCAAAAATTTGAGTGAAGATTTACATACAGTTTTAAATGATGGTGTCAAACTAGTAAACCAAATACGGAATAGTGCCGTGAACACTAGTATTTCTCCGCTTATGTGAGAAGAAACGGGTTCAGAGCATAAACATTTATTATTATGTTCGCACATACGATGGCTTTCGAAGGGTAAGGTGCTCAAAAGGTTTTTCAACCTAAGAGTAGCAATTAAAAGTTTTTTAAACGAACAAAAATTCAAACGGAACATTTCAGTTGTAATACGTGGCTTGCTAAAATTGCTTATCTGGCTGATATATTTTTATTACTAAATGAATAGAATTTAAAGTAAATAAAAAAGAAGCCTTTATTAAAAAAATGTATGTCTGGATGATAGATCGAGTTAAAAACGCAAAATAAGAAATGTTTCCATGTTATTATCAAATGATAGAAGAAAAAATATTAACTCACGTAGAAATTTATTGTAGAAGTTGCAAAATACAAGAGCGATAAAAAATTCTTCTTTTAGCAACTACATATTTAGCAGAAACTGAATTTTCTGCATTTGTCGGTACCAAAAATAAATACAGAATCGACTTGAAGATGTGGGTGATACTTTAAGAGTAGTGAGTAGCATTAAGTAAATCTATTGAAACAAGAATTAATAAGCTGATAAACGAATGTCAACAGCAAATAAGCCATTAAAAATAAAAAAAAATTTAAGAATTAATACTTATAGGTTGAGTAATTTTTTGATCATATTTTATGGGTCGCAAGGTAAATAAAGTTGAGAAATATTGTTGTACAATATACCACACGCTGGGTGGCGCAGTAGGTTGAAAGCCTGTCTTTATCCCAATCAGCCTGCGTTCATCCCATAGACTTGGAATTAAAAAAAAAAATATATATATAATTTAGCATGTAATGTAGGTACATGCTAAGCTTAATCGAATTCTGATTTAAAAAGCAATTTTTTATACAATGTCGATTCATACGAAAGTTTAAAATATCAAGCAGATTTGGTTCATTAGTACAAAATTACCAAAGGCACGTGACAACAGTTAAGATTAATTTATGAGCAAGAACGTTTTTTATGCTTCCTTTTTAGGATTTTATATTAAATTCGATATAAAGAAAAGCAAACATGGTTTGATGTTAATCATTGGATCACTTCTATAATATATACTATAGTTATATACTATCTATTTATTTATTTATACATGCGTTTACCTGCATATTAATATGCAACCAAATTTTCAGGCCCTTTTGATATGGGGCAATTATTTTTTATTGGCATTTATTTTATGCTAATGCTACAGAGTACTGGACCAAGTTAAACAACCTATAAAGTATTTTTCGTTCATCGGGAATAGAACATAAAATCGTCAGGTATTCTATCTACTACGCCATTCAGCGTTTAAATTGTTTTCTATTGTTATATATTTTTTATTTAAAAATTTTCGGTTACAGTTTATGGCTACTATATTTTGAATAATATTTCATAACAATTCTGGCTGTTTTCTTCACATACCTCGATATGGTATAATTTAAAATGTATGTTTAAAAAAATTTTCTGAAATAAATAAACGACACTTCGATACAAAAAACGAAGAAAAAATATGGTCTAAATTTAAAATTTTGATTTTTCAAAATATTTTCTATTGTTTACATCTTTTTTAACTCACTACTGATACATAAAGAGAAAAAACAAACAACTAGCAATTCTGACAGATCCCGAGTAAATTACTTAAATATGAATAAAATTGCAAAAATAATTTCTATTACATAATAACATAATAATATATATATATTATTAGTATTAAATGTATATTATGTGCATGTTCTCTTAATAAAGATCTGCCAAAGTACATGTGTATTATAATCTGATGATGATAGAATAGAAAATATAAATGAAACAATGAAATAACATAATAGAATGTTGTTATATGCTCGTATATGAATACAAAAAAAAAAAAATAAAACAAAAGAATATATTTTTTTATTATAAATCCATACATACATGATGTGTACTCGCATATATTGGATTACAATAGAGTGTCATGATGATATATTAATGTTCAAATAATAGTTTTACAATTTCAAAGAAACATAGTTCTACATATCATTGGAAAGTGTATCCTTTCAAAATCAGAAATTCATATAACATAGAATATTCTTTTCATATCATTTGTCTTTGATTTGGTGCTATGATTAAGATATATATGTTTTCTTTTTTTCTTAAATTTTTAAATATTTTTTTATTAAATTTAGTTTTTTGTTTCTTTTAAAATCATTTTTTTTTAATTTTTTTTTAGGTCATGTTTGTACAGGACCATTAGATATTTATAAAATTATTTAATTTTAAAGTTATAAAAATAAAAAAAAAAGTTCTCTGATAATATCAATAATGATTTAAAACATTTTTGAAAGTTTTGAGAATAAAATTCTACAAATATATGGTAGGTCCTTTTCGTATTATAAATGAATTTTGAGTTAAACAGAATACAGAAAAATATATTATATATTCGACAGTATTTGCGACGTGTATTTGTTATTATATAACTTTCACTCTTTTACTCCAATTTAATTCATTTATTATTCTGTTCGTGTTAAACATTTACAAAATACACTTGACTACAATATTATCATACATCGAAAGAAGCAACAACAAAAACAACTGAGTACAAATATAATTTATAGAATATGCTGTAGGCTCTAGGTGAAACATTGTTAAAATTAAATAACAATGTTAGGTATGTTGCATAATTTTATTAAATATCTTAATCGATTTCGGTAATTACACCATCATCAGAAGTGTTCTGTAAGATTCTAAGTCTTCTGATAATGGTGCAATAACCGAAATCGATTGCTAGAGTTTACCAGAGATGTAATTCAAATGTTGTAATATACAATAATATAACATTTATTGGAAACACTGTCGAATTATGCTATTCTTACATTTATTGTCATAGCAGTAACATCACCCGGCATGTTATCAATGCAGATTTAGTCTAATCATAATTATAAATAAGTATTTTAGCATGTATTAAGCTATAGTAATGTATTCTAGCTAGTAATTGTACGTTATAAAAAATGATACAAGGAGACTAATATCTCTCTACTATAATGACCATAAAAGAATAAAAAAACAGCTTGAGCAAATAACTATGTATACATATTATAATTATACAAATAATAATTCTTCCTTTTTTCTCCTATTTAATGTTTTTCTAAGCTTGATGATCTTCTATTTGTTCACTCCAATTTATTATTTTTTTGTCTATTAAAATTTTACTAGTATTCGCCGCTATACTCGAAATTCGAGAAAGTTTGATAAAAAAATCATACTCAATGTCAATATGAATTGTTTTCAATCATTTCAATTATTGATTTAACCTAAACAACAACCGTATACGTAATAAGTTATTTACAAAATAAAAATTAAATTTCAATTTAAATCTGGCAAGAAAAAGAAGAAACGGTAATTTAGTGGATTTGGTAAATGTATTTAGTGCTTGTGTATGGGCTGAAATTTTAAATTGAAAATTAAAAAAATTCGAAAAAATATTTAGTTTTGCTACGTTTCCTTTTATTTTTATACTTTTTTTTTTTTTTTCTTTATTAATTCAAAAGTAAAAGTAATTGAGATTACAAATAAAAATTTAAATATCGATCTTAGTCATAGGCCGTATGATCTTCAAAATATTTTTGAATAATAAATAATTAAAACTAACATTAGCAATTAAAAAAATAAAAAAATATATACATAAAATA
The DNA here is from genome assembly GCA_963942445.1 of Argyra leucocephala. Classification (NCBI taxonomy): domain Eukaryota; kingdom Metazoa; phylum Arthropoda; class Insecta; order Diptera; family Dolichopodidae; genus Argyra; species Argyra leucocephala. The sequence continues at coordinate 75,131,886 of OZ012680.1, forward strand.
AAATGAAATACCTTTCCATTCGTACCAAAATTGAAAAAATTTAAATTTTAAGCTTAAAGTTAAAATCTTAAGTTTTATCTAAATACACATTAGTTTTTTAGTTTAGACTAAATTAACTTATTAAATATATGAAAGATGAGAAAGGAAAAAAAAACTAATATGTACAAAGAAAAATTTAAAAGAAAAATATAATAAAATGAATCATTAACATTAACTTATAATTAAACTTAAGTATAGAAATTCAAAAATCTTAAAATTAAAAATTCATAAACTCATAAGTAAATTAAATTAAATTTGGCTCAAAATATACTTCTTTATTTCCATTTTAAAAACATATACGTTATTAATATTTTTTAATTCTGATGGTAATTCATTATATATTTTTAAACAGTTATAAAGACAATTTCTCTGATTTTTCTGGTTATTTGTTTTGAAAAGCCTTAAATAAAAATTTGACTTATTTCTAGTGTTGTGGTGGTGGATATCTACCATTCTATTCAGTATGAAATTATGCTTTATATAATTGTTGACTATTTTAAATGCAATCATATACAATTCTTTCAATGGTTTTAAAACTTAAATATTGTTCATTGTACAATTGTTCGCTAGGAAACAAGACAGGGTACCTAAAAATTATTTTAATTGCTTTTTTGTGAAGAATATTTAAGCGGGTTAGTGTAGTTTGAGGTGCCCTGCTCCATATTGGATTAAGATACACTATATTTGACAAAACATATAGAACAATAAACCGAATATAACATGCTCGCAGAAAAATAATTTCGAAGTGTCTTTAATATAAATATGTAGGAAGAAATTTTTTTGATTATGTGCTCCACGTGATATTTCCATTTTTGTTTTATATCAATTACTAGACCAAGGTAGTTAAATGACCTTACCATATCGATAGCATTACCATTGAAAAGAAAAGTTCAGTTATTTATCTTCCTATTTTCAAAAACCATAATTTTCGTTTTCTTGAGGTTCAACGACAGACGATGTTTGACAAGCCATTCGTCTATTCCTCAATTGCAATTCTCAATTCAAGTTCATCACTTTCAGTGTACCTCAAAACGGCGTCATCTGCGTAAAGTTGTACAGAACCTATTAAGTTTAATTTTGTTAGATCATTAATATATATTTTAAAGAATTCGGGTCCTAAAATAGATCCTTGGGAAACTCCCTATTTCACGATTTTTGTAGAACTGTGTATATTGCCGATGTGTACTACTTGGTGACGATTAAACAGATATGACTGGAAAAACTGTATTTGGCTATTGGTAATATTCATTAATTTTAATTTTTTTATTAAGATATCATGATCTACGCAGTCAAAGGCTTTTTGCAAGTCTAAGAAGACACACGCAACATATTTCCCGTCATCAGAGTTTTTCGAGATTAAATTGGTCAGACTTAGACAAGCAGCAGTTGTGTTGGAGTTAAGTTCAAAGCCATATTGTTCTTCATGGATTATATTATTATTTCTCAAGAAGTTTGTAAGTCGGGCTTTGATTATGGTTTCGAAAATTTTTTAAAGCGCTGTAAGTACGGAAAAAGGTCTATAATTGGAGCATAAATTTTTGCTGCCGTTTTTGAAAATTGGAGATACTATGGACTTTTTTAAAGAGTTAGGGAAACACGAAGTATCAAAAGACATATTTACAAACTTGACTAAAATCCGACTTAAAGGTTCAGAAAACCTTTTAATAAATTTGGTTGAAATCTTATCATATCCTGTAGCTGCAGCTAAGTTCAGTAGAAGGATAACATTTTTAACCTGCTTTTGTAGGACTCAAATTAAAATTAGAAAATATAGTAGGTATAAAATCATTCATATACGCATTATCAATGGGCTCAAATTGAATGTCTATTTTTTCGGTAACATTTATAAAAAAGTCATTAAAACATTGAACGATATCCGTCTTTTCCAAAACGCATCGATTATCAATTTCTAAAGTTTTAATGCTACCGCTTGTTTCTATATTAGTGTCCTTGTTAAACATAATTTTTTTATAAATATTCCACAGTGTTTTACTATTATTAGGGCTTTTAGAGAGTTTTTCTGAATCAAATTTTTTTTTTTGCTTCATAAATCAGTTTTTTAACTTCTTCTTTAGAGGCCTCGTATAGTTTTTGGACATGGGCATCATCAACGTATTTCCTTTTATATTTAAAATAAAAATCACGTATTCTCATTTTACTTAAAATATTCTCTGTCGTCCATTCATGTTTCTTGTTATTTTTTACTACAATAGTTTTGGTATTACTTTCAATTATTTCCGTTAGTTTCCCCACCAGATCGTCAAAATTGTTAATTGTTTCTACTTCTCTACAATTAGTCTTTAGTAAATTAATGTTGAAGTCACCTAAGATAATAGAGTGACGGTGTTTCTGAGTAAATTCATCAAGTTTGTTGATGAAATCTTCAACTCGAGTTCTGTGATGTCGATATATTGATATGATATTAATACCTAGCTTTGTTAATTTAATTGTTAAAAATGTTGACGAATTAAATTCTTCTTTATCAACGAGAGTGCTGCAAATTTTGTTACTAACATATATGCCTGATCCACCATAACTTATCTATCATTTGAGAGAATAATAATGAAAATCGGTTGAGAAATGGTTCAGATATTTATTTCGTTCTTTTTTCAATTTACAGATTAAATATAATTTTAATTTTATTTATAATATTATTATTAATAATATTAAAACTACTGAGTACTTTGTAATACTTTGTTAATTATAAAATTACCCATACGCCTATTTTTTGGATATGGGTAATTTTTGTATGAAGTTTGACGTCAAAATTGGCTTATTTCTGAAATGCCCCATATGCCTATGCCTATGCCATATGCCTGACTGATAAATGATATCAAAAATTTGCTGACTTACTTGCCAACAAATGATCGAAACTATCTAAAAGCATTGTTAAAAATAAAATAATTGTGATTGAAAACGTACATACGGGAAAATAACCATTGATGTTAAAAACGTATGGTTATTCTCGCCATAATAGAACCGTACGTCTTCAATAGTTGTAAATTAAAGTTAATTTTAAGTTCTTTATTTTTTTAGTAATTGAATTATTGCTTTATTTTATATTGTTTTTGTTTTAAATTATAATATTAGTATAAGATAAGAGATTGTGATCTCAATGAAATAAATTGATTTTTAATTTTGAAATTTTTTAATATGTAGTTGACCATACATTTATTTGTAAAGTTTAGTGATAAAATGACCTATATTCAGATAAATTTGACCCACGTGGCCTAAAATCAACTTGTTCAAAAAAGTTGGTGGGTCGTTTGGGAATCTCTTTTTCGAAAAACAAAAATGCCTATAACTTATAAACTAAAAGGCGTAGGCCCTTGAAATTTTGTAATTAAAATAGCAACATAAGTTTTAACTTATTGGGAAAGTTACAAAAAATTGTATCGTACATTTTAGGTAACTTTAAGCTTTAAATCGCGTTTACTCAAAACCGAGTTGATGGCATATGGAGCCTTGCAGAACTCAACCGACGTATTATACTTTAGGTAATTTCATTTAATTCTACACAGGCGTTGAATATTAAAGTGTATTGAATACCTAGTCTTGTACCTAATTACAAAATTAACCCAAAAGGATTTCCGACGACATCGAGAGAGGAATAGAAAAGTGGATAAACCCAAAATGACTGGGAAATGGGAAAATTACGATTAAAAAAGTGAAAAAATAAAAATATTGGGAAACAATTTTTGTTAGATTTTTACTTTTGCTAACAACTACGATATTTATCTGGTAAATTGGTAAAAGTACCGTTAAACTAGATGTTGGATGTTATACGCATAAGAAAATAATTTCTTTATATTTTTTTGTAAACTGTGTAAATTAGCTAGAACTTGTCTATACCTAGTTGTTGATCAGAAATGTTTGACTACTGGTAGTTGAAAGTTGAATCAACGGAATGCAAGAAGCAGCATTATCCGGAAATTAAATATCTCAACATTCCAAAATTAATTGAACCTAATTGATATAATCGCATATCATGGTATGCATAAGTCATAGCATGAAAAACCAAAAAAATAGAGTCCTCATCAAGTAACCACCTTCATCAAGATTCTCCAAGCTCTTTATAATAAATTGAATTAAATAAATTATAGTTTTTGAAAAATTTTGGTTCGGGTTCGAAATCTCACTTTTCAAAATGTTCGAGATACCTCATTTTAAATATTCTGAAAAAGTCAGAAATCTTTGTGCATTTAACATCGACTACGCATGCAAATATTTAAAATAAATACTCTGAAATTAAAAAGATATTTTGAAAAAATAATATTTAAAATAGCGAGATTTTAGGTGACGAGATTTCGTTACGCTCACAAAAATTTCATGTCACATAGCTTATTTGTATTTACTTATTTATAAATCAAATTAGCTGCATATTTTGTTTTATTTTATTTATTCATTTATTCAGTACTCAAAAGAGCTAACAAGCTCTTATAGAGTTTTACATATTTCTAAAGTAAAATAATATATTAAAACTAAAATGTGTATCAGTGCAACAACATTTCTATTAATAATTCTATGAATTATTCTTATACTACTAATATCAATTAGAAAATCTTACACAATAATTAAACTATTCATCAAATTAAAAAAAACTAAAATCTAATAAAAATTAATGAACAAATCAAGAAAGCAAAACTTATTAACTACCTTACTTATGATAATAAAAAAGTAAATTTTACAAAAATAGAATAAGAGTAAAACAAAAAAAAACATATTAATATTGTTGTAAATAAAATTGGTTAACCTTTTCTTTAACTTTGACTTTGTACTAGAATTGCCAACCTAGCTGTTATGTAATTATTTAATGGCATTTTATTGCATGTAATTATTTAATGGCTTGATGTATTTTTTGTGTTGACGTTCTATTGTTGAACCCATATAAATTATTTTGAATTTTGAACTAGTTGTGATAATTTAATAAGTTTCCCTATACTTGTATCCTTGTATGCCATAAGTATTTGTGGAATGTAACATGCTGAAGTATAGAGTTCTCTTTATTTTAAATGGTATACGCTTTCTTATTAGCTTGAAAATTCCTGGTATTTTACGGCCTTTTTTTATTTGTTTCAGTATTTGTGTTTCCCACCTTATATTTTCGTCAATGATAATACCTAAGTACTTATAATTAATAACTCTTTCTAATTCACAGTTATTATTTATTTATTTATTTCTTGTTTAGATCAAACACATTACAATTAGGTCTTAAACTAAAAAAAATAAAAAAAATAAAAAAAAATAAAAGAAAAGTAATTAATATTTAACAAAATTATTCTAAACTAAAGTACTCTACAATTTAAAAGAAAACTAGAAGGAAATGGGAAAACTAGTACTACGTATTAACAAATGGTTATTAAGTGTGATGATAAGAAAATGTTCTGTTAAAGCTCGAACTCAAGTATTCAATTCCAAGAGAATTGTAGCAATAAATCCTTTTTAATTTGACTTCCACTTAATGAAAGATCAATGTAGCTTTTATATTTATTGCATAACATAAACATCCTATTAATGGGTTCAAATTTCCCGTAATTTGTTCGTAATAAAGGGCATTTAAAATGTTCTCTGAGCGAAACCGTGTACTAGAATTGACATGGGCATTCACCATACTTTTAATGTGCTGTGAATAGATTTCGTCTTTTGTAACTTGTAGTATGAAGAAAATATCTGAAATATCTCTTCCAGATTCCAAAGAGATTAAATTAAGTAACTTTAGGCGATTTTTATAAGGGGGGTAGAATAAGAGGGTCAGCCCATGGCAGTCTACGTAACGCATACCTCAAAAAAAATTTCTGAATTGCCTCAATTCTATCAATATAAATATTATAGTGTGGTAACCACACTTGACTAGCATACTTAAGATTGGGACGAATTAGTGGCATATACAATGATCTGGTAACATATGGATCGTCGAATTCCCTAGCACATCTCTTAGTGAAACCCAACATAGAATTTTATTTATAATTGCGTTGATGTGCTCACTGAAAGACAGTTTCTCGCCAAACTTTACTCCCAGGTCCTTAAAGTGGGGTACTCTTTTAATAACACTATCGCTAAGGTGTTGTTAGCAGCAATTGGTGTTAAGCGACGAGTAAAAGAGATGACATTACATTTGTCGATGCTTAGTTTTAAAATGTTAACTATGCACCATTTAATGAAGGTATTCAAGTCCTTTTGAAGCAGAACTGTGTCATTTGTGACAACTTCTTTAAATATATAATTATATTTAATTACTAAATTGGCAGTAGGTTTCCTTTTGAATATTTTGTTTTACTGGTATTGATGTTTAATTTGTGTACATCCATCCAGTTTTTATTTTTATTCATATCATCTTGAATTTTACTTTGTAACTCCTGACTGCATGCTTCCTCATATACAATTGCTATATCAACAGCGTACATGAATGGTGTTCCATTCAATTTCAGATCTACAAAACTACTCATATAGATACAAAATAAGGTAGGTCCCAGAGATGACCCTTGTATTACTCCATAGTTATTTTGTTCGATGTTACTTTTTATGCCATCACATTCTACATATTGAGACCTGTAATTAGAATTAGAATTTTCAGTAATATATTTTTATCCACGAACGCTCGTGTCGAACGTTTTTTTTACATCAAAGAAGACAGAGACTACTTTTTTATTTTTATCAAGTCCCGATTGTACTTTCGATAACATGTCAAATAAACCTGCTTGTGTATTTGATTTTTTTCTAAATCCATACTAATGTTTATTTATTAATCTTTTACCTTTCCAAAAATCTGTCAATTGACCGTTTACAACTGTTTCAATTATTTTTTCAAATATTAGTGATATCGCAATCGGTCTAAAATCTTCTGGTTCATTCTGGTAACTGCCTGTATTTTAATTATTGGTATTATTTTTGATATTTTTAGAATTTTCGGCATATCACCTTGGTTGAGGATCATCTTTATTAGTGTTGTAGTATTTTCAGCTAACTCTTTTTTGCATTCTTTTACCACTAATGCTGGTATGTTTTCAGCTCCAGCTGAATTTGTGCTTGTTAAATTTGAAATTAGTTTGCTAACAGTTTGTTGATCTATATTCTTAAGCATAAATGTATCACTGATTTTCATCTCTGGCAAGTAAAACCCATCAAATTTGCCATGATCTCTGCAACTGATGTGTAATATTTATTAAACTTATTTAATTTTAATATTTTTTAATCGTTTTTTAAATTCATTGTTCGCATAAAATTCATTTTCTGTTTTTTGAATTCACTCCGATTAACTTTTTTATGTAATTCCAATTTTTTCTAGGGTCATTTCCTGCTATTACAAATTGTCTTCTATCATAATCCTCTCTTTTTTGTTTTTTAATTTTAGTTGCTTTGTTCAGCCAATATTTGTATTTTTCCTTCATAAATATTGAGAACCTATTTTGACAATACTTTTTGTACCAGTAATTATTTTTTCTATTATCTCAACACATTCCTTATCAACCCATTGTGCAGAGTATTTTTTTTTTACTACAACTTGTTGTTTTTACGACGGTAGCACTTTGAATTATTTCTTAACATTTTGTTATAAGCTCTATTGTGAATTGGATAAAATCATTTGATTTAATTTGAACGTTTACTTTTTTTCTTTTGACATATTCAATTTTTATTTTTATATTTACATTTTGTTTATTTTCCATATCATGATTAAATGTTGACAAACTATCAAGTTGTTTTCCTTCTCAGATCAAGTTTTTGTTTAATTTCTTTCATCCAAATGATAAACATTCCATTACATAGGACCAAAAACCTGCAAAGCAATTTGCTTTCATCGAGAATCGCCGATACTGCGCCATACAGCATGTAGATTCAACTTATGAGTAAATAAGTTTAGGATTTTGTTCATTGTAGACATTTACCATATATAACTGTGCAATACAATCTGGCATCTTAGACTTTTTCTGAGACAGTTTGAAATAGAAAAACATTGTTAAGACTTAAGGTTTTGCATAGCAATAAAGAAAAACAAAGTGTCTTCATAACTGCATAATATAATTTTGTATTTGCCATATTGACCAGGAATATTCATATTCGCATTGTATAAAAAAAAAACAAAGCGTACATTTATAACGTTAATTACAAAAAGTTAAAATTTTACAGTAAAAAAGCATTAGTTCGGATCTAAATCTTAACATTATTTCAATAATAATAAAATTTTCTTAGAAATACTACTCTTAGATTTAATAGAAACGTTTTTTTATTAAAACATATATACAAACATATATACAAATTTGTTTTATATTATTTTTCTCATAATTTTCTATAATAATTACTAAAATTTACATAAGTAAAGTAGCCTGTAGGCAGTAGTAAATTAAGGATAATAATTTGGAACAAAATAAAGATTTTAGTTTTGGTTATCTTTTGACTTATTTAACAAAAAATTCAATAAAATTCAACAAAATCAAATTTTTTTTTTTTTTTTTTTTATTAAAATGAAACAAAGAAAATTTGAATTCAATTTGAATAAAACAATTTCCTTGATGAATTTTATAAACAATAAATTTTCTTATAGTTTGGAAAATTATTTTGAAAATTTTCTTTTCTTTTATTCTAACAAAACGAAGAAAGTATGAGATAGAAAACTTGAACAAAATTTTAATTAATTATTTTTGTGTTTTCTTGTAATTTAAATAAATTTTTGTTATTCTTAAACTAAAATTATTTTGAATAGAATAAGCAAAAAAAGAAAACAAAAAGAAAAAAAAATATTTTATATTTCATGATGAGAAAATGTTTAACACCCAAAAGCATTTTACCTTATGCTTGTAAATTACTTTTATTTTAAATTACATAAAATATCTAAACTCAAACAAACATTTTGTCTGTCCACTGATAAATAATTATTAGTTTCTATTTTATCGAAATAAAAATGTTGTTGTTATATTTTGAGTGTTTACGCAATTTTTTTTTTACAATAAAATTATGGTTAAATAATACTCTTTTAGTTTGAAAGCTATTAAAATAACAAAAATGGCTTGTACAGCATTTAAAACAAGGGACATATAAATTATTGCATTCAATCATGAATTCAATAAATATTTAAGCACTACATTTTATGAGCAAATTATTTAATTAAGGCTATAGTATTGATAGTAGTAACATGACACAATCCCTTTCTTGAAGAAAAATCAAATAAAAAAAGTAAACAAGATTGAATGCTAACTTTGATTCTTAGTTCACGTTCATTTTAACTATGTTCGGTATTAATTTTATGTTCACAAGACATCGGTATTATATAACAAATCTCTTATAGATGTTGGCGACCACTAATGCACTACTGTGACTTGTAAGGGACAATTATTGCTATTATTTTGTCTTTTGAATACACAAAATTTCTTGTTCAGTAGTGAAAAATTGTTTAATAACTTACACTTATAATTAAAAATAATGAGTTTTATCGATCTTAAGATTTTATATTTTTATACCATGTAAACAATAATTCAAAATTTAATAAAATTATAAATCAGTTATCAAGTTTTCACATTATAAATTTTCATCATCACCAATGAATATTAATAAGTCTTCTTCGAACCAAGAAATATTTATAGGGAAAATAAATTCAGAAGTAAATTTTAGTATTCCGAAAGACAAATTTAAGCTTAATCAGCCGTACCGGTGAATTCGATCGAATAAAAACCGAGTACTCGTTCGTAAATTTTCAACCGGCGAATTCGATTTAAAAAAAATTCCAATATTTTTTATCGAAAATTTTCTCGTTCAAAATTTTATAAACGAATAATTATTTTTGTTCTTGCGCTTGAAAGTGTTTGGTTTTGAAATAAGAAAAATATTTAAAAAAAATTTAAGTTAAAATTTTGATTATTTAGCTAATTAATTATTTATTTTGATTTGGGTCTAAATTTACTACAGATAAGCAATTTGAATTGCTTATACACCTGCTAAAAAAAATGAACATTTAGCAATTACCACAATGGTTTATAAAAGGTGAAGATTCTAAGCTGACAAAAATTTTGTGAGAAGAATAATATGCTAAAAAAGGAAGTGCATGGCAAAAGATAAAATAAAATTGGGATTATAAAGAATAAAAAGTATGCTCAAGTAGATCTTTGTTTTAACTTTAGGTTTGGACTGATTATAAGTATAATTTTAAAAAAAAATCTTGCATTATAATAGATTAAGGATTAACAGTTGCAAAAAGCTGTTGGTATACTATTCAAGCTAAAATCATTCTCCATGTTAATATTATAACATGTTGACGTAGTTTTGTTAAATTTGAGTTTGTGATTCGTCACATAGAAAGTGTTATTAAACATGGGAAATTATTTAAATGGATTATTGATGAATTATTTGGCTCAAAATCTTTTATAGACTTGAAATCAACAACAGCAAAATCAAATGGAATAGCAAGGAAATCAAATAAACTTGGAATACAGTACACAAGAAAATCAAACACAATTTAATAGCCGAAGTATTTCACTGGAGTCAATTTCACCAGAAATGACAGTAAGAACTGCTTCAAGATCTTTCATAGAAAAGAAAAGCTTACATATACATTCTGTAAAATTCTTACAGATATTTATTAATAGCAACGTGTCAAAGCAAACTCAATATTTAAAAAAATGTACCAACTAAAAGAAAAGAAATACGACGGTTTAAAAGAAATTATAAAAGCAAAAAGGCTGCAAAGAGAAAAAAAAAATGGGTAGAGAAGAAAAGCGAAAACTACAGCAAGGTAATATTAAAATAAAGCGAAAGAATCAAAGAAAAATTAATGGAAAAGAGTGTCATTTACACGTCAAAAACGAGCTATTATAAGTTCATGATTCTAATATAAAGTGATAGAGTACATTTTTGTTTAATGAAATTAAAACTCTATTCACTGCAAATTTAAAAAAAAAGTCATATTATTGCGTTCATAATAATATCCCTTATTTTTTATTTTATTTCCCTTTTGTAAAATACTATACTTATGTATGTACATATGTAGGTGTATTTTAATAATTTATTTCTAAATTAAGTAGAAATCTAAATTTATTTTTTAAATTTGAACTTATTTGACATAAAAGTCATTACATTTCGTTATATTTTTTATTGGATTACATTTCTGGAAATGAGTACAAAATTAGTCTTTCGATCGAATTCGCCGTTAAGAAATTCTTATCGAATTGAATCGAAAAAATTCGAGTAACTTTATATCGAATAGAATTCAACGGTACGGCTGAATGTGAATTTTAAATTTAAACCAATTCAAGTCTCAGAATTTATCTAGGACTACCTTGTAAAGGGTTATCCAATAGTAATGATACAATTTAAAATGGTTAAACTGGCAGCACTGCGTATTATTTTTTGACATTTATTATGTCATTTGTGTTCAGTAAATTATGCCATTTAATCCTGGAAAAATAAAATTTAACAATTGTTAAATTGTTCATGATAAACATTTTTATTGACAAATTTAATTCACTGATGCAACTCATTTTTATTTAAATGGTTATGTAAACAAACATAGTTGCATAATTTTTAGTGCTGGAAATCCACACGAAACTATTCAGACACCATTACATCGAGATAAACTCAATGTCTGGTATGCAATTCATGGTAGTGGAGTGGATTGGTCCATATTTCTTTGGAAAAAATGGTCGAAGAGTAACATCCACTGGAGAACTATAGGCAGGATATGTGATTTCAACAAGACGGTGCCACCTACCATCTTAGCAATCGATTTATTGAAAATTAAATTTGGTGATGAAATTATCTCAAGAAATGGTTTAGTTAATTATCCTCCCAGGTCGTGTGATTTAACACATTGTGATTTTTTTTTTGGGAATATGTTAAGTTACAAGTTTATGCTGATAATCCAACAACAACTGAGCAACTAAAAATCAACATATAAACATTGAACGTGCTATTAATGAAATACAGCCAAATTTATGTGACAAAATTATGGAACATTGGATTGACAGATTGGTGTATTTTTGTTTATATGACCAGTCCCTGAGAATGCCATAAGATAACGAAAGTGATCAGATCATTAATAAGTTTGTATATAATAAATAACTAATTTTACAAAATAAATAAAAAAATATATTTTAATTTTCCTTATTTAAATATTTTAACCGCCCTACGAAATAGAGATTACTCCCGGCGGCACATTCGCCGGTCAAGCAATAAAAAAATATCTCTTTACTCACCATTTAAATATTTAACTCAAAACAAAGGTTTCTATATCCGCAAAACAATTAAATATTTTATCATACCCTCCAATTTAAGCATAACATTTTTTTTACTAGAGTAATTTATTCTCTCTCTAATCTCCTTGTTGTTACCTCCGTTGAGTCTTGATGATACATCACTGTTCATTCTGGTTTAAAATTTTGCATTATAACAGAGACACCATGTGTAAACTCAGAAGATGGTAACTTTATAATTTCAGTTGAAGAAATAGTTAATACTGCTATTTATATGTTCACTATAATAATTATCTTGCTTCTGATGTTTTTCCTATAAGAAGGATTTGTAGCAAATTTAGTGAATTTTTACAGCTGGCGAAGCAAAATTTACCACTAAGGCAACAATTGCAATATTTTTTCTGCATATCAATATTTATTTTAATTTAGAAAATGAATTTTAATTTGAACTTGAAGACGTGCCTGCATAGGTTAAATAAAAATATTTCAAGGTGGCTAATTCAAAGACACAAACCAGGGAAATTTAAAAAAATTTAATAAGTAATTTATTTTTTAGGTAATTTCAATTGCTTTGATGATTTTAAAAATACTTCTAATTTGACAAAGCCTTATATTTTGTAGATTTTATAAGGTTTTGCAATTATTCAGATCTTAATAATAGATAGTTTTCATATATGGGTTTAGAACTTGGATATGTTTTTCTATTTAAATATGATTTACTTGAAAAATAGTTTGTTAATTTTTTTATTTCTTATTCGGTAATTTTTTGCGGTAATATTTTGAAAAAAACTTCACATATATTTTTTCACTTTTTTTATGCTTTTTGCTTTAATTTTAATTCGCCGAAGTGGGCAGTTTTACAGACATTATTAGCATATTAATAAAGTAGATGTCCACAAATTACATGTTAAGCACATGCTGTAAACAGCACCAAGGACATGTACTTAAGATCGAAAGATAACATTAGAAAGAATGTTATGTTGAGCAACTGAAAAACCAACGCGTGGGGAAAAAACATAGAGAGGTATATGTAACTTAACCTATTTTAAGTAAATGAATTTGGCTTGTGTTTAATATGACGCTATTTTATTATTACGTTTCGAGTTCAAATTCAATTATTTATTGTGTTGACGTTCTAACCTTTTTGGAAAGGATATTTGGATATAATTTTCAAAAAGGATATTTGTAATGAACTATTAAAAATTAGTTAATTTTAGTCAGTTACCGTTAAAGTTCATTAAACTAACTTTTGTAAACATGTATTTATAATTTTTCCATTTTTTTAACTATGCGTTTTTTTAGGTAATAAATTACCTGTTGTTGGTAATTCGTATAATAATGCCATATGCTCATGTAGTTTTGTATTTTTTTTTATTTATGCATTCAATGAATATTAAATTATATATTATATCAAACAAAACTAAGAAAATGGAGTAAATTTAAAAATTATTTTTCAATTATAGTTTTGTTTTCTTAATTATTTATTCTTTCTCCCTTAAAATCAGAAGAAAAGAAAAATAAAAAAAAAAATCTTAAACCGAAATAAAAACTTTATATTACCATAACTTTAATTTATGACTGAAATAGATTCTAATTTATATGCACACACACACACATACACACATGTATAATCAAAGGCAATAAATGAATGGAAAGAAAATTTAAGTTAAGAATTTGTAAAATAATAAAAGAAGAGATTACTTATATGCATATATATAAAACATATATGTATTATATATGTATATTTTATTTTCTATACTCATTTAAATTAAAATATAGCGCTTTAGGCTTTCAAGGATAATTCTTTTCATATTTTTAATAATTCAACCATAATACGTACCATATACAAGTATGTATAAAATTTATAAATGCATATATACATATATTATTATAATATATGTAGGTATATATATATTATATATATAAATATATATATTTATGCAGGAATGTTAAAAGACTCGATAATTTTTTATTTTGATAATATTTCGCGCTTCTTGCATAAACAAATTAAAATTAGCATAAATTATTTTGTTAATTAGAAGAAATATATTAAGAAAAACAATTTTAAAATTAGAGTTACCAGAATATTAAATATTAACCACAAAATACGATTTCATAATATATATGTAATTATTATATGTGATAAATGAACTACAAATCGACAAATTTAGTTAGAAGAATTTCCAAATGCAAATAGGGACCTCTATAAGGTATAATTCAGTTACAGCGCCGTAACTAGGCAGTTGCAACAACTGCACAAGCACAGGCCCCAAATATCTGAGGGGTCCTCAAATAAACTTTTCTTATTTTTTCTTTTAGATTATAACCTCGTAAAACTATAGAATAAATAGGTAATTATATAGGGACAAATAAAAAATAGTGGTGTAAATATAATATCATACCACCTGTGAATTATATAAATTTAATATAATAAATAGTTCAATAACTAAAGTTATTTTTCTATTAATCACTATACTAAATAAACGCAATAATAGAAAACTGCAATTTTAGTTTAAGCGTAACTACAAAAAAATGCAGCTTTAAGCGATAAACACAATCGGAACTACCGATGAAAAATTAGGAAAAAAGGATACAAGGTGTTCATCAAAATCCAATGCAATTAAATCGTTAAGTTTACATTTATTCGATGTAAAAACAGCATTGGAATCGATTGCAAATGGTTCAATTGCATTAAATCCAGAAACTATGTCAAATGCAAAAACTTTGCTCTGACTAATTGATTATAAATTTATCTGCAATCTTTCTGTATGGAATAAAATTCTACAATGCACTTAGCGAACCAATAAAGCATTACAACGAAAAGGTGTATCGATAGACCATGCAACAAAATTAATTGATGGACTACGATGTACTTTACAGGGACTACGAGAAACAAATTTCGATTTTGAAAAAACAAATAATTTGGCTAAAACTATGGATTTACAGGTTGGATTTCGCAGTAAACGGAGGAGAATAGTTAAAAAATGAAAATTGATGAGGCACCGGATGAAGGAAGTAGCATGACCTCCGAAAGTTTGTTTAAAATGCAAATGTACAATGTTTCGACAAGCTTTTGGCTTCATTAGATTGACGCTATGAACCACTTAGAAATATTTTCGGGTCGGCATGTAGGCTTTTAGCCCTTTATCCCCTCCTCTACCCACAATTTAGTCGGCCCTTTTGATAAAGTTTCGGGCCTGGTTCCGGGCCATAAATGTTTTCCCCGGATGATCTGGCTAATTCGTCAGCCTTCTCATTTCCAGTCAAGTCACTATAACCCGGTAACCAGATTAGTTGTATCTTGTTTAAAAGCCCTATGAGGTTTAAGGTTTCCGAACATTTTTCAAAAAACACTCCGGCTCCCGCGCTTACAGCCGTAATGGATCCGTCAGTGAAAATGTCCGAGGTTTCTCTCTTGTTTCGGGATTTACACTTTGTATCTCTTCTTTAGGAATACGTATATAGTGATGTCTTCTGTTGGCATGAATAACTCTTTCTGCACGTCTTCGAAGTCCTTCCATAGCCTCGGATGTTTGTTCCTACATCCTCTAGTATTCCCTAAAGTTTGCAACCTTCTTGCAACTTTGAGGGCCTCCATTCTAAAATAAAGATGCAAGAGTGAAAGTTCAAGAAGTATTTGCATAGCCGACCGCTAAAAGCACAGCGACACGCAAGTTTTTGTGCTGCTTCTAGTTTTTTATGGCCTCTTTTTATATGCACACTTTGTATAGTCTTAAGGCTATTTTCGGTATTAGGCCTCATCTGTTGCCAGAGGCCCTTCTGCACTTCCATAGGACTTTCAGAGCATTAGCACATTTCTTCTCGATATGTTTTGCCCAGTTTAGCTTCTTATCAAGTATGGTCCCTAGATAAGTGTTTTGAAAAGTGGTACTTTTTCTGTTTTTATTATTAATTTATTCCAATTCAGTTGGTAACTCAAAATTACTATTTTATTATAAAAACGTAATACTACTTTATATTCCATGTAATTCATGTGTAAATATAAGGTTGCAGGTACATGAGAAGTATTTTTAATTAAATACATATATTAAAAATTATAATGATACACCTGTATATAATTTCATATACAGATATAATGTGTGACTTGTGTATGCATATATAACTGAATAGATTAATTGTAATATTGATTGATAAGTTAAATATGGTAAAATTGGCATCACTTAAAAATATTAAGAAATTAATGTTTGTACGTATTTATATTATATACACAATAACATTATATAAAGGTGACTTTGTATATAAATGTGTATTAATATTTGTTATGAAATTTTTTATTTATTGTTTTTCTTTTGTTTGGTGGGAAAATTAAATCATTTTTTATTTATTTTATTTGAAATTACATTAAAAAATACAGGGTGTTATAGGGTATATTAATATTTCAAATTTTTAAATTATATTGATACAAATTCAATGATCAGAATGGTACCATAATAATGAGAACGGAGGAGTAACTGATTAGATAGCTGAGATCATAGTTATTTAGCCTAAAATTTTATATTAACAGGATATTTCTTATTTATTATACCTGCATATATTATGTAGAGTAACCGCATGTTTAAAAAAATAAGGGTTGGTATTGAAAATCCCGGAATGACAATCCCGGAAATCAAAATCCCGGATATCAAAATTTCGGAATTTAATAGAAAAATAATAATTAAAAGTGCTGCACTTTTAATTATTATTTTTATATTAAATCCCAGTGTTATCAGCTTCAGCTTAAAACAAAATTTAACCCAGATTTAAAATTTACTACACCTTTTTTTCGTTCTACACTAATGCCAATATGCCGTTAAACAATTTTATTTTGAAAGTCTTTGGCTATCACCTCCAAAACCCCTCTAGTTATTTATTGACATCTTGTTTTCGCAAAAAATATTTAAAAAAAAAAAAAAATTTTGTTTTCAAAGTCAGTCCAGTCCGTTCTATTATATTTTTGCTCAAAACCAACCACATTGCAAAATTTCGTTAGAATTTTTTAACGAAAAAAAACATTTCATATTCTGAAATTTCGGGGAGTTCGCAAAAGGTTTATAATAAATTTATTTATATTTTTCTATAAATTATGAAATTTTATTTATTTTGGTAAATAAAAATATTATTTATGGATTAAAATATGGATGCATTTTTGAAAAGTAGTTTTAAAAAAATGGAGATTTTTCCGGAAATTTCCGGATTTTTCATACGGAGAATTCCGGGATTATACATGTGCTCTAAAATCCGAAATTTTGAAATCTGAGATTATGATTTCCGGGACATTTTTTAAATCCGGGACTATGTTACTTCGGGATTTTGATACTATTCTAAAAAATAAATTATCAGCTCAACATTCAACAGTATAATTTCCTAAATACGTTCAAAAAGTTATCCCTCAATGTCAAACGTTTTTGAAGAAAAACACCCGATCTCATTGACTTTTGTATAACAAAGAAACTCGCAAACAAATACCTGATTGCAGAGTTGTTTTACGACTTATCTTTCGAACATTCACCTGAACAATTACACATGAACAATGACAACCAAAATATTTCCCAGGAATTTTGCGTCATGATAGCACAATAGGGGTACAAAATGGGATATTCACAGAGCGAAGCTAGAAAAAATATTATCGTTAGAGACCCTTTTGAGTTGTGAGGATATTTCTACAGCAGTAAACTATTTAAACATCGCTATAAAAGAACTATACAAATTATTGATTTCTCCGTTGTGAAAATAAAGATCGAATAAAAGCTAAAACTAAAAAACATTTGAAAAAAACGAGATCACCAATAAATAAAGCTTACTTCAATAGAGCAGTTAGAAAGCTCAAAAAAAGTGCTAACTGATATAAGAAACGAAGATATTGAAAAGTATTTACGAAATATATCGTCTACCGAACAAACAAATTCTTCTTTATGGAGCCACTAATAAGCTGAAACATCAGTCACAACATATTCACCCAACATTAATGTAAAATGATGAATATGCCAATAACGATTCAGATAAAATTGTAATAGAATTAGAAAAAACTTTTGTTCCCAATCAGTCAGAGATATCAGATGTCGAAAATGAAGAAATAGTTAACTTTTTCAAAGTATATCATTTCAAATGTACTATTAAAATTTTTACTGTTACTGAAATCCAAACAGCTGTAAAAAGAAATTTAAAACCATGGATGATTGATGGCTAGATGTTGAAGAGCCTGAAAAGAGCCTGAGGTTTGTTACTTACTTATTCAATGTTCTGTTGAGAACATACAACTTCCCTGAATAATGGAAAGTTGCACAAATCGTAGTAATACCTAAAACTGCAAAAGATTTAAGCTAGGTAGATTCATATAGACTGATATACTTAGTACCGATATTTATTTTTCGATGATATTTAATTGCTTATGAATAGACCAATGTCGATTGTCAATATTGAAAATATCAGTTTGGGTTTAGGAATCAACACATGCAACAAGTCCCCAGAAAATTATGAAAAAAATATTTGGAAAAATAACAAAGGGTTTTGAATATAAAAAATATTGTTCAGCGGCATTTTTAGACATTACTCATATTATCAATAAACGTATATCTAAATCTATCTAACAGGAAGTTCAAGGTAAAATTTAATAATCAATATTTTCAATTCATAAACTAAATCTCCGCCTGTGTTATAAATTACATCATTACCTTCACTCTTCACAATTATGATAATCCCGAGAAAAATTTGTTCCATTATTTTAATAAAGAAACTATAGTTCAAACATACATCAATTATTGGTGCACAATATCAAAGTATATCCAGTACAGATCAATTAAAACTAAATATACTCGATAGCATTCACGAAAAATATATTATACTTTTTATATATATGAACACGCCCCAAGCCATGTTCTTCTCCTTTTTTCATTCCAAGTGGGACCTTGACATCTCAGATATTGTGATTCTGAGACTGTTGTAACTTTCAGTTTTCAATCATCATTATTTTCTCAAAGTAGTTGGTTAATTTACCGTTGCTATATATGTACTTAGTGTTGCTTGCACCACACCTCTTGTCTAGTAAAAGAGATTAGTTTGATCTCCTCGATTTAAACCCATGCTTGTAATGAAATTTTTGTTTCAACCTACCGATTTGTGTATGGAGGGACATGTTCATACAACTTATAAGAAAATAATTTCACACAATCCTAGTCAGACAAATTTCTAAAAATTTCTGATTAAACCAACTGGAAAAATTTTGTTCACAATCTTAGGTAATGTAAATCAATATAACCTTAGACAAATGTTTTTCTACATCTCTAGTTTCAAAAGACTACTATAATATTATATTTTTTAAAGTAAGTATTTATAAAAAGTAAAGTCAATGATTAGTGAAACAAAACCTACCATGTGATCTCTATGAAATTTTGAAAAGCTACGTTGAAAATAGATTGTTTTATGCGGAACAAGCTATTGCATACACTGGACCATATAAAATACAATCTGGCGTTCCACAAGGAGGGGTGTTAGGACTGTTATTATAACACAACCAAAGGTAAGAATCACAACTGTTGTCGATGACACCGCTCTTATGGTTCGACATCAGGACGCTAAAATAGTATCATTCAAACTACAAACATAGTTAAAAGATATTCTGTGGGTACAAAAATTAAACGTAAAAGTAAATGAATCGAAGTCAGTACCTATCCTCAAGTCATTTTAAATAATAAAATCATGCCACAAAATAATGATGTAAAGTACTTTAGGCATACATTCAGAAAAAAGGATAAGATTACCTGTAAAAGGAAACAGCTTGATATCAAACTTAGAATTATGTGCTGGCTAATGGGAAAGAACACACAGTATATATATTAATAATATATTAATTTATAAAGTCATAATAAAACCTATTTGAACATATGGAATCCACATTTGGATTTCCGCAGCGAAAACTAACATCAACATTATGCAAAAATTATATATGCAAAATAAATGCCCCTTAGTTTGTGCCAAAAAAAGTCATTGAACACTACTTCAACATACAATACGTTACCAGTGTAATAGCTAAATATAGCATCATCTACAGACTTAAACTGCAAGTTCATTAAAACAATTTAAATTTAGCCCGCTACCTAATGACAACTGGTGGTCAGAGGGGAAGGCCAAAATGAAGACCCACTTATGATTTAAGACATAACAAAACAAAATAACTGATTGTAAAATAATGATTATTGAGATAAGTTGAATCAGAAACTGCATCCTTATCAGACCAGTCTTATTCTTACATATCAGACCAGTCTTATTCTTACATATTGAAAATTTATACAATCATCTCGTCAAAAATATCACTCGTACGATTAAAACATTCTGTACATACTTGTTATATTTTTAGTTTATTTAATTATTTTCCGCTATTAATTTAATGAAGCGCGGGTGTTATGAATTCAATTTGTAAAATTTGTACTCTTAATTTTTTGTTATCCAATGAAATTATGTAATTCTGAATAATATTGTAAATGTAAGTTTTCTTGAGTAAGTTATAAAGAAATTTATGGTATTGTATTATTTTTTTATATTTGCGTAAATAACAGTGATTTATGAGAAGATACAGCTAAAGGACAACAGATCCTTTTAAATCTTATATCCTGACGTGATACTTATTAATTAAAAATATAGGATACAAAATTGATTCATCAATTTCAGAAGTAAGCTCGTGCATTAAATCTCATAGTCGTTGGTAAATCATTTATACTTTCAGTTATGGAAGATGTTCTTCGAAGACAAATTCAACCTTTACTAACAAGCAAGCAACAAAAGAAAGACTATACTGGTAGGCTCGAAGTGATTGGTAGTTGCTACTCATGTAAAAAACTGAACCACATGTAAAGAAAAACTAGAAAGGCCTGCGTTGAATGCAACAAACCAATTGTGGTGAGCATATTACAACATTTGCAAAATGTGACAGTTGTTTTGAAGTCACTGGGATTAATTAATTTCGACTTTTTTATAGTTTTAAGTTTTTTTTCTATGTATTCTATGTAATTACCACAATCTACTTTGAAATAAACTTTGTATGTAAATAAAATAAAAATAAAATAATAATATTCAAAATTAAAAGCTTTAGAAATAAAATATTATCAAAATAAATACAACTAAAATGGCAATATCTATAGAATTCCATACAAAATGTATAGAGGTACACAGGTACCTTGTCCCCCTCGTGAATGTGGTTTTTAAAAACAAAGGTAGATCTCGACTCCTATTGATTATAAAAATCCAAATCTTTAAAATTAGTAAATTTACACCTTTTTACGAGTTGTTAGAGAGTTTGAGCTCGTTAGCCCTTCCAGAACCTTCTTTTTAGTGTGAAAATGCAAAAGATACCCGGGCACCTCATCACTCACATAAGTGTTAAGCATGAGTGGTTTGTGCTTTATCTTCTTTATCTTGGAAAGTCTGGGTCAGTACGTAAATCACTTTTCAAAACTTTAATTTTGGTTTCAACTTGAATTATAATTACTGAATAGGGGCCCCTAGTCTTGTTAGAATAGACATTAGTATAGAATATTCGGAGATTCTGAGGGAGATGTTGTATCAGCGTAGGACTTAATGACCATATTTCAAGGATAGATGGAATTGCTATATGTTATGCTGCATCTTATCCTTTAAGGACTAAAAGGACATTTGAAAATATCCTTATTGTTTTGATGTGTTTATATAAAAACCGTTATATCTGTTAATTTATTAAATATATATATATATATATTCAGTTATATATTCTAGAAAGATAACGGTCTGGAGCATATTTCAACATTTATTTGACGATGATTGGTGTTGCCGTTGTGGAGATAATGTAGTTTAAAGTAGAAAATTTTGGAAAAAAAACACTCTTTATTTTCCTTCTTGAAAAATCAAATACCTCAAGATTTTACCATAAAACCTCCCCAATATTTATATACTGTTGAAAAGGCTTCAACTTTTTCTATTATTCGTACGTATCTTTTTGATGTCTACGACGAATAGTTTAGAAGATACAATCATTTATTAAAAAAAATGTTTCTTTTCACCTTTTACGAAATAACAATCTTCTGAAGTGAATGTTACACCAGCTTACTACATTACTTTGTAAAAGACGCAAAATTACTTTTTTTATATAAAAAAGACTATAAAAACTTTTCGTTTTGCTGATGATTGGATATATATATATATACATATATATTATATATATATATATACATATAGCCTACAAGATTAAGGCAAGAGATGCCAAATTAATAGGCCATAAGGCCGCTCTTAAAAGTTCCTAATATATTGTGTTATGGCCACAAGGCCTATGACAATATAAATAAAACAATAGAACTTTTACTTTGTTCTGGCCAAGACTGTTGACCAAATATTAATGTCCTTATTCTATAATTTTCATCTTATTTATATTAAAATTTTACATTGTTTCTTATGGGCTATATAAAAAAAACTTGATTTTCATTGATGTTATCTAACTCTATATAAAAAAAATGTGCACTTAATTTACATTGGTACATTCTAACTCTATATAACAAAAATGTACTTTGATGCATTCAAAAAAATTTATTATTTTATTATTGATACTTAATATTAAATTTAAATAATATTTCATTAATAATCCATATTTAAAAACAAAATTTTAATATCACATTTAATTCAAAAATCACAAATTTCAAAACAATTACTTAGAATACATTATTAATTTTTTATTAGGGGCAATCTTATATATTAATACGCTTAAACGTCTGTTAAACTTTTCACAAAGCTTTTACAACACAACACTTTTTTCAACTAGATTAGACAACTTTATTAGAACTATTACGAACGATAGTGTGCAAAATTTAATTTAAAGACATAAACCACAAAACAATAAAACCAAATAAAACCAAAAAACAAAACAAGAGAAAAAGCATATTTATTGCCTTTATCCCTAACTATAATAGTCACAAGGCGTCAATAAAAACTGAACAATAAGAAAAAAGCATAATTATTGGCTTTACCCCTAAATATATAATAAATGGCCTAAAGATTCGATATGATTTAACAAAGCCATAACCACATCATAACCTTCACTATAGTGGTCATATCTAATCATACCAAAACGTCAAAACCAAAAGAAGTGAAATAAAAATATAAATTCTATAAATAAATGTTTTTGTTTTTTATTTTGAGTTTTGAAATAGTTAGGGCTATTATGATAATAAAAAAAACACAAAAATCGTGTCTATGACTATTTTAATGTGTTTTTAATGTGGGTGTGGTATGTATTTAGTTTAAATGCATTTAATTTCATATCTATACTGCCAGCGACATCTCTGATCGCCACATTTTGTTGAAATGTACGTCTCTATTAATAGTATTTGTTAGGGAGCGTTTAGACATCAGATTTTGTTTCATGAAAGTTTTGTTTTACTTATTTTTATTACATTTACAAATTTTATGGCAATTACAATTTTATTTCAAGAGTTTTAATTACATATCTCAAAGATAAACAAATATAGTTGCAAAATATACTATATTTCTTCACGCTAAATCCACTTTCTAAACTTTCAAAATACGAAGATACGAATATGCGTGACAAGTACTAATAATTAATACTTATAAACAAATATAAATATTCATTGTAATTTCAGAACATTTATAAAATATAAATATTAGAATAGTAAATCAATTATTTGTATTGATAAATAATGATAATATTTAATACACATTTCTTATATTTTTTAATGTATATCTTTCAATATATTGGCATAACACAATTAGAAGTTTATAAATACCTTTTCTCGCAAAATTCACTTTTTCAACTTGCGAAATACGAAAATGCGTGTCGAGCACTATTATTTAAAAAAAAAATTAGGATATTCTATAACAAAGTCGGATGTCAAACTTTAATGAACATCATTTATACGTTATAAACACAATTCAAAAACGTATAAACGCTGCCTTTGAATAAGTATTAAAATGTTAAACTATTTTTAAAATATTAAATAAAGTGAATTTTAGTTTTAAGTTTTTCAATTTGTAATTTATTTATTATGTAATAAAAAAATATGTAAAACATTGATTTTTTTTAAGAAAATAAAGAAAATAAATAAATAAAATAAATTGTTTCATGCTAATGCTAATGCTAGCCCGGCGAATGTTACGCCGGGAATAGCTAGTTATTATTTATTAGGGTCTTTAACAAATTTAACAATAAATTATTCTAAAACAAATCATGATAATATTGCAAGAACAAATTAGGTACGAGTTTATAATAATAAAAAAAAATATTTGCTATCCAAATATAGTTGAGAAACAATTGCAATATATGTAGTTGAATGATATGTTTGTAGGTTTGTTACAAGTGCATTACACAAATATTTTTATTTTAAACTAGCGGAGTTACCCGGCGTTGCCCGAGAAAATTTAAAGTTCTTAGAACTTTTTCTGCGTTTTTAGTTTGAAAAGGGAAGTATTATGTGATGTTTGTCTGTTAGTAAACTATCTGTTAAATGTATTTATATGTAATTGTTTTTTTTTTGTGGAAAGTTTGAAAACCAATACAAAGAACAATACGCCCGTGCTTTGTAATAGTGTGGGATCCACCCCCACTCAAACCACTGCAAGTTTTTAAAAATTTAATAAAAAGCTAATTCATGAAAATTTTAAAAATTATTATAGGTACTTATCTACTTAAATGAAATACAAAAAAGTGAACGAAAATTAAAATGAGTTTCAGTTTTGAACAAAAATAGTACTTACAACTTAAAACAAAATGTAAACATAAGTCTTAGGCGTTGTTTACAAATTTCAATTAGAATTTTGGGATTTTAATTAGAAGTATTTTTTGAAAACTAAATTATGGTCCGTTTTTATTTCATTGAAAGACAGAAATAAATAAAAATGAGAATTTTGTTTTGCTGTTTTCTTCAACCTTTTTTTTCTTCCTCTCTAAAAATAATAAAATAAGAAAAAAATTTAAAAACTTGCTTTTTGAATGACTATCACCAATATTTCGTACCAATATTAACTGCACTAAATTGACCCTTTATAAATAAGCTAAATTCAAGCTCCATTAGAAAATTATATATGGTCTGCATAACATATGAAATTCAAGCATTTTAGACCCACTTCCTGTTAAGTTAGGGATTTGACATTTTACCTTGGATCCCGATTACGGCAGTTTCTGCCAAATTTGTTGGACCTGCTTTCCGCCAGAGCTCTTTTGAACGAAAACTCATATCTCTTATGAGAAACTGGACCGATTTAGTTCCAATTTAATACACATTATGTGGGGTTCCAATGAAAACTATTTTTCTTATTAGAAAATTTGGGGGACCTGCGGAGCTCGGAGTTGTATGACAGCTACCCGAATCAGTCAAAATTTCGAAAAAATGTGAAAGTCATATTTGTTTATTTTTGGAAGAGTACCTGTGTGCGAATTTTCAGCTCTCTAGGACCTTTTGTTTTTGAAATATTTTTGTCGGGTACTGGGAGTTGTATGGTAGCTACCCGAACCAGTTAAAATTTCGAAAAAATGTGAAAGTCATATATGTCTATTTTTGGGAGAGTACCCGTGTGCAAATTTTCAGCTCTCTAGCACCTTTGGTTTTTGAAATATTTTTTGCGGGTGCTGGGAGTTGTACGACAGCTACCCGAACCTATCAAAATTTCGAAAAAATATGAAAATCATATTTATTTATTTTTGAGAGAGTAACTGTGTGCAAATTTTCAACTCTGTAGCACCTTTGGTTTTTGAAATATTTTTGACAGGTGCTCGGAGTTGTATGACATGTACCCGAACCAGTTAGAGTTTTGGAAAACAACATATCACGGGTTCGATTCCAAGTAGTAAAAAACCATCCTGTAAAATTTTGTTGAAATTGGTCCATGCGTCTCGGAGGAGTTTTGACACAAACATACATACATACATACATACATACATACATACATACAAACATCCTTCTTTATATATAAGATAAAGCTTATACATAACGGAAGAGACCCAGAGTCTTATAATGAGATAAAAATATTAAACGTTTCCTTAACAAAATTTTGAAATATCTGGTTTTTTGCAAAAGGTACTTTTTTAGGCAAAAGATAAAGGATTATTATCGAGCAACATCGGTTTGTCTTCTATTCTTAAATTGAAAATAACATATTCAGAATAGGGATGTTCGATAAGTATCGATTATTCAGTTTATCAATAAATATGTAAAAAAATATCGATAAAATGTGCTTCAATATATTTTGACAATAATCAATAATTCGTTTAGATTTTTTTTAAAGAAACAAGAAAAAACATTTTATGAGAAAAAGAAAAAAAAAATTATTTATTTATTTATATATTTATTACTTTCCATTTTTCTAAATAACAAATTGTTTTGTACAATAAACAAAACAAACAAAATTAAGTTATTTATAATCAGTTAATTTTTTTAAAAATGTGTTTGTAATCATTATCATCATGAACTGATACAAACTAGTAGTGAAAATATTACTATCAAAGATAAAAATGAACTTAATTCATAGGGGTTTCACCAAAAATTAGTTCATTATACCATTGATTAATAATACTATAAAGATAGACATTTTCATACAACAGAAAATGTTCAGCTCAATTTTTCCAAGTTTTCTTGATTATATATATTTTCTGGGATATAATCAATGTGTTGGTGCATTTTCTATATTCAATTTGAATTTTTAAATTTTTGAGCGTTTTATACGACTTTATTCTCTAAATAATTTGTATGTATTTAGTTTCTCTATACTGTTCTTGAATATTATTGTTTTTAACTTTTTGTTATTTGAATTTGTATAGGTAATTTGAATTTTTTTTTAATTGATAGGTACAAAAATTTCAAATTGGATAGCATTTTTATCGAGTAGTCTTTTAAGAATATTTTTTTTTTATTTTTCTCTCAATATACATTGTAATACAAGGATTTTTATAATTGTTGATATTGTGCATGTATATTATTTGTAATAATAAATTATAAAATTATAATATAATTTTATAATGTTCAGGAAACGAAAATATTTTTCTTGTTTTAATTGAATAATTTTCAAAAATAAATTCAAATAATAGTGAACATTCATCCACGTAATGATTTCTAATATATATTCATACATACATATACGTATATGTATAAATTTACAAATAGAATCAAATTTTTATTTTTAAAAGGCTTTCTTTTTGGTTTTTTCAATATGTGGATATGTATGTACGCATGGATTTTAAAATTATAACAGAATTTAAAAATATTTGAAAAACTCATCATTAATTTTTGTAAAATTTATAAAAAATCGTAATGATTTCTAATATATATTCATACATACATATACGTATATGTATAAATTTACAAATAGAATCAAATTTTTATTTTTAAAAGAAGACTTTAAATACGGTTTTCTATTCCATTGTTATTTGATTTTCTATAATTTGACAATTTTCAGTGATTACAGTCCGTATATAGTACAGCTTGTCGCTATCGCTTTTTCTTATTATTTGATTTATATTATTCTTGTAGCTTTGAATTTATAATATTTTCTATTGATAGTAATTTTATTCTTGAATTCTATTTCACTTTTATTTTTCATTATTATATAATGGTAAAAGAAAAGTATTTAAAATGTTTAGTAACGAATTGTGTTTCAAATTTGAATAAGAACATAGATAGAAGTTTTTATTCATTGCCAAATAATCAGGAAAGAAAAAGTGCATGGCTTAAAGCATTAAGTGTATCCACAACAACTTTGTCTAAGAAAAGGTAGCGTATTATATTATTTAGGATTAAAAATTTACTTTAACTCCACTTATTCTTTTTTGCTAAGGTATTATGTATGCGATCTTCATTTCCTTCCGGAAGATCATAGCACAGTAACATTAAAGAGAACAGCTGTTCCTTCTTTGAATTCAAATAAATATAAAATGGGTTTAAATCAACCCAATAAAAATTCTATGGATATTTATAATTTTAAAATTGACAAAGAGGTTTTAAATATAAATAATAAACAGAAAAAAATTGTTTCTGAAGCATCAGAAGTCCATATTGAAGGTATTAGCTTGAATATTAGTGGTAATAAATTTTGCAAAGTAAATTCTAACAATTCTGTACTTTCAGTTATAAATGATAAAGAAACTGAAGTTCAAAATTCAATTGAACTTCTATTAATTGATAAATCTTTTTCGTGCAACTGCATGCATTTTTATAACAGAAATGAATCATGTGAAGAGTGTGTAAATAGGCTCAAAACGCTAGAAAAGTATAGAAAAATCCTAAATGAAAGAGATAAAACTAATGTAAAATTGAAAGAAACCATCAAAAAGCTTAAATTAAAAAATTTTAAAGTCAAGAATCAAAAAAAAAAATTAATAAAAAAAAAATTTACTTTAAATAATTATATTCAGAATCTAAAACATGTAACTAAAAATAGTAAAACACTTGCAAAAATAATATTGAAGAAGAAAAATAGATTTAATGAAACAGAAAAAAACCTTGCGCAAAATATTTTTTATAAGTCACCAGCAACTTATGGATTTATGAGAAATACCTTGAACATTACTTTGCCAAGTAAATCATCAATAAAATCATGGACTAAACTAAAATTTATTGAACCAGGATTAAATATTGAAATTATTAATCATTTAAGAATTAAATTAAGTTATATGAGTGAAAGTTCAAAAATTATGGTTTTGCTATTCGATGAAATGTCTATTAGAAAAGACCCATCTTGCAATATAAAAAGAGATTGTTTAGATGGTGTGGAAGATTTAGATGGAGATAGAAAACAAAAACTTGCAACAGAAGCCCATTTCTTTATGATTCGAGGTTTATATGAAAATTATAAGTACGCATTAGGTTACAATTTATCCAAAAATAATTTGAAAGGAGAAACTTTAAAACCATTACTACTAAAATATATTAAAGAGCTAACACAAATTGGTTTCAAAATTGTTGCGACTGTTTGTGATCAATGCAGTACAAATCGACATACTTATGAATTACTTGGTGTAAATAAGGTAGAACCTTTTTTTTATGATTGGAATGGAAATAAAATTTATGCTTTGTCTGATATGCCACATCTTATAAAATCTATCAGAAATTCTTTTATAAAAACCGATTTTGAAAACTGGAATTATGATATTATTAGCTGTGATATTATTAAGAAAATTATTGCCGAAGATGAAAAATGCTCATCAAAAATTTTACCTAAAGTTCGCAACACTCATATTAATCCTAACACGTTTGAAAAAATGTCAGTAAAATTAGCTTTTCAATTATTTAGTCATAGTACATATGCAGCCATAAAAGCAATAAATAACACTGATTCAAATTTTTTTAATTTATTAAGTAATAAAGTAGATCCAACTGCTGATTTTGTTTTAAGAGTTAACTATTTAATTGATTCCTTAAATTCGTCAAATTTTAACACAAAAAATCCATACAAACAACCATTAAAAATAAAGAATTCTCCGTTTTTATTCTTAGAGGAAATGCTGGAATATCTTAAAAAATTAAAAATTAAAAGTACCAAAAAAATTTTTTGCATTGATGGAATGGTTCAAACAATAACTGCTGTATTATCTTTATCGAAAGATCAAATTGATAGCAAAAATATTAATTTCTTGATGACGCGCAGATTGAATCAAGATCCGTTAGAAAATATGTTTTCTCATATAAGATCTTCTGGTGGTTATTGCAGAAATCCATCTGCACAACAAATTGGGAATATTTTTGCTAAGATGGCCAGTGTCAAATTTATTTATAATGAAAATACATCATCAAATTGTGAAACAGACCACGACAATTATTTGGACATTGATGTCAATGTTTTAGCTGATGTAAATGATGAAAATGTTGAAAATGACGAACCACAAATTGATGAAGATTTTATTATTGAAAATTGTCCTGGAGAAATGGAGAAGGAAAACGTTTTAGCTTCAACTTCAGATACAGTCCAATTAAATAAATCAGTTAGTAATTTTGAAGAATTAGCAATAAGATATTTTTCTGGATTTTGCACAAAAAAAGTGTCAAATTGCCATACATGTACATCACTATTTTTAAAAAATGAACAGATAAAGTCATCATATAGTGAAAACTTAATAATTGCTAAAAATTATAATATATATGCAAACGACTTTGGAAGTTTATTAGCTCCAACAGATGAATATTTTGTAGAATCTTTTAAGTGGTTTAAAATTTTTGAAAATTTTTTCTATAAAAATTTTCATGTTTTGAATTTAAAAAAAACTATTTTGAAATTATGCTCTGAAAGTTCTGAAGATTTTATAAACAAATTTAAAGAAGAACATGAAGATCATTTGCTAAAAGTTTTAAATCAATTTATTATTGTGCTAATTAAATTTAGTTGTAAAAAAAAAATTGAAAAGATGGAGAAATCATTTCCTAGAAAACAAAAAAACAATGTTAAAGAAATGCATTACAAAAAAAGCAATAAAAATGTGCAAAAGTTATTATTATTATAAAGAAATAGGGTTCCTATTTTAAGTTATTGAAAATTGTTGTAAAGATAGCAAATTATTCTAAAGTAGGCTAGTTTAGTTATAAGTTTACTAATTTATGCAATAAAAGTTGAGTTTCATTTCACTAATCCTTTATTTTTCTTTTGTAAATATCGAAATTTCGGAAGCAACTTACTTCCTTCATCAGTGCTTGTGACTAATCGAGAGATTAGTAGTCGAGATCAGTCACAAGCACTGGTGAAGGAAATAAGTTGATTCCGAAATATCGATATTTGCAAAATAAAAATAAATAATCAGTGAAAGGAAAATCGACTTTTATTTTATAAATTAAATATATCACTAAAAACAAATCTTATCAAAAATAATTAAGTTTACTAACTATATTAGTTGTTACTTATACAGCTTTGAAATGTTAGTGTTAATTTAGTTATACGTTTATCAAAAATTAGTTCTATAAGATTACCAAATATTATTGTAATTCTAATTTTAGTTTGTTAAAATTTAATTATCAGTTGTTAAACAATAAAACTCATGTCATTTGAATTTGAAACAAAATTTTTATGTTTATTTTTCAGTCAAGTTCAAAGAATTTACTTATTTTCTAATCAATGAAACAATAATAAACAAACATACATACATATTTATTATTTACACACAAGATTTGAAAACTAAATTTAAATATTCATAATGAATTATGAGAGATGAAATAATTGATGCCAAATAAAAGAAAAAAAAGTATATACCTATATACCTAAAAACTGATTTTAATTGCATTGATAATAATGCTTGCATGCTTGTTGGAGAATAATAAAAACACAACGCAATCAACAACATATAGAAAACCGTATTTAAAAACTTCTTTTAAAAATAAAAATTTGATTCTATTTGTAAATTTATACATATACGTATATGTATGTATGTATGAATATATATTAGAAATCATTACGATTTTTTATAAATTTTACAAAAATTAATGATGAGTTTTTCAAATATTTTTAAATTCTGTTATAATTTTAAAATCCATGCGTACATACATATCCACATATTGAAAAAACCAAAAAGAAAGCCTTTTAAAAATAAAAATTTGATTCTATTTGTAAATTTATACATATACGTATATGTATGTATGAATATATATTAGAAATCATTACGTGGATGATTGTTCACTATTATTTGAATTGAAATTGTTTTATTTTTGAAAATTATTCAATTAAAACAAGAAAAATATTTTCGTTTCCTAAACATTATAAAATTATATTATAATTTTATAATTTATTATTACAAATAATATACATGCACAATATCAACAATTATAAAAATCCTTGTATTACAATGTATATTGAGAGAAAAATAAAAAAAAAATATTCTTAAAAGACTACTCGATAAAAATGCTATCCAATTTGAAATTTTTGTACCTATCAATTAAAAAAAAATTCAAATTACCTATACAAATTCAAATAACAAAAAGTTAAAAACAATAATATTCAAGAACAGTATAGAGAAACTAAATACATACAAATTATTTAGAGAATAAAGTCGTATAAAACGCTCAAAAATTTAAAAACTCAAATTGAATATAGAAAATGCACCAACACATTGATTATATCCCAGAAAATATATATAATCAAGAAAACTTGGAAAAATTGAGCTGAACATTTTCTGTTGTATGAAAATGTCTATCTTTATAGTATTATTAATCAATGATTATACATTATTGCAATATCTCGATCAGTCAACATATTAAATTTAAATTCCGAACCACTCCCTTATGGTCAACTTATTCCCGAAATCATCCTGAACTTAGCAAAGTTGTAAAAAAATAAGCATCGATACCAGCAACATTAGTTCCAGCAGAACGACTTTTTCGGAAGAGCTGGAAATATTATGGAGGAATCTAGCCACCGGTTGTTTTCGGGCAGATTAAATAAATTACTATTTTTAAATCCATTAGAAAGTACAACTGTCTTTAGAAAGGCAATTTTAAAAAGTACAATAAAAATTAATATTCAAAATATTTTTTGTTATAAATTAATTAAAAATTAAAATAAAGAAACACTCAAAAGTCAAAACTCGTATCAAAATTTTAGTATTTTTGTTTCAGCTTTTCTTAATTGTAATTTAGCTAACGTAACAAAGAAAACAAAATGCTTTCCTAAAATTAATCTTGGCTAAACCTTTTTATTTTTCCACCAACATATTGCATAGCATAATTTATTGATGCAGCATTAATACTGATCGCATAGATGCAAATATACTGTTTCCGAACAAGTAGCAAAAATATCGCCTGCATTTGTAAAGAGTTGTCTAAATTCAGTTAACCCGCTAATAAGAGCGATTGTAGATTAAGCTTTTACCAATTAGGCTTTTTTTTTTTATTTTATTTTGTTATTTTTCTTGGTTTTTTTTTCATAATTAAGTTAGTTTTTAAGTTTTAAGATAAAAATAAATTGATCAAAAAGGTTTTTACTTTTTCCTTAAAAAATAAATATATTATTAATAGAAGAGTTCAGGTTAGTCTAAGTAAATTAAAAGTCATAGGTGTAAATACATTAGTATAATCTCTTAATTATTAAAATTAGAAATAATGAAAATTGTAAAATGAAATTAAGACATAATAAAATAATAATAATAAATAAGTTAACGTATTCAATAATTTATCGATATTATCGGTAATCGACATCCTACTTTTCGATATATGTCGTTACAAAATATCAATTATTTCAAGGCCAGGAAGATCTCTAATTCAGAGTACTGTCAATATTTGAACAAATTGTTAGTTACTCTATACACGCCAAATAAAAAGTATACGAATACATATTATACTCAAATCGATCACATGACATTCAAAATATAATTAATATGTATACAAATATTTTGAAACGGCGCTGGGAGGTGATAACAAAGAAAAATAATTATATTATTTACGTAGATATTTTTATAATTTTCATTTCCCATAGTTACAAAGAGAGAACAAGCAAAAAATAGATTCCAGGCTAAGAATTTTTTTTGCTCAAAATATTTTCTTAATTATTATCAGGTATTATTTTAAGATTGATACTACGGCATGAATATAGGATAAACGGAAAGAGTAAAAGATTATTATTAGCCTAGGTTTAATTTTCCACATCTTTAGTATTCATCTCTATTTTCTATTTTAATTTCTTTTCACACACAATTTTTATATTCTAATATCTGTTGGCTTGAAAAAAAAAAATCTTTATTACTCCGGTGGGAAATTGCCTTTGGTCCTTAATGTAATTAAATTTAAATAATTTAATTTTTGTTTCACTTACCATCTTGCTTGATTATGAATGAGTGAATGTTTATTATTTTTACTTTTTTCTAATATTCTTATTATTTTTGTGTTTTTTGTTTTTTTTTGCGATTTTCTAATCACAAGCAATTTTTGTCATTATTTGTAATATAATGTGTCTGTGATGCCTTTTTCGTTACACTTTTTGAGTTTTAAATAATTTTTGACTTCATAATAATGACAACAACCTACCTAACTAGGAAAACCTACCACCTATGTATATATATTTTATATAGACTCATATAATATGACAGAAATCTTTTCTTTTATGAAAATAAAGACGACAATCAACCTGGAAGGATGTTTTTATTTTCCGCTAGGGAAATTTGTAAGTTTTACAATATCCTTAAAATAAATATATAAATATATATAAATATGTGTAAGGTATGTAGTATTGTGACATAGATATTGTTAGTGTTTATTTATATTCAAGTGAATGCTTTGATTGTGGGAAAATGTGATCGCTTAGTAGCTGCTATGCGGCAAATTTTAATCCAGAAGTGCAAACAATAACCTGTAAGAAAGTAAAAAAAAAAAAACAAAAAAATAAAGGAAAAAAGTAAATAAAAGTAAACCAAAATATAAGAAAAAAAACATAGTCATCGCCCACAACGCGTTTTCACTTTCATTTTGGAAAATTTCATGGGAAAATATAAAAGTAAATTTAGAAAATAATAATTACGGTTTTAAATGTATTATAATATATACGTTTAGGTTTTTGTATATATACAAAATTATTTCAAATTATACATATAAAGTAAAATTCATAAATAAATAATGGTAGTAAAAATAAACAAATAATAATAACAGAATTAAAAAATATTATTTTAATAATTGAGACCATAGAATAGTTTCTTGTTATTAATATTTTATTTAACATAGGTGCTTCGCCGACCTACATTGTGGTGCCTATTATGTATTTCGATAACGATTACGATTTGATCGAACGAAATGTCAAAATGCTAAATTTCCATTATGTATTTCGATATTGTACAGAAATTGTCGACGAAAAATTTGACCACGAAAGAGTCATCGAAAGAGGGATTTTGTACAAATTATTTTAATTTTGAATTGAAAGGATAAAATAAAAATAGTGCATTTGGTGTTTTGTTTTATCTTTATAATATTTTTTTAAATAAAAATAAATTTAAAAGTTGAAATGAAAGTAGGTATTTTACTTTATTCTTCATAATTATTTTTTATTGAAATAAATTTTAATAGGAAATAAAGGCCAGTTACAAATAAACTGCAATATTAAAAGATAGTGTAAATAATGGCAAACCATTATAAATTTTCCAAATGGGTACCACGATATCTTGCGGTCACAAAACAAATTACTTGATTATTAAAAACAAAAACTGTTATAATAATGTAAACTATAAGTATAAACTTACCAGCATTGCATTAATGCTAAAAAAAATCCCTTTCTATTCTATAACATAAATATTGTACGTTTTGCTGCGGTGATTTAATTTGAATAAGCTTTCCATCGACTGCTCTTATTATTTCAGTAATTCTACTTTAATCATAAAAATAATGTTTACCTGACTTTTTTCTTTTAGTAGGTAATGGAATTTGATCCATTTTGGACATAAGTATAAGCTGCGATACATATAAAATAAGCACAACAGAAAAAGTCAGGTGTGCTAGTCCGACATGAAAATCATTTCCTATAATGAAACTCACAAAATCTTAATACACTGGCCAATTTAATTATATTTGGAATCGAGGTGTTATGTATTGGCTATCTCAATTTTTGCAGTAATTTTTTTAATAAATCCATAAAAGTAATGTTGTTTAACAGGAAATTTTGATCAAAACTGATCAAATTAATGTGTAAATAATACGTATAATCTTCTAAATCCAGTGGATTAGAATAATCCCGAATATAATATGTTCGCTTGTTTTTTATTTGATTTTAATTTTTAAACACTTTCGATCAAATTTTCATCGAAACACATAATAGCTGTAACGATTTCAATCGAATAAGTCTAACGATGAACGATTCGATTAAAATCGATCGCAACACATTAGGCACATGTATATAGCAAGGCTATTACAGTGAATTTTACAATTATGCAGTTGTAACTTAGTAATAATTTAAGTAAAATGGATGTATGTTATTTAAGAAGGCCTAATTTCTGATAATAATACCTAGTAGTTTTTCATATTTTGATCAGCGGATTTACTAGAAAAATAACAAACAAATATAATATACTTGAAAAACATTATCATGTTATACTATTTTATGTAGTAAAAATTGCATAATAGTATTTAAGGTATAGTTCTACCTAAATTACTGGCAAGAACATAAAGAAAAATGGAAGTTGTGGAAAATTATAATATAAATTTTTTTTTTATTTAAATATTTTAATCTTAAGTTTGCGAAGATTTTTATGGCTAATATTAGACGCCAATATGACAAGTATGCCTTAAAAAGTGTCTTAGTATGATTTAAATATCCTAATTAAAGTCTCTCTAAAACGTTTTGTTTCAGCTGTCACATTTATTAATATATTTCGTGTTTGTTCGCCCATCCTTCTTTCTTCTTTATTAAATTCATATTCATTTACCTTATACCTTAACAATGTTACCTTATTTACAATAAAATGAGATGAAACCAAGTGGTTATAGTTTTAGTTAAAATTATTCATATTTTTGTTCATATTTTTATTCCTCCTATCCTATCCCAACTAAGCGTCACGTAAGTGATAAAGGTTTTTCATACCTAACGCTTTGGCTGTTTCTAATAAAAAAAAACAAAAAATATATATAGTTATTATATTATCATTACGAAAATTTTCTAAAGGTACTTATAATTATAATTATTACTTTGTTGCGATGAACATACATAATTTTTTACTCTATTTTGTTTTTTTTTTTTTTTTAAATTGCAAATAATAAAAAAAAAAGCATTGCATTGAGAAAAATTAAAGGAATGCTTCATCATCAGGGTATCAGCACTAATGGAACTCATCAGCAGGCAATTATGTTGGATAATACCTATACAGCTCCTAGTTAGAACATGGAATTTTTTACAACTCATATAGTATAAATTCCACATGAAAACCAATATGTGAGTCATAAACATCAAATCAAATTCGCATTTGGCAAAACCAAAATTTGATGTTAAAATTGTATTAAAAAATGCAATTAAATTAGTAATTAAAAATAATTTCTCACTTGACAAGGTTTTTACATTTTTATTTGTAATAAATCAACTGGACATATAAATATTCAATACATAATGATAATGTAAGATGTTACGAATTTGGCTTTAAAATAAATTTACCTTCTGAACACATAAAAATGTTGCAATAGTGTTATTTTAAAAATTGTAAATTGACAAATAGTAAAAATAGTTTTGAACGAAGGTACTTTCTACTGGTACTTTTATTTCGGTATACCGCTCGACACCACCACATGGAATCGCACCGCCAAATCTTATGGAAGGTTTATTACAACTGTGACTGCAGGGCGATTCTCCGTGTTTTGATCGCGATTAGGTCTTTTAGACATACCGTTTGTTGTCATGTTTCATGAAATTTTATCAATTGATAAAACAATTTTCTGAGATATGGGTGATAAACGATAAGCTCAAACCTGACAGGTACGCCAGCCCATTTGATGGTCAGACTCATTTGATGGTCAGATGGTAAGCAAAAGCTGCATACATGGACACAGAAAGGACACTTAATTTCAAAATGTACCAAAGAGCCGTGTCCGAGACCTCCCGCCCTAGTGCAAACGGATGGGGTTACAGAACAATGATGAAAAATCGTTTTATAAAAAAATTCTTTAAAAGTTTCATAATTTCCAAAAAATTTAACTTACATAAGAAAACTAAAGTGTTCAATTTAGAAATGTATTTGGAAGAAATATTATGAAATAAAAGATTTATAAAAAAAAAAAAAAATTGTAACAATATTTGGTAGAGGTATATTCAAACAAACGAAATAAGCAAACAAACAAAGAAATAAAGAAAAAAACACAAGCAAAAGAAAAACCAAATGTAGAAACAAACAAAATAAAAACAATAAATGATATGTTTAAGGCTGAAAGGATACAAAGGATATATTCTTAAGAGTCCAAGATTATATTTTCAGGATAAAAACAAAAAACAAAAATAACATTTTTTTTTTGCTGCCTTTTTATTTTTATATTTTTTGCTTCCACAGAAATCGTGATGTGAATTTAATTTAACATTCATACTAAATTCGCGGTTTTCATTCCTTTATTATAATTTTCATTTTTAGTTTTTTTTTTTGTTTTTATTTTTTTCTTCATTTTTTTTTTTCTTTTGTTTATTTATTTCTTATTTCCTCCGGATCTTGGTTTTATTATGAACTGAATATTTTCTTTGTTGTTTGTATGCGGTCTTTTATTTTATTTATCTTGAAATAAACGGTGAGCCGCAAAATAATGTTTGTATATGGAAAAGTGAATGGGTTCTAACCCAAGATTTAATTAATTAAGAAATTCATATGAATTTAGTTCAAATTGAAATAAAAATTTTGATTATCGAATTTTAAGAATTTCTTACAAATAATATTGATGTTTAGAATAGAAAGGGTCAACCTTCACTTGACTAATTTATTTTTTAAACTCTCCTTTCACCTTCATACAACTCGTTTATTCTATTCAAATATTCTTGTATAAATTATTTATACATTTTTTATGAAGATTTTCTTCTTCGGACCAAATTATATTTTCTAGAATATTACTTTTAAAACTCGTCATAATATAGAAACGTTCTTTTTAAAGCGACAACTAGTGTGACCTATTTGTTATAGTTAATTGTTTATAGTTAGTTGGATTAACATGGTTGATCAGATCACCAGTTTTGCTTCCCGTAATAACTCTTATTTTATAAGAGAAGGCTTCTCCTAAAGTCTGACATCTGAATCTAGCTGAAGTTGGGTAGATTCGAAGAAAGTGTTTTCAAGAGTTTCTCTCTCGTTTTCTTTTTTACAGCTGAGGAAATTGGAGTTTTACGGAATACCAAAACTTAGTAAGGTGGCTATTCCCCCTACCACTCCCGATATATCAGTCCGAGACCAAAGCTTTAACAACTTCTTGATTATCCGTAAAGATCACAGCGTTTATTTTGATTGAATATGATTAAAAGTTTTAAGGGCTTCCTCAAATGCTATTAATTCTGCTTGAAAGACACTAGCATATATTTAGAAAGACCATATGACTTTGATATTCTTAGATCCGCTGAGAAAATTATTGCACCAACTCAGCAGTCCAATTTTGAATGAATTATTAAGCACAACATAGCAAATCTAGCTGGTATCAGTATTATTAAAAGAGTTTAAACCCTAATTTGTTTAAGTCATAATTTCAATACCTATAGAAATTTGTTTTTATACTATAGTTCGAATTTTTTCCCAATCTTAAAATACATTGAAAGGCCGTTCAATTCGAAATTTAAATTGTATATGTGGAACATGAATTACGACATATTGGTCTATCAAACGGTAAATTCTAGATAATATTTTATTATGTTTCATGAACTAAATCCCACCATTCCGATAGGTACTGTATTTGTATTTAGAGCGTAGGGTATTTTCGTGAAGTGTAATTCTACTGATGTTTTATCGCTGATCACATTAACGAAGTTTTCATACACCAATTTTTTCGTTTTCAGTTTTGATGGCAGTTTTCATAACTGTTGTAGAACTATATTTTCTAATATATCTGGTTGAATATACCGAATTGAATTTGGCTTCCATTCATGATAGCGGTATTACATCACGTTCATGGTATGTATTACAAAATTATTTTTATCAAACTAAATTAATTCGAAGCTCTTTAGACCTTCTTTAGGACAAAATTTAATAAGAAGAATTGATTCACTACCAATTAAATTACCAACCGTCAACAGATTAAGAACTAAAACCTAATTTCAAACACAAAGAAAATTTGGTCAATTATGCCCTAGATTCAAAACAAAACCTAATTATTAAGTCATGCATATTGGTTTCTTTACCAAGCTTAGAAATTCCATTAGTGTACCTATCTCAAATCTTATATGACCAAATATATCCCTTAGAATTTTCTCTAATTCTTTTTTTTAATATCTTTTGATATATTTTCAAATTCTAATTAATATCTTTGAAAGTGAACACTTTGGTAAATGTGGTAAAATCCATAACACAAAAAAAAGAAAAACATTTAAAAGCAGTTTAGTTTGTTGTTGTTTTTTCGTATTTTATTTTAATGAATAAAATGAATAAAAAGGATCAATTAGATATAAAAGACTTTGAATAAACAAACACAAATTATTATTTATGTGAATAAAATTAATTATAAGGCAACCAAAAAACAAAATTTAGTTCAATCTACAAAATACATTATGAAAAATTGTTTTTTTTTTTATTTTTAATTTTAATTTTTTTTTCGTTAGGAAAACAAAGAATAAAGTCTAGAAATATGACTGGGAATTGTAACAATTAATAAATGAAAATTAGCCTATGATGTATTTAAATAGGTATGATATACAACTAACCACGCAAAAATATAATTATATTATATACTATAGTATATAAAATAAATTTGGTTAAATTATTTTAATGTTTTCCTCTTCTTTGAATTACACAATAAACAAACAAAAAAGGATAATGCGAATATAAATAAAATATTAAATAAGAAGAAAAGAGTAAAAAAAAAAAAAAATTCCTAAACAGGACACGTTTTGTTTACTTGAAAAAAAATTATTTTTGAAAAAAAAGGAAAACAAAAAACCTACATAATTTACATGCACCCTTTTATATATTATTATGATATAATATTATATGTATTCAACTATGTATATATATGTATATAAGGCATATAAAAATGATTTTTACATTCTCTTGTGTACATACGTAAATCAATTTCATAAATAATTATCGGGAATAAAACTTTTTTTACAAAAAAAAAAAAAAAGAGAAAAAATTCAATTTAATCACTTATTTTAGAGTGTGATTTTGTATCCTAAAGGATAATGCTGTATGTATAGTGTATTTTAAAAAATATTTTTAATTAATTTTATAACTAAATATATATTATACTCCTCTTATGAAAGATCTGGACCTCCTCCATTTTGATAATGGTATTTAGTCACCTTTTAATCACTTATTTTAGAGTGTGATTTTGTATCCTAAAGGATAATGCTGTATGTATAGTGTATTTTAAAAAATATTTTTAATTAATTTTATAACTAAATATATATTATACTCCTCTTATGAAAGATCTGGACCTCCTCCATTTTGATAATGGTATTTAGTCACCTTTGAATTTTGTGTGTTCCACCAAATATTAGACCTCAGCACGTGAAATCCCTATCTTTGTTAACCACACTTTATTGATTCTATAATGTCCACGATAATGTCCGAATACTCGTTGAAAGACTAATAACAAGTAATTGGAATGCAAACACTTGATTTTTTGACACGAGTGTCGGTCTTTCAACTGGAATGTCTCAGGTTCGATTCCCGGCGAAGCAAAAAAAATGTTTTATGGGTTTTTGGAACTGGTTCAGTCTGACAAATTTTTTTTGTATGACACATTATGATAAAATAAAATAATGGCAAGAAATAATTGAGAGTATAATTTGGTAAAAGAAAATGTAAAGCATAGTGCCTGACAAAACTAGTAGGTTTCCACATTTAATGTAAGCCAAAAATTTAATAAAAAAATACTCGAAAAATATATTAGCAAAATATGTATCTAAAAATTTCGATGCCGTATAGTCAAAACATTAGGTGCGGGGGGGGACCTTTTATATCGATTGGTACGTTTTACTAGTTTACGAGAAAGAAAGTTAGAAAAAAAGGAGGGTAAAAGGAAGACAATTACAACTGAAGATATTAATTACTGTTCGTCTTGAATTTATGTAACTCATAAATTTAGAATTGATCTTGTTTGGGGAAGACATTAGATGGAATTTGGTTCCACATTCGGGATGTTGAGGTTATTAACAAATTTTCATAACTTGACTTCTGCTGGGGTTTGTACAGTGTAAGGATGAGCACTAGCATGAGCAACGTACTTAACTAAGCACAAATAGGTAACTCTATCTAAGTTAAAATACTGTAAAGAACATAAAAACTAACAGAGTGCATAATTTACACGTAAGACGCTGGGTGGCGCAGTAGGTAGAGCGCCTGTATTTAATCGAAAGATCCCAGGTTCGATTCCCGATGAAGGTAAAAAATGTTTTATGGATTTTCCCACCTGGTCCAGTACCCTTTGTCATTGGGATAAAATCATTGATTTAAAAGATTTGTGAGTATTGATTACCACTAAAAATAAAATGAAACTATGCTATTATGAAGGCAAAGTACTCTATACAATAGATATAGTTTTCCAAATTTAAAAGATATACCATAAAAACTCTAAATATTGTATGTAATTGTGAATTCGAATCATTATGTAAAAGTAATAACCAATCCAATTACTTCTCCCGTCCCGCGCATGCGGGGAGTCACCATTCTCATTATTATTATTATTTAGAATATGATTAGGAGTGTCACATACAAGATCACCACAGTGCTTGAAAGAATAAATCTCTTCTTATTAAAAGTAGTTTAGTTATCTCTGAATGTTATAGAAAGATTTGAATAAATTAAATTATTCAGTATGCATTAAAGTGACGAGCATACACTCCAATGAATTTTCATTAATTAAACATTAACAATTATATTTTAATTTTATTCAAAAAAGAAGGAGTGATAATCCTTAATGAAAAATGCGTTAAAAAGGAGAGAAGTGGGTCGGGAAATGCTTAACACAAGCATGCAAAACAAAAAAAAGGAGAATTAGTAAACACCATTAAGTAAATTAGTAATAAATAGATAGAATGCTAAAAACTGAAACAAAAATAAAATCCAAAAACGGAAAAAAACGGGAAAAACAGTTAAAAATCTAGTAAATTTGATTTGCCTTCCAACATGTCAAGGAAAATCAAAGAACAAAAATCAATAAGCAATATGCTCACAAGTCAAAAGTTGAATCAATTTAAAATTTTCAACAATTAAAAATTGTATCAGAGATTTAGACTATCTTTCAGCATGTCAAGATAGGCTAAATCAAAATTTTGCACTTTTAAATTATGCCGAAGAAGCATTATTGAATTTAATTAGGTAAAAAAACAAAAATAAGAAAAAAAAAAAATTAAAAATGTATTATATGAATAATAGAATATGTAATTAGAAAATAATAAAAAAAAAAAAAAAATTAAATAATGTAAAAACCTGGCATGACATAACCTATATTTGGTTCAAAGGCCACTTAAATAAAGTTAAAAAAAAAATTAGGTATAAACTAATGAAATTAAAAAAAACAAAAATAAAAATATGTATATATACATGTATAAAAATACAACGCAAAATACAATGCAATAATACAATGCAAAACGCAATTAGTCAAAGACACAAAAATAAAAATAATATTAATAAAAATAAACATAATGTATATACACTTATATATAAATTAAAAGTAAAAAATACTACTTCAATTCAACGTGAACAAAACTACGTATACTACATGTATTACATGTCCTTCAAAAACTTTTATGACCTGTTTGAATAATATTAGAGTTATTGTTTACGTTTCGTAACATTCTTGTAATTGGCTCGTTCTTTCCATAATCCAAGCGCGATGAAACTTTAAACGAAAGAGGGCAGAATGCCTAAGAGAACGAAAGTTGATATTGAATTGCACCTGAGAATTTGGTGAACAAATATAATATTAGCCACTTCACGATTATTAAAGAGACTTTGAAGACCTAGAAGCTTAAGCGGGTCTCTGTAAGGGGGTAAGTTATGTGGGTATGTCCATGATAGACCACGAATTACGAAATGAACGAATCCACGTTCAACAGACTCAATCCTGTCTATGTGAACTTGATGAAAAGGTGACCATACCTAGTACCTAGTAATTAGGGTTCATCCCATAGGCTTCGAATTAAATAAAAAAAATAACATTGAATTTATTTTTTTCAATCAAAGCATTTTGAGATATCGTCATAGTACACTTACTAACATTTGAATATTTATTATAACGAGGTAGATGTTATATAAAATATTCACAGCTCAACAAAAGTGTGAGACTTTAAATAAATTATCAAGAATAATATACAAGTTGCCTTAAGCTGCAGGTTAGGTTTAAATTAGGCATAAAAGTAATTAATTAAAGGTTTTTACTTGCCTTTTTTTCCTTTTCAAATTAAATTTATTCTAAATAATCAAGTCAGGTTAGCATATCAATATTTA
Source organism: Argyra leucocephala (assembly GCA_963942445.1). NCBI lineage: Eukaryota > Metazoa > Arthropoda > Insecta > Diptera > Dolichopodidae > Argyra > Argyra leucocephala. The sequence goes on from OZ012680.1 coordinate 75,176,133, forward strand.
TTCTAAATATCTAAATAAGTTTAAATCAATGGTGTAAAAAATATTCTAGTAAAAACAGCTCTTGAAATATTCCAATTAAAAATAGGTTTGTATGTTAACTTTTATTTGCAAAAATTTGCAAATAAGAGGAAAAATCACGACATCATAATATTCTGCGAGAATATTTAAAATGTTCTATTTTACAAATAACTTGCAAAATTTGCAGAAATTTTTCCAAATTTTTTAATGTCAAAAACAATTGATTTTTAGGTTATGAGATTTGTTAAAATTTGAATTAATTTAGTAAATTTCTGAATTTTTTTGTAAAATTATTGAATGTTTTTGTTGAAAAAAAGTAAATTAAATAATTTTTCGTGGTTTTGGTCTTTTTGTCGGTAAAAAGTTATATAAATAATTTTTCGGGTTAGGTATACAACTTTTTATTTATTTTAGGTATACCCTACTACTTTTTATATGAAAAATTTTCTATTGATATTTAAAACAACAACAAAAATTTAACAGTAATTTTTTACAAATTTTTGCAAATAGAAATTTCGTTTGCAAAAATTTATTTAAGAGAGAGCTTTGACGCCACGTTTTAACACAAAATTCTCTTAAATTTCTTAAAAATTTGTAAAGAGCATGTGCAAATCAAATAACATACAAAAATTTATTAATGTGGGATAACATACAAAAATATGGGATTAGGTATTATAATAATTTGCATACTGATTGGATATATTTAAATAATAGCACTAAATTGAGCAAATATATGATTGAAAATGATTGGATATGTTTCTCTATGAAAAGTAAATGAAAAATGAAAATATATGAATGTTAAATATGTCAAGTTTTAAATATGATTGTTATTATCTTATCAATAAAAAGAAAATATTTAAAGCCTGAAGAAACTCGGTAGTATGATTTGTGATGAAAATAGTTTGCATGTTAATTATTGTCAAATTACAAACCAAAAACATACCATGTGGGATCTATAATTTCCGATATACATAGTATATCGGTTATAGTATATCAATTAGTAGTAAAATAAATTATTTATATCTAAATGGTTGCGCAAGACTTTATTTTGAAATTTTTGTATGCAAAGTACAAAGTTCGTTTGGCACATCCCCATATTTGTATGCCGTACTGTATATCGGCATATCGGTGCCGTATTGCATATCGGTTTGATTATCTGATTATATAACAAAATATTGTTATGTATAGGTAATTTAAAATTTCGACCTAAGAGCAAGTACATTTCCCTATATTTATTTTCAAGCTTAAATTCTTTCTTTTTGACGTGCTCTTTCCATCTAAGTTTGACATCTTATGTCATTCCTAGGTATTTAGCATTGTTTTCTTGGGGTATATTTACCCCATTCAGATTTACCGATGGTTGATTTTCTAATTTTTTATTTGTAAAATTTACATGTACTGATTTTAACTCATTGAGTTTAATTTTCCAATTCTTTGTCCAGAGGTATAGCTTGTCGCTTGCTCTTTGCAATTTACTTGTAGCCTCGTCAATATTAAATTCTACTGCCATCAACGCAGTATCGTCAGCGTAGCCACAGTTATATTTTCCATTTGTGGTAAATCATTTGTGTAGAGCAAATACAGTATGGGACCCAGAATACTACCTTGAGGCACCCGTTTTAATATCTCTAATAGTAGAATACTCTTCGTCTTGTTTTATTCTGAATAGTCTGTTTTCTAGATATGATGAGAGTTTTTTTATTAAGCCTCGATGTCATACTTTGTCAAAAGCTTGAGCTACATCTACAAATATGGTAGAACATACTTGGTTTTCTTCTAAAGCGTTTTCTATTATGTCTGTTATTCTATGTACTTGATCGATTGTCGAGTGCTTAGATCTGATATAAGCCATATTTTTATTATTTTGAATACATGTTTTTTAAATATTTTTAATTAAAATTTAATTCATTAAGCCCTAAGCTATTAAATAACAGCTCCTACAAAGTAACCTGAAGCATATAATATTATTTAACTATAGATCTTAGGAGAAAATTAATTTTTGTTTTTTTACGCAGTCTTAAATTAATATTTTTTAAATATATACATTTAAAATAAAATTATTCAAAAATAAGAATTTAATTAATTTATAATTTTAAGATTTAGAAATAATTGAATTATTCTGCTTCAGGATGTTGTTTCATTTATTTTGTTTTTGCTATTTTTCAGGAAAACATGATACCAAATAAAAATTTCATATTTAAAATTATTGTTTTTAAAGCTTTTCAAGGACGAATTTTTGATTTTTAAATATTTCTAAGTCTACAAGTGTTTAGAAATATTTTTAGGAAAATTTCTTAATAAAATTTAATTCCAATTGTTTTTCTAAGAATTTGAGAATTTATTATTACAGCAAAGAAAAAAAAATGAAATTAATCTGGACTCTGGAGCATCCTGTGTAGAACTTCCTGTAAACAGGAAACACATTTTACTTGATTTAAAATATTCTAATAAATTTTCCTAGTACCAACCTAAATTAAAGGAATTTCAGAATTAAAAAATTTTAGATTTGAATTTAATAAATTGGAAAATTTCGGAAAATTTATCTTTAAAAATATCTGTTGGTATTTTAAGAATAAATATTTTCTTTTACTATGGCAATGGATTATAAGTTATTACAGCTTAAATTATGTAAAGAAATCTTGTTTTTGATCACATCTTAAATTCTCTTCAAGAAATTAACAAATTTTAATCTTTATTTAATTTTATTATTTTTTGAACAAACGACTTTCATTTTCAGAGACAAATTCGATATGAATTACTCTTGCGAGTGTATATGATAAGCTTAAGATTGCAGGTATATATTCATTCAAAATATAGACAAAATTGTAAGCTTTTCAGATCCACTAAATTTTTTGTCAAATATTTTCAATTCAATTTTGGCAAATAATTTTTCACTTTTAACAGTTAGAACAACAGCTAGGATAAATAGTTTAGCTGTTTGCGCAAAATTTTGTATAATAAGATATAAAGAAATATGTACATTTCGTTATAGATTTTAATGAACCAACTTACTGTTAAATTGTCTTTTAGAAGTAAACATTTTGTGAAATTTTTTTTTCTTTATTTTATGTACAATCTTATATGTACATAATGTCCGCATAATCTATAAATATAATTGACAAGCATTTAAGGTCCTGCGCAGTAGAGACCTTTTTATTTTATTTCGATTCTCCTACTCCTTAATGAACTTCTAATATATATAATATATAAGATTGTATATAAAACAAAAATGCGCACACAGTTGAAAATTTTGTAACCATATGATTTTATTATTCAGCAAATACATTATGCATAAGTGAGATCTTATGAAAGTAATAAACAAAAGCAAACAAATCAGTTATTATATATCATACTAGCAAAGTTACCCGACGTTGTCCGGGTCGACCACAAAATGAATCGAATTTATTTCAATGAAGTTTGATTTATGAATCGAATTGAAAAAAATTGGTTTATCAAAAATATTCTAATATTTTTTTTCACTACGATAAAAAAATATCAACAATACTCCAACTTAAGCTATACTTATATTAAAATTATTTCTTTGTAACAAATATTTTAGTGATATTTTCTGATGAAGCATAAGCAAATACGTTCCTTGCTGTTGAGGTATTCTTGAAATAAAGACATGTTCGTTTTTTCCACAATTAATTGGAATTTGTACTTAAATGAAATTAAGATGCCAAGTTCTTATTCTTAATCTAGTACCGTAGTTTTGAGTTCTTCAAGTTTCGTAGAAGCACTATTGAAGCCACTACTTTTAATTCTAATTGATAAGGAACAACAACTTCATTTTCATCGATAACTGTATCTATCGATTTGTACACATGGACCCCCTGGAACACTCTGCAGTATTTTCTGATTAATAAAACGAATCGTCACATTTTTGTGGCTAATTTACATAGCCACTTCACATAGTCATGTAAAAATTTTATACTGATTCCTAAATTCGAAAATACTTTTTCAGGACAATACATGTTTTTTTATTTTTCATAGAATACCTATGAATAAATTTTCAAGTCTGTAACACAATTTTTTTTTTGAAACATTTCTGATAGAGTATGTAAGTGTAAGTTTTCATGCCTGTAACACATTTGGTTTTTGAAATATTCCTGAAACGTACGTGCTAGGAGTTGTACGACAGCAACCCGAATCAGTCCAAATTTTTGAAATCGGTAACAGTCGAATTTTTTTATTTGTGAAAGAGTATCTAAGTAAAAGTTTTCAGGCCTGTAACACAATTGGTTTTTGAAATATTCCTGAAACGTACGTGCTAGGAGTTGTACGGCAGCAACCCGAACCAGTCCAAATTTTTGAAATCGGTAACAGTCGAATTTCTGTATTTGTGAAAGAGTATCTAAGTGCAAGTTTTTATGCCTATAACACAATTGGTTTTTGAAATAGTCCTGCGACGTACGTGCTAGGAGTTGTACGGCAGCAACCCGAACCAGTCCAAGTTTTTGAAATCGGTAACAGTCGAATTTCTTTATTTGTGAAAGAGTATCTAAGTGTATGTTTTTATACCTGTAACACAATTGGTTTTTGAAATATTCCTGAAACGTACGTGCTAGGAGTTGTACGGCAGCAACCCGAACCAGTCCAAATTTTTGAAATCGGTAACAGTCGAATTTCTGTATTTGTGAAAGAGTATCTAAGTGCAAGTTTTTATGCCTATAACACAATTGGTTTTTGAAATAGTCCCGGGACATACGTGCTGGGAGTTGTACGGCAGCAACCCGAACCAGTTCAAATTTTCGAAATCGGTAACAGTCGAATTTCTTTATTTGTGAAAGAGAATCTAAATGTAAATTTTCATATCTGTCACACACATGATTTTTAAAATATTCCTGAGTCTTGGTAAGAGTTGTACAGCAGCAACCCGAACCTGTCATCTGATGGCTTTGTAAGGTACCGCGTTATTTGCATACCGGTACCATGAATAACTGTGCAAAATTTCAGAACTCTATCTTTAAAACTGTGGGCGTGTATAGCGAACAAACAAACAAACAAATAAACAAACAAACAAACAAACAAACAAACAAAAAAACTTTCCCTTTTATAAGTATAGATTATGTACTTGCGAATGAATCTATGTACATATGCCAAATAAAAACAAAGAAATAAATTCATTTCAAATAAAAAATATAAAAAAGCAAAAACAAAAAAAATCAGTTGAATTGTTCATATGACAACATAAATTAATTTTTATATAGTAGAGTTAGAGTATATATAATTATCCTTCCTGAACTTCTAATATATAGTAGTTGTATATAAAACAATAATGCTCACACAGTTGAAAATTTTTTAATCATATGGTTTTATTATTTTCCAAATACATTATTCCTGAGTTCTTATTAAAATACAAAACAAAAACAAACAAAAATATAAAAAGACAAAAACAACAAAAAATACAAAAACAAAAAAAATCATATGACGGGCAATTTCATCTTTATATAATAGAGTTAGAGTACCTATCTATAATTATAATTGACAAGCATTTAAGGTCCTGCGCAGTAGACACCTTTTTATTTTATTTCGATTCTCCTATTCCTTAATGAACTTCTAATATATATAATATATAAGATTATATATAAAACAAAAATGCGCACACAGTTGAACATTTCGTACACATCCGATTTTATTATTCAGCAAATACATTATGCATAAGCGAGAACTTATTAACATAATAAAATAAGGAAAAAAAAATTTTTTTTTAGAAATATTTGCCTTCAATTTAAGCGTACTAAAACTACAAAAATAAACTTTAGAATCACAGCTTGATATAAGGTTTTCAAAGCAAGTTATGATTGTAATTACGGAAAAAGCAAATTATCCGAAATTCCAGGAAGTCTTGAGATGAGATTAAGAGATTTGGCAAAAAATTCGACTAATTTGCTTTTTCCGTAATTACAATCATAACTTGCTATGAAAACATTATATCAAGCTGCGCTTTTAAGGTTTATTTTTGTAGTTTTAGTACGCTTAAATTGAAGGCAAATATTTCAAAAAAAAAAATTTTTTTTCCTTATTTTATTTTCGACTTTTTAGTGAAAATATTTTTTTAATGAAAAATAATATATTTTCAAAGAACAACACATATAATCAAATGGCACTAAAATTCACTCTAACGCAATTTGGTTATTATTGCTCATACTTCAAATGTGTAATTATATTTTATATTACTGTAACAAATTTTATAAAAATTTTTGGAGATTTTTGATTAGATACCTTTGAATTTTTTAATTTACGTATTAAAAAATTTTCACCAATAAAAAATTACGCACTTTATAAAAAGAAACCCTGTTAAATACAAAAAATATTTGACGTAAAATCGTAGATCAAATCTGAGAAAAAGTCTGAAATGTAAACACTCATCCGACTTTATCTACGATAAAATTCGATTTTGTCCGACGTGTAAACGCTGCCTAAGCATAAATTGGCATATAAAAGTATAATATATGCATGCATAAATCGAAATTAAACTTTTTTTACATTCGAGAAGAGTAATTTCTAACTGAGTGATAGATAACTGATAGGTTCAAATTTTGTTTTCTTCCATAAATAATGTTTGCATTTTATTTTCAATTAAACTAAGCCATATAATTATGTATGTAACAAATGCAAGCCCTTTAATATGACACATGTACGTACATTTACATATACTTAGTGAGAGAAAAAGAAATAATAAAAGAAAGAGATTAATAAAAGAAACCAAATTAAAAACACAAAAAAATATAATGAAAATGATGATTGAAAATAATTGAAATTGAATAATAATAGAAAATGATTGAAATATAATGATTTGTATTGCACACATTTATTTTGTATTCCTTTTTCGTTTTTTGTTTTTTTGCTTCTTTATACAATATAAATGTCAATAAATATAGTGAATTTAAAGAGAAACCAAATTTTAACTTTATCAAATATCCGTATTCCATTATTAGTACACACATACATATGTAAATTTCACATTAGTTGAATGCAAAGAATATCTATAATCTATTTTAACAAGAATATACACTCCCATTTTACGTAAACCTCATTTTTAAGAAATACCAAACCGAGCAAAATATCATTAGTTAAAAGAGGTAAAATTTACATTTACTTATCGTATACCAAATTTATTATGAGAGGGAAAAGGTACAAAACAGATGTTTGCCTTTTGCTTTATACTGTAAAATAATTTTGCGTTCTCATTATTCTCCTTTGGATTTGTTCACGTTTCCTCCCATTATTTATATGAGGCAGGGTGGCAAAAAATGTTAGTTCTAATTTAGTTTGTTCCCTTATACGAGGATTAATTCTGATCTTTTATTATTTTAATATTTTCGTTTTAAACATTATTATTTTCGTATATACCTATTAAAAATATTAAATTATAATAATATAAAATATTATTAATATTTTTGTCAGTAATAATTTGGAGTTATAAATATTATTATTTTTTATTAATTATATTAAATTATAGTAAAGCTAAATATTTATTATATTGCTATACGATTATAAAATAATACTGAGGACTACATCTTTTTACAAATCACAGAATTTAAAGAGTATGACAACGCTGTTTTAGTTAGGTCTCCTAAAAATCTTATGCATAGTTGATACAATTTAGAAAATAATATTGTTAAATATTTCAACGAAATTTTTGTCGAAAATATTTTTCAAAATTATAAACTTTATTTATTTAATTTCAGCCAACTTTTTTTGTTACTCTCTTTTGTTTACTATATTTTTTCTTTTTCTTACACCTAAAATTCTTATTATCGTCTATTTCTGACAATGTTTATCAAATTTGCATATGAATTTGTGTGCAAACAAATGAATACATACATGAGTTCATACTCTTTTTATGGATATACTTTGGTTAAATGGTTATTGAAATGGGTATTTTGTTGAATTGAAGCAAATTGAAACAAACATATAAAGTCCAAGGCAAGTTAATTAAGGCAAATATAATATATAAGATTATATATAAAATTTGGTTACCGAAACGCAAGGGATATTGGAGACATGGAAGCAGCACTTTCAGCAGCTGCTAAATGGAGAGCAACAACAACAACAAGAGCTAGCAACACCAGCACCAGTCATTACCAGCAACCCCCACCACCCACTGTAGAGGTTGTTGGCCAAGCCATCAGCAAGCTGAAAAACAACAAAGCTTCTGGACCTGATGGACTCCCAGCTGAATTATTTAAAGCTGGAGGCGATGTTTTGGTTAACTGCATGCACCAAATTATTGGCTACATCTGGAAGGAAGAAAGCATGCCAAATGACTGGAGTACCAGCTCTATATGTCCCATTTTCAAAAAGGGCGACGCCATGTCCTGTAAAAACTATAGAGGAATATCCCTCTTAAATATTGCATATAAGATCCTGTCCAACATTTTGTGCGAATGTCTGAAGCCCTATTGTGACGCTGTTATTGGCAGTTATCAATGCGGCTTTCGCCCCGGAAAATCAACAAGCGACCAGATGTTCGTACTTAGACAAATCCTGGAGAAGACCCATGAGTTTCAAATCGATACACACCACCTATTCATCGATTTCAAGTCTGCGTACTATTGCATATACCGCAGCGAGCTATATGCTGCTATGTCGGAATTCGGTGTACCAGCCAAGCTCATCCGATTGTCAAAAATGACACTGGAAAACACAAGATGTGCTGTGGTGATTGGAAATAACACTTCTGACTATTTCCAGACGTGTACCGGATTTCGACAAGGAGATGCACTATCATGCGACTTCTTCAATCTAGTACTGGAACGTATAGTGCGACGAGCGGAAGTAAACACGGCCGGTACTATATTTTTCAGATCTGTTCAACTACTAGGGTATGCCGACGACATTGACATCATCGCCAGATCACAACGGGCGGTCGTCGAGGCCTTTACCCAGATTGAAGAAAAAGCGAAACGAATGGGTCTCAAAGTAAATGAGGATAAGACAAAATATATGTTGTCGACAAATAAAAAGACCTCTCAACATCATATTGGTCAAAACATCACTGTCGGCACATATAATTTCGAGGTAGTTCAGGAGTTTACCTACCTTGGAACCAGTGTTAATCCCACAAACGACATCAATGTGGAGGTACGGCGAAGAATAACCCTTGCAAACCGTTGCTGCTTCGGTTTGTCAAAACATCTCGGGTCAAAGCTCCTCTCTCGAAACACCAAAGTACAAATCTACAAAACGCTCATACTCCCGGTTTTGCTTTATGGATCCGAATCATGGACACTGCCTAAGGCAAGTGAGCATGCACTTGGTGTCTTCGAGAAGAAAATTCTTCGTCGGATATATGGTCCTGAAAACGTCGATGGGGTCTGGAGGAGAAGATATAATGCCAAAATCTATGAGCTGTACAATGAGGTGGACGTAGTCACAAAAATTAAAGTCAAGAGACTACAGTGGCTCGGACACCTAGAGCGGATGGACGAAAATGCTCCAGCCAAGAGAATCTTCGATTCCAGACCCGAAGGTACAAGACGTCGGGGCAGACCAAACCTTCGTTGGAGAGACGAAATATCGGCGGATTTAAAGCAATTTCCAATCTTCAACTGGAGAGAATCCGCCCGTGACCGGCAAAAATGGAGGATGTTGATGAGTCAGGCCCAGGACCTACATGGTCTGTTGGCCACCTAAGTAAGTAAGTATATATAAAACAAAAATGCGCACACAGTTGAACATTTTGTACACATCCGATTTTATTATTCAGCAAATACATTATGCATAAGTGAGATCTTATGAAAGTAATAAACAAAGTTATTATATAATTTATATTATATACTTTCAAATGAATCTATTTACATATGCCAAATAAAAACAAAGAAATAAATTCATTTCAAATAAAAAATATAAAAAAGCAAAAACAAAAAAAATCAGTTGAATTGTTCATATGACTAGAAAATTTATTTTGATATAGTAGGTCACTTAAATTCTTAATTTTTATCTTTTTAAGTAACTGTTTCTAAATTTTTTTTATTTGTAGTAATAATATAGTTTTTATTAAAATTATGTATTATGTAGGTATATATATACGTACCTCTTTAATGACAAAACTTTTTATTTTTAGTAATCTTATCACTAAATGCCACTTACTATAGGGAATATATCGGAAACGAAGCAGTATATGAGAGACGTGTATTTATGTGTCCTAAATAAAAAATAAAACTTACTAACCACAAAACTCTTTATTAAACACGAGTGATTTCTGCTATATCGTGCGAAGTCTATGTCAGTACGTAAATTACTGTTTTTTTAAAAACTTTAAATTTGACTTCAACTTGAAATATAATTACTCAACAGGGGCCCCTAGTAATAATGTAATACATTAATAACGTTTTCTTATTAGGTATCTAATAAGGCAAACTTTCTTACAGTAATAGGTACATTAAATCGTGTAATCCTTAATTCAATCTAAACAAATATCTTCTTCTGAGATTTCGTCCTTATTTATGCTATATTCATTAGTGTGTAAGTTTGAATATTAATATTTACTCTAATCTACTATTGTAGTTCTATCTAGTAATGCAGCATACTCTATATATATATTTTCGCCAATTTAGTAATTTTACTATCTGTACCTCCAAATATTGGACTGAGAAACTGGAGAGCAGATGGTTATATTTACTATGAAGGTTATGTGTGTATAATTTTTATTTATTTACTTTAATATTCCAATTTTTGTGCCATGTCTGTAGAGCATTTAAAATTTTTACGGTAAAACGGGATCACTATGAAAAGCTATTATTCGTGTGTCATTGCTGAAAAATCTGCAGTGTATCTCAGATACAGCGTACATCTAGATACGAAGTCCAGATTGAATGGAAAGTAATTTATGAATAATTTCAGCAATTTAGACATAAAAGCTTTGTAAATATTTCTTATAATTAAGTAAAAAAATTTTAGTATAGACTTTGTGAAAGGAAAGGTTTTCAAATACCTTTTCTATAATAGCAAAATATTTGTTATGTAAAATGCAATATTTTCTAATGGAATCGGAAATTTTTTAGCCTTAGTAAAGCGTTATATTGTTATTGCATGAGTGATAAAAGTTTGAGACTTAGCAGACTTTATGCAGGATATTTCCCTTAATATGATTAATCTATTTTTTTTAAGTTATTACAGATTTTTTAATTGAAAAGTTCATTTGAAAAGAATAATTACTATTTTCATCTGTTTCAGATTCATCGGCTTATATGGTTCAAATATTCTGAAAAGTTTTTTAGACTCAATTATCGTTCAGTTTCCGTGCCGTTACTTGGGATGTAGCATTTTTTTAAATCAGCACGTGCCTTGCTTATCGTTGTCGTATATGTTGATTACTTTCATTTGGTACACTGGTGCACTTGGTGTACGATTGATGTTGTTTTGATTGACATCTGTTCGGATCAAAAAACCAAAAAACCAAATCTTACTAAGTTTATTTTTATATACTTTTATATTAACTTTCCAGTGTCTGTTTATATGTTTATATTTTCTATGAGAAGGTTTTTCATGTGCGCTAGCTCACTAAAATTTGAATTTGTGATCTTTTTTGTTGTGGTGTCCGACCAAGTGGCTTCTTGAAAAAATTTAGGTAATGGCTATTTCAATGTACTTTTTTATAGTTAAGTTGAATTGGTCGATTTATTAGCAGATCGAGTTACTACGAAAATTATCCGATTTTCTATATCTATTTAATAATGTAGCAGATTTATTTCTTACAATATCTTTAATAGGTTGATGAAAGTTAGAAATGTTTAAACTATCTTGATATTTTTTGATATATTAATCAAATAATATATTATACAAAAAATACTGATATATGAAGCAATTTGTTAATTAGATTGTTGATTAATTAAAAATTAGTTTTAAAATCTTTAAATGTTGTAAAAAGAAATTTTAATTCAATTTTAAATATTTTAATTTTGTAATATTTTTTGTTTTTAACCGTTTCGTTCAATTTGTACAATATATTGTACATCAGATTTAACAGCCTACTCTGACCTTATAAAACACAATACTTGTATTTTTTGTATTGGGAAATGTTGCTTGAAATATTCCTTTTACATTTAAAAATAAAATTCCTCCAAAGAGTGACAAATTTAAATATTTACATTAATTTAATAAAAATGATTAATAGAGTAAAGGTGTATTGCATGTAAGTGCATTTTCATTTATTATTTTTAATAATAATAAAATAGATGTAATGTACAAAACTGTTGGTTTTTGCGGAGCTAATATTCTCATTTCTAAATTAAAAATAAAAAAATTATAAAATATTAGTATATATCCAAGAAATAAAAATATTTTTGTTATAAAAAAGTAATGTACAAAATATTGTACATTCCGAACCAAGAGCTGCGATTAAATGTTAGTAGGAATTTAAAAAGTTAGAAATTTAAATAAACAACTGGTTATGGTTTTTATTTGTAAATACGTATTTAGTTGAAATGAGTCGTTATCTCTCTGAAACAGAAATTTATGAGTTATTTCAAGACTCAGAAATTGAGGACAATTGTGACATCTGTCAATCTGATCAATTGAGAACATCTTATTGTGATAGCGAAAGCGATATTGAGATAGATAAACAAAAAAGAAAATGTAAAATATATTGAAAGAGAATTTGTAACAGTTGACGAGGAGAAGAAGTTTCTGCTCATGAAAGCCCACTTGAAGCGAAAGTTATTTTAGTGGGTACCACTGGTAAGAAGTGTTTTCTCTTACACTTATTTGTAATATGTAAATAATCAATAAATATAAATTTAAATTATAAATTATATTGAAGATAATGAAATCGTTCTTGATGATAGCGTAGCAATCGAATTTATTGATGAAACATTATCGTTTACTAAAAAGGAAAATATTCAGCGGTGACGTCGAGAATTTGAACCAAACCCAATTCCTTTTATTTATAAATACTCGAAAAATAATTTGACCAACGTTTTAACACCTTTAAAATATTTTAAAAAATATTTCACTGATGAAGTGCAATAATTTTGTTGCAACTGATTTTTTAAAAATGAAAACACTCTTTGGAGTTCATATTTTTATGAGTTGCTTGAAGTTTCCACGGGTTAAGATGTATTGGTCTACTTGTTTGAATATGAACCTTTTTAGAAAAAATATGAGATCTGATATATTTTTCCAATTTAGGAATAATTTGCATATAGTTACAAATTTAGATAACCCAAAAATTGTAACGATAACATTTTTAAAGTTAGACTTTAATTGAAGCTGTATAAGAACACGTTATTGTTCTATTGAATTGGAAGAAAATCTGTGTACTGCTGAACAGATTATACCCTATAAAGTTATTGTTTATTTCTTACATACTATGAATTTGTTTATATAGTTATTCGGGGGTCCTTATTAAGGTAAGATTTCAATTGAACAATACTGCAAAGGGAAGCCATCACTATGTAAAAAACTATTTTTTGTGCGGGAAGAGTGGTATTCCATATAGCTTCCGTTTATATCAAGGTAAAACGTTTTTACATTCACTATCAATTGATTTGCAAAACCACCATTAATTGATGACAAGACACTTGCTAAAAAAGGTAGAGGTTCAACAGAGTCTGGATCTGACCAACCCCTTAATTCTTAAAAGAAAACCTGTGGAACACAAAAATAGGCCTAAGAGGGGACGGAAATTAGGCCTAATTTTATGTTCCACTCAGTATCTGTAAATAATTAAAGTTTACAGATACTGAAGTTCAGCCAATGACAGATATGTTCAGTTCGATATGATAAAATTGACCATTTCCCACAACACTATAATAAAAACGAACCAACTAGATGTCAGATTGTTGGTTGCAAAGGAAGAACTTTTTTTTATTGTGGTAAATGCAAGGTTCACCTTTATATTTCAAAAAATAGAAATTGCTTTTGTGATTTTCATCGGCAATAAATAATTTCTTTTATTATATATATATATATATTTTTTTTTTTTTTATATGATATGAGTGATAATATGAAATAAAAAGACTTAATTTTGTATTTAATTTTATGGTTTTGTAAAGATTTAAAAAAAAAAAAAAATAAATTGAATTATTAAATAATAACTTTATTAGTTTGTATTACAAATTCAAAAGTCGTTCTTTCCCGTCCTTCTCTTGTTCCATTCTCAGCCAAGTGACATTAAGAACATTATAATATTTTAATCCATTTTTTTTATTATAAAATCACTTTTATTTATTCTTATTTACAAGAATAATAGCAATGGCAACTACAATATCAACAAAAGAACCCCCAAAAAAGTTGACTTCTAATAAATGTCAAAAAATATTTTTATTTCTCATTAAAAATTTATGTTTTGCAATCTACAAACGAATATAAATGAAAAAACAAAACAAACAACATGAATAATATTTTTATTACAGAAAATGCCATTTTTTTAGTGAATCAATAAAAAACTGAGAGTTAAAAAAGTAAAAATATAAAAACTCATAAAAATTGCAGGCGTTTTCTTTCTATTTGAATTTTATTTCTCTCTCCTCCTTTTCTACTTTTGTAGTTTCCTGTTCATTAGATTGGAAAATAATTACTCAATAATACCGGTTATTGTGGTCTTGAATTGATTTTTAGTAATATTTTAGATCCGAAAATATGTATAGATGTTTCTACGACCCCCCAGGGTATAATATATAGATTTTTATTCTTTGTTTTTTGATTTTTTATTACTAGGACTTTTCTGATTTTTCTTTGCTTATGTTTTCAATTGCAATGTTTTTTTCGATTTAATTGTTAATTTCAGTTTAATTGGTTTTAAGCTTTAATTTTAAGTTTTTTGAATTAAATATTTTTTTTGTCTTGTATTTTTTATGTTATTATTTAATTTTATTAAATGAAAAACGGTACTAGCTCTGAGAATTTGCCAAGCCCGATTTTCTTCAAACTCAATACAAAAAAAAAACACAAACTTTAATGAATTTCCATCGGATCAAAGTCAACTCGTTTGGTATTAAATACAGCTTCAAAAATTTTTGCCTATGACTGCAATGTGATAAAGAGACACATTTTGATAGAAACAACCGATTAATATCGCACATATACTTGTTTAGGGACAGTAAGTGGTTGAAAAATATTTTTTAAATTTTTTTTTCGATGTTTTATGTTTTCAAATAACGGACTGCATTTGATTTTGGATAAATACTGAAGCAGGTTGATGAAACACAAACAACAAAATTGTTAGCCTACTTTAGTAAACCTATACTTGCCTCTTTAATTCGTACTGATTTATAAAAACCTTTTGTTTTACTTTATTTGATTTTTATTCAATTGGACAACTTGCAGGATTTTCACGGATTGTCGCTACGAGATTAAGAGTGAAAGAAAAATAAAAATGAAAAATTGTGAATAAATTGTTAAAATAGGAGAAAAATGGCATGCTTTCCACTTAATCGGAGAATCGAGAAGACATTCACTATTAGTTTTCCTTTTATGAACTGCTTTCCCACATGGTGATCAAAATAAACGACAATGTTTTTACCAAACGACTAATTTCATTCTGGATGAAAATATTCCAACATCCAACTTCCAACTTTTATGTGATTAGTAATTGGTCAATGTTTCAACATTTTATCTGGATTCGCTTTTGCTTTGCTGCCTCCCTGGTTAATATTCTCCGAAATGAAATGAACGCATCATTTCCACAAATCAATTTCTTCACAAGGTGTCATAAAATCGCCAATAAATATGACAAATTGTTTTACTTCCACGAATAAGTTGATTTTTTGTTTGGTTGTGGTAGGTAATCGAACATTTTGATCTTTTCGATTCGATTTTTTGCAGTTAAGCTTTTATTGGTGCTGTATTTCAAGAAGCTTTAAGAAGGTTTAACCGATGGATCGAAATATGCACCAAAATCATCAAAAATTAATTGGCAGAGCAGTTTGTATAAGTTAATTTTTATAAATAAAAATTGTCTAAAATAAAAAACACAACTGATTAGTTCTACAGTTATTTTTATTCTAAAAATTCTTTCTTTCTTTAATACAAGTTGCGATTGTTTTTACAGAAATTCGCTGGATACTGGTTTTTAAGTTAAAATAAAAAGTATTTGACAGTTAAAAAAATGAAAGATACCGTTGCGTTAGAATGTTTATGATACTGGAATGCAAAGCCCAGTTGCATGCGTTAACTTATATAGTGTGTACATTATAGTTAAAAGAATGAAATATATTACCGGCTAAATTATTTTCCACTTTTTCGGCAAAATAGTTCCAACGCTGACCGGATTTAAAAACAACTTCACAGTCAGATTTCAATTATTCAACACAAATATTATCTGAAAATATTGTTACAATACTACTTACTTTTTCATGTACCACATAATTAAATTTTTTTAATTATGAAATTAACATAAAACTTTGACAGCTTACAGAATGAAAATTACAAAAATAACGGTATCTAAATTTTACAAAATGAAGCTAGAATCAATTGAGACCTGAACACATGTATTAAAATTTCTGTAAACTAGTTTATTTGCGCTGTTTTATTTACTACACTTCTGTATCTGTAGTATCTGTTATTATATGATAACGCCAAGATGATTCGTATCTAACCACAGGCGTTGTGATAAATTATGCATCTTCAGCTTCACCAACCCTTACTAATTATTACATGAAATAATCACTAATGTATCAAAGTCTAAAAATAATTTTGATTAAAATATTTGATCAAGGTTTATATGTTACACTTTATTGTTTTATAAAACCAATATAAAAAAAAAAAATTAAGTGTGGAACATAAAAACGCCATTTACAAAAACCGATATGAAAAAATTACAAAAATGATTTTTTTTCCACTCATGCGAACTTCTTCTAGTCAGCGAGTAAAGGTGAGAATATATTTTTGTACTCATTTGATTGTTGATATTATGAATTTTCTTCTGCATAATCATAACAGTATTGTAGTTCCAAACTATTTAAAGCTTTTTTGACAATATAATATACGAATAAAAAGAAATATAAAACAAAAGGGTCACTACATCATCAGTCACTCAAGTTAAGGCAAAACAATTTGTTTAGTCAGTATAGTCTGTTGTGTAAGCATTATAATGTATTTCAAGCTAGAGTTCGATTTTTAACACATTAATGTTGACAATGACATTGCCGTAGTCTGAATATTTACAACTAAGCTCCACATTTATATAACGGTCTTAATACAGCTACAATCATAAGCGATTATATTATTGCAAATTTTATTTTTTCGAATATATCCTATTTTATTTTAAAAAATTATAAATTAAAAAATAACAAACACAACAAAAATATAAAAACAAAACCTGTATGTAGGACACATTAACACATTAAATCATTAAATATTTAAATAATAACCTCTCAGGTTTAAATAATGTTCAACAATAATATGAGAAAAGAATACAAAATACAATATACAAAGGATGAATAAAAATAAATAAAAAAAAAATATTGTTTTTGAGCAGGTCTATTTTAGGATATCATAACGAAATTAATGTTAACTGGTAAGTATAAGGGAAAATTTACATGAGGTTTGGTAATGGTCTTTTAATAATTTATTCATTCACATTGTTAATATTCAAGGAGGTTTATATGAGATTTGTTGGTTAGATTAGAATTAGTTAATTTAGATGGCTTAGTAATAATATGACTTCTCTTGAATCTCATGATACTTTATATACTCAGGCAGGATTTACGTGTTTGTGATAACGAAATAAAATACAAAATTATAATATCCGCAGATATGAAACAATTTCGCATCTTTAACCGGAGAGAAGCCGCCCGTGACCAACAAAATGGAGGACGTCAGGTCCAGGACCATAATTTGTGGTTATTACGAAAATATTTTATTTTAAAATGCTTTAAGATTCACCTCAAATAAAAAAATGGCATTTACTAAGCATTGACACAAATTGTATCCCACATAACAAATTGTTTATACTTTGGACCATCACTTTAAGTTTCCACTTGTATTCACTACTATGATATTTTTTATTTATAAAAATTTCATTCATTTCTAAATCAAAGTTATTGAAACAAGAATAAATACAGTAAATACCTTAAATTTGATTTGGTATTATCTATGCAATTGTGTGGAATGATCGTTCCTTGTTGTTGTATTCTCTCTTTTTCGCGAACAAAGAAAATCCCTTCCACAAAATAGGTTAGGGGAGTAGAAGAGTGGTTAGCTGTTAACATTAAAGTTAGCATTTTGCTTACCTTACCTTAGAATAATATTTTAAAAAGAACCAAACAAACAGTATTGCGTACTATATAGTCTGGCAGGCCTTTCAATGTCATTATTGGGTGAAGCAAGTATCGTTATACTTGGTTGCAATCAATAGCTCTAATAGTGTCATCTATTTTGAAAAACTTGGATATTTTTTTTTTCTTTTTAACGAATACTAATTGGAAATTTTACGTTTTTGTTTCCCATATACCTTTCAGTTAATTGTGACACTTGCATCTACATACATCTTGAAACGGTTGCCTGCTTTGCATTAATATGGTTGTTAGCACCAACTGGGCGGTGATATGATCCAATTGCAAAAAAATTTGGTACTACCAAAAATTTTAAATAAAACGGTATTCCATTCAATAAATAGTATTGATCAAAAGAAAAGAGCATTTCAATTATTGTCATTGCTTTCATTTGAAGCATTGTGAAAGGATTTGCATTGTTTCTTAAGTTTCTGTACAAATGTTTTTGAATTCGACTAAAAAATAAAGTATTAATAAAAAACTATTTTCTCACTTCTCTTAATTTTATAGGAACTTATGCAAAACCGGGTAAGTATGACACGTACTTACTTCCCCACAGTTTTCTTCATTACTTTTTCCATTCCAAATAATAATATTCCAAAACAAAATTTTTGCATGATCGGCTTTGATTTTATTTTTTATCTCTAATTATTATTTACACTATGTTTTTTTTTTATTTTTTACATATTTGAAATATATTTGACGGAATTATTAAAATATTTTTCATTTACAAGCTGATCAAGAGGTCCTTATAAGTTAAAATATTTTTTTAAGTTATTTTTACCTTCTAATCTTTATTTCAGAATAGAAAAATCTTTGAAAGCCTTTTAAAATTATTCACCAGTCTACTTATAAGATCATATTATGCTTTTGAAATCTTTTAATCTTATATAAATATGTTGTAAAACACCGATTTGTTAAAACTTTCTTATAACTATTACTTATAAGACTAAAAGATTAAGATCTTAATTCCTGAATAGGGGTAAATTATATAATTCAAATGCTAACTCATCAACAACTTTAATTTAACAAGTACAGTTATGAGAATTACCTAAAATTAGTCTTGATTTATAATAAGAAGAGCTTTGCAATTGGTATGGTTTAGAAAACATAAATACTTCTCAATACCATGCCTTTTCTACCCCTCGCAATATTAAGTCAAAATAATGTAGTATTGGTTTTTTCTATCAATTGTCATTCTTTCATTTATGATGAACTGCTTAAACACTGTTAAAACACCATTAGAATTGTCAATTTACTCTTAAAAATAATCTAGAGATATAACACTATCGATAGTACTATCAATCCTATATCGGAATAATTTGTTTGTCGATATGTCGATAGTTTTTTTTACAATCGATATACTATCGAAATTCAAATTTTAACTCTGTGCAACTCTGTGTATTTTCAACGAATAAATGTATGTGTATGCAGTTCTTTTTAATTATATATATATATATATGTGCAGTTCTTCATAATTTCAAGGGCTCGGGTTCATCAAGCAATTTCAGTTACAATACAATTTGTATTCAAAACTGTAAAATTTAAAAATATAAATACCGGGTGGTCCAGAGGGGTGATCCGTATCAGCTTGTTAGGATGGGAAGGAGCCGTTATTATAAAATTTAAAAAAAATTTCTTAAGTAAATCGAAGGTGCTCTATCGATTTGTGGTATTTTAAACTTCCGGAAAAGACCACGAATCGGTCTTTTAAGACCAAAAATCGCCGAAACTGGCCGAAATCGAGATTTTCAAATGGGAAGGGCTACTTTTTTATACAAATTTAGATTCTACGACAAAAAATAAGAAAATTATGTTAAATGATATTTTTTTACTTTCTTAGTATTTTTCTTTAAAATTAATAACAGTAAAACAAAAATGCTCCATATTTTCCTTTGATAAACTAAAATTAATGATAATCATTTTTATAAATAAGTTTGTTTTTCATGATATCATATTTTTTATCTTAGTTTTGGGTTCCTGTAAAGTTTAAACAAAAAAAAACAAAAAAAAAATTTAATTTACAAAAGTTTCTTATTTTTGACGTAGAATCCGAATTTGCATAAAAAAGTACTCCTTCCAATTTGAAAATCTCGATTTTGGCCAATTTCGAAGATTTTTGGTCTTCAAAAGGCGATTTGCGGTCCTTTCCGGAAGTTGAAAATACCACCAATCGATAGAGCACCCTCGATTTAGTTAACAAAATTTTAAAATAATGGCTACTCCTTAAAAAGCTGATACGCATGCTCTGGAACATAATATTTTTAAAATAAAAATAAAGGTAATTTTGTTATCTTTTTCTATATATTATTTTTATTGTATTTTATTTTCTCTAAAAAATTAAAATTCTAGTATGATAAATAAAATTAAAATTCCTACAACATCAGTTGCTTTAGAGCGATTTTTTTTTCAAAGCTGGATAGATTTTGTCTGAAAAGGGAACAAGACTTAGACATAAAAATTTTTGTTACCTAGAATGCTTAGCTTGATTCCTAATTTGATATTATGATTTCTCCTTGTGGTAATCATTTTTTTTTTTAATTAATTTTAGTTATGTTTTTGAAATACATACATTACATACATTAAGTTATAATTATTAAATTTTGTTTTATTTTAGTTGAAAAATTAATTTACAGTTAAGTTTATTTATGGTTATGTTCTATTTTATATTTTAATAAATATTTTTGATGAACATGTTTGAGGATTTTGCTTTCTGGATACTTTTGATTAGCATAATACATTATACATAATACATAACGCTTTTCATTCTATATTTAGGAAAATTATTATAAGAAATACAATTTTCGAAAAGAAATTTGCTTAAAAAACTTTATTACAATGGATAGAAATAAAAATAATATTTAATTTATTCTTTTTAATATTTCTAATATTTTTAAATAAATTTTTTTTTTTTCATACACAAACCTTTTTTAGGGCATAAAAACTATCGATAGTACTATCGATATATCCAAAATTTTCATTATCGGATAATAAAACTATCGACAGTTCAAACCATCCGTAGTTTACAACTTGTAATACTGGAAAAACGATATTTTTCTCCGCCTAAAATTTTGCATTATTCTCTTATTTTTAGTGAATAGAACTTTTATTGTATAATTTTTAACAGAATTGGCTTCAAGCTTCAGGACCCCGGTAAAAAGGGCCCCGATTGCTTTCAATTTTATATCTAATTTCATTTCTAAAAAATTAAAAAAATTTAAGATACGATAACGCACCAAATATGAGCGGCAAATATACCAGACTATAAGCACGTTTAAAAGAGATTAACAATTATGCTGATTTTGTACCTTGTGCAACACATTCTCTAAATTTGGTAGGGGTAGAAACAATATTAGTATACTAACACCAATTATTGATTATTTTGGGATTTCGCAACGATTATACGTATTTTTTTCTGCAGTGCCGCACAGGAGGGACTTTTTGAAGAAATATGCTAAACTACAATTATTTTCTTTAAAAAGTTTAAGTATTACAAGTAGGTCAATGCATCATGAATCAGCTAAAACATTAAAAAATGGCTAAAGGCTGAAAACTCTGTAATATATTCATGAAAAAAGCGAAGAAAAACTTGATGGTAAAAGAGAAGCAATTATTTTATTTAAAAAATTAATAAAACTTGAAAATTTAATTTTGACATTAATTTGGGAAGTTTTTGAACATTTTAACAAAGTAAACAAAAAGTTACAAACCCCGGGCCTAGATGTTTCTGAAGGTTATGACTTAATTTTTACATTAGAATTATTTGTAAAGCAAATAAAAAATTTCGGGAAAATTCAGAACAAAAAATGACTGTTAAAAATTTGAGTAAAGAAATTATGGAAAATTATAATGATTTAAAAAACGGGTAAGGACAAAAAAAATTTCGAATCATGAAAGAGGTACTGATGTACTTTATAGCAAGGATAAGTTTTGGATAGAGATTAAGTTTGTCCTTTCTTTTTACCATAATAATATAGATGTACGACTAATTAACGAATGTACACAATTTAGAGAAGATCTTAAAATTACACATGAAAAAGAAGATCTAACAAAATGTTCCACTATGCTGAAACTAATATTCGAGATAAATTTGATAGATGTTTTTAGAAGTCTTTACACGACATTAAAGATATTTCTAACTCTACCAATAACCAGTTGTGAGGCCGAAAGAGACTTTTCAAAATGGACATTTATTAAAAATAAATATGCTAGAAGAAAGACTTAATTATCTTTCAATTTTGTCAATTGAAAATGGCATAACCAAATCAGTGTCTTATGATGAGGCAATAAGAGATGTGCCAATAAAAAATGCCGGAAACAAAAAAAATTAATAAAATTTTTATTGTTTTGTTTATTATTTTTATGTTTATTATTTTTATTTTGTTTTGTTCATACTATATTGCTATTTTTTATTTGGTCACATAAAATGTTTGTATACTTTTCTTTACATTTTACTTATATTTTGGTTTGGTCGATTTTGGGGCTCAAAATATGTATTCTAATCCTAAATAGCTATTCTTACTATATTTATTGGACTTGGACACAATTTAAGTTATGTACAATAATAATTATATTAAATTATATCTGTATTAGGTTCTCGACTTTCGATATTTGTAATAAAATCAAATTATTAATAAAATTTGATTTTTATTCAACACATCTCTAAAACCTGTTACAGTTATCAACAATAATAATATAGAATAATATTTTCATTCTTTTATTTTAACATTACAATATGATATTCTAGTTTATAATGCTTCACAGTATTAGTATACAACTTAACGCGAATTCAAAATTGTACCAGAACCAAAGGATACTGTTAAAAATGTATACCACAATACTACAATTATACACAAATTCTTTGCCTTTATATTTTTATTTTTCCATTTGTACTTACATCCTTTTTTTTTACTGTTATATCACTTTCGCAACAGTCAAAAATACACTAAAAAAATAAGGTCTCCTGGGTAATTGTTATCTACTTTTATTTTATTTATAGTTTTCTTTTTCTTTTTTCTCTTTTTTATGGTTTTTGCTTTTTTGTTTTTTGTTTTTTTACGAAAAGCAATTACAGAATGTACACATGAAAAAAAAAACATTATAAGAGAATTTTTTTTATTATTATAAAAAGGATTGAATATTACCCATTTCTCTGTACTCTTCACTGCACTCTAGGATAAAATTTTTAAATAATATAAAAAAAAAAAAAACAAAAAAATCTTTTGTTTCTCATTTTAGTTGTTCATTACAATTATCGTTTTCATGATAAAAAAACATTAAAATAAAAATTAAAACAGAAACAAAATAAATGTACAAAAATCAAAAGAAAAGTCTATACATTTCCTTTCTTTGTGCAAAGTTTAAAAATCAGTAAATTGAAGGAAGTGAAAAATTTATTATGAAAGTTAATTAAAAAAATTATTTTTACGAACTACCAAAATATTAGAAGTTATGTATTGTCCTTCTTATTTATAAAATTATACGGTAGTGTGATTATAACTAGATGTGATTTTTTTTTTTTTTTTTTTTTTTTTTTTTTTTATTTATTTTTCAACATCAAATATTACACCGAAAAAAAATTATTTACAAAAACGGTGGCTATTTCCTTATTTAACTAACTTAATTTTAAATGAATTTTTTGTTAATTTTCGTTCAGATTTTTACTTTAACATTTTTCTTATAATTTATATTTATACCAAGTTTCCACTTAACTTATGTATTTTTAATCTTTGCTAAATATTTATTTTTGGCAAAATTTTACTAAAACCCAAATTAATTCTTACAAAAAAATCTTACAAACTAAAATAAAACTTAACTTATCCTAACCTAAACTTAAAACTATTTTGTATAGTTAAACTATCCTAATCTATTTAATTGAGCTTCCTCCAACCACCAGTAATCCACTTTATATCTTTTGTCCCTATCCGGGATGACTATATCAAATTTTAATTGATCCTGATTTAAATTTCGAGGATCAAAATCTATAATTTTACATGTAGCCCGTCTATTATAGTGAAATAATATTGGGACATAGTTTTGGTTTTGTATATAACCATTCTTATCTAGATAAATAAAGGACTCTGGGGACACAAAACCTTTCTGTAGGCTATTTTTTATGTATTCATCATTATGATAATATACATGTGATATTAAGCCATTTGCTGTATTTCTCATTGCTCTGTCGAAATGCCTACGAATCAGATTGATAAAAAAATTATCGTATCTGTTTATATTAGCTAATTTATATATAAACTTGTTAGAATAATATTTTTTAAAGTCTGATTGCGGTGTTCTATTTTTCCCCAAACAAACTCTAATGCATTTCCGTTCCATTTTCCTAATTTTTTCCATATTACTAGCACTTATATTATACCAAATGGGTGCTCCATATGCCAGCACTGGCCTTATAAGTGTTTGATAGGCTATCAATTTTAGTTTGGGCTGGATTGTTTTATTGTAAAACAACCCTTTCGCTGCCATTAGAGCTTTAATGCTTTTCGAAGTTGCGTTGTCAACTTGATTAGTGAAATTCAGGTTGTAACTTAGCAAAATTCCCAAGTACTTGACTTGTTTCCTGTTCACAATGTTTTCATTATTTGGAGTTTTTATATTGAATTTTCTCCAATTCTTTTTTAAATTGTGGTTTACTTTGCCTATAACATCTCGGAATAAAATTGTTTCGCATTTATTAAAGTTTATTTTTAAACACCAGATCTTGCAGTATTTTATTAGAATATTAAACATCTTTGCAGTTTTATTTTGGATTTCTCTTACTGATTTATTTGCAGAATACAGAATAATATCGTCTGCGAAAGCTAAAACATAACTACTACCTTGTATGCGTTTTAATAACTCTATCAGCTCTATTATGTATATTGAAAACAGAACTGGTGAATTTACCGCTCCTTGTTGTAATCCATTTTCGATGCTAAATATTTTATTCGCTGTGATATTATTATTCGCCATAACGAATACACCCTCTGACAACATATCTTGTATTAAGTTGACTAACTGTCTGGGAAAGTCATAATTTAGTAATTTATAAACTAAGCCGTCTATCCAAACGTTATTAAATGCTTTTTCAAGATCAACCAAACAGGCGCCCACACCCTCTTTTTTATTTATGTGCCAGCATATATCTGAAGTCAGTTTTGTAATTGCGTGAATGGTTCCATGACCATGCCGGAATCCAAACTGATTTTCAGGCAGGAGATTTTTCTTATTAAGGAAATCGTTAATTTTATCATTAATTAACGTTTCATATATTTTTCTGGTATTCGAGAGCAAACTAATTGGTCTGTAGTTATTTGGATTATTTGGATCTTTTCCAGGTTTCTTTAACATTATTACCTTGGCTTTTTTCCAGACTGTAGGGAAGTATGAAAAATTTAAGGCATTGTTAAATAGGATTACATATTGTTCGATCAACTTATTACTTAGGTTCTTCAATACAATGTTTGGTATACCATCTAAACTAACTGAAGTTTTATTTTTCAGTTGATTGAATTTTTCTGTTAGTTCGTTCAGATTAGTAAAATAAGAGTTCTCATAATACTGTTCTGATGACTTATTATTAGCAGAGAAAGGAGTAATAGAAATATTATTTCTTTTCTCTTCTTCGTTATTTTCTTTAAACGTTTTTGATGTATTTTCTACATGTAAATGAAACCTGTTATTTGTTGGCATTGTAATTTTGTGTGTTTGCATTAAAAAAATACCTAATACATTTTGTATGTCACATGGGTTTTTTATTATATACTTGTTTGTCGAATTGCAGGTAAGGCTATTAATATCAATATCATTTTGTACTAGTACTTCCTGTTCGCTGCAGTCTATGTGCAAACTAGATATATCGTTCCTTTCTTTCTTTCTAAAAATTTTATTAATTTCAGAAAACATATTTTTATTAGAAGGGACTATTTTTTTTAATCTGTTTGTCCAGTATTTATTAACTTCAATGTTCACTTGTTGTTTTATTAGACAATTAATATTCTTTAACAGACTTTTCATTGATTGAATTCCATAGTGAGAGAAATTCAATCTTTGCTTATAAATTATGTGTATATCGTTTAAAATTTTGCTTTTTATTTTTAAAAGCTTTTTAATAATAACAGAACTAAATTTTTGTGTGCTATTGTAATTATTTTTATATATTGGTATTGTTTCTTTGATTGTTTTTTTTATTATTTCCTCTAATTTCTCTAAATGATAGTCAATATATGGGATTTCAATATTGACGTCATCTCTTATTTTGTGTCTGGAACTCGTATACATTATTTCATAATTCTTATCTAAGTACCTGCGAAATTTCTTCCAATTCGTTTTATGAAATAAATAATTATCTCTATGTATAGGTATTTCTACACAAAAATTATTATTATTTATTTCAGCTGTTAAACAAATTGCATTATGGTCACTATCATATGGTAGAGTTAGTAACCGGTTATGCAAATTTTTATTTTTTATTCTACAATCCATCAGAGCTAAATCAATGTATGAATTCGCTCTAGGATATGTAGGTGCATCTGGAATTAGTAATTCGCATTTGTAAGGAATTTGTTCAGTTTCCAGCCAATTATAAAGCTGCAAACCTGAGTGGTTGTTAGAAGTATTATGCCAGAGCTTATGTTTAGCATTCATGTCGCCCATAATGATATAGTACTTGTTCGGACTACTTAATTCCAAGTCTTGAAAAATTTGGTGTAGTTCTATCTTGAATAATGAGTTATTATTGTAGGTCGCATATAGTGATATTATAAATAGTAGCTTGTTCTGCTCTAAATTTAGAGAGATGACGCACGGTTCGAGACATTTAAAATTATTAAAATTATTATTATTTATTTTTTTATACTTTAGACATTTTTTTATGCAAATGGCAGATCCGCCACCATTATTAATTCTATCATTTCTTATTATTTCATAATTTGCTAGATTAAAAAAATGTTTGGTTTTCAGCTTTGTTTCTACTAAACATGCAATATCTGGTTTATTTTTTTCTAAGAAATGCGTTAGAGAGAGTCTTTTGTTATGAGAAATTAATGAGTTGACATTAATTGATATTAATTTCAACTCATTGTTATTAGCGTTGATTACTGATGGTTGGGCGTTCCACATACTAATTCAAACTGGTAGTCTATTCTATCAGCATTTTCTTTAAGTTTAATATTAATTGTATTAATGCTATTTCTTATTTCTAGGAGAATTTTATTACTTAAGTCTATATTATTATTATTATTAGAGTTATTGTTCATTATGTTGTCTTTGTTATTATTTGTGTTATTATAACTTCTTACCGTGTTAGAGTAACTTATTTGCGGCGTGATGTAGTTGTTGTACATGCTTTGCCTTGCTAATATTTTTTCTTGTTGTTGTTTTTTTATATTTTGTTTTAATTCTTCCCGTTTCTTGTAAATGGGGCAATTTCTGTATGATGCTGGGTGTCCATTTTTTCTGCACAAAATGCAGAATAGCGCTTCTCTTGGGTCTTCACTCTTTATTTCGCATTGCCCAGGTTGGTGGCTTTTGCCACACTTTACGCATCTAAACTCCATATTACAATTTGATGCCGTGTGCCCAAATCTCTGGCATCTAACACATTGTGTTATATCTTTCTTTTTTAAATTCTCCCAACTTACAATTTGGTGATCTAACGCTTTTATTGAACTAATATCACTATGGATTGCCCCTGGTGATAATTGTACTATGTAAATCGGAAGATTTTTTTTTTCATTTATTGCTTTTTTTGTTTGTAGTCTTTCTACTTTTTCAAGTTTTGTTTTTTCTGTTTCGAATTCTTTTAGTATGTCCATCACTTCGGTCGGCTCATAATCTGCACATAAACCTTTCAGCACAAGTGTTATTTTTTTTTCTAGTTTCGGTGTGAACGTGAAATATTTGGTATCAGATTTTTTAAATAAATCGCAGACCATTTTATAATCATTTATATCAAATGTGTAAATCACTATGTGATTTTGATTAATTTCTTTTATTAAAAAATCTTTTATTTTTAAATTAATTTTTAAAGTTTTTTTAATACAATTAGTGTCTGCGTTGTACACACTAATCGGTGGCATTCTAGTTTTTTTTGGCTTTACATTCTTTGTCTTTATCCCACTTACAGGTTCATTGTTTTTTGTTATTTTGGGAATCACTTTTTGGATACTATTCTTTTTAATTACATTTTTTTGGCTGAGAATTTGAATAAAATCATCATCCTCCTCTTCATTTATGCATGTAGAAGCACATGTTGAATTTTTATCAGTCGGCTCATTAGCCGCTTCACAATCCATAACATTATTATTACTGTTTGATATAGTTTTGTTAATTAATTCTTTTAGTTTATCTATTTCTCCTCTTAGTTTTTTGTTCTCTAGTTTTAAGTCGTCGACTTGTCTTTTTTGCTTATTGCTAGCAGCTTGGTTCTTATTGACCCGTGCCTTAGCCATTATATTTTTAATTTTTATTTTTCTATTATTATTGACTCGATCAATTAAACTTAAATTATATTTTAGTTCATTTTTTGTTTTTTTTAATTCTGATTGCATAAATGCAATCAAAATAATAAATGTCAATCACTACTATTGTAATAAGTATACTCCCGTTTTATAAAGTAAAACAAAAAATAAATAAAATAAAAACTAAAAATTTTCTACCCAAGTTTTAATGTTTTATTCTTTAATTTTTATTATTTGGTAATATTATTATTAATATTTTGTTTTATCACGATTTTACATTAACCACTCTCCACCGCGTTCTCTAACGGACTGCACACAACTTTGTATGTTGACTAGATGTGATGTCTAAACATAATGGTTCATCAATATTGGAGTAGTTTTAAAAACAAATTCGTGAATTTTTATATGGATAGCTTGCTGAAACATTTTCGAGTTTCGGGTCATTCCGAGCAAAATTAAAACAAAAAATCTGCAGAATATAGACGTATGCATAAGAACGGCAAACGTAAAAATAAGAACAGAAAAGAAGATTGGTTAAACCAGGAATCGTATGAACTTGAAAATTGCAACACCTACATCTGCATGATGACTTCAACCTACACAAACAGCTCAAGAACCAACGCAGGTGTACAAAAAATTACATCCACACTTCTTAATGAAAATCGTCAAACAATAACTAGAATTAATGAAAAACTATGAGAAGAATATATCAAGAAGTGGTTTTGTTATTCTACTTGTACGTTTAAAATATTGAAAAGTCTACAGAGCCATCCCAAACGAATATACCCACAGATGAAATCAAAAACGGGGTTACGTCAGACAAAAATAATACAGTCGTAAGACCAGGCGAGACTTCGTCAGAAATAATTAAACTGGTCAATAAGAGAAAACTCATTGTATATATGCTTGAAAATTTTTTCAACAATATTTATAATACCGGGAATTTCCCACAAGATTACCTAAAGTCAACATTTGTCACCTTTCCGAAAAAATACCAACGATTAATAAGTTTAATGAGCCATGCGCCTTCTTGAAAGTTCTACATGATCGTATATACACAAATTGTGAGCTGCACATGGGAAGAACAGAATTTGGATTCAAACAAAGAACTTGAGTATGTCATGTCATATTTTTATTATTTAGTTATTTTTTTATTTAAGGCATTAAACACTATTTCTGTTTTGGATTATATAATTCTTTTTCTTATTCTTCTAGTGTTAAGTAATAATTTAAATATTTAATGAGTTGTACTAATTTATTTTAATCTTAATGACTGTATTATAAATAAAAGTTTGTGTTGATGTTTTCATATGTTTTGTTGATCATGAAAAGGTGTTTGATAAGGTCAACCATTAAAAACTTATGGAGGTATTAAATAAAATTGGCATGGATAAAAATATCATAATGTGTATAATTAGCTTTTATTGGCAACAAACAGCTGATGTAAAAATAAGTAGTGTGCTGAAACAAAGCACTAGATATTTAAAAAGGAGTTCGACAAGGCTGTATTCTCTCCCGTCACTGTAGTGAATTAGTGATTTAGATGTGGTGTAAAAGTAAGTAGCACATAATAATATAAATAACATCAGATATGCACTCCTTCTAACAGACAATTTAAAGGGTTTACAACATATAGTCGATAAATTCAACAACCGTAGCTAATTTTCAACTCAAAAGTGAATATCTCAAAAACTAAATTGATTGTACATAGAAAAAGGACACCTTACACTGATGCAGCAACAATTAAAATAAATAGCCGTTCAATTGAGAGAGTCTCTACATACAAATAATCTCCCATGCTGGTTACACCGAGGCTTGGAGCTGGGAAAAGAAAATTTGATGCCTAAAGTTTTACGCTTTTGTGAAATAAACTTAGGCCTTCACTTATAATTCGCTAAATGCTGTGTTTGTTCTATACTCCTATATGGTGTTAAAATATGAATCTTAAAAGTAAGAGAAATCAACAAAGTCGAAGCTTTCGAAATGTGGATTAACCTAAAAATGCTAAAAAATCATGGACAGATCACATTACAAACAAAGAAGTTCTACGTAGAAACAAAGAAAGAAAAATACATCTAAGGCTAAAGAAACAAAACCCCTCATACTTTGGTCATATTATGATGCTTGTAAATAAATACGAGTTACTTCAGTTAATAGTTCAAGGAAAAATTGAAGGAAAACGAGGTATAGGAAGAAAACAATTAACATGGTTGCGCAAAATTAGAAGCAGGGCAGGCATCAAAAAGGCATCAGAAACATTGGCGATTTAATTAACTCAGCAAAACGAATCAAGACATCTATCAGGACATCGTTGCCAAAATCATATGACCGCTGACATCCAATTATGGGTAAAAAACAATAGAAAAATAAGAAGTAAAATTTGTTAATATTAATTTTGTTATTTGGCACACAAAAGTAGATTGCCCATTACCCAATAGTGAGTGTATTCTATTGTTTTTGGAATGTGCTTACCTTGACACTTTGACAGAATATAAAACTCAAACTAATATAATTATTATACAATAACAATGTAAAATATATTAACACTCTATTCTTGTTCAAACTTTGTAATAAACCGGTCGCTGCACCAACCATTTTATTCTCACTTTAATATTAATTTATTAACAAAATATTTAATGCAGTATGTTTGTTAAGTATATAATATACTTTATGATTCAAAGGGTAGAGAAGTATTTCTAACAAAAATATTATCTTTTTCATTATTTGCCGTCTTCTCTTTCAAAACGTTTATACTTTAGCAAATAGTATGCAAGTAAAATAGTACAAAAATAGCGAAAGTGAAAAAAATTCACTCTAACAAAAAACCTAAAAGAGTCTTAAATTTAACTTAAAGTTTCACAATCATGCAGGGAAGGTCTATACTGTAAGAGGAAATTTGTATTTCATATGAATCTGATCAGAACAAACGGGAAAATTATAAAATCTTTAGAAATCATTAAAAATAACGAAAATCAATCGAGGTGATATAAAATTGTAAAAATGGAGTGATTAATATCTAAGTGAAATAATTAAAAATCTCAAAGAAAATTGAAAGAAGTGGGTTTTTCTCATTTAACCAATTTTTATTACACTTTTCTAAATTTTTTAAATGAACAGACCCCAGATAATAAAGCTAAAATGTTCTTCTCTCTAAATGAAATTCAAATTTTACTCTTGTTGAAATTTTCTTCTATTAAATTTCTCATTAATAACATATAACTGTTTCTAAATAGGAATTTTTGATGACCGGTTGTACCAAAAGTGTCTTAGGTTTCTTAGGCAATATTACCATACAAAATCAAAACATTTTATTTAGAAAATTTAAAGATGTATTTAAAAAAAACTAGTACTATCTTCTGATGAAATTTTCAGTGGTATTTAATAAACTACCAACATCTTCCTATCAAGACTTCGGTGGACAATCGGCTTTATGACTTTTGCTGGACGCATTCTGATTTGAATTGTTTGAGCAAAAAATTGAATTGAGAAATGAAGGAAAAACTATGTCCATATTTACATTTGGCTAGGTATTTATACTCAATCAAATAAAATAAAAATAAATAAATATATTGCTTTTAAGAGGATTATAACAGTAATTTTTTCAGAAATCGGGTTTGAATTTGGATTTAAAGTTTTAAAGTTTTTGAATCCAATTCTCAAATTTAACTTAAATTTCACAATAAAATTCTAAAAACTGTCATATTTTACATTCTAGGAAGTCTTGAGATGAGATTAAGAGATTTGGCAAAAAATTCGGCTAATTTGCTTTTTCCGTAATTACAATCATAACTTGCTATGAAAACATTATATCAAGTTGCGATTCTAAAGTTTATTTTTGTAGTTTTAGTACGCTTAAATTGAAGGCAAATATTTCTAAAAAAAAAATTTTTTTTTCCTTATTTTATTTTCGACTTTTTAGTGAAAATATTTTTTTAATGAAAACTAATATATTTTCAAAGAACAACACATATAATCAAATGGCACTAAAATTCACTCTAACGCAATTTGGTTATTATTCCTCATACTTCAAATGTGTTAATAATTATATTTTATATTACTGTAACAAATTTTATAAAAATATGTATATTTTTAAAAAATTTTTGGAGATTTTTGATACCTTTGAATTTTTTAATTTACGTATTAAAAAATTTTCACCAATAAAAAATTACGCACTTTATAAAAAGAAACCCTGTTAAATACAAAAAATATTTGACGTAAAATCGTAGATTAAACCTGAGAAAGAGTCTGAAATGTAAATACTCATCCGACTTTATCTACGATAAAATTAGATTTTGTCCGACGTGTAAACGCTGCCTAAGCATAAATAAATTGGCATATAAAAGTATAATATATACATGCATAAATCGAAATTAAACTTTTTTTACATGCGAGAAGAGTGATTTCTAACTGAGTGATAGATAACTGATAGGTTCAAATTTTGTTTTCTTCCATAAATAATGTTTCCATTTTATTTTCAATTAACTAAGCCATGTAACAAATGCAAGCCCTATATGACACATGTACGTACATTTACATATACTTAGTGAGAGAAATAGAAAGAATAAAAGAAAGAGATTAATAAAAGAAACCAAATTAAAAACACAAAAAAAAAATATAATGATAATGATGATTAAAAATATTGAAATTGTATAATAACAGAAAATGATTGAAATATAATGCTAGTGATTTGTATTGCACACATGTACTTTGTATTCCTTTTTTTTCTTTTTTTTTTTTGGCTTCTTTACACCATAGAAATGTCAATAAATATAGTGAATTTAAAAAGAAACCAAATTTTAACCTTATCAAATATCCGTATTCCATTATTAGTACACACATCTATGTAAATTTCACCTTAGTTGAATGCAAAGAATATCTATAATCTTTATTAACAAGAATATACACTCCCATTTTACGTAAACCTAGTTTTTAAGAAATACCAAACCGAGCAAAATATCATTAGTTAAAAGAGATAAAATTTACATTTACTTATCGTATACCAAATTTATTATGAGAGAGAAAAGGTACAAAACAGATGTTTGCCTTTTGCTTTATACTGTAAAATAATTTTGCGTTCTCATTATTCTCCTTTGGATTTGTTCACGTTTCCTCCCATTATTTACATGAGGCAGTGTGGCAAAAAATGTTAGTTCTAATTTAGTTTGTTCCCTTATACGAGGATTAATTCTGATCTTTTATAATTTTAATATTTTCGTTTTAAACATTATTATTTTCTTATATACCTATTAAAAATATTAAATTATAATTACATTACAATAATATAAAATATTATTAATATTTTTGTCACTAATAATTTGGAGTTATAAACATTATTATTTTTTATTAATTATATTAGTAAACCTAAATATTTATTATATTGGTATACGATTATAAAATAATACTGAGGACAACATCTATTTACAAATAACAGAATTTAAAGAATATGAGAACGCTGTTTTAGTTAGGTCTCCTAAAAATCTTATGCATAGTTGATACAATTTAGAAAATAATATTGTTAAATATTTCAACGAAATTTTTGTCGAAAATTTTTTTCAAAATTATAAACTTTATTTATTTAATTTCAGCCAACTTTTTTTGTTACTCTCTTTTGTTTACTATATTTTTTCTTTTTCTTACACGTAAAATTCTTATTATATCTATTTCTGACAATGTTTATCAAATTTGTATATGTGTGCAAACAAATGAATACATACATGAGTTCATACTCTTTTTATGGATATACTTTGGTTAAATGGTTATTGAAATGGGTATTTTGTTGAATTGAAGAAAAATGGAACAAACATATAAAGTCCAAGGCAAGTTAATTAAGGCAAATATAATAAGGCAAATATAATTAGATTTGACTAATTTGAAATTAATTTGGTTTCGTATCTTTGAATTAGACCACTCGCAATGTTTCTAATTGATTAAAACTCAGCTCTAATAGAAAAAATTGTTGTTTGATTTGATTAGAATTTCCTTAAATTAGCCGATAGGAACACTTTGACTATCTTTTTGTCGAAGAAACTAGATTTTTTTCAAATTAAATAGTAATTAATTAATGATTGCGTTAAGTGGCATATACCCACATAACGGATTAAATTAACCATGTGGTAAAAATTAGTTTTCAAATTTTTGTAAATTTTTTGACTACACATCAAACATACCACATCTTATATTGGATAACTAAGATTAATTTTTTTTTTTTTAAATTTCACAAAAAATACTTATTTACCACCATCGTATGACGGGCCGTTTTACTAGTATATAAATAATAATGAGAAAGAACAAAGGCATTTTTTTTTGTCTTTTTTAAATGAAAAAAAAATAAAAAGAGGGAAAAATATATTATGTTTCAAATATAACAAGTACAAGAGAAATCTTTTAATTCTTTGGATCTTTTAATAACACTGTATAACAATTTAAAATTTATCATTTATTTTTATATTTTTAATCTATTGTTGTTTTTATACAATTTATTTTGTTTCCATGATCTCGTTTTTTTTTTTTTTAACATTCAAAATAAAAACCAAAAATAACAAAAAAATTCTATAGGACAATTTAGAAACAAGGATTTTCATTATTATAAGTACATACACAAAAACTAATGACATACTACAAGTCATATAGGCAATAAAAACTCTATAGACGTAATACTCGTATAATGGAATGGAAGGGGATCGCGATTATATAAAAACTAGCGGCCCCTATTGGGTAATTGTAATGCAAGCTAAAGAAAAATTTAAAGTTTAAAAAAAAATAGGAATTTTCATGGACTGTTATACACTTCTTACTACAAAGCAGAAAACCCTTTGAAATTGATATAATTTGATAAAAGAAAACACAAATAACTTCTCATATATCTATTTTTCTATCTATTTCCTACATGATCAGAAATAATTTCGTTTTTCTAAAGCTGTGTTTTTTCACAATTGGAAATCCACGAACTAACCTTTTCTAATTGTGATAAAATAAATGACAATAAATAACAGAGTAGAATATCTTGTAACAGCTTAAACAAAATGGAGCTATTCTATATTTTTTTTTGCGTTCTTAACACTAACTTAGGTAGAATCACCTTTTCATGCTTTTAATTAAGTACGGTATATTTTACACTACAATATCTACAAATATTTATGTAACAAATTACTGGCTTATCTACTCATTAAATGTGGAAAACAACTACTATTGTCAGGAACTAAGCCTTCTTAAATAGAATAGTTTCATTTTATTTAATTTGTTACCAGATTATACTCTCAATTATTTTTGTCATTTATTATATCCCAATGAAAAAGGGTACTAGACCAGGTCGAAAAACCAATAAAACATTTTTTTTGTTGCTTCATCGGTAATCGAACCTGGAACCTTTCGGTTGAAAGGCAGACCCTCTACTTACTGCGCCACCCAGCGTGTGTCATTTAAGAAAGCTAAGCTCATGACAATAGCAGTTTGACAATATGCGTCAAAATGATAAAATATGCTCCAGACCGTTATCTTACTAGACAAAAACTGAATATATCTAATAGATCAATCAACAGATATAACGGTTTATACATATACAAAAACAACAAGGATACTTTCAAATGTCCTTTTCGTCCTTAAAGGATAAGATGCGTCATTAAAGATATATATTTTTGGAAAGTTAGGAAGACCAGCTAACCTTGTTATATAGTCATTAGGTCCTACGCGGGTACAACATCTTCAGTTTTCTATCTTATATTTCAATTTGATTTTCTATTGATTTTAATGAAACTTTGTTACATAAACAGGGCATCAAATTATAAATATTAGCTTATTTCTTTAAATTTCCACAAATACACCCACAGCGATTCCCTCAATCTAAAGGAGAGTTATCTAAATCAGTATTTATATATTTTTAATATTATTTTCTAAATTTTCAATTATGTGACTTCTTTTATTTGATGCTTCTTTTTTAATGGAAAACATTTTTAAATCTAAAATAAAGAAACGAAATTAAAATATAAAAATTATATTATTTTACACTGACAAATAATAACACTTTTTTCATCAAGGGTTATGCAAAAAAAAAATTTTGAAAATGAACGACTTGATTTGGAGATGTTTTTTAGAAAATCCAGTTGATCAAAATCCTTTTTTTAAAATGATGAGCTTGAGAACGTACTATTACCAAAAGATTAAAATTAACTAACTGAGCTTAAATTGAAATGAAATAGAAAAAAAAAATATTACAATTTCACCAACATTTTAAAATTCAGAAAAATTGAATTTGTGTTAATATTCAGATATAGAAGTCTAAAAACTTGATTTCCAAACAAAATTTATGGTTTGAACTTGAAGTAATTAATTTCTTAAATTTTATCGTGTTTTGAAATGTAATTTGATTTTACCAAAAACTGTTCAGTCTCAAAAACACGATTATTCATTTAAAAAAAGAATTTAAAATGTTCAGGTTTGTCTTTTATTTATAATAGATTTAGTTTCTAGTTATAATTTGTTTTTTTTCAATTTTTCATTTGATTAAGCAGAATTTCTTGATAAAATCCGTTCAAAATTTTTCAAACAAAATATGGTATAATTTTGCCACTAGCGATTTAAGTAAATGAATTTTCGCATAGCCAGTTTTAACAAATTAGTATTATTTGATGTTACAAAGTTCATGAAATTTAAACTAACTATATTTTTGAAGAATACATAACAGATACAAAATACCTAAACTCAAAGTATGTTAAATAATTCCATTTCGAGAGCTTTAAGTTTAAAATTTCATGAAATGGATTTCATGATAGACTAAAAAGTTCCTATAACTTTACTTTAAATAACAAAAAAAAATGATAAATTCAAAGTTTATATTGACATAAGCTATAGTGACATAAGCATTTATTCCATGGAAAACATAAGAACAAAAAAATAAAAGACAAAATCAAAAGATAACGAATTGAAAGTTCCAAAAAATATAGGTATCTGCAAATTTTAGGTAAAAAATTAAAGTAGGTAATAAAAAATTTTACAATATTAAAAAAAACATAAAAACAAAAAAAATTAAAAAAATGTTTTCTATATTTGGACGAAAGCATAGTTAATAAAATAAATACAAACAACTGTTTTTATTTTACAATGAGAGGCAATCTTAATGTCAACTAGAAATTAATACGTCTGAATCACGAATGGTACGTCTTATAAATTAATATTTTGCTACAACACCCTAAGTGTAACCACAAAATCAGCTATCCTTAAGGACTCAGCGACTTAATAACAAAATCGTGTTATCACAATAAGCCCATTTGCGGCTGCGGTGATATAGAACTGAATCCTTCTCGAAATTCAAAACGTATCTAATCTAAATGTAACTAGTATTCACTGATGTAACAATCAAAATTGAACAGTAATTAAAATTTTCAATGAAGCAAAAAGAAAACTAAAATTAATTGAAATTTGAATCGGTAGAAGAGTGTGTTGGATTATTGCACAGAATCTGCCAAAATAATAAAAGAAGTTTATGACAAAAATACCCTGCAAGTGGATTGTAAGTAGTGTTACAAGATCACAATTCTCAGTTATTGACCTTTAATATTTGTCTTATTTGAACATCAATTATTTTTCCTTTACTTTACAACTTATTTTCTGTGCATTTTATCTTATCTATTTAAATCGCTTTTATTCTTTTGATTTAAATTACAAAATTTAAGCATGTTGATGCTCATCTTGGCTGAACGACCAATTTTATAGTCTCACATTATCATTAAAATAAAGTGAAAGAAATTGTTTTCAACTATCAGCAATTTGTAAATTCTACTAAGATAGTTCTAATATAGCATTTAATATTGCATATTGAATTAATTTACAGATTCGAAATCTCTACCAGATATTTTTGTACTACCTCCAGCCTACTTTGCCTACATTTTTTAAAAACCTATTTTTTTCTGGAATGACAATATTTTTGATAAATTATTTTTTAAGGTTTTTTGGTATTTTTATTGGTTAGATTATTTGTAGGAAGGTGACAAATTCATAACAAAATATAAATTTCTATAAGTCGATCTTTTTACAATACAAAAATTAATTCAATTAAGAAAGTGTCATCATTCATCATATAAGTATTATAATAGAGTTAATTTTAGTTAGTTGTTCTTGGCAGGGATAAAAACAGGCCGCTGTCTAATGAAGAAACACCTCTATAAAATGGGTCTAACCGAAAATAACCTATGCAGAATATGTGAAATAGATAAGGAAGAATCTATTGAACATCTGCTCTGTGAATGCGAAGGGTGAGCCCGTAGCAGACTTTGCCACTTGGAAACAGCGTTTCCCGAATAATGGGAGCTATACAGCATACCATTGAAAAATGTCCTGAGTGTCATCACAATATCAGCTATCCTTAAAGACTCATAGACTTAATAAAAAAACCGGGTTATCGCAATAAGTCCATTTGCGGCTGCGGTTATGTACGGACTGGATCGTTCTCGGAATAAACTAAATCTAATCTAATCTAATCTAGTTAGTTGTCAACATTTCACCTCAAAACTATTCAATATATTCACCAAAAATGAGAGAAAATAAAAAGATTAAAAAACAAGGTTTGTGAGGGATAAAGCATTAAGCAACGATTAGAGTGTTGTTTTTTTTATGAATATGAAAAAACAAACAAAAAAATTTATTTTATTTTGTTTTTGCAGTTTATGTAAGAGTACATATAATACATTCTTTTTTTTTGTTTTTGATTCATATTATATCAAAGAATATCTAATTATATATATATTATTCAGAATTTATCTGGATGTTTGTAAGTTCGACGGAACGCTCCAACACATATACAAATTGCATATGTATACAAATTGCATATGTATACAAATGCATATATATACAAATTGCTTTGGTGCTTTTTTTTAACCCCTGTTTACCATGCTGAACCTTTGCAGGAAAAATTGATTGCATGAACTATATTTTTTTAATTTAATGTTAGTCTTCTTCGCAAATAATAAGGAAAAATAATAATAATAATATAAATAAAACAAACAATTTTTTTGATTTATAATAGGAAGGACTAATAGAATTTTAATCAATAGTTTAATATGGTATAATAACCAAAAGGCAAACAGCATTTAACACAAAAAAAAACATAATTCACTCAAAGGTTATTCTTATTACTTAAAATTATACATAATAATACACATGTGTATCGGCATATTTGTATTGTATAATATTATACATTATACTACTTTATTGCTTCTACCTTTTATTTTTGGCATTATTGTGTGCGTAACTCACTTCACTCAAAAAAAATTTATTTTGTGTTTTTTTTGTTTTTTTTTATTATTTGCTGTATCTGTATTCTGTATGTTCTATATGCTCCATTCCAAAAATATTATTTTATTTTCAGTGTTAAGTGTTCACTTTTCACTTCACTGTTCAGGTTCATTGTTCAATCAATAGAACTTGATAGAAGTAGATTAGGATAATTAACTCTACTTCTACGCCGGATAATACAACATTGTTTTTTTTAAATTGAAAATTATTGATGAAAATGTTTTTGTATTTTTTGTAAATTTTACCAATTTAGATACAAAATTTTGAATATTTTTTTAAAAATAACACAATACCATAAT
The DNA here is from genome assembly GCA_963942445.1 of Argyra leucocephala. Taxonomy (NCBI): domain Eukaryota; kingdom Metazoa; phylum Arthropoda; class Insecta; order Diptera; family Dolichopodidae; genus Argyra; species Argyra leucocephala. The sequence continues at coordinate 75,216,414 of OZ012680.1, forward strand.
AACAGTTTATTCATATAGCAAAATATGATCCCTATACATTATACAAAAGACAAAATTTATATGAAAATAAGATCCCATTTTTAAATTTGCTCTCCCGGAGGACTCAATAACGCTAATACGGTATAATTTATACTAAATGGAACCCAACTAACGAATTATAACTAAATGGAAGTGAGTACGAGTATACCATACAAAAATACAAACATTTTATACAAATTTGTTGGTATGGTACTTCTTTTTTTGTTATATAAAAAAAAAAAAGATTAGTGTTAGGCCAATATAAACATAAATAAAAATAAATAAAAAGTGATATAAACATAAGTACTGTAATTTCGGAATAAAGAATCTAATGAAAGAAAAAAAGAAACTAGGATTTATTTTGCTTCCGTCATTTATGACGGGTTACAAAGCTAGTATAATAATAATTAATAAATATTTTTTGGTTATATTATCCGGTAAACATAAATAATAAGTATACTCCGGTAAATATAAATAAAAAAAATTCATCTTTCTATTAAATATTTTTTTTTTTTTTAATTTTTTATTTAAAGTTATCTACAAATTTCTAATTTTTGAATCAATGGTACATTGATGTAAAAAAAATTGCATGTACCTACCCATTGTCCATGTAAGTAAAACATTGAAATAAATAAAGATTTATTTCAATGATGAAAGATTTATTTTCGCTGATTTGTTTTTGTATCAATACAATAAAATTTTAGGTGGAGAAAAATATTTTTTTTAGAATAGTATAGTATTGTCTTTAAAAGTAAAATTACATTAAACTATAAAAAGAAGAATTAGATTGAATTATAAAAAGAGTTTAATTAAAATGAGAAAAAAAGTGACCACAGCATATGCTTACCTAAATCACCACACCCACACCATCATATTTACAAATTTCAAGAGAGTGTATAGCATAGGTAGCATATGAGTTTTATTTTCATCATCAAATGTAAGTAGGTACTTAGGTATAGACAATGTACTGTGTAGTGTATCGTAGTAAGTTGTAAACAAAATTATTATTATTTTTTTTTCTTATATTCATGTTTTTTGTTTTGCCAATGTGTGAATTGAATTCCAATAATTTTTCAATAAATTGCAAAAGTTTTTTATTTTGTGTAATGCGACATTATTATTATTTATTTAGGATTTCAAAAACTGCTTCCTTGCTGCTTCCTCCTTTGCTGAAATGGTGGACTTAAAAATAAGATCTGATTAGTAAAAGTTGGCGGTGGACAGTTGAAAAATAGTTAATTATTAATTTAATTTAAAAATAGTTTTAAAAAAAAACTAAATTATTTTGACTTAATATAGGAAAAAGGTAGAAAAGGCATGGTAATTAAGAAGTATTTTATTTTTTCAAACCGTATCAAACCATAGCTTCTTATTCAAACATGACTGTTTTCTGGTTGATAGTGAAAAATATCAGTATATTTAAATCTCTGTTCTGCTAAAAACGTTAAATTTGGCTTTAACAATTATAATTACATAATGTAACATAATAACATAATGTAAAAAACACAAAATTAATATAAGAATTAATTAATAATTTTAGAGTAACAGTAGGTAATGGGTTCGATAAGTTAGTGTAACTTATAATGTGAATCTGTATGTTTTAAGTTAGAAAATAAAACGGTTACTACAAAGAAATATATATTATATGAAAAAAATAAAATAAAATCTCTATAGATAATCCCTATAATATCTTAAAAATTACCAAATATCAAATTCAACGGAATACAGTTATTTAACAATCTAATAGATGTATTCTAACATTTATTCTATTGATATTAAATCTGCGATTTGTACATAGCGGATAGCCTATATAAAAATCGCAGATTTAATCGCTGTCACAGAAGTCACGGAAATCGATGGTAAAAAATAATATCAATTAAAGTGCCGAATGTCGTTGGAAAAAAATGTCCATTTTAGATTTTAGAGATAATTCGTACACATTATAATAAAAGATAATTTATAAGATATATCTATGAATTATATATATATATTTTTATATTTTGATATATTATATATTTACTAAAACAAAAAATTAATAAAAATAAATATAGATTGCAAACATTATATGTAAGCATTTAATAAAAATTATACATTAACACAAAATACTATTAAAAGTCTCTTCCAACGTACTGCAAATTGAATTGAGGCAAATAGATCTCTGTAATGTAAAACAAAAACAATCTCAAATCAGAATTGAATCTGAATGTAAAATGTTGTCACATCGAAATCAAAGGAAACAAATCCAATGTATAGAAAATGAAAGATTTCACTTTCGTTAATTCTTTCGCAAAGATAAAAATAATTTCGTATACTTATGAAAAGAACATTTTTTTAATTCTTAGAAATTGGTAGAAAAAAAATTATATCTTCACTTTTTTCATCAAAATTCGAAAACAATTTGGTAATTTCAAGCGAAATTCATCAGTATGACAATCGAATGTAACTCACATTTTTCAACAATTATATTTTCCCTAAATTTACCTCAAAAGAAAAATCTTTTTATTTAGGTGTATCTAAACAGATACTTGTTTGTATGAAAAGAAATATAATAAAATAACAACAGAAAAAAAAAACATAATTTTGTATAGGCGTATATAGCGAGAACCAAACGGTGTCCGCCCTTTTAGCAGACTCCACTTAGCAAATGGACATTTTGCAAAATTCGCTTAACAAAATAAAAACTTTTAACAAATGGCAAATGAATGAAATGAAAAATAATCTTTCGCAATTAAAGATTTAATTAAATGAACACTTGACAACTCAATAATTCACCTCAAAGGCTCAAATAAACAACAAAAATTCTATTCACCAAAATTGAGAGAAAATAAGAGAGTGCAATGCAAGTGCATGTGAGTTTTATTTTCCACGTTGAATCACAGAGAACTTATGTAATCATATTTCATATAATCAAATTATTCAAAATCATTATAACAAAAACAAATTTTTTTGTTGGTTTTCTTTTTATTTATATTCGCTAATTCAAAATAATAAAAAATACATACAAAAAATACATCCTTCTTCTCTTATAAAATATCAGTAACAAACAATTTATAATGAAAATAAAAGTAGTTTTTTCTTCTCTCACACTTTGTCTATTTTCTTTTCGTTTTCATTCGTTTTATATGCATTACACATGAATTTGTGAACTTGTATTGTATATGAACCTAAAGCTCGAGGCAACTTCGACGGCGTCTGTAAGGCGTATGATCTGTGAACTGCAAAAAAAAAGTTAAATCATATAAAAATAATATAAGTAGGCAAACTTGACGCCGTTCTACTGCGTTGGTTCGGCGAAGAAAAGTTGAATCAAAGTTTAACTTTTTCGGCGTTAAATGACATTTGATGATACAAATGTAATTGACAGAATTAGTAAGTGGTTGGAAAATTAAATTAGTAAGTATTTGAGAAATGGAAATAAGTGTTTTGAATAAGTGTTTTGAAACAATTAAAAGTTAGATAAATATAGTTTATGTAGTTTGGTTTTTGATACATTTATAAATTATTTGATTAAAATATTTATTAAGTAAATATTTATTAAAACTTTTTTTAAATAAACTGTATTATTACTTTTACAAATATTTATCAAAATTTAATTTAAATTTAAAAAAAAAATTGCTGCAGTCTACAGTAAAATCTTCTTGATCTGTAATGTGATGTGATGATTTGGCTTCATGTAGCCAAAAATATGCTAAATACACAGTGCTAATGGTTATAAATGAAATTGTAACTACATTTTCATAGTCCATTAAAAAGCAATTGAAAGAACTCAAAAGTATATCATTTTAGAACACAAAAATTTAAGCACAAAACCTTTATAAAAGTTTTTAAAAAAAAAAACAATTTATTTTAAAAAATCCAAAATATTTAATTTTAAAACACAATTTAAAGCACAAAATGTTTATAAAACACAATTTATTTGAAGAAATCCAAAAAATTTAAAAAACAGAATATTTAATTTTAGGAAGCGCACAGAAAATGTTCACATTAAAGTAAAAAAATTACAACTGACATTTGACATCTTGAAAAATATAGATTTAAATGTCATTTAACGCCGTTCAGTTTGTCTGGTTAAATTAACTTTCGCCGTTCTGCGCCTAAAGCATTCTACGGCGTCGAGTTTGCCTCAAGCATAAGTCTATATATATTAAATGTAGGTAGGTACTTAGGTAAAGCTACAGTGTTGTGTATCGTAGTAGGGTGTAAACAAAATTATTTTTGTTTTTTAAATTTTTTTCATGTTTTTTGTTTTGCCAATGTGTGAATTGAATTCCAATAATTTTTCAAAATATTTCAACAGTTTTTCATTTAATTCGCGTAATGCAACATTGTTATTATTTTCATATATGTGTATGTAATTAAAGGAAATTTGAATTTCTATAAAAATAAGGCCCGTTCAATAGTTTTTTAAAAATCATTTCCTACTTTATTAGTACCTACCACTTTCTTAAAATTTTCCAAATAAAAATAATCGAAAAAATGTTTAGTAAAAAATTACAGTACCGTACTTAAATTAAGTACGGAAGGGTAATTCTACTGACTACTGTAAAGTTACTGTCAACATTAAAAAAAAAATAAAAGAAAAAAATATTATTTATCTAAATGCAACGGTGTTCTTAATATAAGTTAAAAAAAAAATCGAAATCACTGAAATTTATAAAGGCACTCATTTATTATCATCTGTTTATTTATTTATTTACTATTTAATAAACAATTTACAAAAAATAATATAATTTATTTATTAAAATTCTCAATTCTCAAATATAATAGACACCGAGTTGAATATTTAGGATTTCAGAAATGCAGAAATGGTGGACGAAAAAATAAGACATGATTAGTATAAGTTAGCGGTGGCCCTCACCGTTGAAAAATAGTTTGTAAAAGAACTAAATTATTTTGAATTGATACAGGGAAAAGGTAGAGAAGGCATGGCAATTAAGAAGTATTTTGGTTTTTCAAGTCATACCAAACCGTAGCTTCTTATTAAAGCATGACTGTTTACTGGTTGATAGTGAGAAGTCTATATCAGTTATTTAAATCCCTGTTTTGTCAAAAACGTTAACTTTGGCTTTAACTTGAATTATAAATAATAAATAGGTTTCCATTATCATATCAGAAACAGAATTTATATAACTGAAAACAATCCAAATTTTCTTAGCAAAATGTTAAATTTAAAATAATTGACACATTTGAAATAAATACAAATTTAAAGAGCTTAAGTTGTTGTACATACATACATTAAAAAACTAAAATTAAAATATTAAAACAAATCAAACAGTAATTAAGAATTACTTTTGATAACAATAAATTATAAATTATTGAAATTTCACTTTACAATGAATTTTATTTTACAAAAAATAAAAAAATAAAAATATAGATTGTAATACTACTGTGTTACTAAGTGCGCTCTGGGATCATTATCGAAATTTCCCAAGTCTCTGGATATATATAAATTATACAATTGTAACCCTTTGTACATTACTGTTTTCTTTGTTGCTTTTTTTCTGAAATACTCAAGTCTGAAATTGAATGTATTTCTTCCAGTACTTCCTCCAGTACTCGATAGAAATTCGCACATAGATATCGTGAAAGGAAATTATGCTTCAATTCAAAAACAAAAATTAAAACATTTAATTTAAATTTTTGTCTAATATTGAACCATTTTAATGCACTTAACATTTACAATTACATTTAAGAACTATCGTCAACTTAATAGACTACAACACTCCAGAATAGGGGTAGTTTTGTAGTCTATTAAAATTTTCCTTATTGTAAAGAAACAATTAGAACACAATACATATATTATTTATATATTATAAATTAGTAGTACAATACTCAAAGTTTTGTATAACCATTGTTTTATTATATATATATGCACTATTCAACGATAGACAATTTCGAATCCTATAGAAAAATTCAAATTTTTTTGCCATTTTTTGTCCATATGACTTTTAAAGTTTAATTTTCTGTCAAGAATAAAGCCGAAGTATTTTATTTCACTAACAACTTGCAGTGTGAAATTATAAATAACATTATTCAATTTGCCTTTTAATACATTTGCTTTTTTTTTATCTACGTTTACTTGCAATTTGTTTGATTTAAATCAATTATTAAATTATTATAAATAACAGTAGTCAATAGATTTTTCGATGTTATCTACGAACAATATAAAATTGAAACAACTTCAGCTGCAGACAATATATACTCTTGTGCTTTGTTTCCTATTGTCAATAAAAGATTGGAACAATTTGCATTCTACATCTCTAATTCTGTATCCAAACATTTTTGTTAGCAACAGTTTGCGTTCTACCAATTAAAATGCACGTTTAAGATCAATAAATTCCACCACAATATACTTACACATTTTATTTTCAATAGCCAGCTTCCAATTCTAGATCACAAAAATTAACACCGATTCACAACTATGATTTTTCCGCAAACTGATTAATTTTCTGCAATCAGCTGAGTTTTGTTTAATTATTCTTCCAACTGCAAGCGAACTATGTTTTATTAATATTTTTGCTTCCGTCATAATCATGTTAATAGGTCGATATTTATTACATTTTTTTGTTTTTTATTTTTTCAATGGGTTTGAAAACTACTGATGTTTTCCATTTCTGCACACGTCAGCGATTGATTTATAACATCTAATAGAGTGTCTACTAATAAATCGAAGTTATTGAGAAGCGATCTCATTATTAATTAAATACTTATCTTCTTTGTTGTTCTTCGTTTTCATTATGAAATTCAACTGATCTTTTGAAATTAGCTTCATTTCAACTAACTAAATTTTGAAACGGAGCAATAGATATGTTTTCGCTATTTTTGTTAATACTTTCAATAAAAAATGTGTTAAAATTATTTGCTATCTGAAAACTATCTGTACATTTTCCATTATTAAATATAACTTCGTCTATCTCATAATAGTGGTCTTTTTTAGAATAAACTACGAGATATTGAAACTTAAAATTTATCCATTTGTCTTTTCTTTTCCAGTAGAAACCAAGTTTTCCATGAAATGAGTTGACTTACCTTTTGGGACTACACTCCCTACATTGCCTAGGGACTACACTCGTTCCTAGAAATTTAAGACAACCCACAGCAAACATTTTTTTTGTTGTTTGGTAGTCTGGTGTTGTAGAATTCAGGACCGAAGCCTTTACATCCTGTATATATTATTATATATCTGAAATCAACTTAAAATATTATGAAAATTATCATTATGTAAAGTATTAATATAAAAAATGTTTAAATGTCAGCCGAACCAGAATTCGTGTCGGAGGCCTCGAATAACCGTTGTAAAAAGTTTTAGATCTCCAAATTTGGATTTCAGCTTTCCGATTGATTTTTGGAAATTTTTATTTACGTACGCCTATTTAAGTACAGGTAAATATCCATTTGCTATTCTTCCTTCTCCTAAGTGTCCATTTCTCCAAACGTTTGTTTGCCAAATAATTTTTTTGCGAAATGTCAAAAGACCAAATTTACATTTGTAAGTTGAATGCGTCAAATGTACTGTACCTAAAACAAAGATATATGTTTGTTTAAAATACGTGCATCTAAATATGAAAATTAAACTTTCGTGATGATGTATGTTTTTCCATCTGGGGTCCTTTTTTTTTTTTTTTTTTTGTAATATTTTCCATGAGTTTTTGTTAAACTTTTGACATCATCTCAACCATTTCATAAAATTCATGTTTAAATTTGAACGTGTTTTACTCTTGTCTGCTTAGTTAAATAGAAATTCAAATTCAAATCAGAAAATATGAAAAGTGATAGAAGAGTTTTTGTTTTTTTTTTGTGATAAAACTGGAACAAAATAAATTTCTATTAAATTCTGTACAGGATGAAAAAAAAAATATACAAAAGTTAAAAGTTTTTCTTTTGATAAAATATAAAAAAAAAACCAAAAAAGTATGAATCATGCATTTCAGCTTTAAGTCATTTTATTAAATTTTTTTCAATTATGGAAACTTACAACTACATTAAATATAATTGTCAATCGCTAAAAAATATAAAAGTGAGAAAAAATATTAAAGGAAATCTTTTTTAGAAAATTATTTCATCCTGAGAAAAATATAATAAAAAAAAAAAATATACATAATTTATTTATTTTATTTTTTTCTGTTAGTTTAGTTTAGTTAAAAGAGAAATAATTTCAGAATTGTAATAATTTAATTTTTTGTATTAAATCGGTGTCGAATAGAAGTTTTTTCGACCTGCATTTTAATTATAAAATGACCTACAAAAGTTTGGAATTTATAAAGCACAAATAATACCTGTTCTGAAAGCGTATTCATAATTTTTTAAGCCTAAAATGGTGGGGGTGGTATGACACAGTAATGTAGCTTGAGTGAACTTTAACGTAATACAAATACTAAAGAAAAAGAAATAGACATGTCAAATGTAAAAAAAATTGTTTCAGTATAATCTTATCTACCCCATTTAGAAAAGTGAACGGATTGCGCTAATAATACTTGGATAATTCTTCTTATTATAAGACTGGAATCAGGAGATTCAGCGTTCAATAGTTTTGATGATTGTTGTGTTAGTCAACCATGTACCAAATGATAACCCATATATGTAATATGGGTAATAACCCATATTTGTAATCCCTTCTGACATAATTTGATCTACTTAATACAACCCCCCCTCTTCGCCTTCAAACATTATCTTGAATAATCCATATTTTTATAATAGAAATCAAAAACATATCTCTAACCTCTGGTGTACCACAAGGTAGTCATTTAGGGCCACTTCTCTTTAATATCTATATTTCCGATCTTTCTAAATGTATGACAGGTATTTCTCACCTTGCCTATGCTGATGATCTAAAAATGTATCATGTAATAAAAACTACATCAGATTTTACTTTTCTTCAATCTAAATTACATAATTTAGAAATGTGGTGCACTAAAAACAAGCTTGATCTTAACGTTTAAAAATGTTATGTCATAAGTTTCTCCCGTAAACAATAATTTATTAAATGCCCATAATTTATTAAAAAATTTCTTAAAAAACTCTCTTTTGGAACGTGTAAATCATATAACATTTTTAGAAGTTAGCTTAGATTGTAAATTGAATTTTTATCTTCAATATGACTATGATCTCTAAAGCTAAGAAAATACTAGGTTTATAACTAAAACCTTATTTTGCTCTCTAGTACGATCTATATTTGAATACGGATGTATTATTTGGGATCCTGCTTTCTCAGTTCATATAGTTTTAGGATTGAATTTATCCAAAAGCAATATTTGTTATTTGCTTTAAGGAATCTTTACGACCTAAGAGATTTTCATAATCTCCCATCGTATAATGATAGATTACAGAATATTAATATACTTAGCTTAGCGTCCCGCAGAATTATGCTATCATCCTGCTTCACATTTGATGTTTTAACTGGTGATATCGATGTGCATTACATTAAAGACAATACTAAAATTAAAAATGAAACCAGACCAACAAGACACACCAAATTTTTGGTTGAATATAGCTACAGAATACGGTAAGAATGAACCTATCAATAGATGCAGTATCTTATTTAATCAATTCAGCCACCTCTTTTCATACACAACTTCAAAAAATCCATTATATTTTTTTTGCTATTTTTATATATATTTAATTTTTTGTACATTGTTTTGTAAGTCCCTTGTTTGGCTAAAATAAAATAAATAAATAAAAATAATTTCACTTCCGATATTGTCCCTTAGATTTTCGTACAGTATTTTTGCCTCTGACGTCTGATTTTAGACGTTTATTTAAGTTTTAATTGTCAGTTTATGTTCCTGTTCTGCACTAAATAGTTATCAAAAAAAAACTGTGCACCACCAAACATACCTTGAATTACAAATCATATTGCATGGGTTAAGAAGCGATTAATTTACTTTTAGAAATACATATTTGCTTCGGTGTCTGATTTAAATTGTTGAGTTAAATAATAAGACATTATAATTTTTTTTACAATCAAAAATACGAGTATTCGATCACTCATCTAAATTCGCGGAAAAAAATGTATTCAATTTCATTGTGAATTGTTTTCTATCATTTCCATTTATTCTTGTATGATATTGTACTATACAATTTTCTCTATTGATTTATCTTAGACAACAACCATAAAGTAAATAATTAATTTATAGGGTCTTATGATGGGCCAGTCAAGTTCTTGGGCTTTTCCGGACCCAAAGTATGTTTACATTTCATTTATATATTATATATATACTAGCGGAAATACCCGGCGTTGTCCGAGATATTGGGAAATGCTTAGAAGCTTTCTTTGTTTTTAATTTGGAACGGAAAATGTTATTTGATGCTTCTTTTTTAGGAAGCATTGGTGATTGGTTGGCTGTTATAGGTAGTGGCGTGAATAATTGAACTGATGAAACAGAAAATATTGCTAATATTGATGCATTTTTTATATTTTTTAATATTATGTAATTTTTTTTGCTATAAAGACACAAACCGAGCGAATACAAACTGATACCGGTGATAATGCAACAATCGACTGTGCCGAAAAAGAAAAACCATGAAGCGCGAATTGTAAAGGAGAACATTATTCTATAGACACAGTATGTCCATGTAGAACATTACATATCAGTCTTAGGAACGACGTTTCTCCAAAGACAATCAACCACGTACTGATATAGTTAAAAGTTTTGACAGCAGTCGCAACTATAACATAAGCTTTCCAAACACGCTCTCAAAAAATACAACTAATCAGCAATTAGATAGCACAACCATAAGCAAAACCACTAGTTTAAATACACCATCAACTTCAACTTACAAAAATACATATAATCATGTATTAAGTAGTAATACTAACAACAACAATAATAACAATTTAAACAACAATACTAATAAAAATTTTCTGTTGAACAAATAACTATACACTAACAGATGAGCTGCTCAGTAAACGAAGCACAAGTATTAATAAGAGCAATAATTTAAAATTATAACCGAACTAGCGGTAAAATACTTATATTTTTTTACAATAAAAAATACGAGTATTCGACCACTCATCAAAATTCTCGGGAAAAAGTGTATTAAGTTTGTTTATAAATTGTTTTCTATCATTTCCATTTATTCTTGTATATCAATTTATTCTTGTATCTGATATTCTTGTATGATATTGTACTATATAATTTTCTCTATCGATTTATCTTAGACAACAACCACACAAGTAATTAATTAATTTATACAGTTTTATAATGATCATTCAAGTTCTTTGGTTTTTCCGGGCCCAAACTATGTTTACATTTCATTTATATATATATAAATATTTTTTTAATCAAAAATAATTAATTCATATCAATTTTATTTAAGGCTAGTTTAACAAAATCTGATAATCAATTTTCGATTTTTACAATTATCAAATTAGTATTGCATTAATCTATGTTAACTACAACCTCTAAAATGGAAAAGTGAGATTTGAATAAAACGCTAACTGGAATTATATTAGATCGAGGATTGTAAATATGCCCAAAAATTCAATGACTTTTCCTCCAGCCTAATTTGTTTTTGGTTTCAGAATTTCTTCCAACCCTGTGATAACCAGTTCGATTCTTAGGGCCCTATTACAAATCAGTCATTCGTCAATATATTGTCAATCATTGACCGTTGATTGACCTTTGATTGATGAGAAATAATGGATGGTGGTTCTATTCTCATCAATCATGCCATCAACCATGCAGGCAAAATTTCCATCAATCATGCTGTCAATCATCCCCCCATCAATCATTCCCATCAATCAGCGGAATTAAAAAAATGGCTTTTTGAGGAATGTTCAGATATTATTTTTTGGGAATGTTCAGATAAGCTTATAATATTAATTTGTGATGTAATTCTAAAAAGAATAATTTTTATATTAATTTTAATAAATATAACAATTACTAGGGGCCCCTGTTGAGTAATTATATTTCAAGTTGAAGTCAAATTTAAAGTTTTAAAAAAAAAACAGTAATTTACGTACTGACATAGACTTCGCACGATATAGAACAAATCACTCGTGTTTAATAAAAAGTTTTGTGGTTAGTAAGTTTTATTTTTTATTTAGGACACATAAATACACGTCTCTCATATACTGCTTCGTTTCCGATATATTCCCTATAGTAAGTGGCATAGTGTATAAAAGTGTATAAAATTACTAAAAATAAAAAATTTTGTCATTAAAGAGGTATGTATATATATACCTACATAATACATAATTTTAATAAAAACTATATTATTACTACAAATATCCAAAATTTAGAGACAGTTACTTAAAAAGATAAAAAGGAAGAATTCAAGTGATTTGTTTTTTTGTTGTTTTTATATTTGTTATTTTAGATGAATTTGTTTTTTTGTTTTTTTTTTTGGCATATGTACATAGATTCATTTGCAAATAAATATATAAATTATAATAACTGATTTGTTTGCTTTTGTTTATTATTTTAATAAGATTTCACATATGCATAATGTATTTGCTGAATAATAAAATCATATGGTTACAAAATTTTCAACTGTGTGCGCATTTTTGTTTTATATACAATCTTATATATTATATATATTAGAAGTTCATTAAGGAGTAGGAGAATCGAAATAAAATAAAAAGGTGTCTACTGCGCAGGACCTTAAATGCTTGTCAATTATAATTATAGATTGTAAAAGAAGAATTGATATGTTATTCAAATGTGCAAAAAAATAATTTGTTGTTCTTTATACACAACATTTACTTTAAAAATTCAATTTAAACCGAAGTCAAAAACATTCCTCCAAAAATTATATTTTCAAAATTCATGTTTCGAAATTATCAATATATTCAGAACACTTCCACACAGTGTGTCCTTGCAAAATGTGTATAAAAAGATTGACGAGTGCAGGATTGATGTGTCATCGGTCATCATTCTTTTCATCAATATATTATCAATATATTGACGAAAGAATTGATGAAAAGAATGATGTGTAATAGGCACCTTACATTGTTATACAATGGACAAGTCTCAAGGATATGGTGTATTGTGATGATGCATATTACAACGACATATAGGTTTGTTTGTTGTGGACTATCAAAGACTTTTTATTGTTTTATTTTAGATAACAACCGTATGTGTGATCATTTAATAATAAAAAAAAAACAAATTTAAATTTAATTTAATTCTAGCGAAAAGAAAAGAAACTATGTGCATTAGTATGTTTGTATGTTTGTATGTTAAAACTTGGGGTTAAATTTTAAATTGAACTTTCTAATTGAAAATTAAGAAATTTTGAAAAAATATTTAGTTTCGCTACGTCTTCTAAATATTTATCTTTTAAAAGAATAATAATGAAAATCAATTGTGAAATGGCTTAGATTGTACCGTACTTTTTTCAATTTACAGATTAACTACAATGATTTTTCACTTTCATCAGATCATCATTAAAATAAAAATGAAATATATATTAATATTAAGATGGCTTTGTTTTTCGAAATGAATTTAATTTTTTCTGAAAAAACTGCTTGACGTTGCAAGGACAAAGAACTAGCTACAAAATATACTTATACAACACGTAGAAATCAATTTTATTTGATTTTATTCTTTCAGAACATTTCTTTTGGCTGTGAGTTTAACAATTTAAATTTTATTAAAACAAAGAACTTACTATTAACTTTCAAACATGTTCATTATTATTTTTATACAGTAGAAAGACTTAGGTAAAATAAAACTACAATTAATTAACTTATATTTAACTAAATTATACTCTCGTATTTCTCGAAACAATTAATTAATTTTCAATCCCTCCTCCACGCGTATCTTTGTAAACCTTTTTATTGCACATTTTATTTTTATCCAGTTATGGATTGTTAATAAAATTTATTTTACATCCATAATGATAAAATTGATAAAAGGAGAAAAATAATTTGAATTATTGTAGAGGTTAGTTATAAATAGTTCTAATAAACAACAATAGAAAAAAACAAAAATTCGAACAAAATAAATATAAATAAACCCCACACATACCTATAAACACCAATTTGAAAGAAAATGCATTATTAAGTTAGGTATTAGATTAGAATATGCATTATTAAGTTAGGAATATAATAAACGTAAATAAAATTTTTTTGTTTGTTTGTTTCTATCTCTTTTCTTCTCATGCTCAATCTATTATAATGTCATTAGAAACACATTCACACACACATACATCAGTTTTTAATTCAGATAATATTCTAAGTAAAATGAAAAATTATTTTCATATATAAGAATATAAATAGAGTATATACATAAATAGTTGTTTTGTATAATTAAGGGACTACATAAGGAGTCATTGTTATTTTTGTTATTTTATTATTATATGTTTTTTTTTTTATACACAACTGATATAACATGTCGGACATTTATAGTAACACTGTTCTATATGGATTTCCGATTCTCATACGTGACCGGTGTGCAAAATTTATTGTTCTAATATCAAGTTCCCCAAATAAGTAACAACAAACACAAGTAATAATAATGAAGAAAAAAAAACAAAAAATGCAAAAAAAAATTCTATATAGGACGTTTTATATCGAAAGTAAATAAAATTATATGAATTCAAAAGGATGGAGCAAAGTCACAGGATATTACGGTACAAGTATATTATATCTACTCGGTTTTGTATTTTATGATGCAATATAGGTGGATTTAATATCTTTAGTTAAGTTTAACTAAAGGTAAACACTTAAAGATCTTAACTTTACCAAACAAAGATTTTTTGACTTTGGAATTTAATATATACATACAAAAATATATATGTATAAAATACACATATAAATATATTATGGAATAATTGTTGTTAATTAAATATGTGTATATGAGTATATATCTTTTATTATGCGGTGACTAATCTGATTAATATGGATTAGACTAAAATAGACTGGACAACATACACAAACATACACACACACAGCTATTCAATTATTTTGCAGTCAATAAATTTGTTTTTCTATATATGGAACTATACAGTCGTAGAATATTTCTATAAAACAGAAATATTAAAACTTACTATGAAAGAATTTGGAATAGTTCCCGGTGGTATGTATTTGAAATAGATAATATGGAAAACATAGAAGACAAAAATCTGTTGTTATTATGATTACATATTGTTATTATTGTATATGAGGACATCTTCTGTTTACAAGAATTTTTCCATCAGGTATATTGGATTTGGGAATATTTTTTAATTAACATACAGTTACTCAAGTGAATCGAAACCCCCAATAACTTTTATTTTTTATAATTTTTCTTTTTATTGTTGTGTTTGTAATTTATTTTTTTTTTTTTTTATTACTGATTAGGTATCATTTTATATTTTCTATTATTATTACAAATTAATTTGTAGACGTGAATGAAATTTTATATTTATTTTGTTTTTATTTTTGTTTTCTGAATTTTAAAGTAGGTATTCGACACGATTGAATTTATCATATTTGGTATAGTTTAGGTGTTAGCTGTGTTGTTTTGTTTTGTAGTGTAAGTAAGAAAAATTAATTAAAATTCGATATGTACAATCGAATATTTTTGTGTTAATCTCCCTCAAATAGATAACTTGAAGCTTCCCGCATTTTTGTTGATTAACACTACTACTATGTCCAAGTGAAATTATAGTTTGATTGATAAAAAACATGAAAAATTAAATTGAACAAAGCTAATTTCAACTAAGATAATTTTATCGATGAAAAAATTACAAAATTTAATGCATGTCAATGAGAACGATTTACTAGTACATTTTAGGATACTGCTAAATTTATAGATATGATTCTGCATGCCCCATTTTTTTGGAAGGGAGGAAAGAGTCCAACTGGATTCTAAATTAAAGATATTTCTAATACAAGTTAAAGTAAAAAATATTTATTTTTTGGCTCCAAATTATTTTTTCACTTTAAAACTTTCCCTCATCACGTTAAAAACTCACCTCGTCCAATTTTGTAAAAGCTTATTATTAACTCCTTGTTAATTTAATATTACTTTAGATTATTTTACATAAATATGTATTATTTTTTTAATAAATAAAAATAGTAAATAAATTTAACTTATACATTTGGTATTATGGCGGAAAACAAAATTGGCGATCTGATCAACCTTCTCAATCGTACAGGGTGGTTATAGTACTCAGTTCCTGGGAACAATGATAATGAGAGAGTGATGTCCTAAAACAAACAGGCACAATTAAGTGTTAATTGGTTTTCTAAAAGCAACTGCAATGGTCACTTCTACCTACCTTAACTATTACAACAAATTGTTTGCAAGTTGAATATAATATATGAACTAATCGATATTAATAGCATTCAAAATTGGTATTACTGTGAAACATTTTTAGTTCTTGTGATGTTCTAAAGATGCTTAATTTTCCAGAACAACATAAGAGATTGATGAATTAATTTTTATGTTTTAGATAATTTCTCTTAAGACTTTAAATGTATTTCAGTATATTGATGCATGGTAACCTTTTCCTTATAAATTTTGAATATAGACTCATTTCTTCTCAATTCTTAATAATATTACCAATGAGAGTTATTTTGTAAATATTATAATGTTGGTAATATTTTTGTTGAAAGATATAATTTGTTTCACAGCAAAATAAAATTTAGTTTAATTCATTTGATTCAACATGGCCACAAAATTGTGGATTTTCCTTTGAACCATCCTTGTAGAAGAATAAAAGTATGTATTTCATAGTTTTGACATGTTGTTCCACGTTATAGTTTTTTTTTTATATATTTTTATTAGTTTAAAAAACTTTTCATCTTTTGAAACTTTTCAACTTTTCAACTTTTGGTGCATTGTGCATGGTGCATGGTGCATGGTGCATGGTGCATGGTGCATGGTGCATGGTGCATGGTGCATGGTGCATGGTGCATGGTGCATGGTGCATGGTGCATGGTGCATGGTGCATGGTGCATGGTGCATGGTGCATGGTGCATGGTGCATGGTGCATGGTGCATGGTGCATGGTGCATGGTGCATGGTGCATGGTGCATGGTGCATGGTGCATGGTGCATGGTGCATGGTGCATGGTGCATGGCGCATGGTGCATGGTGCATGGTGCATGGTGCATGATGCATGGTGCATGGTTCATCTGGCCCTTCTATACATTGGTAACCTAAAAGCACCAATATTTCTGAGATAACATAGTTTAAGTTCCTTACTAAATATACAGGATATACCTTATGCGTTATTTTAAACACAAACTTTAATGCGTTAAATTGAAGGCTTTTTTTTACACTCAAAGATCTTAAATTATCCAGCATTTCAGTCACTCTTGTTCCCCGTCCGCATCTTAGTATTATTCTCATGCCTTTATTCTGCAATACTCTCAGTCTATTAATATTTTCCGAACTACATATAGTTTTGAAGAATAATACTCATAATGTTGCAAGATAAGAGAGTTATATATTAATATTCCACATCTTTTCGATATTTTTTTTCTTATTCTAGCTAGAAAACTAATCTTCTTAGCTATTTTGGAACATATTTTATCCGCATGTACGTTAAATATAAGTTTATTATCAATAATAACACCTAAGTACTTAAACTGCTTTACCTAGACTAATATTTGTATTCCTTAAGTTTAAACCCATAGCCTTCGTCCTGCATATATTCAATTTTAGTTTATTTTTAGACAGTCTTACAAAAAGTTTATACAAACCGCTATTTAGTGTCCTACTCATTTCATTTATATTATCACCAATCTGATAAATAAGTGTATCATCAGCAAATAATGACACTTTTGAAAGGTTTCCACCATCTTTGATATCGTTAATGTAAATCAAAAATAGTAGTACTCCAACTATAGATTCTTGTAGAACACTCAATTTTATAATTTATTTTTCAAATACTATTCCATTAATTTTTGTCCTTTGTGTTCTCTCCGTTAAACCATAACCAGTCTCTATTCCTAATTCCAAATTTGAACATTTTTTCCAGTAAAATACTTCTATCCACTGTTTCAAAGGCCCTTTTTTAGTCAAGAAAAACCTCAGTTATAATGTTTCCCGAGTCGGATTCCTTTTTCCACTCGTTCAATTTCCAACTAATAGACGTTTCTGTGGAGTAAATATAGCTGCTAGATAGATATATTAGAATAAAATTTAAAATTGAAATCGCTTTTTTTTACTCACTATTAAAATTTTGTTAATCGTTTTTCCCAGCTTTTGACGTATGGAGCAAAATAAGCTGATTCCTATTATTTCAGATCTCAGGATACTAAACAGATAAAACTGTTTGCGCTTTGTAACTCTTTGTTTAAAAAAGGTTGAATCAGTTTCAAAAGTAAATCCCATTTTTATAAATCTCATTTTATATATTTTATCAGCGATCCTACTGATATTCGTAAATGAATTAATTTTTAAATGGTGAAAATTACTGGAAAATGTAATTTTCAATGCAACCACATCGGTTCAAATATAATTTAATAATTAATAAAGACATAACTAATAAAAAAAATAATATAACTAAAACTACATAATATACAAAAATATATACCATATAATTAATATAATTTGTTAAAAAGTCCCACATTTCGAAAGGGAAAAGGACCTATGAAGTTGGCCTACAGATTTATGTGTAGGATCAACTGTTAAAATAAATAAATAAATAAATACATACTACGGAATGTGGGAAATTCCAACTTTTGGTTTTTTATGTACAAAATTTTTCAGAAATGTTATAAGGTTGATTATACAATTTTAAAGCCACTCTACAACATTTATTTACTTATTAAATTATATTATTGATAACTGAAAGGGACAATTGCACTTCTATCTACATCATTAAACCATTTCCTTCGAAAAGCACAAACGTATAGATACAAAATTATATACCTTCCTCTACTTCAAATGGATCTGCCAATTAAAAATTGTACAATATCACAAATAACCAAAATAATTAGAAATAACACCAAAACAAAAGGTTATGCCCCAGGTTATGATCTAATAGTGGTAGAATATTGAAAAATCTAACCGAAACACGATTCCAAATATTAATGTACATTATCATTGCTAATCTAAGATCTGGTTACTTTCTAGTCCAGTGGAAAATTGCTGAAATAATCCTGATACCAAAACCAGGCAAGCTGAGTAAAGACGTTACATCCTACGGACCGGTTAGCCTACTACCTTGCCTATCTAAACTATTTGAAAGGTTATTCTTGGAAAAACTAAAGCCGAATTTGGGAAAAATATAAAATAGTTCCATCAGAGCATCAATTTATTTTTAAAAAGAGCTTTAAAAATGAACATGTAACAATTGAACAAATAAACCGAATAGCAGATATAATCAAATTAAGCCTAGAGCAAAATAAATATTGTTCATCGGTTTTTTTTTTTAAATATTTCTCAAGCATTTGTTAAGCATAAAGGACTTTAAAAATTTTAACAATTTCTTCCACAGAACTATTATATTATATTACTGCGGTCATTTCTCATCGACAGGAGCTTTTTATTTCACAATTAAATTGTGTCGGTGTAGCACAGGACAGCGTCCTAGGCATATATACTGCAAACGTACCAAACACAAATGTGACAATCACGGCCAATTTCGGTAATGAGACGGCCATATGGGCATCGAATAAAAAAAAATGTACATGCTACAAAATTTCTGCAAGACAGCATAAATGAAATTCAGCAATGGCTAAAGAAGTGGAGAATCAGAGGGAATGTAGCAAAATAAGCACATGTCACATTTACTCTGAAGAAAAAAACTTGTCCAATGGGGATGCGAAATAACGAAGTAGTTCCACAAAAAGAAACAATAAAGTACCTGAGTATGCATTTGGATAGAAGAATTACATGAAAAATCCATATACAAAGCAAAAAAAAACAACTGGGCATGAAATTAAATAAAATTTATTGAATGATTAGTCGCAACTCACCATTGTCACTGGAAAACAATTTTCTTATTTTGAAAAGTATTTTAAAGCCGATATTGACTTACGGAATCCAACTGTGGGGAGTAGCCAGCAACTATAATATTAAAATATTACAGCGATTCCAATCAAAAGTATTTCAACTAAAAGTACGCGCATTATTGTTCGTATATGTAACGATATTTTACACAAGCACCCACAGATAAAAACCATAATGGAAACCATAATGAAAACCCTAGCAAACAACGTGTTGGTCTCAAGTGATGCTAGTCCAAATAAACGTCACAACGTTCTGAAACTACCCAACAGATACTAGGGGAGTATAACCAGATTGTCATGGATAACTTACAATTGGGTTTTTCATCGGCAAGTCAAATATCATGCAAACTACTGAATGTCTATTAGTGACAGATTGCACAATTTACATGGGAAAGAACAAAATACTACTTATCTACTAAGTGAAGGGCACTCACATTTAAGTAGAGTATTACATGCAGTTGAATTTTGTTTTCTATATTTACAATACGACTCACTCCAGAATTAATTTTGAGACTTTTCTTTAATATAATTTATAGAATATGCTGTAGGCTCTAGGTGAAACATTATTAAACTTAAATAAATACATAAACTCTAGGTATGTTCCAAAATTTTATTAAATATCTCTCACCATCATCAGAAGACTGAGAGACACAATCATCAGAAGACTGATCTTCTCAGGAAGAGTTTCAATATTTATTTAATAGAGTTTTATTTCTTAATATAGAATGTTAATATACTGTTTGAAAAGCTCTATCTTCAGTCGTATATGATTAGAATACTACTATAAGTATATATATCTACTACCAACCGATTATCACTTGTAATAAAATAAGTGATTATTAAATTAATGTAATTAATTTTAAATTTCAAATTAACTTTCTTTTCTTTTACATTTCAAAATTATTCACTAACGATACTTAAATTAATCACCTTGAATTTTAAAATAACGTAAAGATTGTGGTTGATCTCTAATTATTGTACATAATCTATTTTTCAATTTTGACTTTATAAAATGAAGCTTAACAAATTAATTTTCAATCAAAATTATTTTCGTAAAAAAGTAAAAATGTATAATTTTTTATTTTAATTTTCAATGGTTGATCATCGACATTATTTTGAATTGAATAAAAAATTTGTTTTATTGCTTTAATTCGATAACCCACTATACAAGGATATCTAAATGTATAGCCAAGATAAATGGAACAAATTATTTATTTTCAATAAGGTCGATTTTCTTAATTTAAAATAATTTTCTGGAATTCAATAAAAAAAAAAAGTTAAAATTAGACTTAGCATCATTTAATAAATCGCTGTCATTAAATTTAATTTGAAGGGTTTGTTTCTTTTTTTTTTAGTGTAGTGCTTGTGAAAATCAACTTTAAGTTTGTTTACTTCTTTATTAAAAGAAAATTTGAGATTATTTTTATTATTTTTGTTTACTTCTTTATTTAGAAAATTTTTTTAAATTAATTTTATCGAATTGTTGAAATCACGATAATGATTTGAATTTCAAATTTTTGTCAAAATTGATGGGTGAATGCATCTGTTACGATTATGAAGTTACTGCATTTTATGATACTGCTATTGACATATTAAATGATAATTCTTACAAATTCGAGTATGAATTTGTTGATATACTCGTAATTATATATTTTATTTTCAATAATTCTGCATAAGTATGTAAATGGTCTGAATATTAAAAGTGAACACTAAAGAAACAATTACTATGGTAACAACAACAAAAAATATGGCTTTTCGCCGCATAATAAGCTTCAATACAAGAGTATGAAACTGTTTGACAGCCAATGCTGATGCTAAGTGACCAGTATAATATATACTTGTAAAAGGGAAAGTTTATTTTGTTTGCTTGTTTGTTCGTTATACACGTCCACAGTTTTAAAGATAGAGTTCTGAAATTTTGCAAAGTTATTCGTGAACAAATAAGAGAAATTAGTAGAGGAGATAGGCACTTAAATTAACAAGGGTAAGAGTTAACACTCAACTTACGCATATACCACCAATCTCAGATGTCAAGTTTTTTATTAATTTCTCTCTTTATTAAGATCTCTATTGAAGGACATTATTTCGTTTGTCATTGAATGTTGTGTGAAAAGGTTAGGTGTACGGTCTGATTTTTTAGTCAAAAACATAAATTTTTTGGGTGATTAAATTTTGATTTGTAGGTAAGTTTACAGTTGGTTTTATATCCAAACTCTATTTATTTGCTCTATTATTAGTTAATATTTTATGTTTTTTACTAATTTTAAATAATATCCACAAACTTTTTCGTAAAGTTAAAGAAATAATTATAAAGACGTAATGGGGTAAGTGTTAACATATTGCCGGAGCAAATTTTAACTATGTTAATACTTGCCTCATTTTACGTTTTTGACAAAAATTAAGTTTTTATTATTGTAATTTGTTTAGAATGCGAAATTATAAAAGAAAAACCAACAGAAGGACCAGAAATTTTCGAGCTAGCAGCTCAGGAAGTTCTGGGGAAAAAAGTTAGTTTACGTAAAGGGACAAAAAATTTCGATCTATGTCATGTCACTTTGTATAAATTTATGAAGAAAAAAAAAGAGAACACTGCCATTTGTGTTGGTTTTAAACAATCAAAAAGGTGTTTTCTGCGCAACAAGAAGAATAAATAACTAATTATTTATTAAAATGTTCCAGTATCTATTTCGGGTTGCTTCCTAAAGAAGTTAGCTTATCAATGTGCTACATTTTTGAAAATTAATAACATTTCACCTTCTTCCCATACAAACAAGATGTCTGGACCTGATTGGTTTATCAAATTTATCCAAAGAAATCCTAGATTATCAATTAGAACACCTGAAGCTATTTCGTTAAGCAGACCTACGTCATTTAATAAAACTAATGTAGAACCGTTTTTTGAAAACTAAAACCTACTTTAATATCAGTTTGATGCATCAAACATATGGAATGTAAACGAAACTGGTATAACTACCTAAGAAAATATTGTAGTTCAACGTGGACAAAAACAAATTGGAGCAGTAACATGAGCCGCAAATTATAATACTTGTAACTTTAGCTGTTGCGATTATCACGGTTAGAAATTCAGTTCCTCCCATGTTTATTTTTCCCCGTGTCAGATATTCACAAATTTTCATTCGTAATGGTCCGCCATATGTCATTGGCACAGGAAAAAAAATACAACCAAACTCAAACGAAAAGAAAAACAAGAACAAATGAAAGGAAAAAATGCAAGAAAAGAAAAAGCTAAAGAAATATAAAAAATTAAAAGAAAAAATTTTAAATGAAAGTGATGAAAGTGATTAAGAAGAATATTTTTGCATTGTATGTGGTAAAGCTTATGGAAAATCTAATTCTGGCGAAGAGTGGGTTCAATGTATGTTATATCGCAATTGGGCACATGTCAAATGCGTAAAGGGTGACACACTTTTACTTAAATGCATCAATTGTGATTCGGATGATGATTTTTCTGTCTAATTTAGAAATAAGTTTAAAGGACACTGTGACTTTTGTGTTACTAGAAAAAAACAATGTATTAATTATTATTTTGTTTATATTTATTATTATATTGAAATATCATTTAATTTAATTTATTTTTATGTTCTCTGAAGTATGAAATAACGTTAAGTTTTATTTTTATTTTAATATTGATTTGTTATTATTTTCGTTTTTCGTTATTCGTTATTTTTTTACAATATCTATTCTTTACTTTATTTTTTCCATTAAGCATATTAAATTAAACAAAATAAAATACATAAAATAACATGATCTTAAAAAATTTAAAATTTGTAAAAAACAACTTAACGCAATAGTTTTTATTTAAAAAGAAACAGAATAATTATTAATGTTAATGAATACCCCATAAGCTAATAGTTATCCCTGAGCAGTTAATATTAGCCCCAAACAGCGGGTAACTAGGCACTTTTTTCTCTAACAACATTCTTATTACAAGCCTATTAACAATTAAAATAAAAATCTTTCAAAAAGTAAAAGCTATTTGATTATACTATTATTTAAAAAAAAAAGGTTTACTAAAATTATATTTTTTTTAGAAACTATAAGTCGTTTTTAAAAAAATGTTAATTGTAGCCCCTGCATTCCCTACTTTATATCCAATAACAATATTTAATTCTACTAAAAACACGTTCGGGTAGCTAACATACAACCCAATACCTAGCAATAAAATATTTCAAACACTAAACGACTAACACACAACTCCTAGCACCCATGAAAAGTATTTCAAAAACCAAGGACGATACACACCTGAAAGTTTGCGATTAGGAAGCTTTTAAAAAACAAAAACGCGTCTTTTACCGTTTTCAAAAATTTAGCCTGGTTTAGGTAGCTACTATGATAGTACCAGTGCCCATTAGAAATATTTAAAGAAAAAACTAAAAGTGTTACAGACCTGATTGAAAGAAGAATTTCTGACGACTTAAATGGTAAAATTTAAAGTGGGACGATACTGTCCAAAGAAAATAAAGCGATTAGCTAGCCAACGTAATTTCTAGATTTGTTTGATTCAACAAGGTTTTTAGCATTGCTTCCTCCCCAGCCAGAAGTCAGTGTTTTTTCTTACATTAATTTTTTTTTTTAAATTTGACTTTAATATTATATATTTTACATTAAGAAATAATACACAACTTCAATAAGTAGTAGGCTTTAGATTAATTTCATTATAATTTCGCATTCCTATTGACCAATGGCAAATATTTTTTCCTTCAAAGGATATAAAAAATATTATTACAAATATTAAAAAATCGATTTTTGTTAAAGCCGTTATTAAACTCTATTCTCAATAGTTTCGAGATTTTTACATCAGGACATTAAATATGAATTTTTTAGAAAATCAATTTTATGGTATAGGTTGAAGATTTGTTATAAAAAAAATGTTTTTTGAAATTCTTCCTTTCTTTTAATGAATTTTATGTAATTGTATACAATGTGTCATTATATCTACAACTTTATATTATATATATATATATATATATATAAATTTGTATAATTAGATTTCTATTATGTTTTACTCTTTTTTTTAAGGAAAATTTTTTATTGAATAGAATTTCATTCAATTTAATAAAATATAAATATATTATGTATGTATTTAAATAAATATATATATATATATATATATATATATTAAATGGAATTCTTCAAATATCTTAAAAATGAGTCAAAGTTAATTACCCTTTTTGAATTTTTGATATATATCCAAATATTTTTATATATATATTAATAGTTGTAAAGCCCGCCTCAAGACGGTGTTATAATTTGAAAAACAAATAACTTAAAACAGTTCAAAAAAGTGAATTCTAAGAAACGTAATCAAATATATTAGGGATATTACGCTAAGTCAGGTGCAAAAATCTTTTTTTGTTTTTTGCTAAAAAGATCGAAATAATTCGATGAATTGACTACAATTCTTACAAAAACAAACTGAGTTAAACAACAACAATTTTTTTCTTGAAAATTTATTTTCTTTTTTCCGCACCACTCAGGAGGTAAAGAAAAAGATGAGTTTTTTTTTGTGGTTTCCCAATAGGCCTACTCCACACTCCGACTCAAAACACCGTTGGCAAAGGCAGCATTTTACTATTTTTTCTCTAGTGATTAGATGTCCAAACCTATTTATATACAACATTTTTTGTATATAGTTTATTAGAATGTGGAATTAATTTGCCTTGCTGCCTTCCCTCAGTAGGTTTTATTTGAATATCACTAGACCATCGTACTCTGGAAATTTCAACGTTAGGTTATTACATTTTCCTCCAAAATGTTTAAAATTCGTTCATAATTATTTTGATTGAAAACCTTTAAAAAAATAAAATTGACATCCAAAATTATTAGCCATACTATTCATAACTTCACACAGCATTTACAATAACAACAACTTATTTATATGAAATAAATAAAATATTACTAATTTTTATTAATATACAATACATCATGTGCTCATAGTTTACAATATTCATATTAAGCATCATTAGCTATATTTTGACCTGACTGAAAACTGAAAAAGAATAAAATATATATCACATACATTTTATTTACAATAACAACTTCTTTATATGAAGTAAAATTAAACTTTTTTTTTTTTTTTTTTTGCGTGGATTGGTGGGAATCTTCATAGACACAATGAGCCCCGTAGCTTCCATTGTGTGCCAGATTTTTATTGACTAAACCACACCCCTCCCATTAATACTAGTCCAACGGACTAACCATTAATTTATTGCTCTTATGATTTTCTTAAAGAAAAAGTTTACGAAATTCTATCGTATTAAATCTAGTGGCTTAGTTCTTTTAAGCCTTCTGACTTCATTTTGATTATCTAGCAATTGAGTGGCCTCAACGTTAACATGTCCCTCCAGACGAGCTATATGCTTTGTTGCATATCTTTTTATTCCATTTTCTATGCAAGGAATTTTTAGATCTCTGTGCAAATCACTGTTGCGAACATACCAGGGGGCATTTACTATGTTGCGCAAGACTTTATTTTGGAATTTTTGTGTACAAAGTACATGTGTTTGTTTGGCACATCCCCATATTTGTATGCCGTACAACCATATCGGCTTGAGTATCTGATTATATAACAAAATCTTGTTATGTATAGGTAATTTAGAATTACGACCTAAGAGCCAGTACATTTCTCTATACTTATTTTCAAGCTCAAATTTTTCCTTTTTAACGTGCTCTTTCCATCTAAGTTTGACATCTAATGTCATTCCTAGGTATTTAGCATTGTTTTCTTGGGGTATATTGACCCCATTCAGATTTACCAATGGTGGTTGATTTTCTAATTTTTTATTTGTAAAATTTACATGTACTGATTTTAACTCATTGAGTTTAATTTTCCATTTCTTTGTCCAGAGGTATAGCTTGTCGCTTGCTCTTTGCAATTTAATTGTAGCCTCGTCAATATTTGATCCTACTGCCATCAACGCAGTATCGTCAGCGAATGTAGCTACAGTTATATTTTCCATTTCTGGTAAATCATTGGTGTAGAGCAAATACAGTATGGGACCCAGAATACTACCTTGAGGCACACCAGTTTTAATATCTCTAATAGTAGAATACTCTTCGTCTTGTTTTATTCTTAATAGTCTGTTTTCTAGATATGATGAGAGTATATCTACGTATTGTTTAGGTAACATATTGTTTAGTTTATTTATTAAGCCTCGATGCCATACTTTATCAAAAGCTTGGGCTACATCTAGAAATATGGTAGAGCATACTTTCTTTTCCTCTAAAGCTTTTTCTATTATGTCTGTTATTCTATGAATTTGATCGATTGTCGAGTGCTTAGATCTAAAGCCAAATTGATAATTTGGAATCAGATTACTATTTTCTATGATCGGTCTCATTCGAAACAATAATAGTTTTTCAAATAGTTTTGATACTATTGGTAGTAATGATATTGGTCTGTAGGATTTGACCTCATTTATGGGCTTACCTGGCTTTGGTATCATAATTATCTCTGCTATTTTCCACATATTCGGCACATACCTTATTCTTATAGCAGCGTTTATAATGCGTGTTAGCATTTTAACAGTTTTTTTCGGAAGTTCTTTCAGGACTTCCGATGTAATTAGATCAAAACCTGGAGCTTTTTTATCTCTCAGTTTTTTAATTTGTTCAACTATTTCTCTTTGTGAGAATGGTGATATGACATTTTCTTGCCAATTATTATTTTCTTCAGTGAGATCATCCGAATCTGTCTCGTCTGGACAAAAAATTTCTTCAAGATGATCTGCGAATGTTTCAGCTTTATTTATATTATCTCTCGCCCATTCACCATTTTTCACTCTGATTGACGGGATTTGAGAGATCGAGTTTTTTGTACTCATTGTTGCTTTCCACAACGAGTAGTTATTTTCTCTTTTAGCTGATAAATTTTTTATATATTTTTCAAATTTTTCATTTTTCATTCCTTAATTTTTCTTCTAAGATTCTGAGTTAACGTATTCAGCACAGTTTTGTCTGCCGGATCACGCGATTGTTACCATCTGCGTCTAGCTCTTCTTTTTATTTTTATCATATTTAATATTTCTCTAGGGTAGTTGAATCCTACCGATTTATATTCACAATTTTTTGTATTATTCCATCCAGCATTTTGAATAATTTTAATAAAATTTTCTACTTCAGAATCTATATCACATTTGGATCTTAGTTTTGTTTTCTATTTCTTGTTTAAAGCTAGCCCAGTCAGTTGTCTTGTTCGTTAGCAGAGGTTTCGACTGTTTCTTAATAACCTTTTAATATAGACTTAGTATGACTGCAGAGTGATCTGAGTCCAAATCATGGTTATCTTCTAGCTTAATATAATTGGGTGAAATTTTTTTTGTTATATAAAAATCAAGCAGATCAGGAGTTTTATTTCTATCAGCTGGCCAATAGGTAGGCTTACCGGTAGATTGGTAAATGCAGCCTTTTTCTTTTATAGCTTTTCTTAGCTCTCTTCCTCTCGTAGAGGTTACTCTAGACCCCCAATCTATGTGCTTGGCGTTGTAGTCACCTCCCAGGATAAATCCTTCACCAAGTAGTTTAAGAATTTCTTCAAACATGTTATTCTTTATGTTGTATTTGGGTGGACAATATAATGCACCGACACAAAGGCTTTGTTTAACAGACATAATTCGTAGCACGATTAGTTCATCTATTTCTAGACTAAGTTCCTCGTGGTGCTTAATATCTTTCTTTATTAAAATTGAGCTACCACCTGTGGGTGTATTACTCGGATGGTTTGCGCTGTAGCATGTATAGTCATTTATTTTAAGCGATGACTTATCTGTCATATGTGTTTCTGTCAAGAGACATAAATCAATATTTTGTGTTCTCAATAGAATTTCCAAATTATTTTTCTTGTTCAGAATACCATTGGCATTCCACGTGACTATACGAAGTGCGTTCTTAACCATGCCTTGCGGATTTATTTTTTGGTGTATACATATATATTTCATTATGTTTGTTTTCTAATGTGTATAGTTTTGTTGAGATTTCATTCATTGCTTTTATCATATTTTGCATCATCTGCATAATGGTATTTTCAGTCAACTTTTGTGTAGAAACTTTATTTTGTTCTTTCGGGTTTCTTTTTTGACTTAGGTTATTTTGAGTTACCTGTGAATATGATAAGCCTTCTACGACTTTTTTCGACGTAAAAGTTTTAGGTATCTCTGAAGTTTCAATGCAATTCTGTTTCTGTGCACTAGGTTGCCTAGGTTTTGTCTTTTGTTTTTCTTGTCTATGTTGCATTTGTTTTGGGGCATTTTTTTGTAGCTTCTTTCTTTTTTGCAATTCTCTAGCCACCTGGCAACCACGATAACTCGCTGGGTGTGCCTCAAGGCAAGTAGCACATTTAAGCTTAATATTTTTTTTTTCTCTACAAGAAATTGTTAAGTGGGGACCAGCACATTTAACACACTGAGCTAGACGCTGGCAAAACTTTTGTGTATGGCCAAATCTTTGGCATCTCTTACATTGCGGAATGGTAGTCGTTTTACGAATAGCCTCCATTTTAACCCTCATGTGCTGGATAAATTCAATTTTGAATATTTTGTTTATATCTTCGGAGGTTTCGAATGTTAGCATAACGAGAGGAAGACGTACCGTAGATTCTTTGTTATTTTCCTTTTTCTAGAATTTTGAAGCCTCTATCTTTCAATTCATTTTTTATATCTTCAGGTTGGCATGACGGATGTAAATACCTAACCATTACTTTAATAGGCCTGGTGCTCTTATTTTCATAAGTGTGCCATTCAATATTGGCTTCATTTATTGCCTTAGTCAACTCTCTATATTCTTTTTCTTCTTTAACATTAATTTTTAGTTGTTTATTATTAAGCATATTAACTTTATATTTAATATTGCTTTCTTTTAATTTTTTGTTTATTTGAGGGTATTCCACTACATTACTAAGTATAACTGGAGGAGGTTTACCTTTTCTTTTACTTTTACTTTTCGCAACTTCATTTATTTGCACATTTTTCTCTACTTTGTCCGCAACATTTTCTGGGCTTAAAGTAGGTGATTTTTCTGCTTTTCTCTTTTTTACAGATTCTTTTTGTTTTAAAGATCCAGTCGGTTTCTCGAGCTAGTTCTTCATCATCTGTATGAAATTCCTCAGCAGTTTTTAGTACTACTCTTTTAGTAGACATGTTTTGTGAATTTTTTAGTTTCACATTTTCTTCTTTAATTATGCAGAGTTCATTTTTCAATTCCCTGTATAAGATTTCTAATTCTGTAACTCTGGCATTAAGTTGATTATTTTTTGCCTCAAGTGCCTTTTCGTTATTATTACCCTCGTCGGGTTTTCTATAGCTGTCTTTTTGGGACATGTTTTCGTAGATATTTTGAGACCCTGCTGGAGGTGTTCTCTGGACCCCAGATTTTCTTCTGAATGGGTCAATTAAAGCAGCTCTGCTTTCGTGGTTTTGCAATAAGTGGTCTCCCCCAGAATCCGTGAGACCTGCCTCGAAAGAGGGTGGATTTTCCAGAAGATCTGGATTACCACCTGGGGTATACAATCTTTGAGTTTTATTCATTGCATACTTTTTTTTTTGTTTTAATTCGGAGTTCCATCTCCTAGCCTAAGGATAATATTTCCCTTGTACAAGGCGGTACCTTTTATTCCTGCCGTCCCTCTGGGATCAGTCGCAGACCAGAAAGCCGCCCATTCTGGGTCAGTCGCTTCTGGATTTTTCTAGGATTTTAGTGGACTTTTACCACAAGCATGCCTTACTGCGGATATTTCGTACCCCAACCCGCCGGGGAATAAGTAAAATTAAATACAGAAATTTTTTTTCTTTTGATTTTACGTTTTTATTAATTTCTTCTATTTGAATATTCTTTATTATTATTTCATTTCATTGGCCATGTAATCCTACATAATTTCAAAATCAATTCTGGAATATACAAATCTACATACATATGTAAAAATTAGAAGTCTTTTCATTATGCAATGCATACACAATGCACAACACACTAAGTACAGATACGATTTCGAAGCAGTTGAGTTGAGAAGAACAAATTTTGGTTTAAGTTATTTTTTAATGCGGTAGGTACATAAACAAAACGAAACTGAGAAGAAAACGTTTTTGTTTACTTTACTTTTTGTTTTGTTTACTATTTTGTTTTTGTTACTTTATTTTGTTGTAGCAACGTTGGCAGCAGGATTGTTACGTTTTATTATATTGGATATATATATATATTTAGATAGAATGTTACCTTATTTTATAGCATTGCGTAATAATTATTGAGTCCAGCGGCTCACAAAGTGTGATTCGTCGAGCCGAAGAATTACTTGAAGCTCCTCAAAGGGTTCTATTTGAAAATTATCTGAAAATTAAGAACAAATAAATGTATCAAAAAACCTTTTGAAGTGTATCAAAAACCGACAAGGTTGAAAATTTAGGAATATGAAGCTTTTATTGGTAGGATTTCGGATTCCTTACTACAGTCAAAATTTTAAAAAATGCATTAACCGAGTTTTTGAACTTTTGGTGCTTTATTCAAAAAGAATACCCTAATTTAACAAATACAGCTACTTGCTTCAGTAGTAACCAAATAGTAACCAAGAAGAAGACATACGGATTCAACTATCATCCATACAACTAGACTTTAAAAAATTTGCTAAAATAAAAATATCGTATTAAAACAATTTTATTTTTAGTTTAATTTTTGTCATTTTATTTTTTGTTTCTAATATGCAAAATTTGTTTATTTTTTTGTAGTTTTTGCTTTTTTGTTAAAAATATATTTAAAATACAAAAATGTACCAAAATACAATTTAATTCTGTTATACATGAACTAGGGGCCCCTGTTGAGTAATTATATTTCCAGTTGAAGTCAAATTTAAAGTTTTTAAAAAAACAGTAATTTACGTACTGACATAGACTTCGCACGATATAGCAGAAATCACTCGTGTTTAATAAAAAGTTTTGTGGTTAGTAAGTTTTATTTAGGACACATAAATACACCTCCCTCGTATACTGCTTCGTTTCCCATATATTCCCTATAGTAGGTGGCATTTAGTGATAAAATTACTAAAAATAAAAAATTTTGTCATTAAAGAGGTATATATATATATACCTACATAATCCATAATTGTAATAAAAACTATATTATTACTACAAATAACCAAAATTTAGAAACAGTTACTTAAAAAGATACAAATGAAGAATTCAAGTGATTTGTTTTTTTGTTGTTTTTATATTTTTTATTTGAGATGAATTTGTTTCTTTGTTTTGTTTTTGGCATATGTACATAGATTCATTTGCAAGTACATAATGTGTAAAATGATTGAAAAACAATTATTAAACATAAATATAATACTTCTTTATTTTACATTCTTTTATTAGTTAAGATATATTTCTTATTAATTAGGCAAAATGCAAAATGAACCAATCACAATTATAATCAATGATCGACTGCAGAATTTCTTCTATCTCCCGTTCAACTGTCAGTTTCTTTATGGTTGCGTTTGTTATCAAATCATTTTGGTTATGTTTTATATATCATGGTTGACAACTCGGCCATCCTGAAAATTGGAATCGTCCTCGATTTCATCGTCTGGTTCCGGGATGCACCACCTCTTGATTTTGTCTGGAGAATAAACTCCAGCATATCGACGTATTTTCCTTGGAGCTCCGGGAATATCTTCAACTAAATAACGATCATTTTCCAGAACCTTTGTTATTATATATGGTCCTTTAAACTTCGGTTGTATTTTCCGTGGCTGTCCCGTACTATTTGGTTCATTCTCCACTACTATTAAATCGTCCACTTCGTATTTTGTTGGTTGGATCAAATCGTTCTTTCCACATTTGTCGTGCGGCCATGATCTTTTCAGCGGCCTGCTGCCTGACAACTACTAATGGTTGACGATCTTCGTCGGTTATTTCATCATGTAACGCCAATATAATTTTATTTTTCAAGATGTCGCGGGGTTTAAAATCGAATATTATTTCCTGTGGGGTACGACCTGTTGTGGAAGATATCATAGAATTCAGAGACCATTGGATATTTCGTAGTTCTTGATCCCATTTACGTTCATTAATTGTTGAAGAAGCTATAGCTGTCGAGATCGTTCGGTTGACTCGTTCAATTTGACCATTGGCCCTAGGTGTTCGTACGGCGGTCTTAATATGTTTCATGGAATGCTCTTTACAATATGTTTCAAACGATTTTGCAGTGAATGCCGTTCCTCGGTCAGTGATGATCCGTGCTGGTGTACCGAAATATTCTGTTACTTCGTCTAACACCTTTAATACTGAAGCCGTATTTGTAGACTTAACAGCTCGCAATATTACAAATTTGCTAAATGGGTCTGAAATTCCCAACACGTGCATATTCCCCTTACTACTTTTAGGGAACGGTCCCAAGTGATCCAAGTGTATAGTATGAAAAGGTATTGGTTCAATTTCATCGAAATGCATCTCCCCTTCCGTTTTTCCACCCGGCTTCTTATTATAACAGCATTCGACGCAAGCCCTTAAGTATTTTGACACATAATTCCTCATGCGTGGAAACCAATACCATCGTTGAATACGTTCAAGTGTTTTTTCTAAAGCAAGGTGTCCGACGAGATCATGACATTCACGAACTATTCTCCAACGTACCATTTTTGGCACCACCCACCTTTTATTTTGATTGATTTTTTTAAATAAACGTTCATTGTCAATACAATACTCGTTAGCAAGATGTTTATCTACTTTATCTGAACGTAGATTGTCAATTATATTTTTCAAATCAGGATCTTGTATTTGCATAGTTAACAGCCAGTCGAGTCGGGTAACTTCGACTCCCATTATTTTCAGAGAAGCGGTTTCAGGTTCATTAACCACTTTTTCGTTAGGTGCACGGCTCAAGGCATCAACATGAGTCATGCGGCTGCCACTACGATGCTCCAAATTGAAATCAAACTCCTGAAGTCTTAGCCACCACCGTGCAATCCTTGGGATTAATTCTTTTTTTGACATAGTTGTTCTCAAAGATGCGCAATCGGTGACTACAGTAAAACGTTTTCCTAATAAATAGTATTTAAAACGCTCCAACGATTCAACTATCGCTAGAGCCTCCAGTTCGTAGCTATGAAATTTATTTTCACATTCGCTTGTTGTTCGACTAAAGTATGCGACTGGTTTTAAGTATTTCCCGTCTTGTTGTAATAAAATTCCAGCAAGACCGTCTGAACTTGCATCGGTGTGAACTTCATGAATCATTCTTACATCATATGAGGTTAATAATGGTTTACTACACAGAATTTGTTTCAACGTATTGAAAGCTATCTCTTGTTGTTGAGACCAAATAAACTGGCTATCTTTTTTTAATAATTCGTTAATTGGTTTTGAAATTTTAGCAAAATTTTGTACAAATTTTCTAAAATAACTGCATAGTCCTAGAAATTGACGTACTTCTTTGACATTCGTTGGTTGTTTAAATTCTTGTACTGCTTTTACTTTTATCGAGCCAGGTGATATTCCGCTAGGTGAAATATGATGACCCAAGTACTCTATTGTTTGTTGTAAGAAACTGCATTTCGTTAAATTTAATGTTAATTTAAATTCTCTAATTTTATTTAATACTATTTTTAATTTTTGTAACCCTTCTTCCACTGTTGTACTTCCGATTAAAATATCATCCATATAAATTTGGATATCTATATCTATTTCCTTTTTTAATTTATACATAAGTGTTTGAAAGACAGTTGGGGCATTTTTGAGCCCAAACGGCATTCGTTTAAATTCAAACAAACCCTTTGATGTTATAAAGGCTGTGTACTTACGAGATTCTTCTTCTATTGGTATTTGGTAATACCCACTATTTAAGTCAAGACTGGTGAAATAGTTATAAGAACTGGCCACTTGTAATTCTTCCTCGATATTTGGTGTGGGGCAAATTTCTTTTTCAATTTTTAAATTTAATTGTCGATAGTCGATACATAGACGTTCTTCTCCATTTTTTTTCTTTACTAATAATACAGGACTCGAATAATTTGAAGTTGAATGGGTTACTATGTTGTTCTCCATTAATTCGTTTACCTTATCATCGATAATTTCTTTTTTTGCATATGGCACTCGGAATGGTTTTTGTTGTACTGGTTTCTGATCAGTTAATTTGATACTCATCTCGATTTCTTTAGTTAATCCTAGTTGTTTCATATTTTTAGGGAACAATTCATTAAAATTGTTTAATAGTTTGATTAACGATTCTCGTTCTTTTGCGTTCGACGTTCCTTGATTTATTTCATCCTCTTTCACTACACGTTTGACTTCACAGTTAACTTCTTTTTCAGAACATTTATTTTCTATAATTATTTCTCCGTTCTCTTTATAAAATTTTACATCTGGGCGATCTAGCACATCGCGTCCTATTAACAATGGTACGGGCATATATTTACTGTTTACTACATAGACATCTATTCTTAATTTTACGTTATTGATGATTAGTTCGACATTTGACTTTTCAGTTGAGCAATATTCTCCTCCTAGGAATCCAGCGAAGTTGACTTTACAGTTTTTTCGATCAGTTAAACATTTATCAGCATATTCTTTTGCAATCAGCGTAAGAGGACTGCCACAATCTATTTGTCCTACCATTTCGTTATTATTAACCATTACAATCTTATGATAGGGTGTTGATTTTGAATATTCGATAACTCCTACTCGTGAAACATCTGGACATTCACTGGGTTCACCTCGTTTATGCACTCGATTACATTTGGTGCAACGAGATCGACGTTGTGGTGCAGGACAATTTCTGGCGAAATGACCTGACTGGTAACAATTAAAACACTGCGTTGACGTTTTAAATTTTTCTTCCTTCAGTGTTCTTTGTTCGTTGTTGGCATTTTCAGATGTAATCGATTTGAAAGTCGGCTTTTGCTGAAATGTATTCTGTT
Source organism: Argyra leucocephala (assembly GCA_963942445.1). Taxonomy (NCBI): domain Eukaryota; kingdom Metazoa; phylum Arthropoda; class Insecta; order Diptera; family Dolichopodidae; genus Argyra; species Argyra leucocephala. Next base: position 75,252,219 of record OZ012680.1, read on the forward strand.
TTTGTTTTACTTCCCTTATATTTGTGGTTCTAAAACTTTCACACCAAGAGATTCTATCACGCAATTCTGCTATCGTGTCAATACGTTGTCCTTGAAAAGCTGCATATAATTGCTCATCACGCATGCCTAAAATAAAATATTTAACAATGGCATTCTCCTTTAAATTACCCTTATTTCCGAGTCGTGACATCTCCGCGACATATTCCATTAGCGTTTCGTCATTTTTACGTTTTCTTCCTAGCATACCCATATGTATGTCGGCATCGTTTACAATTGGCATATATTTATCTTTAAACTGCTTTACAAAATCACTCCATGATGTACAAAAATCATCTGTACGATCATACCACGCTCTAGCTAATCCTTTGAACTTTGGTCCAATTGAAATTAGGACTAATGGATCTTCCCAACTATAAAATGTTTTAAGTTTTTCTACTCGCTTTAACCATTCTTCTGCCGTTAAACTTTTTTTATCCTCCGGATTGAACTCAGGGAGAATTTCCATTAATTCTCTTGGTCCGAAGGTTAAAAAATTTCCTTGTCCGTTCCAATTCATTACAGGCGTTGATGTATTTATTACTGGTGAGTTGAAGGTGACATTACGTGCCGAATCACTTCCAACATTCTCTACGATCGTTCGTGCTTCACTTCTTATTGACGTAACTGATTCATTTCTACTATTATTATCATCAATATTTAATAACCGATTAATTAATGATGACTTATTTCCATTTTGTGATAACTTTAAATTTTTTAGTAGATTTTTTAATTCTTTAACCGTTCGTTTATTTAATTCCTCACGTTCCATTTTTTTTAAGGTATCAATAATATTTCTGTCTTGTACGTTCTCGATAAATTTAGGTTATCTCGTTTAGCAATTCCCAATTATACGTACACTTTAATACTACCACCATGTGCTTCAATTTTTCATAACCTCAACCTTTTAGTTATGATTTTCGCTTTTGCTTGGATTTATTTATCCCACTTCTGAATTGTAAAATGATTGAAAAACAATTATTAAACATAAATATAATACTTCTTTATTTTACATTCTTTTATTAGTTAAGATATATTTCTTATTAATTAGGCAAAATGCAAAATGAACCAATCACAATTATAATCAATGATCGACTGCAGAATTTCTTCTATCTCCCGTTCAACTGTCAGTTTCTTTATGGTTGCGTTTGTTATCAAATCATTTTGGTTATGTTTTATATATCATGGTTGACAAATGTAAAATATAATATCTGATTTGTTTGCTTTTGTTTATTATTTTCATAAGATCTCACTTATGCATAATGTATTTGCTGAATAATAAAATCATATGGTTACAAAATTTTCAACTGTGTGCGCATTTTTGTTTTATATATAATCTTATATATTATATAAATTATTATTCCTGTTAGTTAAACGAAATAAAAAAATAATCAAGAACAAGACTGTTCTGTTTGAAGGTACAATTTATTCTGCCTTTCTTTTTTACAAAAATATGATTGTATGATCGTACAATCAAAATACAAAAAATGATTTGACTGACACAATTTACATTGTCAGCAAATTATTTTAAAACAAAATAAAAATAAAATACGCATACGCATGTGGCGTCATTATGATAAAAAATGACTTGACTGACATAAAATGTATTGTCAGCAAGTTAGAAAATAAAATAACTGTTTTGTTGTGTCGTTAACTCCTCCCCCTGTTAAGTCCGAACGTCCTCGTTTCGGGTTTTTATTCCATCAATAATCTTATCAATCTGAAGGGTTTGCCGTTTTGGTTTACATATGATTCTGATGACAGCAGCTACTGCTATGACGATGAGAATTGCCAAAAGAGGGCATGTAATCCATCTGTATGTAACATGCGTAGCCATTTCGCTGTGAATTGTATTGATATGGTTTGTATTTTCAATATTGATTTTATGCAGAAATGGTAAGGATATCTTAGACTGATGTTTTACTTGTGTTATTGATAATAGTTTAGGTGGATGTATTTCCACATAGGTGTTGTTCTTTCTGGTGTGGTAAGTAGTATCGTTAATTTTTATGGAATCCGAAAAGGTTAATAGGTAGGTTCCCTGTATTTTGATCTCATGTTGGTCTAAGACCATTGTTTCTTGCACATTATTTAGGATTATTATTCCATCTTCAATGATCTGAATAGGAGGTATATGGTAAGCAGTTTCAGTTGAACATGTTGCTCTATTTCGGCTTAAAAGTTGTTCCACACATTTTGATGTAACTGGACGATAAATGTTGGCTGTGGTTGTGTTAATGCAATTTTCTAGAGGTTGAATGTGATTTTCACAGTTTGCCACCTCGTTAGTTTCTAATTTTACAATTTTATCATTATGAATTATAGGATATATTGTTACAAAATTACAAAAATTTTCAATTTTAGGAATTTTTAGAACGTAATGAATGACATTATTGTTTTGTAATATTTTAATTTTAGTTACATAAAATAAGTTACTTATACTAATGGGTAGGTTTTCAGAATCGATTATTTGTTTAATCTCTATATCATCCAACAAAAGTGGGTTAATTATATTATTCCTTGCCAAAACTATCGATAGCGATATGCTATTTAAGTGATTTATTATGTGGTTGTTTCTATTGATAGCGTACTGTAGAAGCAGTTCTTTATTGTCGTTAAGTAGGTTGTTGTTGGTATAGCTTTTCCGTAACGTGTTAATTTCGTCAGTGATAATGTTAATTCTGTCTTGAAGTACTGAGTTTATTTTTGTCTGTCTGTTGTTATTTTCGATCAGTGTGTTCGTTTTCGTTAGAAGAAGTTCGTAGTCGTCATGATCTGGAGTCCCTGCTACAAATTTGAGTGTGCTTCCCAAGAAGTTGATGGATCTTGCTATTCTTGTAGGTATTTCTAGTGTTCTCAGTATATGGGAAATTTCTTCGATCTGTTGTTTAAGGATGATAGTATGCCAAGGTGAGTCCGTTGGTTGATTCAAAAGTTCTTCGTTTTCATCTAAAATGCCTCTGTACTCTGTTATGTTGGTAGTGTGCAGGACGTAAAAAAAATTGTCATATATCGCGACTTTACCTCTTGTGATGGCAATGAATTGGGCCGATGAGTAGTTCAAGATTTTAGCTTTTATTACTTGCAAAATGAGGAGATATAACCTAAAAGATAAGGAGATTAGTGTTGGTTTTTTTTTCTTGAAGTGTTGTCTAATAATAGAAACAAAACAAAAAAAAAATAAGTTACATTAGAGAATATAGGAATAGGTGATTTAGCGTAGATTTTTTTTGTGAATTGCCTTACCATCTATTAAGACGGTTGTTCCCAGATCTTTCTCTACAGTTTTTTCTACATATAATTTGCTAAATTTATTTCCTAACCGCCTGTTTATACGTAAGAATACTTTCTGTCCTGGTTCGTATGTTTTTGTTATAGCATTCTTGTTAACTCGTTGTAAAGTTCTCTCCTGTACATTAGTCAGTTTTGTTTTTATTTGTTCGATTATTTTCGTAGAGTAATGGTGGAGTATATCCGTTGGTTTTTCTTGGGTGACAGAATGGATACTGTTATTATATTTGTGTGTAGCTAATAGTATTAGGTCTGTTGTATCAGTTATTTGTTGTTGCGCTTTAATGCAACGGGAAATTTCAAGCAAGGTTGAATGGAATCTTTCAACCTGTCCATTGCTCTCGCTATGGTATGAAATGCTATGGCATGCGTGGGTATGAAAAATTGTTCTATTGCGAAATAATCTCTCAGAAGCGTTTTGATGGCATTTGAACTGAAGGCTTTCTCATTATCCGAGACTATTGTTTTTGTATTTTTAAATATTGCTAATATTTGCAGGAGGGCTTCTTTAATATCTAAGGTGGTTCGGGAGGTAATTGGTTTAACAACGGCAAATTTAGAAAATTTGTCTATACATGTTAAGAAATGTTGTTTATTTGTAATGACAATATCTATATGGAGGATTTCTCCAGGAAAATTGGGTATTGGGGTTTTACCTATTCCCGGATTGGGAGGCTTGCGTTGATATTCTAAACAAATATATAAACAAATTTTGCAATTGGCTATGACAGACTTCAATGTTTCTCTAACATTTGGGAAATAATAGTCGTTTAAGATTTGTCTAAAATTTTCATGTAATGACCGATGTGCCCTATTGTGTTCTGTTGTAACTACATCTAATTGATCATCTTTGTTGGTCAGATCAATTACTAGTTTTTGTGTGTGAAGAAATTTAGTATTGGGGAATTTTGAGACGATTATATCTTGTATTAATGCCAAGGTCGGTAGGTCGCAGTAAATTGCGTTAGTTGTCTCGGGATTAATGGTTTCTTTAAGGTATTCTATTAATCTGTCTATAGTGCTAAAATTTATGGTGTGGCGGATTAGTTTTTGGAAATAGATTTTTGTACTATGATTATTTTGGTTTGTGTTATTGATGACTAATTGTGATCTGAATTGGTTAACAGGATTTCTAACAGTTTTTATAACATTTGTGCTAGAAATTTCACTGTGAGCTGTAGTCTGGGTTTGCGTATCTGACAAGTTGTTTATAAGTTGTCTAGAAAGTGCATCCGCTACCTTATTCTCCTTACCTGGCTTATAATGGAATTTAGGAGAAAATTCTTCTATAAATGCACGCCATCTTTTTAGTTTTGTATTCGGATTCTTATCCGAAATCGCAAAAATTAACGGTTGGTGATCCGTGAAGATATGAATATCTTTAACACCGTATAGGTAATGTCTGAGGGTTTGTAGTGCCCATACAATTGCAAGTAATTCCCTCTCATTAGTTGCGTAATTTTCCTCTGCTCTTGACAGAGTTCGGGAAATCATTGTAATAGGTCTGCTGTTTTGAGATAAAACTGCACCTAAAGCAACAGAGGAAGCGTCAGTTGTAAGTTCAAAAGGCCGATTATAATCAGGATATTGAAGTAAGACATCTTCTGAAGCCAAAATTTTTTTAATGCGCTCGAAGGCGAATTGAGCTTTTTCATCTAGATCTACTTTAATTTTCTTTGAATTGCTAGTCCCTACATGACCGTTTTCACCTCGTAAATATTTTGTTAGAGGTTTGACTATTAAAGCGTAGTCCCTTATGAATCGCCTATAGTAGCCTGATAATCCCAAAAATGAGCGTAAGGCTCTGAGAGTTTCAGGGATCTTGTAATTGACTATATCGTTAATTTTTTTTGGGCAAGTTTTTACACCCTCTGCAGATACTACGAATCCTAGGAATTCTACTTCTTTCTTAAAGAATTTAGATTTCTCAGCAGATATTCGCATTCCTGCCTTGTCAAGTTTTCTGATAACCTGTCTTATGTCAGATAAATTGGTTTTTTCATCTGGTGAAAAGATTATAATATCGTCGACGTATACGTGACACATCTTCCCTATGTAATTACGTAAAATGTCGTCAATTGCCCGTTGGAAAATGCTGGGAGCATTTTTCAATCCGAATGGCATACGGCAAAATTCATATTTGCCATTATTGACATTAAATGCAGTTTTTTGTCTATCCTTTTCAGATAGAATAATTTGGTGAAAGCCGGATTTCAAATCCAAGGTAGTGAAAAATTTTGATTTTCCTAAATTTGCTAGAATTATTGATGTATCTGGAATAGGATATCTGTCAGGTGTAGTTTTTTCGTTGATCTTTCTAAAATCAATAACCATGCGGAGTTTGGGTTTTCCATTTTCATCAAAACCTTTTTTATTCACTACATGTATGGGTGAGTTATAAGGAGAACATGACTTTCTGATTATACCATCACGAAGGAGTGTTTCTATTTCTTTATTTATAAACTCCGTTGCGGACATTGGATAAGGGTAGCTCCTGGTATAAATAGGTTCTTCGGAAACAGTTTTTATTGTGGCCTGAACCTTAGTATTATAAGGTAGTTTCCTATTTGCTTCAGCGAAGGCTGAGAGGTTTTCCTGAATTAGACTGTTGAATTCAGTTTGAATACTAATAGGAATTGAGATATTGTCTATTGTTATAACATTTGTTTGTTTGCAGGGGATATGTTTGAGTTTTTCTTGTCCCTTTTTGTGATACAATATGCCGTCCTGGAAGTTCAGTGTTCCGTTTATTTGTTTTAGGAAATCATAGCCTATTATGCCGTCGAATGTTTTCAATGCTGGCAAAATGAAAAAGGTAGAAGTATTATTTAGTAAGTTAATCTTACATTTCTTATTAATAGAATTGCTTCCGTTAACTGATTTTACTGTGAACGGTTTTTCTACAGGAGAAACACCGACTAAAAAGGGGAAGTCTCTAATATAGTTTTTTGAAGTGCCGGTATCTATTAACATGTGAAGCTCTTGTCCATTTTTTGCGATTTTAGTAATGTAAGGCAAGAGCGACTTTACCCTAAAAAATTAACCTCATTAGAACTATAGTCGTCTTCATCAAATAGGTTTTCAGATGAAACGCTTGACTTGGTGTCAATATCAACCTGATGGTCAATATCGTCATGATGGAATTGTTCTTTAACTTCTAATTTTAAAGGAAGGTGATTGATCCTTTGGACTTTGTGAATCGGAGTCCTATTGGAATTTTGTACGTCTCTAGGACGTTTATGAGTAGCTAAATTGTTAGAACCGGAGGTTTGGGGTAAATATGGTTCCCTAGTAGTTGGTCGGGGAGTAAAAGCGCGGTTTTGGAATTGAGTAGTTCTTCTAAATTGTGAAGAACCGGGATCAACTTCCATTGGTACCTTACTCGTTGTATTCGATGGTACTTTGAAGTAACGAGGAGTTTCTGGTTGGATTTGGGGTGGTCTGTATTGATTAGGTTTATTGTGCCTAGTTGAATTGCCAACGGCAAAAGTTCTAGCGAACTCAGATCGTCTATTATTGACTTCCAGCTCTTGTGCTATGACCAATGCTGTGGGAAGGTCTGATGGTCTGGACGAAAATAGTATGTTACCGATGGGTTGGCGAAGGCCTGAAATAAAGACCCTTAAGGCGTTTTCCCTAGCTCTCTCATTAAGTGTGGATACCAGATCTTCGTTATTACTATACGTCATAATCTGTTTATTAATAATTGATGTGAGTTGCTTGTCAACCGCATCATAATATTCAGATATTGACAGATTATTTTGTCTTAATATACTCAGTTCATTTTCTAGAACGTGAATTGGTCTTTTGTCAGAGTAGGCCTGATCTAATCGAGAAATGATTGCCTTGAAATTTAAAACTGTACTAAAACCGGACAAGGTTGCATTTGCAGACCCTGTGATTTTATTGCGAAAAATTCCCATAGCAATATAGTAGGTTTCTGATCCCTCGGTATAATATTGCATAGCAAAGTGAGCAGCAGCCCGCCATGCAGGATATGTTGCGGAATCACCATCAAAAATAGAGAGTGATTTAATTAGCTCTAAATGGGTATGAGTGGTTTTAACATTAGGTTTTATAGAAACGGGTTGATACACCTCAGCACTTGGGGGCTGTAATTGGCCTATTGCCAATGCAAGGGAACTTATTTGTTCCGATAGTTCCTTCTTAGTCTGTTCGATCACTGTCGTTATTAGTTCTTGTACTTTTTCTTGGTCGCATGCCATAATAAAAGGAATTTGTAAAAATTTAATAACGTTAAATTGGTTGATATAGTTATTATCCAAAAGGAATTATTTAACGGGGAGATTTAGTGTAAAAATTGTTTACCCCTTTTTTGTCTTAAATTACAATGTTTACTTAAATCTATATTTGTTAATATTTGGGTTTTTCCCTTAAATTCATTTAAATTTTTAAATTAAAAAAATTTTTTAATTTTCTTTTAAAATTGAACCTCTTTTTTCCAAAATTTCAAATTCAAATTCGATTTTAATAATAAAGTTTTCAAAAAACTTTGAAATTCAATTTAGTCTTAATAATAATATTTTTCCCAGAAGGGGATTTAATTTTTAATATTCAATTTCTCCTTAAAGTAAACTTTATTAAAGCTGGGTTTATTTCCCAGGATTTGATTCAACTTAATTCATACAATTTCTACAAAAAGAAATTTAACATATAATTTTTCTTTTATTATTTTATTTTATCTTTACTATTACTTTTTTATAAAGATTTAGTTCTTTGATTAATAATAATTTGTTTTAATTTTATTAATTTTGAAAAAGGAAATTTAACATTTAACCTTTTTATTTATTTTTTATATTCAATTTATTTTTACTATTAATTTTTTTTTTACAAAGACTTAGCTCTTTAATTAATAATATTTTTTTTTAATTTTATTAATTTTAATAAGGAAATTTAAAATTTAACCTTTATTTCTTTTTCTTTATTTTTGATTTTTTTACTATTAATTTTTTATAAAGATTTAGCTCTTTAATTAATAATATATTTTTTTTAAATTTTATTAATTTTAAAAAAGAAATTATCATTAAACTTTTATTTTTTTATTTTTGATTTATTTTTGCCTTTAATTTTTTTTTTACAAAGATTTAACTCTTTACTTAATAATATTTTTTTTAAATTTATTAATTTTTTTTTAAAAAAGGAAATTTAACATTTAACTCTTATTTTTTTATTTTCAATTTATTTTTACTATTAATTTTTTTTACAAAGATTTAGCTCTTTAATTAATAATATTTTTTTGACACTTTACTTACAGTAAAGTCCTCATGGTTTTGAGAAATAAATGACCTTTGTTGGGTTGTGGGTTGTAAGCCAGCCACGATGTTGTGAAATCCGTCCAGTACCTGGATTTGTAGTTTTTTTTTTTCAATTGTGGTTTTCTTCTTTGTCTCCTTATACGGAGATTGTAATTGTAGAATATTCCCAAAACAAAAAAATTTCACACGTGGCCCCACGTTGGGTGCCAATTATTATTCCTGTTAGTTAAACGAAATAAAAAAATAATCAAGAACAAGACTGTTCTGTTTGAAGGTACAATTTATTCTGCCTTTCTTTTTTACAAAAATATGATTGTATGATCGTACAATCAAAATACAAAAAATGATTTGACTGACACAATTTACATTGTCAGCAAATTATTTTAAAACAAAATAAAAATAAAATACGCATACGCATGTGGCGTCATTATGATAAAAAATGACTTGACTGACATAAAATGTATTGTCAGCAAGTTAGAAAATAAAATAACTGTTTTGTTGTGTCGTTAACTTATATATTAGAAGTTCATTAAGGAGTAGGAGAATCGAAATAAAATAAAAAGGTGTCTACTGCGCAGGACCTTAAATGCTTGTCAATTATAATTATAGATTATATAAATTTTACTGTTGCAGGTTGAAATAATATTATGCATCTTACTTCAACCTGCAACATTACAATTTATTTTTATTATTATTTCTTTATTTACTATAACTAAAATTACAGCTATTGGCTTGTAAAACTTATGTAATTGATCGATATTCATAACAATCCAAATTTTCGACAATTATATATTAACTATATATTTATCCATACACTAATATATATATATATATATGTGGGAAATCGTACCACTAGAAGTGGTCATAATTATTAAACCTTAACTTGAATTACTCTAATTTGAAATAATATGAATTATCTACTTTATTTTTAAACCTTAGCTTGAATCATTTTAACTTGAACTATTATGAATTATTTACTTTAACTATTGTGAATGGATTAAGCTTTAAACTGTGCTCGTTAATTTCTAATCAAAAGTTCTCACTTCTATATAAAAGCTTTGCAGGAGGTAATTGTAAAAAATAAAAGAAAGGAGAGTTCTCTTTTGTTGCAGCAGCCGTTAAGCTCAGACACAAATTGTAAATTAATTAAAACTCATTATAATTTTATTTAACGTAATATTAAGTAAATTAAATAAAACTTGTAATCAAAATAAAATAAAATTTATAAACGGATTTATACAAAATCTATATATAAATAGGTTCTTAAATTGTTCTTGTTTGGTGAGATATTTAATTTTAAAATTTTATAAATTTTTATGACTTAAAAAATCTTTCAGTCCGTTATTTCTAGTTAAAATTCACTAATTTTTGTCGGTTTTTTTATGTATTAGGTCTAAGTTCTAACTAAAATTTAAATAAGTTAGAAACGTATAAAAAAATTGTTGACTATTTATTGTTACATAAGTCAGAAATAAACCAAAATGTCAGATTATCTTTGTATTCAATAAATTTTTAGTAAAATTTAATGCCTTTTTTAAAAAACTTATAAAAATTTATTTTTTCTCAATTACAGGACAGTAAACTGGAAACAGTAAACTGTCAATGTTTTGTTTTTATTAATTATTTGACACCGGTCTCTTAGTTCATCACTTATTCGATGTGTTTATGTAAATACTCTGGTTTTTTAAATTCCAAGTGTCAAAATTTTAATAAAGTGAAAGATTCCTAATATTACGCATTTAATGTGGTCAAAACATACAATTTTAACATTCTAATATTGTTTTTAGTGTATATAAAGATTTTTAGAGTCTAATTTGCTCATTCCTGTCGGTTTTATATAACATTAAATTAAGTCTAAAATAAGTGAAAAATTTTTTCACTTTTAATGGAAATTTTTGTTTATATTTTCATTTTTGTTCTTTTCTTATGTATTGAAAATTTCAAGATTTTTCCTTAATCATAATAAATTACAGCGATTTTTAATCATATAAATTGAAAAAGTTTTTCATATTTTGTATGAGAAATGGCCAAAAATTATAACATTATTTCAATTCCTGTATTTATTTAACGTCAAAAACTTCACAACATAATGTTATCAATTTATGATGCTCTTTTGAAATAATAAAATCAAACCAAAATAATAAAAAAAAGAGAACAAGTTAACAGGAAATTATTTTAACACGGGCATAACAGTATAATCCATTGCGACAGGTCATTTATAATAATTTTAGCTCTTTCAACAACTTTGTTAGATATCCTATGCATCCTATACTCTATCACTTTTTTTCTTTTATGAATATCCTTTTTTTTTCTAAATGTATACGAAAGTTTGTGTGTTTTTCTGTAGGCATTATGACACCATTTTAAATGAATAATCAAAATAACACTCAAGGATATAATATATGATGGAAAAAATCAACATGTCAAGAATTTTTTTTCAATTGTGTGTGTGTGCGTGTGTTTGCAAATAAAAGAGACAAAAATAAAGTAATAAAAAACAAAAATAAAATGAAAACCAAAGATTTTACTATGCCTAAAAAATGAGGAGAAAAATGAAAAGCTGATGTAATACTTTTTAGTTGTGAGTGTGTTTTAAAGAGAATTGAAAATTCCGGATTAAGTTGACAAACGACTCTTCTTTATTTGATTTTATTTTTGTTTTTTACCGTTTTGATTAGTTTTTTTTTTTGTGTTTTTGTGTTTGTTTTGCAAAGAAGTATCCATTTTAAAGATGCTTTAACCCTGCATATTAATTTGAATTTGTCGGATGAATACAAGATATCGAAAGTTTTATTTTTAATAATAATTGGAATAACTGAAACGGACACTCCTTTTTTTGTATCTGAATAAGGCTAGAGATGTCGATTTACCTAAATAGTTATCGCTGATTCATTTCAATTATTTCACTGTTTTTATTGAAATGTTTGGTTCTGCCAGACGTCAATTAAAAGTCCAATTTAGAAATAAAGTCCTCTGTTCTGACTGAAGAATAGGTAACATAATTAAATTTTTTGAATCAAAATATGAAATTAATGCTTCTTATATAAGCTTTCTGATAATGTGATTTAATACTTAAATTCAAATCTATTCACCTAAGAGAAGGCAATTTACCATAATGTGGAATTAAACAGAACTAAAATTATTTTTATAAAATAAATTTATGTGATTATAAATTTTTTAAATGTGAAATATTAAAATTTCTATGTTATTTTACTTTTAATAAAACGAAAAAGTTCGATTTATTAATTAATAACATTTTACATTGAAATTTTGGTCGATTTTTATAACTCACAGATGTTTTATTGACATTTTTTAATAATTTATAAAGTCAATCAAAATGAAAATCAGGAAGTTGTATAGGTAGTCTAACACTAAAATACCTACTGATGAGATCTAATAGTGTTATGATGAACGAAACAATTTCCTAAATATATTTTGTTTGTTAAAATTATTTCTTTTTACGTAAATTTCTATATATTTCTTGCTGATAAAATTTAGACTGTCCGAAAAAAATCAACATTTTCCATATTAGATATTAGAGCTCACAGTAGATTTATAGTCTTGTTTAAATCACAATTATTAGCAAAACCATTAATGTTTGTTGATGATTGTACCCTACTTCAAAATGATCTTAACAATTTTGCCGAATTGTGGTCCACCAATAACCTCTGATTGAATCCATCTAAATTTCAGGTTCTTAATTTTATTAGGAAGCTTAAAAAACTCTATTTTTGAATTTGATTACCATCTTGGGTAGTGATATAAATGTTATCCAGGATCACAGACAGCACATTTCAATTCCATTATTAATAAAAAGCTACTTACTACTATTTATATTTCACGTATTGAAGCAGTTCAGCGTAAATTTTTACGCTTTGCACTACGGACTTATTCATGGTCTGACCCTTTTAACTACTTCCTTACAAAGTTAGGTTGCTTTTATAGACCTGAAACCTCTCCAACAACGTCGATTGCTGGCTGATATTACGTTTATCTACCAAATTATTGATGAAAATGTCCTGGCACCTAAAATTAGGGATTTAATAACTTTCAAAAGATAGTCCACATTATTTAAGTCCCATTAATCTGCTTAATATTGCTTACCATAGTACTTAATACGGTAAATTTGAGCATGTGTTGAAAATGTCACGTGAATCTAACTCGAGAGTAGCTTGCTTTGCATACTAACCTTAGTAAAAGAAGCTTAAAATTAAAACCTCATAATCGATAAATAGTTATTGTAATTCATATTTACGTGTTACCTGTTTTACTTTCTTTTTGTATTTGAATTGATCTTTAACTATAACTTAATTTTAAGAGCAGAACAGTATGTTTTTTAAAGAACAGTATAATTTCTATTAAATAATTTAATTGTTGTCAGGTTTCCGTTCACTAATAATTTTTAATATTTGATTGCAAATATCGATATTTCGGAAGCAACATACTTCCTTCATCAGTGCTTGTGACTAACTGTATATATTAATTCATTTTTTCCCTTCTTATATCCTATTCCCTCCATACTAGCTATCTATTTTACCTGTACTTTTTCAAATTATTTTATTAATTTAAATAGCGGTGAATACCCATTCCCTAAATCATTATTTAATCTGTCATCTACCTGTACCCTCGAAATTGCTAAACTCTCATATGTGTCTAGTTTGCTTATTTTGTGTACCTCCTTTATTGATGATAAATTGGTTTTATCAATTTTATGGTGTTCCTCTATTATGTGTTTAGCAATTATCGATCTTAAATTCGTAGTACCTCTTATTCTTGCTAATTCGGCTTCCCTTAAATGTTCTTGGAATCTCACCGTAATTAACCGTTTTGATTGCCCTATATATACTTTTGAACAGTTGTGGCATGATATTTTACAGATGCCGTTGACTTCTTCCATCTCCTTTTTATCCTTTGCTGATCCAAATATACTGCTCATTTTTTTACTTCTGCTAGTTGTTACTAGTTCCAGATTGTGTTTCTTGAACATTTTCTTAAACTTATCGGTGAATGTTGAGTGCGTTACGCAAATCCTTCTAGGTTTTTCGGTATCCTTATTTTGTTGGAACAAGCTCGTCATGTTATTGCGTTCGATGCGGTGCAGTTTCTTCTTTATCATTAGGTCTATGATTTCTTCATTATATCCATTTTTCCTAGACGTGTCTTTTGTGTAGTGCCTCTTCTTTTCAAAGTTAGCCTTTGATAATGGTATAGTTACCAATCTGTTGACCATCGTATGGTATGCTGCCATTTTTTGTCCATGTGGGTGATTTGACTCCGTGGACATAATTATTTATTATTTTTATGTCAAGAAATGGTATTTCCTTGTTTTTTTCCCTCTCCATAGTGCATTTTATATTTCCATGTATTTTGTTGAGTTGATCTAATATAGTTTCAATTTTATCCTTTGAGACTACTGCGATGATATCATCTACGTACCGCATCCAAATTTTCGACATAAGTCCCTCTTCCTCTATTCTGTCTTCAATATGACTCATGAATATTTCACTTACTACTGGCGAAAGTGGGTTTCCCATAGCAGTTCCTCTTGTAGTTTTATAATATTCGCCAAAAATAATTTGAAAAAGTACAGGTAAAATAGATATCTAGTATGGAGGGAATAGGATATAAAAAGAGAAAAATGAATTAATATATACAGTTAGTCATAAGCACTGATGAAGGAAGTATGTTGCTTCCGAAATATCGATATTTGCAATCAAATATTAAAAATTATTACAGAACGGAAGCCTGACAACAATTAAATTATTTAATTTAAATTATCACTAAAAATAATAATAAAAAATCTTATTAAAAAATATAAAAAAAAGTATAATTTCTTCTTGTTGTTCTAATATTTTTTTTATTAAATATTATCTGAGAAATGGCAAGCCTGACGTAAAAATTGTGTATGACGAAGTTGTAAAGGATAGTTTAATGCAAATATAATCAACGTTTTCTCCAACAAAACTTTTAAATTTCAGCAGTATTTATTCAAAAACGGTAAGTCTGAGACTCACCAAATAAAAGCTGTTACTTAAGTACATCGTTGCTAAAAAAGCGGTTCTCACGCCTTATGTGTTAAAACTCCATAAACTTCTTAAAAATGTGTTTTACTGATTATTCGGTAATTTTCCAACCACTTAGATTTCAATCCACTTCCATTTAGCCGTAACACTTACAGAATCCCTTGCTTACAATAGTTGTTGTATACGTAATTTTACCTCCATTCTAAATTCAAAGAGAACAAATACTGTACTTTTTTATAATTTTTTTTTAATCCAAGACAAAGGAATGAATTAGTTACTTTCCAGCAGAATCTCGAAACAAGAGCTACATCCATTGTTTTTTTTTTAGTCACTACCGAAATTCCCAAATAGTTTTAATGAATAAAAAAAATACCTTTTCACAACATACATGTGCAACCAATGGGAATCAAACGTATTGCCTTCATATTGATAGCCAAAATGACATAACCTACCATGATGATGAAGTTTTGTCCAACTTGCTCTTTAAAAATCATTAATAATTTTTCTTTAAAACTTTTTTTTTCATATAAAAATCATACAAATTCCTCAAATTTATGACTAGGCCTTATTTACGTGACTTCAGTATTTTCGGACAATGTTTAGATGTAGTTTAAAAGATAACGTTTGCTTCTTAAACTTCTAAAACAATCAGGATTCGGCATTTTTCAATCAAAATATTAAAAGGTTTTTTGATTTGTAAATTTGCCTCTTATTACGATTAATCAACACCAATTATAAAGTTTAGAAACTTGAAAATATAAAAACACAAAAGAAAAATAAAAATAAAACAATCACAAAAATTTCAAGGATGTCTCTTTTTATATTCGTTGGTTCCATTATATTTCCATGATGGTAAAATACAACAATAATGAATCTATTCGACGCATTAATACAAAATGTAAAACATTGTTAAAAAGATGAAAAAATAAAAACAATTCTTCATAAAAAGTGTAAAAACTTTCATATACGATTTGTGGAAAACACACACACAATAATACATTCATATTCTGTATGATGGAATAGGATTAATGCTGGATTATAAAGAGATAAACATTTTTAAAATTTATGACTTATTTTACTTAAATTTGACATTTCATTTACAATTGTATATAACATTGTATATTAGAGTGTAATGCTGATGGATCAAATGGGAAAGAATAAGAAACTTTTTTGATAAATAAACATATTTTACAGGATTCGTGTATATTTATTGGCAAAGACGATTCCTATGAAAAATTACATACATAAGTCGTTTATAAATTAAAAAGAATTATTTAGAAAATTAAATAATTAGCAATTACAGTAAAAAAAATTTTGTAAATCTTAAAAATATTTTCATAATTTTTATTTTAAAGAAGATTTATTTTTTTAAAACCAGTGGGAAGCTCAAAATTTACTTAGATTGTGCCTATAACATTGCAGTTATTTATCAAAGTAACATGATACTATACAACTTTAATATGATATGCTTACGAGCGGGATCCCTTCCGTGGTCTAATCGGTTGGAGCACAGAAATGTATTTCAATTTACGATGTGGTAGGGGTTCGGGTTCGAGTCCTGTGGGGGATAAAAATACAAATATAACTAAAGAAATATATCAAATTATTCGTGTGTGTTCTGTAATTCACTTTTTGTGAAGTGAAATGGTGAAAATGAAATTTGGTGTTCTGCAATCCGAGTGAAGTGAATTGAAATGAAATTTGTGAAATGAAAGTTCAAAAGTGAAATTTGGTGTTCTGCAATCCGAATTTGTCGGATTCAATTCACTCCTATTTTTAATTGTGATTTGGTAGTGAAAAGGTAAATTATAGTCTTTTTGTTTATAAATAAAATTTTGACAAATTAAAGCCGTTTGAAACTTTTATTTGAAAAATTAAACAATGTAGGTATTTAATATAGAGTTTTTCGAATTTTTTCTTAAATTTATAAATATGTATGAAATATCATAATCGTATATAGGGGGGGAAAGAAAAACAACAGACAAGAAAATTTTTTTTTAAATTTTATGGAAAAAAAAATTGAGATATAGCTGGAGGGTATACAAAAAATAGAAACATATAATAGAAGTTTTGTGGCAAGAAGTTACTAAAGATTTGAATAGTGAAGGGCCACCACAAAAAGATGTGTCAGGATGGAAAAAGGTATTGTTTTACCAGATTGAAACAACATTTTTTAATTTTGTTTCTTTTTTTGTAGGTTTGGTTGGATTGGAAATTAAATATTAAAAAAAAACTATCACATAATCAAAAAGAGAACAGAAAAACAGGTGGTGGACCAAATAACACACTGTCAATATCTGATACAGAAGATACTATTGCCATATTGACTGGCATATATACAGTTGTTGATGGCATTAGTGATGAATCTTTTGGAGTAGAAATAGTCAGTAATACCGAAGAAATACCAACGTCAGCAAATTCACAAACATTGAGAATTCAAAATGCAATAACCACTGATGATATAAGAAGTAATCAAAACCGAACGGCTAATCAAAACCGAAAAAGAAGAAAAGATAATGTAGAAACATATTTAGATGAACAAAAAAAAACAATGACAGAGATTTGTAGCAAAATAAGTGAAGCTATCGAAGTAGCAAAAGAAAAACGTGATGCTGTTAAAGATCAAAATGTTGAAAGAAAGTGGCACAATTTAGAAATGGAAAAGCTCATGTCAGAAAAAATTTGTATAAAAAAAAAAAATTAGAAACAGAAGAACTTAAACTAAAAATACTGCATTAAATTGCCCATGTGATATAAGATTGATGGTGATAGCGAAGTGATTTGAGTGATGAATTTAATAATTTTTAATTTAGTTATTTATCTACATTTTTAACTGTTGAATTACTTGAATTTTTTTTTTTGTTTTAATGTTTCATTTTAAAATTTATTAGTATACATGTCAATATATTACACCTCTCATAACGTTACTCATATTACATGTTACTTATTTTATTTAATTTAAAAAAATTTATTTTACTGAATAAAAATACTGAATTGAATTTTTTATAAAATAGTTTTATTTCTTCTAAAAATTTAATTAATTAAATTTTGTGCAATGGTATCTTTTTTTTCTTTGGTTTTCTATTAATATGGCATCCTTTTTTGTTTACTTTTCAAATATGTATTTTAAATACAAAAAAAACTGAATTGAATTGAAACACATCAGATTTTTCGACATTTCACAAATTTAATTCGAAAATTTTCGAAATCACATGAAATACAGAACACTATATTTCATTCCGAGTGAAAATGAAATTTCATTTCGAATCCATTCCGAGTGGATTACAGAACATGCATGATTATATATAAAAATTTACAATTTACACGCTGGGTGGCACAGTAGGTAGAGCGCCTGCCTTTCAATCGAAAGATCCCAGGTTCGATTCCCGATGGAGCAAAAAAAAAAAAAAAAATGCTTTATGGATTTTTCGACCTGGTCCAGTACCCTTTGTCATTGGGATATAATGAATGGCAAAAAATAATTGAGAGTATAATCTGGTAACAAATTAAATAAAAATGAAACTATTCTATTTAAGAAGGCTTAGTTCCTGACAATAGCAGCAGTTTTCCACATTCAATGAGTTGATAAGCCAGTAATTTGTTAAATAAATACTCGAAATATTGTAGATTGTAGTGTAAAATTGCAGTACCGTACTTAATTAAAAGCACGAAAATGTGATTCTACCTAAATTACTGTAGAGTGTAAAAAAAAAAGAAAAAATCAATAAAAAATAATTAATAATTAATACTTTATATATAATATTATAATAACAATAAAAATAACACAATCAAATAAATAAATATTAGACAAACACTAATAATAACTACACAATTGTCAAGAACTGACAAAAGTATGTGACATGGCGTACCCAGTAAACATAATAACGTCAGGCATCTTAACGTCAAAGATGGGTAAAATCACAGCGACAAGTTGCAGAAAAATATGACGTCGTCTTACCACGTAGGCGCAGATAGAGTTATCAAAGTGGTCTTCTACAGTAGGTCAATTCCCTACTTAAACAGTATAAATAGATTAAAAATCAAATTCGACATTGCGCGTGGGGTAATTTATATTTTTCGTGACGTACATCCAGTGACAATTAAATTAAAGACATAAATACGAAATTTGATTCAAAATTTATTAATTGTAATCTTAATCTTTATTACCACATACCATCACTTAACCTGCTGACGAGCATAAAAATTGTTTCACCTAAATCAATGTAAGTAAGACAATGTAGTCAAATATTATTTAGTAAAACATTTTGAAATTAATTATGAATGTGCAATGGTATAAAAAATTAAAATAATTATTGTGAAATAAAATCAATATAATTTTTTAGACTTGGTCAGGACATTTGCATTGACCTCATTATTTTATTTCCTACTTCAATCCCTCTGGGAGCCTAGAATATTTAATGACACTCCATGTTCTATTGTTATTCTCTATTTTTGTATGGACTGATCAACATTTACCATGATCAAACTCTTCTCCTTTTACTCTGCGGATTCCAATCCAATGCCAGCCTTGTTATATTTTTCGTAGGTCCTCTAAGGGTGTGGTCAATCCACCTCCATTTTATCTGCTTTATTTCTGTGTTTATACGTTCTTATTTTGCTATTTCTCAGAGTTTATTGTTCCTAATTATTTCTGTTGGGCCATAATATTTTACATATTATACGCAAAGACTACTTCTATTATTCCGTTGTTGATTGTACTGACGTGGACACTATTTACCTTGTAAAGTACTGTGTTTACAGGATGGGGGTGGTGGGCAATCATGTTTAACTCCTGCTTTAAGTTTTATTGTGTTACCAATGTAACTATTGTGGAGGATTGTTTTTTCTGCGCCTTATCAGTTTTACTGTAATGGTATTTTTCCACTCTGTTGATATTCTTTCTGTCTTACAGACAGACCCGTTCCTACCAAATTTGGCGCCCTGTGATTTTTAAAAAAATTTCACCCTTCATCTAAAAAGTGATTTTACAAGCCATTTCCACAGTACCCATGAGGTAGACTCTGAACGCGTTATTTGTATTGAATCAGAGATTTTAAAATTAACACTAAGCTTGGAGGCTTTGTTTTAGCTAATTGATTCACCTGCACGTTGCAAGATATTTGCGTAATTTATAAAAATAAAGCCTACATACACAATTGCTCTACATTTACATATAAAGAATGTGTATCATATAATTCGGTTTTTCTTGTTATTTATTAAAATATTAGGAAAATAAAAAAAAAGAAACTTTTTAAAAACTTGTTTTTTGTAAGGGTTACACAGTTTTGGTAGCAACATTAAATGCACTAAAAAGGAGAAAATAAATTAAGTAGTTCAAGTTCTGTTAAAAAATGCTATGTGTGTAATTCTAACATTTGACTTACGGCAGGAGAAAATAATGTTAGATAAAATGAACTCGGAAAACGAAAAATTACCTATATTAATCCTATTATATACCGGGTGTGCGAGAATGTGTATCAGCTTTTTAAGAGAAGAAGGAGCCGTTATTTTAAAATTTAAAAAAAGTTTGTTCACTAAATCGAAGGTGCTCTATCGATTGGTGGTACTTTCAACTTATGAAAAGGACCGCAAATCAGCTTTTTAAGACCAAAAATCGCCGAAACTGGCTGAAATCGAGATTTTCAAATAGAAAGGGCTACTTTTTAATGCAAATTCAGATTCTACGACAAAAAATAAGAAAATTATGTTAAATGATTTTTTTTTTGTTTTCTTAGTATTTTTCTTTAAAATTAATCAAAATAAAACAAAAATCCACCATATTTTCCTTTAGTAAACCAAAATTAATAATGATAATTTCAATAAATAAATTTGTTTTTCATATTAGAATATTTTTTATCTCAGTTTTGGGTTCCTACAAAGCTTAAAAAAAAACAAAAAAAAAAAAAATTACTTTACAAAAATTTCTTAATTGAACTTTGCATAAAAAAGTACCCCTTCCCATTTGAAAATCTCGGTCAATTTCAGCCAATTTCGGCAATTTTTGGTTTTAAAAAACCAATTTGCCGTCCTTTCCGGAAATTGAAAATACCAGCAATCCATATAGCACCCTCGATTTAGTTAACAAACTTTTTTTAAATTTTAAAATAACGGCTGCTTTCCCTCTTAAAAAGCTGTTACACATGCTCTGGAACACCCGGTATAATTCAATTAAAAGATCGATAAAAAATTTTCAGTCTTTGAATTCTTTCAAACAAAATATAAAAAGATAATTTTT
Source organism: Argyra leucocephala (assembly GCA_963942445.1). Taxonomy (NCBI): domain Eukaryota; kingdom Metazoa; phylum Arthropoda; class Insecta; order Diptera; family Dolichopodidae; genus Argyra; species Argyra leucocephala. The sequence goes on from OZ012680.1 coordinate 75,273,080, forward strand.
ACAGACAAACAAATTGAAATCCTTTCTTTTTTAAGTAAATTGATGGTATATTTTGATTTTTAATCATCTAGAAATTTCTTTTTTTTTCTGCCCTCACTTTTAATTCATTTAGTTTGTTCTTTTATTTTATTTTATATTTTATGTTTTCGCTTCTTCCATATTTTTTTTTTACTTTGTATTATTTTATTTTATTATTTGTTAAAATTTTCTTATAATTCTGCTTTTATTTTAATTACTACTCTTCAGATTTTTAGGTTAGTCTAGTTCCTTCAAGGTTTTTAGTCACTGGAACAGACAATAATTAAATTACATACATACATATAAGTGCATTTTAATATATTATTGTAATTAGAAATTTGATATAAATTGGTTAGTTATAATAAATGAAATTGAAATGGTGTAATAAGAAAATATCATACTTTAAGTGTAATTTACTTTTTAACTATAGCTTTTTATTATACACGTATGATTGGTTTTGTATGAAAACAAAAAAAAAATAAAAATTATTTAAATTATTCATATAGTACTATGATTAGAGACTTAATAATAGTTAAATCAGTAAATGCGCACATGTCATTAGTCTCAAACAGATTGCAATTTTCTGATTCTGACAAATTTTTTAAAAGTAAGCTGCATAAAACTAAAAAATTATAATTAAAAATACACACACTTCTCTGTAGCTCACCCCTAATTACAAACATAAGTTTCACTTTCAGAAATTTTTCTTTTAGACTTAATATCGAGTATAGTTGAGCATCGTAGAATCTGAATACGCCTTCCCATTTGAAAATCTCGATTTCGGCCAATTTCGGCGATTTTTGGGATTGAAAAACCCTCTCCGATCCTTCCCGGAACAAAACGCTCAGTAAAACAAAATCGCTAAATAGAAAAAATCTCCCATCCATTGTTGGATACAAAAAAAAATATCTCCCTTTTCTAAAATTGGAAAAAAATATTTGTTTTGCGTACTCGTTTTATTGGATAAAAAAAAGAAATGGCTACTCTGAAGGAAATGGTGTACCTACGTAATCGAGCACCCTCGATTTAGATAATAATTTTTTAAAATTTTAAAATAACTGCTCTTTCCTCTCTTAAAAAGCTGATACGTATGCTCTGGCACACCAGGTATAATCTGCTTTTCTCATAGATTTTATTTTGTATATTTTATTCTAATTTGTTTTACTATATATTTTTTTCTTTATAATTATTCCTATTTTGTTTTGTTTTTAATTTCCCCAATCTTATTAAATATGTTTTTTCTTTTAAATGTTCTCTCGGCACTTATTTTTGGATAACAGATTGAACCTAACTTTTTCATTTAATCAACTAGGCTAGTTTTAAATTTTTATTTTACTTTATTTAATATTTTTTGTTTTTATAAATTTTTAAGTTAAGTCTTAAATATTTAATGTAAGTTAGTTTTTGGTTTTAATGAAATAAAGTGTTTTATTATTATTATTATTAATAATTTAGACCAGATCCGCACTAGTCACGTTTTTTTTTTATTCTTTATTTAATAAAAACTAATAAAAAAATTACAATATGTGTATTATAATATATTCATTTATAATATAATATATATTATAATACACATATTTCATAATTACATAATTATCGTTGTAGATAACTACTCTACTCTAACACTTCCTCTTTATATTATAATTTTTGAATGAATTCATATTATTTTCTCCCACATATAAAATAACGGAAACATTCATTACAAGTTTCTTATTATTTTTACCTGTTAATAATGACATACAAAATATATTAGAATAAAATACCTGTTATTAAATATATTCAAATTTCACGTGAAAAAAAGGTAACAAAATAAAGAATAAAACAAGTTTTTGATAACACATTTTTTTCATAATAATTTCAAGAAGTTTAACTTGAGACAAAATATTCGATTTTATCAAATATTTTTGATATTGCACATACATATATGAAGCTTTTTTCACTTTTTAGCTTAAGTCGTATAATATTTTTAAATAACTCTATTGAATTTACTTTTTATTTATACAAACAAACAAAATTTTGAATTAAAAAAAAACTTAATTCATATTAATAATAATTGACTAGACTACATAAATTATTACAATATTATTAAATTGTAAATAACTATGTGTTAAAATTAATTAAACAAAGTATGTATGTATATTTAAAATTAACTCTTATGTTGACGAGATGTTTTGTTTTTTATTATATGATTACTTTGGACGAATTTGGTTAATAATATTTTATATAGAAACTGTATTTGCCGTTAATTTATCGCAAACAAAAAATTTATCGCAATAAAAAATAATTTCGTATTTCAACAACACAAATTCCCATATAAACAAAAACATAACTATGTATCTAGATAATCAACACTATTGTTCAACATAATGGTTTAATTTTAAATTGTAATACACCACACCAAAACAATATAAAATAAATTATCTATAATCTTCTTCAAGACTATTAATTAAAACTTCACCACCAATTGGTCTTTCAATTCCATCTTCAGTTTTTTTTAAATATTCAATTCTAACAAAATAAATATCACCTCCAGTTGAAATTAGAATATGATTTGCTAATGCTAATGACATTTTATATGTAAAACTACAAAAATATCTTCGATTTATTTTGATTTCAAATAAATCAGTTCTAGCAATAATTTCAATTTCAAAATCAGTATATGGTTCAAATGGTGCCCCACCATATGTTTCAATTTCATGATATTTTCTTATTGTTGAATTATAATATGATCTTTGCACTTGATCAATTGAATTTGTTAGATTAACATAAATATTTAATATTAAATCACAATCATGACGTTCATTCCAATGACAATTTCCATTCATTAAATTTATACTGGGTCTAAAATAATAAAAATAAAAATAATAAAAAATCAAATTAGTACCTTATATTAATTAATTTTTTTTTTTAATAGCATACCCATATGAATGTTCACCACCAGTTATTCCTTTAACAATAATAGAATGTCCAAATTCTAAATGTCGTCTTATTGGTGCTAAAAATTTAACTGGTGTTAATATATTTGTTGTAGTATGAGTAGGTGTAGTTTGATTAAAAATAAACGTAGCTGGAGTTGGATAGAAAATTATATTTGGTGCATTTACATTATTTGTAGATTCTGAGTTATTAACAGTTACATTTACCAAATGTAAGCGAGTAATTACATCTTCAGAAATATTTTGATTATCATTTAATATGCTAGAAATAGTTGTTGTTTCTATAATATTAGGATTTGTATTTTCTAATATATTGGGTACTGCAGTAGTTTGTGTTTCAGAAATATTTTTTTCTGTATTTAAATTATAAGTAATTGAAGATTGTACACTATTAGAACCAATATTTTGAACTGGTAAATTATTCAATATAGTAACGGGACCTATAGTACTACTTTGATTTTCACTTTCAATATTATTTATTGTAATTTGTAAATTATTTGGATTTGTTGTTAGCAATTGTAAATTGTTTGATATAATCGCTGGAATTGTATTAATTGGTTGATTTCTGTTTACACTAACTCTAATTGCTGATGTTGAATAATTTATATAGTGTTCATTCGTCATTGGTTTTTCAATATTAATAACTGATCTATTAATTTCATCTACTTTTTCTTCTGAATTTGTTAATTTAAAGTTAGAATCTGAATAATTTAATGTTGAAATTTCTAAAATATTCGGTATAGTAGTTGCAGGTATTTGATTATTTATTAATTCCAATGTATGACTTAAAATAGGGTATTCAGTTGAATTAAGTTGGTCATTTAATGTAGTTGTTGTTGAAATTATTTGATTTGATTCTGTTTCACTTTCAACTGAATTCAATAAGTTTTTTGTATTACTTTGAACAATAATTGGGCTTGGTGTTACAATAGCAATTCTTTCAGTTGATGTTATTTCTTTGATAATTGGTAATACTTTATAAATTTCATTTGATATATTACCGGAATTATTATTAGTGTTCTCTGAATGGTTATATGAATTTTGTGGATGTTCTGTTGAAATTAAAATTTCATTTACTCTAACAACATTTTCTTCGATTTGTTTATTAACTTCTATAATATTTTCCTTAAGTTCTTCTTTTAAAGTGGTCAAATCCAATTTAGAGGTTACAGTTTCCAAAATTTCATTTTCAAAATTTTTAATTTGATTTGATTCTGGAATTGTAGTTGTTGATTCTGCTTCTGAAACTGTTGTTGTAAACAATTTTTCAGTATTATCTTCATATAAAACTTTAACGGGAATAAATATTTGACCGTTTGTATCATATTGTGGTATTGGATTAAAATCCGTTAATGTTGTAATTTCTATATTATTTGAATTTTCGGTTGTCGTAGATGCATTTTCTTCTTCTTGTGTTGCACAAAAACAAAGCAAATAATTTAAAATAAATAAAGTAAAAAATACCGCTTTCATAAAATTCATATTTATAAGATTATAATAACGAACAAACGAGTGATTAGAAGTGTAAAAAACGACTAAAGAATTTCTAGCGGAAATACAATATATTTATAAAATGTAAATATGGCAAGTTTAGTTTTTGAATGAAAGAATTCAATAATTAAAATTTGAAAAAAAAAAAAGAAATAATAATCTAGTTATGTTGTTAGACTAGTTATTTTATTAAATTCAGCATAATTATTTTATTTTCTTTTTTTAGTTTATTATTATTTTGTTTATATTTTGTGTTATTATTATTGTTATTATATGGTTGCTGTTGTTATTATATTGAAAAATAAATTTATTTATTAAAATAATAATAACAAAACAAACATAAATATTGTGATTTCAAAATTTTATATTAAAAAAAATTTAAATATTTCAGTGACATCATCATCATAACCCATCACTATTATAAGAATTATAATAACTATTCTGAATATATAACAGTGACTGTTAATATTATTTGATCATGAAAGCTTAGTACCTAATCATCCGATTTATTTTGGAAAATGCGTTTAATAATTAACCAAATTCATAGCTTAACTAACTTAATAAAAATAATCACGGGGGAATCACGTATTGACCCGTACCAATGACAATTTCTTAATTCCGACATTTTATTACTTATTAGTAGCAAATTAATTGTAAGTTACAGCTTTTAATGTTGACTATAAAATTTGTTACCTATGACACTTTTTAGTTGTTACTAAAATAAATTCAGTAATTTTAATAGGAAAATGAAGATGTCCCTCTAATAATTAAATAAATTTGGTTTACTTTTCAAATTTAGACAGTGTTTTGTTTGAGTTGTGATTTCAAAAACTAAAAACTAAATAAACTTAAATTAGAAATTGAAAAAAAAAACGGTTTGTTTTACAATAGTAGGCTATGTAGTTTCTTAAAACAAGTATTTTATAATTCTAACTCTACATTTATTTTTCTACCACTGTAATGCAAAATATTATAATTTGTCAGTATTTTCGCATTTAGTTCCTTTCAAAAGAATGCTATGCAAAATTAACTCTATAAATTTTTTGTTTACATTTTTTGTCTAGAAACAGAGCAGCAAATACGTCAGGCAATATGTGAATCTGATAATAATGATGCTGTTAAAGTTGATGACGATAGTAATGATGAATGGGAATCTTCTGATTCCGAACACCTTTGAGAAGTTTCAGAAGAAGACGACGAACAACAACACAAATGATATAATAAAATTTTCACAAACATGCAATTTATATTTACTTGATCCAGAAATTCCTTTGTGTTTGTGACCAAAAGTTTTCGATTCAGCACAAAACAGATAGAAAAACTAAAAATAATGATTAGCCTGTAATAGACTAGCGTTTTAATTTAAGAGAAGCATGGTTTTGGTTGGTAAAATTACGAAGATTAACTTGCATTATGATGATTTCCAGCAACCAAGTGTAAAAACAAAAACCAAAAATTACGCAAATTAACAATGAATTTCATGGAAGAGAAAAATAGAAAACTAAATAATTTTTAATAGATTTGGGGACGTAGTACTTGACAAAATTTAGACAAAGAAACATCTATTTCACGTAAGTCCTGTTAGGCAAAATCCACGTTAACTTAACAAATAAAAAAATTGAGTCGCACATTCTAGTAAGATTAAACAATGTCATCATACTATATCAAAATTCTGCAAAATATCTTGGTATGAAGCTGGACACAAAGCTTAGATGGAAAGAACACGTTAAAAAAAAAAAACTAGAACTAGATCTGAAATACAAACATTTGTATTAGCTAATTGGGCGGACATCTACGCTTTCGGCGTATAACAAAGTTTTGATCTACAATCAGATATCAAAGCCTATCTAAGCATATGCCATTCAAATATGGGGTTGTGCTAAACAATTACATATTCAAACTATCCAAACATTCCAAAGCAAAGTATTGCGAGACATTGTTAATGCCCCATGGCTTTTTTTTTATGATCTTGACAGTAACTTAGGTAGAATCACCTTTTCGTGCTTAATTAAGTACGGTACTACAATTTTACACTACAATATCTACAATAATTTGAGTACATATTTATTTTAACAAATTACTGGCTTATCTACTCATTAAATGCGGAAAACTACTACTATTGTCAGGAACTAAGGCTTCTTAAATAGAATAGTAATATAATAGGCTTGTTCGCAATGCTGATATTCATAGGGACCTCAGGGTTCCTCTCATAAACGATCAAATAAAAAAATTGGCTCTACGCCATAAAAGCTGTCTCTATCAACATGTCAACGTCGAAGTTTGACGTTTAGCTGACAGACAAAACTTTGTTAGAAGACTTAAACGGACGAAACAGTTTGAACTGTGTTAGGATAAAAAAAATGATCTTACAATAATTCCTAATTGAATTTTGTGTGATCAAAGATATCTGAAGTAATAGAGCCAAAATTGTATTAATGGTTAGTCTTAAAGACTAGTTTTAATTTTAACAAAAGGATGGGAGTTTTTAGTGCGTTACAGTCGACACAGTCCTTGATTTCGTTCTTCCCCGGTAAATAGAACAGAAGTAGTACATAGAACAGTAGTCTAAGGCTCTTTTGATGATTTTCTTCTATTTCTCTAATCAAAAAACTCACAATGCCAAAATCAATTAACAAATTTCTCACTTAACAAATTTGCAAATTCGCAAATATCCAATTTATACAAAAAAAAAACATGTTTCGTTAGCAAAAACTTTTTAAATTAGTGCATTACTCAAACTCTTGAAAATTTGTTGCTTGTGCTATCAAAAATAATAATACCGTGTTACCGATTTTATTCAATTATTCGAAATCTGCAAAAATAACTTCAAAATTTTATGGTTCAAAAATTATTTAAGTATTAAAACTCAATTTTGTAAGTTGAAAAATTAACAACAGAAAAGATAATTTATAATAATTTTTAGATCAAATGTAACTAAAAAATTAAGATTTAATATTTGGGTAACCTGTGTTTTAGTAAGAAAAATAATAACTGAAAGTTGAATATTGTAACAATTTTATTTTTTAATAAAAATTAGTCAAAATTACTGAAATTATTTAAGGTTAATGATAATTTATAATATATAATTATAAGGCTACCCAAATATTAAATATGATTTTACCTGAAAAACGGCAAGTCTGATATGAAAGTTGTGTATGAAAAAGTTGTAGGGGATGATGTAGCGCATCAACACAATAAAAAAAAAAAAATTAGTGAATTTTTTTGAGAAAATCAACGTTTTTTACAAAATTTTAAGTTTATGCAGTTATTATTCAAAAACGGTAAGTCTGATACTCATTCAACATATACCGTTAATTAGGTGTATTAATTCTAAAAAAAACTTATGAAAAGATGTTGCTCTAGTTTCAATTTCTTCTGAGTTGTAGTGGATATTCTTTAGACATAATTTTTCTAATCCGATTTTCTTTAACCCTCTGTAGCCCAGGTAAATTTAAAGATAGACCCCTCTTCTAGAACAATTTTTTTCCTAAAATACTCCAAGGAATCACCCCTTAAAAACTTTTTGCTCTAAACCGGACCACACTGTATACATATATATTTTTTTCATATTAATAGTCAGAACTTAGATTAAAGAAACATTTATACTTTCGTCCCGCAAGTCCAGAAAAGTTGAAGGAATATTTGATGTGGTATACATATCACTTACATATGATTCCATATTCTAGATCTTTTAACAATTTCATAAGAAATAGCGATATTGGATTGACACGGGAATATATGATTTATCTCTACCATTGTATCTCAAAGGACTTTACTGGTCTAAGTGTGTCGATGTACTGCTGGCAACTACTACTACCTATATCTACACTTACCTATTCTCAACATCTACATGACATAACATGACATAACATTTATGTTTAACTGCTTGCGAGTACCTCATTTTTCTTTCTTGAAATCTAGAATGCGAGCGCCAGTATAACTTTAATGAAAACTTGGGTATTGTGTTAACGAAAATTGTCGATTGGGACTCTCTTTAAAATTAACTATATTATATTTTCGAAAAAAAAATTATTATTTAATAAAATATATATAAATATATATTTATTTTACATTTATAAAACTTCTTTCGTATATGTGACACATATTCAGATGTCAATCAAATTACAATATTTAAATTTCATTTCCCTTGATTTCATTCGACTTAAAATATTTTTAAGAAAAAATTTTTGTTTCTTTTTTTGTTTTTTTTTATTCTTCTTGAAAAGAAGCAGCTTTAACGACTCACTTTATAGTCAAATAAATTCAAATCAAAAACTAACATTTTTCCTTGAACATCCCATGAGAAATTTTCATGTACAAAATTAAATGTACATATATACATATATATATAAGACCAACCATTAGTACCTATCCAAACACAACTAAATGCTATTAGCAAAATTCAAATAAGAAAAATGCAAAAATATATAATAATACATAATGATATATATAATATACTTATTATGTATTATTGTATTATTGTATAAGCACATACATTTTATTTGTTAAAATTTACGAAAAGTGAATCCTAGATTATTAAGCAAATGAATCTGATATCATCGAAAACCAAATGAATGTAAACTTTTGATATCATGAGTAATGTATGTTGCAATTTTATATGTTTTTATGTGCTATTTTTTTTTAAATTTTTGTTTTTATTTTTTATTATTATTATATGTATCTATAAGAATAATATAAAATCACTGAATTATGTTAGAAATTGTTAATCCCAAATTCACAGACATATTAACGTCTGAATAAACCTACCATCTTCTGTAGTATAATATCTACATCAAGTCTCAACAAGGGAGAAGTCTCAATAATTTTTATTTAACTTTGTTCTCTTTCTTTCTATATATTTTCAAATCTATTAACTGGTTGGTCAATCTTAGCTTTTAGATAGTCTAAGCTTACCTATTTGTGTTATTAAACAGTGCTATTAGAAAGTATTGTAGCATTAATTTTATGTTTAGCAGAATAATAAATAATTTTGTTAGGTGAAATAGCCCAGTATAGTTTAGATACTGCAATACCGATATTTAGGTATGTATACTGGCATTGCATGCATAAATTTTAGAAATAAAAGTTTCTCTTTTAAGAAATTTGATATGAAATTTTTTAATACTTAAGTACAGGGTAAGGTAAACTTAAAATCTTATTTTTTTAAGAAGAATTGATTAAGGAAATATGTTTAATAATGTTTTTTTTTTGTTTTATTACAACTTCTCTAGGGAGCATAGGGCATCAACTAAGTCTTTCCATCTATCTCTATTTTACGCTATGGCCTTAATTTGCGACCAAGATCTACTCATTTTCCCTGTTTCTTCCAATACTGTTCTTCTCAATCTGTTTCTAGGTCTGTCTATGTTTCTTCTTCCTTGTGGTTGCCAATCTAGAGCTTCTCTGGGAATCATATTTTCTAGTCACCTGATTATGTGCCCGATCCATCTATATGTTTTAATTCTTATTTGTATTTCGATAAGATCTTCTCCGCATATATTTCAGAGTTGGTTCTTGGGTATTCTGTTTGGCCAGAATGCCTGGTAGATTATTCGGAGGCACTTGTTTATGAAGACCTGTATTTTGTTTGTAAATCTGCTTGTAGTTAGCCGGGTTTATAATAAATTAAAGAATATTCCATATAACAGAACTGATTTTACACAGGCGTTGAAAATCCTTAGCTTTGTATGTCTTAAGATCTGAGAGGATTTCCAGATATTTCTTAGTCCATCAAATACCATTCTTGCTTTAGATATTCTGTTAACAATAGCTTTTGTACCTATGATGCTGCCAAATATTTGTAACTTTCTACCTCTTCAATGGGCTTATTATTTATTTGTAGTCTTCTCTGATTTCCCGTATTAAATCTCATTATTTTTGTTTTCCTAATATTTATTTTCAGACCCACTTCTTTTGCATGTTTGTTTAATATTTTTAATTTTTGTTTCATATCATCATAGGTATGTGTCATGAGGCATCTATCATCAGCATAATCTGAGTCTTCGTAATTTGTTTATGGTATTCCAATTAATACCACGTCCATTAATTGTTTTCCTCATAACTTGATCAATTACAATATTGAATAGGATAGGTGAGAGTGGGTATTCTTGTCTAACTCCATTATTTATACTGAAGGGAGAGCTTAGATTTCCTTTATGTAGAAAATGTGTTTCTGCATCCATATACATGACTATGATTATGTTATTTATTTTCTCGGGGATGCCTTTTATTTTCAGGGCTTTCCAAATTGCATCTCTAATGAGTGTATCGAAAGCTCTTGAGAAGTCAATGAATGCCAGATATAATGGTGAGTTGAATTCATTTGATTGGGAACAATCAATCCTAATTATATGTGCAGCCCATTTTTCTTCTCTAAATCCTTCTTGTTCGTTTCTAATATTGCTTTCTATATGCTCTTTGATTCTACCATGGATGATTGATGCTACTATTTTGTTCACTCTGCATTAAGTATTTTTACTCTCCTCCATTTACTACATATGCTAGAGTTACCGTTCTGAGAAATTTTTACTATGATTCTCTTCTTCCATTGCTCGCCTATATTTTCATTTTCTTATATTCTAGATATAAATGTTTGTAGAGACCTTGCGCTTTGTAGAGCGTCGATCTTCAAGATTTCAGCAGCTATTCCGTCCAACCCTTCCGCTTTGTTATTTTTCAAATTTCTCTTGTTGTTGGCGGATTTGGGTAATTCTGTTCTGATTATTACTGGTTATCCCAGATGTCATCCTGACATTCAGTGTTATTGTTGTTTACTTCTAAGAAACAATCTCTCCATCTTTCAATTTGTTGTTGTGAAGATGTTATTATTTCTTATTGGTTGTTCTTTATTTGGATAGTGTTTTTATCTTCTTATATAGCAGTTTATTGTTATTTTGCTCAGCTGCTCAGGTTGCACACCTGGCTGTATTATTGTATTAACTTCTCTTATCTTTTCTTACTGCTGATTTAATTTCTTTGCATATATTTTTATGTTCTTCTTTTAAGCTGGAGTTGTTATCGGCTAGTAGTTTCCTTAGATCTATTCTTTTCAGGATGATATTCCATGTGTTGCCAGATATCCACGTTTTCCTTTCATAATTTGTCATACCAAGCGTTTCTTCACTTGTCTTTCTGAATATGTCTCGCCATTTATCTTCAGCAAGGTTCCTTTCCGTGCTCAATTTTTCCTGGATATTTCATATGAATTGTTTAATAATGGTAATTTGCACCAAATGTTGATTCCGAAATTCTTAATACACTAAAGATATGTAAAATAAAATGATGAAATTTGATTAAGAAGTCTACTAAATTTGAAATCACTACTGCATTACAAATTTTTTTGTTCTTATACCTCTAACTATTATTATATATTATCAATAAGAGAGAGATAGAAAAAGCTCTGAAGAGGGAAACAAAAATTCTTTGGGAGCGTATTGAAGGCCACAGAGCCTCCAAAATATATGCACCAAGAACAAACACCAGAATAACCAACTTCCTGCTAACTCTCAATAGAGCAGACTGTAGGAAGATGGTGGGCATACTTACTGGTCAGAACCACATGAATAAGCACATGTGTAGACTAGCACTAAGTGACGATCCAACCTGTAGACACTATCTGAAAGAAGAAGAAACCTCCACACATGTTGTAGGAGAATCCGTAGTTCTTTCAAAGCTGGGACTCAGGTTGTTAGAAACGTATTACATAACCTCAGAAAGCTTCTGCAGGATAGAACCCTCAAAGCTATTGGCCTTTATTAAAAGGGTCGAGTAAGTTGAGGGTGGAGGAGGGCATAAAAGGCTAGAAGCTTACATGCCGGGCTTGACATAATAGGGTCACCTCCGTGAGAAAAAAAAAACTTTTTAATGCCCCGCAAGAGGCAAGTAAACTGTTTCTGAAATATTGATATTTGCAAAATAAAAATAAATAATTAGCGAAAGACAATTCGTCCTTTAATTAATGAATTAAATCTGATTATCAAAAATAATTATTTGAATCTATTACTGATAACTTAAGTTTAGTAAGCAGTATAAAAGCTTTAAATTAATATTATCAACATTAACATTATAGCATTAATATAATATGAAGCGTTCCCACTAAACTATTATCTGAACTTTTCTATATACCCTTTTTAGAATAAACTAAACTGTAACACATTGCTACCAATGAACCCGTTCATAATCGCGTAAAAAGTATTGTTTATGTAAATGTTTTATTTGTCGCTGGTTTTATTAGTTTTTTAATTTATATCTTGAATAAATGCCTGTATGTTTAACAGTAAGAATTGAAAAAAGAAAATTGATGAGTCACAATAGCCTGCTCAAAAGTGATTTTATTTTTTTAATGTTAATTTTATTTTACAAGCTAAACATTTTTTAGATGTCATAACGCGCATGCAGGCGTCAGTATTGCAATTATCGGAATTATCGAAATAATGAACGCTTCTCAATTCAACTTAGTACACTGGTGGCTATTGTAAGAGCAAAAAATGACATTTGAATTTAATTCAAAATTCAAAATTCAAATGTAAACAAGAAAATGTCCTATTGGACTTAATTTGTAAAAATTATTTTAAATAAGATATTTTGTAATTTTCTTTTTAGGAAACTTGCAGAAATTCGATAATTTGCATGAAGTGCGAACAAGTATAATAACCTGTAAGAAATATATATAATTTTTGGTCTATAGCTTGCATAAATCGAAGAAAACTTAAAAACAATATCCAGAAAATAATTTACAAACATGAAAGGTAATTAACATTAGAAGAAATTTATCCATGCTTATGTTTCCTGAAAACACAAAATGTGAATTTACATATTTCAAAACTAAATTCAAAAAGTCAATTATAGTAAAAAAATTATTTTAATTTAAACGTATGCTGTTGTGAAAGAGACAAATTATGGGATTCTTACCCTTCCTATATTGCGATCTAGTCCTATAAGATTTTTCTTCAGCAATATTTTAATTTTAAATGTAGACTACATCCAGCTATGGCTATTTAACTTCTGACATATTAACGCTGTAGTTATATTTCTATTAACCAGGAGCTGGACTACCTCGACATTTATATGGTGTTGGAGCTTTTTCTCGTGACTTCTTGCAAAATTCTTGATTTTTTTATCTATAAAATCTATTTGTAAATCTCTATATATGTCATAGTTTTTTTCACAAACCCAGGGCGCGTTCACAATGTTTCTTACGACTTTATTCTGGAACATCTGAATAATATCTCTATTACTTTTTTACTGCATCCCCATAGCTGGATGCCATATGACCATACTGATTTCAGTATTTGTTTATAGAACAAAAGTTTATTTTGTATTGTCAAGGCAGAACTCTTACCTATGAGTCAGTCAATTTTTCTTTAGGGATTTTTCTATATTCTTCTTTCTTTTTTTTATGTTTGTTCGCATTTAAGATCATACCAAGATATTTTGCAGTATTTTTATTTTTTTATACACATATACTGGTTTATAATAGTCTATGTATTTGTGAAATTCACATGGAATGTAATGACTTGGCTTCATTTAATTTGAACCTCCATCTTTTTGTGTACTCTCTGCAGCTTTTCTGTAGATTCTTTTATTATTTTCTTCAACAGTTAGAACTGCTATGTCATCAGCAAACGTCGTAATTATATTATTTTATAGTACAAGAAAATCACAAATATACAGCACGTACAGTATCGGACCAAGTACACTTGCAACTCCGGCATTGATTTCTTTAAGATTCGAGTATGCTCCTTCTTGTTTTATGTAAAAGTATCTCTCTGCTATTATTTAAAAATGTTCTTTTGGATTGAATTATAGAAGATGAAATACGTAAGATAGCTTATATGAGTCAAAAAAAATTTGTTCTATTTCACAACGTCAAGAAATATCCGTAAATATCCAGTAATACAGTGCAGTGACAAGTTAATTTAATACAAATTAAATATTTTCTAATACATATGTATATTGAAATGTAAAATGTTTTTTAACAAATTTCACCGACAAGTTCTGATTTATATGTTAAGTTTTGCCGGTCATTTTTGTTTCAGACAAGAGCATAGAACTAAATCTTTAAATTGAGGAAAATAAAATCAGCTTTATTATATATAAAATCGCTTATTGAGGAAATCAAAATCAGGTTTTTGTTATTTTTGTTTTTCTTAATCATGGAAAAACGTTTTTAAAGAGTACTATTCTTTTTTGTTTTTAATTTCCAACTACTGACATCATATTTTACTGAATACGTACGTTTTTCTTTAGTTGTTTTTTTTTATTTTTATTTTTTTTTTTGTAAACATTTCTTTAATTCCAACATCTTCTTAGATATAAAATAAAGTGAAGATGTGAAAATATAGTGAAAAGGACTTGACGGTTAGTTGAATTTTACATTTTCTTTAAACAAATTTTTATTTTAAGAGATTAACATGGGAAAACCTTTCTATATGATGATATCCTTAGAAAGTTTTTGTTTTTCTGTTTTTAATATTTTTGTTATTCCAAGCAATTTTTTTTTTTATTCTATAGATGTTCCTTTTTGATTTTACTTTAAAACCAAAAAAAAAAAATAATCTTAATATTTTTTGTTTGTTTTTCTTTTTACTGGTCTTGGCTAAACAAATTCTCTGGCGGATACAATTTGAGTGTTTCTATAGAAAAATTCTCATTTTCAACATTAAAGAAAAATAGTAATAACAAAATATAAGAAAATGTAAACATTTTCATGAAACTTCGGGATAAATTTAAGACCACAAAATTGCTTATTCAATAACCTTTTTATTATGTTGTGTTGTTTTTATATGCTCTTTTGATTGGCAACTCATGGGAATTTCATGAGTTTTTATAAAATTAAATTTTCTTTTTTTTTTATTATTATTATTATTTTTTTTTAATACCATTTTTTAGTAAATACGAAAATGATAGGTTCTTTTTTATTTTTAAGTTTTATTTGTTTTAAAGTAATTTACTTTAGCTAAAAAGTTAATTGATTTAATTGGCCTATAAAACTTTGAAGAGGGTTTTTAATAATTGTTTTAATATGTTTCTCACTCTCTCTCTATAAAAAAATATTTCTTGTTTACTAATTTAACCCATATATTTTTTATAATAACTAGTAGGAACAGCCCATGCTTACGCACGGTACAATTATTATTTAAATAAATTTGAACGCTTGTTAATATTTTAGAATGCATAATAAAAAGTGAAATTCTAATTTTCATATAATTTATTGGGACTGATGTATTAAATTAATATTTAATTTATATATGGCTATATTTACTTATGTATATTTACCTACATCCATTTACTTAATCAGTATTACCACTTGAAAAAGTAAAAACGTATCCAATTTTAAAAAAAGGATAAATAAATAGCTATTACATTGAATTGCAATAGCAGTTAACAAAATCTGTTGTAAAAGCCAGCCCTCAGCCTTTAGATTGTGTCATCAATTATTGTAATTCTATCTTCATATGCGTGTGTAAATGTTATCATTCAAAATTTATCATCGGTTTGAACTCTGTGCAATAGAATTAGTCATTAAAGTTATAAAGAAAGAAAATTGGCGCGTGCTTATACTAGTGTTACTAGTCAATCCAAAATAGTAAAAACTCCCCAACTAAAAATATCTTTTTTTTTCTGGAATAAAACGTTATTAACTTTTAACAGATAACGTAAAAAGTAGTTTAAGTTTACTTTTGAAAATCATTTTGTGCAGTATGCACTTGGATGTTAATAAAATTAAGAAAATAAATTATTACTAGCTATTCCCGACGTAACATTCGCCGGTCTAGCATTAGCATTATAAATGAAACAATTTATTTTATTTATTTATTTTCTTCATTTTCTTAAAAAAAATCAATGTTTTTACATATTTTTTTATTACATAATAAATTAGTTAAATTGAAAAACTTAAAACTAAAATTCACTTTATTTAATATCTTAAAAATAGTTTAACATTTTAATACTTATTCAAAGGCAGCATTTATACGTTTTTGAATTGTGCTTATAACGTATAAATGATGTTCATTAAAGTTTGAAATCCGACTTTGTTACAGAATATCATAAATCTTTTTTGTTTTAAATAATAATGCTCGGCACGCATTTTCGTATTTCGGAAGTTGAAAAGGTGAATTTTGCGAGAAAAGGTATTTATAAGCTTCCAATTGTGTTATGCCAATATATTGAAAGATATACATTAAAAAATATAAGAAATGTGTATTAAATACTATCATTATTTATCAATACAAATAATTGATTTACTATTCAAATATTTATATTTTATAAATGTTCTGAAATTACAATGAATATTTATATTTGTTTATAAGTATTAATTATTAGTACTCGTCACGCATATTCGTATCTTCTTATTTTGCAAGTTTAGAAAGTGGATTTTGCGTGAAGAAATATAGTATACTAGCAAAGTTACCCGACGTTGTCCGGGTCGACCACAAAATGAATCGAATTTATTTCAATGAAGTTTGATTTATGAATCGAATTGAAAAAAATTGGTTTATCAAAAATATTCTAATATTTTTTTTCACTACGATAAAAAAATATCAACAATACTCCAACTTAAGCTATACTTATATTAAAATTATTTCTTTGTAAACAATATTTTGGTGATCTTTTCTGATGAAGTATAAGCAAATACGCTCCTTGCTGTTGAGGTATTCTTGAAATAAAGAAATGTTCGTTTTTTCCACAATCAATTGGAATTTGTACTTAAGTGAAATGAGGATGCCAAGTTCTTATTCTTAATCTAGTACCGTAGTTTTGGCTTCTTCAAGTTTCGTAGAAGCAATATTGAAGCTACTACTTTTAATTCTAATTAAGGAACAACAACTTCATTTTCATCGATAACTGTATCTATCGATTTGTACACATGGACCCCCTGGAACACTCTGCAGTATTTTCTGATTAATAAAACGAATCGTCACATTTTTGTGGCTAATTCACATAGCCATTTCACATAGTTATGTAAAAATTTTATACTGATTCCAAAATTCGAAAATACTTTTTCAGGACAATACATGTTTTTTTATTTTTCATAGAATACCTATGAATAAATTTTCAAGTCTGTAACACAATATTTTTTTTGAAACATTTCTGATAGAGTATGTAAGTGTAAATTTTCATGCCTGTAACACTATTGGTTTTTACTCCTGAGACATACATGCTAAGAGTTGTACGGCAGCAACCCGAACCAGTCCAAATTTTTGAAATCGGTAACAGTCGAATTTCTGTATTTGTGAAAGAGTATCTAAGTGTAAGTTTTTATGCCTGTAACACAATTGGTTTTTGAAATATTCCTGAAACGTACGTGCTAGGAGTTGTACGACAGCAACCCGAACCAGTCCAAATTTTTGAAATCGGTAACAGTCGAATTTCTGTATTTGTGAAAGAGTATCTAAGTGTTAGTTTTTATGCCTGTAACACAATTGGTTTTTGAAATATTCCTGAAACGTACGTGCTAAGAGTTGTACGACAGCAACCAGAACCAGTCCAAATTTTCGAAATCGGTAACAGTCGAATTTCTTTATTTGTGAAAGAGTATCTAAGTGTATGTTTTCATGCCTGTAACACAATTGGTTTTTGAAATATTCCTGAAACCTACGTGCTAAGAGTTGTACGACAGGAACCAGAACCAGTCCAAATTTTCGAAATCGGTAACAGTCGAATTTCTTTATTCGTGAAAGAGTATCTAAGTGTAAGTTTTTATGCCTGTAACACAATTGGTTTTTGAAATATTCCTGAAACGTACGTGCTAAGAGTTGTACGACAGCAACCAGAACCAGTCCAAATTTTCGAAATCGGTAACAGTCGAATTTCTTTATTTGTGAAAGAGTATCTAAGTGTATGTTTTCATGCCTGTAACACAATTGGTTTTTGAAATATTCCTGAAACCTACGTGCTAGGAGTTGTACGACAGCAACCAGAACCAGTCCAAATTTTCGAAATCGGTAACAGTCGAATTTCTTTATTTGTTAAAGAGTATCTAAGTGTAAGTTTTTATGCCTGTAACACAATTGGTTTTTGAAATATTCCTGAAACGTACGTGCTAGGAGTTGTACGACAGCAACCCGAACCAGTCCAAATTTTTGAAATCGGTAACAGTCGAATTTCTGTATTTGTGAAAGAGTATCTAAGTGTTAGTTTTTATGCCTGTAACACAATTGGTTTTTGAAATATTCCTGAAACATACGTGCTAGGAGTTGTACGACAGCAACCCGAACCAGTCCAAATTTTTGAAATCGGTAACAGTCGAATTTCTTTATTTGTAAAGGAGTATCTAAGTGTAAGTTTTCATGCCTGTAACACAATTGGTTTTTGAAATATTCCTGAAACGTACGTGCTAAGAGTTGTACGACAGCAACCCGAACCAGTCCAAATTTTCGAAATCGGTAACAGTCGAATTTCTTTATTTGTGAAAGAGTATCTAACTGTAAGTTTTTATGCCTGTAACAGAATTGGTTTTTGAAATATTCCTGAAACATACTTGCTAGGAGTTGTACGACAGCAACCCGAACCAGTCCAAATTTTTGAAATCGGTAACAGTCGAATTTCTGTATTTGTGAAAGAGTATCTAAGTGTAAGTTTTTATGCCTGTAACACAATTGGTTTTTGAAATATTCCTGAAACGTACGTGCTAGGAGTTGTACGACAGCAACCCGAACCAGTCCAAATTTTTGAAATCGGTAACAGTCGAATTTCTGTATTTGTGAAAGAGTATCTAAGTGTTAGTTTTTATGCCTGTAACACAATTGGTTTTTGAAATATTCCTGAAACGTACGTGCTAAGAGTTGTACGACAGCAACCAGAACCAGTCCAAATTTTCGAAATCGGTAACAGTCGAATTTCTTTATTTGTGAAAGAGTATCTAAGTGTAAATTTTCATGCCTGTAACACTATTGGTTTTTACTCCTGAGACATACATGCTAAGAGTTGTACGGCAGCAACCCGAACCAGTCCAAATTTTTGAAATCGGTAACAATCGAATTTCTGTATTTGTGAAAGAGTATCTAAGTGTAAGTTTTTATGCCTGTAACACAATTGGTTTTTGAAATATTCCTGAAACGTACGTG
This sequence comes from Argyra leucocephala, assembly GCA_963942445.1. Classification (NCBI taxonomy): domain Eukaryota; kingdom Metazoa; phylum Arthropoda; class Insecta; order Diptera; family Dolichopodidae; genus Argyra; species Argyra leucocephala. Next base: position 75,292,593 of record OZ012680.1, read on the forward strand.
CTAGGAGTTGTACGACAGCAACCCGAACCAGTCCAAATTTTTGAAATCGGTAACAGTCGAATTTCTGTATTTGTGAAAGAGTATCTAAGTGTTAGTTTTTATGCCTGTAACACAATTGGTTTTTGAAATATTCCTGAAACGTACGTGCTAAGAGTTGTACGACAGCAACCAGAACCAGTCCAAATTTTCGAAATCGGTAACAGTCGAATTTCTTTATTTGTGAAAGAGTATCTAAGTGTATGTTTTCATGCCTGTAACACAATTGGTTTTTGAAATATTCCTGAAACCTACGTGCTAAGAGTTGTACGACAGGAACCAGAACCAGTCCAAATTTTCGAAATCGGTAACAGTCGAATTTCTTTATTCGTGAAAGAGTATCTAAGTGTAAGTTTTTATGCCTGTAACACAATTGGTTTTTGAAATATTCCTGAAACGTACGTGCTAAGAGTTGTACGACAGCAACCAGAACCAGTCCAAATTTTCGAAATCGGTAACAGTCGAATTTCTTTATTTGTGAAAGAGTATCTAAGTGTATGTTTTCATGCCTGTAACACAATTGGTTTTTGAAATATTCCTGAAACCTACGTGCTAGGAGTTGTACGACAGCAACCAGAACCAGTCCAAATTTTCGAAATCGGTAACAGTCGAATTTCTTTATTTGTTAAAGAGTATCTAAGTGTAAGTTTTTATGCCTGTAACACAATTGGTTTTTGAAATATTCCTGAAACGTACGTGCTAGGAGTTGTACGACAGCAACCCGAACCAGTCCAAATTTTTGAAATCGGTAACAGTCGAATTTCTGTATTTGTGAAAGAGTATCTAAGTGTTAGTTTTTATGCCTGTAACACAATTGGTTTTTGAAATATTCCTGAAACATACGTGCTAGGAGTTGTACGACAGCAACCCGAACCAGTCCAAATTTTTGAAATCGGTAACAGTCGAATTTCTTTATTTGTAAAGGAGTATCTAAGTGTAAGTTTTCATGCCTGTAACACAATTGGTTTTTGAAATATTCCTGAAACGTACGTGCTAAGAGTTGTACGACAGCAACCCGAACCAGTCCAAATTTTCGAAATCGGTAACAGTCGAATTTCTTTATTTGTGAAAGAGTATCTAAGTGTTAGTTTTTATGCCTGTAACACAATTGGTTTTTGAAATATTCCTGAAACATACGTGCTAGGAGTTGTACGACAGCAACCCGAACCAGTCCAAATTTTTGAAATCGGTAACAGTCGAATTTCTTTATTTGTAAAGGAGTATCTAAGTGTAAGTTTTCATGCCTGTAACACAATTGGTTTTTGAAATATTCCTGAAACGTACGTGCTAAGAGTTGTACGACAGCAACCCGAACCAGTCCAAATTTTCGAAATCGGTAACAGTCGAATTTCTTTATTTGTGAAAGAGTATCTAACTGTAAGTTTTTATGCCTGTAACACAATTGGTTTTTGAAATATTCCTGAAACGTACGTGCTAGGAGTTGTACGACAGCAACCCGAACCAGTCCAAATTTTTGAAATCGGTAACAGTCGAATTTCTTTATTTGTGAAAGAGTATCTAAGTGTAAGTTTTCATGCCTGTAACACAATTGGTTTTTGAAATATTCCTGAAACGTACGTGCTAGGAGTTGTACGACAGCAACCCGAACCAGTCCAAATTTTTGAAATCGGTAACAGTCGAATTTCTGTATTTGTGAAAGAGTATCTAAGTGTAAGTTTTCATGCCTGTAACACAATTGATTTTTGAAATAGTCCCGGGACGTACGTGCTAGGAGTTGTACGGCAGCAACCTGAACCAGTCCAAATTTTCGAAATCGGTAACAGTCGAATTTCTTTATTTGTGAAAGAGAATTTAAAAGTAAATTTTCATATCTGTCACACACATGGTTTTTAAAATATTCCTGAGTCTTGGTAAGAGTTGTACGGCAGCAACCCGAACCTGTCCTCTGATGGCTTTGTAAAGTACCGAGTTATTTGCATACCGGTACCATGAATAACTGTGCAAAATTTCAGAACTCTATCTTTAAAACTGTGGGCGTGTATAGCGAACAAACAAACAAACAAACAAATAAACAAACAAACAAACAAACAAACAAACAAACAAACAAACAAACTTTCCCTTTTATAAGTATAGATTTTGCAACTACATATATTTGTTTATCTTTGAGATATGTAATTAAAACTCTTGAAATAAAATTTGATGTAATTGCAATAAAATTTGTAAATGTATTAAAAATAAGTAAAACAAAACTTTCATGAAACAAAATCTGATGTCTAAATGCTCCCTAACAAATACTATTAATAGAGACGTACATTTCAACAAAATGTGGCGATCAGAGATGTCGTTGGCAGTATAGATATGAAATTAAATGCATTTAAACTAAATACATACCACACCCACATTAAAAATTATAATAGCCAAAGATACGTTTTTTTTTTATCATCATATTAGCCCTAACTATAATAGTCATATGATGTCATATGATACTTCGTTAAATGGCCGATATGATTCGATATGATTTAACAAAATCATAACCAATCATAACCTTTTAACTATAATGATCATACCTAATCATACCAAAACGTCAAAACCAAAATTTAAAAGAAGTGAAATAAAAATATGAATTATAAAAATAAATGTTTTTATTTTATTATTTTGAAATTTGAATAAAGGTCTTAGTTAAAAGGAAAAAAAATCGCCATTTTCCATTTTGCTTACAAATTTTTTTTTATTTATTTACATTGCTGTCAAAATTGCTTATGATTGCTTATGATTTGTACGCTTCTTCTCGTATGCTTATGACTTAACGAATGATTTTGAATAGACAACGAATGGGGGTTTTCACACGAGTATTATTTTTCTGCTGTATTCTTTTTGGTTTTAGGAAAGAGGTAATAGACGTAAGGGAAAAACTCTACACTCGTATTCTTTTTGTCGACTTATTTTTCATCAAAAAATAAAGTGTTTCTCGCTGTTGTTAAACTAATACATTGACATGGTTATATATGTATAATATAGTTTTATCCATATATTTTAATTTTCCTTAAAAATATTTGTCAAAATCATATAATCAAATACATACTAGATTAAAAAAATTTAAATTTTAAAATAATTATATATATAAAAATTTAATTTGGTTTTTTTTTTCACAAAATTTAATATACACTAACACACACTCAAAATATGGTATTCAAAAGAATACCCATATGAAAGTCAAGCTGTTGTAATGGAGAGAATTTAAAAAAGAATACAGCAGAAAAATAATACTCGTGTAAAAACCCCCAATGATGGTTATGACTATTATAGTTAGTTAAATGGAATTTCATGTTGTCGTACAATATCATAACATATTTTGTTTTTCTTGTTCTTAGCAAATCGTAAATTTCGGTTTATGATTCTCCATGTGCAATATAATATTTACTCAATGCTACTGCGCATTTGAATTTATACTTTTGAATTCTTTGTTAATAAGATAAAGAAATTTCAATTATTGGAATTTGTGAACATGGTCTGGGTGAGGTAAAAAATATATTTTCTAAATTTACACTTTTGTTTTATCTGTAAGTTTTTTGCTGAAATATCGTAGTATCGTAATATTTTAACAAAGCTATTTTTATAAATCGATATAGTAATAATCGATATAATAATTCGGTTTTTGTCTTTGCTACTTTGTTTTTTTTTTTAAATTATTCCATATAATCAGATAGTCAATGCTATTGCTCAATAGGTGAATTGTTTTTAGGTTAATTTTAATTTGTTTTTGGTTTTATTTGATTTTATCGTTTTGTGGTTTATGTCTTTAAATAAAATTTTTCACACTATCGTAATTCTTAATAGTTTTAATAAAGTTGTCTAATCTAGTTGAAAAAAGCTTTGTGAAAAGTTTAACAGACGTTTAAGCGTATTAATATATAAGATTAGTTAATTTTGAATTTGTAGATTTTTATTATAATTGGCAAGCTAAATTTCGTTCAATTAATATAAATCAAAATTTGAAATTATTAATTAAATAGGCATATATTTGTTTTTGGTTGATTGGACAATAATTTATTGGAACATATCCATTAAAAAAATGATCCCTTTTGGTTTTGTTTTTGACATTTTGCGAATCCAATTAAAAATAATATCTTGGAAAAAGTATCCAAATATATACAACAAAAATATCACACTGATAGCACTGGACTTCGTTAAGTATATGTATGTCACACAGTCACACTACGGAGACGTTGTTAATTTTTCTAACGTTCGTTGGCTCAGTTGAGGCAGATGTTTAACAAAATTTTTATATCTGAAAGAAAAAGTTAAGGTAATTTTAAAATCCATAAAAATGGAGTTATAAAACAAATCTGTTCAAGAATAGTCAGACGATAATTCGTTCCTAGATTTATGTTTTCTTGTAGACGTGACAGTTCACCTCAGTAGTTTAAATTTAAAACTACAGGCTGAAAATAAGCTAGTTGCTAAAAGTTGTGGTGAAATTAAATATTTTATGCTCAAATTACATTTGTGAGAAAATCTATTCCGCAATACCGACGCAACTAATTTTTCTGAATTAAATAATATTAGCTTCTCGGTACAAAAGGATTTTGAAAAATATCCTGATTGTTTGAAGAAATTTAAAAAAGATTTCGATTCAAGATTCAATGAAATTGCTTCATATGATAAACATTTTAAAATATTTCAATCACCATTCAATTTTAATCCCAGTACAGTACCATCTACTTTGCAAATGGAATTAATTTCCAATGCCATCTCGAATTAAAAACCATCTTTCTTGAAACATATGATAAAATACAGTTTTTTGCTAAATTTATTAAAAATTTCAAATATGAGAAAATTCGTTGCGAAAATCATAAGTGTTTTTGGTAGTAGCGTACTATGCGTTAAGGCTTATACTTACAAAGTTTATTTCTAGTAATTTTTTTTTCAGCTCATACAATTATAGATTTTTTTATTTTGACTCAATGTTCAGTTCGGGCTTGCCATGCCTGATTTAAAACCTAACCTTTTTTTTAATTTGCTTTATTCCATTAAATGTAATATTACTGTCCTAAAGACAAGTTGTTTGCAAGAGGAATTGAGATTCAGTTCATCAACAACTTTGCATTACGTTAATTTTGTAAATTCATTCAAAACGCTATGAGCATATTTTAAATTTATTTTCTCTCATGATACAAACAAGAAAATGTTTTCACTCTTCACACCAAGTACAATGCAGAAATAATTTAATTAAATACGAATTACGAATTTCAAATTACGAATTATCAAAATTGAATTACAAATAAAATTAATTGCTACAACTTTTATTTGTAAAATTTTGCAATAATGACAATGAAAGTAAAAATTCCTTTAAGATATTAAATATTTACTAAAAAATATAAATTCTTTAAAATTGGTACATATTTTATTAGTTTTATTTTATCCCCGATCATTTCTATAGATTTTTGTTTTACAACATACAAAAACCGAAAAAAATATTCTTAATTCAACAAAAAGTAATTCTAGGGACAAAAAATAGGTGGTGTACAGACTTAAAGTCTTACTAAAACTATTCCTTATATATACTAAATACATTGTATAGCTTATGACAACTTCATTTTTCTTATATGACACTTTAATGGGTAGTTATTCTGGTGTTCTTGTTCTTGTTGTTGTCATTTTTGGTTATTGTTTTTGTTTGAAAGAAAAGAACAATAAATAATAAACAACAAAATCCAAAACTGCGAATTAGATTTTCTTTAAGAGTTTATTCTTAGGTAATTCATTGAGATATAAAAAAATTATCATATCTAAGTCAGTCTATTTGTCTGTCCTATTTTCTCAAAATTAGTAGTAGTATATGTATATTTCACTTTACAAGTCTAGTTTATGTCACTTTATCCAATTCTTATATTAATTTGTTGATTAATAGTCACTTGGTTTTCGCTGGCTTATTGTTTGGATAAATGGACATAAACTGAACTTGTAAATGCGGATCACTTATAATATAAAGTAACTGAACCTACTGTTATTTCAAAAATGGAATAAATTTTTAATCTTTAATCGCTTTCTTCGTTGTATCTTTAGAAATTTAATTCAAAGAATTAGAAAAGTTTTAAAAGACATTATGGATATGACTATTAATATATACTTGACTATCACAATCATTACATTTTTTTTAGTAAACCCACCCTATTTAATTTTATTGTTTCTTGGAACGGTCTTAATTTTGTCTAGTTAATGCTTGATGGTTTTGTTATTATAGAAAACTGGATTTATATTGAATTCCTATTTTTAAACTATAGTACCTGTAATAGAATTACACCTCCTGTAATTAACTTCAGATTTGAACTCCTTGGAAAAATTATACAATCTCTATCATGCTCAATTCTCTATTATGTTGTCGATGATTATTTTATAGAATTGAATTTTATAATATTGAGATATACTTTAATTTCAACATTGGAACATTCAATAACCTATAAACGTACCTATATGGAAAGCAGATATTTTCGTATTGTTGGGATAGTTAAAATGTGCTGGAATCCACCCATCAGAATATGTGTCTTTTCTATATATCTTGAAATGAAGTTTTACCTTCACACGACTTATAGAAATATCCAAAAAGTTGAAACTATTATTTGATTTATTTTCCATTGTGGATTGAATTACTTTTATGTTCAGTATTCAGTAATTTATTTTATTTATTTATTTATTTATTTAAAAATCTCAAGGGGAGCTTAAAAAGCTCGTACAAAGGTCATTTAAATTTGTGTTTTTATTCATATTATAAAAAATTAACAGAAGTTTAATCATTAATGTATAGTAAAGTTAAGAAAAAAATTATTCATTATTGAAAAAAAAAATATATATTGAAAAAGTGCAAAAGAAATAAAACAGTTATCACGTCGAATAAAAAAAAGAAAATAGTGTTACTCTAGAAAGAAGAAAAGAGAATATTAAGTTATGTTGAATTACTATTATTACATCCAATTTAATAAATGAACGACTGAAGTATATCTTCTAAAATTATTTTATGAATATCCATTTATATATTTTTTTTTTCTATAACATATATTAATGTTGACTTAACACATGCTCTGAATATTGTTAGCTTTGTTGTTTTCGATATTTGGTTTCTCCGCCATATCTTCATTAGGCTCCCAAATGTTCTTCTTGCCTTATTTATATGGTTGTTGACATCTTCTGTTGTACCTCCTCTTGATGTTATGATGCTCCCCAGGTAGATGAATTCTTCTACGTATTCTATCTGTTGTCTCCTCACTGTTATTGGCTCACTATCACTGTTGTTTGTCCTCATTGCCTTGGTTTTCTCGATATTTAATTCCAGTCCCGATTTCTTTGCTTCTTCCTGTAATCTGTTGACTTTGTTCTTTAGGTACCTTTAATTTCTTGATATGAGGCATACATCATCTGCGTAATCTAAGTCTTCTAAGTTGCCGAAGAGATCCCATTCTATTCCGTTTATTCCAGTGCAAACTTTTCTTAGAATGTCGTCTAATATTGTGTTGAAGAGAAGTGGTGATAGTGGACATCCTTGTCTAACTCTTATATTGGTCTAGAATGGATCAGTGATGCTACCTCTGTGTAGGCATCTTGAAAATCATTCCTTTCTTCCATGATGGTGGTATATTCTCTTCTATCCATGCTTTTCTGATGTGGGGTTCAATTGTTTTTACGAATAGGTCTGGGTCCAGTTTGGCTATTTCTGCTGGAATGCCATCTTCACCTGTTGCTTTGTTGTGTTTCAGGATATTGATTGTAGCTTTGATTTCTTCTATATTTGGTGCTTGAGTAGATATTGGCAGTCCCTCAGTTGGGTAGATATTTGCATCGTATCTGTTTCTTATGTCTGCTTCATTATTTGTACTTTCTTCATTGCTCAGTTCTTGGAAATGTTCTCTCCATCTCTTTAATTGGTCCTCTAAGTTTGTGAGGAGCCCACCATTTTTATCTTTAATTGGTTTGTTTGGTTGTTGGAACAAACTGGTTTGTTAAGTTCTTGACTATGCGATGCAATTCTCTCAAGTTATGGTGCTGTGCTGCTCTTTCTGCTTCTCCGGATAAATTTTGCAGAAATTTCCATTTATATCTTCTTGCTGCTCTTTTCCCTGTTTTCGCTATTTCTTTATATTCTCTTCTTGATGCCGTCCTGTTGGTTTTCATTTTCTTCATTTCACCTCTTCTTTTAATCAAGGCCCATGGTTTATCGGTTATACAGATTTTTCTTTGTGGTTGTGAAATTCCAAGCTTTTGTTCGCTTGTTTGGTTGTAAATTTCCAGAATCTCTTCCCAAGTGTGTTCTCTATTATTTCTAATATTCTCTCGTAACGCCGTAACCATGTCAGCTCTTACTTGCGGATTTTTTAAGTTGTTAATATTTATTTTCTTCTTTCTATTTCTTCTGCCTCTTCCTTGTTGACTAAGTTTCATTCTGAATTCCCCAGTTAGTAATTCATGATCGCTGTGTATATCTGCCCCCCTTCTATTTCTCACATCCAACATTGATTGTTTCCATTTCTTGCTGATGCATATGTGAGCTATCTGATTTCTTGAGATCCCGTTTGGTTTTGTCCATGTGTATTTGTGGATATCTTTGTGTGGAAATAGGGAGTCTATTTTCGATTCGGGAGTCGATTGCTAGGTCGAAAGTCTGACACAACTCTATCAATCTTTCCCCGTTGTTGTTTCTTTCTCTCCCTAACTCGTGTTTGCCCATTATCTCCTCAAGTCCATTTATATAAAAGGTTTTAATTTTATTTTTCAAATTTTTATGTGGTTAAATTATGAGGATCTGGAAATCTGCTCAACATATCGTTGTACTTTTGTATACTTGAACTTATACTACCTTCAAGACGATTTAAGTGTAAAGAAACTTCATATCTTTGTCTATGAATTTGATGATTTGCAACTAGATCCATATTAGATTAGATTTTATTATTTTGTATGTTGTGGATATGTAGAATTTGAACCATGTCTCGATGATCAGCGAGCTTTAATATATTCAATCGACTGTGAATTTGATTAGTAGATGTTCTAATTGGTATACCAAACAGTTTTTTATAGCTTTGTTCTGTATTTTCTGTAATGTTTCAATATTTTTGTTGTAAGTGTTTCCCCATATTTATGGCATAACTAATCACACTCTCAAACAAGCTGTAAAAGATTTGCGTTTTCATTTCAATAGGTACTCTAAAACCAATTTTTTTAAAAACACCTGCAATTCTTCTAGTTCTTTTAATTAAATTTATTGTTTGTTCATTCCAATTAAACTACACATCGATAATGATACCTAAGTATTTTTAAGTGTGAGCTCTTTCAATGGAATTGTTGTTGTATTTAACTGAAATATTACTATTTTTGCATTTCATAATCATAAACTTGGTTTTCTTCGTATTAACAGAAAATTTGTGTTTGTTCATCCAGTTTAAAATAATTACCATATCTTCATTCACTTCACATTCGAGCTTCTCGATATCTTCAGTTTCATAGATAACAACGTCGGCGTACATATACTAGTTACCATGCAGCTTCAATTTAGAGAAACTACTAACCTAGCACGAAAACAATACTGGACCGAATGAGCTTCCTTGAATCCCACCAGATTCAATATTCAAAATTTTACTTTTAATATCCTCACACTCTGCAAATTGCTTTCGGTTTTCAAAATAGTTCCGAAACTATTTGTGTTCATTACCTCTAACTCCGCATTCGAAGAGAATTCTAAGGAGAGTTTTCCTGTCAATTGTGTCAAATGCTTTCGCTAGATCAAAAAACACAAGACAGACTTTCTTTTTTTTAGTAATTGCAGATTGCACTCGAGCTTACATCAAATAAGGCGGTAGAAGTATTTAATTTTGTTGTAAACCCATATTGTGATTCAGCCATTAGTGCATTATCTCTTAGATACGCTGATAGTTCATCATTTAAATACGTCTCTATTAATTTACTAAAAGTTGAGGCAATTGAAATGGGTCTGAAGTTATTAATATCATCTTTATTACCATCTCTTTTGTATATTGGCACGACTTTGTTTATTTTAAGTTCATCTGGGACGCTGCATTCATCAATGGAGGAATTTATAAGTGACATGATTGGTTGAGCCAGATAACTTTTACACTCTTTTACCAATGAAGTTGGAATTTTATCGAATCCACAACTATGAGCTTTTGCCAAGCTATCAATCCGTTGCAAAGTGGCTTATTTTTCGTAAAGTGAACCTTGCATTTGTTCTAGATTGTGGAAAATATATAGTGTGAAAACTGCTACCCAAATTATAACCAATATTTGAATATAGTTGATTGAAGTCATTGATTTTCTTGCTCTATGAGGCTAGTGTTAAACTTGCATCGTTAAAAAAATCATTAATCATTATTAAAAAGTATTTACTTTTTAGTAATACATTATTAATATTATTTAAATGCTTTTTATGCCAATAGTTTTTGATTTTTATTAGATTTTTACATTCCTTCTCGAACCATGGCTTACTATATTTTATTTTCCTTTTATGAACTGACTCTTTCGTTGCCATTTGAGTTATTTCTTGTATTGTAGTTTTAATTTTACGGTAGATGTCAGAACAATCATCATCGATATTGATAATGCAGTTTTCAATCTGATCTTTGAAAACTTTGACGTTTATATTTTTAGTTTTCACATCACAAATGTTTTTGTTTACAAAATTTTTATTTTCACATTCCACAAGTATCATTTTATGATCAGAGATATCATTATCGGCATAAGTTAAGTTAATTATTTTCGAAAAATTATTTGTTAATAAATTAATTCCAATAATTATTTCCCGAAACTGATCCAATTGTCTGTCAGCTCCTCTAAAGATACAATTTGTTTTAATGAATTTAATTTATTTGATTTTAAATTCTCACAGCCAAAAATCTAAATAAAGATCACATTAACATATTGCATAGCCTGTGTAAGTGATGTAACAACTTGGGTTGCAAAGGTTTTCAAAGGAAAAGTTAGATAGACATCGCTGGATGTAGTCTACATTGAAAAATAAAATAAACCCAAGAAAAAATTGCTCATTAGTCCTGTACGACTAGATTGCAATATAGGAAGTGTGTGGTTCAGTGGGTAAGAATCCCACACACAATATCATTGTGTCTTTTGAGGATTCCCACCAGCCTGCGTTTAGAAAAAAAAAAAATATATATATATATAGTTAAAGTTTAAATAGACAAAAATTATAAATTATATAATTCACAATGACAATATTATGTACCAACGGTTAGTTTGAACAACGAAAATTTTATTATTTTCTATTATTTTTTCATACAAGGCCTGAATATTCTCTAAAGAGATGTTTAGTTTTTCAGTGCAAGACTTTTTCCTCTGTTCCTCTTTTTCAACTATTTTTTGTTTTAGAATTTCTATTTTTTTTCTTTGTACTTTTTTTTTACGTAGTTTTATTTTGTGTTGTCACTCTTAACATTGTTTTTATTTTCAAGTTTTTATCGGAAGTGCCAGCAAAATATTCTTTTGTATTATAAAGTTCGTTTTAAGTTTTTTTTTTCCTAGAAAGCACATAAAAATTTTAATTTGATAGGTATGAATAATTTGATATTCCATCACTTGTACGATTTTAATTTCTTTGGAAATTTTATATCCTATTGTACAACTGTTTAGTATGAACAAATTTTTAACTATTTATATTTAACGTGAATTTTTATTTTGGAACTTCAAATTATCATTTCAAGCTATCAACTTGAGCTTCAAACTAACTAAATACTTAATACTTAATACTTTACTTTACATACCTGATTCTTATATTTAATAAAAATAAAAATTTTGGTTCAGTGTAATTAAATAAACCGTTTAAATAATTAATTTATTAGTATGCATATTTCGAATGATTTCTTGGAATCTAATAATTTGTTTAATTTATTAATTATAAATACAACATTATGTAAATAATGTTTGAAATAAATGGATTATTTTAATAATAATAATAATAACTAAACTTTTTTTATAACCGAAATATTAACTTATTTTATTTTACGCAATACGAAATACTATATTGAATAAATCTACTCAAATCCTCGCAATCTATTTTTAGCTCTAAAGCAATCTTTTTGTACTCCTTAAATGCTTTCTTACCAATTAAATGTTAACATTTAAGCGAAAAATATCGTATTTCCACATATTTGAACCAATCACTAATTAGTTTCCATCTTTTCAGTAACAGCTTGGTTTCGAATTCAACACAACTGTAAATCCGAAATTATTATATTGCTCTTGATAAATTAAGTATACCGTTGTTCAACCTTCTTTTTTCTAATTTCTATATAATATATTGTATTACTATCTAAAGCTAACATTAAGGCATGGAGATGAGGTGCATAATTGTAATAATGTAATGCCTGATGTGTATAACTTGTATATTCATTTTTTAAGATCAGCATTGCTAGTCCATTTTTCAGATTTGTTTTTCGTGTAAAATTCTAGCCATTGTGCCACTTAAACCACCGTATTTTAACTCTAAAAGTATAACTTAATTTAAAAACGATAGCATAATCAATATTACAAATTACATAAGACATAATATATAACTCAATTTTAAGCTATAAGTCCAATAAATTTATTTCGTTCGGCAAAGGTAAAACTTGTTTTCACATACAAAATTAAATATACAGAAAGGTAATATTATCTAAGTAACTGTCAAAAACATAAAAGTAGGATTAAGAATCAACGAAGGCAACACAAAATATTTAAAAATGCCAAAGAAAAGAGCAATTATCATAATATAAAAATCGAAGAGTACAACTTTAAAGGAGTTACAAGCTTCACATACCCCGGAACAACAATAAGAAGCGATAATAGTATGCAGTACTGTATCAATAACAGAATTCAGACCTGAAGCAGATGTTACTATGCAAGCAGAAATTTGCTGAAATCAAAGTATATATCAAGAAAAGCAAAGTTGATGATGTATAAAACTGTAATACGACCCGCAGTGACGTATGGATGTGAGGTATGGACCATGATTGTAGCCGAGACGAACAGGCTACGTATATTTGAAAGATAAATAATCGACACAAAAATATGGAGAATATGGTAATATTAACATAATAATGAAGACATTGAAAGGTTTATAAAGGCCCAAAGGTTAAGATGGGCTGGCGATGTGATTTTTATACATTAATGACATGCATGAAAGCAAGCAGTGGTGTTAAATAGGATACCCGAAATTAATCACGGTAAGGGAGAACCAAGGAGAAGATGGGAAGACAATGTTCAAAGTGATACTCAAATTGAAGACAAGTTTTGTGAGGAGGAGTATTGTAATCGAAAGTCAAAGCTCTAGAGCTATAGAGCTATAGGATGATGATGATGATGAAAAAATAAAAATTTAAATTTAAAACTATATACCTAATTTAGAGTAGTAAGATAATATATAAGTCCGATGACATAGGGGATTCTTTAAACTCAAATTTAGCCACTTTTACAAAACAAATACTTGAGCCTACCTCATTCTATTTACTACCAAGAAATATTTTTCTTTTAATAGGTTAACCTAATTAAGATTATAACGATAACTAGACAGTATACGATTTATAGGAAGTGCCGACACAACGAATCCTTTTACAAACAATCATCTGCTAAAATATAATATCTTAGACCTTAAAATAAGAAAATATAAGAACATATATCTTGGACCTAAAATAAGATTAGTGTTTTCAATTTATTGAATAAAATATTTTCAAAGAATTTCTTTTGTTTTGCATTACCTTCAAAATCATAATAAACAACTATGATTATCTTACAGCTTCTCAACTATTTCAACTATTTCAGTGCTCTTATCCACCATTTTATTAATTCCTTCAGTTTCTTTTTAACTCTGTTATTGTAGTACAAAAATAAGATAAACTTTTTCATTTCCTCCTCAAGATAGTTATAAAGTTTTTTTTTTCGTCTAATTTTCGTTTCTATCTCTTTTTATTTTTTTTTTTTTATTTGTATTAAATGACAACCTGGATAAAAAGAAAATAAAACAAAAGAAATAGAAAAAAAAAACTTTTTAATATATATTAAAAGCGAAACACTTTCTTGAAGGGGACAGATTAAATTATTTTAAGTTATTTCATTTTCTATAATTTTATCATTTATTTCATTATTCTGTTTTAATTAATTAAAACAAGGACATTCATACACACACAAACACACACACACACAATAATACGTACTACCATAAATAAATTAATAAATGAATAAAAAATTTTTTATTTAAAATCAATTAGAATTTCAACTTTAATTATTTTTGAAATTGTCATATGAGGTGTCTTAGGGAAAATAAATTTAATTTGACAAATTTTTATACTATAATTCAACGGTTATGTCGAAATATAAAATAACTTTTCTTAATTTAATTGAGTTTAAATACATTATTTTTATTTATTAAATTAATAAACTTTCTATGTAAGTTACGGTCATTAATTACTTAAAATTCTTCAATAATTACATTCTAACTTAATTATTAGAGTTATGCAGGTAATGAATTGGAATTTAAGTTTCCCACTGCACTTCAGTTCGATGAATATCCTTCAATTTTTTTGATTGTGATATTTTTATGTTACATGTTTATGTTTCATCAACTTTTCAATTAAATTTAATTCAATTTTCTTCGTGTATTTTGTTAATATAAACTACATCGTTTGTGTATGGAATATGTTTAAAAATATGAAAAGACTTCAAGACTTTGAATATTTATTTATTATATTTTATTTAATTGAAAATAAAAAAATGGAAAATTTATTTACATTTCTCTGATTAAACTAACGTTAGTAATAGCATACAATCTTTGAATAATTAGGTAAAACAGTATGTATCATGTGTTGAGTTAAGTACATCGTTAGCTATCACAGCATGCCATTTGAGAAAATCAGACTATCCGAGCTAATTAATGTAGAAATTCTACTAAAAAAATATTGCGACCTTTATCCGAGTTTTATTGTTTTAATTTAATATTTTGTTTTCTATTAGCGCTAAAAGCTTACATTTTCTTTCTTATTAATCTGTTTGGAATCTACAAAAGTTTACAGTTATAATCGAAAATGTAATTTAATCAAACTATGAAAGTCAAAGCACTTGATGAAATTTTAGAAACGGAGTGTCTTTTATTAGCACTCCCAAATTTTTACTGCAATAATATTGAGCGAAATAAAGTTTAAATAATTTATTGGTAAACACTCAAAAACAAAAATGGTCGTGGATTTTGTCCTTAATAGTACGTTTTCAAGTTCATGTTTATGGCTAAACAACCAGTCAAATGTCAAGTGTTCACAAGATTTTTTAGAAACCAGCTGTTTCACATATTTATTATTTATATAAAAATTTCTTTGTATTATTTTTGAGTAGAACTTGCTATTATTTTTGGTCATACTATAAATAATATAATATCAGAATTAGCTTGTACCAGAAAAACAAATTTAATATCTTTGAGTAAAGAACGTAAGCTATTATTAAAAAAGAGAAAATTGTTACAATTAATAATAGCAAATCATATAGTGTAATATAAAGTAAATTTCAAAGTAAAATAAATATTTTAGTTTTTTTTATATGTACGTATTTTTAAATATGAATGGATATAAGTACTGTGTATTTTTTCAGTATCTCAAATATGTCAAATTTGTCACATCTATCACCTTTGGAAATTTTGAAACAAGCTCGTACACAACTGGACAGAATGACAGAATTTGTAAACACTCAAAATTTTAAAACAGTTCCAAGTTTACAACGATTAAGCGGAAGACTAATAAGAAATTTGGGTTATTTCCAAAGCAATTATTTGTGTGTTTTTATTATTTTGATGTTATATTGTCTGTAAGTTTAATTAAAAATTGTAAGAATTACAAAATTGTATATTCCGTTTTTAAGCATCACATCACCATTAATACTAATTATATTATGTGGAGTTTTCTATTTAACTTATCGTATCAAAAAAAATTATACTCCAATTCAAATCTTTGGACATCAAATAAATGCAAATCAACAAGGAATTATTGTTAACATAGCAGCAGTGCCTGTTTTATATTTCGTTGGAGCTGGCGCAATTATATTTTAAGTTATAGGTAACTATTTCAATTTTAGATACTGTGTACACATATTTTTTTCAAATTATTTGAAACTTTAATTTAAGGTGCCTCATGCTTTGTAATTCCCTTACATGCTTCTTTTTATAATATCGATGCTATTGTGACAGAAGATATAGAGAGCTTTTTATCCGAAGTAGTTTAATTATGCATTAGGTTTTAATATTTTTTATATTTATAAAATTTCTTTATAAGCTACATTTATGTAAATATATATTTTGTAATTTTCTAAAACTATCTAAACATTAAAAGCAATATTCGTTACTAATACAAAAAAAAGTACACAATATTACTGTATTACTTTTTGATTTGTTTTTCTTTTTGACAAATGTCAAAATGAATTTATGACAAAAAAATCAAGGGTTATGCAAAAAAAAATTTAAAATTGACAAAACAATCGAAATTGGGATGGGTTACATGTTTTTGAAGTGGTTTATGATATAAACACCTAGCTAGTTGTAAATTTGTATGGGAAAACTACGTAATCAACCAGTTTATCGTAAACACCATGTTTATCCATAAACATGAGCTTGAAAACGTACTATAAGATCATTCATTACTCTGTTATATTCGATTTTTCTTTACTCGATTCTATTTATTGCTTTTTTTTATAAACAATTAATGCGCCTAACTATTATAATCATAAATTATCATATGATATCATATGATTTTGTACGCCAGCATTACCTTTCGTTTTTCCAACTGTAAAAGTCATTCATTACCTTCATTTTTGTTGTCTTAAATCAACCGTTAAGTCATAATCATACGAGAAGCAAATCATAAGCAATCATAAGTAATTTGGACAGTTTTGTAAATAAAAAAATAAAAGTAAAAAGTATAAAAGTACAGTATATAAATAGTTCTTTGACATTTACTAAGCTATTGTACCTACAAAATATCAAAGTTACAATCAGGTCGCGAAATAAACAAATTATGTGATTTTGAATACCATCACAATAAATTACAATGATATTATAAACAGTATTCTAAACTAGATTAATGAACAAAATGTATACCAAAAAATAAAAAATAATTTAATTTAATCCTTTTAAAATTTATAACCTTTCTAATTGTCATTCGTAATGTAATTTATCCAATTTAATAGTTTTTATTATTTTATTATTTTGTTTTTATATGCATTTGTTTTTTTTTTTTTAAATTAAATAAATTACTGTATTATTGTTGGTAACTAACTATTTAAAATGTCGTTTATATATTTCATTATCAATAAAAACAATCGCATATTTTGTATATGTAGCAAAATAAAATTTAATTTAGAATTCATCATTAGAAGTTTTACGACATTTCAAGGCATTCAATGTTCAATTCGTAAAAAAAATTTCCAATAAATAAATAAAATTAAAAATTACTTTTTATATTCACACAATCCTAAAATAATGAATGAATGAAATTCTCTTATATCATTATTATCTATATTTATATATTATGTACATTTAAAATCTATAAATTAATAATAGTTGTAAAGGTAAACAATTATTTATTACACAATACAACGGGAAATGAAAAATCAAAAAAAATAAAACAAACAAAAAAAAGGATCAGAATTGAAATACCAATAATTTAGGTATATGTGTAACATAAATTATTTATAGAGGTGCAATTATAGCATAATGTCAATTAAAACATTCCAATGGACCTAAACTAAATCACTAATTAATATCAAATTAAATTGCTTGAAATAAAAAAAAAACTAAATAAATAAATATACCCATATATAAACTTATTTATATATCCTTACATATAAACATTCCTTTAAAATATAATATACATAATTACATAAACATATACATATGTGTATTATAGATGTAATACGAAAATAAATACAAAATTCTGTTTTTTTATTACATGGATTGGAACCTCAATAATTCACATTAGGGAATAAATTATTTTTATTGTCCAATAACATTCCAATAGATAGGTGCTGTTATTTTTTATAATTAGATAAACAAAGTGCTTTTGTTATAGTCCGAAATCTTCATATATATATATATATATATATGTATATAATTATATATAATATAAATAAATTCATATCTCTGTAGTTCTTAATCAGTTTTGCATGAACTTATTGAAAATATTTTAGTAAGATTATTATAACAATACAAAAATCAGTAAACCAAAGTTCAAGTAATTCTAATTCAAATTGTAAAACGAAATTTGAATCGAAAGTCAAAAAATTAATTAATTAATTCCGACTTTTTTGAACATTTGATTTAAGATTTAAATAATTAATTTATTTGAAATATGATTTACAGTGTAAGTTAAGATCATTCGTTTGCTACAAAGAAACAAAAGTTGAACAACGTAATCAACTTTCACATCAATCATTAATTAATATTCATTACTAATAACGTTTCAACAATACTAAAATGGTCATAAATAAATTTACTTTCCAGTAAATTGAACCAAAATGATTAATTTGCTATTCTGTAAAAATTGAGATCAGAAATTTTTAAGACTGTAGTGTGAAGCAAAAGGTACGAATAATATCGGATATAATTTAAAAACAAGCAGGGGCAATCAACGCCAAAACATCAAAGTGGTTGTTAGTTAAAAATTATATTGGCCATCATTTTCTGCGCATTGGGCTAGAAGCGATATGGAAAAAGCCAATCTATTTGCTGTACACCTGCAAAATACTTTCGAGGCATATCCCTCGAGAGTCTCAGATGCTGAAGATAACAACATCCTCCAGTTCCTTGATACGCCATATCAACTAGGTCTAACTATTATAAAATTTAATATTAGTGAAGTTCAGAATACAATTAGAACACAGCCAGCAGTCAAAAAATCACCAGGCCACGACGAGTTTATAACAAGGATTATAAAAGAAGTGTCAAACAAGACAATGAAGCATTTCACGCACTTATTTAATGCAATATTAAGACTGTGTTGTTTCCCAGAAAAATGGAAAATAGCCCAAATAATAATGCTGCCCAAACAAGGTAAAGACCCCGCAGATGTTAAATTATATAGACCGATTAGCTTGCTGTCAATTATGTCGAAAATTTTTGAGAAATTGTTTGTCAGAAGACTGAATGATACAATAGTCGAACTAAATATCATACCAAGCTATCAATTCGGGTTCCGGCAGAAGCATTCGGCTATAGAACAAATTCACAGAGTAGTGCAACATATAAACGAAACATTTCAATGTAAAAAAATATCGTTCTGCAGCATTTCTCGTCATCACGTAGGCCTTCGATAAAGTCTTGCACGAAGGGCTATTATTTAAATTGAAAACGGCTGCCTCACCATTATCATTAACTTTTTAAATCATACCTTAGTAATCGAAAATTTGTAGTAAAGTACAACAGCGATATTACAGATATTAGACAAATACAATCAGGTGTACCACAGGGAAGTGTTTTAGGACCAGTGCTTTATACAATTTACACAGCCAATATCACAATATCACAAAAAATTATTGCAGCTACTTTTGCTGATGATACTGCTATTTTGGCATCCCATACAAATCCGATGATAGCGTCAAAAATATTGCAAGAAAACCTTTTTAAAATTGAAAATTGGCCTATGAAATGGAGAATAAAGGCAAACACATCAAAATCATGGGTATGCATTTAGACCGCCGACTTACTTGGAAAACTCACATTGTACAAAAGAACAGACAACTCAGAATAAAGTTCAACCTACTGGCTTTTAGGGCGTTATTCCAAGCTATCAAATTATAGCAAATTAAAGATATATAAATCAATATTGAAACCAATATGGAAATACGGTCTAGAGCTATGGGGTACTACAAGTAACTCAAATATTGAAATAATTGAACATTTTCAGTCAAAAGTACTGCGATCCATTGTAAACGCCCCTTGGTTTGTAAGAAATAACAGAATACGAGAAGATCTCAAGATTCCATAACCACTAGCATAAATTAAGTTTCTAGAAGAAGAAATCATTGGATTTTCTCTCTTGCACAAGCCTTCATTAATTCAAATCAAAATTTATACTTGATATCTTGTATTTTATGTATAATAAAATTATAAAGATAGTTATAATGAAATTAACAAAAAAAAAAAATTTTTGCGCATTAAAATTTATAATTACAAACTTTTGTGGTTTTATTTTAAATGTTTGCAATTCAAAAGAAGCTATTAAGAAAAAATCTAATATAGTTCAAATAATCTAACAAGCATTTTATAATAAACGCTAGAATAAACTTTAGAAACGATGAGAATATTTTTTACAACTAAGCAAAATAACTAAAATTAATTTTAGCGGTTATTCTAAAATTTATTTTTTCTTCAAAAATTGTTTTATAAATTAAGCAATAATAAATACCCGCTTAAGTAAATATTGCGGCCAATTCCATATACTAATAACAATAAAAAAAACTGCAAAAAAAATACAATATTAGTTTTATGAAAAACTATATTATACATAAATATAACTGACACGCTGGGTGAAACAGTAAGTAGAGCGCCTGCCTTTCAACCCAAATGTCCCAGGTTGGACTCCCGAAGAAAGCAAAAAATGTTTTGCTGAATTTTTCGATCTGATCCAGCACTCTTTGCCGTTGGAATAAAATAGAGAGAGTTTAGAGCTTTGATTATCACTAAAAATAAATTGGAACCATGTTATTATGAAGGCGAAGTTATTCTACTATAAATATAGTTTTCCCACATTTAAATGAATAGATATGCCGGAAAAAATACTGTATATAATTGTGTATTCTAAATTTCGGTGTAAAAGCAATTAGGGTTTCATCCCGTAGACTTGGAATTATATAAAAAAAAAATAGTAATTATAAAAGTAGAACCTTTACAAAGTTTTAAATCGTAATTTATGCATTGTAGTTTCGGTTATATTAAAAATATATTGGTAAAAAAAATTTTCATTTAATTTTTTATTAATATATTTACAAAATGTGTTTAAAGAAAATAATATAGACCTACTATTACAGTCCTCCCAAAGTAACGATAAACAGCTGTACACCCATTTAGTTCGGCATATTAAGCACACACTGACAAATGAAATAGGAATGGTTGTGGGTTTTTTAATACAATTTGTCCTATCTTTATAACAACAAGCGGTATAGTGGACATTTTTAACAATCATATACTATTATAATGTACTTATTTGTCAACAATTCAGCTCAAAATTATGTAATAAAAACTCTATTCACCAAAAATAAGAGAAAATAAAAACAAAATACACAACCATTTTATTTACAAAGAAGCAAAGAGTGCATATAAATGGAAAAATGGAAAAAAAAACAGTAAAATCAAGGCAAATTATATATTGACAATGTTTTTTAATATTTTTATATAACATACATCGAATTTAATATTTAGGATTTCAACAACTTTCTGACTTCCTCCTTTGGATAAATGTGACACAGATGAGTACCAAAGATGAATTTAAAAATAAAACCTAATTATTAAAAACTAACGTCGGATTTTAAAGTAGAAAAACAGTTTTTAAAAAACTAAATTATTTTGACTTAATATAGGAAAAAGGTAGAGGAGGCATGGTAATTGAGAAATATTTGCCTTTTTTCAAACAATATCAATTTCAAAGCTTTTTATTAAAACATGAGTGCTTATTGGGTAATAGTGAAAAGCGTATATTTGTCCATGTAAATCCTTGTTATGCCTATATTTTTTTTTGTAAATTGCCACCCGTTTTTAGAACAATATATAAATTTATAATAATTCCCAACAATAGTTTTTCTGATTTTATTAGGAACCTATAAAAAAATCTGGAAATTAGACCTAGAAAATAGTTCTCAAAAATTGTTAAAAAAATATTGAAAATATGCTAATAAAATAATAGTTATATTTGTATTTCTTAAAAAGTTACGAATATTGTTTTAAAAAATTAAAAAAACTGAGTATAAACATGAGAAACATTACTATAATTATAGCATTGTTTCCTAAAAAATAGAAATATTGACTGAAAAAAATAGGGAAAGTTCCAATTAATTTCAGGAAGTCTTACTATACGTTAAGCCATTATCGTTAAACCATTATAGTTTTACTATCGTAAGCTTTTGAAATTTTTTCTAAAATACAAAGAAATGAACACAATGAAAGCGTTTTTTTTTTTAACATTTCAATCTTGATTTCTAATCATTAAATATCTTGTCAGTAAATTTCCTTATGCGTTCTTCTACAAGATAGTCATCCTATAATTATGCAAATTATATAATTACATTTTATAAGCAACTAGTTTATTTATACTCATATTAATAAACATAAAAAATGATTGTTGGACTTCGGTTTTGCTTAATGTACAACGTTTTCTCTTCAAACTTTCTGGTTTTTCCTGTACAGTTTTCTACGGCGATGAAACTAATAAAAATGAAAGAACAGTAAAACCCGCAAGTGGTCGTTCATGTACTTCTAATAAAGAGTACATGAGTGTAAACAAAACTATTCAGTTTTGTATTTACTTTTAGAAATAGTTACAAGTTTATTATATATGTTTTCCCAGTAACAGAAAAGCTTGTTGATTTTTTCTGGGTAGGGAACATCAAAATCTGCAAGCAATAGTTCAATTCCTCTTGTACGAGTTAAGCATTTGAATTTGTCAAAATAATCTAGAATGATGAAATCAAATTAACGATTTAATCTAAAAAAAAAAAATATTTCTTTAATCGAAATAAGTTAATTCAACCTACAGTATATTTAAGTGGATAAAATTTGAAATAAAATTAAAAAAAATTAGAAATAAAATTTCCTATAAACTTTAACGTGTTAATATGGCAGAATTGATCAAAAAGGTTTTTACTTGCCATTTTCCCTTAAAAAATATATATATTATTAATAGAAAAGTTCAGGTTAGTCTAAGTAAATTAAAAGTCTTTAGGTGTAAACACATTAGTAAAAGCTCGTAATTATTAAAATTAGAAATTTGTAAAAATTGTAAAATGAAATTAATGCATAATAAAATAATAATAATAATAATATGGCAGAGTTTCACTGATTAAAATTTAGAAATGAATATAATTTTTTTTTAATTGCTTACCTTGAAAATCTTCCATAAGTTCGATCATGTTCCCCTCCATTAGTTTTTGTGTAACAAATTCATCCATTTTTTATTTATTAAAAAACACAAAATTAAATTTAATAGAATTTCAACTGCACTTTCTGTTTATTAAACAAAATTATCTTAGGAGTCCATTACACATCATTCTTTTCATTAATATTCTTGTCCATATATTGACAATATATTGATGAAAATAATAATGAGCGATTACACATCAAAAATGCACTCAGCAATCTTTTTATCCATATTTTGACACAAAAAAAAAAATTGTTTGCAATAACATATTGACAATTTCGAAACATTATGAATATTGAAACTATATAATTTCTGGTAGAATGATTTTGACTTCTTATCTTAAGATAATTAAATCTGAATTAAATTTTGATTCATTTCAAATTTAAATTGAAATTTGAGTTTTTAAAGTAAATCTATAATTATAATTGACAAGCATTTAAGGTCCTGCGCAGTAGACACCTTTTTATTTTATTTCGATTCTCCTACTCCTTAATGAACTTCTAATATATATAATATATAAGATTATATATAAAACAAAAATGCGCACACAGTTGAAAATTTTGTAACCATATGATTTTATTATTCAGCAAATACATTATGCATAAGTGAGATCTTATGAAAGTAATAAACAAAAGCAAACAAATCAGTTATTATAATTTACATATTTACTTGCAAATGAATCTATGTACATATGCCAAAAAAAAAAACAAAAAAACAAATTCATCTAAAATAACAAATATAAAAACAACAAAAAAACAAATCACTTGAATTCTTCCTTTTTATCTTTTTAAGTAACTGTCTCTAAATTTTGGTTATTTGTAGTAATAATATAGTTTTTATTAAAATTATGTATTATGTAGGTATATATATACATACCTCTTTAATGACAAAATTTTTTATTTGACTTCAACTTGAAATATAATTACTCAACAGGGGCCCCTAGTATTGTTTATAAAAAACAACAAATTATTGTTTTTTCAGATTATAATAATATATCAGTTGTTTTATTACAATAATTGCTATGATTATAAAAGATTAAGATAAAAATTGTTCTTTTTTAAATTAACATTATCTGAAAATTCCCCAAAAAGCCATTTTTTTTCCTCAACATTTTGACAGCAATATTAATGAAAATTTTGACAGAAATATTGATAGGAATAGAACCACCATCAATCATTTCTCATCCATTGACTTGACAATATATTGACCATTGATTGATCATTCATGGATGTGTAATAAGGGCCTTAGTTCTGTTTATTTATCAAAGTTTATCGAATTATTGAAAGCAGTTATAACTTTAAAATTTTTATTTTATATTTTTTAAAAAAAATCACTTAAGTAAAGACAAATCAATCACTATAAAATGAACTTTACAAAATAAAACGACGCCCAGCCTATAAGGCTACGTGAAACTGCAAAAATATTCTAATTTATAATATTTTTGACATTATTTGTCCAAAATATAAGACATATTACAATATTTATTAGAAATTTTACTATTGAAAAATGTCCCTTTTCTGATAAATAATTCTCTTAATATTTTGAGAAAAAATATCAGTTTAGATCAGATATTCTACAAATAGTTTGTAGTAGATATTCTTACATAAAATATAATAATTATATTTTTTTTTACATTTTAATAAAAAAGTATGAGAGATTGCTATTTATTTTGTAAAAATTCGTGTAATTTATTAGGAATTTATCTTACCTATTTGTTTTTTATTTTGAATAAATCTCAATAAAATAATAATTCATCTAAATTAAATTTGAGTTATCACAATAAAAAAACGTAAAGAATCCGATCTCAATAAGCATTACCATTTAAAAATAATTTTTCTATTCTAAAATTTGGTAATATTTTTTTTTTGTAAAATTTATTATTTAAACTGGAATTATTATTTAAACCTGTTATTTTTCTAGTTAAATACCCAACAGATATAAGGTAAATTACTAAGCGATAAAATTGTTAATGGCTTTGTAAACATTACAAAAAATATAGACAATTATCTAAAAATAATAAGAACTTGACTCAAAAAAATTGTAAAATTTACAAAAAAAAATTGGTTCTTATAAAAATAGGAAAATTTATTAACCATTTTTTTTCAATGCATGTTCAGATACACATATACAATACACCTTGTACACATATATCTTGTGTACAAGGTATAAAAAATATTGCAACGTTCCAAAATATTATTTTGAAATAATTCAAAAGTAATATGTATCAAGTTTGAATTTAATTACATTCACTAATATTTTTACACTAGTAAGTCAGCCCTTTTAAAAACGGGTCCCGAGTAAAAAGATACCGAACTTTTTTTCGAACATAACCGCTCAGTGGCCTTAAGAAATCTTTTTTCTAGAAACACTTTTTTGTTATAATTTAAAACAAATTAATAATTTATTTTCCATCCATTTTATTTTTTATCCATTTTTCTTTTTTTTCCACAATTTAATTGAAAGGAAAAAATTTAAAAATCAAAAAATCATATAATTGAAAGGAAAAATATTTTTTTTTTAAATTTTTTTTAAAATTTAAAATGTCAAAAATC
Organism: Argyra leucocephala; assembly: GCA_963942445.1. Classification (NCBI taxonomy): domain Eukaryota; kingdom Metazoa; phylum Arthropoda; class Insecta; order Diptera; family Dolichopodidae; genus Argyra; species Argyra leucocephala. The sequence goes on from OZ012680.1 coordinate 75,318,295, forward strand.
GTCATTTACAAACATACAAAATGGTTCTCTGGTCTTTTATATAAATAATACACACATTAAATGTGATTTAGTTATTTTAACATACAACTTTTATTAGCATCCATCAGAATATTTCTAGAACTAAAGGTCAGACACGTCTTTGGTCGTTTTCCAAAAGGCTGACTGGCTGGCTCGTAAGATATTGTAGTGAAAACGGTTCGTATATATATCACCTCGTAACTTACTATAGACTAGTGAAAAAAGAGTTTCTGAAGACATAAATGGTAAAATTGAAATAGCAAGGATTTAGTCAAAAAATAAAATTAAACAGCTACCCAACGACATTTCTAAATTTGTTGAATTTGACATTTCTTGTTTAGCATATCGTGTGACCTCGGTAGCCGAGTGGTAAACCATTCGAGTGTAGTAATGTAACGACCGAAGGAGCACGAGTTCAAACCCCGTGAGAACCACAAAAAGTTTTCAAATGGTGGAAATTACTGAAAATATTAATTTTCAATACAACCACATCGGTTCAAATATAATTTAATAATTAATAAAGATATAATATAACTAATAAAAAAAATAATATAAATATATAATATACAAATATATATATCAAATAATTAATATAATTAAATAAAAAGCCCACATTTCGACAGGAAAAAGGACCTTTAAAGTTGGCCTACAGATTTATCTGTAGAATCAACTGTTAAGATAAATAAATAAATTTACCACATCGAACTAAATGCAGAAATTATATTTCTATGACATTTCAATCAACCACAACTATACAATACTAAATAATTTAATAACAAAAGTATCAATACAAAAGTATTGCATCCAAATGTTATTGAAGTTCAACTTCAAACTTACTAATGATTGTGGTAGATGTGTTCAAATATCTGTTATACAACTTCCAGAATATTTTTTAGAAACCATTTTTTATCGGTTGGCAAAATAAATTTAATTTTAAATTAATCTAAATAATAATAAGTGTAGCGGATACTCATTTCTAAATCATTATTAAGTTTGCTGTTCGCCTGTTCTGGAGATATCGCTTTACTATTTTTATTTACTTCTTTTGTAAATTTTAAATTATTTTTTTCTATATGATATTGCTCCTTAACTGTGTTGCGCTACCGCTAATCTGAAATTTTTATACTTATCTTTCTTGTTGACCATCTCTGTTTTCCTTATATTTTCGTAATGTAACCGTAATTAAACTCTTAGATTGTCCTATATCAGTTTTTATGCAATATTGGCGCATTATTTTATATAATTAATATGCCGTTTATTTCGTCTATATTTTTCTTACTCTTGGTTGATCCTAACCGATTGTAAATTTACTTCTTAACAAATTGTTAACTTCATAATTTTCATTTGTGATTGAAAATAATTTTTAATTTTAGAATTTTATTTTGGGAAACACTGTTATAATCAAATTATTATCATTTAATATGTATTTATTATATACGTTTCGGTGTCATGAGATGAGAATATAATTTTATATGAAATTTTTATACCAAATACCAACTAGAATAATAATTTTCATAACATATTTATATATATATACATATATATATAACAGTGAACATAAATAGATTAGTTTATATTTTACCACTAATATTATTATAATAATTATTCATTTATAACTAAATAAATTATATGTTTATAATGTATATAGGTATGTGTTATACATAATAGTATTAAATTGGTAGTATATGTTAATTATTTAGTTTTTGAATTGTTTCGAATTAAAATTAACATAAATAAAATTTGCGAGTTTTTATTTTCTTTATTTTTTATTATTAAAAGAGTAATTTTTATGTCAAATAAACAAATGAATTTTAAAAAAATAACTCTTTTCTCACTATAGGATCTTTTAAGGAATTTACATTAAGTACTCGAATCCTAATGAAACATATTTTAGCAAAAAATTTAATCTTATAAAATTATAAAATATTTCAGTCCTTATCTCAATTACAATAGAGCGACTATGCTACACCTTTAATATTCACCAAAGCTTAATAATTGTTTTATATATTGTGGGCTTAACTTAAATTATTTACACTTAGACTATAACTTAGAATATATTGACAGTATTTTAGATTGCAATACCTTCTTATGTCCGAAATAACATTTACTTCCTATACCTGGAATATTTTATTTGCACAATTGCCTACTGTTATCACTTATAATTAAAGTTCCAAGGTAATAAAATTTATATTACATAATTTCGTTATTGTTATGTTGAGTGGTTGTCTTGTTTTTTCTACTCGGCTCATTTTTGGGTATTTTGTTTTTATTCTTTTACTTTGAAAATCAACTGTGAATCTTTCGTTTGCCAGTATTACAAATATTTCTACATTATTCAATATTTTCTTGACAATATTGCAAAGTTGTCTTCATCAGGAACTATTTAATGAATATACTTCTGCCTATGTCGAATAAATATTCTCAATAGTCAGCTCAAAATTAACTTGGACTAACATTCGAATCTAGTCACCAAAAATAATACAGCTAAGTATTTTATTTCGAAATAATTTCTTGTGTAGTCCTCCTACAAAGTCTGGTCTAATACATAGTATCATAATAAAAGTTCGCAAATTTTTACACATTTCGTTCTAAGAAGATTTCAACTCACAACAGCAAGGACTATATATTATAATGATAATATATATTAAAAACTTAGGTGTGTTGCACAGTTGCACTATAGTTTGAATTGAATTAATATTTTGATAGATTTCGGTTATTACACGATCAGAAAGATAATAAAGTAATTACACTTGTGTTAATATTAATATTTTTCTCTTTACATAATAAATATGGCCTATAATATTATTTATTTATTACAGTTAAAACAGTTTAATAAATTTTAAAAGATTGGATTTTATTCCGTTTACCGGTCATTAATCAGATTTTTATTGTTGCTTTATTGTTGTTTTTGACATGGTGTGCTTCTATGAGGTATGTCAACCCCTCAGCCTTTTCTGGAAAATATAAAATTTCCAAATTATTTATTGTGCAATCATGATTGTTGTCTAACACCTCTATTATACACATCAAATAATTTTTCCACACATAAATAATTGTTTAGAAATGGATTATAAATTAATTCATAGTAGTTATATTCTCATCAATTTTCCATCAATGCTCTCATCAATGTCATCTAGTGTCAAAATCAGCTCAATTAAAAAAATGGTTTTGTTTTTTAAATTTTTGGGAATGTTCAAACAATTTTTAGAAGGGAAAAAATATCAGTTGACATTTGAAAATAAATATAAATAAATAATTTTTTTTATTAATCAAAATAGAAAAATTAAAAAATTACGTGGGAACAAAAAAATAAGTGTATAAGAAATTGATATTAGTTCAACATGGATGTGTCCAGTAATTGACAATAAAATTGATGAGAATGTTGATGTATAATAGCGATGTAAGAGATGTTTTGCTATGTTTGGATCACTTTTACCAATAAACACAAATCTTAAAGGTCCCTTAAATCTAGTTTGCAAACTTCTTCCAGTTTTCCCAATATACTTATATATATGTATCTATGTAATTTATTACAATCATTACATTTAATTATACATATATACACTTAATCTAAGACTGTTCCTTGTAATGATTTTATTATTGACTAGTTTAAGCTTTATGGTATTGTTATTATAACAATCACAATAAACCCATTTGCGACTGCGGTGATGTAGAGGCTGGATCCCTCTGGGAATAAATTAAATCTAATCTAATCTAATAAACAACATTTATGTTATATTTTTCCATTTTAGTTTGAAATAAATAAATATACCGACATCTAAGTTCGGTGTACAAAATTTTCCTCTTTATGTATTAAGTTACTTGAAATCTTTTCTATTTCTTAAATATTTCCATCAGCTTATTCTATGTGCACAAAACATTTGATCGACTATCACCGTACACTATCATCATTCCAATTAAATAATTTAATGATTTATATTCAAACATCGGTCTTTAATTTGAATGTCAAGCTGATTTTTCTGATGAAATTGTCTGAAATAGTATGTATTGTTAATTCAAAGTGATTTGTGGTGATATACTAAAAAGGTAAATTTATATTATTTATAGATTTTAAGATTTTAAGTTTTGGAATCATTATCGATATTTTAGATTTTAAGTTTTGGAATCAAACCCATGATGTTTTTTATAAAATTGTCACGATCGATAATAGCCTGTTACAAGGTACAATTAATGCATCAATACTGTTTTCAATATATTTATCCGAATTATAGTCCTCACTAGACCGGGTTAGAGGAAATAATTATGCATTGGCCTTTGCCGATGACATCACATTCTATTCTGCCTATAGTTCAGTAGATTGCATCGAAGGCAAAGTACAAAAAATGTTTAATATTACTCGGGACTACTGCAAAATTTGGCTGCTGAAAATCAACGTCAACAAATTCGAGACAATTTTGTATCGTACCACGGCTGATAAAGCTACTGTAGATCCACAAAAAATGTTGACTAATAAAAAAATAGTTAAATTCCTAGGAGTACAATTACATCGTCCCTTAAACTATATTGAACAAATCAAATATATATCAAAAGGTAGCAACTTTTTTAAAACAAAATTATGAGTAAAAGAGTTAAAATTATATGTTACCAAACACTAATAAGACCAACGCTTGTATATGGTGCATCAATATGGTACAACATCAGTGCGAGCTTAATGGAAACTCTCCGGAAATTTGAAAGAAAGTGCATAAGAGTTTGTACTAATATACATAGAAAGCCCAATTCCGAATAGAACATTACCACTCTAATAAATACTTGTACGAGGAAGCAAACGTAATTAGAATCGATTATTTTATTATAAAATTAATCCAAAGACATTATGATAAAGCACAAAACACTCCGGAAAGTGGTTTAATATCGCATTTATTCTACCACAATATGAGGAGCCAGAGTATAGAATAACTAAATCATCGGCGTAGATAAATGTGTTCTACTCAAGTTTATTTTTGAAAAACTACTAATATAGCAAGCAAATAACTTTGGTCCAAGAGAGTTACCCTGTATAGCACCGTAATCAATGTTAGTTTTGCCGCTTCTTATTCCATTACATTCTGCATACTTTATTGGTTTCGAAAAGATCAGGCATAACACCTTCTTTGATTGAGGTATTTAAGAGTACAGTTATTGGTGTTAATAAATGTAATTTGCATTCTTTTACTATACATGATTTAATTTCATCTATTCCAGCACTTTGAGTATTTCGTAAATTATCAATTAGTTTTAGTACTTCATCTTCCGTTGCTTCTCGCAAATAAAATTTAGTATTAGTTCTAAGCTTTGGTTCATACCTATATGTTTATGAATTTCATTGTGAGTTGTTTTCCTACTTCACAATAGTACTGATTAAAACTATTTATTTTCTTCAATTTATCTACCTCTGAATATATTCAATACTATTAAAGAAATCATTATTATTATTATTATTTGTTCCATCAGTTACTATATTATTTATTACTTTCCAAATTTTTTGAGAATTGTTTTGTCATTTATGGAATTGATTACTATCATATTGTTTTTTCTTTTTTCTTTTAATTGCTGTTAATTTGTTTAACCAAAAATGGTACTTATCTTTGAAATAGGGTTCGTTTATATTTTGTCTATGTTTTTTATACCAGTAATTTTTAGTTTTAATCAATTAAGCACATTCCACATCAATCCAAGGTTTACTATACTTGATTATTTTATTACATTTTTTTATAGTCGCAGAAACAGCAATGGCATTCGATAATGAACTAATTAATTTACAGCAAATAACATTGGCAGCACTTTTACGATCTGGTATAATTATACCATTCTTATAATTGTCATAATTGCATTTATCCAGCTGATATTTCAATAACGTAAGATTAGTATTTTTATTACAAAAATGATACTGCGATGCATTTACAAATTTATTATTATTTACTACTTCTATTATAAGTAACTTGTGACATATTAGTTGTTAAATAAGAAATATTTATTTTATCTCTCAGGTTATTAGTCAGAATATGATCAATACATGTCTGTGAAGCTGGTCTAGTAATTGAATGGTCAGCAAAGAAGAACCCATTAGCTTCAACAATTGTCTTATATTTCTGTACATTTGTGTCAATGATATTGTTTATATTAAAATTAAAATCTCCTAGTGAATTTTACAAATTTGAATTATGTAAATGATTATCAAAAAGTGTAAGAAAATTATCAATTGAATTTTTGCTATTATCAGGTGGTCTGTATATGGTTGTAATTTCAATTATTTTTTTTTTTTTTGATTTAAAACCTATATATGAATAAAACTATTATAATTCTCACAAAATATTTTTAGTGTTTCAAATTCAATTTTGTGATATACAAAATTACCTACATCACCACTTTTTCGATTTGAACGACAAGAAAATATTTTTGTGTAATTTGTTATACATATTTATCATATCTATTTCTTTTTCTAACATACACGTCTCAGTGAACATAATTATATGAATAGTGGTTGGTATGTTATCAAGAAGATATTCTATCTCTTCAATTTTGTATTTTAGACTTCTAATGTTAAGGTATATTATCTTTAGTGAATGTTTTTGCTTGAAATTAGCATCAAATATATCATTTAAATTTCTAATATTGTTTTGTATGGGTGAAGGAATATTGTTTACATATATATTATGCATCACTTAAAGCGAATTGAGTTAAATTAGAATCTGCTAAGATTCTTATTATTTTTCTTTTTTTCTTCTCTCTTACAAAAATGTTTCCCTATTTTATCCAAACATATTGTACAATTTTAGATTTTTTTAGATCTCTTGCCCTTTTATATAATAAACTAAAATATGAAGTTAGACTTTCGTTGATAAAAATTGTATAAGAATTATTATTTGATTCAGCGAATATTGTGTTAAATTTCAATATTTTCTTTCTTTTTGCTTCCATACTTTTATTTTTAATCTTTAAATCCCTAAACTTAACAAATATTTTCACCTGATATTCTTTTTGCGCCGAATACAAATTTCCTTGTTTATACGTTTTGACATTAGAATAAGCCCGTCATGTAAACCTATTGTTTATAACCCGGGCAATATTGAAAAATTCCTAAAATTTTGCGTAAAATTAACATAAAAACGAAAAAATTGATTAGATGTTAATAAAATTAGAAATAAATAGATGTTTTTGTAAATTTTTGTAGGCTAGACTTGTGTAAGAATGTAAAAATAGTGGGAAAAAATAAAATTTATATTAAAAAAAAAATTGTTATAAAATTGTCATTTTTTTTATTTAAATTGTCACCTTATACATTATTTCAAAAGACAAACTTGTTCTTAATCAACAATAGCTAAAACAAAAACTAAATTTATTATCATTGATTTAGCACATTTATTTAGTAAATTTTAAAATTACAAAGAAAAACGTAAACAAAATCCATTCATAAAATTTCAATTAATTTTAAAAATTGATAGGCATTTAATAGAAAACATTATTACTCTTCAATTGAAATTTTATTACAAGTTATGGACCAAATATATACATATATCTAAAAACTCATTTATACCCTATATAATATCCTTACGTATATTCAATTCTTTATACTAAATCCTTTATTTAACAAAATTTTATAACTTAAAACTTTTAAACTATTTTAAAATATATACAATACACAAAATATGAGTACATAAATAGCACTTAAAAAGGACCTCATCGCAAATCAGGATACTTCCAAAAACCCACAGAAAATAATGATTTTAATGGTTTATCCTAGCTTATAGAAAATTAAAGCTTTAATTTGATAATGTGTATTAAAATAATGAAATAAATTTATTTTGTCTCTATTTTATATACATTAACTGAATAAATTAAGAAGCATTCAAGGTTTTTAAGTAAACACTGATAAAAATTTATTTTTTTTTAGAATTAGAAAATATTTTATTTAATTTATTTTAATTAATAATGTTCATGAGCATCACTAGTCAAGTTTTAGAACATTCAATTCACAGTCTAAAGGCTTTCTCAAACTCAGTATTCAATCATCATTTAAATCAGGCAATTAAGGAGACTAGATCCAATATCAGAACACTGACATGGTTTATCACAAACCATGTTTCATTTAATAAACATCCACCAATCTGTTCAAGATTGGTAGATCGAACACGAACAAGTGCATATTTATTTGCTTGTGATGCCACATCTTAACTTTACTTTATAAATACACTTTGTATGCGAGCCAACAACTCTTTTAGAGATACTGAAAATAAAAACAAAAAAATATATAAAATATATGCTCGCAAAATTCAAAACTATTTCCAGAAATACACATACGCCTAATTCTGAAATGGGCATTAAAGCAATAATAGCGTTCATCAACATCAAGATAATAAATGGCTAAGTACAATAAATCTGAAGAGGTCGCATATACATAAACCTGCCCATAAAAATTTAAAAAAAAATAACTGAAAACAATATTTTTTTATGAATATACCACACAACTATGTTGTAAGCAAATATACTACAATTTGAATTCGACTGAAATTAATTGGTATACACATTAAGGAACCATACATTAAATTAACTTTCATTCAATTACTTTCATACGATTAAAATCATTTTCATAAATCAATCAAAATCATACGATTAACAGCATGTTTATGTTATTACACTTAATAGCCACCTTATAGACCTCTTTTATTTGATGGATAAACTTTGATTATGGTAGACTGAAAAATTGAAATGAAACAGAAACTTTTACTACCGATTCGTAGAACTGTTTTCGGCATTGCCAAAAGTTCTTGAATTAACTCTTTAATTTAATAAAGGTGGTTTAAAAACCAGTATGCAAGATGAAAATATAAAATGTGCCACTATCAAATTTTTAGTTCTTTTGTCAGTATTACACCATTTTTTTTAGTTGTTAATGGGCCTAACCAAACGATTCAACTTTCAACATAATTATGCTTAGTTCCAGACTTAGATTCATCAAAAACTAGTACCACTTTTACATGTGCGTTTAAATATTTTATTTGAAAATAAAATTTGAAGCGAAAGGTATATCAAAAAAAAATACTTATTTATCAGTACGTATCATATCGGTGAGCACATACTATGCACGTAAAATTGGTAATATACATTTTTGTATTGTATTTGACTTATTTAATAATTTAATAAACATATTTTGTAGAAGTAGGTTTGAGATTAACTATAATAAACTATAATTCCTCCAAAATGGCAAGATAAGCTTTATTTGTATAACTAACTGGAATCTAAAGGATTGTAGAATAACGCATGTTTTTGTAATTCAATTAAGAGCAAAATTTGATTTTTTCCCATTTTTCTATTTCGACCGAATTTAGTTTTTCTGTATTTTCTAGTTAATTCAATATTTATTTAGTTAGGTAGCTGTACATAAATTGTATACCAACAAAAACAAATTTATGTAAAGTTAGATTTGATGATTAAAAATTCTAACCTTTAATATTTTAACTCCAATATTTCTTAAAAAAATTTTTTTTTGGCATCTGTACAACAACTCTTAAATGTGATGAAGACAATAAAATGCAGGCAAATAAAATGCAGACAAATGAAAAGCAAGCAAATGAAATACAGACAAATACCTTAAAATACGATATTAAAATTCAAAAAAAAAACATTTTACGTATTGATATAATAAACCTTCAACTTATGTTTATGTACATAAAAAGTTTTTACATATCTGAACATTAATTGTAACCTGTTTCCTACCTTCGATTGAATTACAAAATAATAATACTTGCTGCATATACACAAAATTTTTCTGAACCTAATAAAGATTGTTTTTTACTTTTTTGTTTGGATTAGTAGATTCTCTCCTTCACCAGCTAAAATTTTGTCAAGCAAAGTGATGAACGAAAATGGCTCCCGCAAAATTAGTTTAGAGAAAATGGGGAATGAAACGAAAAAAAAAAGAGTTGAAAGTTGGCCCATCTACAAATAGGAAATAATTAATACATTATGAAAGTGACAGATAGTTATATTTCCTTTGAGTTCATAATTGAAAATTGTTCAAGTTCTCTTAGCACCTTCAACTGTTGATATTCGATTAAGAGTGTAGAACTTATTTAACAAAAATTTTACAAAGTTTGAAATTTATATTTTCGTCAACAAACCAGACCACTCATATTATTAAATAGAATTTTTATTCATTAAAAAATAAATTTGATCTTGATTAAAGATTCACTAATGTAAAGTACTTAGTTATTGTTACATGACAAAATTACATAACACAAAATTACATACAGGACAAAATTACACAAGACAAAATTACATATGGACAAAATTTCATATTTAAAAAATTACTGTGGCATATGCGTTTATCTGCCGTCGGCATAAACAGGGTTCCAATAAATGAGTAGGGGGGTTTGGGGGTGGCTTGTTTTTATAGTCGAACTATCCATATGTAATTTTGTCTTGTTAAATTTTGTCTTGTAATTTTATCCTATATAATTGTGTGTTGTATAATTTTGTCGCGATACCCCTAGCTATATACTTAAATTTTACAATTAAAATTTACATTCACTCACTTTACCACATATTTCAGACTATCTAAAATAGAAAAAAAAACATTTATTTTCTTTCAGTGCTTGCCTTAATCTTCTTCAAAATTATGAAGACACATCTATGTCATTTTCAAAACTATACATAAAGTAAAAAAAAAAAAAGAAAAATTAACGAAAAAGGATATGCTAAAAGGAAATTATTGTCAATCTTTTAAGCTAAAAATGTCACATTAATTTACTCATATACTTTAGACTAAATATAAGTAATTAATACCTTAACAATGAATGGTATAAAGGACCCTAATTAAAGTATTTCTGTAATGACTTTTACATAAAGTAAATCCTTTCTAATAACCTAAATTTCATTCATTTATATTTATTTTTCTTCAACTATAATTAATTCTTCTCAAAAAATTTTGTTTTTTATAAAATGAACTAAAAATTAAAAATAACAACAAAATAAAAAGGTTTTAATTCAACTTATTAAGTTTTGATTTCACGGCCCAACGTGAATTTTAATCTCTTGTAAATAATCACCTAAATTTAAATACCCATAAGGTTAAATTAAATTCTCTATTGACATGTTAGATTATTACACACATATAAATATACATATACTACTATATGTAAGTATGTATATTATGCATGTAAATTCCATATATTTTTTTTGTTTTTTAAAATTAAATAATTTTATTCAATTTTAAATTGATTGTACATATTTACACATACACAAATATATATTTTACATCCACTTAATTCACTTTAATTCAAATTTTCATCAACTTTTTGTGTGAATATTGATATTCAATAGCTTTTTATTAAAAATTAGTATATTCAGGCTATTTATATCGGTGACTGCAGTTAAAAATATTTTCAATGTGAATTTGCAGCAATGAAGTTGTAATATATTTAATTTAATAAATTATATTTTAATTAATATTATTTAATAAACCATACGTAAAGAAAACAGTTTAAAAATTACAAAAGCAAAGAGCTGAGAATAGCACCATCCAAAGCATTTGTTTAACTATCAACAACTGGAAAGCATATATATGCACATGTTGTAGATTAAATTAAACGCTTATTTTACTTTTTAATTCTATCTTTTATCTAAACCATTCTTGTATATAGATCTGAATATTATACTACCTTTCTTTTTTTAATTAAATATTTAGAACTGATCTTTTACTTTCTGTGGACAAATGTAAAAAAAAGCGTGCGTGTAAGACCTCTTTTCTATCCAATCTGCGCATATAAACTCCGTGCATCGAATTATGGCCATCCAATTTCCATCCAGTTAAATTTTACAGTTCATAAATTAAATATGGCGAGTTCGTAAATTTTTATTTCAACATGTTTTCAGCTGATTTTGGCAATAATTTATTTTTGTGTTTGTATACAAATTTATTTTAATAACAAACAGTTTATTTTTTTTCAATCACTTGAAAGTGCTGAAAGTTTTTTTTATTGTTAGATATATATAGGCTCATTACATGAGCGCTCAATACCCGAGAACTCTGAATTAAAATTTTATGTTTAAATATACTCTTCTCATCCGTCGAACTCCCATACTTCTACAATGTTCTCCACCAGTACATAAAGATACCAACATCTGGCTTAGAATATAATATTTGTCATCAAATAAACCTTCAAATATTTTCCTTTAAATAGTATGTTTTGTAAATAGCTAGTGAATAATTTGATCTATACAACAATTACTAAAACAAATTGAACTATGGATCTCGGTTCAAATATGAGCTTCTGGAGACACCAGAATTCACAATTTTTACACAAAAAATGCTATTAGCGTAAAGCTGTACTAAATCCAAGCTTAAAAGGCTAAAATCACAATAAATATTTCGGTTCAAATAAAGAGATTCGGTTGGGGTAATGGGTCGCATATACAAATTTAATAATTGTAATATAAAAAAAAAAAGTTCTATAATATTTATCGTTAAATAGCATTAGTGCTATAATAGTTCTCATTAAAATATAATTGTAATTGTATATGGAATTAATAAATTAAAGGTGTAGTATAAAAACTATAATAAAGCTTTTAACATGGTCTTAGGTGTCAATAACTTTAAATGTGTATATTAAAATATTTAAAATAAGGTACACTGAAAAAATTTGCAAGTCGTCAATTAAAAAATTAAATTTTCAAATAAATTGTATAAAATATTTCAAGTAGTCAAATTAGTTAATTAAGTATTATTTAAAAATATATATGTATATACATATATAAAAACCTGAACTATAGGTACTTTAAAAAAAAATTCAATCTTTATTTAACCGCAATCTTAATATATGAAATCGTTGGTGCATAATATTCGTAACCCTAGATTTCGGAAACTACTAAGCCAAATGTTACCATATTTTCAGCAAATATTACTGACACCCAAACTTAACATATAGGCTACGGTTTTCTTCTATAGATGGCGCTGGGGTGGCGTTATTTTGAAAAATGGGTTGAAATTTGGCCAAATGGGTTGAAATTTGGAACATAAGTTTATAAAATAAAATGTTTTGTGAAAATTAGGACCCGATAGCTGACGTAAGTTGAGATATTTAAAAAAAGTGGTATTTTTTAAATTAAATTTAAGTATGTTGTGAGTATTTACGGAAAACTTCAAATAAAAAAAAAATTTAAATTTAAAATAGCTACATAATTCAATTTATTGACAAGAGAACTTACAAAATGCCACGAGTTACACGTTTAAGTCAGTATACTTGAGGAAGTACAAATCAAAGGAGACGTCGAATTAATTTAACATCACAACAACAACTGGAAGAAACAGAACAAGAACAAGAATTCAAAACTTATATGCAAGCGAGAGTGAAGAACACAGAAGTGCCCGAGTACACCATGTAAGAAATGAAAATGGAAGATCACGTCAACAATTAAATGATATAGATAGGAATTTGAATCAATTAAACAATAGAAGAAGAATGCAAATACGTAGATTATTCACATTGTTATCATTTGACCGTATTGCATTTGATTATGATCCTGAAATGGATTATGCTTTTCACTCTAAAGTTAATATTGGAGAAATAAACCAAGTATGTGAGTATTGCCATGCTTTAAAATTTAAACATGAAACAGCTGAGTTGCTGTTCCGAAAAAATTTATTTGCCGAAATTAAATTCACCACCAGAACCTTTAAAAACATTACTTAAAGGAGAAAGAGCAAAATCGAAATTATTTTTTAAAAAATTAGGAAATTCAATCAATGCTTTCAAATGACAAGCTTCAGAGCAAATTAAATTAGTATAGTCACTCTGATCAAAATACGAAGAGGAAAATGTATTATTACCCAGAATACCTAAGATAACAACTAATTCACCAATTCAATTCAGACGGTTACAATTTCCAATTCGTTTGTCATATGCTATGACCATTAATAAAGCACAAGGACAATCTATGCAAATTTGTGGCTTAGATTTGGAAAATGAACTCTTTTCACATGGACATTTATATGTCGCACGTTCAGGTGGTGGCAATCCCACAGATTTGTTTCTATATGTACAAAATGGAGAAACTAAAAATATCGTACACACAGTTGTGTTAGAATAAGAAATAAATATTTTTTATTGTTTTAAGAAACTTTCTATGAAGAGAAAGACTAAGTTTTTGTTATCCTTTTGACTTGTTATTAATTTTTTGCATTATATAATTTAACAGTTAAATGTGATACTTTTTTAGAAAAAATTAAATAAAAATAATAAAAAATGAACTAGAGAATAAAAAAATTGATTTATTTTTCATAAACAATTTAAGACCTTATTAGACCTTACTTTAAGACAATATTAACCAGATTTTTTTTGCAATAACGATTAAAGGCAAAACAACATTTGGCGGGTCCGCTAGTAGTGATATAAAATATTAAAGTTTATTAAAGTAAAATTGCACTACTATTACATCGCATTGGTGATCAAGGTATAGAGACTTACAAAACTTATCCAAATAATCTAAAGTACGATGAAGCTATAAATTCTTTAACAAATATTATGAGCTCTTCCAATTTTGACAGAAAGTTTTGTCACCCAATCTGTGCTCAAATTTATGGGCACATTGCTTAAAAAATCATAATGAATACAAAACAAAAATTAAAATAAACTAAAACAAGTTGGATTAAAACCCTTCGAATATTATTCAAAATATTTTTAAAACCGTTATTTAATTTTGTGTTTTCTTTGTGTTTTATTTTGTGATTCCATTCTGATTGGTTTTTCAAATTAAATTAAAATTTAAAATTTATGCATTATTATTCCAATATCAATAAAATTAAATTAAAATTTAACTAACCAACCTTAACCTAATATTTACCGATCTGTTGCAAGTTCAACTAAAAGAAAATGTAAATGAAATATTTTTCAATTAGATTTCAAAATTGAAATAAAAGGAGAGAAAAAAATTCAATACAAATTCATATCCTGAATGTAGCCACATACAAACATTTACTTATAACCAACAAAAAAATAAATTATTCCTAGAATTCCTGAAATAAATTCACTGTTATATTTCCGATATAAATGTATGTGAATGTATATATACGAATAATTTCTTATACAACATATTAAATAATTAACAGTTAACATACTTGAAATAACACACGTGTCTTTTAAATGATAAAGAATGCTGCAAACATAATTTTATTCTAGCATATAATTACATCAAATAAATCCTTATTGATATATAAATAGAAATGTGCTTGTGTATGTACACCAATCCATACACATAATAGAACATATATTATGCATAGTAGATATATATACAAATTATATTTATTAACGATGTATTGTGAACACATAATTATTTGTTTAATATCCTGTATTCTTGAATATGTTGATTTTCTCTTCTTATAACAATTAAAGAAAAAATTAAATTTCATTGTATTTAACTAACTTAACGTTCATAACAGTCACATAAATAAATTTACTATTTCTATTCGATGAAATTTTCATTCTTTCAACACTACTCAGAACTACTCAGCCTATCATTAGGTATTGTATAGTATTGAAACTAAACAACTCCAGTCCTAGCTTGGATCTGAATAATTTCATAACTCATATATAGTTTTAAAAAAACAAATCATATGTAAATTATAAAAACCAAACAAAAATTTTTTTAGCTAAATTTCTTATATGACTCGTTTCTTGATATTTCCAAAATAGAACTAAATTTTCGCTTAAAATACTGATTAATTTCTAATAGGACTGACTTTGAGAAGAAAAATGTAAATATTATGCTCAGACATAATCGGTGAATTAATTGTAAGGTCTGTTAAAACGAGATTGGTTATAAAACTATTGAAAGTTTTGTCAAATTTCTTATAACTTGATTGTGGTATAAAGAACATACCAGCTACGGAAATTGATGTAATTCTATTATTCTGTTTCTCCTACAGCTTACCCAATTGTTCCTGTTCATGTTCCTATTCATCCGTTTATCTCGATTATGGTGAATTAAAATCAACTCGAGACAATGCATGAAAACATTTTTGGAATTATTATTTTGCAAATTACAACGTTTTACAGCGAAATTTATTTCAAGATTAGAGATATTGACAGTTTTAAAATTATAGCCAACTATTTATTGATTTTCCTTATTAGGTTCAATTTAAGTCTTGAGATTTTGTAACACTGAAATATAAGGCCATATTCTCAGAATAAACCAAGAGCTCAAAGGGTTTCTCCGTCTCCGTCTCCGTCAGTCACTCAGTTTTATGTTGGATAAAAAAAATATTCTATACCTGTGGCATTAATAATAATCGCTTAAGTCGAAATTTAAAACTTTTCAGTATTATCATTTTAAAATTAGTCTGTAAAAAAATTGGAAAGATATGAAAAGTCCAGGGTATGTTCGTAATATTCATTTATATTGAGCTTAAAGCTTTAAATATATTTGGTTGAATAATATTCATTATTTGAACTATAGTTAAAAATTCGAAAAAAATAAATAATTAAGCTGGTGTAATATAACTTATTTTATTTATTAATTTGTGCATATACATATTTAAGACGATAAGTTTATGAATACAAAGTATATGAATAGAATAGTTACTAACATATAAATATAAAAGTAAAAAAGAAGAAGAAAGAAAAGATTTAATTACTACTTATAATAATTCCATTCAAAATAAGTTAATTCTACCAATTTAAATTCAATTTAAGGTAAGAAAACAATAAAAAAAAAATAACAATATTAAATACAAGATCAAATCGTAAACAACATTAAATTTAAATAAAAACAAAAAAAAAATAAAAAAAATTTTTTTTTTCAATGATTTTAATAACTTCTCTCTTCCAATCAACTATCAATATCTCAACAAAGAAGGATCGACTAATCGCTTTCCTTAAAATACTCCCAACTTTAATCGACGAATTTAGACCAACGAGTTTCACATCTGATTGCATTCGGCAAAGAATTCCACAAAGTAACAACTCTAATAAAAAATCAAAAGTGTCTTAGATGCCCAGAATGACGCGGAATTTTCTAATTAATATTTCGGGTAGATCTTCCAAAAGCTAGTTTATTGAACAAGTACAAAGGTGTATTTTTATTTAAAATCGTTTGCAAGAAACAGATATATTTAAAATTCATGTAATTTTCAAATGTGCAGCCAAGTAGTAACTTAAAAATATCACTAACACAGTCAAACCTACGGTGATTAATTATAAAAGTAGTATACAAGCATTAAAGATTACTTTTAATCTGGATAGTTCATCTACACTCAAACCAGCATAGACTACATCACAGTACATAAAATGTGGAAGGATTAAGGATACCACTAATCTTTTTTTTAACCCACTCATGTAATAAGAGAACTTCCAAAGTCTGTAAAGCTTAAAAAATACATTTTTAGAAATTGCCTTAACTCTAATTAGCCTACGACGTGTCTTTGAGGAACATATCATTTATTTTTAATTTAATTTCATTAAAATATAATTCTTATCGTTTATATGGTGTTTAAGATTTATTGATTAATTACATAAAAATATAATTTTTTTTTAAACTTATAGAGGAAAAAAAAATGAATTTGAAATTACAATACAAAAAAAGAAACAAAAAGTAAATCAAAAATCTAAATTTAACACAACATTACGTTAAAAAATAATAATGAAATAAACTTAAGATAATTATGTAAAAAACTTTAAAGAATGAGGGCTTGACAAAACCCACGTGGTTGATAAGCCCATAATAAAGATCTTATAAATAAATAAATAATTTTTTTTTATAAGTCGTACACTTTTGTGTTAGGCGTTTCAAAAATGCGGCTTAAAGTACTACGATGCGCCTGCTCAACACATATATTGATATTTTTAATAAAAAAATATAAAAGAGTAATATCATATGAAAATATTTAAAAAAATGGTTTGTTTTACAACAGTAGGCCATCAATTTCTTTGCAACAGTGTAAATTCATTATTCTAAGGCAGCGTTTACACATCAATATATATTGACAGTATTTACTGATGAGAGAGAATATTAAAGAAATACTGATGTGTAAACACATATTGATATCAATATACATATATTGAAGAAAACAATAGAAATTATACTGTTTTCTTCAATATTTATTGAGAGATACAAAATTAAATATGGCGCATAATAAAAAACTTACCAACATTGATATGTCAATTTTTTTATTTTTTTTTTATTTGAAATTGGTTTTATATTCACAGGGTACTTGATTAAAAAATTTTTATTTTTATATTAGTTTTGTTGAATATATAAGAAAAAACTGACAAATAGTTTGATTGTTTAAAAACTGATGTGTAAACACAAATGTCTCTCTCTTCAATCTAAAATCGTCAATAAATATTGAAGAATAATGATGTGTAAACGCTGCCTAACTGTAAATTTATTTATTTTATAAATTTCTGTAACAAGATATAATAATACGCCAGTATTTTCGTATTTCGTTACTTTCAAAAGCATGTTATACAAAATTAACTCTACACATTTTTTGTGTATCTTTCATCGCCTTTATTTCAATTTAGTATAAAATGAAACTTTATTGTTGTCTATAAAATATATTATAACAGAGGCGAGCCAATATGCTAGGCAATATGCGAATCTGATGATAATGATGGTGTTGAAGTACGATAGTAATGATGAATGGGAATCTTCTGAAGATGAACCAGATGTCAGTAATAATAATAACAAGTTTGCAAAAGATCTTGCAGCAGAAGCTTTTATAGGTAAAGAACGGAATGGAAAAAACTGCCATATAATGAAGGCAGAACTAAAGTCCATAATATTACAAGAGGATGGTTAAGAAAAGTAATATTACCACCAGGAAAATATATGGAAGAACATATAAATTTCTGATGATACTTCTATAAAATTAAATGTGAATAATACAAATCAGGAAGCGGTACGAGACAAGAATAATAAATGAAAGCTTGTAGATTGTATTGAGACTCATGATATCACTCTTGTAAGTTATGTTCCCAAAAAAAATAAAAAGAAATCCTTGATATTAAAATACAGTAATTTAACAACCTACTCTATATAGATACTTCAGACCAAATGGCACATGCATTTTCGATACGACGGAAGGCTAATAGATGGCCTGTCGCAATATTTTATAATTTTATTGAAATATGTTGAATAGCTCCGAATATTATTTTATTGAATATAAGTATTTGATATATATTAATTAATTATATAATTAATTGTTTACTATTAAAAGGCTTCTTTTTCATAATTCTACCACAAATTTATATATGTGCCTCAGAGGCACATAGCAGTACTTCATGTTCGTTTATACACGTAGGTTAATTAGGGTTAATATGATCGTTCCACGTGAAAGTCTTATTAAGAACAACACCAAGTTTTTTTTCAGAATTTACATTACACTGTACCTGTGAATTATTTATATTATGGGTATTACGAACAAAAATAACCATAGCCTGCGGTTTAGATGAATTCAATTTTAGTCCATTTTTCTCGTCCCATAAAGATACAGCATCAAGATCATCTTTAATTTTCACAACTGAATTGTGAATATCAGCAAGTGGACCACTAATATTGAGTTATTGAGTTGAGCATCATCCGCATACAATCTACAATGGGAATCCGACAAACAACAATGTACATTATTGGCAAATTGACTGAAGAGAAGCCGGCCCAATATAGAACCTTAAGGTACGCTACACTGAACTGGTAAAGAACTTGAGTTAACACCATTTAAAAATATAAATTCTGTGAGTTTGAGTTAAGTTACTATTTATAAGCGTAATAGCAGAAGAAATTAAGAATCAAGTTTTAAGCATAGCAGGTTTTGGTTGACGCAATCAAATGCTTTACCAAAATCAAGCAGAAGTAGAATAGCCGCATGTTTTTATCTATTTCATTATAAATGTTATCAGTGATCTCGAGAAGTGCAGACGTAGTGTTGTCTTGTTTCCGAAAACTTCAAAGGACGTTCAAAGGACTTCGAAATACAAGAAAATATGCTAATACGTTTGAGGTCATCAATTGAAGAATTCGTTTTTTTGGGAACAGGAATAACCTTGGCACTTTTACAAAAATTAAATTAAATTATAAGCTCTTTTATATTTTTAGGTAAAATAAAATCACAAAATAAATGTGGAAGCAATCGCTTAAGCCAATTTTAGAACAAAATTTAATATAAACTGTTAATTTTTCTATAGAATATTTGACATATAATATATTATAACGACTTACGTTGGTGTCAGTCATAATAATTATTTGTAACATATACCAGTCTAAATGATTAAGGCGAATAAATTAATACGATTTTTCTCAATTTTGAAAACTCATAAATGTTTCGGGATTTTTGTTGAAGATAGATTATGGCACGTAGAATACGACGATAACAATATCTAATTTTTCGTTTATGTCGACTTAAGCGGCTATTTATTATTGCCTCCGAAATATTAAAAATATTTAAATTAATTTACATTTAGAAAGTTCAAGATTCAGTTAGATATGTCATCATTAGTTTTTGATTAATATTTAATATATTTTGTAACCATATACAAATGTAGTTGAGACATTAAACAAACTTTGTATAGTATGCATAGTTAACATTTAATTTAAAATTTAATTATTAACTCCCTACAGCTACCGCTCTAACACTCTTTTTGAGAATAAAACAAACAAATAAATAAATATGTTCCTTTATAATGTGTTAGTTAACGTAATTCAAGATGGAAGTAAAAATTACAACTAACCAAGCTCAGAGTCCAGAAAAGTAAAATTGTTATTGTAAAATTGTACACTATACAAGTAACCCATAGTTGATTAGGTCTATATGAGTTTTCTCTATTTATAGCTATATAAGAATTATTTGTTACTTTTTATTATTTTTTTTTGTTTTGTTTTCAAGTATTCTATATCTTTACTTAAATGTTACACAGAGTGGGTTTCGAAAGTAATTTAACAAATTTTATAGTTTTATATTATAAATATAGTTTTATTGGGTATGGACATAATTTACTTGTTTTAATGCTTTTTACATTCCAACAAATTTAATTTCATTGTCCTATTGTAGATTGCGACTTTGCGACAATCATTTTTAAGGGACGTTATCTATCTTTCTATATCTTTCTATCTTTCTGTATTTTCTGTACTATTAGGCTACAATGATAATGAGCAATGAGATAAGCTGAATAAATTTAATTAATTCGATATAGTTAAGAATTATATTTTTTTGACACTCCCTTCACATACATAGAATTTTTATTTATTTTTCTTTGTTTTTGTTAATGGTAACTGCTCTTTTTCTCAAAAGTATCTTAAGAATTCGTGTAACTACTTATTTGTATATTAAAACATTTCAAGAGTTTTAGTTCATATTATTAAGAATAATGATAATGACAATATACTTAATAAAGAAATGTAATTATAACAATTCAATAAGAGATTTTGTAGTTTGAGGAAATATGAATAAAATTACAATAAAATGTTAGGAATTAATTCAGACCAAGAAAGGAATAGGAAAAAAAGAAGAATTTTATTTTTATACTTATATAATCAAAATAGGAATTAACATTGAATAAATTTTTTTAGTCTTCTATTTTCTATAAAAATTATTTCTTTTATTTATTTATTTAAAACAGTGGGATCTGCAGATAAATCTGCAGTCTAACTACAGGTCCTTTTCCCTTCCGAAATGTGGGAAATATTTTTTTTTTAATTTTTCGATTCAGTAAAACAAATTTTTATCATGAATATATGAAAATTAGAAATCTTAAAAAATAGCACTCAAAAGTATATGTCCATTTTATACTAAAGTATTTTATTATCATTACTAGTGTTATAGATACTTCGTTTCAGTATACTTACATAGCATTAATCACGACTTTCGCAGGAACGATGGAACAACCAATTGCAACCCCCAACTTCCAAAATCAGAATATAACCACGAGAGAGAAATGCACAAAACCAATATAACAAAAGAAAGGCGCACAAAACCAAAAAAAAAATCTGTGGAACAAAATGCCCAGTAAAAGAAAATCTCTAACAACAAAATACCGCGAAGAAAAAAACTCCCATCCATTGTTGGATACAAAAAAGAAAAAATATATCTCTTTTATAGAATTGGAACAAAATACTTATTTTGCGTACTTGTTACATTATTTACTTACTTCCTGGGCGCTACAAACCTTGAAGCGCCTGACGCAAAATTATCCTCCACTGATTTCGGTCACGAGCGGAATCTCTCCAGTTGGTGATTTAAAGTTTTTTTATATCTGCCGATACTTCATCTCTCCAACGAAAGTGTGACACCCCTGGACGATGCGTTCCCTGAGGCTTGGATTCAAAGAGTTTCCTAGCCGAAGCATTTCCATCCATACGCTCTACATGGCCTAGCCAATGAAGCCATCTTATTGTGACTTTTTTAGCTAGGTCCAGGTCGTTGAACAGCTGGTATAGTTCGGCATTGTATCTTCTTCTCCAAATCCCTTCGTCAGACACAGGACCATAAATACGACGAAGAATTTTTCTCTCAAAGATACCAAGTGCATGCTCGCTTACTTTTGGTAATGTCCACGATTCAGAACCATATAGCAGCACCAGAAGCATGAAGGAGATGGTGTACCCACGTAATAAGTTGAAAATATCATCAATCGATAGAGAACCCTCGATTTAGTTAAAAAAAAAATTTAATTTTAAAAACCGACTCCTTTCCCTTTTAAAAAGCTGATACGCATGCTCTGGAACACCTGGTATATTTTTGGAAAGGTAGAATCACCAGATATTTTTATTATTTATTATTTCAACTGTATGAATGCCTAACGAGACTTCTCTCTATATAAGGCTTTATACAATTTTTTTTTTTTTAGTAGGATAAAAAGTGTTAACAAGGACAATAATTATAATTATTTTTAAGCTATGAAAAATAAAAGTAATTTAATATTCTTATTATTGATTATTTGAAATTGAAATTACAAGGTTGCTTAAAAATCTTATATTTGTTTTGTTTATATGTATTTAAGGTTATTGTCGTAGTTATTTAGGAATTTTTTGGTTAATTATGTTTTTAGTTTATGGAATAATTTAGCTGCTACATAAGGTGTTCTTTTCTTATCTATAGGTGTATTAAATTTTTGTTCTTGGTATTAATTTGGTGTTTGTCTTTACGTTTGATTATTTGCGTTGTTGTGTGTATTGTATATGTTTCTATGCCGTGAATAAGCATAAGTATAATGTTAATTTTATGTTGAACAGGTTCTTTATCATTAATAATATTGTTTATACTGTGAATATCTTCAGTCCTCTCATCTCATGCCTCCTCATATATAGATTTTTTAGCGCTTTATTTTGGACTATTTGTAGCTCTTTTCTAATATCTGTGTTACTGTAATCTCCCAAAATGCTATGCCGTATCCCAAATGGCTATGGAAGATTGCATAAAATAGGGTCTTCTTAACTTTATACAGAATAATGTAGGCTAATAATTTACTGAATATTCCTGCAATAGAGCGTAATCTTTTAGTTTAGTTCAGTTTATATTTAGTTTAATTTACGGGTACACCATCTCCTCCAGAACCTCCAAAGAAATATCGCTATTAGGGATATAGTCTTAAGAGATTTTATATTAACGGATCTTATTTTTAGGGAGCTTTGTTTTTGGGGATTTTGTCTTTGAAATTATGTCTAGAGGATTTTGGCTTGTAGATTTTATCTTTGGTATTTCGTTCCCATGTCATTAGGTTCCATTAAACTGTGTAAACTACTCATGAGTAGATTGTAAAAGGAACGCTCATTTTATGCTCATGAGCAAAACATAACCCAAACATATTTATGTTAGTTTGCTTTGTTTTGGAAATTTATTTATCAAAGAAAATTTATCAAAAAATTCTCTTCTTTTCTTGCTGTTTTCTATAGTTTTATTCATTAAATTTAGTTTTATATGTAATTTTTTTTTTTTATAACATTATTTAAGTGGCCTTTGAACACAATATAGGTTTTTTCAGGCCAGATCTTTACATTATTTTTTTAATTTTTTTAATTTTTTTTTTTTTTATTATTTTCTAATTAAATATTCTATTATTCATATAATACATTTTTAATTTTTTGTTTTTTTTTTTGTTTTGATTTCTATATAAAATAATTCAATAGTTAAATTTTTCTTATACATATATTAATTATATGAAGTTATTATAACTACATATTTTCTATTTTATTCCGTTTTTTTTTTTTTAACATTTAATATTTTTCATTTAACATATTTTATTGATTTTATTTAATCTTTTGTTTTAAATTGTTTTGTATTTTATATGTAATTATTTTTAAAATAAAGTGGTTACTTATCATATTTAAATTAGTTTTTTGGTGAAAAATATTTCAATTTAAATTTTTGTTTATTTAAATGTCAATATCAAACTTCAAATTATAAATATGACACTAAATTTTTACTCAGCACCTAGCGGAAAGTAGATCGTTACTACACAATAACAAGAAGTAGTGTAGCTGTGATCAAAAATGCGTAAAAATGGTTAGTTTACACAGCATCGTTCCATTATGCTACTAATATAACAATCAAAAAGTTTGGTCAAGAAAATAACAAAATAGTTACACTATGTGACAAAGTCAACAACCCAATATGACATACATTCAGAGAACTGCATAATACCACTTGAAAATAAAAGTAACTCATTCATTAAATCATAATACAATGCTATACAATATAAAATATTTTGTATGAATTACTTGGATTTGTTTCATACAAATCAACAATTCACACTTGCTTTGATTTATGAAAAATCAATATATACTCAATATGAATTGAATATGATTTACTTATTGAGTAAGTATAGCAAGTATATCGATTGGAATTATAATGTATAGTGTAAACACCAGCGTCACAAAATTTTTTTAACATGAACTTTAAAAAGCTACATTGGGATTGATTTTTACAATTGTTTTTTAACTTGTCTTTAGTTCAATTGCTCTTAAGCACGATGCAAGCAAGAGGTCCGGCATCCCAAGTGTCGGGACCGAAGACCTTGAATTTTTTTTTCTTTTTTTGGCATCAGTACCATGGTCCTTAAATGTGATGAAGACAATAGGTTCGGGGTCCCAGGAATTGAGGCCGAAACTCTATATCACGTGTTTAAATTGTACTTATGCGACAAACTGTTATTATTAATTACTATAAATAATTTTTAAAAAATTTTTGGATAGGTTCGACGGTCGTCGAAGTGGGGACCGCAGACCTTGAATAAAAAAAAACAAATTTTTATACTTTTATTGATACGTAATGAACGAATTAAAAAAAAATCAAAGGTCTTTGGTCGTGACTTCTGGACCGTTGGACCTATCCAAAAAAATTTTAAAAATTATTTATAATAATTATCAATAACATTTTGTCACAAAAGTACAATTTTTACATTTTCTCATGACCAGAAAGAAGGAAGAAACATAGATAACTTAATCAATTTGAACTATAAGCCAAATGGCAATTTCAATTTCTAATCTACAATTACATGAGTCTTTAGTTAGATTAAAAGATAAACCAATATATCTAGATGAATCAACCCAATTTCATTTATTAGTACTATTTTAGCACCATACCCCTCCTAACTATAGAAAACAATATTCATTTACACTTAATTATTATGATATGAAAATCTAAGTTGTGACTAGCATATTTAATTTTATTAAAACATTCTATCCCGTACAATTTATCGTTAATATGCAACTTCAAGGCATAAAATCATAATTTCTTGAATATTGCTAATTAAGAGTATATTATATACAATATGTATATCATATATGTATATGCATATGTATATAATTTTACTTAATAACAATTTTCTTCTGGGCGATATAAAGATGAAGCTAAAACTAATTTAATGTAATATACTTAGGTGTAGGTGTATAAATATTAATGATCCCTTAAATATTCTAATAATTAAAAATTATTATCAATGAGAGTTTTTTTGAATTTCAAAGGAATAATAACATGTATTTTTTTTTAGAATTTATTATAGCAATAATTTTTTTTATCAAATTAAATCAAATTAAAATACATTAACAGTTCGACAACTTATTATGTTAGGTATAAAATTTATTGATACAAGGGGCAAAGAATACATTTTGAAAATAGTTGAAAATAGTTTTAAACTAACTTCTAATAGATGCTCTAATAGTAATTTGTATTAACGACTGATATGGTACTGGTTGGACCATCTAATTTGCTAATTAAAAGATCACGCGTTGAAATCATAATCTGGTGATGCATGTTGTAAATTTGTTTTTGTATTATTCATTGTAATAAGCTTGGAATACAATTTTTAATTATCACTTAAGTAAAATTAAACTATGCTATTATACAGGCAAAGTTGTTCTACAATATAAGTGTAGTTTACCACATTTAAATTAATTAATTGATCAATAAATAAAAAACAAATTAGCAATTCCTTTTTTTACAGCTATCACAAATTTTTCGTAACAATATTAACTGCACCATCCTATCAGTGTATTACCTGTACTGCAAAAAGTATTGGAAAAACTTATTGTACGAAGACTCCTTACTAAGAAAATCGCATCACATCAATTTGGATTTAGGAACAAAAATTCCTTAACTGAGTGGAATAGGATTATAGGATTATTTCTAGATAGCAGACAAGCATTTGAAAAAATTTGGCATAAAGATTTAGTGTAGAAGTTAATATGTCTAACTCACTACCATTATTATAATTTGTTCAAAAGCCATATTTAGAATCATTACTACATCGGCAATCAACTGGGTGTGCTATCCAATCTTCAAAACTTCAAACCAGGAGTACCACAAAGAACTCTGACTGTAAATAAAATTTTAGAGACTTTTGCGAACGATGCAGCTAAAATGATGAAAATACTGCATCGGAATTAGCACAAAACAATTTAAATGCAACATCAGGATGGTACAAACAAATGAAAAATTAGAACAAAGAAAACAAAATCTCAGCACATAATGTTCATCTTAAAACGAAAAACATGTCTTCCTGTTTTCCTAAAAAAACAACATCATACTACAGTCTGATTATTTAAAATAGATGGTAATACGAGTAGCCTCTGGAAAACATATTTTCAAAAAAATTTATAATTTCCTGTCCAGAAAATTTCATAGTTTTCAAGAAATCCCAAATGGATCTAGAAGACAAAATTTTAATTCACATATAAGGTCACACTTAAACCTATTTGAACTTATGGCATCCAACTTTTTCAGAACAGCAAAAAATTCAATGGTGAAATTATTCAACAATTTCGAAATAATGTAGTATGAGCATTAGTAGATGCTTCATGATGTGTGGCAAAAAGCTTAAAACATAGGGATTTAAAAATGATGTTTGATAAAGAGGTTCAGCGATAATATCAAAAATTATCCTAATAGATTGGAGAATTATTCAAATACTATGGCAAATGTAGTGATGACAGATTGCATATTACATACCAGACAACATTGTATAACGCCAACGAATTTACAATAGAAAGATTAAAATCGCTGGAGGTTAAATGCACAAGTCTCGTAATGTCCATTTACTAATATTTATTATTTAATGCACAATTATTGTATAAATTAAAATATACAGACAGATTACGAATAAAAATTTAAACAAGATCAAAAAATTTTAACGGCATTAAAAAAGAGAAAGCAAATAAAATGAAATCGGGCTGTTGACCAAATTTACAAACCGAAGTCTAGAAAAAACAATCCAAGATACACAAAAAAAAAAATCATAAATTCAATATCCATAAAATTATAGCAAGATTAATCCTGGAAAAAGGAGATATCCCCTTTATTGTATCCACCAGTGGCTACGCATAAAAATGATTTCCGTGAATATTGTGAAATAATATCTGACCTAAATATTTATATTTGACCTAAAGCATTAAAAATGATGGGGGCTTGGATTTTGGTTGGTGAGTTTTCCATACGCTTTCGTATGACAAAAAGACATTGTAGTAAAATCGTAAATAAAAAAAAGACATTGTAGTAAAACTATGTAGTAAGAACTTGCAGTGCCCACATAATAAAATTAAATAAAAAAAGAGTTAGCCCCTAAGTCCACAAAAAAAAACAAAATCCATAATAGCCTTTGCCACAAAAAAAAATCTACAAAACACGATCCTTGTGCCTTTACGCATTTCACTTTATGCGAAATCTGAGTTAGGAGAGGTTTCAGAGTTGGATTCAAAATCAAAGTTCGTACAATTTATATAAATTATTCTTATGCATAGCCGCTTTTGAACACAGCGAGGATATCTCCTTTTTCTGGAATTAATTTGCCACAATTTTATGGATTTTGAATTTATGTATTTTTTCTGTGAATTTTTTTTGTGGAATTCGGTTTTGCTCTCTAACCCGAATAAAACCATTAACAAGAATCGTTTTTTGTAGATTTTTTTCTGTGGATTTCCGCTCCTTGTTTTTAGTTTTAGCAAGTTAATTTATTTCCCTTTTTGGTTAATAGGGAACTTAAGGTCTAGTAGCTCGAATACTCTCAGATTTAATAAAATATTTAAGCATAAGGTTTCAGTGATTTCTTATCATAGATTAACTTGATTAAGATACCAATTCAATGGGAAAATTTTTAAAATTTCTTATATAATAAAAGCATTTTTATCAACATTAAAATAACAAAAACAGAAATTACATAGCAACACAAAAATTAATCATTCCCATCACATACATTTTTCGAAAATAGTATACATAAAATGAATCTCTCTCTTGAAATTTCATGTTTTTCTTTTTGTTTTTCTTTTTTTATTATAAAAATGTTTTCAAGAGATAACAATTTGTGGATAACAATATCGAGAGGAAATAACAAACAAATTTTATTTGTTCTGTTTGATTTAAGAAGATATTCCTGGATATACATATGTGTATGTGTATCAGTAAAATAGAAAAAAAAGCAAACATTCGTAATTATACAAGAAATTTTCGTAAGTAGTCTGAATGTAGACAGTTTTGCTGCCTATTAAAAAAAGTACATACTTTGTTTTAAAAATTCTGATATCGATACCTGAGGTAGTATTTAGCCATGGACAACATTGTGTGGCATTATCAAGAATACGTATAGAGGTATATTAAGAAACAAATTATTGAGGGAAGACAACAAGGCAAATTATTTCCTAATTTTCATAAACTGAAAGTTTTGAAATTTGGCAATACATAAGTGTTACGGTCAATTTTTAAACATTTTTAACGTGACTGGACCCTTTTTATTTGAAATTCATATACTTTATATGTGGCTTCAAAAACTTATTTTTAAAACTGTTATTTTAAATCATTATTTAAGTATAAAATTTCTGCATTTCAAATGAAAAAGATAAATTTTCAAAAATGCAAAACTCTGTCTTGCGCCTTTTTCTTTACCTCATCGATGGGGGGCAAAAAAATAAAAAATTGATTTAACTACTCTAAAATTTTTTGGTTTATTAGTCAAATGCATTAGCACTCTACTTCAGGCCTTCTTACTCACTATTTTTTACGAAATTAAGCGAAAAGTGTCAAAAATTGTCTCTTTTTAGCCTTCGTTTGCACAATACACTCAAATTTCATTTATTTTTTTTTCTTTTATTCCATTTTGTTGATGAAATTACAACAACACTTAACCTTGGTTAAAGCTTTTTTAGTATGTAAATTGAGAAAAAAGACGAAGGAAAGAAAAAGTTTCTAATTTTTTCATTAGTATGGTTTTGAATCCTCTCCAGTTTGCTGCTTTAGCTTGTGATAGTAAGTGCTATGTCGGATTGTTGAGTAGATTTTTATTTTAAAATCAAATTTTTTAATTAATTTTATAATTAGTTTTTAATAGGATTTTCAGTAAAAGTAGATAAAAAATTATATGTTTTGAAATATAATTCATTATATTTGCCTTAATTAACTTGCCTTGGAATGTTTGTTTCAATTTGCTTCAATTCAACAAAATACCTATTTCAATAACCATTTAACCAAAGTATATCCATAAAAAGAGTATGAGCTCATGTATGTATTCATTTGTTTGCACACAAATTCATATGCAAATTTGATAAACATTGTCGGAAATTGACGAAAATAAGAATTTTACGTGTAAGAAAAAGAAAAAATATAGTAAACAAAAGAGAGTAACAAAAAAAGTTGGCTGAAATTAAATAAATAAAGTTATTAATTTTGAAAAAAATGTTGTTGAAATATTTAACAATATTATTTTCTAAATTGTATCAACTATGCATAAGATTTTATATTATTGTAATGTAATTATAATTTAATATTTTTAATAGTTATATACGAAAATAATAATGTTTAAAACGAAAATATTAAAATAATAAAAGATCAGAATTAATCCTCGTATAAGGGAACAAACTAAATTAGAACTAACATTTTTTGCCACCCTGCCTCATATAAATAATGGGAGGAAACGTAAACAAATCCAAAGGAGAATAATGAGAACGCAAAATTATTTAACAGTATAAAGCAAAAGGCAAACATCTGTTTTGTACCTTTTCTCTCTCATAATAAATTTGGTATACGATAAGTAAATGTAAATTTTATCTCTTTTAACTAATGATATTTTTCTCGGTTTGGTATTTCTTTAAAATTAGGTTTACGTAAAATGGGAGTGTATATTCTTGTTAATAAAGATTATAGATATTCTTTGCATTCAACTAAGGTGAAATTTACATAGATGTGTGTACTAATAATGGAATATGGATATTTGATAAAGTTAAAATTTGATTTCTCTTTAAATTCACTATATTTATTGACATTTCTTTGGTGTAAAGAAGCAAAAAAAAAACAAAAAAGGAATACAAAATAAATGTGTGCAATACAAATCATTATCATTATATTTCAATCATTTTCTATTATTATTCAATTTCAATTATTTTCAATCATCATTTTCATTATATTTTTTTTGAGTTTTTAATTTGGTTTCTTTTATTAATCTCTTTCTTTTATTATTTCTCTTTCTCTCACTAAGTATATGTAAATGTACGTACATGTGTCATATAGGGCTTGCATTTTTTACATACATAATCATATGGCTTAGTTTAATTGAAAATAAAATGCAAACATTATTTATGGAAGAAAACAAAATTTGAACCTATCAAGTATCAGTTATCTATCACTCAGTTACAAATTACGCTTCTCGCATGTAAAAAAAGTTTAATTTCGATTTATGCATGTATATACTTTTATATGCCAATTTATGTTTAGGCAGCGTTTACACGTCGGACAAAATCGAATTTTATCGTAGATAAAGTCGGATGAGTATTTACATTTCAGACTTTTTCTCAGATTTAATCTACGATTTTACGTCAAATATTTTTTTTATTTGACAGGGTTTCTTTTTATAAAGTGCGTAATTTTTTATTGGTGAAAATTTTCTAATACGTAAATTAAAAAATTCAAAGGTATCTAATCAAAAACCTCCAAAAATTTTTTAAAAATATACATATTTTTATAAAATTTGTTACAGTAATATAAAATATAATTACACATTTGAAGTATGAGCAATAATAACCAAATTGCGTTAGAGTGAATTTTAGTGCCATTTGATTATATGTGTTGTTCTTTGAAAAATATTTTCACTAAAAAGTCGAAAATAAAATAAGGAAAAAAAATTTTTTTTTTAGAAATATTTGCCTTCAATTTAAGCGTACTAAAACTACAAAAATAAACTTTAGAATCGCAGCTTGATATAATGTTTCCATAGCAAGTTATGATTTTAATTACGGAAAAAGCAAATTAGCCGAACTTTTTACCAAATCTCTTAATCTCATCTCAAGACTTCCTAGAATTTCGGCTAATTTGCCTTTCCCGTAATTACAATCATAACTTGCTATGGAAACATTATATCAAGCTGCGATTCTAAAGTTTATTTTTGTAGTTTTAGTACGCTTAAATTGAAGGCAAATATTTCTAAAAAAAAAAATTTTTTTTCCTTATTTTTTTTAAAAATTTCTCTGCTAGCAAATAAGATCCTTCGATTTTAAATATTCCCATAAGGTTTATACACAAATAGATACATTTTGAAAGTTGCGCTTTGAGTAAGAAGGCCTGAAGTCACACAAATGTCACCACATGTGTTGAAAAAATATGTATATAGGTATACCAACCATATTTATACCTATAAGATCTAGAAGCATTGGATATAAAGAGAAGGCAATATCCAATTACCAATCTATTTAGAATAATAATGGATAAAACATTGTAGTATAACAAATATTGTTCTTTTTGGAATTAAGCTACGCACCATCTAAAAAAATAAATAATAAAAATATTCAAAGAATTAATTATTTATCTTGACTTGTAAAATTTATATAATATAAGATTTACACGATAAATAATAAAAAATCAATTTTTGGTTAAAACTTTCTGTAGCTACGCGGTTTTTGAGGTAAAAATTTAATTTAATTTTTTGTAAAGTTGTTCACTGCACAAAAATACTTATCTAATATTTAATTACGTTGATTAAATACCAATTGTTTTTTTAGCAGTGTCACAACAAATTTTTTTTTTATTTATCACCGTCATTATGACGGGCCTTTTTGCTTTATAAAATACCTTTTTTAAAATAAAATACGAACACCGTGAAAATAATATAAAATCTGCAATATAGGTACTATGAAAAAAAACATTTGAATAAATTTAAAGTTAAAATTCGTATTATCTTCTAAATACATAAATTTAAAAAAAAAATTAACCATTTAAAGTTACTTGTGAAAATATAATTGTAAAACATTTAATTGAAATTGCAACATTAATGATTTCAATTTGACGTCGACCTTTGATTTATCAAACATTCATACATTATGCAGCTATATGAATATATAAACGAGTATGTTGTATCTTTAAATATTTGCATTTAATTTGTATTTTAAAATTTCTTGATTGAATTCGACAATTCAATTACATATATATATTATATATATTATATAAGTATACATTTATAATATATTTGAGTCCTCTGAAAACTTGAATAAAAAAATCCAAAAAGAAAATAAATAAATACGAAATTTCATGAACTAAAAATATGGATCGATAGAATACTCTTACATATAAAATACATACATACGTACTGCATATACAATATATCGATTCAATTTGGATAAGTCAATAAATCAATTGAATGGGCACTGAATATATAAATTTTATTACAAGATTCTTTTCCTTCCTTAATTATTTAATGTTGACATTTTATTCAATCAATCGTCCATCTATTTTATTTATCTTCTTCCATTACAACATTTTTTTTTTTTTTGGTTAAATGATTAAAAAAAATTAAAAAATTTTAAAATTATTAGATTGAATTATAAATAATGTAATTTTGTTTTTTTTTTTTTTTGTTATGTAAAATCGCAAATATAGAAATAAAAAATTTATTAAATCTACAAATACCATAGTCAAACTATGTTAGAAGATATTTATTTCAGATGAAGTACAAAAAGATATTCACGAAGAGAGATTTTGACATCAAATTAAGGCTAAGGTTTTTTAAAGGTTATGTATGGTGAACACTTTCATATGGTATGGTAACCTGGACTTTGAAGGGGTAGATAGATATGAACAAAATTGAAGCTTTTGAAATATGGGTGTACCGAAGAAACCTAAAAATATATTGGATCGAAAGGGTAAGAAACCCGGAAATATCGCAAAGATTACAAATAAGTTCCAAACTACGTACCAAGCGTCGTATAACAGCATACATACTTTCATGGCCACATCATGAGAAATGAAAAATATGAAATGCTTCAACTAATAGTCCAAGGAAAAATTGAAGGCAGGCGAGGAATTGGAAGGAAGCAATTATCATAGCTAAGAAACATCAAAAATTATACTGGCTTAACAATTATATGTGATCTAGTCAGAACAGCTCAAAATAGAGCAGAATTCACAAGCATAGCAACAAATTTACAATTCATGCGATTGCTAACATCTATAAATATAATAGGCAGTAAAAAAAGAAGATTTCAGATGAAAAAGTTAAATCGTTATTCTAGTTTAAATAAAAACTTCATAGCAAAAATATCTGAGTATTCAGAATAGAAAATAGTAAAAGTAAATGCAATAAACACTGAGTAACTTACTTACAGACCAAATGATACAAAGAAAAGAACGCATTTTACTGACTTCTGGATAATAAAAACTTTAGTAGGTATGTTACAAATTACAAGGCAATAATGATTAGAGCTATCATTTGACTATTCAGCAATAATATTAGAATGCCATTCGAATACATTGTAAACCGCCTGAATTAATATTTATAACAAAACTTAAACAGATTGAAAAACTTTTAGAAATATTTTTCAATTATAGTTATGCACTGATGTGCCGTTAAAATTACCAAAAACATTTGAAATTGATTTTGCATATTTTGGTGAGCTGCACGGTTATGAACTGCTTTTACACAGATATTTCGCATACACAATTACAAAACTGTATATTATATTACCTTCTAAGAATCTCTGTGTTAAAGCAGTTAGGAATTTAGGATCCCATAGATTCTGAATAATAATTTTAAATGTGAAAAACTATATCTATTGTCGAGTAACTGCACATTCATAATAGCATAGGTGGGATAACGATATTACGGATAACAAAAACTCTCAACTATTTTACATAAATTACATAAACTCATAAATTAATATTTTCTTTCGTCAGGAATCAAATATGGGACCTTTTGTTTGAAATTCAGGTACTACACCTATTGTTCCATACTATACTTAGATTAAAAAAACTTACAGGCATATTTATTTATTTATCCGTTTCGAACACGTGAGATGGATGCATGTTCCACATTTTAGCAGTTCTCACAATAAGAGACTTTCCGAAACCAGTTTTGGACCACCTAGGTATTAGTATAGAAATACATTAATCAATACGTTATTCAACGATTGTCAATACAAATAAAACCAATAAAAAATAGGCACTTGAAGCCTCCCTCCCTAGTGTTACGCTGGAATAGTTTGTAGGGAGGCATTATTGATTTTATTTCAATAGAACAAATTCCAACATCATTTCTATCATTCCAACAAGATATCTATAAAAGAAGGAGAGAGCTCCAAAATTTCGAGGAGTAAAAGTTATCTGGATGGTGGGGTTGCCAATTAGGCATAAAGCGCGATTTTAAATTTTGTCCAGGAAACCTAGTGAAGTTTCAGGGCGCCAGCTCAAATGTGAGAATTGTACTCCATCTTAGGCCGGATATAAGCCTTATAGATATTGGCCAGATCTATAAAAGTGAGCTTTACATCGACCGAAAAACCCCAAACATTTGCTCACCTTGTCAACTATATTAAAAATATGCTCATTCCACTGCATTTTTTAATTTTGGTGCATGCCTAAAATATTGAGACTTTCAGACCGTTGTAAATTTTCTCATTGATTTCGCAGGGTTGGGACGGGTTGGTGTCTTTTACAAGAAATGAAACAGTTCTGGACTTTTTCAACTCAATTCTGTTTATATTACCACAATCGTCTATTTTTTCTAGGTCATGGTTAAATGAGCTAGTCGTTATGTTTCTCTTCAAGCTGATTGAGGTAGAGATGACGTTTGATTTCCTTAAAAAGTCGTAGGATGCCACTAATGTGCTGTCTGCAGCAAAACTATGGATTGAATTGAGGGTTGAAGAGAGCAAGTCATTGATGAAAATCGAGAAAAGAGTATAGGTGATAAAGCTGAGCCATTTGGAACGCCAGCGTTTATTAAATAGTTGTTTGATAGAAAACTGTCGACAACGTCACGTATACTACGACTCGAGAGAAAGTCCTCCAAACATGTGCAGAAGGGACTGCCCAAGCCAATAGCCTGACATTTGCTTAGAAGAGCAAGATTTCATACTCGATTCTACAACAGTTAGTTCTTTTCAGTCTTGGAGGTATAGCTAAACTGAAATTTTATAATAAATTGAACGAATGTATATGCAAAGTCAAAATATTGTGAGCAAACATAACAGAAAGTACAGATCTTCTATTAAACAACTTTGTTAAAGCTAACAACTTACATTTTGCTTTATGTGATGGTCTGGCCGGTGTGACCTTTTTAGGCCGAAATGAATAATTTTTTTTTTTAAATTTTTTCAATATTCTTACTAAGTGAACATGGCAACAAGGACTCCAAATAATTACACCATATTATATTCTAACATTGATTTTAGTCTTACCAGAGACATATGTAATGCTTTGAGCGTATATGAATATCTAAAGTCGGTAGAGTTTCATTTTATAAAACATTTTACCCAACATTTTATTAGTGTTTGTGATTATTGTAATCTATTACATGATCCTTGAAGCAAAATATTTCATCAAAATAAATGCCCCGACTATAACATGAGGACGAATTATATATTATATCCGTTTAATGATGTTACCATAGTTTCGGAATTCTAATTCCAATTTTTTTACTTTTTTTTATTTATTTCGAGTTTAAATGCCTTACTAATTTTAAAGTTTAGTTATAAAAGTAAAAAAGACTTTTAAGACTTTTGTTATGGTATTTAGATTAGAAGAATGGAATTGAAATGAAAATTTAAAATCTGACAAAAGCTCACAACAAATTTCAGTCATTTGGAAATTTATTGAAAAATGTAAGTTTAATCAATAAATTTTAATTTTGCAAATATATTTTCGATCAAAATTTATTTATTTTCTAGACTTAATTATTTTTTTTTTTTCTAGAAAATAAAAACAATAATTAATTATTATTATTATAGCAAGTTTCAGTTTAATTATAAAAAAAATAAAAATGTTCATTATATGCAAATTGCCTCAATTTTTAAATTTACATTTTCATTCGTTATTTTGTGGTGATGCTAATGATTTCCGTTTGATTAAAAGTTAAAATGGAATTCAATTTTAATATCATCATTTATTCAATAATTTAATTAAAATGCATTTTAGTCATTTCTAAATTAGAATTTAATTTTTTATTGGTTTTATTTGTATTGACAAACGTTGAATAACGTATTGATTAATGTATTGGATGTACTAAAAATGATATCCTAACTATAAATATTTTGATTTTTTTTGTTTTTTTTTTAATTTTCCTCGTGATGTGGATGAATTTTTAAGATAGTTTTGTGCGCATTGTGCGCCTAATAATTTGAATTGCAGTGGATTAGCATCAGATGCATATATTATACGTCATTATAAATTGATGTATATTTTAGTGTGTTTGGGAAAAATGTGGGGAATTACTCAGCGAATTAGTAGAATCATGTTAATTTTATATTATATTTACTTAATGTATCTATATTACTTGTAATACATATTTGGAATTGGAATAATTCAATATGAATAAAAACTCATATAAGTAATTTATTTTTGCCGTCTCAATCACTTTATTTAACCTTAAATTTTTTGTGTCTTAAATTGATGATTCTATAATAAGCAAAAAGGGAATCTATTGAAACTGAAAAAGCTGATTAAAAGAAAATTTAATTTATTTTTATTGCATTAGTTCTATAAAATTGATGTAAGTTATTAAGTACTAGTTGTAAAGCCCGTTTCAAGACGGTGTTGTAATTATAAAAAAGGAACTTCTTGTGAAACTGCACAAAAAAGTGAATTCTAAGAAATGTAATCAAATATTAGGGGTATTGCGTTAAGTCAGGTGCAAAAATCTTTTTTTTTTTGATAAAAATATCGAAATAATTCCATAAATTGAAAATTTGGTTCTTACAAAAATAAATTGAGTTAAAAAACAACAATTTTTTTATTGAAAAATTTGTTACAGTTTTAAAACTCAATATTATTTTCACACTACATTTTACTTATAACCTATTTTGGTTCTAACCAGCAATTGTTGTTGCTTGATAGCTTGTTGATTCCAGTTGAAGTCTCCGTCTATTGTAATGTCAAGATATTTGTAGAAGCTAACTCGCTGAATTGGAGTATTTTTATAAATGTTACCGGGATATTGGCATATTTTGCTTAAATTTATTTTATTTATTTATTTATTTCAAAAGCAATGTCTAAAGATAGTTATCTCATTACAGACTATATAAAAATAAAAAATTAAAATTTAAAAAATGAATGTAACAGGCAAATGAATGTAAAAGTTGCGGAAATTGAAATTTGTTTAGTGCAAAAATAAAAAATGAAAAGCGAAGAAGAAAAATTTTGCACAATAATTGCTATGTCTTAAGTCTATCCTATACATTTAGAATAAAAAAATTTATTATTGAGAAATTAAATATTGATGATTACTATAGCTATTTGTAAATGATTCTATTAATTTTTTTTTTAAATTTGTTGAATTTTCTTGTTTTAATTGTATATCTAGTTTATTGTATAACTTGGTACCAGTGTATAGAGTTGTGGAAGATCCAAATTGTAAAGTTCTTATTTTATTCAAATGGAAAAGATGTTTACTTCTGGTGTTGGCACTATGTATATCCTTCCTCTGCGAACGAGCAGACACTGTATGGATATTATCATTAGCAATATCATGTATATGCATAATTAGTTTCATTTCAATAAAGTCCCTGACTTTTAGAAGTTTTATATCTTTGTGTATGAAATCTGTTCTTTCTCTCCATTTATAATTATATAAATTTTTTATAGCTTTGTTTTGTATTACTTGAATATTTTCAATATAATTTTTTGAATTAGTACCCCATAGTTTAACACCGTAGCTAAGATGACTATGAAATAAAGCATAATAAACAGACTGTTTGATTTCACTGTGTAAGAGTTTAGAAATTTTATAAAATATGCCTGCAGTTGATGATAATTTTCCACTTAGTACTTCTATATGTGTATTCCATTTCAAACTTTGATAAATCCATATACCAAGATACTTATATTTTCCTACTTTTTCTAACTTATCATTAGAAATGCAGACATTGAATTCGGGTGTATTACTACCAATTATAATATATTTACTTTTCATTGTATTAATAGTTAGTTTATGTGTTTGCATCCATTTTTGTATCTTTTTAATCTCTGTATTCATTTTATTTTGTAATAATAAAAATATTTCAGCATCTAATTTCTTGAAGACTATCCATATATAGCGTGAATAAGAGAGGTCCAAGAATGCTACCTTGTGGTACCCCATAACTTATACTTTCTTTGTAACTTTGATTATCTTTGATTTGTACAAATTGTGTGCGATTGCTCAAGTATGACAAAAACCACTTATAGGCCGATCCTCTGATTCCAAAACTGTATAATTTTTTAAATAGTATTTTATGATCAAATTAAAACAGTATCAAATGCTTGACAAATCAAGAAACATTAATGATACCATTTTTTTATTTTTTTAAGTTTTTGAACATGTGTAACCATATCAATAATTGTAGTTTCAGTACTTGACTTGGTTCTGAAACCATATTGTCTATCATATATTTTTTTTTATTTTTGTGTTTGCAGTGAGTTTATGTACTGAAATCCAATTGTAAATTTTATGCATATATTCAGCAATTTTTGGTTCGGCAAAGTTTTAGTTGTTTTCAGCATATATACGATTACATAAACCCTTTGCCGTTTAATTTAAAATTTGAGAAAGTACTAACATAACCCATAAACCAAATTATACTGGTCCCAACAAGCTGCCCTGTATCATATTCAAAATTATTATAGTGACTTGTTGCTTTATCACATGGCTGAGTATAGTTATCTATTCATAAAATAGTTTTTGAACCAGTTATATTCTCTCCCGATAACTCCATATTCATATAATATTTTTAATAATATACGTTATTCCCTCCCACAGAAATGTGTTTGAATTACAATGTGGTAGTCACGGATTCGATTCCGGTGGGGGGTATAAAATATAACTAAAAAAAATAGTAAAATATTATATATAAAAAATATTACCTATATCAATATTTATATCAATACTCATATATATCATACAACACAATAAATAAATATCGGACAAATACTAATAATAATTGCACAATTGTCAACAACTGACAAAAGTATGTGACATGGCATACCCAGTAAACATAGTAACGTCAGGCATCTTAACGTCAAAGATGGGTAAAGTCGCAGCGACAACTTGCAGAAAAATATGACGTCGTCTTACCACGTTGGCGCAGATAGAGTTATCACAAGTGGTCTTCTACAGTAGGCCAATCCCCTACTTAGGGCGTATAAACAGATTAAAAATGAAATTAGACATTGCCTCGGAAATACAAGTAAAATTAGCAGCTAGAAATCGAGTACGATGGAAATGTATAGTGGAATACCAATGCTCCCAAGAGGAGTAAGGAAAAAAAAAAAAAAAAGTTTATAAAGAATCGAAAGCTTTCATCAACTCAAAGAACATTATACCTACTTTTTTCCCTTTAGTATTGAACATGAGTAATGATATCATATAGATCTAGGATTAGAAAAATAAGTGCGTTATGCAATTTCATCTTTTCTTCGTTCATATTCACTTTAAAACCCTGAGCAAAATAATAATTTTAAATTTATTTATTTATTTGAGTGCACAATCTGTTAGTCTTAACTTAAATGCATAAAAATATGTATACAAAGAATTAATTCCAAATTAAAAAACATTATTTTATAATTTCAAGAATATCTAATGAACTAGACCTGTACCTCTTTTATATACACAGATACAATAAAATTAATATAAGTATTTTCTACTTTCCAAGTTTATTACACCAACATTTAAACAACAACAATAACAATAAATCATTAACAGGTGATAATCAAGATATTTTGAAGTAACTCAATTCAATAGAA
Organism: Argyra leucocephala; assembly: GCA_963942445.1. Lineage (NCBI taxonomy): Eukaryota > Metazoa > Arthropoda > Insecta > Diptera > Dolichopodidae > Argyra > Argyra leucocephala. Next base: position 75,358,979 of record OZ012680.1, read on the forward strand.
ATATCCCTAATGTAATTTAATATAATTTGTCTAATTTGATTAACGAGTATTATGATCCTAATATAATTTTTATTCTCTTTAATTTGTGTGTATTTAAATAAAATTCTATAATTTCAGCGTAAGTACCGTTTATAGACAACATTATCTGGTTATTACCTACTATATTACTGCTATTCTCAAAAAAAAAAAATAAAAACAAAAAACAGAAAAAGAAATTTCCTAGTACTTATTATAATTATTTTTATTACATTCACCTTTTTCTGTTTCTGTGGGTGTGTGTTTTTTATTTAATAGAGAAAAATGACTCTTTTAATTAGTTGGAAAACTTATCAAATGAAATTTTATATCCTTGAAAATTTAATATACTTTGTGGTTTTGACAGCTTTTTTCTATTATAATAGTTTTAAAGTTAAAAATTTTGTACTCTCTTTAATTAAGGTAAAGCAGATTCCTTTACTCCATATCAGAAAGATTAAAATTATACATATATATTATCTACTACTGTACGAAGAGATTAGTTTAGAAAAACTGAATTGCTTAAAATACCCCAGTTTGTTTGTTTGTTTATTCTACCATTGTAAAATTGTATTTAAATTGTGATGAGATCCTGATTAGTATTTTACAAATAATTATTTTCAATTTTATTTTATATATAAGTTATCCGCATTTAAAAAAGTATTTAACTTTTTATTTAAAATATATAAAAACCTAACTTCAAATCTGATATTAGATATAAATGAATTAAAAATTTTTGAATAGCTGCAGTGCAATTTTAATTGTTGATAATAGTCGAACATTTTCCTTTGAATTTTACCAAATATGCTCACTATTCTACAGATACGCGTATTTCATACTGCTTACAGGCTCCTACAAGTTTTGTTCTCTACTGAGGAAAGAAATCTATAGAATAGGAAATAAAGGTAGATACATATAGGTAGTTAATATAAATAATTGGAAAAGGATAAATTTCTAAAATTGTAAAAAGTGTTAAAGATCTGGAAAATGTGGAACCATCTTCCATATACTAAAGTAATAAAATAACCTTTAGATTTACGTTTCTAAAATAATATTGTTCAAAAGTGACAGACTGATTGATGAATTTATACTTTTCATCCATTAACTTCTTCAACTTCAAGTTTTCTTATTTTAAACTATTATTCGTCAACTTTGAATGACAGTTCTAAGTACACCGCATAATATATTTTTTCATCAATGTAATTTTTTTTTCTTTCATTTATATCCAATATCTAAAATCAGATGTACTCGTTATTCCTAATGTAATAGAACTAGAACCTAATTAAGCTACCTATTCTTTAATAATAAGTTTTTGTATAATGCGCCATCAAATTCTTCTATGTAAACAGTATGCACAAAAAAATGTCAAAAAACTTACAATGGCTTAAAATAAAGGTAAAGTTTTGTATTTTAACTAGGAGTTTTGTATTTTAACTTGAACCTTTATTTTAAGCCATTGTAAGTTTTTTGACATTTTTTTGTAAAAACAAATTTTAAAAGTAATTTTAATCGTAACGACCAAAAAATAAAATCAATATAATTGTATTTTAATTTTAAAAATTAAAACCTTTACCAATCTAATTAGGTTTTAATAAATCAATATAGTTAATACCAACTCAGGTCCACAAAAAATTGTAATTCAATTAAAATAATCACTATTAATCAGACAATCCATAAATTATAGATATCAATAAAAATTAAAATTTTCACTTCTTAGGTTAATCCAAAAATATACCGATATTCTACGATTAAGTACGTATCAGTAACAAATTTATAAATAACTAAAATAAGCATGTTAATAATATATTGTTATCAAACACAAAACCGATTGAACCATTTAAGCCTAATTCTAGACAAATTCTAGAAATAAAATTTTTGATATTTTCTTTGATATCATAATATTTTTAAAGTTTTTACATCATTTTACTTTACATAAAAAGAACAAGTTCGATTTATTAATTAATATACTAATACATAGATATTTTATATCACCATCGTATCTATAAATATTATTATTATTTGTGTTAACAAAGAAAATTATTTTCAGGAATTGTTTCGTTCATCATCGTTCATATATTTGAGTATTATCTAAATTGATAGACGGTTTTCTCTTATTTTTTTAATTAAAAGTCAAATTCCTTTTCTTAGTCTTTGCATACTATTCTTTACTCTTTTACCAATTTATTCTCCTACATATAAGACGATTAGTGTTTAAAGACTGTAACTAAAACTCATAATTTTTAAAACTAACAAAACTAAACATACTAAACAAAAGTTTAAAAAAATAACAAAGAAAAATGTAAAATTATAAAGTGGTTAAACTGTAATTAGATTAAATAATAATAATAAATAATAATAAAATAAAATAATAATAAAATAACTAAAATAATAAAAATAAAGATATACAGTAATCCCCGGATAATTACATTGGCAAAAATGGCACAATATTCAATTCAATTAACCGGGAAACTCAATTACGAAAATCCTTTTTAATTGCATCATGAAATCAATAAAACGAAATTTGGCAAAACGAAAACGGAAACGATGTGAAAATAAAAAAAATTAAATAAAATTACTTACTTATGTGTAATTAATTCATGTTAATTATAAACTAACAAAACTAAAAATAATAAAACATAAATTATTGCATCAATTAGTTATTGCAGTTTTTTAAAATAATAAATAAACAATTAAACAAATTCATTTTTTGAAATATTTAGTAATTTTTGATTAATATTTATTTTTATGATTGTTTACAAATTCTTCAATTTCCTCTAAATGACTTAAAAATCTATTTGGTGGAGTTAAAACTTTTCTGAGAATGTTTATTGATTAATATATTTTTGATAATGAAATTTCTTCTTCAGTGATTTCAGCATCATCATCTGAATCATCTTCAATTTCCTGCGTATCTGAGTCATTTGTTAAATTTTTAATTTCTTCTACAATTTCTGAATCTGTTAAACTATTACAACATTCTAAATTATCATCAATATGAACGTATTGTTCAAATACTTCTTCTGATACTTCTTCTGAAGTAGGTAAAATCGTTAAATTTTCAAAATTAATATCATCTCTATTAGCAAAAAATTTGGCCTGAAATTTATTACAAATTAAAACACATTGAAAAAGTATTTATACCTATGTGCTACATATTATTATTGTAAATTGAATAAAAAATGAAAAAAAAAAATCACGACGCATTTATCAGAAAAACTTTAATGTACTTTCGTATAGATGAGATTAAATGAATGAAGCATTAAAACGGGTAGATAAATTAAACGGGATTTCATTTAAACGGGAAATTTTACTTATGTTTATATAGGAATCTATAATTTGCAATTAAAAGGGAAACGCAATTAAGAGAGGCACGATTATCCGGGGCTTACTGTATATATAAATAGAGATATAGAAATAAAATAATGAATGTCATAATATACAAAATGTACAATCAATAAATGTCTAGATTGAACTGAAATAATACATTTGCATGCTTCTACTCACGATTTCTGAAATAGCCTCTACTGATCTCAGTAAACCTGTTATTGTTTCTATTTATCTACCAGTAGTGACTTTTTCAGAAAGATATGATGACATAAGATTTAACAGGATTTTTAATAACAACAATTACTTAGTGTGACACCTAATATTACATTGAAAAGATCACTAATCTGATCATGTTTATGCCGATTTGTGACAAAATGAGTGCAACGCGGTAAAAATTAATTGCAGTTGGTGAACACTAGCAAACATACCAGAGTATACAGTATCATAGTATGTGAAATGTGGAATCAATAAAGCTAGGACGATTTTACGTTTTAAACATTCAATCAGAATATAAGAAAATTTCCATAATTTTCTTAGAATACAGTAGACATTTTTAGATATCCTATTTATGTGATATTCTATCACTCCTAACTTTTAGATTTAATGACATATTGAATTTATAATTTATTCATATTAATGTGTGCCATTTCCTTATTAATATAAAAAAAAAAATATCCCTAGAATAAGCAATCATTGTCCATCAACTTTAGCCCATTATTTTCAGGCCAAACTAATATAGCATCTATATCGTCCTCCCCTATAAAACGCTTAACTTTTTTAATGAAATTTTCCACCTGAGTTTTATCCTGGTTTAAAAATATTTAAAAGAGTCATAATAAGGCTTCATTTTTACTTATATCAACATTATATTTCTATCTACATCTATTTTCTACCTATAAATATGCAATATGTTCTTCCAACTTTTATATCTAAAATTAAGTTCAATATTCATTTAATTTTTTAATCAAATAAAAAATGTAAATCAATAATTCAAAATTTTTACAATATGCCTACTATTACATTGATCATAAATGGGAAATGCATTAAGAACTCCTTAAAAACTAATCAAAATAAAATATTTAATTTTTAATAATCCTAATTTTGAAAAAAAAAAATAAAAACAAAAAATATTAATAAAAAACCATGTTGATTGAAAACTGATGCTAGAAGAATTCTAATTTTTCCAAATAATTATCGAAATAAAATAAAGATTTTACTACCAAAAACTGTTATATTAAAATAAAAAACAAACAAAAAAAAAATTAAATTATCTCACATCTGTTACGAATAAATCATTAATTATAAATATTATTATGGGTATATGTTTGTGTGTGTACCGTATTGTAAAAAAGCAATTCTTATAGTCAAAAATATTATAAGACTCCATATTCAGAATACTTGATTTAATTTTTGAGAAATATTTTTATAATAAAATAATACGACACAAATAACAATAATTCTTTTTTCGGTTACCTATTCAAATTTTCCGACAAGAGGAAAAAAAACAAATAATAATAATAATAAAATATAAAAAAAAAATTGTTCATTCTATTCACGCTTCACTTTTATAAGTATCCATTTAAAAGTCATAATTTTCCATTTTCTTAACAATTTCATTCTATTTCTTTACAATTTAATTTTTAAATGAAATTTAACTTGGTTATATTTTAAATAAATTATTTAAAATAAATTCCAACTACCAAACGTAACAAAAAACAAAAAAAACATTCACTGTTTCTAACCCTAGACGACATGATACTTTAACAATTTTGTTTTTTGCTTTTAGAATTTAACTATAATTTCTGTAGGCGTATATGTAAAGGACGATACAAAGGAAAATAACCTATAGCCAGTAAACGAAAATACTTTAACATATAATTTATAATATCATAAATTATTTTTATTATTATTATTTCTTCATCGTAACCTTTGTTCCATTTCATATTTTTTTTGTTTTCTATTAATAAGGAAATGCTTGAAAAAAATATATTAAACGACAAGAAAACTTTAAACGTACAAAACGCACCTACACACACATAATACACAAAAAAAAAAAATTACAAATCCTTCCAATCAAAATATCCTCTTTACAGATGATTGTATATTGTTGTAAAGTAGAACGACTATATTTCCAGGCCTTCAAAATATATCTACCTCTACCTTTAAAATTGAAAACTTGTACCTGTTTTAGCAGTCACAATCAGAAACTCATCGTAACTTAAAAACGAAAATTTATGCATGCAAATTTGGAGCTAAACTCAAAGTGGGTACCCAAACGCAAAAAAAAAAAACACAAAAATGTAATAAGAAATGGTATGATAGTGGCATAGAAGTAGGGTTTAAAAAACTGAAATAAAATAATATATTGTGTTGTTTTTTTTTCTAAAATGCGTGTCGTGTGTGTGAGTGTGTGTATTATATAAAATTACTAAACACCAAAGGTTATAGAAAACATAAAAAAAAATAACTAAAAACATATTTAAAGGATGAAACGTTAAACTCCAGTTAAATCTACTTTACCTGCTAATAATAAAAATAATAACAATAACAGTAAAAAGAAATTTTCCGAAAGTTAAAAATTAAATTTTTTTTTATTTTTCTTTTTAAAGGAACTTTTGTTTTATTTTTTTTTTATTTTTTTTTTTTATTTTTTATTTATAGAATACCAAAACATTAAAAAAAAATATAATATACATACAAATATGCGTTCAGGATAATAGGTATAAAAATATCAAAATATGTAGCTAAACATACGAGATAGTCTATTTAAAAAATAAAGAAATAAAATAACAGTCGGTACCTATGATAAGCACATTGATAATTTTTTGCACTGTAACATAATAACATCATAATATAATATGCAAGTAAAATACATACAAAAAATACAGTGCTGGACAAAAAAAAAACTTTGTATGTAAATATTTCATATATAGAAGGGAATGAGAGAGTCTATTAACTGACCACGCAAGATTCCAACTTTAACCGTCAAGAAATCCAACCATTTCTAGTTTGGTGTCCATAGTGATTTAAAAAAGAGTAGTAGCGATCAGTCACTACCCGATATGAAGCTTTGCTTCCATACTGATAATAAAGAAGACGAAACAGAAATTCCTTTTGCTACTGCCCAGCTTTAGCTAAAACTAATTTTTAGATTTTAGATCAGACCTTCTATAACAATACAGGAATTATAGCGTATATTTTAAACTATATAGCTTTATTTTATTTTTATTATTTTCGCTCTGGTCATCAAGAGCCAAATCGAGCGGGACAAATATTAAATTTTAAACATAGTAGTACTTTTTTTCCTTTCTTTCATTCATTTCGTTTTTTTCTTCTGATGGTCGAGACCGATATTCTTATAATACAGGTTTTGCTTCATGAGCAGTATTTCTAAAATATAAATATGAACCCCTTATAATATAAAATTTCAAACACTGGAATTTTTTTGTTCAGAATCCATATAAGGAAGAAAATACCAGTTCTTCTGGATTCTAAGGTGTTCAGATTATGAAGTCTTAATCCATGCAAGGTGGAAATAAAAGAGTCTTGAACCAAGGTAAGTTACGGAGTGCGAATATACAAAACTCTTTCTGATTGTAGTCAATTCAATCTATATGTCATTGGTAATAATGTGACGATATTTAACTCACGTATTCAAAATTGGAGCCCATACAAGAGATTTCAACATAAAGATTTAAGAACATAAGATTTATCCACATTTATCCTCTGCGCCATCTTTTATTATTTGTAAATTCTAATAAGGAGTTAGTTTAATTTATAACTCTTTGACTCAGGGCGTTTCCGAACCTAATACTAAACTATCACACTTCGCACTAAATTTTTTCCGAAAAATTCCGAATAAATTTTAATGCGTCCGGGATTATCGCACTTAATCAGCTGATCGTACTTGATTTTTTGTCACAATTTTAGTGTAGCCTCAAGTACACTAAATATCGCACTAAAAGAATAAAATATATAAGAAAAGTAAAAAAAAAAAGAAAAGTTTGTTCTGTAGTAAAAGTGAAAATAAAAAAAAATTTCATTAAAATTGTGACTAAAATTATAAATAAATAATTATTAAAAATGCTATAATATAATATCCGTACTGAAATTACACAACAATGGCATTTGCATGAAATTTATTCCATTGATAAATAAATATTGATAAATATTGCTAAATATTGCTGGAATAAAGCACTATTTTGCTGCTTTCAAAATAAATTTGACATTAGAGCTAAAAAAATATGTATTATGGCATTATATTGATTTTACTCCTAAAAATTTATTAATTGTCATTAATTTAGTAAGTAGTACGACAAATTGTACGACTATCTAGTATGAAGTGCAGGCCATAACAGAGGATGCGCCAAGAGGGCCATTCGGCTCAGACCTCGAGTTGTGAAAGAGCCTCCATTGATTTCCTAATTTGGTCGCAGTAGGTTCGGAAAAATTAAGTTGAAATATTATTTTGAGTACAACAATTAATTTATTTTAACCAATGATTTATAAAATATATCAGAAGATTATGCAACGATAAAATTATAGTAAAAATTTCAATTTATTGTTACATAAAACTATTTTACGTAGTTGGACAATTGCATAAAAAAGAATATTTAATTTTCAATTATTAAAAATTCAACTATTTCCTATGCAGTATAACTGTATAACCAGTGCTTTATTGCAATCAAGTAAATTTAATTAACAAGTGATTGCGGTGAATAAAATTTAATATCATATTCTCGCTGTTTTTATTTTATTTGATTAATATAATGAAAAAAACATATCCGAGTACCGCAAGCAAGAGATGACATAAAAAAGAAGAAGAAAAAGCCAAGCAAAGTCTGCCACAACTAACGAAATTCTTTAACAAAAATAACTCTACTGAACAGATTATCAATAAAACAGTCAATCCTGAAAATGAAATTCCTCATGCTATTTCACAAATGGCAAATGTTATTGTTGATATTGATGCACAAATTTTGGTAGTTGAAAATATCACATCAGAACAAATAGAAGATTCTTTGCAACCAATACGGATAATTGTTGATGATGCAAATATGGAAAAAAATTACCTGTCGTCTAATCTACCCAATATTCAAGGAGTTGAAGCAATAACTTCAATACCTGTTTTCAACGATGACATCACTTTACTTTACAAGCAAAATATAATGCAAATGGAAGATTTTTTCAAAATAGAATATATTAAAATACCTGAAAACATCCCAAATGATGGTGAAAACAATAAAATCCCATATCGTCTGAAGAAGAAGGTTTTAACGAATGGAGAATTTCAACAGAGATTGGTTATGTTGGAGCAATTCAAAAAAGTCATTGTTATGTTTTCCTTGCTTCCTTCAGGATACGAATATGCACTTAAAATATCCAAAGGAAATTTCATATGTGATGAAATGATATGAAAAAAATTGAAAAAATATTTTTGAAGTAAACTTTGATATAGAATCATCTTCATCTCCAGCGAAGTTGTTGCCAAACATATTAGAAAAATAACCTAATTGGATTGTTTCCCAATATATCAATAGCTTTAAAAATATTTTTAAGTCTACCCACCTCTGTTGCTTAAGGGTTAAAAATTTTAACAGATCTGGTAATGAGCCAAGAACGGTTGAATGGGCTATCAATTTTACATATAAATTCAGACATTGCACGAAATATTGACTTTTCAATTGTTATAAAAGATTTGGCTAACACTAAGGTTTGAAAAGCTTATTTGTAATTATTAATTTCATTTTGTTTAAATAAATTAAAAATAATAAAAGAACTATGTAGATTTGTCTTTTTACACAAACAAGAGGCCTCATATTTTTTATTGGCCTGGGCCCCCTCTCAGCTCGGCAAGGCCCCGGTGAAGTGTGCACTGCTAGTGCAAGCTGCTAGTGCTATAAGTTTGGAAATACCCTAAGTTTGATTTAAATGAGAATTTATCATTGAAGAGAACTCCTATATCCTTAAATATAGAAACTTATAAAGAATGAAATTATTGATGAGAAAGTAGTAAGTTAATAATGGATTAGATACGCTAGTATAATAGTTTACTAAGGTGCATTTAGTAATATTTAAAGAAAGGTCATTTTTAAATGTACCATCTTTTTGAAAAAGTTTAAAAAGAGGTAAAAGAGAGAGTATTGTGGCAAAATGTTTAAAACATTGGATTTATCAAGGTAAATGACATCGTTTGGAAAGCCAATTTAAATTGAGTTAACAAAACCGATAGATGTTTTAATTAAGTTTGTAACAGTAGACCTCTTTTTCATAGAGTCATGTTAAAGCGACACCTGATTTATCAGCAAAACAATTATAAATGGAATCATATAAAACTAGTTGAACCAGTTTATGTACACAAGACAACTATACGCAATAGGGTGATACCGATATCTTTGGATGGTAACTTAATTTTTGGAGTTTTTTTTTTTTTTAAATTTGTAAATAAACCTGAATTAAGAAATTTAATAAAAATAATATCGCCATTAGAGTTTTACTTCGTATACTTTTAATTTTCCAAATCATATAAAAGGATAACATACTATATTTATAATTTGCTACATTTTTTTTTATTATAGTATACATACATGTATACAAATATATATATATATATATATATATAAACATATGCATAAAATATGCCTAAAGGAAAAAACGATTATAATATATTTGTTGTTTTAATTTAGTAAAACATAGCAACTCCTGAAACTACACATGTAACTACAAAAATATAACATTTTCATTTTTTTTTCTATTTTTTTTTTGTTTTTTACAGAGACAGTTTTTTTTTATATAATAATATTAAAAAAATATGACGCTAAGTATCCTTTTTCATTTTTTTTTTTTTTTTTGTTTTTCTCAAAATATACAAATTACCTTTTAGTTTCTATAAAAAAAAAAAATTTATAAGTTAATTCAAGGATCCTCGTAAGGATTCCGTAATGTAATCTAGTAAAAGAATATTTTAAGAATGAAATTTGTAAATAAAGGATCAAAAAAATACTCAAAGAACGTGTGTAAGAAATGCTCTGAATTATGTATGGAAGAAAAATTCAAAAATATGCAATTTTTCAAGTAATTTTCTAGATTGAAAATTTCTGTCGGAAAAAATTATGATTTAAGTTTAACACACAAACACATATATATTATAAATTTCATCTGTTTTGTACGGTTAGACTAATGCATTTTTATTAATAAATACATTTATAATGTTTTATCTTATAAATATCTTATTCTAAAAATAGCAAAAGTGACCGATCTACTAATGCAATATAATAAATATATATATATAAATAAATCTGTTACAACGAGATATATTGCAATGGAATGCATTCAGTAAAAAGCAGGAACTTAAATTTAAAAACACAAAACTATTTATTTCATAAAGGTCTTCAATTATTTAATCACTTACCAGTGGAGGTCAGAAACGCAGAAAATTTATACGAATTATGAAATTTGTATTTTGCCTATTGAATATTCATAAATTTTTACCTTATTATATTTTGATTTTGTATTTTGAATTTTCTTATTTTCTAATTATTTTAAATTTTGTAGTATTCAGTAGACAGTGTAGACAGTTGGTAAATTATTGTTTATATTGTTTATATTTTTTTTAATATTGTGTAATAATCATATTAAACTAATTTTGTTTTATATAATTTGAAGGTAAATATATTTAAAGACTTTAAAATAGTATTTTTTATGGGAGTTCACCTTAATCCGAAAAAAAAATCCCAATGATATAAAAGTCCAAATAAATCAAAATCCCAAAACAAAAAATTCCAAATTACAAAATCCCAAAAAGAAAAATGCCAGTGATATAAAATCACAAGAAACTATTATTTTTTTATGCTTTTAAAATTTATAAATTTATTTCAAATTTAACATTATATACTAATTAATACACGAAAACAATTCGGCAAAACAAGGTTACAATAAATGAGTAGCGAGGCTTTGGGGTAGATAATTCCCGACTTTAAAAATAAAATAGTTTTTTTTTCTATATTTTTTACTAAAACTGTGCCGTATTGGTTTACCTGCCGTCGACAAACACAGGGTTCCAATAAATGAGGAGCATTTTAGAGTTGGATTCAAAAATCAGATTTTGCCCTTTTTCCAGAATATTTACCCCAATTATTTTTTTATTTCTAGAAAAAGCTGTTATCCAGATTAAAATTCGAAATCCCCAAATTATGTGTTCATTTTTGGTTTAAGGGAGTTTCATACAACCGTTCTGCCATTTTTTTTTTTTTTTTTTTTATGATCTTGTCAGTAACTTATGTAGAATCACCTTTTCGTGCTTAATTAAGTACGGTACTGCAATTTTACACTACAATATCTACAATAATTTGAGTATTTATTTATCAAATTACCGGCTTATCAACTCATTAAATGTGGAAAACTACTACTATTGTCAGGAAATAAGCCTTCTTAAATAGAATAGTTTTATTTATTTAATTTGTTACCTATAATCTGGTACCTCTCAATTATTTTTTGCCATTTATTATATCCCAATGACGAAGGGTACTGGACCTGGTCGAAAAATCCATAAAACATTTTTTTTTTTTTTGCTTCATCGGGAATAGAACCTGGTATGTTTCGGTTGAAAGGCAGGCGCTCTACCTACTGCGCCACCCAGCGTGTAAATGATTCTCAGAACCACAAGAATTGTATTCAAACTTAAAATAAAATGAGTACTAATTTAAATAATGTTGCTTTATATTTCTAAAATACCTAAAACCAAAAGCTTTTTCTAGATAACAGTAACATAGAAAGCAATAGAAATGACAATATTGTAGCTCGGTTAAATTTAAGTTAATTTTAATTTTTAAATGCATAAAACGTATTATTTTTTAATTTGGGATCTTGTAACATTGCGATTTTGTAATATTGGGATTTTCTAATACTGGGATTTTTAAGCTTGGGAGTTTGGGGTTTTAATTTTGGGATTTTGGACCCAACCCATTTTTTACTAATAAATGAATTAAAGAAAAAAAAAATTAAAGTACAAGAATAGAGTTCTATATTCTTTAGAAAAACTGATTTTTGTTTATATTTTCAGTAACAATTCTTTAATAGATATTTCCATTCAGTTACTGAATCCATTATTTAATATTTGACATTAATCAGCCATAAAATTATTATAGTAATTACCATAATTTAAAAAACATTGTGTTAATGAAAATCTCGATCTTCGGATTACAATTTTTCAAGATTTGCTAAACTAAGCTAAAGTTATATGCCAGCAGAATTTCATTTATTTGTAATTGAAAATATTTACGTATTCGACAATGCTTCACTTTCTTTCTTTCGACAATGCTTGAACTTGAACAGTTTAATTTTAACTATAATACTTTTCATTATTATATTTTGTCTATATAAACTATTTAATTAATTACAGACTATTAGGTATGGTGTGTAAGTTTATAATTCTATTTTTGAATTTCAGTTTCATGTCCAACAATTTTTTCTAATTTCTCTTGTAAACTGTATATTCTGTTTCCAATGGAGATATTCAGTAGTCCGTATGATTTTTTGTTTTTGTTTTTATATGTTTATTTATGTTTATCTATTTATATTGCTTAGCACAAACAGTTTACAAAACAAAATTATTATATTATTTGCTATGAATCAAATTAAACTTAAAAATTAAAATTAAAATCGAATAAACAATTAAATATGTACAATTAAATATGTACAAATAAAAGAATAACTATATCATAAAAAATCAATTCTATAACTTTTATTTTTTAGAATGTCTTGGTAGTGTCAAGTCAATCTTGAATATTTGTTTGTTATAATTATTATAAAAGTTTCATATTTGTCATAATTAAAGCTATGAATACTGATGTTGAATAATTTGAATGAGCGAAAACGAAGCAGGTTTCCAATAATGATATTCTATGACACGATGTTTGTAATGAAAATAACAACAGAAACCTCAAACCGAAAGTTCAACGTACACAGATCAATTAATTTTAGTCTTTGCTCATATGAAAGAAAATGGGATTAAACAATAACAACTGGATCTAAAAAAGTTTTTTTGTATTGCCTTAATCCTATTAGTGTGCACCTTATAAAACTGTGCCCAAACTTGACTTGCATATTCAAGATTCGAGCTGGTGTACAACGATTTAAGAACATAGAAATCTGAAATCAATTCCTTTGGCCAACGTTTAACAAAACCTAATATGGAATTAGCTCTATTTATAATATTATTACAGTGAGTTTTAAAGCTAAGATGAGAATCAAAATACACTTCTAGGTCTTTTATTGAGGAAATTTAATACCATCTAAGGTATAGATAAAAGAAATCGGACTTGGGCGGCATCTTTAAGATATGAGAGCGTATTTATTTACATTAAGTAAAAGTTTATTGTTAACACACCAGTTGTTAAAGTTTTGAAGCCCATTTTGCATAAGGATAGCGTCACGGTTAGACGTAATCTTTTTAAAGATTTTCATATCGTCAGCATAAATTTGACTTCAGCTCACAATTACAAACGCCTGAAGTAACATAATTTACAGATAAAATAAAAAGTAAAGGACCAAGGTGACTCCCTTGAGAAGCACCAGAATTGGCTTCGAACGGTTCTGCAATAGTGTTTTTAAATATGACATTATACGAGCGTTCATTCAGATACGGATGTATTCATTTAAGGAAAAATTCTTGAAAGCCATATCTTTTGAGTTTCAGTAATATGGTACTAGGTGGCAATAGATCAAATGCTTTTACTAAAGTCTGTATAAACAACATCAGTTTGGATATTTTACAAAAGTATTGATTTTTTTTCAACTTGGTGATTATCTATTAAAAGATTTGAACAGTGATTATAAGTTCAATCAGTTTTGCTCAATTCAAAATAATACTTTTGGAATAGAAGAGGATTTGGCTGTCGGACTATAATTTTTGATTTAATTTTCGCCATTCTTTTTATGAATTGATCTAATATATTGGATCTTTCAAAATAGGAAAAAAACTCCAGAAGTTAATGAAATTTTAAAAAGTAATGTTAAAAGTGTTGTAAGAATGTTAGAACACTTCCTAAGAATTATTTCCGGTATGCCATCGGGAACGGTAAATTTATTATCACTGAGTTTATTTAGATAGTTGGCGACTATTTGTTCATTTATAGCTATATCACTAAGGTAAATTTTTTGATAATGATTTAAAATTTTAATAATTAAAGAAGGAACTGCAACTGGAAAATATTTAGAAATCACTATAGAATCATTACTTGAAAGGGAATTAAATTTCATAAATGTTGGATAATGATCACATTTTCGTTTATAATTTATGAAGTTCCAAAATTTTTGTGGATCAGATTTTAGTTTTATCGCCATGCAGTTAATGTAGTTATTATAAAGTAAATAATATCTTTCGTTTTCAAAAGTTTATATAATTCGCAAAGTTGTTCAAAATTTTCAGCTACTTGCAAAGTTAGCCTAATTAGCCTAATTTCTTTAAATTTGTAAAAATAACATCCACATAATTCAACCACGTCTAAATGACCTATATTATAGATATAGAACCTCTATAGGATAATAGTTCAACATTTCTAGGAAGACTATTCCAGAAAATACAACATCTGACAACTCTGTGCAGCCATATTTCATGATATTCATAATAAGTAATCTAACCAAATAATGTAGCAGAATGTTAATTTTAAGTATATATTACCAACTACATAAGAGTTGCCAACTATATACAACTGTAATATATATAATATATTTATTTTATATTGTGATGAGTGTTCATTTAGTTTAATAAAACAATAGTTATTTAATTTCAAAACTACTGTTTTTATTCTACCCAATTAATAAATTTTACCCTTATTAATTTCACCATCATCATTAATCAAAGGTTAACATCCGCTGCTGAACATAAACCTCCTCTAATATTTTTGAAATTTTTTTGGTCACAAATAATTGGATACTATGTTTGATATTCTCTTCATATCATCAGTCCATCTATTTGGCAATTTTCTCTACTTTCAGCTCTATTTTTAATTCAATAATATTTAAAAAATTTATTTTTATATTCAACTAGATACCCTCGTACATATTATTATATTTATGTCTAGGAAAATTATTTATTTTTTATTTTAAAATATCACATACTTTTAATACTTATATTGGAGTCATATAACCAATATTTCATATCTGAGATTCAAGGTACAAAGATAAAAATCATATTTCGTTTTATTTTTTTTAGTTGTGTTTTTATTTGTTTTCACATTCTCTTTTTTTCGTTCTTTTTTCTTTTCTTTTTTTTTGTGTTGCTTTTGCCCTAAAGTTATACTATAATTCATGTTGTAACATTTTCTTTTCTATTTTATTTTATATCTCTTTCTATCCCTTTTTATGATTTCATCTCTGAAAAACGATTTTTAAGCCAAATAGAATGCAAAATAGGGTAGAAATTTAATATATATTTTTTGTTTCATTTTTTATTATTATTATTTTTGTCTTATTTTCTTCATCATTTTGGATGATTACTTTCATTTTTTCTTTTCGTTTTTGTTTGTTTTTTTTTTGTTATCCTTCGAATATAAAAATATATCTAATAATATACTTTTCTCTTTTTAAACCGAAACATTTTTACCTTTATTCACCTATATCTTGAATTTCTATGCTTATTAGGCACATATCTTTTGGAAAAATTATGAAATAAAATATTATTTATACGATGATATTAATATGAGCAAAAACAGAATTTATCAATATTTTTGTATTTTTTTTTTTTTGTTACGGCAAATAAGAAAATTATTTTATTTTTATTGATTAAAATGATTCTTTATGAAAAACATTAATAGTATACGATTTTAATATGGATTAACGATTATTATCGAATTTTTAAATAAAAACTAGTAGATCGCCTATTCCATGGTTTTATTTAAAAATTAATTTTTAAACACATAACCATTTAAATGTTTTAGGACAGGATAGCTTAACAAATGACTAATTTCTATATTAATTTACTTTTTCCGTTAGTATACAGATTTAATTGCAGACACGATTTTATATGAAAATTTTTTTGATTTATTTTATTTTTTTTATTTATTTATTTATTTATTTAAGAATTCTAAAATGAGCCAAATTGCTCGTACATAGTGTATAATACAATCTAATAAAATAGAATCAGTACAAATCCAAAAAATATATATATAGACAAAATTATATATATAATTTTCTGCATTTATCTGGATGTTTGTAAGTTCGACGGAATACTCCACACATATACAAATTGAAATATACATACAAATTGTAACATCATGTAATTGTCATAAGCATAGTATCTGTTTTTTATTGCTTATATATGCCATCTGTCATCTGTCATTTGTCATCTGTCATCTGTTATCCGTTATCTGTCATCTGTTATCTGTGTCATTTGCCCATCATTTCATAATGATTGTCATGTCATTCAAGTGTTAAATTTAGATGGCGCCATAGAACTTTTTACTTTTATTATGTCTTAATTAATTTCATTTTACAATTTGAATTTTACAGTATAATGCTGCTATGATTGTAAAAATATAAAATTATTGTAAGTTTATATTATATAGTTAGATTTTGTTTTCATTAAAAATATTATTTGAACTTAGTATTTCTATATTAATTTAAATTGAAATTATCTTTTTGACTAACTTATATTATAATTAATTGAATACAATAGCATGTCTAAAAATATTGATTATTTAGAATTATTGAGGTCTTAGGATAATATATGTTTAAATTTCCAACCATGGCAAATAAAATGTGGTTAAAATGATCGGGTAAATAACCCTTAGATAATTGAAAATTTTGCACCTTACTACAAATATTCTCTTCATATGTAATTAAAAGCATTCTAATAATTCTAATAAAGGTATGATATTGATAAATTAGTAAGCAAATACATACTTTTCTTAAACTTGAAATGAAAACTCTAATGAAGGAAGATATGCTAGAATTTATTTTGCTTCCGTAAAACTAGTACTAAAATAATTCAATGTAAATAGTGTAGGGTAATAGAAAAACAAAACAATAACAGTACCAGCAAGAGTCAATTATTATAAAATAATTCAATAGTGAACATTAGTAAAACAAAGATAAGGTATTCCACTATAACTAAACCTATTGTACATACTTACTAACTACTTAAACATATTCAATTTAATAATTCTATTATATGCTAGATTTTGGAAAGATAATATACATTTATTTCTCTTTTGAATTTTTTATACTATTAATATCTTTCATCGCACTAGGAATTGTATACAACTTGTATGCTCTATTATATAGGGTATCTAGTCCATTGAATCTGATATTGGAAGATATTATTTTGATATTGCCTGCTGATCTTGTTGTGTACCCATGGTATTCATTTCTTTTTCTCACTAGGATGGGTGAATTTAAATTTTCTGTAACCATCAGATAAACATGAGTAACCAATTTGGATTCAATCATCAACTTAATTGGCAAGATGTTGTGCTTGAATCGCTTTATTTTGAATTACTTGCAGATCATTTAAATATTTATTAAAACTACTTCCCCAAACTTGTATAGCATATGTGATGACGCTATAAAACATACTATAATACACCGACTTCTTCACTTGGTTTGGCACTCGCCGGCCAATTAATTGAAATATTCCTGCAATTTTCCTTCCTTTCAATATTTGTTCTTTAATTTGAGGAATCCAACTCAAGTTACTATCCACTATAAGTGTTATAAGCTTAATATTACAATTATTCAAATTAATATGAAGCATATCATATATGTATTATCTCTGAAGATCACATATTTGGTTTTGTTAATGTTTAGGTTAAGTTTATGTTTACTCAACCATGACTCAATAATCATCATGTCGAGGTTTATAAAGTTTTGTAGATTTGTAAAGTTGTCTTCTGTATATATTATAACTAAATGTGTATTTTGATGATAAGTTAACATTTAAATTACATTTTAATCATATAATAAATAAATCCAATTCCTTACTTGGCTTTATTAAACGTTGGTCTAAAGAATTTCGCGATCCGTACATTATTAAAGCCCTTTATATTACATTGCTTCGGCCTAACTTGGAATATGCTAGCCTTGGGAAGACCCAATTCGTCTACCACCTTATGAACATCGACTCAATTTAATTCATCTTGATACCTTGCAAAAAAGGAGAGACATTGCTGATATAACCTTCATTGTTCAAACTGTCAAAGGTAATATATTATCTCCTTATATTTCTAATAAAATCAATATTAACACAAGTTCTCGACTTCGATCCGTAAACCTTTTCACTGTGTTTCATCATAGGACAAACTATGGAAGATATGAACCTATTAATAGAATGTTAATACTGGGAAATAAATATATGACATTAATTGATCTCTCTCTTTCAAAGACCGATTTAAAAAAGCAACTCGATCAACGATTGAAATAACTTACATTCCCTCTTACACCATCTGAACACCTATACACATCTGTTAGTTCTTAAGATTTTATGTTAATGAATTTAAATTCAATAAATACAAGTATTAAAGGTAAAAGTGAAAATATTTTAATATCCACAGACAAAATGTTAGTATTCAATAAAAAAATATATTATATGTGTATGCATATGTATGAACAATATGTTATTTTTTCTTAAATTAGCACACCTAATTAACGATATGTGTTGGATGAGTATCAGACTTCAGACGTTTTTGAGTGCTGCACGTTTTTTAGCTGCACAAACATAAAATTTTGCTTTTAACAACTGAAAATATTATAAAAAACGTTGATTATCTCGAAATAAACTCCTTAATTTTTTTTTTGTTTTTATTGTGTGGGTGTGTTACATCATTACACCTTACAACTTTTTCATACTCAACTTTCATATCATACTTGCCGTTTTGCAGGTAAAGTCAATATTGCTCTAGTTTCAATTCCTTCGGAGCTGTAGTGGATATTTTTTACACATAATTTTTCTAATCCGATTTTGTTTAACCCTCTATAGCTCAGGTTAAATTTATAGCGGAGGAACAATTTTTTTCCTAAAATACTCCAAAGAATCAATTAATTAGTTCTGAGGCTAATAACGATCGTGTTTACCGAAAAAAGGCAACGAAACACAACAACTTTATAAATGTGGCATTCTAATAACTTCTCAATCTTTGGCCAACATTTAATTTAACACAAACATAGATAGCTTAAATACAAAGAATTTATTTCACCAAATTATAAAAAAAAATACTTTTGAATAGAATAAACTACAATTTCATTATTTTTGGAAGATGTTAAACACACAATTCATACATCCGTGCACAAACATACATTGCAAAAATCTTACAAATTAAATTCAAATAAAAAAAAATGTTTTTTAAAAGTAATTTTCAACAAAAACTATCTAACTTTTGTAAATTTAAATTTTACGCGTTCATTTTTTACCTTCATTCACTCATCACAAAAAAATTATATTTCTTCTAACACACATACATACGTACCCATAGATACCTAATTAATATACGCTGTTATTTCATTAAATCCCGGTTAGAAGTTCACTGGCACAGAATCCTTATCAATTTTTGTCTTTCCTGTTTTTTTTCTATTAAAATTAAGGGAAATAAATTTTCTTAGATTACACACTCACACACACACAACCACAAACACATTATCTTAATAAAAAAAAATCCTATTCAATTGTACTACTCATATTTAATAGGAAATGGACTTATCCAGTTTATTTGATTTTTTGTTTATTTCAATTTCAATTTCAATTCCAGGAAATAGAACTGGAATGTGGATTCTATTTATGAAAATTGTCTGGTGTATCAAATTGTGATATTTTAAAATAATTTTATTTAAATAAAGATGTAAAATGAAATTAGGTTTCAAAAGTGATTTTTTAGAATAATTTTCTTACACTAATATTAGAGTATTTTTATCATTTATTTGCACAAAAAACCCGATGCCATAGAATGCATGCTGCAGAATTAAAATATTTTTTTTATTTTAAAAACTTTATTTTCAAATTCATGTCCAAACAATGATTCCAAAATACCAGCAATAGTTGATAAACGGAAGACCTTGTCGTCTGAACTACGCAAACTATTGAGTTTGATTTTTTTAATTCTTTTTTTTTGAGTATAGAGCTTCGGCATAACTCAAATATTATTCTGAGACTTTCAGTTTTCAATCATCGTTATTTTCTCAAAGTAATTTGAGAATCTACTATTACTCTTCTACTTAGAATCACTTGTGTCATCTCTCACTTATTAAAAGAGGCCAATCTTATCACACAAGATATTTGACCCGTTCTTGATAGACTTGGCATTTTCCTTTTGCTACCTTATCGATTAGGCTATAAAAAAAACTACGTTAATTTAAAGTAGATAAAAATTAAATATTTTTGCTTTTCTGTAGAAAATGGTGATACTATTTAGGTCAAAACCAGTATACGTCAACAGTAAACGTCACCGTGCCAGCACCTTTTTAAAAATGTATAATATGTATTTGAAATATAGCATCTCGTTCTTTAAGGACGAAAAGGCCATTTGAAAATTTGGGAGCGGTCCTGTTCGCAAAATCTATATATCAAACTCCCACTCCACCTAATGGTATTTCGCATAATTTCGTATTTCACAAATTTCATTTTAGCAAAATTGGGTCTATGACACTTTACTGAAAAAAAAATCCCGAATGAAAGAATCCCGAATGAAAATTCCGAATGATTTAAAATCTTGAAAAAAAAATCCCTAAAATATCAAAATCCCGAGTGACTTAAAATCTTGGAAAAAAAATCCCGAAAAGAAAAATCTTGAATCGGCCGAATTTTGATTTCAAAAACAAATAATGGTAATAAAATCAGAGTTATACGATTTTTCAAAAATACATATGTACATATATTATATATATTTATTAGGAATTAGAAGGGATCTTAAAATTGGACTCAAAATCAGGGTTTCCCTTTTTCCAGAATATTTATATATATGTATGAGATTGTGAATTAGGAAGGATTTTAGAATTGGATTCAAAACCAGGGTTTTACGCCTTTTACAGAATTTTTATATATATTTATTTATATGAGAGAATCTGATTTAGGAAAGATTATATTATATGTGAGGATTTGCCCCATCCTTCGCAAAAAGGAAACGTCTTATTATGCCAAACAACCATTTGTAAAATGGTCAAATATGTCAAATGGAAAGTTGCGAAATGTCTTTTTTGTTAAGAAATATTAGGCGAATTGGCGTTTTGCAATTTAATATTCAGCTAACTGTATACAAAGCTGAAAATTTGGTTGTCGTTTTTGTTATTAAAACTGTATATCTCTAGATCTATTGAATGTATATCTATCGAAAGATAGTTGGTAGTTAGTTAGATAAATAGTTAGATAGATAATTAGAAATATCTGGATAAATATTATACTTATATTCAATAAATTATGAAATATTATAAAGGCTTGTAATATGAAACAAAAACTATAAGTATAAAGGACGATATAATCCTTTTTAAGATTACATACTGATTTCGACCTACACGGAATCATCTTTTTCTGCAGATTTTCTAAATTTTTTAATAGGGTAGTTGATAACACTTAACCTCATAGTATATCAGATTTTTTAAATTTGTATTTAATATACCGTGTGTCTCAGTGCATGCGTAATCAATATTTTAAGAGGGGAAGGAGTCGGTTTTTTTTTTAATTAAATTATACGATTAGTGATATTTTCAACTTCCGTGAAGCACCGGAAATAGATTTTTTTAAACGGAAATTTTCCGAAATCGAGTTTTTGAAAAGGGAAAAAGTCGCTTTTTATGCAAATTCAAACCAAAAAATAAAAAACTTTTATCTTATGAATTTTTTTTTTGCGTAAATTTTAAGGACGAAACCAATTAAGTCGCCCAATATTTGTACACTGTTGGAAACAGCTCTATTTTTTCTATAATTCATTAAATATAACGGTTTATATACAAAAACATCAAAACAACAAGGATACTTTCGAATGGAAAAATATATATATTTTTTGGAAAATAAGGAACACCACGTATCCTTGGGATATATCGATTAGGCTCTACGTGGGTTTTCTACTTCAGAAGAACCAAATTTTTATTTTTGATTAAGTGGCTTAAATCCTTTTTATTCCTCCTAATAAAATCTGTTTTCAATCGTTTTGTGGTGCTAATTTTTTTTTTTTCAAATATTTTCCTTTAGAATATTCTAATGAGCTTTTATTTACAGTTGTTAGTGCCCACATGCATACGTTACTACTGGTTGTGCATTAATTTTATAATATTTTAATTTTTATTTGTCCAGTTACAAATTTAATTTTTAAAAATAAACCATTACTATGATATACAGATTAACAAATAGTTTAAGAACAATAATTTTTATAATAACTTCATTATTAGGTTTTTTATGATTTCCTATGATTAACGGTATTGCATTTCAGTCGAATTAATTTTTCGACCTTTTTATATACCTATAAGATGTAGATAGCTCTTGCTCTTATCTAATCTCTTTCAAATAAATTAAAAACTTATTAGTACAATTAAATTGAATCGCGGGTAGTATTTTACGATTCTTATCTAAAACTAGTAAGCGTAAAGTAAAGGAAAAGACATTTGAAAAAAAAAAAAATATAAAACGAAAAAAAAATTGTGTTCAAATTTTTTGGTACAACATTTAAACAGATTGACAGCGGTTAATATAAGTGAACTACACTAAAAAGAATATGGGGCACAAAATTCAAACACATACACACACATATATACAAATTTAAACATATGCATATATATAATATAAACATATTATATACGCAGTCGAATTAGGGTATAAAATGAAAAAAAATTAAACAAACTATAAAATAAATTTTAAAATTTTCATGTTAAATTCCGAGATACTTTTCTACTTTGTGTGAAAAGTTTCGGTATTTGTTTTTATTTGAAAATAAAACGCCAAAAAAAAAAACTTTTCCATATAACCGTAATTAAAATAAAACGGAATAAGCAAACAAACACAACAGAAAAAATTATTCAGAAAAGTTTACCGTTATTTAGGATTCACTTGAGAAGAAGCAAAAAAAAACGTATAACATAATAACGTGTGTTTGTACGATATGTATTTAACATTTTGTAGAATATTTGTTAAAGGTAGTCGGAATATTAAAGGTTTTTTAGTGATGAAAATTTATTCATTTTATTTTTAAAAAAATAAAATAAATAAATAATAATAATAAAAACTTTAGAGAGTTTTTACTCTTATTAAAATTATAAACTCTCTTTATATACAAGTTTATACAAGATCACTGGTACTCATTTTCTTTTGCACTCAATAAAATGTATAGGAATAAATTTAAAGTGACAGGTAGTAAATAATAATGAAATATGATGATTCTCCTCCATATTAGATTTTTCTATTTGTTTTTTTTTTTGCTTTTGACTGACAAATTTATTAAATTTTTGCATTTATTTATAATTAGAAAAAAAAATGGTTTTCCTTATTTAAAAATGAATTTCGTAAGCATTTTTTTTGGAGTATAGAAAATTTAAAACTATTCGAGAAATGAAAATTAAAGGGATATCGAAGGAGAGAAAATTCTTTAAAGAAAATCTTAATCTAAATTTTCATAATTAATAAACAAATTTCATTATAGATTATAATTTTACTAATCATGCGATTGTTTAAAACGATTTGATTGACCTGTTACAGTTTACATAATTCTACTGTTATTTCTTATTTCTAATGTTATTCCTTAGTTAATTAACGCTTTTTTTTCTAACAAAGGACAAGACTAAAACAATGGGATAAGCACTAAAATCGATCTCACAGAAGTTCAAGCAACATGAGTAATTATAATAGGATAAAATAAAATTGAAAATAATGGATTTTATAGTTCAAAGCCTAAAGCTAAAAAATTAAAATTTGAGGATTAGGAATTTAAAATTAAGAAATAAGTCAACTTAACAAATATTTCTCAATCCTTTGATATTTTTCAAAAATACACACCAAAATATAATGGAATCTAATGGGTCAGTCATAATAGAGTCAGTCATAATAGAGCTTTGATTTTCTTACATTTAACCAAGGCATTTGATTCAGTTGATCGCAAAATAGTACTTGTGTCTGTACGAGTGTTGAATTGACGGAAAAGAACATTTCTAGCTTAAAATGTATTTTGAGAAAAGACAACAATTCTCAAAATGTGCAGGATTCAAAAGTGAAATAAAATATATAGATTTTGGTGTAATTTAAGGAAGCTCACTTGGCCCAACACTTTGCACATGCTACAAAAGTGAAGCGGTAAACACAATTGCGACTCCCGACGAAAAAATTAAAATATATACGCTCTTATGTATATGGTCAGAATTTCAACTACAATCGCTCAACCACATTTTCGTTCTCGTCGAAATAAGGCTATTTTATATTTTTTTCGCTGGTAGTCGGATTTTACATTTCAACCTTTTTAATAATCAAAAAATAACAACAAATCTGAAATTAGAATAATAAATAATTGTTTTATTTTTTTAAAAGTTTTATATGTTCAACAATTTATAATTATTTATTTTTTTATTTTTTTTGTTTTTTTTTTTTTAATGGCCAAAATAATGGGATAAACACCCTAGCTGCTTTCTCAGAATTTTAACCAGTTAGTATAGCAATAGAATAAAAGAGAGTATAAAAGAAATAAATAAATAACATAAACGGAAAATAAGAAGAGAATAGATGAGAATTAGAAATAGAAAAGAAGTAGTAACACAGGTTTACAGACAACTTAACAGAAATTGATTCACTCGTTTTTTGAAAACTTCCTAGTTGTATTTTTGGGGGAACACATGAGGTGGTAGAGTGTTCCATAGTTTAGAGGTTCGGTTAACGAAAGAATTTTTGTATTTCACAGTTCTGGTTCGAAGAGACTCGACTACAAATTTGTGGAAAAGGGCTACTCTGCGAGTATTTTGTCCGAATGGTTTTATTTTTGGCATAATACTTTTAATTTCGTCAGAGCAATTACCCAATAGATATTTATAAAACAGAGTGGCTGCTCCTACATTTCGACGGTGACTCAGCGACGTTAGGTGTTGTGTAACATCTCCATCATTAATAATTTTGATGGCTCGCTTTTGTACTTTATCTAAGTACTGGAGGGTACTGTTGGGTGCACCGCCCCAAATATGTGAGTTATACTCAAGTCGTGGTCGAATTTATGCCTTATATATTAGAAGAAGGTTGGATGGTGTAAAATATTTTTTACTTCTGCTTAAGAATCCCAAACATTTCGCGGCATCTTTTGCAATTGCAAAAATGTGGTCCTGCCACGAAAGTTTGTTGTTTATCTTCATTCCAAGAATTCTTAAGGTTTCGGAGTTTTAAATTTTTACATTATCGAAAAGGATATTTAGTAATGAAGGCCTTTGCTTTGTTGATATTAGGCAGCTCTGGGCTTTTGAAGTGTTAAATTTTACCCTATTTACACTTCCCCAGGCTTGAATTTTTTGGAGATCGCTGTTTAGAGCTCGAGAGATGTTATTTCGTTCTCTATTTACCGAAGTCTGGGTCACTTCAGCAACTTTCTCAAAAAAATACCAGGAATCAAGGGTGCTGTCATCAGCAAAGCTATGTATATGATTTGAAGACGTGGATAGGAGATCATTTATAAAGATTATAAATAATGTTGGAGAAAGAACTGAGCCTTGAGGGACACCAGCATTGATATTGAATTTTTGGGACATAAACCCATCCAAAACAATTTGTATTGAACGGTTTGAAAGAAAACTTTCAATCGACGTATTGAGTAAGTTTCCTAGACCAATTGCTTCTAGTTTTTTAGTAATGCTGCGTGCCAAACGCGATCAAAAGCTTTGGAGATATCTAGAGCGACAACTTTAGCTTCACCGTATTTTTCTATGCATTGGTGCCATTTTTCAGTCAAAAAGGTCAAAAGATCACCAGTTGACCTTTTTGACCTAAAACCATATTGGCAATCGCTTAGAAGGTGATTGCTTTCTATATATGTTTTTAACTGGAAGTTAATTATAGTCTCCATGACCTTTGATATTACTGATGTTAAAGCAATTGGCCGGTAGTTTGAGGGATTTCTAAGGTCACCCTTTTTTGGGATTGGCTGGACGTGAGCTATTTTCCATGAGGATGGGTAAATACCAGAAACATATGATTTGTGGAAAAGTTTGCTCAGTGGTCTGGCTAGCGTGTTTGCACAATTTTTTAGTACTAATGGAGGGATGTTGTCAGGCCCGGTAGATTTAGATACATATATAAATTTAGATTTATTAGCGATGTATTTGGATCTGATGATGCTATAAATAAATTAATAAATTATTCAAAATTTTTTTAAAAATATTTTAATAAAATATTTTTTTATTTTGAAATTCCGCCATTTGCTTTTCTGTTTTGTTTGCTTATTTTTATTTTTCGTTTCGCTGCAATCGTGTTTCATTTGACGAAAAATAATTGAGTGAAGCGAATTTCGTTGGTAGTCGGTGGTCGGTGGTCGCAGTTGTGTTTACCGCTTGACCTTTACCATTAAAATGAAAGCTTATCTTTATGCAGATGATTTGGTGGTGGTTTATGCAGAAAAAAATACTACAGAACTGCAAAATATAATATATTCTGACATGAAAATGATACACAGCTGGATGAATGTGCAAAAAATAACTGTATTAAACACAAAAAAAAACTAAGGAAATGCTTATTAGGTCTAAAAATGAAAACTTTAAAATAGTATATAATAATTGTAACATAGAAAAAGTGAGTGAGAATAAATATTTGGAGTGACAATTGATGAAAATTAGAATTGGAATCGGCATACCTTATTCAAAAATCAGTAAAAAAGCAGGAATATTCTATGAAATAGTTAAAGGTATACCCAAAGAGAAAAAAATTTCAATATTTTATGGCTTTTTTTCCATAGTACCTTAGCATACGGAATTAAAATATGGGGTGACACTTTTGAAAAAAATGTTGGGAACTTACAACGAATACGAAACAAAGCCATTAAAAATATTTTCGGATTTGAAAAATAATCAGCGACAAATGAAATGCACAAGAACGTGCACAAATTAAGCCTCAATAATTTTATAATATTGGCGCAAATGACCCACATGCACAACATTTAAAATAATCATATTAAAACAAATACTGAAATAATAATCGAAACTCAAGTACATGAATATAGAACAAGAAATGCACCTCCAAACTTAGAGCAATATGTTCAAAATTATCGTCAATCCTTACATTATTCTTCTCCTTGGTTTTGTGTGATAGACTATTACATTAAATATATTATATCTTACTATGTGTCTAGAATTTACATGACGGTGTTAGTGCCCGCGTTTTATATGCATACGTTACGACTTGTTGTGTACTAATTTTATATATTACAAATTTTATTTCTCAGAACTTACACTTAGTATTAAGAATTAAATTTAAAATTAAACGGAAAGTTATTGAAGTACAAATCGGTTTATTTGTTTCTTGTCAATTTCGGTAGATTTAACTTTGAAAAACATACAATCTTAGCATAAAATATGAATTTTTTATAGCTTTTTCAGGTACGTAGGTAGAAGGGACCATTCCAGTTGGTTCTGGAAAGCTATAATTAGAACTTAGTTGTTTCTTTTTAGATATGAAAAAGCTTCAAATCACCAACTGGAGAGATTCCGTTCGTGACCGAAATCAGTGGAGGACGATTTTGCGCCAGACCCAGGACCTTCAAGGTCTGTAGCGCCCAGCAAGTAAGTAAGTACAGTAAGTAATTGTTCCTTTTTGATACCACGACTTGAGTGATCTATTTGTTAGTGTTGGTTGTTTTAAGGGATCCCATAATCACTCTCCAAGTGAATTCATTACTAGAGTCAAACTGTTCGACTCATTGATGAGATCGCCAATCTTACTTTTCACAATAATACTTATATTGTGAGGGAAAGCCTCAACCTAGAGTCCGGAGTCCGGAGTGTTCTCTGACGGCTCCCATTTAAGAGTGAATGTTCTCGTCAAGCGAATGACCTTGACCAGTACATTGGCTCTCTCATTGCCTTCTATATTACATTGATCAGGAACCCAGAATAGAGAGATCGAACAATGGCCAGCTGCAAATCGGGAGGAAGGACATTCAGCATCACATTTAGATCCTGCCGCTCTTAGTAATATTGTATGACTTATTTAACGCTGGTCACCTGGCTAACGATTTATAGGTTCTTCAAATAAAGTAATTTTTATATTTCGTAGTTCAGTGAAAACTAATACAGAAAAATAATAAAATTTATTAAAAACTTATAAAATTTATATATAATAAGCAACTAAAATGTACAAACTTTAATTATATTAAATTAAAAAATTACAATTACACGTTGTTTTTAATTTTTATTTAATATTAAAACAGTAAAAGAAAATAATAAAAAAGAAAAATAATTATTTTTAAATGTACTCATACTCGTATATGACCCATGTAAATAAAGGAAAACTTTATTTTCTGTAAAGTATTAAATTACTCTTTGGCTAGAAAAATATAATATAGAAGTTTCTACATAAAAGGAAAAAAGTATTTACACTTAACATCATGACACTGTAGTAAATTTACAACGACAATAACGACAGTAAAAACAACAACACAAACACTATAGGTAACCGCAATATTTTGATCATAGACATAACATACTTGTATGTACTGTATATAAAAAAAAAATTCTCAAATGACTAACACTCATTTTAATTTTAGAAAAACAAGGTCCGGATATTTTAAAGTTATTTTCTCTTTTATTTTCTGCATAAATTATTTCCGTAATTACATTTTTCACTTTCACATATTTTTTAATGATATGACATATTTCTAGCTTTCATATTTCTTCATTGTTGTACTCATAATCAACATAACAAAAATTAAAAATCAAATAAAAGTGTTATTTATTTCAATTTACATTTATAACAACACTACAAATTTGATATATAATTCTCATTTTCGATTTCTTACTTTGTGGTACTCAGAAATTTATCACCATTACGTAAAAAGTATAGCATTTCTTTCTATAATTTTCATTGCAATTCGGTGTCAAAAATCTTGTGCATACTAGTAAACAAAGAGTAATTTTCCTAATAAACAATAATATGTATTTTAATTTGATCTGATTAAATCTGGCTAAATAAGCTAACGTCTATAAAACGGAAAAAACGTCAAAATTATGATGGAGAAAAACTTAATAACTGCTTAAACAATCCACATAAAATTTTGTACATAACAAAAGATGGTAAAAATAATATTAATAAAATAACAATGATTTTTTTGAAAAAGTAGATACGTTAAATGGCAAATATCATAAAATAAATAATTTTAATGAATATTATTGTAATATATAGACAAAATCATGGCACTAAGCTTTCATACAGCAAGTAAGAACTGATAGTAAAATACGCTTTCCAAGCATCTCAGTACTAAAACAAAAAAACTAATTGAACAAATAACAATGAACAGTAGTTCTGGCGATGACAACATCAAAACATCAACAGTATAGAAATTCTAAAATCCGAACTATAGCTGTACCTATTACGTTCTTGATAAATAAGTCGTTAGATAAATGTGATAATTCAAAAATTTTAAAAATAAGCAAAGAAGAACGAATGAAGAACGTGATAAATCCGATGTTAATAATTTTAGACTAATATTATATGTTAATGCACAGTTTGCACATCATTTGGTAGTACACAATTTAATTTCTTAACGGCAATATAGTTTTACAAGATTGTCAAATACAGTATTCATATCACATATTCAATCTGCAATAATTAGCTGTGGAAATAAAGTTGCAGTAATTTTATTTCCACTCTGTATAAAACGATTTTGCTGAGAATTCTATTTGAATACAGAAAAAACAATATAATTGATTTTATAACTATACATTAAAAATAGAAAACAGTATTCTGAATGTGAAGGAATTAAAAGCAAACAAAATAATGTTGAATTTGGTGTCATTGTTTTTCTAACCAACATTGTTTTACTGCTACAGAAGTAGCTTCTCGTCACTAAATTTACACGAGCAAACATTTTTTTATGCAGACGATTTAGTACTAATATATTCAGAGCTCAACCATAACATGCTTGAATTTAAGACAAATGAAGATATGAAATGTATGTTCAATTGGGTATATCTTCTCAAGCTTACAATAAAATACTAATAAAACTAATTTGATGTTATTTAAAGCTAAACAACAAAATATCGCGGTCCCATATAATAATTACCTAATTGAGATGGTAAACAAGTATAAATGTCTTAGTGTAATTATGGATGACGATTCATTCCTGAGTTGGAATGAACATATAAAGAATTTATTATAAGTTTGTGAAAATGTTTATTTAATTAACCCATAGTTATCTATATGTTTATTATTTCCGAAAATGATAGATTTTTTCGTCAAAATCAGTAATATCTAGATATATTGTTCGCATCTCTATTTAAAATATATATAAAATAAGTTTTGTTTTAAATGGTGCATTCGACACTAAATTTTTTTAATTTACTGAATGTATCCTATCTCTTTTTTTCTATAAGATATCGTCGCCCCCCAATTATTTGAAAAAGTTCGCCTACCATACAGCCGTTTTAATTTTTGTAATGCTTAGTAGTAGTATGATTCATAAGCTATCCTTTAGAGGTATAAAGTCTGTTGGAACAAGAATTGGGACTTTTTATTTAAAACCATCTTACCGTATACGTCATTTTAATGTAGTTTTCATTCATCCCGTATGCACGTACGACAAAAAAACTTGTATATACGCCAAAATAAGTTTTATTTTTAATCTGAAATAATGTTTATAGTACAGCAATTTTTTTCTAAATTTATAAGAAAAGAAAATAGTTTAGAAATTCAATCTTTATTTATTAAGCAAAATACAAAGTTATTTTGTTATATATATAACAAAATTAATTTTGTATTTCATATTATAACATTAAATAACTTAATATTTAATTAAATCAAATATATATATATATATATATATATTTTAATAATAATATGCTTTTATTTTAATTATGATAAAGTAATACATTGTTATAATACCTAATATACAATATTTTATATATCATATTACATAATATACAATATGTATATATATACTAGGGGCCCCTGCTGAGTAACTATAATTTAAGTTGAAGCCAAATTTAAAGTTTTTAACAGAACAGCAATTTACGTACTGACATACACTTCTCACGATAAAGTAGAAACCACTCACGTTTTCAAAAAAATTTGGAAGTTAGTAAGTTTTATTACTTACAGTAAGTGGCATTTAATGGATAAAATTATAATTTGTGATTCAAAAGGTATAACATACATTGTAAATTCTTTTAACCAAAACTATGTGATTACTACAAATGACCAAAATATAGAAAACATTAATTTCAGACAGTTACTTAAAAAAATTAATAGAATAAATTTCCTTTTTGTATAAAAATAATAAGATGTTGAATGACACAAAATGGCTATATTTTATTTAAAAGTTAAAATCAAATAGAATTTTTTTTGACCCGTATTCGCATTACGGTCGTATATACAACTTATTTACATATTAAGAGTTCATTAAGAAGAAGAAAATAAAATTAACTGCGCAGGTCCTTAAATGCTTGTCAATTATAATTATAGATATTTTTTTAACTTAATTATCTCTAGCTATGCATGTACATATCAATGCATACAATTGTAATCTTTGATTTGTAATTTTTGTTACCAGTACTTTAGGTCTGCATTAATTTTTTTTTATTTACTTATTATTTAATATTTTACATAGAAATGTTATTTGACTAAGCGCAATACATTTTAAATTTTTTTTTTTTATACACATGTAAGATCTAATTGTGTGGAATTTTTGGAATCTTTATTTGATTATTTCATTTAATTTTTTATTTCTTCAATGTATGAGTATTTATTTTAAGAGTTGACTATTAATGATTTAACAATCAAATTACGTTTGCTATAATTTTGTGACAAATTTTTAAATTTTTTTTTTTATTGTTAGATTGCTTCAATTCTATCACAATCAGGTTTTGTACTATTTTCTGAAATCAAATGGCCTAAGTACTTAACTTCTGTAACAACAATTTGCATTTTATTCGGATTGAATTTAATATTACGCTGTTTTTTAATAATGTCTGATCGTGCTCTTCTTTGGTACGACCATAAATTAATATATAGCCTATATAAACTTTTACATTTTTTATATCTTTGAAATTTTCTTCATTTTCCTTTTGATAAATTTCCGAAGCAAATTTAAATCCTGTCCGCAGCGCCATGTAGTGTATTGTTTGATAGACTTTATTATACTTTTTTTTTTTTTTTGTACGTGGATTGGTGGGAATCTTCATAGA
The DNA here is from genome assembly GCA_963942445.1 of Argyra leucocephala. Classification (NCBI taxonomy): domain Eukaryota; kingdom Metazoa; phylum Arthropoda; class Insecta; order Diptera; family Dolichopodidae; genus Argyra; species Argyra leucocephala. Next base: position 75,391,649 of record OZ012680.1, read on the forward strand.
CACAATGAGCCCCGTAGCTTCCATTGTGTGCCAGATTTTTACTGACTAAACCACACCCCTCTCATTAATACTAGTCCAACGGACTAACCATTAATTTATTGCTCTTTTGATTTTCTTAAAGAAAAAGTTTACGAAATTCTATCGTATTAAATCTAGTGGCTTAGTTCTTTTAAGCCTTCTGACATCATTTTGATTATCTAGCAATTGAGTGGCCTCAACGTTAACATGTCCCTCCAGACGAGCTATATGCTTTGTTGCATATCTTTTTATTTCATTTTCTATGCAAGGAATTTTTAGATCTCTGTGCAAATCACTGTTGCGAACATACCAGGGGGCATTTACCATGTTGCGCAAGACTTTATTTTGGAATTTTTGTATACAAAGTACATGTGTTTGTTTGGCACATCCCCATATTTGTATGCCGTACAACCATATCGGTTTGAGTATCTGATTATATAACAAAATCTTGTTATGTATAGGTAATTTAGAATTACGACCTAAGAGCCAGTACATTTCTCTATACTTATTTTCAAGCTCAAATTTTTTCTTTTTAACGTGCTCTTTCCATCTAAGTTTGACATCTAATGTCATTCCTAGGTATTTAGCATTGTTTTCTTGGGGTATATTGACCCCATTCAGATTTACCAATGGTGGTTGATTTTCTAATTTTTTATTTGTAAAATTTACATGTACTGATTTTAACTCATTGAGTTTAATTTTCCATTTCTTTGTCCAGAGGTATAGCTTGTCGCTTGCTCTTTGCAATTTACTTGTAGCCTCGTCAATATTAAATTCTACTGCCATCAACGCAGTATCGTCAGCGAATGTAGCTACAGTTATATTTTCCATTTCTGGTAAATCATTGGTGTAGAGCAAATACAGTATGGGACCCAGAATACTACCTTGAGGCACACCCGTTTTAATATCTCTAATAGTAGAATACTCTTCGTCTTGTTTTATTCTGAATAGTCTGTTTTCTAGATATGATGAGAGTATATCTACGTATTGTTTAGGTAACATATTGTTTAGTTTATTTATTAAGCCTCGATGCCATACTTTATCAAAAGCTTGGGCTACATCTAGAAATATGGTAGAGCATACTTTCTTTTCCTCTAAAGCTTTTTCTATTATGTCTGTTATTCTATGAATTTGATCGATTGTCGAGTGCTTAGATCTAAAGCCAAATTGATAATTTGGAATCAGATTACTATTTTCTATGATCGGTCTCATTCGAATCAATAATAGTTTTTCAAATAGTTTTGATACTATTGGTAGTAATGATATTGGTCTGTAGGATTTGACCTCATTTATGGGCTTACCTGGCTTTGGTATCATAATTATCTCTGCTATTTTCCACATATTCGGCACATACTTCAGCACAGTTTTGTCTGCCGGATCACGCGATTGTTGCCATCTGCGTCTAGCTCTTCTTTTTATTTTTATCATATTTAATATTTCTCTAGGGTAGTTGAATCCTACCGATTTATATTCACAATTTTTTGTATTATTCCATCCAGCATTTTGAATAATTTTAATAAAATTTTCTACTTCAGAATCTATATCACATTTGGATCTTAGTTTTGTTTTTTTGTTTATTTTGTTTTCTATTTCTTGTTTAAAGCTAGCCCAATCAGTTGTCTTGTTCGTTAGCAGAGGTTTCGACTGTTTCTTAATAACCTTTTAATATAGACTTAGTATGACTGCAGAGTGATCTGAGTCCAAATCATGGTTATCTTCTAGCTTAATATAATTGGGTGAAATTTTTTTTGTTATATAAAAATCAAGCAGATCAGGAGTTTTATTTCTATCAGTTGGCCAATAGGTAGGCTTACCGGTAGATTGGTAAATGCAGCCTTTTTCTTTTGTAGCTTTTCTTAGCTCTCTTCCTCTCGTAGAGGTTACTCTAGACCCCCAATCTATGTGCTTGACGTTGTAGTCACCTCCCAGGATAAATCTTTCGCCAAGTAGTTTAAGAATTTCTTCAAACATGTTATTCTTTATGTTGTATTTGGGTGGACAGTATAATGCACCGACACAAAGGCTTTGTTTAACAGACATAATTCGTAGCACGATTAGTTGGAATTCATCTATTTCTAGACTAAGTTCTTCGTGGTGCTTAATATCTTTCTTTATTAAAATTGAGCTACCACCTCTGGGTGTATTACTCGGATGGTTTGCGCTGTAGCATGTATAGTCATTTATTTTAAGCGATGACTTATCTGTCATATGTGTTTCTGTCAAGAGACATAAATCAATATTTTGTGTTCTCAATAGAATTTCCAAATTATTTTTCTTGTTCAGAATACCATTGGCATTCCACGTGACTATACGAAGTGCGTTCTTAACCATGCCTTGCGGATTTATTTTTTGGTGTATACATATATATTTCATTATGTTTGTTTTCTAATGTGCATAGTTTTGTTGAGATTTCATTCATTGCTTTTATCATATTTTGCATCATCTGCATAATGGTATTTTCAGTCAACTTTTGTGTAGAAACTTTATTTTGTTCTTTCGGGTTTCTTTTTTGACTTAGGTTATTTTGAGTTACCTGTGAATATGATAAGCCTTCTACGACTTTTTTCGACGTAAAAGTTTTAGGTTTCTCTGAAGTTTCAATGCAATTCTGTTTCTGTGCACTAGGTTGCCTAGGTTTTGTCTTTTGTTTTTCTTGTCTATGTTGCATTTGTTTTGGGGCATTTTTTTGTAGCTTCTTTCTTTTTTGCAACTCTCTAGCCACTAGCCACAACTCTCGCTGGGTGTGCCTCAAGGCAATTAGCCCATTTAGGCTTAATATTTTTTTTTTCTTTACAAGAAATTGTTAAGTGTGGACCAGCACATTTAACACACTGAGCTAGACGCTGGCAAAACTTTTGTGTATGGCCAAATCTTTGGCATCTCTTACATTGAGGAATGGTAGTCGTTTTACGAATAGCCTCCATTTTAATAGCCTCCCTCACGTGCTGGATAAATTCAATTTTGAATATTTTGTTTATATCTTCGGAGTTTACGAATGTTAGCATAAAGAGAGGAAGACGTACCGTAGATTCTTTGTTATTTTCCTTTTTCTTTATTATTTTATTTGTGACTTCTAGAATTTTGAAGCCTCTATCTTTCAATTCATTTTTTATATCTTCAGGTTGGCATGACGGATGTAAATATCTAACCATTACTTTAATAGACCTGGTGCTCTTATTTTCATAAGTGTGCCATTCAATATTGGCTTCATTTATTGCCTTAGTCAACTCTCTATATTCTTTTTCTTCTTCAACATTAATTTTTAGTTGTTTATTGTTAAGCATATTAACTTTATATTTAATATTGCTTTCTTTTAATTTTTTGTTTATTTGAGGGTATTCCACTACATTACTAAGTATAACTGGAGGAGGTTTACCTTTTCTTTTACTTTTCGCAACTTCATTTATTTGCACATTTTTCTCTACTTTGTCCGCAACATTTTCTGGGCTTAAAGTAGGTGATTTTTCTGCTTTTCTTTTTTACAGATTCTTTTTGTTTTAAAGATCCAGTCGGTTTCTCGAGCTAGTTCTTCATCATCTGTATGAAATTCTTCAGCAGTTTTTAGTACTACTCTTTTAGTAGACATGTTTTGTGAATTTTTTAGTTTCACATTTTCTTCTTTAATTATGCAGAGTTCATTTTTCAATTCCCTGCATAAGATTTCTAATTCTGTAACTCTGGCATTAAGTTGATTATTTTTTGCCTCAAGTGCCTTTTCGTTATTATTACCCTCGTCGGGTTTTCTATAGCTGTCTTTTTGGGACATGTTTTCGTAGATATTTTGAGACCCTGCTGGAGGTGTTCTCTGGACCCCAGATTTTCTTCTGAATGGGTCAATTAAAGCAGCTCTGCTTTCGTGGTTTTGCAATAAGTGGTCTCCCCCAGAATCCGTGAGACCTGCCTCGAAAGAGGGTGGATTTTCCAGAAGATCTGGATTACCACCTGGGGTATACAATCTTTGAGTTTTATTCATTGCATACTTTTTTTTTTGTTTTAATTCGGAGTTCCATCTCCTAGCCTAAGGATAATATTTCCCTTGTACAAGGCGGTACCTTTTATTCCTGCCGTCCCTCTGGGATCAGTCGCAGACCAGAAAGCCGCCCATTCTGGGTCAGTCGCTTCTGGATTTTTCTAGGATTTTAGTGGACTTTTACCACAAGCATACCTTACTGCGGATATTTCGTACCCCAACCCGCCGGGGTAAAATTATACTTATATAAAGCCTAGGTAAAATTATATTTATACTTATATCTTTATTATACTGACTTATATTATAATTACAATGTGCTATATAATATTAGTCTGCATTCCACATTATATTAGAATTACATTATAGTGTTAGTGATACTTTATATTCCACAACTTTATACTCTTAAATTTAATTTTCAAAATTGTTATAATATTTATTATATAAACTTATACGGCATAGTGACTTATAAGTCAATCATAAAGTATCACATACTAATTCTTGATTGAATAAAAAATACAACCACTCTACTGTCAACCACTTGAACAATACTAAAAAAAAATTATGTTTTTCGATATAAAAAAATATGTATAATTACATTTACCACATAACAACAACAATCCGAAACAAACATGCAACACATCACAAACACATACGGCATACAAATAAAATTAAAAACAAGTAACAATCTATTGTTTGTCAACCTACGTCAAAATAATTTCACGAATTCGAAAACGTTCATTTACACCGCATTTTGTAGTATATATATATCCAGAAATTTGGCATTTAAGTCAAAATAAGAATAAAAACATCAATCTGGTGTCGCTTACGGCAAAGTATAGCAATGAAATATCTCTGCATCTATGCTACATACGATAATGCCGAATACACAAATCGATAGAGTATCAAAAATTAATAAAGATGGCATTTTCAGTTAATGTATCGATTTTGTGATGTACGACAGTATAATTGCGGGGCGACGATATGTTTGAAAGCTACAAAAAATTTGTATTCGTATATTGTATTATGTTCAAATCGTACCTTTAAGAAAAATAACGAAAGAAATAAATAAATAATAAATAAGAAATAAAATTTTTGGTTCAACTACCAACAAAATTGCTGTTTGCTTTTAAGAGCGAATTCTATTATAGACCTCGGGTTAACTCTTGACCCTAAACTGAGCTTTAAGCTACATTATGATAAAATAGTGAGCAAAGTAAATTCTTCTTTAGGTTTCATTAAACGGTGGTGTAAAGAATTTTCTGATCCCTACCTCACGAAACATCTTTATGTTACATATTGAATATGCCAGTCAAGTGTGGTCTCCAAATTACTTGACTGACATTAATTGAATTGAATCGATTCAACGAAACCGTTTTTACGTTTCGCTTTGAGTAACTTTTCGTGGAATGATCCATTGCGACTTTCACCATATTCCAACCGTCTTAAACTCATTGACTTACAGTCGTTGTCTGATCGTCGTATAATTGCAGTTATCTCCTTTATACACCAGATCCTTTCGGGTATGAGCTAGCCTCTGAAATTTCAAATTATTTGTTTGAAAGGTCCAATCGGAATAATCTCAGAACCGTTGAGTTGTTCCACATTCCCTTCCACCCAACTGAATATGGTAAGTTCGAGCCAATCACTAGAATGCTCCGTAAAGTAAATTCTAACTCTAGTTCTTTTGATCGTCAACTAAGTGTTTTAACTATTAAAAAACGAGTACGTTTTAATTCACGTTCAACTGAGACTAAATAACAACTGTTATTCTTTTTAGCTTTGATACTTTCGGCCTAAGTTTTGGAAGTGTTTTTAATAAATGTATAGCTATTAACATAGGTATTAACTTATGACTTTTACCGTTCTACTAACAGCATGTATCTAGTTTAGTTTATTTTTAGATTTTTCTGATCAAAGGGGCGGTGATTTACTAACCCTGGATGATGAGCTATTGCTCAATTAAATGAAGCAAGCCTTCGTCTAGTAATAAACGTCTGATGTGCTTGCTTTAAGCATAAATCTGACAGTATAAAAAAATATTAGTTAAAATAACCGAACAATTCATTAAATTCATAAAAAATCTACTTGCTTGCTATAACCAAAACGGTGTATATTTAAAAATAATTTGATATTACCAAAAATACTATACTGTAGAAGATAGTAGATCTATAGTATTCTTAATCAATCATATTAATAAATTCCCTACGCCTAACGCCTAAATTCAACTACGCCTAAAAAGTAGTTTTTAAATTTGACCAAGACCTACATCGTACCATATCGTACTAAAAAAAAGTGATCTATGAAGAATTAAAAATAAAAATACTACTGGTACATCTTTATTTCAAGTTTGTCACAAATTTTATAAAGATTCAACTGACATGCCACAGTGCTACATGCTTTTATTTTCTAATAGATTTATATTTTTTTATAGTTTGAGTTGCTTTTAAAGTAGATATCTAATACATAAACCTTGTTTCATAATACTTGCTCTAAAACCAAATTTTTAATTCAAAATTTAAACTGCGCTCATCAAAATATCTTAGTGTAAACAGTAATTTAGCTATTTCAACATTACTTTTGATTTTTTTTTTTTCATTTTATATATTCTAATATATAAGTCAACATGGCACTTACCTGGCACCATAGGTCATCGTATTATTAAGAAGTTTTTACCTGATGTGCAAAGAATTACCAGTACAAGTTAAAATAGAAAGAAAAAAAATTATAATGCAAATAATCATGATTAATGTATTGTAAAGGAAAAAAAAAACGGTAAACTTTTTTATATTTCTTTTATTTTTTTCTCCTTTATTTTTGTTTTTTTTTTTTATAGTTTATATTTAATAAAAATGAATTTCTTACCTTAGTTACTTTTGCAAAATTAGAAGTATTCTTTTTTTTAGATAAAAAATTGTGACACTGTATTTACTATAACATTTCTTTCTTTAAAAAAAAGAAAAAAAAACATTAACTTTTAATGAAAAAGCTACAATAAAAAAAAAAATAAAGAAAGCAATAACAAGAAAATAATTTGTTTCTTAATATGGCACTTTAATTAAAAATTTAACAAAGTATTAAAATTACAAACAGCTGAGATTCAAAACTGCTCATTGAAAAAATTATATTAATTTTATATGAGGCGTATTCTAGTATCTGAATAATTGAATTGGAACAATAAGTGTTTGGAACCTACTGAAAGGTCTAAGTACTTCCTCAGCTAACATAGTGATCACTTGCATCGCAGCCTATCAGTAGTTGTTTTTGCTACGATCACATGAGTTGATAACCTTACTCAGTGCGCAAGGGATGTATTCCGTTGAGTCCGTGGACAGGTAAGCAGAACATACCTGAAACTGATGTACATATTTTTTATATTTATTTATTTAGGTTTAAAATAGCCACTTTTTTTATTTCTACCAATATAAATTCATAAACATCTTAAAACCATCTTCAATTATACATTATCATTTTTTTGTACTTCCTTTTCTAAAGAAGTTTAATCTAAAATGGAAATTATTTCTTAGCGAATAATGGTTAACATCTTCTACAATCTACATAATATATTAATCGATTATGTACTTAAATAATTAAGTAACACTAGTGAATCCCCTGTGCAATTGCACAAAAGTAGTTCTTTCAAAGACAATTTATATAAAAAAAAATATTTGTTTTGGTATATTTGTTGTTGTTTTCTGAATCGCTTGATTCTTGAATATTTATACTTTATAATGAAATCAAAGTATAATACCTAATACTTTATGATGAAATTAATACTAATTTCAATATAACTTAACACAATAAAATTCCATTACTCTCAACGTAGTAAATCGATAAGTTAGTGTCTTCGCATAAGATATCAAAATGGGTTTTAGGATTCTATTGTAGAATATTGAAGCGTATTTAAACAATTAATTCATCAGATTTGGTTCTTTATATAATCAAAAAATATTCGTGAGTATTAAAGACAGCCATTAATTTAAACGGACTAAGATAGTGTAGTGGTTATGTTATCCACTATGTTATGTAACAGCAAAAGTATAATTTCGAGTTCGAATCCCGCTTATTTCATGAATGTATGTACATACAAAGTTTTTCAATTATTCTTTGAAATAATTTGGAATACATGCTCCATGTTAAAATAAAATGGAACTTAGCTACTATGAAAGCAAAGTTTTACTTTATAATAGATGTAGTTTTCCATATTTAAATTGGCTGCTATACCAATATGAGACTTAGTCATTTTCAGAATATTCTTTTACAATCATAAAAAAATTATTAACTGTTTTGTTGTAATTATTAACTCTTTCAAGTTCATTTTCTATTGAATTTTCCGAAGAAGAACTACTACCAAACGATGAAGAAGACAGCAGATCTTCTGCAATTCTATGGCTTCAATAATTTTCCTAAAATTATTAATTTTTTAATATGACTTGTTTTTAAAATAAAGAGTAAGCCATACACTCAAACCCATTTTTTCTTTTATAATTTTTAATTGGAATAAATTATATTGTACATGATAAATTTTAATATTGTTCTTCCATCAATTTATAATTTTATAAGTAAGATGATTTTAAATTGTTATGAAGCTTTAAAATTCAAGTTTTGTTATGTCAAAAACAATTTCCCTACTCGTTTTTTTAATTATCTGAGATCTATATGGATCCGGATCATTAAAAAAACACAGCATTAATTATTATTTCTATTTTTTATTTTTGGTTTGCTGGTATTAAATTTTAAATGTTTTTTTTTTTATTTTTGGTTTGTGGAATATGTAACACTGTAACTATTATATAAATGTTTTTAAGTTTTAAAATTTAATATGCAAAATGTTTAATATGCATATTTTTATTTTTGACTAAATTTTTTTAAACTTGCTAAAAATGTTTGGGGATTCTGAGGGAGATGTTGTATTGGCGTAGGGCCTAATGATCATACCCGAAGGATAGCTGGAATTGTTAAGTTTCAAAATATATATAATTGAACTAATATATATTAGTGGCGCATCTTATCCTTTAAGGACGAAAAGGACATTTGAAAGTATCCTTATTGTTTTGATGATTTTGTATAAAAACCGTTATATCTGTTGATTCATTAAATATATATATATTCAATTATATATTCTAGAAAAATAACGGTCTGGAGCATATTTTAATTTTTATTTGATGATGACTGGTGCTGTCATTATGGACATATTGTAGTTCAAAGTAGAAAATTTTGGAAAAAAAAACCATTTATTTTTTTTTTTTTCTTGAAAAACCAAATACCTCAAGATTTTACCATAAAACCTTCCCAATATTTATATACTGTTGGAAAGGTCTCATTTTCTACTACTCATGCATACATACTTTATGTCTACGACGAATTTGCTTTCATCAATTTATTTCTTTTTTCTGTCTTATTTATATCAATTTTTAAATCTTTTAATATTCATTCACTAACCCGCATAAATAGAATATTGAACAAATAATATTTGACAATGAGCCACAACTTTAAACGAAAACCATATTTTAGTAATTCAGTTTCGATTTTGCACTTGCAATAGAAAAAAACAAAAATGAATCAAATTGTAAATACGAAAAAACAAGTTACATCGATAGCTTTCCGGAAGAGTATACTAAGTGACAAAATTTTCAAAATGAACTTTTTATATCAATTATAAAGCTTAAATTTCTTTAGTGGAATTAAATAATTTATGCTTATACGTTCAACTTTCTTGGTTTCAAGATACTTGAGTGACCAAGATACAATAGTGATTTTTAAAAATAAAAATGAATTTGTAGAATATTTTACTTGCTTTTACAATCGACAATATTTTAAATTTAGTGCGCTTGACTTTGGGTATCGCCGAAATATATATATTTCATGTTCATTATCAGGATGGTTTTAAATACTTATTTAAATTTTATGACGGTGATACTTTTTAGGTCCACAATATTTTATTTGCAATTCTTTGTTTACTTTTAATTATTTTTAATACCTAATGCGCTTCACTTTGGGTACCGATAAATATTTATTTTATATTAAAAAAAACTGACCACCGCAATTTGTATATGTATTGCATTTTGTATACATATGTATTGGAGCGTTCCGTCGAATTGACAGATATATGAAGGAAACTATAATTGATTAATTTTATACATCATATCAGTTATAATTTTTTACCAACAACTAATTTAAGATTTAGGATTTCATAATTTTAAAAGCTTTCTTGCTTTGTACTTTACTGAAATGTAACATAAATGGGTGCCAAAGATGGGTTTAAAAATAAAGCATAATTATAGTAAAATATAGCGTTTAAAAAAAAACAAATTATTTTGACATTTTTTAATGTAATTTTTAGCGTAGTGTGATTCAGTACAATTGGAACCATCCGAAATTTTAACTTTTCTAATAATGATTCAAAGAAAAATATCGAGACAGTGGCAATTTTTTGTTCACAAAAAATAAAATTTATAACTGAACAAAAATATATTTTAAAATAGAGAAAATGAAAAATTTATAAATCCTTATGAGTTCACTGACATCATCAAACTAAACTAAACTGTACATATTTACGTACATATTTCATTAATAATATTTATTTTAAATCATAAATCATTATTAAATTTAAAAATTTCTTTAAGTATTATTCAAAAAAAATTCATAAATTAAATTATATTTTTTGATAATTTTCAATTTTATATTCATACTGAAATCAAAGTTTTTAATTTTGTTTTAAATACAAAATCTGTCCAATCATTTACACAAACGTTTAAGTAAAATAAAATATTATTTTCGAAAGAATCACAAATTTTAAAAATTAACATAATTTAATTCTTAAACGACTCTGCAAGAGATTTTAATCTTTTTACAAACAAAAAACATTATAACACAAAATAACAAATACAAAATAATATAAAATGGCTCGCAATATATTCAAAGTGGGGAATTAATTTTTAAAAAATTACAAAAAAAAAAAAATCGAAATATTGAATTGGTCTGCTTAACTATAGAGTATCTGTGCTTTTATCTATGAAGCTACACAGTCTCTACTTCCACAAGTTTATTTCAATAATTTAATTTAGATATTGTATTTTTTTCTTATTTTATACCATATTTTATTTATACACAACAGCTACCACAACCTTATCACTACTTTCAAAACGAATCATGAAGTTTATCGTACTAGAAGTGATAATGTTAAATCGACTTATTATTTTTGGAATCTACACAAATACTGTGTACTAGTTTATAATAATATCAACTTCTTCACTATTGAACAAATGTACATAAAGGATCTTGAATAAAACATCTACAGTAAGCTTGATTTAACAGCTCTGTAACTTTATATGACGTCGCACGACAATTAGATTGTCCTATGTGCCACATTGACGTTTTCACTTTATAGTTGATTCTTAGGTTTTGAAATATGAGGATTCTATTGCACTTCTCAGTTTTATTGTATCATTTATAGTTTTTAAGATATTCAGTGTAAACTTTACCGTATACGCCATATATATACAGGGTGGTCCGGTTTAGAGCAAAAAGTTTTTAAGGGGTGATTCCTTGGAGTATTTTAGGAAAAAAATTGTTCTAGAAGGGGGGTCTATCTTTAAATTTACCTGGGCTACAGAGGGTTAAAGAAAATCGGATTAGAAAAATTATGTCTAAAGAACATCAAATACACCTCAGAAGAAATTGAAACTAGAGCAACATCTTCTTCATAGCTTTTTTTTAGAATTAATACACCTAGTTAACGGTATATGTTCAATGAGTATCAGACTTACCGTTTCTGAATAATAACTGCATAAACTTAAAATTTTGCTTTTAAAAACTGAAAATTTTGTAAAAAACGTTAATTATCTCGAAAAAATTCGCTACACACAATGTTGGTCAGCCGTAAATGAAAACTGGTCTGAATCTCATCCACCGTCTAAAAACTAAAACAAAAATTTTAAAAGTAGAAGGTTAAATCTAAATAAAATCCAAAAATAAAAAAAGTTCTATCGAGCCGTTTTTTAGTAATAAAAGCTCAAACTTCAATCGCGTATTACTCAAAATCAAAATTTTGTGCGTACGGTAAACCAATCGCCGTGCAACGATGAGTCTGAAATTTTTCAATTTTTCAATACAGTCTTCTATTTGGAAAGGATTTCTGATTTGAAAATGGATATCAATAAATGAATTATCGATACGGAATTAATCATAAAATAAGGCAATCATTATTCCTTCAAGGTTCTAAAAAACTTGAGAATTCCATTTAAAAACAAAATTATAGCAAATTAGGTTTGGTTATTTTTATTCTTGTTAATTTCTTTTTTTTTTTAATTTAAGTCAAACATTAGGTTTCAAAAGATACCTTTATACATGAATGACCAGCCTGGTAATTGAGAATCGACCTGGTCCAGTATTTTGTGTCATTGGCATAAAATAAATGATAAGAAATATTTGAGAGTTTTGGTTATCCCTAAAAATTAAATGGAACTATGGAATAGATATGGTTTTCCACATTTAAATTAATAGATACACCATAATAACCATTGTATGTAATTATATATTCCAAATTTCTGTGTAAGGTGGTCTTTACACGTACGATTTAATCCATGGATTTGATTCAAATGTCAAAAAATCGTACGTGTAAGAGCTCTAATGAATTAAATCGTATGAATTTCGTGAATCAAATTTGACAGTTCATGAATTAGATATGGCGAATTCGTAAATTTTTATTTCGACTGAATTTTGATAACGATTTGTTTTTGTTGTTTGTATACAGGTTGATTTTGATTACAAAGTGTTTTTTTATTTCAAATCGGTTATTTGAAAGTTCTGATAGTTTTTTTATTGAATTTTATTTTGTTGAAATGTTGTTTAGTTGAAATGTGTAATATTTTACATGAAAAGAAGTTAATAAAATTGATCAGGCTCTATACAAAAAAGAATTCACTTTGTGGAACGTTGTTTCCAAAAACTATAAAAATACATTTTTAAGGACCAAAGCCTAACGAAGATTTAAATTTAAATTTAAAATTTTATTTTTTGAGGACAATATTTTTTTGTAAAATTAAAAATGTACGCAGGTTTTATTTTTTTATTTTCTACGAAATATTTCTTTGATTTCTTAATAACTTTATGCACACTGTACTTTTGTCATAAAGTTTTGGCATTTATTTAAAAAAAAATGCATGGATTTTGTTTTGAGTGTAAACGTTAAATGGATTTCATTACCGTGGATTAAGCCGTTCGTGTAAAGACCGCCTAAAAGCAATTACGGTGTGCATCCCATATACTTGGAATTATATAAATTAAAAATATCACGTTTCCCCTCTAAATGGAGCCAACTGATGGAGAAGAAAATGCAAAAAACTCAGTTACTTATAAGAATACCATTATTAATTCAAGCAAAGCCTTACATTGGATTGGCGGTATTTGCTCCGTAACCCTGCTTTTCTCTTTAAAATTATTCCAATCAATCAGTATCTCTCTAACTCGCACAAACATATTCATTACTAATAAATTAACAACCAAATATCTAATACCTTTTCAAAAGTGTCATACATCACATAGATGTGCTCAAATTAAAAAAGAAAGTTCGCTCTGCCTTACTAAAAAAGATTTCATCTTAAAGTCATTATCTATCTAATTAAATAACTACATTCCTATTTCATTAAGAATGTACACAAAAAAAAAATGTAAAAAAAAATAAAAAATAAAACAAAATAAAAGTACTATAGAAAAAGCATAGCTAGAAATATATTCAGTATCATTGAGACTTAAAGAAGCTATGAAAATAAAGTGATTTAAATAACAACGAGTTTTATTATTCTTATTTTCTTATTTATTCAATTAAAGAAAAGATAAACCAGCGAAAAAATTAACATAGAAAATTAACCCTTGCATAGAATAAATAATATCACACATATCTAGCTATATATATACATATTCATAGAGTAAAATAGCGCGAGAGTGAGAGAGAGAGGGGATGGGGAGAGAAATGTATACAAATATTTAATTTTCCTTTAAACTCCACACTTTGAAATAATTTTTCTTGATATGATGATTATACAAAGCAAAATTCATTCTACTTTTTACATTGTAAAATACAAGATTAACTCTCAGCTACAATGATTACAGTAGCATCCAGAAGTGGGATTCAGTTTCAATGTATATATATTGTTTCAATTGTTATATACAAAATATAAGTATCTATTTATTACATACCCACACATTGCTTACCTAAGATATGTAAATGTAATTACAAAATGGCATTTTCACCATTGCTTTTCATAATCTTTAATGAAAATTCATTCTAATGTTAGATATTTTATCTTCCTATCTCTTTTACCAACATTTACTAGGTTTGTTTTTTTTTATACTTTTATGGTTATTTTTATTCTTGTTAATTTATTCTTTCTATTTATTTACTCTCATTCCATTTATTACCCACTTTCTAAATTTAAATACTATATCCTAAACCAAACCCACTTAAGGTGCAAAATTTTCTTTCAAAAATAATACCTACCACCCACGGTGAATTCCTTAAGATTTCACAGGTAAAATATTAAGTGTATAAAATAATTTTTATGTAATTTTACAAAATTTCGAAATTTTAGGTTCAGTATTTTTGCTTGCTGTTTTTTTTGTTGTTGTTTCTTTTAGTAAAAACTCTTGAAAAGAAAAACATTGCTTGTTTGTATATTTTTATTTTGTTCTAGTAAAAAAATATTTGAGGTGAAAAATAATACGAGAGAGAGTAAAGAAAAAAAAAAGAAAATTATTTAAAGAGGAAACCAAGAAGAAAACCGAGAAAACTCTAATAAACAACCGTAAACAAAACTCATACACATTTTTTTTTCTTTTATTATTTTTTAATTACTGGCAATACTGATGAGTCACTCGTGGTGGAAAATGAAAACAAATAAGCCATATAATGACGCACGTTAAATTGGTATTTGGTTAAGAACAGTATCCATATTCAATTAATTACCAAGTTATATGAAAGACAAAAAATAACAATAAAGAAATTTAATTTTAATTTTTTTTCTATTTATTTATTTCATTATTTTTATTTAATTCGTGGGTTCTTTTTACAAATTCAAATTCTGTTTAACTTATAATAATGAACTTATAGTTTTTATTTTAGTTTTTATTTTTGGAAATAGTTTTTTAATAAAAAACTAAAGTACATTCTTGACTTAAGTCAAAGTGATGTTTTCAATAATATCAAAAATCTCTAATTAAATCTACCTGTTGTACCAGCTGTACCAGCATGGCTGTACCAACTGTACCATAATAGCTCAACCTCTATCCTGGATCTTTAATAGATCATTAAAAGAAGGTATAATTTTGGATGAGTGGAAATACTCATTAGTATTGCGTAATGAATCTAAGTTCGCTCTATATTATAGACCATTCACCTAATCAACATTACTTTATGGGAGATCGTTCCACTACCACATATCTCTTACACAATTTGTTGAAACTGGTTACCAACTCATTTGAAACTGGTTACCAAATTGATACAGTTTTTACTGATATATCTAAAACATTTTTTTTTTAATATATATATATTATATATATATATATATTTATTCAATTCTCAAATGGAGAGTAATCGCTCATATAGAGTGTATTATTATATATACATGATGATTTACAATTTTAAAGTAAATTAAGGCAAAATAACAAATTAACAAATTATTGAAGAATATAAAGAATATTGATAATAATAATAAAAACAAGATACAAGTAAAAAAAATAATTAAAATGTTTAAAGTAACAAAATATTGAATTAAAATTTCTTAAAATGTAAACAATTTAAAATTTGAAAAAAAAAAGAAAAAAATCTAGGTACTTTAAATTTTATATATGAAAAATAGTTTATATATAGTTTAAATTTTAATATATGAAATTAAGTGGTTTTTAAAATGTTTCAGTCTCAGCTCTTTCATCCAATTTGGAATTTAATTGTATTCATTTATTGCTGCACTGGATATATTATTTAACCCTTGTTGAATTGTTCTTATATTTGTTGTATTTGTTGTATTACATTGATGTAACGCAGAGTTTTGTAACAGTTGTGTTTTGGTAGTTACTAATCCTTGAAAAATCTTATATATATGTTCGATAGTAGCTTTAATTGTAGTTCATTTGAATTAATTTTAAATGTCTTATATAGATAATCTGTGGAAGTTCTGTGATGAAGCGAATATAGATTTTTAATGGCTTTATTTTGTAATATTTGTATTTTATTTAAATTTTGCTTTTAGCTTATTCTCCATATTATAAGTCCGTACGTTATATTGGAATGAAATAGACTATAGTATGTAGATCTTTTCGTATAATTTGGTACTTCGTGGGATATCTTTTTAAATACACCAGCCAATTTTCTGCACTATTTTTCTATTGCGTCTACGTGTTTGTTCCAAGTAAGTTCACTGTCAATCGTTACTCCTAGATATTTGTAACACGATACCTTTGTAATTGTCTCATTATTATATTTTATGTTTATTTTTTCATTTCCATAATTCTTAAATAACATATATTTGGCTTTCCTCATGTTGATCGTTAAGTTATATTGACTGATAATTTTGAGCAATTTATTGTTATCACTATTTATATTTATTTCCATATCTGCATAATTATTTTCAGAGTAAACAACAGCTAAATCGTCTGCATACATAAAAATCTGTTCTTTTAGTTTAAGGTTAGCAATATTATTTATGTAACATATAAAAAGGGTTGGTCTTAGTGAACTCCCTTGTATCACCCCATAATCTATTGGCTTTTTATCACTTATAAACCTTTCGCATTCTGCGTTCTATCATTTCATAAAGTCAATCATATATTATATATATTTATTTCTCCTTCGGGTTTTCTTCAACGCACTCATATGGAACCTTTGCTTTTTTTAATCTTCATGAATGATGAAATGTAGAAATTGGTATGCGGAATATGATTTTATCTGTTGGTGATGACATCATATTATTTGCCAAGTCATTAAATGATTGCATTTCCCGGCAAAATTATCTAAACAAATTCTTTTTTTGGTGCACTTTAAATGGTTTTAAATTAAATGTCAGTAAATTGCAAATTTATGTCTTTCCATAAAAAACAGAACCTTTTGTATTTGAGTATATAAAATAAATGACTCAGGAATAGCTTTTGTTAATGAGATAAAAGATCTTGGAATTATCATTGATAATAATCTAACTTTTAATCCACATACCGCGTCGAAAACATTTTCAATGATAGGCTTTATTAAAAGGAATTCGCAACAGTTCACATTTCCTTAAACATTTAAAACTTTATTTACGTTTTTAATTCGTCCCCATCTCGAATATACTTCGCCGATATGGACGCCATTTACTGCCATGGTATGAGAATTGAATCAGTTAAAAAAAAATTATCAGATTTTACCACCGAAAATTTCATTGGCAACCTCATACTAGCGCTTATGAAGTAAAGTGCCTACTAATAGATATAACTACACTTGAAGTTAGACGTAAAGTTGCAGCGTTTATGCTTTCATACGACATTTTATCAGGTAAAATTAATGGCTCTGTTTTTTTACATCCGTTAAATATAAGGTATTAAAAATATTACTATTGATAACGTTATAATCGTACGAGATTTCTTGAATCAAGTGATATTATTCGGAAAGCAACAATTTAAAATCGTTTCTTAGGAAAAACACTTCTGTGCAAATGCACTGGTGAACCACTAGT
Organism: Argyra leucocephala; assembly: GCA_963942445.1. Taxonomy (NCBI): domain Eukaryota; kingdom Metazoa; phylum Arthropoda; class Insecta; order Diptera; family Dolichopodidae; genus Argyra; species Argyra leucocephala. The sequence continues at coordinate 75,409,340 of OZ012680.1, forward strand.
ATATGTATGTGGATCATTATGACATAAAGTCTACGTAAAATACCACCTAAACTGAATCCACATCATATAAAATGGTACTGTACTAACCAATAGAACATGCTTGAATGGTATGGTTTCAATACACAAATCAAAACATACCTTACATAGCAGCACACGCAAAAATACTTACCATTTGTAATTAAATGTATGTACGTAGCTTTTTCACAGTCATTAGTAAATCGATATGCAAAAAAAAATTTAAAATATTATTTTTTACTGTATTACCAGAATTTCTTTTCGTTTTTGTTTTTAAGGATTATTATTCCTTTTGGATATTTCTTTAAGAAGTAGCCATCTTTGATAGTCTTTAGGATTTTATTTTTTCATTTCCATTTTTCGTCCTTGTAAAAAAAAAACAAAAATCCTAAATAAAAATGAAGAAGCAGAAAATACAAAAAAAGAAATTCAAAGGAAAAGTTAACTGTAAAACAAAAATGATCATACATACCTACACATTCGCATGTAACAAGGAATACATTCCAGAGAAAAAACATAATATTAAACATATGCGAAGCAGTGACAATACTTGCTTTTTTTATTAGGTAAGCATTTCCAGTTTTATGTTGATAGACGAAACTGGTTTTTTGGATTTTTACTTATCTACAGTTTTTAATTTTTTTTCTTATAATAGTGTCTCTTACGTTACAGTTCGTTTTGGATCTTAATTAGTAGATAGATTTAAACAATGGAACCCACTTTTAATTTTGTTGATTTAATAATGAAATATATTGGGATTTAATATTTATTAATTTTTTATTTATTTTAGATCAATACTTTATTCCAAGAGATATGCTAAAAAAAAATGTCATCATCGAACACAAAGAGACTAATTTTTTTTATTTTTTATATTATAGCCAAAATGTAAGCTGTGAACCCTTGATTACCGTTGACTGTTTGAAAAAGAAAAGGAAAGAAAAAGGAAGAAGAAAAGTTTTGTGCGAAAGAGCGAACAATGTTGTTAACATTCGTCTTAAATCATAAATAAAAAGTCCTTCTGCCATTGGAAATGCTTCGATTGAGACGCGATTCCACAATCAAGATGTTCTTACTATAAAAGAATTTCCATAACCGAACTTAAACCATCACGGAATTTCTACTGTGAAAATGTGGGAACTTGATGCCACTTGTAGTATGCGAAAGAATTGCTTGAGAGGAGGAACAAGTGACTTTAATTCCTCGGAACAAGTGCCAACACCAAGTAGATATCTATAAAATTTAAAAGTGCTCCTATTGTTGTCCGACGATGACCAAGTGATATAAGGGATAAGGTCACATTTATCTCGCCTATAAGACGAATGGTACGGTTTTGAATTTTGTTCGTAAATTTAAAGCAGTTTTTGGTGCACCTGCCCATAAATGTGAGTTATATTCCAGCTTGGGTCGTATGTATGTTTTATAGATTTTTAAGGGGTCTCGAGATGAAAAATAAGTTTTGCACCGACTCAAAAAACCCAAACATTTGGCGGCGCTTTTCCCAATATTTTATATGGTTTTATAATATTCAATTTATTAAATTATTTAGTTTTAAGGCTATAAAACTGTTAAGATAGCCGGAAGGTTTCAGATGTACTAATTAACAAACGTTTTTAGGATTTCTTAAAATTTTTAAAAATCTAGGTAAGTTTCTGGATCTTGTTAAATAATTAAACATTCTAATTTTTGTTTCAAATTTAACTATTTATTTTTTTATTAATTTATTATTTTTATAAATAATGATCTTTAATTTTTTCAGTATAGATTACAATACTTTTTCCAAACTTTAGAAAAAGCGTAAATTTAGTAAAAACTATAAAGAAAATACAAATTTTGTTTTGCTGCTGCCCCAAACCCTCGCTACTCATTTATTGAAACCATCTTTTTGCCGACAAGTAAACGCGGACGGTAAGATTTTAGTAGAAATTATATAGAAAAAAAACAATATACAAATTGAAGCTCATATGACTTTAATATATTTAAAATTATAAATATAAAATAAAATATAAGTAATAAGACCATGTTTAACCAAATAAAAGAATTAGTATTCTTACTTTTTTTAAGAAAAAAGTACTTTCATTACAAAACCAAATAATTTAAAATTTTTATAAAAATTTAAATACATATGGAATTTTTTTAAATATGAAATTTTGTCCATATGAAATTGTGCCTCTTTGTAATTTTGTCCATATATAATATTGCCTTATCTAATTTTGTCCCGGCACAGTTTTAAGAACATGTTTTTCCGAATGATCTAAATTAAAACGATAAGAAAAATAATTTATAACTAATTCATGATTGGAACAAGAGAACTTGGACAACCAGTCCTGTTACATAATCACTAGACCAAACCAACTTTTAACAATGAACCTTATGTATACAACAGTAAGAAAAATCGGTGAAACGGTGAATATAAAAGCATTAGAAAGAAAATAGACGAATACACCAATAAAAATATTATAATTTTAACTTCATCAAAAAAAGTAAAAAAAAAGTTTAACAAACATATTACAAGCAAACATATAAAAAATTCAAATATAATATAAAAATGTTTTACATATTTAACAAAAGTTAAGTATGTATAAAACACCCACTAAATATCGGATGTTTTTTTAAGCCTAATAGAACTAAAAACTGTAAAAAATAACACAAAAAATTAAATTTTATTATTTTTATTGAAAGAGAAATAAATAGCCATGTGTCACGACAACACGAACACTATTTCTACACAATTATTCGAACACTAACGTGATTTTGGTTGCTGGTTTATCAGCATAAAACAGTGACTTTACGAAGCCCCATTGGAAACAGTCAATAGATACTAATCGCACGACCATAGATACCAATATACAGGTCCATTGAAGAAATAAGGTTCAATGAAGCCGCCACCCTGCATACTGCACCAAACGGTACGTTTTTCTAGATGTAATGGAGTCTGCATGTTGCCTTGGGGGTTTCACTCTATATGCCAATATTGTTTATTAACGTAAACATTTAACCAAAAATGAACCGTTCACTTTTCAACCGTTCCAACCTAATGGGCAAAAGAACGACTCATATGATGTTCTCAAAGCTTTAATTCCTGCACCATCTAGATCTTATACGGGTCTAGATATTGTTGATGAGGAGAGCCCCAACTGTCGTGACAAACGATGAATTGATAAATTTGAATCTTCTTTCATAGTTCAATGGGCAAAAAAACAACCCATATGATGATCTCATAGCTTAAATTCCTGCACCATCTGGATCTTATACGTTGTGTTGTCTGTATACATTGTGGATGAGGAGAACCCCAACTCTTGTGACAAATGATGAATTGATAAATTTGAATCTTCTTTCACACTTCCGTTTACACCGGCGATGTTATATTCAGTACGTACATTTCTTCGACGTGTTAGTGTTATTGTATCATATAGAAAGTATGTGATATGAAATATAATCACAATACGAGGGGATGGCTGCCCCGATTATAAGCGCCATAATAAAAAGTTATATGTCGTATATAACTTGCGCGAATCATCAACTAATTTTCAAATTAAATTTGAATAATTTTTTATCAATCTGCAAACGTGAGTTTATACATGACTACATATACATACTCACTGTACATTAGCTAATTATTGTTATTTTATAAAACAGATTAACAAATATTTTAGGATAAATTATAATTTTTTGATTATTAATAAATACAATTACATTTAAAGAAAAAATATGTTGAAGATATATCCCATAGATTTGGATTAAGTCTTAATCAAATCAGTGATTCATTTTTTATTATCATTCGTAAGATTTACAATGATTGAGAGAAATGATTTTTATTTAGTTTTTATTTTGTATTTGTTTAAAATATTTAACTGTCGAATTTATTTTATTCGATCAGGGAATTGAAATATAAAAAAAATGATATTTAAGGACGATACGTCTCTGCATAGATATATGTTCACATATGTAAACTAAAACTTTGCATCTCATTAAAAGTAATTACTTCTACGTAGTATATTAAGGAATCTAAATGATCTTATGTACCTCAATTATGAAACATAAATTCTTCAAGGTTAAATAAAAATATGTAAAAAGATATGAAAACATGTTGTTTAAATATGAGCTTTCCATATTATATCATAAGTGTACAATGTACATATTTGTATGTCTCCTACATATTAAATATCTATGTATATGTAGGCATTCGTTTCAAATACGCAACCATTAAAATAAAATATTTTTTTAAATTCATTTCGATTGATATTGAGACTTTCTGAAATTTGGTATTATTTTAAAGATAAACGAGATCGTTAAAAAAAAAACAATCACTTAACAAGAAAAATTTCTGATGATGCTAAATAATTTTTTTTTTTCAGATTTCAAATATGTAATAAAATCAAAATAGAAATATCAATTCACACTTTTTTAATTTATCTCAAATTACTTTTCACTTACTTATTTCAAAAAATATATGGTAAAGGCACACTTTGTTTTATCCTACTTAATTTTCAATTTCTTATCCAAAATTGTGGATTATGTAATAATGATTTTAATTCCAGCAAAAACATTATTAAATGCACATATGTAATAAATTTATTTGGCAATTGAGTCTGACGTATAATAATACATTATTTCCTGCCAATTGCGATATCAGTCAGACTACCTCGGTTGGATATATTAAATTTGTTTTTTTCCACAGATATGTCAACTTTTTAACTGCATAAGGGGTATATTTATCCGTAGCATTTAAAAAAAACTATATAATGTCATTGAGATGATATAATCCTGAATTTTCAACACTAGAATTAATTGCTATTAAATAAATCACTTTCCATCAAATTCAGTTTTTGATACATACTTAAACTTTAGTCTTGATTCCATCACTAAAGAATTATTGTAATGTATTATTAGTTTTTTAACTAACCCAAGTTATCTTGAAGTTAACATGAGGCTGATATGTAGACTTGACTCCAGATCAAATTACTGCTGACTCTAAATTCGCATTAATATGATGATTGTAATTCTAATGGTCTTGTATAAATTTCTTCGGTGATTAACTGTGTGAGCAGGCAACTAGATCTTATTTTTGTAACAGATTGGATTAATTTTGTTTTTAATGACGAAAACTTGTTTGAGTTTCAACTCCTATTTGTATCTCATATTTATTTGATAGTCGAACATTACAACCAAAATAATCTACCTTATAAGTACAACTTTTCTCAAATAAGTTTTTCCGCTTTAAATAACTCGCTTTTATCTGTTGACATCGATTCTTCAATTAATGATTCCGACATCAATCTAGCCATTTCCAAATTCTATGACATCATCTCATTATTAACATTATTAACATTATTTGTAACTTGAATTAAGCTTGAAATACATAATATGTTGTTACTTCTGTGACTCTCTTTTTGGAATTGAAATTTTTAATGAATGAAACCTTTTATGTGTACGCTATAAGGGTGGTTGACTTACACAATACAGTATAAAAAAATGTAAACCGTTTAATAACCATTTTGAAGTTTCGTATTAAAACTTTTATAAGCTTATAGTTGCAAACTGAATACTAAAACTTTTGTTAGATTTCGGAATATGTTTTGTATCATTAATCAATTTTTGTAAAATTAATATAATTGGGACATTATGACTTTTGTATACCAAATGAATTCCGTTGCACGATCTGCTTTTGTTTTATCTTGCCACTGCGTATATAAAACGTTTTGGAACAGTTCACAAAGTCAAAATCTTATAAAAAAATATTTTGTAACATATATATTACATAAAATAATAAACACAGAGTAAGTATTAAAAGCACTCTAGTATATTATGAAAAGGGACGAAAAAAACTTTTTTATTTGTACAGACTCCTTGAATTCTTTAAAAGCTATTCCCAAACTATATCCAGTACATCCTTTAATACATAAAATACAAGCAATGATAAATAAAAATCAAAAAATATACAATTTATGTGGATTCCAAGTCATATCGGCATCCATGATAACGAGATAGTTGACAGTCTAGCAAAAGGCTCTGTAAACCAACCATACGGCGATAACCAACATCTTTTATATTATAAACACGCTGGGTGGCGTAGTAGGTAGAGCGCCTGCCTTTCAACCGAAAAGTCCCGGGTTCGATTCCCGATGAAGCAAAAAAATAAAATGCTTCATTGGTTTTTCGAGCTGGTCTAGTACCCTTTGTTATTGGGATATAATAAATGACAAAAAATAATTGAGGGTATATATAATCCAGTAACAAATTAAATAAAATGAAACTATTATATTTAAGAAGGCTTAGTTTCTGACAATAGTAGTAGTTTTCCACATTTAATGAGTAGATAAGCCAGTAATTTGTTAAAATAAACACTCGAATTATTGTAGATATTGTAGTGTGAAATTGCAGTACCGTACTTAATTAAGCACGAAAAGGTGATTCTACCTAAGTTACTGACAAGATCATAAAAAAAAAAAGATATTAAAAATATAATTAATAAGAAAATATATCAAAGTGTCGAACAAGAATGGAGAGAAACGGACGACAGTAACAAACTAAAAAATATCAAGCCAAGTACGAGACCTTTGAAAAATCTGACCTTACTTAATAGAAGAGAGTCGACCGTGATTACTAGAATAAGAATAGGGCATAATTTAACACATAAATTTACATTTGAAAAAACAACACCACCAAATTGTGCTTGTGGAACAAACCTTACTATTCGAAAATTGTATAAAATATTCAAGAGATAGGGATAGATATTTAAAAAATAATAGTCTAGATATTTTAAGGAGTGATGATGAAACCACTTATAGAAAGATAAGAAATTTCCTAAAAGATATTGAACTTTACAAAACAATTTAAAACAAAAAATGAAGAAAAATCATTAAAATATGTTAAATGAAAAATATTAAATGTAAAACAAAAAATGGAATAAAATAGAAAATACTTAGTTATAATAACTTAATATAATAATATAATTATATATATATATTATTCTGCATTTATCTGGATGTTTGCAAGTTCGACGGAACGCTCCAACACATATACAAATTGCATATGTATACAAATGCATATATATACAAATTGGTTTGGTACTTTTTTTTAACCCCTGTCTACCATGCTGAACCTTTGCAGGAAAAAATGATTGCATGAACTATATTTTTTTAATTTAATGTTAGTCTTCTTCGCAAATAATAAGGAAAAATAATAAATAATAATAATAATATAAATAAAACAAACAATTTTTTTGATTTATAATAATAAGGACTAATAGAAATTTAATCAATAGTTTAATATGGTATAATAACCAAAAGGCAAACAGCATTTAACACAAAAAAAAACATAATTCACTCAAAGGTTATTCTTATTACTTAAAATTATACATAATAATACACATGTGTATCAGCATATTTGTATTGTATAATATTATACATTATACTACTTTATTGCTTCTACCTTTTATTTTTGGCATTATTGTGTGCGTAATTCACTTCACTCAAAAAAAATAATTTTTGCTTTTTTGTTTTTTTTTATTATTTGCTGTATCTGTATTCTGTATGTTCTATATGCTCCATTCCAAAAATATTATTTTATTTTCAGTGTTAAGTGTTCACTTTTCACTTCACTGTTCAGGTTCATTGTTCAATCAATAGAACTTGATAGAAGTAGAGTAGGATAATTAACTCTACTTCTACGCCGGATAATAAAACATTGTTTTTTTTAAATTGAAAATTATTGATGAAAATGTTTTTGTATTTTTTGTAAATTTTACCAATTTAGATACAAAATTTTGAATATTTTTTTAAAAATAACACAATACCATAATAACAGTTTATTCATATAGCAAAATAAGATCCCTATACATTATACAAAAGACAAAATTTATATGAAAATAAGATTCCATTTTTAAATTTGCTCTCCCGGAGGACTCAATAACGCTAATACGGTATAATTTATACTACTACAACTAACGAATTATAACTAAATGGAAGTGAGTACGAGTATACCATACAAAAATACAAACATTTTATACAAATTTGTTGGTATGGTACTTCTTTTTCTGTTATATAAAAAAAAAAGATTAGTGTTAGGCCAATATAAACATAAATAAAAATAAATAAAAAGTGATATAAACATAAGTACTGTAATTTCGGAACAAAGAAAATAATGAAAGAAAAAAAGAAACTAGGATTTATTTTGCTTCCGTCATTTATGACGGGTTACAAAGCTAGTAAATTAATATGTATAAGAAAAATTGAAATATTGAATTATTTTATATAGAAACAAAAATTAAAAATGTATTATATGAATAATAGAATATGTTATTAGAATATAAACAAACAAAAAAAAAATAAAATAATGTAAAGGCCCTACCATGTTAAAAAAAAATTAAAAAAAATGGACTGTATAGCATTATATTTTAGTGATAGTAGTGATAGTGAAGAAAATAATATGGCAGTTCAGAGGAAGATTCTAAGAGATAAATAAGTAAGTGTAAGTGTCGTTTTTTATTCTTTGTTATAGATTTATTTTTAATGATTGTTTATTTTATTTTATAATTTAGATTTATCAAAAACTTTAGGCTATCAAAAGAAGCATTTCTATATGTATTAGACGTTCATTATCAATACCACATAATATAAAACTAGCGGCTACATTGAGATTTTTGGCAGAAGGTGGATACCAACAAGGAGTTGGTCAGGATATGAATATAGCACTTTGCCAGCAATCGGTGTAACGGTGTCCAATGAAAATAAGCCTTGAAATGTCAGATGCTGAAAAAAAGAAGCTAAAAGATCTTTTTTTGCTAAAGGAAAACTTCCAGGAATTATTGGTGCAATAGATGGAACCCATATACAAATAAAACGGCCAAAGAATGATGAGCATTTATTTTTCAATAGAAAAATGAAACATAGCGTAAATGCTATGGTGGTAAGTTTACTTTAATATTAAATATATTATAAACATTAATGAAATACAGTCTTCTGTATGCTCTCGTTGTATGCAGTACTTACCAAAAAATCAGTTATTAAAATTAATTAATAAATTATTTTGGTGTTTTCTCTATCATTTTTATTATATTACCCGTTATAGTTATCTTCATTAAATTGAAAATAAATTATAACAAACAATAAAAAAAAAAAATTTCAAAGTGTACCCTACACAAAAAAGAGGTAGGCTATTATCGCCTGACAATGAAATTTGTGAATCAATCACAAAAAAAATAAATACAGATGTTCAGTCGCCTACAATGGGGAAAAAAAATAAAAATAAAATTGAAGTTACAAATGTATCACAAAATAAATTCGCTCCACTAAGCCAATTCTTATTGGATGAGGAAAAAAATAGTGAATGTTCAAAAAATATTGAAGTTAAAAAGGTACACGTGCCACCAATAACAATAATTGATCTTAGCAATGAGGATTTAAATAAAATTATGTTTGAATTGAACATTCAAAACAATAAAAAAAATACAAGCATTGGTACAAATGTCTATTGTAAAGATTTAATTGACTTTGAAACTACACGGCAAGGTCTTATTACAAAGGAATGCAAATTTTTTACACATGAAAGTAAAAACAATATAAATATAATATTTGTTTTAACTGATCTTCATGATGTTACAATTGAGGAATTAAAAAAAGAGTTACTGGTCAACAAAGTGGAAAACTATATAGAAATTAAAAAAATGCACATCTATAAGCAACGATATAGAGATCAGAGCACATATTTATTGTACTTTCAAAAAGGCACCACAAAAATTGGAGATTTAAAAAAACAATGTAGAACTCTCTTCAACATAATTGTACAATGGAATTATTACAGATCCACTAAAAGGGTCCAACGCAATATTTCAACTGCCAAACTTGGGGTCATGGTGCAAGGAAGTGTCAACTAGCTCCCGCCTGCAGAAATTGTGGTGAAAATCATAACACATCGGCCTGTCCAATGAACACAGATAATTATATTGACAAAAATATCAAATGTTGCAATTGCACCGGGCAACATAAGTCCAGTTCTAAACTCTGCCCAGAAAGAACCAAGTATCTCTAACTTAAGGAATTCACCAGCCAACGAAACCCAAAAAGGGGTCATCAATCATCACGTACTCAATTACCTCCATCGTTGAGCTCAGGACACTTTCCAAATCTTCCATTAAGCAAACCAAGATTGTCGAGCACATCCCCAATGACAGCAAATTATGCACAGGTACTTAAGCATTCTAACAACACTAATAATAATTTAAGTTTTGTTAACAACATGACCAACAATAATAGTTCTAACAATAATTATAGTAATAATATTAACAACAATATTTTTAGTAATAACAGTAACTTATTTTCACTATCTGAAATATCGTCGCTTACAAATGAATTATTAAGTAGGCTAAGTAATTGTAAAAGCAAACAAGAACAATTTGTAGTAATTACAGAAATGTCAGTAAAATATTTGTATGGTAATTTCGCTAATTAACTGGAATTCCCAAAGTATTCGATCAAAATGTACGGAGTTATTTGATTTCATGTCAAAATATAATATAAAAATTGCGATCATCACTGAAACATGGTTAAAACCTAACATATCTCTTTACCATAGTAAATTTGTCTGTTATCGTTCAGACCGTTTGGGTTCTCCTCACGGTGGTGTTGCAATAATAATTGATAAAAATATCAAACATAGTCTTCTTTCTAGTATTAGTTTAAAAATAATTGAAAACATTGCCATAAAAATCGAAACCGAAGCTGGCGAATTCATAATAGTATCTGTGTACTTTAAAGGTGGTAACAGTAACAGTTTGAAAAATTTGGAATTTAAAAATGACTTAAAACGCCTAGTTAATCTTCCTGGAAATTACGTTATATCTGGAGATTTCAACAGCAGACACAGTAATTGGAATTGTATGCGTAATAATACATGGGGTAAGATATTAAGTAACGAGCATAGCACGTTTCAACCGATTTAACATATTACATCCGAGCACACCCTAGTACTTCCCTAAAAATGGTGGCTCTCCATCAATCTTAGACCTGATCCTAACTAACTGTGCAAATTATATTTCCCAACCGATTGTCCTAAATGAATTAGGATCTGACCATCTATCTGTAACATTTCAAATTCGTAACACTCCTTTGTTAACCGTCCCTATTTCTTCATTTAACTACAACAGAGCAAACTGGAAAAGATATAAAAAATATTTACAAGATCATACAAACACCGCAATCCAAATTGAAAATATTTCAACGACATCAGATATAGATGATCTGTTACATTATCTTATGGAACTGTTGAGCGATGCTAAAGTTCGAGCAATCCCAAAAACTCCAAACAAGTCATTCAATTCATCAATTAAATTAACTCCACTTATATTAAACTTAATATCTCTGCGTAACACCTTTCGTAGAAGTTGGCACCGTTCAAGAGATGATTCACTGAAAAACCAAGTTAATCGTTTGCAAAAACAAATCAACTACGAAATAAAGAAGTTAAAAAATATTGAGTGGTCTTCCTATTTACAAGGCCTAGACAATGGAGCTAGCCCATTCTGGAAACTATCTAAAATACTCAGGAAAAAAACCAAATCGGTCCCCCATCTAATAAATAACAATGACATTATTCTAACAAATATTGAGAAATGCAAAGCTTTCGGTGACCATTTCCTGAATCAACACAAATTGACTCTGAACTTTAGCGACCATTTAACAGAACAAACAGTAAGGAATAGCATCAACGAACTAGATGCATTAAACTTAGGTGATTTCATTCAATTCACGGCTAAGGAAATTAAAAATCTTTGTAAAAACTTAAAAATCAACAAAGCCCCAGGCTGTGATGGTATTAAGAATATCAACCTGAAGATGATGCCTAAAAAAGCTTTCAAATTGCTATCTGACATCTTCAATTTATGTGTAAGATTCAGCTCTTTTTCCGAAAATATGGAAAGATGCCACGGTAATATGTGTACCAAAAATAAACCAGCCGAAAAACTTGGTTAGCAGCTATAGACCAATTAGTCTCTTGAGTTCCATTGGCAAACTGTTTGAGAAAGGTATTTCGATTGCAGATTTTTTACGAAAACAACCTGCCAGACGAACAGTTCGGTTTCCGGAACAACCATTCGACTGTTAATAATTTAATATTAAAACATTTGTTGGTCTTGTTATCTGTGACATCGAAAAAGCTTTTGATTCCGTATGGCACAACGGTCTGATCCATAAATTATATCAAATGCAGTTCCCAAGCTACCTGGTCAAACTTATTAAAAGTTTCCTTGAAGATAGAATATTTGCCGTAAAAATCAATGATACTCGTTCATCCAAATACCATTTGTCAGCAGGTGTTCCTCAGGGTTCGATTTTAAGCCCTCATTTATACAACTTGTATATTGCAGATATTCCCACTCCAGTTTCTTGCGATATAGGCTTGTTCGCGGATGACAATACATTGTATACCTCGGATGTCAATCCTAGCACAATAATTTTGAATCTGGAAAACGGATTCAATTCTCTACACCAATATTACCACAAATGGAAAATAAAAATAAATACCTTGAAAACCTCCGCGTGCTTCTTTACTAGAAAAAGAAAACCCTGCTTCTTACCTGACAGGAACTTACAACTAAATGGCAATTCTGTCGACTGGAGCACTACTGTCAAATACCTAGGGATCATCCTGGATCCCAAATTAACTTTTAAACCCCTAGTCGACGACAAAATAAAAAAAAAATCAAATATTAATCAAATTGTTATACGGACTAATTAATAGGAAATCGTCTCTCTCTAAATTCAACAAAATTTTAATTTTCAAATCCATCTTCCAAAGTACATATCTGTGTGGTGCTCCGGTCTGGTCAAACTGCGCATACTGTCATAAAAAAAGACTGCAAATTACGCAAAATAAACTACTAAAAATGTTACTAAGCCTCCCTTGGTATCACAGTACAGTAGATATCCATTTAAAATCCAAAAGTACGACGATTACTTTTAGAGTTAACAAAAGTACGACGAACAGACAAAATTACTTTTAGAGTTAACAAATTTATTACCAACTGTTCCAGCTCCGAAAACATTTTAATTAGGCAATTGGTCGATAATTACTAAATGTAAATAAATTGTGATTGTTTGCTTCAGTTGTTTCTTTTTTATTTTTTTTTTTTGTTTTATTTTGTTTTTGTTTTTCCTTTTCCTTGTTTAGCTATAAATTAGTTTAAGCCTAGTCATAAGTTTTTTAAGTAAAATTTTTAAAAATGCAAGTAGTCACAAAATTTTTGTAATTTTCCACCATTTTTCCTTGTATCAATTAAAATAAATTGTAAATCAAACAACAAATGTAATGCAAAATAAAATAGAATAAAATTAAAACTCGTAGCTGATAAGATAATAATGATCTAAACTCTAACTTATACTTAAGGAGACACTGTCAATATAAATTATGTATCAACAAATTTTGGAAATAAACTATTTATCTATCTATCTATCATTAATGAAATATTTAAAAAATTTGACTCTATATGTGACTACAACATGAGAATTAGAGCTGCTGATGCCCGTTTTGGAGGTGCTTCTCATGATTCACATATTTGGGCATTGAGTAAAGAAAGAGAATTTTTTAAAAAACGTTATAATGATGGTGACAAATCAACTTGGATATTAGGTAATTTGAACTAATTTTATGCTGACACATGACTGTTTAACATAAAATATAATATACAATTTTAGGAGATTCGGGATATCCTTTGGAGCCGTGGCTGTTAACACCATATCGAGACGCTCCAGAAGGCAGTGCTGAACCATATTTCAATGATGTGCATGCAAAACTAAGAAATGTTGTTGACCGTACTTTTGGTAAAAGGGCGCTTTAGATGTTTGTTGGCAGCACGAGAACTGCACTATTCACCATTAAAAGCTATAAAAATATTCAACACTTGTTGCGCACTTCACAATATTTGCCTTGATTTTAAAATATCATTTGGTTATAACATTGTGGAAAATGATGCGGATTCTTCTATGCATTTGGATATTATAGGTAGGACTTCTATATTGGATGAGGCTAAGGAAATTCGTGACAATATAAAAAATTCACTAAGACGACATATGGAAAATTAAATTCAATTGTTTCATCATATTTTGTATTTTTATTATTAAGATTAAGCATTAAAAAATTTCCAACATAAAAAATATTTTGTACTTTATTTGTTTTAATTATAAAGGCTTAAAAAAATTTTTTTTAAAGCCTTCATTTGTACTTACACTTAAAACTATTAATTTTTGCATGTGCATATCACAACGTAATTTTAATACTTACTGCTACGTATATTTTTAGTCTTGATAATCACATTTATTAAGTTATATTTAATTTTCGCTCTTCAATTTCTATTTTTCGTCTTTCTATTTCTAAAGCAACCTTTTTTATCTCCATTTTTTCTTCATATCTTCTACTTGAATCATAATTTTCTGCTTCTTTCAGTGGAATGTTTTTTTTTTTTAAATTTATCTCTTCTTTTTTTAAGTCACACATTTTTATTAAATATCAGCTCATTTCTGTTGTATTTTCGTTAATTTTTGATAAAACCCCGGAAATGTTTTCGTGAAAAGATTTTTGTTGTTTTATTTGTTGATCAAGTAAACTATTATACTTAGATTCCTCTTTGCGTTTGTTACGAATCCTGCTTACAGCTTCACATAGTTGTTCGTTTGAAGTTGATTCATTTTCGGTTGGAGTTGAATCGTTTAAATTGTTTGGTTGCAAAATAGTTAAACTAGTGGTATTACGAAACGTTTCGTCTAATAATCTATCCATTCTCACAATCGCATTCATATCATCATCACAACCAAATCGCTGACTATTTGGAACTCCATCGATGGCAGCATTCAGATTTAGTAAATCTATAACATTTTCTTCAAAGGCACTGAAAGATTTTATTTTGCTTGGACCATCGCCCGTTCCTGTCATATTATTTTTTATTTTCTTGCATTTTTCCTTTTAAAAGGATTTTAAAATCTGACCACACCTAAAAGAAAAAAAAAACATTTAGAAACTACCTAAATGCAAACATATTATAATTTTCAAATTTATAATATAATATAATTTTTTAAAAAAATAAGTAGGTACTTTTTTCCATTCAACCACTGATCAATTTGGAAGACCGTCTGCATTCAATTGATCAGCCAAAGTTTGCCACAATCTATTCCATTTGGCTTTAGCATCCACTGTTCTCGAATATCCTTCCGCCAAATCTTTATGTTGAACCATAAAGTCCACCATAATTTGAAATTGTGATTGTTTTGGGGTTTGCTTAGACCTACATGTGTACATGCATTTAAAAATATTACATTATTTTTTAAAAAAAAGTCTGTTAATAAATAATATAAATAACATATTGTTTAATTTACGAGTTAACCACGTATTTTACTTACATTTTGAAAATATTTCCATAAAAAATTAACAAAAACTTAAAAGAACAACTTGTTCGCAAACAAAAAACCAAGCGAATGAAATACGTCAAAAAAATGCGAAAGTAGCATTCTGTGGTAGCTACGATGCTACTTTCGCATACGCAAATTTTTTAAATGCGCATTACATGGTGCCATTTTTTGACATGCGAAAGTTGTTTTGCGAAAGTAGCAATACATGGTAGTCTACCTGGCCTGAAAAAACCTATATTGTGTTCAAAGGTTACTTAAATAAAGTTATAAAAAAAATAAACACGATGCAATTTTTTAAAAGTTTAATTTTATTAATTTAAAAAGAAAATAAGAACAGACTCCAATTGTGTAAATTTTATGATAGAAAAATTGCTTTCATTTCAAAGATTCCAGTTTTTATTTATTTCTTTATTTTATTCATTATGTGACTTTTGCATTGCATATTAATTTTTTCTAAACTATGCTTTATTTCCTATAAATTATATTTACAAAAAATCATCACTTTCTTGGAAATATATTTTGTACAAAACGCAGTAAAAATAAAACAAGAACTATAAGAAAATCTTTAAATCATTAAACCGAATCCAAATTCAAGATCTTTACATTATTGATTAATCAAAAACCTTTGTTATACATTAGGCTTACTTTTAATATGGCTCGAAGTATTTTATTTATTAAAATTAAAAATTAAAAATTCGTATATCGAAAAAAAAATTGATTAGGACACATAATAATTAAATGATCACGTTCTAATATTTTATTCGTTGGTTTGTTTGTGTATGTTTTCACCCTCACATAATAAATGTTTCAGAATACAACTTATGAAATTTAAATGAAATGAAATAATTCTTTAAAAATATTAATTTAAATGTTAAGTAGGTATTTTATTTTACACAATTTTTAAAACTTATCGTCTTACAAATCAAACAAAAAGAAAATATACAAATGAAGCTTTAATACTCTTCTGCTGCGCCATACGCACATTCCATTTAAATTATCGTATTATCATTTTGTCTTATCATTATCAAATGAGGATTCATCATGCACGAACGCATACATATCTAATAAAGATTCGCATAAACAACTACATAGATATATCCAAATATATCTATTACACTTATTAAATTTATTAACATTCACGGATATATATATATGTATACGTATATAATATATTTTATTTTCAGTAACTACAGTTGGTGGCAAAATTATTTACCCAATAACAAGTTTTTGGGGTAGTAAAATCAAATTTAACAATTTCTTGACGAAACTATAAAATATCCTAATTTTTTTTTTTTTTTTTTTTTTTTTTTTTTTTTTTTTTGCGAAAGATAGGAGGTAATCCCCGAAGGACATCAAGAGCTCCAGCCACGTGTGCATCTTGATAGTGTAGGAATCGAACCCACTAAAGCCCACCTATCTTTTTCCGTTATAACCAATCTACGTAAGATCGACTAATGACTTTTTTTTTTCGTAAATTTTCGGTCGCGTCTTTAGGAAATTATTATAGTGATAGTTTCCGTGGAGGATCGCTAACATCATAATAATTACCGTGTAGGAACTTTATCATTATGATATTTCCCGTGAAGGAGATAGTCACAGCAATAGCTCCGCGTGGGAAGATTTTTTAGATTTTTTCGCAAAGGAAAATTATTGAAATAAAAATTTCCGTAAAGGAAACTATTATCGTAGAATTTTCCATTTTAGGTCGTGACCAGCTCGTGGGGTTTCGTTCTCTTGAGTCGACGGATACTGCTGTCGATATGAAGAACTGCTGCCATTTCCGAGTTCACATGAGTTTGCAGTCTCTGCTCGTGTTTGACTGCATGTTTCTTGATCTCTTCCGTGACTGTTTCAATGCGCAAGTCACGGTGGAGATCTTTGTTACGTATGTACCATGGTGCATTTACTATACCACGGAGTACTTTATTTTGAAATTTTTGCAACATTTCAATGTTTGTTTTCTTTGCACAGCCCCATAATTGGATACCGTACGTCCACACAGGTTTTAATATCTGCTTATATATCAATATTTTGTTCTGTACTGATAACTCAGAACCACGCCCAAGTAACCAGTAAAATTTTTTGAGTCTAATGTTTAGCTCTTCTTTTTTCTTTCTTATATGTTCCTTCCATCTTAGCTTAGCATCGAGTGTCATTCCCAGATACTTTGCTGTATTGGCATATGGTACTATTTTGTTATTGATTGAGATAGGAATGGTTGCAATCTTTTTGTATGTAAAATTTATATGAGTTGATTTGCTTTCATTAAGTTTAATGCGCCAACGTTGGGTCCATAATCTTATTTTATTCATTGCATTTTGAAGTTTTGCTGTGGAGTTTTCGACAGATACGTCAACTGCAAGAATCGCAGTGTCGTCTGCAAAGGTAGCCATAAAAATGTTGTCAATTTGTGGGATATCTCTTGCATATAGCAGGTAAAGTATTGGACCAAGAACACTTCCCTGTGGGACTCCAGCAGATATTTCTTTTACTTCTGAATATTCTTTGGCATAACGTACACGAAAGCATCTATTGTTCATATATGATTTTAATATTTCATAGAATTGTCTTGGTAAATCACGATGTAGTTTAAATTCAAGGCCTTGGTGCCACACTTTGTCGAAAGCCTGAGCAACATCTAAGAAGATTGCTGAGCAGACTTTTTTTTCGTCGAAGGCTTTTTCCACTATATTTGTGATCCGATGCACTTGATCAATTGTAGAATGTTTGTTTCAGAATCCAAATTGATGGTTCGGGATCAGATCTCTTTCTTCAATAATCGGGGCAAGTCTTTTGAGGAGCAGTTTCTCAAATATTTTTGATATAATAGGTAACAACGATATTGGTCGATATGATGTTACCTCTGAAGGCGGTTTTCCTTGCTTCGGTATTACAATTACTTCTGCAATTTTCCATTGTCTCGGAACATATGTGAACTTAAAACATGCATTAAATATATGTTGTAGCTTTAACAAAGCTAGATCTGGTAGTTCCCGCATGATTTGGCCATTGATGAGATCGTAACCTGGTGCTTTTTTGACACTCAGGTTGTGTCTGCATATTTGTTTAATTTCTCTTAGAGTGACATGCGAAATTTCCGCTTCATCTATTTTAACTTCGAGAGTTATATTTTCATTTGCTAGATTTTGTGTTGGTGCTGTGAAGACCTCTGCCAAGTGGTCAGCAAAAATCTTAGCTTTTTCTTTTGGGATACCGACCCAGCTACCAGCCTGTGTTTTCAAAGGTGGATCTTGCACCTGTGGTCTATTTATTCGTTTAGCTGCTTTCCAAAGCGAGTAGTCAGTATAAGCATCGGCTGATAAATTGTTTAAGAATTTATTAAATGAGTTATTTTTTATATTTCTGATTTGCTGTTTTAGTTGATTATTTAAGCGATTGAATATAATTTTATCACCTGGGTACCTCGTTGATTGCCATTTTCGTCGTGCCCTTCTCTTCTCCATAACCAGTGCTCTTATTTCTGGAGGATAGCTCACTCTCGAGTGATGTTTCGAGTCAAAACATGGCGTGCTCTCCTTTGCTGCTTGCTGCACGTCTACAATGAATTGCTCGACTTCTGCATCAATTTGGTTCCTTGATTCCACGGATCCTAGAGTAATGAATTGCTCAAGTTTTTCTCTAAACATATCCCAATCAGTTTTCTTGTTTGTAAGTCTTGGGAGGCAATTTTTGTGTTCAACTTTTTCACTTAGAACCATGATCACTGGAGTATGGTCAGACGATAGGTCATCATTGCTCACGGCATATGTGTGGTTTCTATTTATTCCCTTTGTTATAAAGAAATCAATCAAATCAGGTATTTTCACTGGGTCAGTGGGCCAATAGGTTGGGGCACCGGAAGAAATAAATTCACACTTATGATTTCTTCCAGCTTGATATAGCTCTCTCCCTTTTGTTGTGGTTAATCTTGAACCCCAGTGGGTATGTTTCGCATTGAAATCTCCTCCGATGATAAAATTGTTTCCAAGTATTTTAAAGAGATTTATGAAGTCGACTCTAGTAGGTGAGTGTCTTGGTGGGCAATAGATAGCCGAGATTTTGAAGTCCTTATTTTTGACCTTAATGTTGATTGTTGTAATTTGCATCATTGCATTTTCTATTTTCTGCTCCTCATGGTGTTGAATGTTGCCTTTTATCAGTATTGCTGTTCCTCCTCTTGCTTTGTCATCTGGATGGGAAGTATGATAACAAACGTAATTAGGAATTTTAATACTGAATTTCTTTGTGAAGTGTGTTTCAGAAATTAGACATATATCTATGTTTTGATCCTTCAGAAAAATTTCGAGTTCTAAAATGTGTTGGAAGAGTCCATTTGCGTTGCGTTTTCTGCTATGGTTTTTTATCGTTGTAATCTCGTCAGATAATGTTTTAATAAATTCGTCTTGGTTTGTTAGTCTCTGTAGGATAAGACTTAATATATCCTTGACTGAGTAATCATCTTCCTTACGGGAGTTTTTCACAATTTGGGCATATGATTTAGCATTTACATTACGTACAGCATTTATTACTGTAGGTTTTCTATTCGTGTCAACAAATTTTTCATTTTTAAAGGTATTAATCTTTTGAATTTGGGGTAGTTTTGCTTGTTTGTTTCTTCTGGCTTGCTGTTCTTTTGCAATTGGGCATCCTCTGTAGTTTGCCGGATGATCACCACGACAATTAATACATTTGGCTTTTTCTCCCAACTTTAAAATGCAGCTTTTTGTGAAATGCTTACCGCCACACCTAACGCAAGCACAGTCTCTATTACAATAACTTTGTGTATGCCCAAAAGCTTGGCATCTCTTGCACTGTGGGATTAACTTTTTGTTTTTTCTTAGTGGTTCAATTTTAACGACTATTTTCATTATTGTTTTAATAGAAAAAATTTTTTCTATATTTTCTCTATTATCGAATGTTAACATAAACAATGGTAATCCTCTTCTTTGAGTGATAAAGCTACCATCGTTCTTTTCGATTTTATCTTTAATAATTATGTTTTTGGCTTCTAGTATCTAAATATCCTAATTGATAAAATATAATTTCTACATTAGTGCCAATTTGGGGGAAACTAATATATAAATAGAAACATAATACAATATTGTGATAACCGTACAGAAAACATTTAAACATTTTCTTCCTCCCTATTCAGACCTAATAATTATAGAAATATTTGTGGCGTTATTCCTATTTTAATATGTTTCTCAAATTTCAATTTCAATTATTTACAATTCTAATATTTTACTTAAATTTATTTAAATTTAAAGTTTGTTAAATATTTAATTAATATTAGCAGTGGGGTCCGCGAATAATCTCTACTTATAAAAAGGAAAGTTTGTTTGTTTGTTTGTTCGCTATACACGCCCACAGTTTTAAAGATAGAGTTCTGAAATTTTGCACAGTTATTCATCGTACAAAAAAAGTACCGGACGCAATACTTTACAAAGCCATCAGATAACAGGTTCGGGTTGCTACAGTACAACTATCAGCAAGTCTCAGGATTATTTCAAAAACCAATTGGCATGAAAATTTACATTTAGATTCTCTTTCACAAATAAGGAAACACGACTGTAAGCGATTTCGAAAATTTGGACTGGTTTGGGTTGTTGCCTTACAACTTTTAGCACGTGTCAGGAGTATTTTAAAAACCAATTGTGTTACAGGCATGAAAATTTATTCATAGGTACTCTATAAAAAATAAAAAAACATGTATTGTCCTGAAAAAGTATTTTCGAATTTAGGAATCAGTATAAAATTTTTACATAACTATGTGAAATGGCTATGTGAATTAGCCACAAAAATGTGATGATTCGTTTTATTAATCAGAAAATACTGCAGTGTGTTCCAGGGGGTCCATGTGTACAAACGATAGATACAGTTATCGATGAAAATGAATTCTTCATCAATTGGAATTAAAAGTAGTAGCTTCAATATTGCTTCTACGAAACTTGAAGCAGCCAAAACTATGGTACTAGATTAAGAATAAGAACTTTGCATCCTCATTTGATTGAAGCATAAATTCAAATTTATTGTGGAAAAGGCTAACGTATCCTTATTTCAAGAATACCGCAATAGCAAGGAACGTGTTTGTTTATACTCCGTACAAAAAAACCGAAATATTGTTTAAAAAGAAATAATTTTAATATAAGTATAGTTTAAATTGTAGTATTGTTGATTTTGTTATCGTATTGAAAAAAGAAATAATATTAGAATATTTTTGATAAACCAATTTTTTTCAATTCGATCCATAAATCAAACTTCATTGAAGTAAATTCGATACATTTTGTGGTCGACCCGGACAACGTCGGGTAAGTTTGCTAGTATGAAATAAATAATATAAAATTACTAAAATAATAAATGAATGTAAAATAAGAGTAGATCAGTTTTAAGTATTACCAAATAAGTACACCCTAACATTAGAGTAGTTGCCGGTAGCATCGGGATAAATAAGTAAAATGAAAAAAATTAAAGGATTAAAGAATCTAAGTATGATTAAAGAACGTCGATTTTTATTCTTAAAGATCCTGAAGTACATTTTATTATTGTTGATGATTCTTTACTTAATTTAAAAATTATTATTTAGAAATTGTACCTAAAATTTTACAACCGAACTGTTCCTAAAATATTAGAACCAAACTTTACCATATGTATCATATATACATATCGGTAGTTACATTTTTCAATATATACAAAAGAATTCTACCAATTATAATGATTACCCACGTTTACTTCCTTATATCTTTTCTTATCTATTCATATATAAAAGAACATGCCAGGATGCGTTCCTAAATAACTTGAAATTATTTTTTAAACTTTATTAAATTTTTAAAATGTAACAAAAACCAAAACACAAATCCCCTGTAGGTTTTATCTTTTCTTCATATCTTCCAATACTACTTGCC
Organism: Argyra leucocephala; assembly: GCA_963942445.1. NCBI lineage: Eukaryota > Metazoa > Arthropoda > Insecta > Diptera > Dolichopodidae > Argyra > Argyra leucocephala. The sequence continues at coordinate 75,431,655 of OZ012680.1, forward strand.
TACTACCACCTAAAAAACAAAAATGTACATTTCATTTGTGACTGATTTCTAAACACCACATAGGTACTATTATATAAGAATTTTGGGGTTTTATTTTTCATTTGGGACTGAAATGTGTAATTCTTCATCATAACCAAAACATAAATCCTTTTCACATTTATTGTTTTTTTTTTTTTTGTTTTTTGTTATTTCTATGCCGATAATATATACACTGGCTGCGTATAAAAAAGACCTTGTTACAAAAAGAAAAAACGAAATTCTTTAAATATTGTAGAAAAAAAGAGAAATCCAAATTCCAAATACCCAGGTATGACAAATGTGAAGAAAAAACCTAATACGACAATATTCAAATCAAGATTAACTCAGTTGTTTTTAATTTAATAGAAATTTTATTTTTAAAGTAAAAATTTAATTTTTTTTTTTATTAAACCATAATCAACCCATCTTGCTATAGAGAGTTGATGAAAGTAAAGTAACCGTGATTTACAAAAAAAAAAAAAAGAATTAAGAAATAGATCAGAAAATATTTTTTTTTGTCCTAGAAAAAGGTTCCTGTCACAAAATTTTTATTTATTTCCTCTGAAATAAATATAATTACATAACACTATTTCGCTTATTTTTAGGCCTTATATACATAAACAAGTACACAAGTAATAAAATAACGCAAATTGATCGCGTGCTGATTTGTACTTTTCAACCTAAACTTGAATTCTCAGATAAAGAGATCTCACCTTTATAGATCAATTTTTTTATTTTATTTTTGAATTTATTTTTAAAGAGTCCAAGCTGCTATCGTCTTATTATTTTTTATTGTCATTTATTTTATCCCAATAACACAGAGTACAGAACCAGGAGGTATGTAGACTTTTTAATTATTTGTTTTAATATAGGTGGTACCGAATACGTATACTAATTGATATTATATGAAATAAGTGCAAAAAATATTTTCGTTGTTGTTTTTAAATACTATTTTTTTGTTATTGTAACAATTAAAAAAGAATCAGAGAAATTAAAATAATAATTATTTTGCCACCGTTAATAATTGAGCAGTAGTTTTTTTTATATGGTTAGGGGATTCTGAGGGAGAATTTGTATCGGCGTAGAACCTAATGACCATATCCCAAGGATAGCTGGAATTGCTAGCTTTCCAAAAATATATATCTTTAGTGGCGCATCTTATCCTTTAAGGACGAAAAGGACATTTGAAAGTGTCCTTGTTGCCATATTAGCCACTCATTCAAATCATGATCGACAAATGCTGATAATGCTCAATCAGCAATTTGTTTATAAAATTTTAAAACAAAAACCAAATATGTAAAATTATATTGAAAAATAAAGTCAGTCTTATTTCTGAATTAAAATAAAAAAGAACCGTTTTGCTTTTTAAAAACTGAATAACATTATTATATATATTCATTATATATCCTAGAAAGATAATGGTCTGTAGAATATTCCAACATCTAATTGATAATGATTGGTGCTGCCGTTATGGAGATATTGTAGTTCAAAGTAGAAATTTTTTTAAAAAAAAACCAACTTTATTTTGCTTCTCAAAAAATCAAATACCTCAAGATTTTACCATAAATACTCCCCAAAACTTATATACCGGTAAATGGTAAATGTAAAAAAGTACTTATGAGTCTCAGAATATTGTCATACAAATTATGTATGTTAGAAATGTTTGTAGTATTATGTATGAAGAAATTATTTTCTTTATATAGATATATTTTTTAATGATATATCAGTTCACTAACAAACACGTTCAAAACAAAGTGCACTCACAATTAGCAATAGGCCGTCTACCGGTGCAAGTATGTGATAAGTCCTCCAAGCAATCGCATTCATAATTACATTTAAAACCGCTGTCACATTTCAGTTAATAGCTCAATCAATAGAAGGAAAATGTGCTGGAATCGACACCAACTAAGTAAAATATAGTTTGCATTTATACTGCTTACTTCTTATGTTAACTGTGAGCTGTAAAAGTTAGTTCAAATTTAAGAGTTATTTTCTCATTTGATAAATTCAATCAAAATATATAAAAAGAAAAAAATACCAACAATAACATAACGGACTGGCAGTTATACATAGAAATAGTAGCCTGAAAATAGTTTAAATGGAACACACGTACACAAACTGGGCATGTTTTTGAAATTTTTTACCAAATTGTTTAAATAACTAGCTGTAAAGCCCGTCTCAAGACGGTGTTCTAACTAGAAAAAAAAGAACTTCTTGTGAAACTGCACAAAGAAGAGAATTCTAAGAAATGTAATAAAATATTAAGTGTATTACGCTAAGTCAGGTGCAAAAATCTTTTTTTTTGCTATAAAGATCGAAATAATTCGATAAATTTAAAAATTTTTTCTTACAAAAGCAAATTGAGGTAAACAACAATAATTTTTTTGTTGAAAATTTATTTTGTTTTTTTCCGCACCACTCAGGAGGGAAAGAAAAGGTGCGTTTACATTTTGCGGTTTCCCATTAGGCCTACTCAACACTGCGACGCAAAACACCGTTGATGAAGGCAGCATTTTACCATTTTTTCTCTAATGATTAGATGTCAAAATCTCTTTATATACAACATTTTTTGTGTATAGTTTATTGGAATGTCGAATCAATTTGCCTTGCCCCCTTCACTAAGTAATTTTTATTTGAATATCACCAGACCGCCGTGCTCTGAACATTGCAACATACAGTTGCCAATTGACAAATACTGTTTCAGGTAAATAAACTCCTTCTTTTTCCAATGTTTGACCTTGCGATTTATTTATGATCATGGAAAATGCCAATTTGACAGGGTATTGTCAACGTGTAACAATAAATAGCAGTTCTATGGTCGTTGTAGCTAAATCTATTTGAGGAATAAATACAGTTTCACCTATAGCTTATGCCAAGGAATTCCCCGATTATTAATTTGAGATCTTTTACAGCTAATCGAGCCCCATTGCAGAGGTAGCGTTTGGTATTTAGATTTTTCAGTAGTATTATTATACTACCAACTTTCAAATTAAGTTTATGTGGAGGCATTCCATTTATAAAGCAGCCGTTTAAAAATTCTACAGGAATTCACTGCATCATTTTCACAGCAATCATCAGTGGAATCGGTACTAAGATAAATTATTACATTTCCCTCCAAGATGTTTAAAATTCATTCGTTAATTGTCTCAACATTAAAATTTTTTGGGCAAAGTATTATCTTTTTTTAATAGTTAGCAAAATTATCCACATTTAGACCATCTCCAAAAATGTCTTGTACGATACAATTATTGCAAATCATATTCAAAGGAACTTCGATTAGATTTGGCAAACTTTGATCACGATCTACCACAGCTAATACACAGCTTCAAAACATAATTAATTTGATCAAAAATCTTTAAAAAAATAAAATTATACTAAAATTGGAACGATACAGAGAAGATTAGCATGGTCGCACGCAAGGATGCCAATCCAAAATTATTATCCATTTACAATTACAACAACTTATTCATGAAATAAATAAAATATAACTATGGTTGCATATTTCATGCATAAGAAAGTACTTTTATACATAGATGAAAATGTAATGCATAAAGAAGCACTTCTATACAACTCAAAATGTAATACTTGAAAAGGTGCTATTATGAATGAAAATAAATTCACTTTAGTAAAAAAGGAAGGACTTGAATAAAAAAATCCTTTATTTTTTTTATTTTTTTTTCTAATGTTCTTAATTATAATTATCTTAAAAAACAACAACCATAATATTTGTCACTTTATTAATTGACTTTATTATGACAACTAAGAGCTCAACATGTCTTCAATTTTAGATCGAATAATTTTTTTTTTTTATTAAAAAACAAAAATCGTTATGTTAATCAGACTACAGTGTTATAAATTACCCGCACATTACTTTGTAATGTATATTTGAAAGTACTTCGTACGCTATGTTACATTTAGATTCAAAAGTAACACATGAACTTTTCATTGGTGAAATCATCAATGAAATTTGAACTAGTGCAAAAATTTCCGACTAGGTATATATATTTATACACATATTTATTAATATACATGTAACATACATAGTTTAGAATTATTCCTATTATACTTTTAATTATATAAGATATTAGATAACTTTTAACTATGCATATCCATGAGAAATTTTAAAATCTGGATTTCTTAACTCCTATATATTGAATAATTTGCTCTTACTAGTATACATGATAGCTTGAGTACTTGTTTTTCATTCTTCTTGAAATTTCAAGGTATACATTCGATTAATCCGCTTGAGTGGCTGTCAGCTTGAAAATAGCTTGAGTTTGGCATAACTATGTATTTCTGGTAACAAAAATTTTTACGCCAAAAATTTTTAAAACTATATATTTAAAGATTAAACAAAACATAAAATAAAAAATTAAAATTTTTTTATTTACTTGCTCTTTTAACTCTTGAATTTTTAAATTCCCTCTAAACAAAACTTCATACATGTTTGACATTAAATTTCAACTTAAAATTTTCAAATCAAGTAAATAAATTTTTGTAATTAACTTGAGTGAAGCTTGATTTCCGGAAATTAACGTGTTTATGATGTTGAAGCGTACTTCAAGCTATCTTAAAGCTATCGTGTATACGTAGTATTATGCTGATGAAATGAAAAGAGAATTTCAGCGGTTTTTTGCCTAATTTGTATGTAAAAATAAATTAAAACAATATTGTTTTTGTTTCTGTTTTGTGTTTGATTTTGCTAGTCTCCTAGGAATTTTGTTTCAGCAATGAACGGCATGAATGTATTATAATATACAACTGTGTGTGCGTGATATGTCTATTTCTTCGACGAAAAATCTATTCGCATACTGTAGATAATCGAAGTATCTATACAACTGAATATGTTACAACGTTACTGCAGAGTACAAAATAGAAAATTATAGAATTCATATTAGTATTTTATTTTAATTATATATTTTATTTATTAATTAAATGAAAAATTAAAAAATAAAATTACAGTTGTTTATAATTAAAAAGTAGAATTAGTATTATCGGTAGCTTTCCGCTACTGAATTGTAATTATTCAAACTTAATCAGAAAACAAAATAAAAATATACGAGTAATAAGTACACAAGTTCATTAAAATAAAATTTTACTCGAATGAAAACAAGACAATGACAAACAAAGACAAAAATTATTCAATTCTTACATACAAACAGACTTAAGTATGTTCAAATGTGTAATCTTAATGTTAAAAATTCTATTCAAATATTACTTTCAATGGTTAACTGATGTATATAATAATATGAATGATGAAGAAATGATGTTAGTGTTAATGGTATTAATAAGATAAGAACAAGAAAAGGACAACGACAATAATAAATAAAGATAACATAAAAGTGTGTAAACTAAGAATGAATACAAAATAAGGATATAAATAAAAGCATTTTTTGTTAGTGCATGTTTTACATGTCCTTTTAAAAGAAAGAAAAATTTACGGTACAACGTTAACGTAAAAAGATTTATACTCGAAAATTTTCGCTATGCTTTTTAACTATTTATGTCTTTATGTTATATTTTTGTTATTTTTTTTTGTTTTTTTTTTCAGTTTTATTTTTGCTAACCTCTTGTATAATTCATATGTGAATACATTCTTTTATATTAAAATCATCTCTTTTTCTTTCCAACACTTTTGTCTCTTTAATATAATAATAATTTCTGTTTTCGACTTTATATTCTAGAGATGTTCTTTTGAACCGCGAAAATAACGTTGAAAGAAAATTTATGGTGAAAAATCTTTACGCACTTTTAAGGAATTTAAATTATTTGCAAAATAAAGATAAAAACTACAGCAAAGTAGAGAACCTATAACTCGATTAAGTTTACAAGTAGATGTAATACAAAAGTTATAATATTATATGATGTTATTAATACCAACATTAAGGATAAAAATCAGTTGAGTATAAGATTCGAAAACAAGAACGACATATGATTTTGCATATGATAATACCAATTATATTAAATTTTAATGTTAAGCTAAAAAATATATCAATAGGATATTTAACACGAATATTGTTTTAAATTTGAAAAAGAAAAAGAAGAAAATTGAAAGTTATTTTGACATTGATAAAATTAACAAAAAAAATAAGTTTATGCAGATTATTTCAACTCAAAGATTTTCTTAAATGAACCGATTTTGAATGTAATTATAAATGCGATTGTTTGAAGGACATATAACGAACTTTCAACGGTTATCCCGAATTAGTCCTGTGTTGCCATATGGCAACAGCTAACATAAAGGTATTTTTGTTTTATTGAAACCGTTATTTTAATAAAAATTGTATTGCGATTTTTTTACCTATTGATATGTACTTGCTCATAGTAGGCTTTGAAAAAGAAATGGCATAAATAAAGATAGTACAGCAGCGCTGTCGAAAGTGGAGCTTTGAGAAATTGTGTGGAGCTTTGGATTCTACTGGAGCTCAGTGGAGCTGAAAATTTAAAATACATAAATATTACATCCCTTTTCAATATTTCCTTTTTTTTATAATATTTTATTTTGGGAACCAAAAAATTTGAGTCCAAAAAAAGAATCCAAAATTATTAAAAACTAGTACAATTAATTTATTATAATATGCGAGCAACTGGCCAAAAATTGTACATTGATAGAATAGAAGCCTATATGAAACAGGATTTTTATCTGAATAAATCTAACAAAGTTAATGTGAAGTATTTATGTCGGCTGAATGCTATTTTGCTCCAAACGTCCAAAAGTTGTTTTGGAGAAAAATGAAAAACAAAGTTTAACTTCAAACAAAAAAAAGTACTCGATAGGAATTTTTTATACTTTGCATGATGTATTATTAAATTGTTTTTGCATTCACTAGACATTGCCACATAAAAAGTTTATGAAATATAGTAGTTTTTATCACAATAGTCACAATTGCCAGTTTGCTTCATTTCATTCAACGTATTACCAACTAGTAACTGTGTTGAGCCTAGAGCAAAAATAATTAAGGTGGCGCAAATAAAAATAATACCTAGTTATTGCATTTTGAATGAAATGGAACAAAGTGTGTAATGTATCTTAGAAAAAAAATTTATTTAAAAATATTTTTACCAATAATCATTGTCTAATTTTAATAATTTGATAAACCTGAAACGATGAAATGATAAATTAAAATTAATTTTTGTAAAAATTTTATAACTCAAATCTAGTTCCTAAAGTCATAAACAAAAAAACGAATTGGCTTTTTCATTGCTCAATAAGAACAATCAACATTCCTTTGTTTAAATTCATTATGTTTTTCCAGTAATTTACTTAAAATTAAATTTTGTACTGAACTATTAATTAAAATTTAAGTTTTTAGTGATAAATTAAAGTACTCCAAAGTTTCTGGCCCAGCTCAAAGTTACATTTAAATACTTAAAAATTTATAATTACTATAGGATTGCGTTAAAGTATAATACCGAAAAATATTGGCAAAAAATGAATACAACTTCTTAAATCTTGTGATTAACACTTTTATTAAATGAAGAGGACTGTCTGCATATGAAAATTTTTCCAAAAATTCACACAGTCTAAATTAATTACACTTTTTTTCTAATGAATTGATCAGAAGCAATAATATTTTGTTCCATTATTTAAATGTTTTTTTATTAATTTTTCATCTATTGCTCAGTTATAATTTTACTCACATATTTTATTTATATACATAATAATTTAGCTTAGAATTTTAGATTTAATGTTTAAATGTTAAACTATATGAATAACTTTTTTTCCTATTTGGTTTTTTTTTCTTTTTTATATACTATAATTACATTGGAATAAAGAAAAAAATATATCTTATTCAAAATCTAAAATGTCTATTTCAATCATGTAATTGTTTTACTCCTATACATAGCCCAGCGTTTCCATATGGCAGGGCGGTCCCATAAACCAAAAGAAATATAAAAATATGTTATTTTACTCAACAGTTTCCACTAAATATAAACTCAGAATTAAAATAAAAACTAATCTGGGCTAATTTCGGAAATTGGTTATGGTTGGTGTACAAACTGAAGAATTATGTTTTATCCTAATCTACTGAATGGCTCACTTAAAAGGTCAATCTGTATACCAATACTACGACTTTGTCTAAATAATGTAATAGGTAATATAATTTTTCTCTTCTTGAAATAAAAACCTACTTATATTAATGGAGAAAATAATTATGCTAGAATGTGTTTTTCTAAAATACTTATATAAAATTTTTCAGAGTCTTCCTCATTACCACCGCGGATTGATAATGAACAAAATACATCAGATTCAGTTGGAAAATCTATTTTATTTGACAAGTTGTGTAGATTCAATTCCAGATTTTCTCAATAAACACAAATTCATTTTACAATTATGAACTGAAAACATAGCAAAGGTAACTTAATGTTGCAATGCAATTTAAAACATTTAAATACTTAAAACTTTGTTTTAAGCTTCTTCGGAATCGTAACTTAGATTCACAAAGAACTCAGATTCTTAAAATTCTTCAAATATAATTTGATAACATTTCCCCACGGAAGAAGTAAATTTCGCGATAAGAATTTGACGTCGCAGACTAATTGATTACATTGAATCCATTACATTCCAATACAATACTAAATTCTTACTTCTATCTTAACATATAACTTTTGCTAGATGTAAGTAGTAACATTTTAATTTTTTGTACTCTTAGTTATTGAATTAAGAAACTCTTTTTCCATTACATTCAAATATAAAATTATTATTTCTGCTTTAGTATAGAACTAACAAAAAGTGGTCCATAGGAGAAAAATTATCAAATCCACTACACAATACTTAATAGACTGTTCATGTGCCTTGTTGGTCGTGATCGAAAATGCAAGTCTCACTGGAAACGCAAACTAGGAAAACAAATTTTAGTGATTCCACTTTGAGTAAAAGTGATGTCGTGGTAATGATGTCGCTGAAAAGAAATATAGGAACTCAGGTGAAAAATGTGTGACTTCATTGATATCTATTACAATTTCGATTATTCTGTATTTATTTACTATTCTTGGTAATACCGTAAGTACTTGATTATTTATTTCATGGACATCTTCATTTTTGGCAGCTATAATTGCCCTCTCTTGCAATCAAAATTATGATAATTTTGGAAAACCGCCAGTTAAACTCCATATATCAAATCAATATATCAAATTACAAAAATCGGATAAGAATTTTATCTTGTCAGATGATTCAACTGTTAATTTACCATCTCCGATCTGGAATTTCATTAATTTACTGATAAACTCAACGCTGTTAACGCGGTTTTTTTAATACTTTTATTGTTGGTGAATAGAAGCTCTGATAATATAAGTAACCGAGGGTTGGGGTCCAGTATTTGAAGACGTTAGATTATTAAATTTTTTGATTGTGGATAAATAGAAGCTTTGATAATATAAGTAACCGATGATCGGCGTCCAGTGTCTGGAGATGGTAGACCCTTAAAAGTTATTTTTTATTTCATTATTTAGTATGCTTTTTTATTTTTAATACGACCCCTGAGTTTAAATTTGTTGGTATGTAACGCCTTTAGTTTTTGATATATTCTTGGCGGATTCTGTATCACAGCTATCCGAACCAGTTTCAGTTTTAGAAAACGGTACAATAGATATAATTTTAATTTTGATAGCTTCTGTCCGAGCTAGTCTCAAATTTGAAAAACGAGTACCAGAATACAAATTTTCAGGTCTGTAACAACTTTTGGTTTTTGAAATATAGTTGATGGGTGGCTGAAGTTGTATGGCAATTACCCGAACCAGTCAGAATTTTGGAATACAACAGTAAGACTTTGCTCGATTCTAGATGATAGAGTGTCTTTCTGTAGAATTTGATTGAAATAGGTCAATGTGTTTGGGAGGAGTTCTGGAACAAATATGCATACATACAAACATGTATTCTTTACATATAAGAAAAAGAAGATATTATAAATCTTTATCAAATCTTTAGCGGGTTTCTAGCACAAAACCTTCTCAAATTTTTCTGTTCAAATCGATTATAAATATGAGATTCTTAATACTGTAGTTTTCGTTTATCATTCCATAATTCTGATTTTGCGGTTCATCTGTAGAGACAACAAATCAATTTATTTAATTGCTGAAATATTAGGTACAACTATAAAGATTCATATCTTAACCTTCAAATTTACTTTTGCTTACATTTCACTGCACCTCTGACTATAATGAGTCTCTAATAATAAATCTCTGATTAATGAGTACTAAATTGAAAACTGAAATACTTTTAAGGATAATATCATACCATAAGGATATATATAATCATTTACATTCTGTATTAATAATACTAATTCAAAAGATTTCTAATGTACACACTGTTTTAGTGTGCTCACACGATGAAAATAAATAATTAAAATAAACGTTTTTGAAAGATAAACAAAAAAAAATTTAAATTACTATAAGTAGAAAATGGCACTAAAAGTATAAAACCATTTTTTTCACATAACCTCCAGAAATTTTTAATTTATCACACTTATACATTCCCAAAAAAACATTCTCACTTTTATTTACAAATCCCTATTTAAAAAAAAAAATATTTGCTTGACTTTTACTCAACCAAAATTTTTAACATATTTTTTTTTTATTATTACCTAGTTCTTCAATATTTAATGTTAAAACAACTGCAGGATATGTTACATTTTCTTTAACATTTTTCCTATCCCAAATCTCATTTGTAGGTGGACTTATGTAAATTATCTCTGAACTCACCATAAATTTAAACTGTTGACAAAACACAAAAAAAAGCATACTGAAATTCAACCCCATTAATGCTGTCCTGCTTACAAATTATAAAAAATCTTATACATACATATAAAAATAAAAAATATTAGCGTTTCTAAAATCCGAAATGTTGGTGAAAATTTGAAATTCTAAAAATCTTTTGAGACATCGTTATGCTAAGAAACTGTTTTAATATAACCAGAAATTTTATGATAGTTATTTCATCGGAACATTTCTTAATAACATATTTTAAGTATTAGAGAAAAAATGATATGAAAGGATAATAAAAGAAATTTTGTTGGAAAAAGAAAAAAAATTTAATGTCGTGCAAATTCTGTAGGGAAAATAAAATATTTCAACAAATAAAAATGGAAAAAGAATTTTCTTTTTTAAATTAATGGGCATTAAAAATGGTCTCTTCATTTCAAGAGAAAACGCTGGTACTTTTTGTACTTGTATGTAAGAAAATTTTGTCATATTAAAATGAACGGAAAATTTTTATTTTTGTTATTATTTTTTTTTAGAAATTCTAGAGAATTTTACCAGAAACAAGAATATTAATGGAAATAGAGTTGATTATGGAATTTTTCAATTCTTTATTTTTTTTGTATTTTTAAGATAGGTAGATGAAGTAATAATCTTCTAATGATGATTAAACATTATTGATAAAATTATGAAAAAGCTAATTATTTGTGCATGAGAATTACTGAATTATTTTATAATGTGAAAACAAATTTATTTTTGTACATCCACATGGTTTAGTAACTTCCGATAACTAGTCAAAATGTCCCGCGTTCAAATGCTGCTCAGAACATGGATAATGTGCATTAATTTTTAAGAATTAATTTGGAATACATAATTTGTTTATATATATAAATATATATAAGCAATATGGTTGGTAATATATATAGTTGGTTTATATATATTACCAACCATATTTCATACCAATTGCCAATAGCCGCCATCGTTGCGTCTTCTACTTAAATAAAATAAATAAAAGAATAGATATGTAAGTTTCTTAATGTTTAAAAGAGATATCTTCTAATGCAGTTCCTAAATTTATTTATTTATTTACATCGGTGGACCAGTATATTAATATACAGGTCAGTAATCATAGGCCTTTTTCCTTTTCGGAATATGGGCTTTTTTAAATTTTAAACTTGTTACATTTGATTTGTATAAATATTAATTTAGGTCTTAACGTCTAACTTATATACGAGCCCAACGTCATTGAAATTCGTACGGGTGAATAAATCTAAAAAAATTTATTAAAGTTAATATATAAACAAAGTTTATAAATTTATTCAGGTAAAAAAAGTACAACATTAAGGATTTCAAATCCTTACATTAATCCGACATTTAATTTATAAAAAAAAACATCAATTCATTTAAGTTCGTAGATGTACATTAGTACTGTGTAACATCACCTTTAGGTGTACTCGTATGCCGTTATCAATTCTTTTAGAAATAAGAGTCTACTAGGTTTACCATATTTTTTTCTCTCAAAATTTAATCTGGGTTATCATTTGAATGCATTTTATAATTCCTCATTTATCAATATGCCTCGTGGCAAAGCACTTAGTGATGATTTACGAGAAAAAATAGTTAATGAATTTAAAAATTTAAAATCTTATAATTTATCTATAAATCTTATAATCTTATATATATTAACTTTGATAAATTTTTTTTAGATTTAATCAGCCGTACGAACTTCAATGACGTTGGGCTCGTAGATACTACAAAAAGAAAAATGTTCATAATAAATCTTTTATATAAAAGTGAATATCCAGTTCTACTCTATGGTAGAATCAATTTTTTCTAACTCTATTAAACAAAATTTCGGTATTATGAAAGGCTATAGAAATGGTTTCAATTAATTGATTCAATTTGCTTCAACTTCTACTTATTCATCTGTCAATAAAACAAACAAAATTTAAATTTAAATAAAGTGAAAAGAATTTGAATTAAAAATTGAGTCTCTTTTGCTTGGAGTTATTTGAGAAAGAGAAAAATGGAAGTCAGTGATTGTATGTAAAAGTTAATTTGAAGAAATAAACAACGAGGAAAGGACTTTAGTATAGAGATAATACCGGATACGAAATAATTTAGTTGAATTCCATTTTATAACTTTCATTACAAAAAATGAAATATTAAAACACCAATTCTGCTAATTATAGTCTAAAAGTTAAACATCTGTATATTTCTTCATTCAGCAGACCCATCGTTAGTGACAGTTCTCCAATTTGGAGCATTGAATTTTATAAAGGCATCATCTTGTATGTTGTTCAACCATATAGTCGGCTTAAAAAAAAATCAAAAAAAGCTAATGTAAAAATAATGTTCAAATTATTATTTTAAAAAACAAATTCATTTGGAGTACAATTTGGTAATTACTAAAATAAAATTAAACTAGACTAAGTTACCCTACAATAGATATAATTTTGATCACATTTAAATTACTTCAGATATATCTTAAACTAGTTTTGTAACCCGTCATAAATGACGGAAGCAAAATGAATTCTACCATTTCTTTCCTTCATTAGAGTTTTCATTTCAAGTTTAAAAAAAAATATGTATTTGCTTACTAATTTATAATACCTTTATTTTTTTTATTACAACGCTTTTAATTACATATGAAGAGAATATTTGTACGATGGTGCAAAATTTTCTATTCCCTAAGCGTCATTTACTCGATCATTTTACCGACATCTTATTTGCCATTCAATAGCTGCGTAACTTTAGCGTCAAAGTGTGAAAAAAAAACGATCGATAGCTTATTAATAAGAGTCATTTGTCATGTATTTGAATAGCATTGCCAGAATCTAAATGTCGTTGGTGTCATAATAAATTTAATTTAATTTAATTCAATTAGAAGTCGAAAGCACTGATTAAGGAAGTAAGTTGCTTCCGAAATATCAATATGTATATGCAAAATAATTATAAATGATTAGTGAAAGGAAAATCCACTTTTATTCCATAAATTAAATATATCACTAAAAACAAATCTGATTATCCAAAATAAGCATTAAATTTGCTTTTATCAATTTATTTCTTTTTAACAAATAATAATTGATAATGAGCCACAACTTTAAACGAAAACAATTTTAGTTACCCAGTTTCGATTTTGCACTCGCAACTTGCAGTAGAAAACAAAAAAAAAAAACAAAAATAAATCAAATGTAAATATAAAAAAATAATAATGTAAAAATAAAAATTTTTAAAATATACTTTTATCGAAACCAAACTAGCCTCCTAAAAAGTAGAAAATAAAACTAGTGGTGGATCTTGAGCATCTAGAACTACTATAAGATAAAACACAAAAGTATATAATGAATCTTGCTGCAATATTGTTAATGGGAATTTGGAAACGCTTTGTGATGTTCTTTTAATATTCGTGATCAAGCGGCAAATATTAAAAATTTCTATTAACAATATTCCAGCAAGATTCATTATATACTTTTGTGTTTTATCTTATAGTAGTTCTAGATGCTCAAGATCCACCACTAGTTTTATTTTCTACTTTTTAGGAGGCTAGTTTGGTTTCGATAAAAGTATATTTTAAAAATTTTTATTTTTACATTATTATTTTATTTTATACTTTTTAGTTTTAAGTAAGTAAAACTTATAGGTATTATAATTTCAGAAAGAGTATATAAGTGTAAACTCTTCTGTTCTATCCGACCCAGTCCACATTTTCGAAATCGGTAGCAGTCGTATTTCTTTATTTGTGAAAAGTATCAAAGTGTAAATTTTCATGCGCGTATTACAATTGTTTTTCAAATATGCCTGAGACGTGCTAGGAGTTGTTCGACAGCAACCCGAACCAGTCCACATTTTCAAAATCGGTACCAGTCGTATTTCTTTATTTATGAAAAAGTATCTAATTGTAAATTTTCATGCTTGTAATACAATTGGTTTTCAAATATGCCAGAGACGTGCTAGGAGTTGTTCGGCAGCAACCCGACCCAGTCCAAATTTTCGAAATCGGTATGAGTCGTATTTCTTTATTTGTGAAATAGTATCTAAGTGTAATTTTTTATGCCTGTAATACAATTGGTTTTCGAAATATGCCTGAGACTTGCTAGGAGTTGTTCGGCAGCAACCCGAACCAGCCCACATTTTCGAAATTGGTAGCAGTCGTATTTCTTTATTTGTGAAAAAGTATCTAAGTGTAAATTTTCATGCCTATAATATAATTGGTTTTCAAATATACCTGAGACGTGCTAGGAGTTGTTCGGCATCAACCCGACCCAGTCCCCAGTCCACATTTTCGAAATCGGTAACAGTCGTATTTCTTTATTTATAAAAAAGTATAAGTGTAAATTTTCATGCTTGTAATACAATTTGTTTTCAAATATGCCAGAAACGTGCTAGGAGTTGTTCGGCAGCAACCCGACCCAGTCCCCAGTCCACATTTTCGAAATCGGTAACAGTCGTATTTCTTTATTTATAAAAAGTATCTAAGTGTAAATTTTCATGCTTGTAATACAATTGGTTTTCAAATATGCTAGAAACGTGCTAGGAGTTGTTCGGCAGCAACCCAACCCAGTCCAAATTTTCGAAATCGGTATGAGTCGTATTTCTTTATTTATGAAATAGTATCTAAGTGTAAATTTTTATGCCTGTAATACAACAGGTTTTCGAAATATGCCTGAGACTTGCTAGGAGTTGTTCGGCAGCAACCCGAACCAGCCCACATTTTTGAAATTGGTAGCAGTCGTATTTCTTTATTTGTGAAAAAGAATCTAAGTGTAAATTTTCATGCCTGTAATAAAATTGGTTTTCAAATATGCCTGAGACGTACTAGGAGTTGTTCGGAGGACCTGTCATTTGATAGCTTTGTAAAGTACCGTGTCCGGTTGCTTTTTTCATCATGAGTAACTGTGCAAAATTTCAGAACTCTATCTTTAAATTTTTTAAATAAAATTATTCTTTTTCTTTTTGCGTTTGGTTTTAATATTAACAAAAAAATGCCAACCTACCTACCAAACTTATATATATACATATATATATACATATATATATACATATATATATACATATATATATACATATATATATACATATATATATACATATATATAAACATATATATATATACATATATACATATATATATAAACAGACACTGGCAAGTTAATATAAAAGTATATAAAAGTATATAAAAAACAATATGTACACAATATTTCTTTTGATGAATAAAATAAAAACTGGTGTTAGCAAAAAAATTGAAATAAATGAATAGGTATTTTACAAAACTGTTCATAACTTTTGAACCATTGATCCATCGGCAATAGTCTTTCGAAGATTTTTTTTAAAAAAAATTAAATTTCCTTTGATTATGCGAAAAAAAATTATTTTAAGACTTTCGCTATTTAGTTATAAGATAAGCTAAGAAAGTAATAAAAAATAATTATTTAAGATTTCATTTCATTTCAAAAATTTCATTATCGTTGTTCAAGTTAAAATATATATCATATACGATACATAATTATTATTTATAAATAATTTCGTCCATATGAAACAAATCGTGCTAATTCTGAGGAACCAAACACAAAGAATTTATTGAACAAGAAATTATTAATGTCAAGAAATCTCTTAAGACTCAATTAACTGATACGGATGAGGCGATGACTTCTGATCAAAGAAAGATAACATCTGGTAAAGAATGTTGTAAAAAATCACGTAAATCAAGGTCTGGTCGACCATCAGGAAAATCATGGTTCAAACCATTTACATAAATTTAATCAATTTTTTTTTATATGAAAAGAAACTAAAAATAAAATTTAATATAAATAAATTTTAAATAACCTAAAAAAAAGCATAGTTATCAAGCGCATATTGTGAATTACAGGTTTTTTATTATAAATATTTAGTTTTTTTTAATATTTTTATAATTTTAAAATGTTTATAATGTAATAAAATGTATTAGTTTTAAAAAAATCAATCGATGTTTTATTTTTAAAGAATTTTGGATTATTTAAAATTTTCTTCAATTTAAACAAACAAAACTAAAGAAAATTGACTTAACTTTTTAGAAAACTGATTGGAAGTGACAAATTAATATGTTAAAACTTTAAGATTTTTGTAAAAGAAACTGGTTCTTTAAAGCTCCAAAATAAAGTACCACAAAATTTTTTTTTCACTTGCAGCACAACGTAACCGTGTACAAAAATTTCAAGTATTTGCTACCATTTTTGGAACTATGGAAGTTACCATTTAAACACTGTTTAGTGGTATTTCAGTAGTATTTGGTACGTTTTTATAACTTGGAAAAATTCTTTATAGTTTTCGTTACAATAACGTAAAAAAATATAGAAATTGTTACGAAAAAGTTAATTTTAGAGTTACTATACCGTAAGAAAAACCTCGTAGTATTATTTGTTCCCAAAAACGTAATTAGGGACTTTTTATTCGCCCAATCTAAAAAACAAAGTATTCTGTCATTTTATAAAATCTAATTTTATAACTTCTAATCAACAAACAATGGCGTTACTAAAGGAATCTGTGTCAGACTTCACCAAGGAAATAAAAAAAATTCGACAAAATGGATGTCATTCCAAAAGAATCCAATAAATGTCGATATTACTTTAACTAATGTTGACACCCCGGAGGTTGAAAATTAGCCTACGCTAAATGTTACATCCTCATCCTCACAATCTCCGTTGAAGGCAAGCCGGCCGAATACAAAAATAGTCCTGTCTCCTAAGATACACAAATTTGGAACAACTTGGTCCACAAATGAATGGAACAATAGGATCAAGAAAATAAGCGTCCCAAACCAACAACCTGTGAATTCTACTCATTTGACAGCCTATTTTATAAAAGGAGCACCACATTATGCTGATGAAACATGGATATGCAACCTGTTCAAAAAACAATTTAAAATAACAGGTTTAAGCTGCAAAATGATTTCACACAACAAGCAAAAAAAAATCAAATCGTTCCAGCTACTTATGCCAATTAAATATGAATGGCTCTTCTTCCAAAAGAAGAATGATACTCTTATTTGGAACAACATGATGATCTCCCGCTGGAAAAGTAAGACAATTAAAAAATTAAATACAGTCAATAACAAAAACCAAAAACACATTAATAAATCCACTAAACACAAATAGAAGCCTCTCACTACACAAAATAAAAAAACAACACCCAAAACAATAAAAACATCTATTAACAACGAGGCGACTAGTTCATCTTCTATAAGTAACAGCTTCGTGGCATTTGCCCGAGCGTACCCATCGCAATATATATTTTTACGCAATATATATTTTATTACGGAATATCGCAAGAAGAGTTGATGGCAGATCTTGCAACATACCGCAGCCACGTTGAAAGTAATATAGTAAACCATCTTTTCACTTCTAATTGGTAATTCAAAGAAGAAGGACGTGTTTTGCTTACCTTTTTATTTGGTGTTTAATTTCAAAGCTTTTAATTAGTGCTATTAGTGAATTGAATTGGTATCAGTGACAATTTATTGACAATTTATTAACTTTTTGTAACAATTTATAAACTATCAATAAACTTTAAACTTTTTAAACTTTATTTATTTTCTAAATTAAAAGAACTTTTGTGCTACCAGTGAAAGTGAATTTGCCTACCCTATAAAATTGCTCAATTTTTTTATTAAGTGCCGTATGTTATGGCTGGGTACTGTTGTTTATATTAACTCAATATTTTTGAACATCCACTATAAAAGGGTATAACACTATAAAAACTATCAAAATATTTAATTGAAATAAAAAGATCAGTAAATATAATGAACATTAACCGGCTTTTATTTCATAAATTATTTGTATAAATCAAAAACATTTAGTAAAACTTTTTTTTATTTTCAACATAATTTTTCTTTATACAGTAGTTATTGTTACAAGTTTTTTTTTTCTTTTCTAATAATAAAAAATATATAAATTACTTATAAATACTTTTACAATTGAATTTTCATATAATACAACAATAAATAATTTAAATTTAAAATTAAAAAAATTACTAATAGAATAAATGTTTTTTAAAATGTTAATTAAATTAAATGTTTAAAAGATTAATAATATACAAATATACAAATATACAAAAAAAAGATTTGTGCTTATTGGCTACATAAACACTTTACACCCGAGTTTTTTTTCTTCCATTGCCGCTCCGAATTCCGATATTTTGTATTTACTGGCTGGATAAAATACTAATACTAATTACTATATTTCAATAAAAATAATTATTGCTTTTATTTTATTACCACTATTATCACCCGATTTAATTTCTTAATACTATAATAATACTTATACATTTATATAAATTGGCTGCACTGGTAAGTTTTGATTATTTAATTATACACTTATTTGCCTTGGCGACATCTGTTGACCAGATTATTTATAACTAATTTTTGAAAGTATGTATTGAAGTAAGCAACATGGTCGAGAATAAAAAATGCAATAAATGCAAAAATAACATTCGAGGGGAAACAGGAATGGATTGTTTTTATGTGCCATGATTGTGTTACTTATATTCAAAATGTTGACTGGATATTAAAAGAAATGCAGGGTAGTGTAACAAAAAATAATGAGTATCACAGGGAGTATAAAGATGAATTTGAAGTGTCTATGAAAAAAAATGAACTTGAGCTTAAATCACTTTTAGAGGCAATCGAGACAAGATACACGGAACGTCTTGATGCAATGAAGCGTGCCCAAGAGATTGAAATTAGGAAGATTTGTAATTTAACGGAAAAGTTTGATTTACAATGTAACAAATTATCTATGGAGTTAAAAAATACGTGTATAAAAAATGAGGAAGTTCATAATGCATTGGTTAAAAGAAGCAATGTTACTACTATTAATGCAGCTCAGTTATCGTTTTCTGATGTTCTAAAAAGTAAGGGTAAATTCACTCAACGTGACGCTGTACTAGTTCCAGAATTAAGGAAAAGTGTACCACTCATTTTGAAACCGAAGATTAAACAAAAAATTGACACTACAAAAAATAATCTAAATTGTAAAGTCAACCCTGCTGGTCTAAAAATTTCAAACATTGAAAGCAGGGACAATGGGGTTTTACTTATTGAAAGTGACAATATTAAGGAAAGCGATAAAATGATGGCAGCCATTAATAAAAATATAGGTGATAAATATGAAATTAAGGTGCCTAGTGCTCTTAAACCGAGATTTCGACTTGTGAATATGAAATTCAAGCACGAGGAAAATGAAATTATCGACAAGCTAAAAAAACAAAATCCACTGTTAGGGGATTGTTCCCTTAAATTAATAAAATATTATGAGGTGAAAAAAACTGAAAGCAGTTTTTTTAATGCTTTACTAGAAGTTGATAGCGAATGTTTCCCCAAAATTTTAGCAGCTGAAAAATTGAATATTGGATGGGAAAGATGCAGGGTGTATGATGGTGTTGAAGTTACTCGTTGCTACAAATGCAAAGGTTTCAACCATAAGTCTTCTGATTGTAAAGAGCTGGAAGTTTGCTCCAAGTGTCTAGGTGATCATCACACGAAGCAGTGTGTTAAAGAACAAGTTATTAAATGTATTAACTGTGTGCGAGCTAATGCCAAATTAAAACTAGGGCTAGATGAAAATCATACCACTTTTGATAGTCTTTGCCCTGTTTTCAATAATAGGTTGGATTCTAAAAGAAGAAGAATTGGCTATAATAATAATCATGATGGATGGTAATGTTATGTTTGTTGATAATAGTGTACCTTGTTGTAAATTTAGTAATAATTTTTGTGAAAGTGTTTTCCAAAACCCGGTTTTGACTAATTGTTTTTCTTTAATTAATCAAAACATTCGTAGTATGCGTGCTAATTTTGATGAGTTTATTATTTATCTGAATTCATTGTCGAATAAGCCTGATTTTATTTTTTTAACTGAGACATGGATCTATGATTGTGAAGCTTCCCTTTATTGTATTTCTGGGTACGATCAATATTGTTGCTGCAACAATTCATATGCTGCTGGTGGTATTTTTATTTTTGCAAAAAATAATATTAAGTGTATTACAGATATTCTCTCATTTAGGAGTGCAGATGTTCTTAAAATCAATTGTGTAGTTGAAAATTGTAAATTTAGTTTTGTTTGTATTTATAGATTTAATAGTATTAAATTTGATGTTTTCTTGGATGAGTGGTCAACTTTTTTAATCTCTGAGCGAGCTCATAATTTGATAATTTTAGGCGATATTAACTTGGATATCTTATCTAAATCTAATAATGCTATAACCTATTTAAACTTAATGTCTAGCTTTGGTCTTGAGTCGTGTATTAACTGTCCTACACGGGTTTCCAATATATCTTCCACTTGTATTGACCATATTTTTGTTAAACTTATGTTATCCAGTGACATAGATTTACTTAGCTCTTGTATAGATCAAGGCATTTCAGATCATTCAATGTGCTACCTATTTCTTCGGAATTTAAATTCTTCACCTAGGTATACAAGAAATCTGAACTCTGATGTATCTTCTTACTCAAAAATAAATTTTGTGGAACTTAATTCTCAGCTCAGATTTGACACCTGGGATGATATTTTTGATGAATTAAACCCCTCCATAGGCTTCGATTTATTTATAAGTAAGTTGAAATATTATCTCAACTCTTCCACTGTAGTTACGATGCGAAAAAGAAAAAAAAAACTTGCTGCTTGCTCTAAAAAGAAAATATTTAAAATTTTCAAAACTTCTCAGGAAAAAAATTCAGGAAACTAAAGAAGAATTTTACATAAAACAATTGTCAAATGCCAAAGGTAACGCAAAAAATGAATGGAAAGTTGTAAACAATTTACTTAATCCAAATAAAAATTCTAGTAATTCTATTACTTCTCTATCTATTGGTGATTTTCTTGTATGTGATAAAAAAGTTATTGCAAACCATTTTAATGAAAAATTCACAGATATGAGTAGTCTTACTGCAGAATTTAGTTCTGAGATTTGTGACAGTAACCAGCTGTATATAGTTGAAGATGTTTGGCAGCAGCAAAGTTGTTATTTTGAAGAAATAAATTCACATGAACTCCATAGATTGATAATGAAATTAAATAATTCTAATTTCGATACGCTAGGTATTTCTAATTTTGTTTTAAAAAAAATTAGTCTTAATATAGTGGATGTTCTAGCTCATATTTTTAATTGCTGTGTTGAAATTGGAATTTTTCCTAATGCTCTAAAAACTGCTGAGGTAATTCCTTTATTCAAGAAAGGAGATAAAAATTGCTCAGATAACTATCGTCCCATTTCCATGTTAAGTTCTTTCTCCAAAATATTTGAAAGAGTGATAAAAAAAAGAATGATGCAATTTTTAGATCTTACTAACTTTTTAAGTTGTAAACAATTTGGTTTTCGTAGTGGCAGATCTACTGAAGATGCACTTCTGACTTTTTGTTCGCATATTTATGAAGCTCTTAATAATAAACTAAAAAGTGCTGCCATATTTATTGATATTAAAAAAGCATTTGATACTGTGGATCATAAAATCCTATTAGGCAAATTGTATAAAGCTGGCTTCCGGGGTAATTTCTTTGATTTACTTTCTTCGTATTTAACGGGTCGAACTCAGAAAATTAAAATTGATGACACCATCAGTGATCTTACAAATATTTCTTTGGGTGTACCTCAAGGATCTGTTCTGGGTCCTACATTGTTTTTAATCTTCTTTAATTCTGTTCTTCTACAAAAATTTAAGGGTTGTTCAACTGCCTTTGCTGATGATGTTGGTCTATCCTACAATAATAAGTCATATTTTGAAAATGTGTGTAATATTAATTATGACTTGGACTTATTACGTCGCTGGTTTTGCCATCACAAATTATTATTAAGTGATAAAACTAAAATTATGTTTTTCAGTTTAGGTAACTCTATTCCCACGTGTGATAATATTTTGTATCACTGTGCTAAATGTAGAAGATTTCCTCTTCCTCATAATAATTCTCTTCTTACTCAGAAATTATGTAATTTTAACGAAATGTATAACTGTTCCGCAGGTTGTTTTAAAGTTGATTGTGTTGATTCCTTCAAATATTTAGGTGTTACAATAGACTCTAAGTTAGATTGGTCAATTCATACACGAATTTTGAGTAAGTATTTTCATTTAGTTGTTAGACAGTTTTATCACCTTAAGCAGTTCTGTTCTTCTAAACTGCTTACGTCTGTATACTATGGTTTATTTAATTCTAAATTACAATATGGAATTGTTAATTGGGGTGGTAATTAAAATTAAAATTAATACAACAAAAGTATGTTATCAGACTAATTTTAAAAAAACATCGTAGGGAAAGCAGCTTCCCTTTATTTCAATGTTTGAATATTTTACCTCTGAAGCATCTTTTTTACTTCCGAGTCCTCAAAGTATTCTTTAATAGAAGTGGTTACTTACGAAGTAGGTATTCTGAAATATATAATCTGAGAATCAACAACAGAAGATTAGTTATCATACCCCCTCATAATGTACATCATTTTTTACGCTCATTTTTAGCAATTGCACCTCGGATTTATAATTTATTACCTCCACCTTTAACTAACAATTGTTATGGTTCTAAATTACTCAGTTTGGTTAAACTCTGGCTTTTTAATTATTAATAATTACGTATAGTTACGTAAATTTTTTGTATTTAATTAAACTTAATTGTTTTTTTTTTTATAAGATATTGGTTTTTATTTTTAGTTTTTTTTTAATAGGGCAATAAGCTCTTATTATTGGTTTTTATTCGTTATTATATTTCTATTTTTATTTTGGTCAAATATTTTTTCTCTCTATTATTATACTCGCTTCTGCATGCTTTTTGCATAGAGTGTTTTTAGCTTTTATTTTTATTGTTTGCTTAATTTAGTTTATAATATTTTGCTTTTGTAGAACACTTTTCTTTTCGTTATTTTATAATTCTTAATATATAATTATAAGTTTAATTGATATTTTACTCTCTAACTTTATTTTTGAATACAATTTTATAAGTTTCTTTTTTTCTTTTGTTCTTATGATTATATTAGAATAATTATTTATTTATTATTTATTTATTTGTTTTATTCTCAAAAAGAGCGTTAGCTCATACAGAGTGATTATTATTAGTTAAATTTTTTTAAATTAAATGTTAAATACACATCATAGTAAACAACAAGTGGAAATAGAAGTAGAAATAAAAATATGATATTATACAAAAGAAAAGAGAAAACATAGTAATAAGATATATAGAATATTTACAAAATAGAAAATTTTTAACAATTATTGAGGAATTATATTATAATTCAATTATTAGAAAAGAAAAAAGAAAATTATAATAATTTGATTAATTAAAATTTTTTATATATTTTTTAAAACTTATATAATCTTTATTTTTGATTGTAGTTGGAATTTTATTATATTCATTGACCGATGTGCTATAAATGTTGCTTATACCTCTTCTTGCTCGAAAATCAGACGCATTTCTTGTATTATGTTGATGAACCTCTGAACCTTGTTGAAGTGTTGTGTTGGTGATTATTTGTTGGTGTACTATTTTATATATATGACTCACTTGTACTAATTTTATTTGATCCTGCATCTTTAAGATCTTAAAGTTCTCATATAAACTGTTAGTAGACGTTCTAATATTTAAGTTGTACAGGTTTTTTATAGCCTTGTTTTGCAAGGTTTGGATTTTTTTCAAATTCTGCAACGTACTTGTTCCCCATATTATTAGCCCATACACTATATTTGAGTGAAATAAACTGAAATATAGTGACCTTTTTAATGTATGTGGTATATTATATGATATTTTTTTGAATATTCCTGCTGCTCTTCTACATTTTTTCATAACTTCGATGACGTGTACATTCCATGAAATATCGCTGTCAATTATCAAACCAAGATATTTAAAGTTATCAGCTTTCTGAATAATGTTATTATTATAGAACAATTTTAGATTTTGACCGATTGGTGCTTTCAATAACATGTATTTTGTTTTGTTTGCGTTTACAGTTAATTTGTATTTGTTGATTACTTTAAATAAGATTTCATTATCTAGGTTGATTTTATTTTCCAATTCCTCATAGTTATTCTCGGTATACACAATTGCTAAGTCATCAGCGTACATAAATATTTTCCCATTCAGTTCTAGGTTAGCAATTTCGTTTACATAACACAGAAAAAGTGTTGGACCTAGCGAGCTTCCTTGTATTACACCGTAGTTAACATCTTCTTTTTTACTTTTAAGTTTCTGAAGCTCCGCGAATTGTGACCTATCACTTAGATAGTTTTTGAACCAATTATATGAAGAACTTCTAACGCCCATATTGAATAGTACTCTTAATAGTATCTTTCGATCCACAGAGTCAAAAGCTTTTGAGAAATCATAAAAGAGAACTCCAACTTTTTTTTTTTGATTTAGGTTTTGCTCAATTAATGTTATCAGATCAAATAATGTTGCTTCTGTATTTGAATTTTTTCTAAACCCATACTGCCTGTTACTAATTATGTTATTTTGAATTAAATAATCAGAGAATTGTGCATTTACCAATGTTTCAATAATTTTGCTGAGGATTGGTGATATTGCGATAGGTCTGAAATTGTTTATATCATTTTCGTCTCCATTTTTATATATTGGTGTAATTTTACTTTGTTTTAGAATTTTTGGAAATATTGAAGTGGTAAGTGATGTATTTATTAGTGAGTTTATATATGGTGCAATCTCATTTTTACATTCTTTAAATACTTTTGTTGGTATGTTGTCAGAACCAGTCGCGTTGGAATTTTTCAATCTCCCAATGCATTTCTTTATCTCGCAATAGTTGACAGTTTTGAATTTAAATCTAATATTTGTTTCGGAGATAGGAATTATTGTTTCTTTTTTTATTTGATTAGCTAATACTTGACCAATTTTACTGTAGTGATAATTAAAATTATTAAGCTTATGTAATTTGTCTGACTCCGTCATATTATCATTTAGAAATTTGCTGTCCAGATTATTATTTGAACTAACTATCATTTCCTTCACATTTTGCCAAGTTTTTCTTGCATCGTTACCACATTTTCTGAATTTTTGTTCATAATACATTTTTTTTTTGGTTCTTTTTAGTTTGGTTAACTTATTCAGCCAATATTTGTAGTGTTCTTTTATGTGATCATTTTGAAAGTCTTTAACTAATTTTTGATGCCAATAATTTTTTGTTTTAATTACATCAACGACTTCATTATCAATCCACGGTTTTTTATTTAATTACTTACTTAAATTTGTTAATTTTGTTAATTGTGTAATTTATAAATTATGTTAATTTGTATTTTTTTTATTTATTCTCTTAAATCTTTTTAAATTAAAAAATTTTTTTTTATATTAAAAACCGCTTGTCTATAGAACAGTTATTATATTTTAATTAAACAATGAAATAAAAAAAAAAAAATAAAAAGATCGCGGGAAAACCATAATAGACTTTTTCGTCCCTAACGAAATTAATTTAAAACAGTTGGCAAATTTTCCAAAAAAAAAACCTTAAAAAATATACTACCCTTTGAATTATCTGTTTATTATCAGAACGTAAGGGGGTTACGCACTAAAACGTCAAATGTTTACTTAAACTCAAACATTTTGAACTCTGATATTTTTGATATCTGATAACTGAAACTTGGCTACATTCAGCAATCAATTCTCTGGAATTATTTGATCCCTCATATGCAGTATATAGGAAAGACAGATACCATACCCTTGTTAGTAATTTAATAACGCCTAAAGGCGGCGGAGTTTTAATTGCGATAAAAAATATCCTAAATAGTTCTGCTATTGTACTTCCACCCAATATGGATTTAGAACTAATTGCGGTAAAAATTGAATTTCGAAATAAGTCAGTTTTTATTATTTCTTGTTATATACCACCTAATTCTCCCCTTGAAAATTATATTAACTTTATTAGTACTATTGATTTTATTTTATCCCTACTGAATCCATCCGACGAAATTGTGGTTTGCGGTGACATTAACCTTCCAAATATCGAATAGATTCCAGATGATGAAGAACGGTTTTTAATTCCAAGCCACAGTTCAACTAAGCCCGAAGTTGTGTTAATAGACGGCTGTAATGCTAACTCTCTATAACAGATTTCTACAATTAAAAATTGTCTACATAAACAATTAGACCTTATTTTCGCATCAGACTGGAATAATCTTCTAATCAATGAAACTTCAACAGCAATCCTCGTTAATATTGATAGGCTATCATCCCCCTATTAGCTTCACCTACCGCTACGACAACCCCATTAGTGTTACACCGACTATATCTTATCGTTATAACTTCAGTAACACAAACTTCACAGGTCTTAATAACTTTTTATTATTTATTGATTTTAACACATTAATGAACAATGTGACCATTAATGTAGCGCTTTCTAAGTTTTATGATGTTTTGTCACATGCTTTTTGCTTATATGTTCCGCTATCCAGAGAAAGAAATCTGAATTCCAGTCCCATTTGGATTAACAGAGAATTAAAGTTATTAAGGAACAAGAAAAATAAGGCATTTTATCAAAATATTTAAGAAACAAAAATGAAAATACATATCATCAATTCGTAATTCTCTTTAATTCTTATAAATCCCTTTTAACCACTAATTATACAAATTACCTTAACGACATGGCATTTGAATTTAAAAAGAATCCTAAGTTATTCTGGAAGTTTGTCAATTCAAAACGTAAGTCAGATCAATTTCCAAATATTATGTCTTACGAAAACATAACTTCTAATAATTCAGAAATAATCGCGAACCTTTTTAAAGATTTTTTTTCAAGCTCCTACATAAATAACTCTTATGTATTAAATATGAACAATTTTCATGATTTAGAAAGTTTTCCTAGAATCCCGCTCACGACGATAGACTTTGAACCGAGTAAACTGGAAAAATATTTGGAAAAACTTAACGATTATTCATTTCCTGGACCAGATAATGTACCAGAAATTATTTTAAAAAAGTGTTCTGAATCTCTCTACACTCCTTTATCAATTTTATTTAAACTCTCACATTCTCAAGAAATCTTTCCTGATTTTTGGAAAAAATCGTTTATTAGACCAGTTCATAAAAAAGATTCTAAGAATGATATAAAAAACTATCGCCCAATTGCAAAACTTTCAAGTATTCCGAAACTATTTGAATTAATAGTATTTGACTCTATTTATGATCATTGTTCAAACTTACTGTCCCCTAACCAGCATGGTTTTATGAAAAAAAGATCCACAGTAACCAATTTAGTAGAATGTTGTTCTAAATTCAAAAACTATATGGAAGCTGGGTTTCAGACAGATGTCATATACACCGATTTAAGTAAGGCCTTTGATCTTCTTCCTCATTCCATTATTATACTAAAATTAAAAAAAATGGGATTCCCTCCTTCTTTTACCAATTGGATTAATTCCTACTTAATTAATAGGAGCTACAACGTATTATATAGATCCGCTACTTCTGAACCTTTTGAAGCTAACTCTGGCGTTCCACAAGGCAGCCATTTAGGTCCGCTTCTCTTTATTATTTCCATTAATGATGTAACTTCCGTCATTAAGCATAGTAAAATTACTATTTATGCAGATGACATGAAAATTTACAAAAAAATTACATCAGCAAGGGACACATCCCTTCTTCAACAAGACTTAAACTCTTTTTTAAATTAGTGTAAAATTAACAATCTGACCTTAAATATTAATAAATGTGCTTTATGTGACTTTTTCTCGCTCTTCTGAATCATTAATCGTTGATAATACTTTTGAAAATAAATCTATTGAACGAATCTCACACTTTAAGACCTTGGTGTACTCTTTGACAATAAATTATGTTTCAAACAACATTTAAACGTCATAATAAATAAATCTAATTCCATGCTAGGCTTCGTCAAAAGATTTTCTAAAGAATTCAACGATCCATACGCCCTTAAATCACTTTTTACGTCTCTTGTTCGACCAAATCTTGAATATGCCAGTCAAGTGTGGTCGCCTCATTACCTCAATCATATCCAAAGAATTGAAGCTACACAAAAAAAAATTTTTGAGATTCGCACTGCGTAATTTACACTGGTCAAATCCAAGTATTCTGCCACCTTATAGGAACTGGTTAAAGTTATTGGATCTTAAATCATTAGAATCCAGAAGGGAGGTTGCTGATATCATATTCATTATTAAAGTTGATATCATATTCATCAATTAAATAATGAAATTGATTCTCCTTATGTTAGAGATATGATCCACTTATATATTAACAACAGAAACCGCTTTAGATCGGAAAATATTTTTCGTCGAATATTTCATCGTACCAATTATGGTAAATATGAGCCTGTTAATAGAATGTTTATGTTAAACACCACATCGATTTTACATTAAACGCAGCCCAACTAAAAAAAAACTACACTTTTTTTTTTTTTTTTTTTTTTTTTTTATTTATTTTTCAACATCAAATATTACACCGAAAAAAAATTATTTACAAAAACGGTGGCTATTTCCTTATTTAACTAACTTAATTTTAAATGAATTTTTTGTTAATTTTCGTTCAGATTTTTACTTTAATATTTTTCTTATAATTTATATTTATACCAAGTTTCCACTTAACTTATGTATTTTTAATCTTTGCTAAATATTTATTTTTGGCAAAATTTTACTAAAACCCAAATTAATTCTTACAAAAAAAAATCTTACAAACTAAAATAAAACTTAACTTATCCTAACCTAAACTTAAAACTACTTTGTATAGTTAAACTATCCTAATCTATTTAATGGAGCTTCCTCCAACCACCAGTAATCCACTTTATATCTTTTGTCCCTATCCGGGATGACTATATCAAATTTTAATTGATCCTGATTTAAATTTCGAGGATCAAAATCTATAATTTTACATGTGGCCCGTCTATTATAGTGAAATAATATTGGGACATAGTTTTGGTTTTGTATATAACCATTCTTATCTAGATAAACTTTATTTGTGTCCCCAGAGTCCTTTGACTCTGGGGACACAAAACCTTTCTGTAGGCTATTTTTTATGTATTCATCATTATGATAATATACATGTGATATTAAGCCATTTGCTGTATTTCTCATTGCTCTGTCGAAATGCCTACGAATCAGATTGATAAAAAAATTATCGAATCTGTTTATATTAGCTAATTTATACATAAACTTGTTAGAATAATATTTTTTAAAGTCTGATTGCGGTGTTATTTTTCCCCAAACAAACTCTAATGCATTTCCGTTCCATTTTCCTAATTTTTTCCATATTACTAGCACTTATATTATACCAAATGGGTGCTCCATATGTCAGCACTGGCCTTATAAGTGTTTGATAGGCTATCAATTTTACTTTGGGTTGGATTGTTTTATTGTAAAACAACCCTTTCGCTGCCATTAGAGCTTTAATGCTTTTCGAAGTTGCGTTGTCAACTTGATTAGTGAAATTCAGGTTGTAACTTAGCAAAATTCCCAAGTACTTGACTTGTTTCCTGTTCACAATGTTTTCATTATTTGGAGTTTTTATATTGAATTTTCTCCAATTCTTTTTTAAATTGTGGTTTACTTTGCCTATAACATCTCGGAATAAAATTGTTTCGCATTTATTAAAGTTTATTTTTAAACACCAGATCTTGCAGTATTTTATTAGAATATTAAACATCTTTGCAGTTTTATTTTGGATTTCTCTTACTGATTTATTTGCAGAATACAGAATAATATCGTCTGCGAAAGCTAAAACATAACTACTACCTTCCTTGTATGCGTTTTAATAACTCTATCAGCTCTATTATGTATATTGAAAACAGAACTGGTGAATTTACCGCTCCTTGTTGTAATCCATTTTCGATGCTAAATATTTTATTCGCTGTGATATTATTATTCGCCATAACGAATACACCCTCTGACAACATATCTTGTATTAAGTTGACTAACTGTCTGGGAAAGTCATAATTTAGTAATTTATAAACTAAGCCGTCTATCCAAACGTTATTAAATACTTTTTCAAGATCAACCAAACAGGCGCCCACACCCTTTTTTTTATTTATGTGCCAGCATATATCTGAAGTCAGTTTTGTAATTGCGTGAATGGTTCCATGACCATGCCGGAATCCAAACTGATTTTCAGGCAGGAGATTTTTCTTATTAAGGAAATCGTTAATTTTATCATTAATTAACGTTTCATATATTTTTCTGGTATTCGAGAGCAAAGTAATTGGTCTGTAGTTATTTGGATTATTTGGATCTTTTCCAGGTTTCTTTAACATTATTACCTTGGCTTTTTTCCAGACTGTAGGGAAGTATGAAAAACTTAAGGCATTGTTAAATAGGATTACATATTGTTCGATCAACTTATTACTTAGGTTCTTCAATACAAAGTTTGGTATACCATCTAAACTAACTGAAGTTTTATTTTTTAGTTGATTGAATTTTTCTGTTAGTTCGTTCAGATTAGTAAAATAAGAGTTCTCATAATACTGTTCTGATGACTTATTATTAGCAGAGAAAGGAGTAATAGAAATATTATTTCTTTTCTCTTCTTCGTTATTTTCTTTAAACGTTTTTGATGTATTTTCTACATGTAAATGAAACCTGTTATTTGTTGGCATTGTAATTTTGTGTGTTTGCATTAAAAAAGTACCTAATACATTTTGTATGTCAGATGGGTTTTTTATTATATACTTGTTTGTCGAATTGCAAGTAAGGCTATTAATATCAATATCATTTTGTACTAGTACTTCCTGTTCGCTGCAGTCTATGTGCAAACTAGATATATCGTTCCTTTCTTTCTTTCTAAAAATTTTATTAATTTCAGAAAACATATTTTTATTAGAAGGGACTATTTTTTTTAATCTGTTTGTCCAGTATTTATTAACTTCAATGTTCACTTGTTGTTTTATTAGACAATTAATATTCTTTAACAGACTTTTCATTGATTGAATTCCATAGTGAGAGAAATTCAATCTTTGCTTATAAATTCTGTGTATATCGTTTAAAATTTTGCTTTTTATTTTTAAAAGCTTTTTAATAATAACAGAACTAAATTTTTGTGTGCTATTGTAATTATTTTTATATATTGGTATTGTTTCTTTGATTGTTTTTTTTATTATTTCCTCTAATTTCTCTAAATGATAGTCAATATATGGGATTTCAATATTGACGTCATCTCTTATTTTGTGTCTGGAACTCGTATACATTATTTCATAATTCTTATCTAAGTACCTGCGAAATTTCTTCCAATTCGTTTTATGAAATAAATAATTATCTCTATGTATAGGTATTTCTACACAAAAATTATTATTATTTATTTCAGCTGTTAAACAAATTGCATTATGGTCACTATCATATGGTAGAGTTAGTAACCGGTTATGCAAATTTTTATTTTTTATTCTACAATCCATCAGAGCTAAATCAATGTATGAATTCGCTCTAGGATATGTAGGTGCATCTGGAATTAGTAATTCGCATTTGTAAGGAATTTGTTCAGTTTCCAGCCAATTATAAAGCTGCAAACCTGAGTGGTTGTTAGAAGTATTATGCCAGAGCTTATGTTTAGCATTCATGTCGCCCATAATGATATAGTACTTCTTCGGACTACTTAATTCCAAGTCTTGAAAAATTTGGTGTAGTTCTATCTTGAATAATGAGTTGTTATTGTAGGTCGCATATAGTGATATTATAAATAGTAGCTTGTTCTGTTCTAAATTTAGTGAGATGACGCACGGTTCGAGACATTTAAAATTATTAAAATTATTATTATTTATTTTTTTATACTTTAGACATTTTTTTATGCAAATGGCAGATCCGCCACCATTATTAATTCTATCATTTCTTATTATTTCATAATTTGCTAGATTAAAAAAATGTTTGGTTTTCAGCTTTGTTGCTACTAAACATGCAATATCTGGTTTCTTTTTTTCTAAGAAATGCGTTAGAGAGAGTCTTTTGTTATGAGTAATTAATGAGTTGACATTAATTGTATTAATGCTATTTCTTAGGAGAATTTTATTACTTAAGTCTATATTATTATTATTATTAGAGTTATTGTTCATTATGTTGTCTTTGTTATTATTTGTGTTATTATAACTTCTTACCGTGTTAGAGTAACTTATTTGCGGCGTGATGTAGTTGTTGTACATGCTTTGCCTTGCTAATATTTTTTCTTGTTGTTGTTTTTTTATATTTTGTTTTAATTCTTACCGTTTCTTGTAAATGGGGCAATTTCTGTATGATGCTGGGTGTCCATTTTTTCTGCACAAAATGCAGAATAGCGATTCTCTTGGGTCTTCACTCTTTATTTCGCATTGCCCAGGTTGGTGGGCCACACTTTACGTATCTAAACTCCATATTACAATTTGATGCCGTGTGCCCAAATCTCTGGCATCTAACACATTGTGTTATATCTTTCTTTTTTAAATTCTCCCAACTTACAATTTGGTGATCTAACGCTTTTATTGAACTAATTACACTATGGATTGCCCCTGGTGATAATTGTACTATGTAAATCGGAAGATTTTTTTTTTTCATTTATTGCTTTTTTTGTTTGTAGTCTTTCTACTTTTTCAAGTTTTGTTTTTTCTGGGCTCAACCTAAATCAATGTGTACTGCGTAGTGCGTACTGTACGCAAGTATGCAGATAAAATAACGCAACCGAAATGGATACGCGCGTACTATTTTGAACTTGTCAAAAATTATTCAGTTTGAATAGTGTTTTCATATAAAGGAAGTGTTTTTAAATTTTAATTTGAGATTTTAAAAAAAAAAATTTTTAATTTGTAATAAAATGGATATTTGTAATGAAATGGATGAGGTTGAAGTGTTAGAGCATTTGATGATTTTAAAAGTGATACAAAGAAAACAATATCGTGCCTGTAATAGAGAACTATTCAAATCTAGAGAAAACTTTGGATTTTATAATACTGGATTCGATATCATTACAACAAAAAATCCGGAACTATTTTATAAATCGGTTTCGTATGACTTAAGATCAAATTAAATCACTTTTGGAATTAGTCCGATTTGCATTAATAAAACATTCTCAAAGGAAACCTATAAGTGCGAAACAAAGATTATTCATAACATTATAGTAGGTTTTTGCAAATATTTTTTATGCATTTTTGTTACTTATGTGTTATTTAGTTTTCTTGGGCATGGATGTAGCATGCACACATTGTCTATGAAGTTTCGCGTGGGTTTGGAAACGGCAAGAACAATTGTTCTGGAAACAAGTGAAGTATTATGGCGTGAGTTACATGCATTTTATGTAAGCCCTCCTACAAAAGAAAATTGGTTACAAATCGCGTCAAAGTTTCTATCGACAACTGGTGTACCTAATTGTTTAGGTGGACTAGATGGAAAGCATATTAGGATAAAAAATCCCGCCCATGCTGGATCCCAATTTTTTAACTACAAAAAATTCAACAGCATAGTAAGAAAAAATTATAAATATAAATTATTATTCAGCACAATAAAATTTTTCAGGTCTTAATGGCAGCATGTGATGCGGATTAAAGTTTCACTTTAATTGATGTAGAAGCCTATGGGAGTCAAAGCGATGGTGGTGTATTCAGAAACTCTTAATTTGGACAAAAAATCATTAATTATGAATTAAATATACCACCAGACGCAAATCTACCAAATACATCGGAGCCTTTCCCGTTTTATTTTGTAGCTGATGCAGCTTTTCCGCTAAAATCAAATATCATGAAACCCTTTGCTACAGTAACTGATGAAAGTATGGACACTTACAATAAAAAGATATCAAAAGCAAGAGTTCGAATTGAAATGGCGTTTGATAATCTTATTTTATTTTAACGCCAATAAAATTATAAATTTTTATTATTTTTTTAGGTATTCTGTCATATAAATATCGAATTTTACTAACAACTATAAATAGTAATCCAGAAAATACCAAAAAAATTGTATTAGCAACCATAGTTTTACACAATTTTTTGCGTCTTAATTCAGCCACCACCACTGACTTCACAGAATGTACTTCTAATTTTACAAGCGTCAACAGAACAGACTTAAATACGCAGAGAAATTCAAGTCAAAGAACTTTATCTTACAGAAATATACTTTGCAACTATTTTAATTATTAAATATAACATTACATTAAATATAACATTTAATTATTGAAATAGTTGCAAAGAATATAAACATAACGTTTAATTTCATTTAAAAAAAAAATTTGTTCATTTAATATATAACTTTTTTATCTATTTTTAAATTCTTTAAGTTTTTCATTCGCTTTTTGTAGGAGTTCTAATTTCACATCGTCTAAATGCTCCTCTGGTATTTTATTTAATTGTTCAAACAGCAAATTTAAAAAAATCGAATGTGAATTAGTAGAAAAATTAGATGCATTTTCATATTTCTTTTTTATTAAATTTAAAACTTCTAAGGTAACTTCATTAGTGTTTGATTTTCTTTTACTGGTCGAATTTTCAGTATATGATGGCGAGGAAACTTCCAAATCTATCGTTACAATATCTTCGTCGTCAAAATTACTTATTGTGAAACAACAACGAAAGTATTACAGTTTATATAAAATCATTTTATTCATTATTTTATACTTAGCTGGCTCACTACTACTATCTAAAAATGACATATTTTCAGTAAGTTTCCACTCTTTTTGTGGTTTTCCACTTCCAGTTGGTTGGGGTATCTTTTGACGCTGGTATTTATCCCTTAATGTCCTCCACCTAATTTTGCATTGCTTAGCTACAAATATATTTAAATTATTATTTTTTACACCAATTTATTATAAACATCTAGGTATTTACGTGTAGATTCCATTTCAATAGCTATTTCTTCCCAAACTGTTTCTTTAGTTGACCTTATAGTCAAATCAAAATTCTGAGTGCACATTAAATTAAGTCAAATGACTAAATTTTTTGCTAATTTGTCAGTGGAATGACAACTTAAAAGTGTGTTCAGAGTTATTTTTTAACATAAAACTTAAGTTTTAATAAAAACAATATCTTATTTATACAATTCTTAGTAAAAAAATAAACTAAAAAAAAAAAACAGAAAATTTATATAATAACACTGTATTGAACCAAATAAAGTACATACTATATTTTTAAGAAACTATTTAAGTTCTACTGATAATTGATAAAAATAGTTTTACGGTGCAAAAAAATTTGATAATATTTAAGATTGATGTATGGGTTGCAAATTAACAAAGGATGAATCGCCGCCTAATCTATCATTGCCTAAAAAAATTGTTACAGAAACCGATATGGAAAAAGTCGATTATAAAAGCCGTTTAGAATATAAAATGTGTCTGGCCAAAGATACTCCAGAACCAGTTTTTGATTTATCTGATTGCCAGTTAAAAGAAGTTCCTTCAGGTGTTTTCATACATTGTCGAATATTACGTAAGGAAATTTTAAATTTAAGTCACAATAAATTAACGTCTTTTAGCAGTACCCAAACTGGACAACTTTGTGATTTGTCCTTGTTAACAAGCCTTGATTTAAGATTTAACAAAATTAAACGACTGCCAGATGAAATTTTTACACTAGAAAATCTTAGGGAATTTCAAATTTCGCATAATAATCTTACTCAATTACCACAAACAATTAAGAAATTGAAATATTTAGAGCTACTTGATACTTCTAATAATAAAATTCAATCGATTGATGAAATAAATTTTATGTCTAACTTACGTGTTCTTAATATAAGTGAAAATCATGATTTAAAACGTCTACCCATTATGTTATCTACCTGTGAGAATTTACATGATTTAATAAAGGAAATAAACGTTCTTGAATGGCCTTCAAAAGATGTACTAAAACAACCAACAGAAAATGTTCTGAGATATTTAACAACGGGGGAAGAGTTCAAATATGATAATAATGATTTACGAGTAGATAAAATAGATGACGTTATTAAAATTGCTGAAGATGCTCTTAAACTTGATATTGATATTTCAAAAGAAGATGCCTTAATCAATCAAATTGACAATTTAATTAAAAACTCTTCAAAAAGCTGTAATCATAATTTTAAAGTTTCAAACGACGGATATGGTAATGAAAATGCTTTTTTTGAAGAAATCCAATTAAAACAACAAAAAATTAAGCAAGAGCTTTTGCAAACGGTTCTATTGCAACAAAATGAAAATGAATCACTATTTAATAAAATTCAACAGCGGTGGGATATTGAGAAAATTAAATTAATTGAAGATATTCGTGATGCTGAACATAATGCGAATTTAGTAATTGATAAATTTTTGGCGTTGAAAAATAATTCTGATATTGAACTTTTAGAAAAGGAACAATTAGATAAAGAACGCTTACTAGAAAAGGTACAATTGGAACATTCTGAGTTACGAAAACAAGAAATGTTACTCATTACGAGATGATCAATTTAAATTTGAAAATTTCAAAAATTTACGGAACGCGTCCACTGTAGATATATTAGAAAAAGAACATGAAACTTCAAAACAACTTCACAAATTCTTTTTAAATTACGAAAAAGAACGTACACAAATAATTGAAAAAATTTACCAGGATGAAGAATTACAAAAACAAGCCGTAGCTTCTTTAATTGCCAAAAACGATGCACGAACATGGGGACTAATAGAGCAATTAAAAATTGTAGAAACTCAACTTGGTAGTATGACTGCATTGGAAATTGAAAAGAAACGGTTCACAAATGTTGAACAAATTAACGAACTTGCTGAAAAACGATTACGATTGACTAATATTTTGATAGATTTACTTGAACAACAAGAAACACGCAAGGAACAGTTATTAGACACATTAACTATAATGGAAGCTCAAAAAAATAACGAAGAACAAGATTTTTGGTTATTACAATATCAAAAGTTATTAGATTCAAGACCCCTGAAATTTTCTGTGAAAACAACTTATTCTATTCGTATTCTCTCTCTTGCTTTAATGGGGATAACAAGTTTGAGAATTAAGCTCTAAATATTAATTAATTATTAAATACTTAGTTGTAAATTAAATTATATATAGTACTTTTTAAATTACGTGAATAAATTTAATTTAAACAAAAAACAAAAGAAAAGAAAAATGAAGTGCAATTTATGTAACAATAAAGTTGAAAGATTCGATCTGAACATTACCTGCATGAATTGCAAAAACATATTTCATGGAAAGTGTGTCAAGATGGACAAAAGAGAAATTGAATTTCTCTCAAAAAGTAAACAAGGATACAAGTGCAGTAGCTGTATGAGTATTAGGCGAAAATCAGTAAATGAGGTGCCTATGACTCCAACAACCAGCTGTGCTCCAATTATAACATTTCAAAATTCAGCAATAGCAACACTCAATAACAACAACAACAGCAACAGTTCAACAAATCTCTCACCCATAAAACGATCAGCGGTAAATATTCTCTCTTCAACAAACACAAATGAGAATATTCCTGAGAATATTACGTTACAAATGCTGTATAAAGAAATAATTAAAATTCAGCAAATAATAAATGTTGAATTAATGAAAAAAATAACTAACTTGGAAGAGAGGAATGATATTCTCTCTAATAATGTTATTAAATTAGAATCACGGATTAATGTTTTAGAGCAGAGAGAATTAAATAATTCTATTGACATTGTTGGTGTACATGAAGTTGATAACATTAATGCGGAAGAAAAAGTTATCAAACTAATTACTGAAGGTGTTGGTGTTAACATTAATGCAAGTGATTTGGAGACTTGCTTTGTAAAAAAAATTAGGCAAGAGAATAATGCAGCAGCACTAAATATAATAAGTGTTAAATTTACTAAGTCATCAACAAAGACAATAATTCAAGAGAGAATACGTAAAAATAAAATTAGACTGGATGCAAATATTTTTGGAGACATAAGCAACAACAACAACAGGAAAATATTTGTAAATGATGCTCTTACTGCTTTTAATAGATCATTGCTCAAAAAGGCGAATTCATTTAAAACAGAGAATAAATGTAAGTACGTATGGGTACGTAATTCTAAAATTTTTATTAGAAAAAAAGAAGGTGATAAAGCTTTTAATATAAAAAGTGTAGAGGACTTGTTAAAAATTTAATTCATTTGTATTTATTTTTAAATCAATTAATATTTAAAATTTTTATATGGTTAATTCCATTATGGAAGATATATATCCTCTTCATAGTCAAAATAATAATAGTTTTTCTTCTTCAACTTCTAATAATTTTAATTGTTTGTGCATAGATCATAACAGTGGTGACCTTCATTCAGGCTTTTCTGTGGTACACCAAAACATTCGGAGTCTTAGGAAAAATTTTGATGTATTTCTCTCTCATCTTGTTTCATGTGATCATTTACCTGATCTTATATTTTTATCTGAAATTTGGATATTTGATTATGAAATTTCAGATTACATTATTCCAAACTATACATTTGCTGCAACTTGTAATGATTCTTATTCAGCTGGTGGAGTTGCAGTATTTTACAGAAGTGACGTTGAATGTACAATAACTAAGTTTAACTTAAATAGCGTTGATTTAATTTGTTTAAATTGTTGTATTTCGGGTACACGTTATTTTTTTGTTGGTGTTTATAGATTACATAAAGTCAGTATTAATGAATTTTTGGAAGAATTTTCTGGATTTTTAGAAAATCTAACATGTAAAAATACCATTCTTATAGGCGATTTCAATATTAATCTGCTTTCTGAAAATGGTAATTCGGATAATTTCCTCTCTACTCTGGCGTCGTTTGGCTTTACTTCTTTAATGTTTCAACCTACTCGGGAAACGGAGTGCTCAAGTACTTGTATCGATCACATCTTTTTAAGACTACATAGAAATAATCCTATTAAATATAAAACTGCAATATTTGATCTTAAAATAACTGATCACGTTCTAACATCCATTCAGTTTTCTAAAGACATACCAAAAAGACATATATCAAATTATAGTGTAATTCAAAAAATAAATTTTACTTCTTTGAAGGATGAACTTACTTTTGAGTCGTGGGATGAAGTATATAGTTCGCCTGATCCTTCTACCGCTTTTGATTTATTCCTTACTAAATTTAAAAATCATATTTCGAATTGCAGTATAGTAATAAATCAAAACTCAAGCAAACTGAAACGACTAAAACCGTGGATGAGTCAGAAGTTATTGCGATAAATTAAAAAAAAAAAATCTAATTAGAATTCGTCTATTAAAACATCCAAATTGCACTAGACTCAAAGTGTATTACGAAAAACTATGCCGTGAGTTGAAGCGTGATATTCCTAATTGTAGAGACAGTTATTATGAAAAAAATTTAACTGAGAATTCTGGAAACTCGAAAAAGGAGTGGAAGTTAGTAAATGAAATTCTTAATAGAAATATTGCAAATAGTCATATTGTCATAAAAAATAGTAGTGAGCTTGTTTCGGATCCTTTAGATGTTGCTAATTTATTTAATAATTACTTTTCTACTATAACAAATTCACTATTAGATAATTCTCCTTATGTTGTGTCATCATGTAATTGTAGTAACTATATCGTTCCAGAATCATCTCAACAACAAAGTTTTTTCTTTCTTCCTTTTTCTTCGACAGAACTACACAAAATTATAATGTCTTTAAAATCTTCATCTTCTTCTTCCTTTGATAAAATTTCAAATAATATTCTAAAAAATGTTTCTTTTCAAATTGTTGATGTTCTATGTTATATTTTTAATTTCAGTATACAGAATGGTATTTTTCCACATGCTCTAAAAACAGCTGTTGTTATACCTTTGCATAAAAAAGGAGATACTTTATTATTCAACAATTATAGGCCTATTTCTTTATTATCAGTTTTTTCAAAAATTTTTGAAAAAGGCATTAAGTTTAGAATCATAAAATATTTGAATAACATCAGCTTTTTCAGCGAATTTCAATATGGGTTTAGAAGTGGTAAATCAACTGAAGATGCCTTATTAAAATTATGTAGTGAGCTCTACAAGTCCTTAAATGATTCTGAAATTCCGGCTGCTTTATTTATAGATATCACAAAAGCTTTTGACATGGTGGACCATAACTTATTATTAAACAAATTGTTTAAAGCTGGATTTAGAGGTTTTATTTTGGATTGGTTTGGTTCATACCTTAAAGATCGGATGCAAATAGTAAAAATTTCAAATGTATACAGTTCTGAAAAATTGATAAATATCGGAGTTCCTCAAGGCTCTGTACTAGGTCCAATACTTTTTTTAATTTATGTCAATTTACTTTTTGCTCAAGCGTTTAAAGGAAAAATTACTGCTTTTGCTGATGATACAGCTCTATCCTATTCAAATGTAAATTATTTTAATACTTTTACTGATATAAATTTTGATTTGGATATATTAAGGCAATGGTTCAAAATGCATAAACTAATAATAAGTAACAAAACAAAATTTATGTTTTTTAATCTGTCAGGAAAAGTATGTGAAAGTATTTCTGTAAAATATCACTCTCCTAAGTGCTTAAAATTTAGTTTATGTAATTTATGTGCAAATGATGTGTCTGGTATTTTGTTTAATGAGAACTATAACTGCTCAGAAGATTGTTTCTATGTTGAACGTGTGGATAGCTTCAAATATTTAGGTATCTCGTTAGATGCTAGACTAAACTGGAAAGATCACACGTCTTATCTAAAAAGATACCTGAATAAAGCAGTTAGGCAACTGTATCATCTAAGTTTATATTGTCCTTTCTCTGTTTTAAAACTTTTTTACAATGGCTTGATTAAGTCTAAACTTCAATATGGTCTGTGTTGTTGGGGTGGTACCCATTATAATAAAATTGAGCCTTTGTTAATTAAACAAAAACATTGTGTACGTATTATTTGTAAGGTAAGTCGTAGAACTCCCAGTTTTTATTTTTTCAAAAATCTAAAAATTCTTCCATTAAGACATCTATACTATTTTAAGGTACTTAAACTATTTTTTTTAAAATCGGGCTATAATAATTCGAGATTGTTGGTGGATCACAATTTGCGTGTAAATAATAGAAACGTTGTAAATGTACCCAAAGTTAAAAAATCTCATTTTCGTCACTTTTTTACTGTAACTGCACCTCAGCTGTTTAATAAGTTACCTGAATCCTTTAGAAACGAGAGAATACAAATTAAATTTATAAAACAAATAAAATCCTGGCTCTTTTCATTTTCTCATGCACAAATTCAATCAATATTAATACCCATAATTTAAACTTACTTTTTATCTGTTTTTCTTATTTCCTACTTTTTTATTTTATTTTTTTTTCTTTTGTTATTTCTAATGGTTTTATTCAGATCGTAATTCATTGTACTATCCTATATTTTATTTTATTTTTTATTATAAACTTCAAATCTTTTTATATTTTACAATTAAATTAAATTCATTCTTCTACAATTAAATAAAACTTTATATCAAATAATTCTACACTAATTTTATATTGTTTTTCCCCATTAATACTATTACACCTGTTATTTTAATAAAGTAAGACATTCGTCTCTTGCACTATGGCAATAGAATGTCTTTAACTATTTCATTCAGAACTTGAAGCTTAAAATTGACTAATTAAGGATATATTATGTACAAATTTTTTTGATTTTTTTTTTATATTTTCTAATATGTATATATATATTTGTAGTTTATAATAATTGTATTAATCTTTTACTATAATACATATATAATGTACATTTGTGAACAATTATTAATTCTTAATTCATAATTCAAATGTTTGTTTTTTTTTTAATAGTATATAAATTAAATGTTATTTAGTATAAGTTAAAAATGTAATCTGAATTATTTTAAATACTAATTTTTAATTTGAATTAATTATTAATTTGATTAAGGATACATTGTACAAAAAATGAATTTAATTTGTATGTATTCAAAATTTGTTACTAGCTTTGTAATTCTGTTGAAATAAAGACTATTTTTATATTATATTATATTTATATATATTGATCCTCTACTTGGATTTCAATTTCTTGTCAATGGTGTTATCCATTGTTTACCTTTCTTACAAAAATTATGGCAAAATAATGAAATTTGTTTAGAAAAATTAAAAGATGACGATCTAAAAATCAGTGGTATAAAAGAAGAAAAAGATCGACGTTTAATATTGACGTCAATTGATAATTTTATTAAAGAAACTAATAATACAAGTTATGCTCGTGTTCCTTCTGATCCTGGCCAAACTCCTCCTTTGGTTTCGTGTAAACCAGTTAATAAATATAATAAGGATGGTGAATCTTCAACTACTACAAGAGAAAATGTTACGATTTCGAATGAAATGTATGAAGGAGTTTCGGAATGTGTTGTTTGTATGGAGGAATATGTAAAAATAATATTTATACCTTGTGGTCATATGTGCTGTTGCCTTAATTGTGAATCAAAAATTGATTTATGTCCAATATGTAGAGGGGATATTGAGCGAAAAATTAAAGTTGTTCAACCATAATTTTAAAAGGTTTGTAAAACAAACTCAAATTTTTTATATATTGATAAAGATTGATAAAATGAAAGTTGAACAACTGCCTTATCAGCGTTTCATATAAACAACATTTTCATATAAAACTTCTATGTATCTACTAAATATCACTATAATTAATTACGTAAACAAACAAATTTTTGTAGAAAACAAAAAATTAATATAAATAAAATATGAAATGAAATATCTAAATCTGAATTAGAACATAAAAAAATTTTTTACTAGAACTATGATTAATAAAATACATTGTGAGCGTTTTTATAAAATTTGTTTATTAATTTTATTATTATGTAATATTATTATAAAGTTAAAACTAAGAACACCAGGATAGTTTAGTATTTCAATTCCACACTATATAAAATATATATTTATCAATTAGTTTTTTTTTTTCAAACAAATTTTATGAAATTTTAACTAAACTGTAAAATTTAAATTAATCTTTTTAAAAAAATGTATCTTTATGTACTTATATAAATTCTCAAGTTTTACTTTATAATTTAAAATTAAATTAAATAAATTTCTTTTTGAAGATATTAAATTTGTTATCTTTATACTTAATATTACTCTTTCTCCATAAACATTCTTGATTCGATATTAATTCTATTAGTTTTTCATTATTTAGCTAATAAGAGTTCATAATAATAAAAAAGTTATAAAATAAAAACTATTTAAATACATTAGGAATATACTTACGTTAACGTCCATTTCAAATAGATTACTCCACGTCCACAGGTATTTCAATACTAAAAAAGTTATACAAATACTAAAAGTTATACAAATTTGTATTTTAAAACTTACCCGACAACAATTTTTTCAAATATAAAATTTTTATTTAAAAACAATCCCATCAACAATCCCAAAACAAAAAAAAAAACACAACAAAACTTTTTTATACGCACTGTCAGTTTTTAAATTTTAAAAGCTAAGCGTACTGCGTATTTCGGGTGCGCTCATATAAATACATGTATTAAAAAATATTTTGACAGAAAATATACGCAGTACGCATTGATTTAGGTTGAGCCCTCTGTTTCGAATTCTTTTAGTATGTCCATCACTTCGGTCGGCTCATAATCTGCACATAAACCTTTCAGCACAAGTGTTATTTTTTTTTCTAGTTTCGGTGTGAACGTGAAATATTTGGTATCAGATTTTTTAAATAAATCGCAGACCATTTTATAATCATTTATATCAAATGTGTAAATCACTATGTGATTTTGATTAATTTCTTTTATTAAAAAATCTTTTATTTTTAAATTAATTTTTAAAGTTTTTTTAATACAATTAGTGTCTGCGTTATACACACTAATCGGTGGCATTCTAGTTTTTTTTGGCTTTTCATTCTTTGTCTTAATCCCACTTACAGGTTCATTGTTTTTTGTTATTTTGGGAATCACTTTTTGGATACTATTCTTTTTAATTGAATTTTTTTGGCTGAGAATTTGAATAAAATCATCATCCTCCTCTTCATTTATGCATGTAGAAGCACATGTTGAATTTTCATCAGTCGGCTCATTAGCCGCTTCACAATCCATAACATTATGACCGTTCCCGTACGCACATCTTGTAAAAACTTATCCAAGTTTTTCCAAGTTTTTACCAGAAGTCGTTCCTGTACTGAGAGTTTTTTCTAAAAACGAGAGAAAACATATGTTTTCAACTTCGTTCAACAAAGTTCAACAACATTCTCTCGAATAAGTTTTTGCAAGTAAAATTTTAGCTTGTAAAAACTTATACTTTAAATTTTTG
Organism: Argyra leucocephala; assembly: GCA_963942445.1. Classification (NCBI taxonomy): domain Eukaryota; kingdom Metazoa; phylum Arthropoda; class Insecta; order Diptera; family Dolichopodidae; genus Argyra; species Argyra leucocephala. Next base: position 75,476,484 of record OZ012680.1, read on the forward strand.
TTGTTGTTTTTGTTGTTGTTGTATTTTTTAGGTTATGTTTTTATTTACTTTTGTAATTTCTCATATGTGTCTGTTATGCAAAATTTTGTTTTTTAAATGAAATTTATTAAAAAAAATGAAAAAATAATTTAGTGGAGGATAAATTTCATAATTCTTTATTATTGTAATATATGTATAATTTAATTTAATAATACGGATACACTTGATAAGGATAAATCGTCAGCTAAGTCTCTATAACAGCAAGCTTCATGACCCGCAAACCATAAAAATACAGCTATATGTTTTTCTGAGCTACATTTTTTATCTGCACGTAGGTTTGCAAAACTTTCAAATGTTTGCAGCTCTTCATATAAATATTTGAAAACATTTTTGCTTACACGAAAATGTCTTACAAATTCCTCTTCACAATAACCTGGAACTATTTCTTCCAAATAGTTTCGAATGCAATGTCTTTTGTTTTTATGTAAAAAGTTCTCCAACAGCACTTGCTTTAGAATTACATTCCTTAACTCTTCAGTTTCGCTTTCACTAAAAAAATGTAATAAAAATGTAACCCGAATCGCTACTTAGTAATATATATTTTTTATATCTTCCGCTGCCATTTCGTTTAAATTTAATTATGTACAATTCTTTAAAAAAAACACCTCCGGAAATTCAAAATGAATGTTTATAATTAAATTAATTTCAGAATGTCAGATTGCTTGTTAGCTGTTTGACAGCTGCAAGTTTTTACAAGAATTGCGTTCCAGTACTTTTACTTGCAGATGAGAGTTTTTTTTAACTCTTTTTTCTTTTTTTTTTTTCTCTCTTTTCTCTCATTTGCAAGTTTTTACCAGAAAAGTACGGAACGGTCCTATTATTATTACTATTTGATATAGTTTTGCTAATTAATTCTTTTAGTTTATCTATTTCTCCTCTTAGTTTTTTGTTCTCTAGTTTTAAGTCGTCGACTTGTCTTTTTTGCTTATTGCTAGCAGCTTGGTTCTTATTGACCCGTGCCTTAGCCATTATATTTTTAATTTTTATTTTTCTATTATTATTGACTCGATCAATTAAACTTAAATTATATTTTAGTTCATTTTTTGTTTTTTTTTAATTCTGATTGCATAAATGCAATCAAAATAATAAATGTCAATCACTACTATTGTAATAAGTATACTCCAGTTTTATAAAGTAAAACAAAAAATAAATAAAATAAAAACTAAAAATTTTCTACCCAAGTTTTAATGTTTTATTCTTTAATTTTTATTATTTGGTAATATTATTATTAATATTTTTTTTTATCACGATTTTACATTAACCGCTCTCCACCCCATTCTCTCACGGACTGAAAAAAACTACACTTACATATATCTTAGAGTTAGTATAAATTTATAATTTTCTAACATTCTTTGGTTATAAATTACAAAAATGTATAAATATCAATATTTTAATATTAAGATCTAGAATAATATTAAGCTTAAAATTATATTTTGTTTGTTTAATTTTGTACACTTATTGTAATATGTTTGTACTAAGCATAAATAAATAAATAAATGCTATTTGGGTATACTATAAGTTCTAAGGAAAAAACGACTGCTTGTAATTGTGTACATCAAATCTCTGGTGAAAAGCAGTAAAGGTGTTCATTCCATAGACTTGGAATTATATAAAAAGAAAATACAAACAACCTATGCATATTGTAGTTTTTATTCAATTTCTTTACAAAGATATGAAAGAAAGAAAATCTCTTAAGTTAAACTCGATTTTCAATTTACACGATCAATGCTAATGGCGAGCAGTGTTTTTTGAATAAAATTGCATTCGCTAACTAAAAGAAAAAAGTATAAAAGAATAAATACTGACTCTTATTTAACGTATATTTATCACATTGTTTTTTTTTATTTTTACCAGTTTATGTACGTTTGGTAAAATAGATTTAATTTCTACCAAGACTAATTTAATGTACCCATGTCAACAAGATATCTATTAAATAAGGAGAGAGGTAAATATCAACAATACGAGGATATACATGATAAAAAAGGAATAACATTTGGAGCATTGATATAACGAATAGGAGGTTTTTGGACTTTATCCAAATATTTTATGGCATTATTAGAGATGGAAGCAGGTATTAATTAAACTGTAGGTCTTATGAGAGCTATCTCAACTTATACAAACTTTATTGGTTTTCAAAATGTTTTAGGATGTAACGTATCCTAAGAAAATCCGAACAATTGGCTGCATTTTTGTTATATTTTTATATTATATTAATGCTTTTCACTATAAGTGAACTTTTATTTACACTAAGGATATACTTAAGCTTACTAGCCGCTGCATTTTTTCTTCTTGGAAATAATATAGCTCTGAGCTGGAAATGACATAGTTAAAAAAAAATAAATAAATAAATAAAAATTAAAAATATTTTTTAATGTTGATCATTTCTCTTTTTTTCTCAACCTTTTAAGCATAACATCATTTTTATAAACAAATGACCTACAATCTACAACAAAAAACAAATTAATGATAATTATAATTAACTACGTTTTTTTTTATCAGCAGAGATGTGTTAGAATGTAGTCCTTCAATACTTACATATCGTTTGAACGGAATAGGGTACAATAGATTAATAATTTTGTTGTTAATTCACTTCAATTCTTCATTGAAATGAAACATTGAAAAGTAACATTAATAGATTAAGTAAAATGAAAAAATGTCCAGCGGAATAAAAACTTACCATAAATTAAATATCTCGAAAAACTTAAATAAAAAAATCAAACAAATATTAATTTAGGAAAAATATTTTCTTTTTTAAATCAATGAAATGAACAAATAATACTAAACTAATAAGTAATATAAAAATATATGTGCATTACATTGCTATATTACTTATACATAATATTTGTTTAAAAAATGTACTAAGTACCTTTCATGAATTTTTAAGTTAATATAGAAACTATAGAGAAACGACATTAACCGTGGAGCAATTTGAAGTTTCTAACTTAAATAAATTCGAAGTAATATACAATTAATTTTAAAACTGTTTAGAAATTTTTTCAATCATAGAGGCATTTTCATTTCTTAATGCCCAATTAACTTATAGCTAGAGATTTCACAGTTGTGAATTATATTGTCAAAAATACCTTTACGCACAGTTTGAAGAATATCGGACACATGACTTAAATGAAAATATTTCTAAATGTCCATTTACATTTTTTTTATAGAGGAGATCTATAAAAAACCAAATTTATTGAACCTCCATTTTTTTCTTGACTGTATAGGAATATATATAGACAAGACGACAAAAACATTTATATATGTAATAGATTTGTTTGAAATCCTGAAATTCTCCTGACAGCAGAAAAATAAATACATTATTATAATTTTTTTAATACCAGTTTTTTTTACATATCTTCCTATTTTGTGTTTTTTTAGAAAGCAAAATAATGAGACAATCACCCGAACTACTTTTGTACAATCTTAGCTAATTAACTGAACAATTAAAAAAATGCAATAAAGTCAAATTGGTTTTATTTTCAATTTAAAATAGAGAACCAAATTGGTGTTATTACCTTTGACTTGGGTTATCATGCTTTTAGTGTTATGGATCAGTTAATTTCATTACTCGTATTTCCAAACGTGGGCTAATTGAAAAAGCTGATTTAAAGAAAAATTTATTATAGTATGATATCCAGAGGAATAAAGGCTGATCTATGTATTGAAAAAAAATAATTCCAAATGAATAGGTTTGTATTTTTTTTATGATTTAACATTGAATAATCAGGCTCTAACAAAATTTTAACTCTGAAAAACGCTAAAAGTAAAAGAATACGTTGGTTTACTATTATCTTTCGTATCTTACTAACAAAATAGCAATTTGGAAATTTATTATTCTCAAGCCAAAAAGGGTATTCACTACTAAGAATAAGTTCATGTATTCAGCTGCTGATATTTTTTTATTCAAAATCGAATAAATTGTAAAACCTAATTTCAATCCTAAACTCAATCCATATTGAAATTTAATTATAATTTACAAAAAAAAAAATATCTATACATTAATCGAAATATTGAAATAATTGCATTTTCCTTTAGATAATAATAAATAAATAAAACACATTTTTTAAACTTATTTTAAGAATTCATAATATGAAACAAGACACTTATTCTATTCACTTTAATAACTAATTTTTTGAAAGACCCCTTCAATTAAATTTATCCTCTGGATATAAATTGATAGATAGCAACTCAATTTTCTAAGAATTAATTTTAGATATTTTATCTATAAATATATTACATTCAAAATATTTTACAAATTCTTAAATTTTCTATTCTAGACATTTATTAAACTCATAGGTATGTATAAAACACCTTCTTGCATACTAACGTTTAATTCTACTCATTTACAAAAAATTATTTTTGTTTTTGTTTTATTTGAAACCCTCCTTCTGTATATATTATAATATGTGCTACAAATATTTTTCATTTAATTACAATGGAACAGAAACAATAAAAATTTGATATAAACAATATAAACTCAATTTTCTATACATATATATTTATTTACATAATATGTATGTTTTGTAAAAGCATTGAACTAAAAATTCTTTATTATGTACTCTATAATACATCATATATATTGTATATGATAGATTATATAACGATATTCATATATGTACATATCCATATTATTAAAGTATCCTTTAAGGATCAAAAAATATACACAAGCAAATTTATATTATATACAAGCATTCTTTGCATACTAATGAAAATTCAAAATCAGTCTTCAGTATCATCTCATCTATCCATCCAACTATTCATTCAACCAACTAATGTACATTTCTGTTCATACATGTATTGGGTATATTGTAAGAATCTAAAAATTTCGAAATAAGTCACGTTATTTTAGAAAAAAAAAATACAAATGAACGCACTTAAATTTATACCCAGCTGACCCGACACAATTATGTAGAGTGGTCAATATTTAGCTGATGACCTCCTCTATATGGTATCATCTAATGTAATTTAAAGCCTCGAGAGTAAAACTAAAATTCTGTAAGGAATTAAATACAATTACATGAAATAAAATTTCTTTTATTAAAGGACTATTCCATAGTCCATTCAATTGTAGACCATTCTATATATAAACAATTATAAAATATATACATTTTGATGAACTGATATTTACGTCTCCCTACAACGGCGTTAATGCATGTCTTATTCTTCTTTTTCTCACATATAAAAAAATTGTTTGTCTCTTTTCTAGAACTCTATATATTCATCCATATCATGTATAACTCATGTAACATTATTAGAAATACAAAATAAAAAAAAATAAGCACAATTCTTACTCTCAGTATAACAATATAAATGTACATATGTACAAATATATAAAATATAAATTATATTCAAAAAAACGGAACTCATCAGTAAATTATTTCACGTGCAAATAATATAGGACGAAAATGGACATAATTTGAATTATTTGAGAACCTGATAAACCCTGAAACCTTCTGTACATATTGAGTTCTCACTATTTTTGGTTCCATCTTGTTCATTTCTTTCCGTTACAAGAATTTTTTTTTGTTTTTGTGTTTTTTTAGTCCATTTTTTATATTAAGCATACAAACACTATATAAATACTTTTTTGAGGGTAACTTGCAGAAATCAGATTTAGAAATTACATCAATTGAAAAAAATTAAAATTTAATTTTTTATTTTAATTCACATTTCGTTATTGTAGTATTTTTCCCTTATTATAAACTATTCCTCTTGTAATACAGTATTTGAACTTAATATTCAAATACTGGATGGAGGACAGCACTTATTTATTTATTTATTTATTACTATGTTTAAATCAGATAAGTTACAATAATGAATTTAATCTTACAATAATATTTACAATTAAAAAAAATATATATGTAAAAGTATATAAAAATAAAAAAAGAAAGAAGAATCCAAAAAACAAAAACAAAATATAATAATGAAAATAAAAACGCAACAAAATCATATCTGAATCATATATGAAAATCAATTAATATAACAAAATAATAGAATGTAATACAAATTAGAACCGGTTTTACATAATAAACTAAAAAATAAATTAAAATTTATAAAAATTAATTTAAATTAAATTTGATTATAATGCAAAATATCAGGGTTCTGCAACAGTTGGTATGTTAAACTTAAGTTCAATGTGATATCTGTGTAATAAGAGGAAACACAATTGAGGTTCAAAAGAAAAAAAAATTAACAGAATGAATTAGTCAATTACTTGGTAGGTTAAATCGAATGTTAGAGAATATTTTAGTACTACGGTTTTAAATTAGTGATTAAAAAAACAAAAACAAAAAAATTTAGTAACTAGAAGATGGGTCATATTAAATTACGAAGAACACAAGCGGTTTTTTAGGGTATCTTTCGGGAGAGAGAAATCAATAACGTTCTGGAATTTATTCCTCAGGATCACCATTCTATGAATTGGGTCATTTATTACATAGTTGGTTCTATTAAAGTACAAAGAGGGGAGAAGAGCGGAAACGTTTGATTGTGTTTATTAGAACTAAGTTGGAAATAAGAGAAGAGCTAATATTTCCTTTGATTATATCAGTGAAGAAAAAAAAGTCAGCAACTTCACGCCTTTTTTTAGAGTGGTGAGGTAAAGTAAGTCTAATCTATGTTGATATGGTGGCAAAATTAAGGGGTCGGACCAGGGAAGGTGACGTAAGGCAAATCTTAAAGTTTTTTTGAATTGCCTCTATTCGTAGGATATTAACTTCGTAATGGGAGCCTAAATCTGGTTAGCACATTATAATTGTGGCCTAACAAGACATATATAAATGGATTTTAGGATGTATGAATCATTAAATTTTCTTGATCATCGTTTTACAAAACCTAACATTGAATATAGCAATATTATAAGTAAGGCTATATTATAACTAAGCAATATTATAGCAATTTTATAAGTAAGGCTATATTGCTATATTGCAATTTAAATGAGAGTTTTTCATAAAAAAAAACACTTGAGTCTTTCATAGAGTTAACTTTTGCACAGTAAGATCGGAGGCAGAATGAGTTTATCATGCACAAATTCTATAAGATTGGAGTTGTAAACCAAGTTAAGGTTCATCCCTAACTGTAGAATCAGCAGATGATGAAAGCTCAAATAATACAGTTTTTCACTTTATAATTTTATGTTCCACTCAAGTTAAATTTTTAAATTTGTACTATAAAATTCAACCGACTTAGATTTAAGATCCAAGATTCACACTTCGCAAGTTCGATTCGGTCACACTTCGCAAGTTCGATCGGCAAAGGCAAAAAAATGCTTTATGGATTTAAAATGATTTTTCGACCTGGTCCAGTTAATTAAAAATAGGTGAGAGTATATAATTTGCTTATCACTAAAATAAAATGGAAATATGCTATTATGAATGCGAAGTTACTTTTACGAAACTATTGCATGTAATTGTATATCCCAAAACTCTGTATTAAAGCAGTTAGGGTATTCATCCCATAGACTTGGAATTATATATAAAAAAAAAATATGTTGCTTTAATCACAAATAAAATACCATTAGAATAATCGACTTCGAGTACGAAACACTGAAGAAGTCTGATAAGTCGTATCTGTATGATAAGCATATCAGTAAAAGTAAAAGGAAAATATTCGGCTATTTTCGACAATTATGCTAAAAATTATTTTACTCTAACGTTAGAAAACAAGTTTTTATAAAAATCATTGGATTATTGTAGTCTTCCATACATTGGGAACCTTTTTACTTCTTACCGAAAATAAAATAATAATGATACAAGAAATTTAAACAACAATTAATTTTATATACACATGAAAAAATATTCAAAATCAAAAATGTTAAATTGTTGTTGTGCCTTATCGATGTCACAACTCCCTTAATTACCACTATATGATTGTCTAGAATCCTAAATTCAAGCTTGACTATAAAGTTGTTGATGCCAATCATATCTTTAATTTTGTCCTCGTAGAACATAATTTGAAAGGACTTTGCTGTTGTGAAATTGGAATGTATAAACAACATTCAACTGAATCCTACCCCATTAAATAAATAATTAAATTATTGTTGAAAATAGTCGAATATTTTCCTTTTAATTTTACTAAATATGCTTGTCATACAGATATTATTAAATTATGTTTTTATCAAACTTCTTCAATACCTCCACAAATTTTAATCCTTACAGATAAAATTCAGTTTTTTCAACCTTATATTCTATATATGGGAGATAAAGCAAAGTAATTTTTCCTATTCTTGTTTTGTATGCAGACAAATTCTTTTTCCTGAAAAATTTAACTCTCTTTTTTATCCACAAATGTGATCTGAATACTTAAAAATAACACCAACAATAAAAATAACACTATATAATGTATATAAAAACATATACAATTCTATGGTAATGCACACACTAAAGTAAAGAAAAAAGAAAAGAAAATTAAAAAAAAAAAAAACAAATAAAATATATACCGTTAGTAAAAAGAAAATTCTCCTACACTATCCATATTTCTATTCCCATTTACAATGAAATTATCTCTTAGTTCTGAAGTCTGGTAATGATTCTTGGACATCATAATATAAATAGAATGATGACAATATATATATATATATTTATTACATACATATTTGTATCAATGTACCTACACAAATTCTAAAATTAAATTTGTAAAAGTAAAAAAGAAATAAAGTTAGTCAAAATTTTTGTGACAAGTACGAAATATACCCTTTTTAATTCTGATAAAATTTTTAGCCAAGAATAACTTAAATAGATGGTACTGAAATAATTTAGATGAACACGAACATGTCCAAGCAATTTTAGTATTTAATTAGTGCTTTAAGAAGTTTTCATTTTAAGTAGGTTTAAAATTTAATTGAGCGAAATAATATTATTGTTATATTGTATTGTTATATTATTGTTATTATGATGGTAATAGTATAATAGTTTGTATTTTAAAGACGAAATATTCAATTTATTTGTTAAGTATTAAATTGGGGATTCTTCAAAATCATTAAATAAAATAGAGTTAATTAAATAGCTATAACGAAATTATTTTATTTTATTATATTTTTTGAACTAGGATACTTATGAAATAAATTATATATATATACATATACATACATATTTAAAATAATTGTATATTTTAGTATATAAAAGTATATTTTAGCGGTAACTTTTTTTTATAATTTTGAATTCTTCCAAATTTAGAAGATTAATTTCGGTTCTTAACATTAACAATATTAATAGATTTGTTTATTTTCAATAAAATTTACTTTGAAATAAAAATTATTTTAGGTTAGTGATTAAAAATATGTAGATTAAATTATTAGAATTCAATTAGAAGGGAAAAGATTAATTCAATTAAGAAAATACCACGATTCAAAAAATTAATTTCAATAAGAACTATGATAAACATATGTGCGAAACCCGTAAACTTGAATATAATTCAATTATAGGCTCCAATTGCAGATAAAGCAGATGTAGAAGTTGAACCTTTTCATTGTGAAATCGAAAAATTTATGAAACAAACCAAAGGCATGAAAGTAACAGTGTTATGGGAGATTTCAATGCGAAAATAGGAAATGGAAAAGTTAACAAACAAACTAGACAATAAGGGTCCTAATAGGAACCCTTAAGGTACACCACATTTTAGCTCAACTATATCTGATCTCATCTCATATTGTTGGACCACACGGTTTCGGCACCAGAAATTCAGGAAGTGATAGAATAGTTTAATTCTGTACAGAGCAAAAACTTCAAGTCTTGAATACATGGTTTTGTTTACCACCAGCCGATTATACACATGGAAATCCCCACAAGATAACGATCAAAACATAATCCGAAACCAAATCGATTTCATTTTAATAAATAAATGATACAGTACAATGGCAAAAGTTTCAATATATCCAGGTGCTGACGTCCCATCAGATCATAACTTATTGCTATCGAAAATTAAAATCAAATTAGCTGTAAAAACAAACACGCAAAAAACATTTAGATCTAGAAAAATGATGAGATAAACAATGTAGGTGGAGATGAGTTGTGGAACCAAATGAAGAATACAATGAAAAGTGTAGGTTCAACCTAGTTCGGACAACGAACATTTACACCAAAGCAGTAGTGGATGACAAATGAGATTTTAGATTTAATGAACCAAAGACGTCACTATAGACACACTAAAAATGGTGACCACTATAAACGCCTTAAAAAAATATTAATGTCAAAAATAAGAGCAGCAAAAACACATTGGCACAGGATTTACAAAATCATCATTTAGGACTTCAATCTTCATAAAAACGTCAAGAAAGCCGCTGGAGTTCATCGTAAACAAATGTATTCAAATCTGGTTGACAGAAATAATCCTGGATCCAGACAAGAAAAAAAAGTTTGAGAAGAGTACATAGCAAAGTTATTCAATGATATAAACAGAACCAATATTCAGACATTACCGCAAGCAAAACTGTCAGGTCCCCCGATAACCAGGAGTAGAAAAGGAAAGCTGGCAAAAGAAAATAAAACTACTACCCTTAGAAATTCGCAAATAAATTAATGATTGTCATCATGGAAAGAATCTTAGAAAGAATATTTAATCAAATTTATGATACTGGAATCCTAGAATACTTACCCAAAAGAATGGCTAAAATCTACATTTATTACGATACCTAAAAAATCATATGCAAAAATGTAGCGATCATCGACTTATAACCTTAATGAGCCACAAATTAAATATCTTTTTAAAAACTATTCACTTTCGAATCTATAATAAATGTGAAAGTACAATTAGTAGTACACAATTCGACTTTAGAGCATGCTTTATTACTCGGGAAGCTCTTCTTGACCTTCAAACTTTAATTCAAAACTGTCGAGATGTTCATAAGGATTATTTTCTCTGTTTCATAGATTATAAAAAGCTTTTGATAGCGTTGAACATAATAAACTTATGGAGATCTTGAGTAAGATGAATATAGGTCAAACAAAAATTCAAATTAATATCAATAACTGGTATTGGAACCAAAAAGCCTATATAGGTTCATCACAAATTGAAATTAGAATTGGAGTACGACAAGGTTACCTATTGTCACCTTTACTGTTTAATCTGTACTCCTAAGCAATATTTGGAGTAAAAGTAAATGGTGTTAATATCAACAACATACGATACGCAGATGATTCAACACGAATTGCGGAACAACTTTTAAATTCGATAAAAGTACATATATTTGTGGTATTTGGTTTTGGTAAAAAAAAAGAAAATAAAGATTGCTTTTTTTTTTTAATTTTCTACTTTGAACTACAATGTATCGATAACGGCAGCACCAATCATCATCAAATATATTATGATAAAATATGCTTCAGACAGTTATATTAATAAATATGAATATATATATATATCTAATAGATCAACAGATATAACGGTTTATATACCAAAACATCAAAACAACAAGGACACTTTCAAAAGTCCTTTTCGTCCTTAAAAGATAAGATGCGCCATTAAAGATATATATTTTTGGAAAGCTAGGAACATCGGGTATCCTTGGAATATAGTCATTAGGTCCTACGCAGATACAACATTTCCCTCAGAATCCCCAAAATTAATCAGTTATTAAATTGTAGAAGATTAGCAATTAAAATATAAAATTGAGCTCCTCTTATATTGAAGCTAACAAATAAAGAAAATATTGATTTATTAATCAACATGAATTAACAACCAAACAAAAAGTCAAATCAGCGAAATACTGAAATCGAATTATTTATGAACATTTGAATCCATAATATCAATAACCGATGCAATTGGAAGATGTTCTAAATTAGATGATAATTATAGTCTCACTAGTACTTTACTAGTATATCCTAGTCTAAAGTACGATATTTAATTCTAATTTAAATTCATCATCATCATCATATAGCATTACAACCCTCCAATTATCTCTTTCTCTTGCAGTTATCTTCCAATTTACTATTTCCAGATTTCTCACGTCCACTTGAATATTGTCTTCCTCTCTGTTTCTCGGTCTGTCTCTACCCCTTGTTCTCATGGGATTTGTTGAGAATATTTTAAGCTGATCTCGATTTTCTGGCATTCTTATTATATGCCCATCTTAGTTTTTGTTTTTTGTTGAATTTTATTATACAACTCTATTGCAAAAAAAAGTTAGCACATACATTGTTTGTATTTTGAATGCGTTTCAGTACTGCATAATGATTTCTCCATTTTTCTAATTTTCTCCAAAAAATCTCAGTAGATGCAATATAAAATCAAATCTTTTATAGATAGTAATTACCTACACAACATTTTTTATTGTGATGATAAGTTCAAAGGTGGATCAACTGTTTATCAATAGAGTAGTATATAGCCATTCGTCAGGTCATATAGCTCATCATTATATCTTCTTCTATATTGTCCATTTTATAATCTAATAGCACCATAGACTTGTCATAGGATTTTTCTTTCGAATCTTTTTAAAATATTATCTTCATTCAGAGTTAATGTCCAAATTTCACATCTGTATGTGACTACCGGGCGAACCAATGTTTCATATATTCTGTATTTTTTTTTTGTATTTTGTTTGATAGCAGTTTGGATTTCATTAATTTTTTATGTGCATAATAACATCTGTTTCCTGCTTGGAGTAATGTATTTCTTGTATTCTGCTTTTTATATCATTGTCATTAAATAAAAGAACACTGAGGTATACTTAAACAATTATTACACCTTCAATTTCCTATTCATTAATTTTTATATTTTCAGGTTATCTTCTTACTTCATTTCTGGACATCTTTAAATATTTTATTTTTGATCCATTTATTTGTAGACTGACTTTTATTTTGACTCTAGGACTGTAGATACGTCATGAACTGAGCTGCCGTAATTTTTTAATCGAGCTATAAAACACATTATAGACTATCATTTGATTATTCAACAACAACAAATTTTCTGGCTGTAGCTTGCCTTCTCTCCTATAAAAAATATTTTTAGAAACTCTAAGTTTGTCTACCAATTATAAAATAATTTAATCAAAAGCAATTTAAAATTAGAAACAAATGCATCTATTTACAATTACAACATAAAAAGTACGGAGTGTTATCCTAGAACTGAAAAATGTAAAAAAAAAAGTTGTAATACTTAAATATCTACTAATATATTCAGTTCTCTTCTAAATAACGCATTTCAAATATTTTTGAAATTGCAAAAACAACCCTGTATAATTTTGTACAATCTGTACATTCTTTCTGAAGTATTATGACTGAAACCTATTTTTTAAACTGATAATGAAGCCCTTGTATGTTCATATTAACAATAGGAGTTATTGTGATGTGTTGCTCATACGTGCTTTATTCTAGTTTTCATTAAAACCAAGCTTCTTTTAAAAAAAACAATTGGTTTCGGTATAGCTTTTTTCATAGTGAACTATTTGCCTTACATTAAATTTTTCGCTATAGGGTGTATTACGCCTAAATAATTAACTGTATTAAAAAATTGAATAATCTAACCTTATTTTAACAAAAATATTTTAAAGTAAGAATATTTTTCTTTTTTTTAATTTAATTTTCTCTACAATAGCTTATGATAAATATTTAATCCTTTATCTTAAAGTTTACCATTTACCAAATACAAAAAAATAATTTAAAAGAATCTCAAGAGTAATGCTGCACAATTATAATAAAATTGCATTTTTATAATAATTAAATTTAAAGAATTTCATAATTTATAAAGATTATATTCATAGAACTAAAACAATAAGTAAAACAAAAACAACAACAATAAAAATAATAATAACAATAATGTTTGAAATATCTTGAACAAACTAAATCCAGAAAGTTTAATAAAAGTATGTATGTACTATATATATATGTATATTCGAATATAAAAATGGTACATAAGAAAATAACCATGTAAAAACTTTACAACAAAATCTCAAAAGTAAACTTCAGAGATTATATGTAAATACATATTAAAATAAAAATACATTCATTGTATAGCTATATAGAAATGTTTATCAAGAGACATCCTTTTTGCAAAATATTTAAAAACAAAAAGAAAAACAACAAAAATATAAAAAAAGATAATGGTAAAGGAACAATGATGTCACCAATTCGTCATCGTCAACTGAAACAACATAAAAATTAATCAAATTTATTTCGGCTGGTTTAAGTCTAAAACCACATAACGTGCTGTTTTTCCATAAACGAAAACGTCAGGTAATTTCTCATAAAATTTTCTATGTATTTATATATCAAACTTAAAGCAACATTATTCTTTTATATTTTGTTTTTATTTTCCACCATCAGGAAACTTATTTTCAAATAAATTTACAGTACAACCTCTATATTATCGGTCATTGAAATTTCAAGTAAAAATACAACTCAGTTTGAACGTTAAATTTTTTGATTAAATCATTCTGCATGTTGATTTTCCTGGAATAAACAGAAGCCTTCCTAAACCAAAAAAAAATCAAATGAAGCAGAGTTGGAAAAAATATTTGTTTGTATCCCACAGTTGGATAAAAAAAAACGTAAATATCTGCTTTTTCATAAATGTTATCTATTTTTATAAAAATGAACCTAGGCTTCGTAATTCGAAAAAGCGATTACAATGAAAATTTGTATACGAAAATATTTACAAATTTAAGGAAAATAAATTAGCTTTTATTACGTAAAATTATTAAATTTTAAATATAAGTATCACGTGGTGTTAGTTTTTTAAATCATTAAATTTTATAATGCAAATGTACATTTTGTAATTCTACATAATGTAATTAAATTTTATAATTGCAAATGTACATCATCATCATTGTCCTGCAACCCCATCCGTGAGGCATAGGGCGAAAGTAAATTCTTTCCGTCGGCTCCTATCTGCGGCTAGCCTCTTCAATTGCGGGCACGTTCTTTGCTGGGTACTTGCTTCGATTAAGACAGTTGTTTTCCACGTTTTTTCGGCCTTCCGACGTGACATGTACCCTGAGGATTCCATTTGAAACATTGTTTTGCGATGTTGTTGTCAGGTTTATTCAAAGTATCCAAATCGGCCCCTCCATCTGATGACACGATGCTGCCCAGGTAATTGAACGTACTCACCTCTTCGATTCGCATTTCTTCATGAAGGATCGGATGTTGTGATGTGTGGATTGTGCGCATGATTTTAGTTTTAGCCGAATTGGCTTTTAGAATCGCACTTTTTCCAGTGTCATACAGCTTTTGTCACATATCGATAAAACCTCCATTCGTATGTGACAATAAACACACATCGTCGACGTAATCTAAGGGGCTGATACGTTCGAAAGAACGTTACTGGATACCGTTGCTCTCGTTTACACCGACAGTAGTAGTCATTATGTCATCCGTTACTACTAAAAACAATATGGGTAATAAAATACAGCCTTGCCTTACTCCCTGACACACCTCGAAGCAATTTGTCAGCTGTCCTCGATGTAAAACGCGGCATCTTGCATCTTAGTAGGATTCTTTAATTATAGCTATAATTTTTTCTGGAATGCCTTTCCTACGAAGCGATTTCCAAATATACTCTCGGTTTACTCTATCAAAGGCTTTCTCAAAGTCTACAAACATGAGATTTAGCGGTGCTTTGAATTCAGCAGATGTTCAAGAATTATTCGTAATGTGTTGATATGATCCACACACGAATGGCCACTGCGAAAACCGCTTCTATTCTGCCTTTAATCCTTTCGAGTATTATTCTAGCCATTAATTTCGAGAAACTGAGAGTAGAGTGATACCTCGTCAGTTATTTTACATTCTGTAATGAACAGTCTGTAATAATCTTATGATACAAATGTACATTCTATAAACATACATTCTGTAATTAAAAAATTTCTGGAAATAAAAAAATAATAAGCATGTTGTCTCGCTGCCGAATTATCAACTAATATGTAGACAGGTGCATATACAAATTTGTAAATACGTATAATCTTTCGATGGTTTTATGTAAAAATCATTATTAGTTTACACTAAGTTAAGTTACATTTGACCTGTAAAATTCATTGATGAATCAGAACTTAAACAATGGACAGATTATAGATACAAATTTAATTCTAACAGATTACCTTAATCTACCTGTACATTGTAATTTACAGCGAAGTTATTAGAGCTTTTTGGTCAAATAAAGAACAGAAATTCAGAAAGTGATAATTAATAAAAATTAAGTTTTTATAATTTTATATTAAATATTCAATATGAAACCACAATAATTACGGGAAACAGTAAAGAAGAAAATGTTTGATTCCACGCATTCCGATAATTCCAAACGATATTTTTAATTTCAAAAGGCTTCAATTTCCATTAAGTTTTGCCTTTGCTATCTCGATAAATAAATCCAATTTCCAGTTTTGCAGATGACGGTTGATTTCCCTTGATAGTACGAGTACCTAAGATACCACTTTTTTGACAAAACTACTGAAGGGACCAAGACTTAAAGTTATAGAGAACGAAATAACTTATCTTGTTCTTTAAGCAGAAACCTTCAACAAAACCTAAGACTCGTGAAAAGCGTAAATAAGATGAAATTTAATGCTTCAAAATCCAGATCAACAAAGCAAAATCAACTAATATCAAATATTCTACAATAAATATATAGAAAACTTCGAAAATCTGAAAATTCTTTGAAAGGAAATAACCAGTAACTTTCGATCACTTTTTTGTTGCTGCGAAATGTTTAAAATTCTTAAGTATAAGTAGGGAATAATGTACATCTTCCAACCCCTTATTAATACAGAAAATAAACATTTGGTCACGACTATCAGCCTGCAGTACTTAGATAAGGTACTAAAGCGAGCCATCAAAGATATCAATGATAGAGGTGTTACACAACACCTAACTCATAAAGTCATCGCCGTAATGTAGGAACAGCCTGTTTAAACTGTTTTATAAATATATGTTTGGTAATTGAGATCTGACTAAATAAAAAGTATTATGCGTATGCCGAACATACTACGATTCGAGCGTAAAACTCGCAGGGCAACCCTTTGACAAAAATTTGTAATAGAGCCTCTTCAAACAAAAACTGTGAATTTTTTTTTTTTTTAATTAAACTTTTATTATGTGCCTTTAATATATAAACTTAAAACTATCTTAGCCTACAAAACGGCTATAATGGAACTAGCTACTTTTAAATAAATAAATTTTAAATTTTTATGTTAATTGTAATTCTAATTGCTTAATAATTTGCTTTTTGTACATTCATAATTATTATTGTATGCTTACATACTACTTTCTTATATGTATAATATATTGTAAAAAAAAGGCTGAAAAAAATCAATATTATCCCTTGTTATTTTAAATAAAATCTAACCCTTATAGCTGAGGTCTTACACTAGTTTGTTTATATAATATTGTATTTTTAATGTTGGTATATGGATAAGGAAAACTGTGAAATATAAACATTATTTCATCAACCTAATCTCTAAAATATGGAACATCCTACCATCACATGTGCTTCCACAAAAATATAACTTAGAAGTTTTCAAGAGACCGTTCAATTAATATCTTTAAACCTGTTGGTAAATTTTATACATTAAATTCTCTATCTTATTCTATTCTTTTCTTCCATATTTTTTTCTAATTTTGCTTATTCTTCTTTACTATCTCTCTTTTTTATTCCTTTAATCTGTTAAACAACTTACATTCTGTAAAAGCATCCCATTATTTTGGCCTCAAATAAAATAAAAAAAATAAAACTGAAACTTATTAGATTACTCTGTAAAATCGGGCTTACAAAGTTACAAGCAATCTAGTAAAACAAAACCCAACCGAATATTTTTTGTTAAATTATGGAAACGATTGATATATTTTTAGTTTACTTGATTAGCATTATTTTGTTAGTATATATCTAAATCGACTTTATTATTTTTTGTAATGTGCCGTACACTCTCATAAAATAATCAGACATCACTGTATGCAATTGAATATGTACATACAATATGGTATTGTTTTCCAAAAAAAAAAAATAACAAAATAAAAAACATTTCTTATGAAAATTGTAAAATTATTTATATCTAATACATACACATTAACATATTTGAATTCATATACTAACACACATTTTCGACATATACGTTAATAATATTAAGAAAAGTATCATAAGATTTTTGATTCTTTCTTGATGTTATTATCCTAGGGAAAATTTTAACCTTTATGAAGCTTTTTTTATTTTCACTCCTCATATACTTGGAATATTGTAGATATTAAAATTGTACGATTTTCATTTTATTTCACTTTTATTTATTTTTTCCTGTTTAAAATATAGTACACAGGATGTATCATTTTAGGTAATAAATAATCAATTTAAAATTAATAAGTTTATATTATTAATTTATAGGTTATATTAATAAAAACAAAGTTGATTGGTGATTTAATATGCTAAATTAAGGTAATACTATAATATAAAAGGTTAATTAGAACAATCTAACAATAAAACGTTGGAAAAGTTTTATAATAAATTTTGTAAAAATAACAAATTTAAAATTAAAAATTACAAAGACAATTATTTTTATTTAATTTTTTATTTTATTCTTTATTAGTTTACAAGTAAATTAATTATATTTAGTAATTACGCATTGTATACTATTGTATATTTTAATCTTTTATCATCATAGAGCTATAAATATTAGGGTGTCGGAACAAAATTACACAAGAACCAATTGCATAGGACAAAATTACACAAGACAAAATTACATATGGACAAAATTATATAGAGATAAAATCACATATGGACAATAACACATGAACAAAATTTCATATTTTAAAAAATTACTGTGCCGTATGCGTTCACCTGCCGTCGACAAAAACGGGGTTCCAATATATGAGTAGCGGGGATTTGACTATAAAAAAGGGGTTCGGTGTCCAAATGTCGGGACCGAAGACCTTAAAATTTTTTTTGTCACCAGTATAATAGTCCTTAAATGTGATATGGTATATTTTCTATTGTTTAAAAAATTCATATTAACAAAATTGTAATATATTTTTGTACACAAACAAAATAGATTTAGCTAAAATGAATTTCCATCTCTTTAAATTATAATAATAATTTTTTTTTTATTATGGTGGTTCTATATAAATATGATATCTTCAAATCTATTATATTTCACCGTTTATTATCTTTCAATTACAGGTCTATGTCCTTAATGAATGCTATTATTATAATAATTATTTAGCTTGTTTGGTTTTTTCGGACATACCCTGTATAATACGACTATATTATGTGATGAAAAATGTATAATTCAAAATTTTATGCGCTAAAATCATTACATTCATTAACTCATCACATTCCTTCTGCATTACAGTTTTATTTTTCTTCTTTATAGATACATATAAGAATTTCATATTCCCCCATGCTTTTTCTAATAAACCATTTTAATGGTATTTTAAAGCGTATCCATATTTGGATAGAAGCAAGGTAAATTTAAAATTAAAATACATATATCGTAAATTCAAGTGTTAATGCAAAATTAAACTTAGTGAATACATAGAAATGCAACAATGCGAAAATTTAAGAAATTAACTTTGAAAAGATTCTTGAAAATAATATGATTTATTTCACTTGAGAATTTTTCAATTCTTTAAGAAAAGACAATACCATTTATTATAGAGTTAAGATTTTGTGTAAGTTTCAGTTTCCTGTTTGTGAAATTGTGCCAAACATGTTTGGGAATTTAAAACCCTAATGAAGATAGTAAAAATAGGTGAAAAAATAAGTATTTAAATTATGGTAAAATGAAAAATAAATGTTTATAAACACTCGTATTCTTACATACATGCACAGTTGAACGAGTAAATATAATTGAATAAATTTGTTCAAGTAAAATTTTGTATCAAGAATGAAATTTAATTATTTTTAAAGGTTCTTCAGGAAGAAAATAGTTTCAATGTGTCCGTAATTTTCAATTAAATAAAATACTTGTGGTACAATTAAAAAAATTTAAATTAAAGAAAACTTTTTATTTTCAGACTTATACATACAAAATTGAAAATATTATTTATTTTTGAAAAATTACAGTTACAAAAGTTAAAAGTTAGTGATTAAGTGTTATACTCTTGTAATGTTAAGGACGATTAGTTTTTTTTTTATACAATATATTTTTATTTTATACTGCATAATTTATAAATATTTTATTGAATTATAATAAAATACAACGTTTATTTATGTATGTATATTGTATATTATATATTTATTAATTTAATAACAACTTTAAATTATTAATTTAATTTAATTTAAATCACAAAAATACGCATATCTATCTACGCGGGCCCTTTTATTAAATTATATTAATTATTTGGAATATATTTTTTGTATATTATATATTTATATTATTTCTTTGTTATTAGTTATATTATATCTTTAATTATTAAATTATATTTGAACCGATGTGGTTGTATTGAAAATTACATTTTTCAGTAATTTTCACCATTTGAAAAATTTTTCGGTTCTCACGGGGTTTGAACCAGTGCTCCTTCGATCGTTACATTACTACACTCGAGTGCTTTACCACTCGGCTACCGAGGCTACTAAAAAAATTTATTATAAGGTTTTTTGCCATTTTTCTTTAACTCAAAAAAAAATTAACCAAAAATAAACTCATTGTCCTTAATTGCTGACCGAATATAAATATTGTAGTTAAAAATGATTTTCTGTAACAATATAAAACTCTATTTTTAAGTAATATGTATTTAGACAATTTAAGGCAAATAAAAATAAAATAAAATAATTATTGTAAATAAAAGAAAATATTGTCGCTTAAGTGGTGGTACTAACGCTGCAACCGACAACTAACGTTTAGATTTGAACGAACAAAAATTTTACAAACTCAAAATATTTATTTAGAATTCATTATGTTAAAAAAATGTTGCATAACACTAATGTGATTCGTTTGTAACATAACGCTTATTTGAAATGCATTGAAAAAGTTAGAAAGTGAATAAAATAATTGACATTCACTAAAATTTATAAAATCAAAATTATTTTTTGAAATTGGTTGGTTCATCATAACACTACTAGGATTCATCATTAGGTATTTATAGTATTAGAATACCTATACAACTCTTGATTTTCATTTTGATTGACTTTATAACTCACTATAAGTTATCATTAATACATCTGTGAGTTATAAAAATCGGTGAAAATTTTATTGTAAAATGTTATTTTTATAAAATAAATTTATGTAATTGTGTTATTATCATTTTACTTTTAATAAAATGAACAAGTTCGATTTATTAATTAATATGCAAACTTGATACATATATAGATATTTTATATCACCATTGTATCTATAAATATTATTATTAATTGTGTTAACAAACAAAATTATTTTTTGTTTAATTTATAATTACATAAATTTATTTTATATTATAGAATCAATTAAAAAAGTGATAAAAGAAAATAGTTTAACTACTTGGAATGTATTTTTGAATTCCCAGAGATATTTTGAACATTGGTGTGTCTTATGACATTTTTTTAATTATTTATTATTAATTCGCAATATGAATAGATATACTCAGATTAGGTAAATTCCCCGAACTTGAACATTAAATTTCAAACTTTACAACTATCAAATTAAAATTTATATTTATCAAAACAATTGAAAATTTATTAAAAAAATTTTATGAAAAGATAAACATACAAAAAGCCTAACTCAACACTAAAAATTTTAGAAATATTTTTCAAATTCGAACTGCTACTTAAAAAACGTAAAAGAATATATGTATTCCATAAGCATTTATGTCGTAATTGTTCTTATTTTCTGATATTATGTTTTCTCTTTGATAATAAAAATCTTGTAAATTTTTTTTTTTTTTTTTAATTCAATATTTTTCAGTATTTTCTTAATCTATATATCTATATAATATAATTTGATGTAGTAGGCATATACAAATAATAAATTTAATCTTATAGCTAAAAGTTATATTAATTCAAAATTATATCTGTACAATACAAATTCATTTAGTATTAATTAATAGAGAAAAATAAAAATAGTTAGTCACCATTCTGTTGAATTGAATGGTGCTTATTTCTTAAAGAAAAATCAGCGAATAACATTAGTGGGGAAAGTGCAAAAGAGAAATTAAAATTTAAAATACAAAGAGAAAATAAAAAATAAAAAATACAAAATTTAAAATAATTTTATGCAGTACAAAATTAAGTAAATATGTTAAAAGTTGAAAAGAATTTTACTTAAGTTAATCATGAAAATAGACACCATATATAAATCGCAAGAACTTCAAAAATCTTACTCCGCTAAACAACTACTCTTAATAACTCCTCACTTCTATCAAAAAACTGTCAATGTCCTAAGAAACTGCATCAAAGGCTGAAGAATAATTGAGGGAAACCCAGTTTTTTTTTTTGTTTTCGGAAAAAAAGTACCAAAATTAACAGTTTTTTTAAAGTTTTAATCTTTATAAGAATAAGGTACAGATTAAAGAGCTTATTTTAAATTGAATTAAATGAGAATTGTAAGCTTATACTTTTTTTAAAAACTTAATCTGAAACTAAATATAATAGAGTACATACTGCAATAAATATATTGTAATTAATCAATAACAAAATTTAAAGAACTAACACCACCGCCTGAACAATTGAAATAGATCTTAAGCTTGAGGATATTAGGACCACGTTCAGTGTGGCTTAACCCCACCCAGCTAATCAACACAATACCGTGGTATAGAAATTCTCTGTTTATTGCAAATACTTATTTTGCCTCAAATACAATTTTCTTATTTGATATTATATCTATTTGTACACATAGTCATTGAATATATCTTGAAGCCTTTTCAAATATTTCATGGCTTAAAAGTTCAATGCTTAATCAAAAATTGAGTTTAGACTGGTATACTTTCCCAATTTTTCCTTAATTATCCTGAATTAAAAATTTGCAAAATTTTTAGTTTAAACTTTCAACAAAGCTTCGTTTTTATGATTAATTTATTGTTTTTTAATTGTTTATGATTATATAGATAAGATACTACATATTTCTTTTGAAAATAATTTTTTGAGACACAATTTAAAATCAATTCTTATTTTTTTATATAAACACATTTTTTAAATATAAGTTTTCAAGGTTTTCCTAAAAAAAATTTCCCGATAAAATTCATTTGAACTGTTAGTGTAAGGTATTAGCATTTTAAAAGGTTTGTAATAATATCTTCTATATCTTAAAACTTTTCTAAACATCACATACATGAAAATTTATTCATGAAATACACTTGAAAGTAAAATTAAATAATAAAATAAATGTTATAAAAAATATCCAATACTATAATATATTTATATAATATATCTCTATATATAGACATTAACTTATATATTATGTAAATGCTACAAAGAAAATTTTTAAGATTTATGCTACTTTTGTGTCTTATCGTTATCTTGACCATAATAATTTGTAAAATTTTGTAACAGTTTCAAAACTGCACGAAACAGAATAAGAAAAACTAATTTTGTGATCATATTAATGTATATACACATGCATATATATGTATATTCATATATATATAAATATTTGAATACCTATTCTGTCTTTTAAATTAAGAAAAAAACAATCCACAGTTATTATATACATAATAATATGTAAATAATCGTACATACATAATAATGAGAAAAACTTTTTAAGCTAAAAACAACTTTAATTATAGTCAAGTAAAAATTTGTAAACAGTAATAACAGTAAATAACTTTAATAATATAATGTACACATATATATGTATTGTTATTATAATATAGTTTTATAGTTACGCGATAATACCGCTATAATATTTATTAATGAATAAAAATTATATTATCTTAGATACCTATGTATACTTCAACTGATTTTGTTCTTTTTTTTTTAGTTATACGTTTAAAATCTATTTCCCATTGTAGTATTCCCATGTCATTTGTATAATGAAGAACGTGCAATATACAAAATATACATACATAGTTCAAAAAATAGTTCGTTGAGAAATGTAATCGTACACTCATAGGGTTCAGCATACTTATAATATATGAATATTTACACCATTGAAGAGTTTCAAGAAAAAGATTAATAGTTAGTCTGTAAAGAACACTTTGGCAAAATCCATTATGAAATATTTTTCAAAAAATTTACCTTTCAACACTTTTAATTCATATACATACTCTTCATTTTTAAATTAAACAGAGCATCGTATCTAACATCATATAAAGTACTGCTACGTACAGTTCTGAAAAAGATTCATGACCAAAACAAGTACGTTACGAGACGTTTATTTATTAAATCGTAAATATCTCAACACAAAGTTGAATATAACATGATCTAAATGCATAATCTATAATGTCAACAAAAGCTCACAAAAGGTTAAGACATTGTCACATGATAAAAATTGTTGTCGACGATGTCTTCGCGACCAGCTTGACAGGTATTTTAAAAACGCAATGTTGTCCAGTGTTAATAAAACCTTTCTGTTCATTTTGCTTGATCACAAATGAATTAAAACACAGAAAGCTCTCATTAGACAATGTTACCAACTTATTTTACGGATAACATTGACAACTTAGTTGTGTTATATTAGGTTTAAGTTTGTTTGAAAACATTTGTGCTGTTACCGTATATCTTATATATAATACGCAAAATGAACGACGTGGGGAGTAAAAAAGCAAGAATAGTTGAATAGTAAATTAGACCACAAAAATATTAAAATTTTAGCAAGTTCTTGGTGGTGAATACTTAAAATATTTAAAATAATTACACCATATAAACGACGGTTATTTCCGAGTAGAGCGACATCTATACTCTAAAATAAATTTCAATCACAGACAATTTTTAAAAAGGCTTCATAAAAATTCTTTCATTTTAAATAAACACACCATTTTATAGAAAAAATTACATAAACGAAAACACAAACAAAAATTGAAAACAAAACAGAAAAACAAAAATCAGATCATACTCCAAAAATGACAAATAATAATTAATGTTAAGTAATTAAGTGAAACACGTCATTCCCTAAATTTCAATAATATTTGTGACTATAGGCATAGTAAGAAATAACAATTTTAAACTTTATTTTATTCATAAATAGCAATTGTAATATACATATTAGTAATAAAGAACAAAAAAAGACAATATATAAATCCGTTTTTTAATAAAATAATTCACTTTATTTTTTTGTTTTATTGAAACAATTGGCGTTATATTTTAATGTGACTATAAACGACATCGATTGTATGAACTCATGAAGTTTATTACTTTCTTTCAAAAAAAATTGTAGATTATAACAGAATTGTGACTATAAATGAAAAAAAATATTAAAAAAGATGGTGACTGTAAAATTGTTGACTACAAACGAATTGTGCCTATAACCAGCAATAACTATAACCAATTTTTTGTCAAATTTATAGAGATACAATTTTTTTTTTATGGTACATATTAAGATTCAAGTGATATAAGGAGAGGCTAATAGCAGAAAAAAGTTAAGCAATACACCAATACTATGAAAAAATACTAAAAATAGAAAAATACATTTATTTTTTATACTTTTATATTTATTTCATTTTTGAATAACTTATTTATTATCCTACTCAAGCTCCTTTCGAAAACGGGTCTTACAAATAAATAAAATTTTTGAATAAATTAATCAACTAGAAACACATATTCCCTTAAGAAAAACAAATTGGTCATTATCAATTCCAATCTATCATTCATTCTAAAAATATTGCTTGCACTTGCATAATTATTGCAATACCCCTTCTTTACTTATTCATAAAATTTGAAGATAAGAAAATCATAACCACATCAGGTTACATGACAAAATTCCATAAGACAAAATTCCATATGGAAACCAGGACACATATTTAAATTTTTAAGCCACATACAACTTCATAGCAGTTAAGGGTTAATTATTTTAAACACCTCTACATATTGTAGGTCGAAATACAACCAGATGTAGAATTTTTTTGAAATGGTTACGATATCTAATCCTTCTGCCAACCTGATCACTAAACAAGTGACAGAAAGAAAATTATAAATCCATGGACGAACGTCCGGCAAATTTTATTTTACACAATAATTGAAACGCAAATAAAATCAAAGAAAATTTTATGATTTCCTTTTAATGCGCAAAGGACTGATATTTGTTATGCCTTGAAGTTTAAAAAATTGTTTACATGCGCGAATTTTATTTTTATTAAAAACATTGTAATATTCGAAAAAATAAAATATAGCACTTTGCTTTTATCTTAAATTATAAATAATCTGTTGGAAACAAAATAAACTTATACTAAGAAAGAGAAAACAAAAAAATTGCATTTCATGTGTCTTTCTTAAAAAATATTTGAAATTCTATATCTGAATGCGTTCACGAAAAATCGAGACAGCATAAATATTTATCAAATATTTCCATCCTATTCTTTTACTTCAGCCTTCATCCAAAAGTTAAAAATATTGTAACTACGAAATTGGATGAAGTAATTTGCCGGGAGAGGATTTTTTGTGTACGTGTTGGTAAAATAAAATTTTTTCATTGGTTAAAAAAGTTGTCCGGACTTTCATCTATTAACAGGAAATCAACCTTCAGTCACCAAAAACATCAATACAAAAAAAAAATTCATCTTCATCAGTGCTGAACCTTATATCACATCAATTCTTAAAAATAGTAAATATGTAGTTATAGAAGTAAAATTCCTTTGATTACAAATGAACTCGTATAATTAAACTTATTAGTTAATGCTATGCAAGATGGGGACATAAAATGCAATATCTACAGAAAAGACACTGCTACCCAATGAACCATCCCCATTGAGTCAAATCAACCACATGACCAGAAAATAGCATCATACCATACGATGGATCTATAAAAGAATGAATAAAAATAAAAACACGGCAAGAAAAAATGGATATAATGAAGAAATCATAGACCTAATGATAAGGAAGAAATTGCACCATATTGAACTGAATAACAACAGAACAGAAAAACCTAACAGAAAAACTTAGAAAAATTTGCGTAACGCGAAGTTTAAAAAAATGTTCAAATAACATAACCTGAAATTAGTAACAACTACCAGAAGCCAAACAATGAGCAGCAAACTTGGATCAGCAAAAGATAAAAAGAACATGGAGCGGCATATAGAAAATATCATACCAAGATTGTTCGAAATTATATATAAGACAATCAAAAAGACTAATTACAGTGAGATTCGTTGAAGCCCTTTAAGTGAAGCCAAATTAAATTTAGGTCGGCAATTGCTAAGCATATAATTGAAGAACATCATAAAATTTAAAAAAGCAATTTATCATTAACAAAGGAGGAACAAAAGCTAGACACATACGAAAGTTTAGCGATTTCAAGGAATATATGTATAAGGAATGAATCCAATATTCAGACGGATATTGGATTGAATAATGATTTAGGAAATGGATAATCACCGCTATTTCAATTAATATAAACTAATTTGCAAGAATACAGGTAAAATATATAATTGTATAGGACTATAATATAAAAAGGGGATAAAAGAAGGAAGAAGATTAGTTAGTCCAAACACTGATGAAGAAAGTATGTTGCTTCCGAAATATCGATATCAGCAATCAAAATAAAAAATAATTTTGTGAACGGAAACCTTACAACAATTGAAGTATTTAATTCAAGAATTACCTTAGTATGGAACTTGATTAAGACCAGTTCATAAATACGATAACGACCCAAAGAGCACAACAATTCATAATTGAATATTCTGAAGTAGAATCAATCCCAGAAAAGCTGATCCCAAAGAGATATAAAGAAAGACAACACAAAACCAAAAACTAATATCCAAAACGAAATTTATTAGAAATTAGATTATGCTTTTATAATTATTATAATATTCTTTTATTTTTAAATTCATATTAACGTGTCTAATTTATATAATTCATACATTTATATATAGCTTTATAATACATATATATGTACATGTATACACTCACGTAAAAAATAATATGATACGCTAAAATAAGGATAATGAAAAATATCCTTTAGGGTTAGTTTTGAAAGTGTTATATTCTATTGCATTACAATGATTCTAATATGAGTACAAAATAATAATAATAATAATAATAACAATAACAAAAATTATGTTTTGCGGGTACAAAATTTTTGGATATCGTAAATAAAAACAAAAACAAAATTTTCGTCATACCCAACTACAAAATTAGTTTTCTTTTCTTTTTCTGTTTTTCCTTTTTTTATAACGCATTGCGGGAGGAATCCTATGAATAAATTTGATATTACACAAAAAAAATAAAAAAAACAACAAAAAATTAAAAGCCAAACATTATTCGCGAAGTGTACCACACTATTGTGAATACATATACATATTTTATGTACATACATGAAATTGTAACATCATATTTATCCAGATATGATAAAGAAAGCACTTGAAGGATTATATATAATGTATCCTTGATTTTTCTTTTCCTTTTTTTTGAACTACAATGGAAAATAATTTTTTTTTAATATCATAACTTAAATTATGAAACAGATTTCTTGGATATGTAGAATTTTGGTATTATACATCTGAAAAATGTAAAATTTTATAATTGTGTAAATACGATATTCGAGTATATATACACTCTTATTAAATTCATATGCATGTACGATATATATAAAAATTTAATCTTCTTCTGAAACTGTTATTCGTTTTCTAATAAAGATACAATTATAATTTTTACAGGGTATTAAAAAAACTAAAAAGTAACAGTGTTATTTGAAATATTTTTTTTTAAAGTACAGTAGAGGAAAATATATGTATTTGATTAAATTTTGTGTATTATTTTATTTTTTATTTATGGTCTTTGTATCAAACGAGTTACAAAAATTATTTTTTTTTCCTTTTACTTCTCGTGGGAGCATAGGGCATCAAATTGCCTCCTCCATTGTCTTCTGTTGTACTCACTAACCTTTATTTCTTAACAAGTTCGTCCACATCGTTAATTCAGAAGTAGCAGACTTCGCCACCAGCGAACAATGGGAGCTATCCAGCATACCATTGAATAATATCCTGAATGTAAGCATAAAATCAGGTATCCTTAAGGATTCAGAGACTTAAAAAATGGGTTATCACAACAAGCTCATTTGCGGCTGCGGTGATGTAGAGACTGGATCCCTCTCGGAATAAATTAAATCTAATTAAATCTAGGTCAAAAGTTATAATTTGACGCCAGGTATTGTTGGGTCTTCCTCGTCTTCTGCTACATTGGAGGTATTTATTTGGACCCATTCTAGGACTAATTTGGTATATTAGAGGTTTGGTATATTTGGTATATTTATTTGGTATATTGTTAACGCTATTGGGTCAGAATATTCTACACATTCTTCTTTGGCACTTGTTCGTAAATATTTAAAATTTTTACTGATGTTATTTGTCGTCATCCAAGTTGCACATGCTTGGAATATTCTAATCTTTGTTTTCCAGTTATTTGAATATTCTTTCATATTGGACTTAATTCACCAAACATAGATCTGGAATTACGAAGTCTGTTGTTGACATCTGCTTCTAAAAGAATAAAAACAAAATTAAAAAAGATTAAATTGACAATATAGAAATAACAAAAATAAAATAATAACAGTTCAAAACAGTTTTAGTTTAATTAACAGAGTTAGAAAGTGAATTATAATAAAATATTGAATTAATATGTAAAATTTAATTTAAATTGAATTATTTATTAATTAATTCTAAATCAAGCTTCGAAAACAGTTGGTATGTAGTTTAGATGAATAGAAGTCAAATCGTACATCTGTAATAATAAAAAAATGAGAAAAACAAGAATTGAAATGAACAACAGAATATCAATTATTGTGAATAAATCTTAAATTTGGAAATAAAATGCTATTATACATTTTAGCATTTACAGAAAAGTTGATGACAACAAGATGGAATAAGTTAGAAAGATGGATTATAGATTAAGCAGATAGTTCAGAATATATGATTCTCCATCATGAGCATTCCATTTGATGTTAGGTAGAATAAAAACGCCATATAAAATTGTTTCTGCTAAAATAATTTAACAAATTTAAAATTATAAGACCATAATATAAGCAATAAAACCATGTTTAACCAAATAAAAGAATTAGTATTTGTTTTTCCGCCATTAATATTATTATAACTGATATTTTAGTAAAGTAGGATATTCGTCTCTTACATTATGGCAATAGAATGTCTTTAACTATTTCATTCAGAACTTAAAGCTTAAAATTGACTATTTAAAGGATATATTTGTACAAATTTTTGATTTTTTATATTTTGTAATATATTTTTAGTTATAACAATTTTATTAATCTATTATTATATATATATATACTTTAAATTTGTGAGTAATTCTTAATTCTTAATTCACAATTCAAACGTTTTTTTTATTAGTATATAAATTAATTGTTATTTCGTATAAGTTAAAAATGTAATCTGTTATTTTAAATACTACATTTTTGTTTTGAATTCTTTACTAATTAAGCATACATTTGTACTAAACATGAATTAATTTGTATGTGTTCCAAATTTTTTACTAGCTGTATAATTCTGTTGAAATAAAGACTCTTTTATTATTATAATAAGAAAAAACCTACCTTCATTACAAAACCAAATAACTCTATATTTTTATAAAAATTTAAATATGTAATTTTGTCTCTATGTAATTCTGTCCATATGTAATTTTGTCTTATGATATTTTGCCCATATGTAATTTTGTCTTGCTGAAGAAACTGCTTGCATATATATTTTGCGTATCTAAATCTAGAGAAAATATCTCTATTATTACTGGTTAAATAGCATTTTAAGTGAGTCCGACAATTGGTAGCATCAAATGGTTGATAAAATTAGGTGATTTACGAGACGTACAGGTTTTATCGTAAGATGTTTGAAACATATCAAAATAATACATATCACAATAAACTATTTCCATTTAAAAAAAAAAAAAAAATTATACAAAAACGAAATACTAACAATAATCGTAACACCATACCAATTGTACGGCAACATACTAAAAATTTGATTTTAAATCGAACCAAAGTTACAGTTATTATGCCAATGGTATGAAAGCTTAATTAATTTTTCTTTATTAGTGCCTGGTAGTTGTGGTTCATATGGTCATAATGATATTTTAATTTGCAAAAACTGGTCTTAACCATCCAAAACCTCAAGTAAACCTCAATACTAGAATATTTTTTTGCCTAAGTTCCACTCATCTGTAAAAAGATTATACCATGTTATGAAAACATATTTTGTATTTAAATAAAAACAATTTAATGAAATTAATTCTGGTTCAGAATTTCCTCACCTGTCTCCCATCTTAAAATACTTTCATTCCAGTAATAAAAAAAAAAAACTTTCGTAATAATTTTGATTCTAAAAATTAAATTGTATCATAACCAAAATTATGGTGTTTTTTTTCTTTTTTTTTCTTTTTTATAAAGAAAATAAATAATTAAATTGGAAATTTGAATAACCATTTATAATATCTACGAAAATGTGCGAAATTACAAATTTAACATTCAAATTCTTCATACTCAAAATATTCAAATTATTTTGTGGCGGTTCAAGAAGAAGTACAGAACTATATTAAAAATTAGTAAATTACCGTGACAGATTGAAGAATCAAAATACATCCAAATACTATGGCAGGTATGCTGTTGACAAGTTGCATTGCATACACAATGCTGTATCGTATATAGCCAATAGATTTACAATTTTTATTTATTTTTTTATTTATTCATTTAATTTCTCAAAAAGAGTTAACGAAGCTCGTATAGAGTGTTTACAATTCGTTTTAAAGTGCTTAGTCAAGTTTATACAAATTCAAGTAATATAAAATAATATAATGCAAAAAAATATCAAATTAAGAAAGAAAGAAAGAAAATATTACATGTAATAGAACAGAAGTAATGAATATGTGAATAATTTAATGGACAATAGTAAAAATATGATTAAATGAAAAACAAATTAATTACAAAGTACGAGTTCAATATTGTGAAATTAGCATTTTTTTACATTTACTCTTAAATATATTCTTTTTTGACAGCTTAATATTTAATGGGAGACTATTACACATTTTGATAGACGAGTTTATTACTTTCTAGAAAAATTGAAATAATTGATGCATCTTAAGTTAACATGTTTCATTATGTCAATTTGTTAATACAGCTTTTTCTTTCATTTAATTTTTTTTAATGTATTACATGCATACAATTTTAATAAACAAGGTCAAAATCTAAAAATTCATCTAATTAAAATTATAAGAAAATATTATATATTGTAAAAACAAACTTTCCCTTGGTTGGCTCAAGTCAATTGAAATTTATCATTACTCATTAATTTATGATCTTTGAATCAACAATTTTTATTATCAAAATTTTAGTTTACTTTACTTATTTTTTTTTTTATAAAAAAATATATAATTGATTTTTGCTTTAGTATTTGAAATATATTTTAGAATTTGAAATGTAAATTTAATACAGAATTTAATACCGTGTTACGCCAGCAATATATAATTGATATATAATTCTTACCCAGAATACCTGCTTCAATACTCTTTTAAATAAATATATTCAATAAAAATACGAATGGCTTTACACCCATTTTTTTTTTTAAATTCGGGTATCTTAAACTTACAATTATATCAAGTAGCTACTGATTACCAAGTAAAAGTAGTAGTTCATTCTAACAACATAGCAAATGAACGGATCACATTAGAGTTAGCTACAAACATTACAGACATTAGAGGTAACAATGATCAATTATTCATCACACATATACAAAAAATATTCAATCTACTGGAATTCCTTTACATAATATTTTAATTTACTTTACTTATTTTTCCTTTTCGATGGATTTTAATATTTAGGCCGTTTCCGAACCTCTTGCACTTGCACTTGATACTCGCACTAAACCTGTCAAATAGCACTTGATTTGTTATAAAAATTATTTAGTGCAGTCTCAAGTACACTAGATATCGCAAAATTAAATTTAGTGCGATTTGACAGGTTTAGGGCGAAATTCAAGTACAAGTGCGAGAGGTTCGGAAACGCCCTTAAACTTAGTTTGAATTTTATATTATTATAAATTAATATAATAAATCGAACACGATATTTAAAATTCTTAGCCTAATGATAAAAATTTCAAAACTTAAATAATAAAAAGTTAAATTCCTCAATACTTACTTTAAATCCGATTTAAACTAAATTAAGTTGTTTCAGTTTATAAAATTCAGTCTCTGGTTCAAGAAAAACGAAACCAAAAAATATGTTTAAATTGAATGCCTAACAAATTAACGGCATTATGAGCGGACATAATGTAGTTCATTTATTGATCAGAATTTCGTTGTAGATAAGCAAACTGTCCCAGTATTTGTGAGTTGAATTTTTATAGTTAATTATTTTAATGGTGGACTTGTATTGCTCAGAATTAACTAACTAATGATCATCTTTCAAAAAAATGTTAGAAGTGTACCTTTTTTGGCATAAAATATTTTTTTATTCAGTTTTTCTCATCATTGAATTGGGAAGTATTCTAGGTAAAAAAAAAACTTAACAATAGTTTTATTTTGTACAATTTTAATTTGAAGCCCTATATTATTAAAGTCGGCTTAGTTTGGTAAAGAGCTTTTTAATTTCTTGGCTATACATTTGAGATGTTGGTGTTGAATTCAATCAAAATTTTTAAAACATTAAGTCAATCCGATCTTATATATTTTGGATATTTTACGATACGATTAGGTAAATTAAGGAAGGAAAAGAAGAAGGAGCTTATTTCACAGACACACTTCGAACTATTTAATTATGCTGCTTTTAGCGGGAAAAACAGCAGCAGAATCCCCACATATGGCTACAAATGAATATACTAGGTAATAACATTTGAAAAACCTAATCATATCATTTTTTTTAATGTAACCATTGAAGGAGAATAAAATATTCTAGAGTCTAGGTGACTTAAAATTTTTAATATTTTAATATTTATGAGAATACTTTAGAAAATTAAGTTGGAAAATTACAGATACCTAGAGTCAGTAGTTGTAATTCAAATCAAAATTAATATGAAAAAGTTTTTTCTTTTTTCTCTTCTTGTAAACCAAAATAAGTAGAAAAAGAATTAAAAGTTTACTTTTAAATTGCGTGAAATAGATAATTTAGAAATAAAAATTAATTTATGATGCAATAAACCTTAGATTTTACGCTGCGTAAATTTTAAATTTTCAAAATGAATATCAGTAAAAACAGAAATATTACAAAAATAAAATATAACAACAAAAAAAAAATACCAACCAAATGACAGAAATCATTTTTTATTAGAAAAACTTTTCAAATGGAAAATTAAGAAAAGTTAAAATACACTTTATAGTATGACAATATTAATATACATGGATACAATACAATAACACTATACAAAAACTGGTATACATTCGCATATAGAATACATTTTATAATTTTAACTGTTTTTTTTTTGTTATTTTTAATTCTTTTTTTTTTTTGAGAAATTTTGAAGTTTTGTAAAATATGTATATAAACAATTCTCAACGGGTGGTGACAACAAATATTAAATTTTTGAGATCCGTTTCAAGTAGAGAAGTTGGTAATAAAACGAATATTTCATAATGAAGCATTATACAAAAAAAAAAAACAACATAAATACCACAATATATAGAATTAAGGGGAAATATCAGAAACTATTTGATGTGCTTCGTTTTTTTTTAAAAGAGAAAGTATATTAACTTTTTAAATAATTAGAATTTATTAAATTTTCATGCAAAATATCAACATAATTAAATCTTGTTTACTGTCCGCTACACAATGAATTATTACAATACAAAAATTATTTGCAAAAAGAAAAAATAGTCTAGGTTAGTAATACTACGCGCAAACATACTGTTTTTTTATTTTTTCTATGTTTAGGATTTACTAATTTGAAATTTCCCTGGTTTGTGTCTTGGAATTATCCAACTCGAAATATTTCTAATGGATAAAATGATGACAGCTCAATTCTAATTGAATAATATACAAATCAAAGATAAAAATTGTCAATTAAAATTTTTCTAAAAAACTAGAATTAGTCGTTCATTAGGCACACACCCTCATCTTCAAACAACTTTTTATACCAGTGACTGTAAATAACTATTATCAATCAATTTTTTAACGAAAAAAATCATTCATAAGGAGTTATCGTATTATCGAATAAAGTATATGTATGTGATCGGTAAGAGCTCTAAATAAAAATAATTAAAAATAATAATTATTCTTAATCAAAGAAATTTTCGCTCATATAAAATATTAATTCTCAATTTTTATCTTTTTCTCTTATTTTTAATAGTTACGATTGTTACGAAATGATTTTTATTTTTTCTCTTTACCGATAATCACATAGCAATTTTTATTTTTTTCGATTAAAAATAATTCTTATGAGGAATTTTTATTTTTTTTCGATTGAAATAAAAATCATTTTCTAATTGTGAAGCTATTTCAAAACATGTCTACTTGAATTTGCATCAATAGCTTCATAATTAGAAAATGATTTTTATTTTTTTTCAATTAAAATAAAAAATGCTTGTTTGTGTTTTCGACTAATAGGAAAAAATAAAGATCCATCAAAACATTTGAGAATTTTAATCAAAGATGAATTTGAAAAGCTATATCTTTTAAAGTACTTGATGCATTTAGATGGACCAACAGGTGAATTAATGAGTGGGGATTAATCTTCAAAATGAATATATTGTAATGGTAATAAGTTTTGTAGTTTTCGAGAAATGGGTACTTTAATTTTAATAACTTCGGATGGCCTTGTAGCCCTTGTTTAGTAGAGTAAAGTTCTGGGACTGGATTTCTATATACAAAAATAAATACTTAGAACTACTTCGATGCAAGTTTTCAAGAAGATATGATTTGAAGTAGCTTCAGAATTAGAAAAAGATTTTTATTTCAATCGGAAAAAAATAAAAATTGCTTTGTAACTGTTATCGGTAATAGAAAAAATACAAATCATTTCGTAACTATTAAAAATTAGAGAAAAAGATAAAAATTGAGAATTAACTATTTTATATGAGCGAAATATTTTTTGATTAAGAATAATTATTACAAATAATCGATAAGAAAAAAAGTCAAAGAATAACTCTTTTAATGTGATTTTCTTAATAAAACTTATAACAGTTACAGTCTATGTTTTATACATATTATAATATTATTAAAAATACAATTTAATACAAAAGTAATTAATTAAAATGATCTTAGTTCTTGCTTAAACAGAATATATACATATACTAAAATTTGAATGATACAGAAACCTATACCGTGGCCACTGCACGATTACACCCAAATACGTGAAAAATTCTACTTTTTAAAAAATCATCAAATATTTGAACTTTACTTAAAGGTGACAACATTATCTTTAATTGCTTAAGTAATCAACTAAATCAGCATATCATAAATATATTATATAAAATTATTCGATCAATAAATTTTGAAATAATTCATCAGCAGACGCCTAGATACTATTTGCTTTGGAAAACAGCTAAACGAATAAATAGACTCCAAGTGCAATATCCACCATTGAAAACACAACTTGGTAGTTGGGTCGGAAATTCAAAAGAAAAATCAACTATTTTTACTTACCACTTGGCTTCACAACACCAGCACAACATCCTGATAAAATAAGTATAAAAAAGATAAAGTGGAAATTTCACATATCATAATTTCATTTGTTTTATTTCTAAGGTAAATTAAGCAAATATGTAGACATAACCTCAGCAAAAAAGCACAAACTTATGATCTCATCAAAGGAAAAATTATGCGGGAACTACCAACTTTCGATCTGATTAAGTTACAACACATATTTAATGTTGATTTAAGTTAATTTATATTCCGATACAATGGAAAATTGCATAATACCGAATCAGATTATCGGACTACAAATATAATAAAAAAATCAATCGAAGAAAGATAAGTCTGCTCAGCAATCTTCAGACGACATGAACAAATCAAGAAACATTGCACTAAAACACGACCGCAAACTGTTACGAATGGTTCTTGATATCGACAACAATGTCCGTAGATTCTACAGAACCAAACTCTACGAGATGGGCACTACCTAAAATGGAAAACTCTACCATAATGGTATAACGGAAATTATTATATCATTAATTTTCCTTAACTAACAAAACGATTTCGGTACATTATTTTTCATCAATTAATATGAGCGGTGTAATAATTAAATTATAATTAGATTTCATTATTTTTTATTAATTTTATATAAACCATAAATCAAAATATCTTCATATTTTTAATAGCATCCTTTTTCATGATAATGGGTTCGTTGAGAACAAAAAATAAATTAAAAATTAAGAACCCCAACCCATATGAATGAATTCTCTTTCTCTTACTTATAATTTTCTTTCAATTTGATTTTTTTGTTTTGTTTTTATAGCTAAAAAATGTAAGAATTGTTATCATGTCTTAACACGTTACTTAGATTGAAATTACTTTATATATAAGTATGTCACCTATAATGGATTCTTAACACTATTGTATTCTAGGGAATTAAAACATTTATGTTATATATTCATGTTTGTGTGGATATGTGTGCGGATGAGTGTATATTGACAACAAAAAAAGTTCCAAAGAATAAATTAGTGTCAATGTATTATCATTTAAATACACCTGCGAAGCTATTATTATACTAGTATAATAATAAGAATTCGTAATATACTTATTGCGTGACTTTCAAATCTTCACAAATTCCAGGTATCTATATATATTTCATCATATACTATACACACAGCATGTTTAAAAATTATTTAATATACAAAACTCGTGTAATAATCATAACGTTATTAGTAGACAGCAGTAGTTCATCAGCATTAGTTTGTCAAATAAGGTTAACTTCTTTTAAAAGACCAGAAATTTCTTCAACAGAGATGTTTAGTGGCTGGTGTAACAGTAATCCGCCAAATTTTCAAAGGAAATTTTTTAGCACCAGCATAT
Source organism: Argyra leucocephala (assembly GCA_963942445.1). Classification (NCBI taxonomy): domain Eukaryota; kingdom Metazoa; phylum Arthropoda; class Insecta; order Diptera; family Dolichopodidae; genus Argyra; species Argyra leucocephala. Next base: position 75,514,429 of record OZ012680.1, read on the forward strand.
TCTAAATAAAGTAACTTTTAGAGATGCTAATATACCATTAATTAGCATATACCATGTGGGGTCCAGGAATCGGATCAGACTAGACAAAAAAACACGTAATGCAATAATTCTTTAAAATATTCGAATATTTTACTAATTTTTTTATCATACAGATACACATACAACTTGCAGACTTCTTCAGTGGTTTGTACTCGACTGAGGAAAGAAATCTAAAATCGTGCTATGTATTCTTATTGCACTGGCTATCAATGAAATAGCACAGGTAGAGAGTTGAGTAATAATATTTTTATTTTTATTATTAAAACGTAATGCAAACATTTACTGTGAATCGCCTCAATTAGTGCAATATTTACATTACTGTATGCTGGGGACCAGACTTAAGAGACGTATTCAAGTATATGTCTGACATAAGCAATCCATAGAGGCTTTCTGATGTTCCATAAACTCTTTAGTCCAGTGCATAAAAAAAGCCTAACATTACATTGACTTTATTTATAATAGAGTTACAGTTCAATCCAAAATTACTCCCAAATCACGAACCAATATTGAATGGCTCAACGAGATTTAATTACCGAGACAGTAGTCATAATTAATGACGCAATTTTATTACTGTTTCTGTAAAAAGTAACTATTTGACATTTATTTTCAAAATATTAATGAGTAAAGTTATTATTGTTTTGGAGTAAGTAGCAACCATACGAACGAACAGGGTTATTTTATTAATTTTAGAATCATCATCAAAGCTGTGTAGATTGCCTGAGAATATTATTTACGACGCATTAATAGCAAAAATAAAGAAGACAGGTTCCAGATTACTACTCTAAGGGACAACTAATGGTGTTATAAAAAAATGAGAAAGTTGCAAGCGAAAGAGAACCTGATATTCTCCATTTGATAAGTATGATCAAAGACATGAGAGACCTATATAACAGAAACTTATTACTTTATTTTTGATAAGAATTAACTCGTGGGAAATGCTCCTTACTGATAACAATAAATATAACATCGACTTACCAACTTCTATAGTTTTAAAAAGTCAGAAAAGAGTTCCATTAAGTTAGTTGTAGTAGAATGAAAACAATATTGGTCAATATTATTAATGGTTTAGAGTGATAGAACAAATTCATTAAGTCGGATTCAAATGGCTTAGGAATTAAAAATTTTTTGAAATTATATAATTTCAAAAAAACTGAAACCCATTTTCAAATTTATCAAATTAAACACATACATATGTATATAAAGAGTAAATATGGAGAAATTTTCATTTTAAAAAATTATATTAAACATAATGTACTTCATAAATTATTTTTCATAATTATAATTCAATTTCTGTAATTAACGGTAAACATTTTAATACAAATATCGCATTTCAAACTGATATAAAATAACAAATTTCAATTTATATTAAATAGGAATTATGTATTAAAGGAAGAAGAAGAAGACATGTCATATAAGTGACAAATCCATCAATTTAAATTTATTTTCTTTTTTTCATCAAATTTAATCAATTTAATAAAAATAATTTATGATGACATTTTTTAAAAATTATAATTTAACATTTTCTCTTTTTTCTTTGAATATTTGAGTATTTCACAATACATTAGTTATATTCACTATATGAGAATATGTAATTGTATAAAATTGTAGTAAGTATAATAAAATTTGTATCAAATTTAATATATAAAATGATAAAATATGTACCATTAAGTGAAAATTTAAATAAATTGTAAATTTCATTATTTTAAAAGCATTCAAGGTTTTAAATTTCATGTATTTATTATCAAATTTTATAAAATTAAAAATTAGAATTATATTCAACATTCCATATACATATATATATATTATAATTTTATCCAACCATATTTTTAGTTAATTAACTTTATTTTTATTCAATTGTTAGTCAGTTTATTTACTAATTTTAAAAAATAAAATAAATAAAAATAAATGTTTACACAAAAAATTAATTTTTTCTATATAAATCTCAACTTAAAAGTAGAAACTAAAAATTTAATAACAAAACCTTAAATCTTAAATCTACTTCGATATACAAAACTTAAATTTTAAAAATATTGTTTTTTTTTAGTTCTTAAAGTTTTTAAACTATTGCCCCAAATTTTTTTAATGGAACCTAAGCTATGTTGACTATTTCAAGTCTTGAACCACCTGATATAGATTACAAGTAAAATATATATTTTGGTTCAAATGAGAGTTTCAAAAGGGAACAGGTTCACAAAATTTTGACAGAAAATATTGTTACCTGATCCCAAATTGTGTTCGAAAAATTTCAAGTGTCTAGTCTAATCAAAAAAAATTTACTAGAGCACAAATTGTGTTCAAAAAGTTTAAGTGTCCAGCTCTGCAAGTAGAGTGTCTAAAGTCATACAAAAAACGTAATTATTTTTGATAATAAAATTTGTAAGTAAAGTATTATTTATTGAAAGAAAATTCTAATTTTAATTCTTAAAACAAGGTAAATTACGAAAAAATAATAAAAAAGAACTAGCCGATATTTTTATAAAAATATTTTTCCTTTTTTTTTGTATAAATTTTTTATTTTTTTTTAAATGCACATTGATTATAGTAATTGATTTTATACTAAAAATTAATAAAGTTTTAGAATTAAATTTGTAACCAATACGGTCCTAACATCATTTAATTAAATTTATCAGTCATTATTGGTTCATGTTATTTAATTTATGGGTTTGAATGGTTTCTATTACACTATTGTCTACTTTTTATCTGTTACAGATAATATACAGGTAAAAATACGTTACACGTTTGCAACAACTAATATTAACACATACAACTGTAAATATAGTTAGGAACTGATTTTTTTTAAAAAGATGATAGTTATTCTTTACTTTAATGATTACCAAATAACACAAATAATTTTGCACCAATCATTAAAAGTCAAAGGATTATCAGACGCACGATGTTTCGATAGTTAAATGTAAGTTACCATTACACCATGCAGGTCATCACACATGTAAAAACAATGCATACGCAAGCAAACAGTAAACTTTAGTTTTATAATAGTCCGTTTTTATGCTCATATAATTTTTTTTTACAAATTGCAAATTAAATTACAAAAAAAATTACCAATAAAAAAATCGAAACCTTTAATAAGTTTGTAAGTATGCAATTTAACGGTCTCTCGACATCTAATCTTTTTTAATTATTGTCAGTAATTCAGGTACAATTATTTTTTTACGTATTAAAGACAATAGTACATACTTTATGACATTAGAAAAGAAAACGAAAATAAAGATTTTTGGAACTTATAGTTATACGTTAAACGTATAATAAAAAATTAAAAATTATAAACTTGCTTTTAAGGGGGAAATAAATGAACTTGGTAAGACGAAAAGCAAGAAGCGCAAATTGACACTCTACGCTTTTCAAACATTAATCAGAACTGGCACTCCTTGCTTTTAATCTTAGCAAATTCATTTATTTCCTCCTTTACTTACTCGATAACTTTTTAATAATTCAATTGTTCAATATTATAATCTTCATATTATGATTGCTATCTATAAATTTTGAAAACGAATTTAAAAATATATTTCAATTATCTAGAAAGCTATTTTTATTATAATTCTTCGTATTTAACGTCCAGCTTTCAGCTTGACTTTGGGCTCTTAAAGATGCTCCAGTTTGTGTTAAACTTACAAAATAATGTATATCTTGTTTTTTTAAATCTGGTGATTTCATCATCAAATTTTTATTAAAACATGGAAAATCTAATATTTGTTGACCTCGTCCTAATTCTGCATCATCAACCAATGATTGTGGTAATTCATCACCTAATGTTTCTGGTAGTAATAATTATAAATAATCACCAATTATTCCAAGCCCACCTAATACAATGAATGGCATGTTGGTATTATGTAACCAAGATATACAACAAATTGTGGCAATATACTTGTTACATAACCCATAATATGTATTAAAGCAACACCTTTAGCATGTATAACGGTTGGAAACAATTCAGTTACATATTGTAATCCAATATTTTATGGTATATTTACACAGAAACGTCCGAGTATTGATAAAGCAACTGAATATGGTTCATTTGATACGGTACATGCTAATAAACTAAATACACCGCTTGCAATCATTGTACCAAAAACTAACCAACGACGGCACAACGATCTAAAGTTAATTTTAAAAGTGTATGTGTTGGTAGCACATGCAACAGAAAATGTGAAAAATAAATTTAAACCAAGTGAACCAACGTTACGCACATACCCATCGAATACTAATGAAATTTCCATCCAAATTCAAATTAATAAAATTATAATACGTCGTAATCTCGTGTCTTAAATAAAACTAAAACAGAATAGTGTTGTTACAGCTTTTTCTGTTTGTATTTTCAAACAACTGTCATGAAACTCTTAATACTATTCAGGTTTTCCATTTGCTTTAACTTTTCAAATTTCTTTAAAATTATTAAAGTTTTGTCAAGTTTTCCTTGTGATATTAACAAACTTTGCTGATTCTGGCACCATCCGCGGTGTAAATACAGCTAATAATAAAATGCTATTGATGTTACAATTGCAAATAATTTCGAATCAACTAAATAATATGGAATCCATGGTGAGCCAGGTGAAGCCATTTTAATTGACATATTTGCAACAAATGTTCGTCATTTTGGTCCAACATATTCTAACACTAAAATATACACCATTGTAAAACAATTATCAAATGGAAATCCGACCAAAAATCTACAAAGACGAATTGCCAAAAATTACCAACAAATGCTGTTGCAACACCAGCAATAAATCCACTAATACAGTGTTAACAACTTTCAATTTTTACGACAAGCTAAAGTGATCTTTGCCATTGGTCATGGCCTTATGAAACTAAAAAACACTTATACTTCTATCAAAGATATGAAGATAATGTATAACTAGATATGTCGTCAACTTATGGAAACTTTTATCATGTTGCGAACCACTGACATACTTAATAAAAGATTTATTTGATTTAATTCATATTGTTCATGCATTCTGTCGTTTTTTTCAAGTTTTAAATAATTTTAAATGTAATTGTACTTCATACAATATATAAATGTATACGCATTTCGTATTTAGAAACGCCATTTAGAAATAATTGGATGAGAGAGGAAAAAAATAATAATAAAGTATTTTTTTTGTTGCTAAATACATAAATTTACATTTTCAAATTTGATTGAATATCTTTGAAAATATTTTTTTTTTCTAACAGGTAAACAAGTTTTTCCTCCTTTTCTCGGTTACTTCATGTTTTATTTTTATTTACGAAAGCAAATCATCAACAATGGATCACTCTCAAAATAAGAATACAGTAAAGGAAATTAAAATGAATTTTTCTCGAAATATGCTAGTTTCAGAAATTCATTTTAATGTACAATAAATACAATAAAGCAATTTCAGAATCTTACGTAAAGCCTGAATGTCAATTTAGCTGATATATAATAGGCACAGGTAAACTAATTTAAATGTGTTAGAAAATGTTTCTACGTAACGTCGCTTATAACAAATGCAGAAAATAACTTCACACACAAAAAATAGTTACAGAACATTCCAATTCCTTACTTTATTTAAAGTTAATTTCCTAAATTTTAGTTTTATGAGAAAATTTAAGTGGAGACACTTATATTCTGCGGTTCACGTTCAAGCAATACTTATATATATTATACATTATACCACCCACCTACCCACCAGATTTTACTATACATATTTATTTACTCAATATCTATACTAAATACATACTATTATTATTATTTTCAAAATTGAACAGTTTTGTCAAAGAGGTCAATGCTTACCCTAAGCTATAACAAAAATATTTAGAGGATAACCAATATTGTGTAATTAGGTTTTAAATGATACGTTTTTAAACAAATACACAGCTTGCATTAGTTGAGGATTAGAGAAATACTAATCAGAAGGTCTCCAGGTCAAATCCCGTTCAGGACACAAATTTTTAAAATTAACTTGATTATTACTTAAAATAAAATGGAGCATGTCAAAACGGATTCGAAGTTTCTTTAAGTCAACAGATCTTGTTTTCCACATTTAAATTAGTTGATTACAAAAATTCAAAAGAATAAATTATTGTATTTTATTGTATATGACAAGAACCTGCGTTAAAGCTGTTCACCAAACACATAAAAGTAATACATAAAAAAAAGTTAATGTATTTTACGATTTTTAATTCATCACTGTCAGGTTTTTGATGCTTAGAGCAAATACACATTAGGCGTCTATTAGAGACGAAAATTTGCTATATTTTTGTGCAATATTTAATCATCATTCAGTGATGTTAGAAGAACCCGACACCGTTAGATAAAAAAAAAATAAAAATCATGCTGTTAGTAGAGTAAATATAACATACCCTTTGTAGATTCCAAAAATTTAAACTATATTAAAAGATTAAGTTAATACTATAATTATATGGCAGTCAAAAAAGCTTGAATTAAAATTTACTTTACGAAGCATTCTGGTAACTGACTCAAATATGCCATATTCTGTATGGTGAATTGAAATGTGGAACATCCGGGCGGTCTTGAGATTATTCCGATTGATTCTTTCAAACAGAACATTTGAGATTATGATGGTATTCGAAATAATTTGACCTGTATTTAAAGATAGCCCTTCCTTCTTTTTTATAATGTTTATTTTTAATTCTTTGTATTTAATTTTTCTTTCAGCATAGGATGAAGAAGATTTTAAGTAATTGATTTTTTAATACGCAATAAATTCTTACAACATAACTTCGAACTTATATGTTTATCTTAAAGTTACAAAAAAAGCATTTTGGTTCTAAATAAAACATTTTTTGAGAGAACCACATTTTTGTATGATTTTGTGTACAAAATTTTTTTTAAATTTCAAAATTTTCAACCATGTTTTTTATTTATAAATTTTTTATTTCTATTCAATTATTAAATTTAATTATATCAAAATAACCAAAGAAATAACAAAAATAAAAATGCACAAAACTGATTAAAAAAATATAACGTCCTTGCTTTTGGCTAAAGTAATTAAAAAATGATAAACTGGATAAGCTTAAGAAAATGGTTTACTGAATTCTTGAATAATTTTTTTTCCTATACTGTAATAAATTTTATTATTGTAGAAAAAAAAATTATTTCCTTTTTAAAAACACTCAAATTTGAAAAAAATAACAAAATGAAAAACTTACTCACACTAAAACAGTCAACGAAAAAACAAAAAAAAAACAAAAAAAAAAATTTTAAACAAATTTCAAGTGGATCTGTGGATATTTTATTTGAATTTAAATTAAAATGATTTTGGATTTATCGTATTTATACTAAAAGCTCTTCAAAACATTTTTAGATTTGTTATTCGTATTTGATTTATTTTTGATTTTATTTATAATAAAGTAGTTAGTACCGACATAGAATTTAATGTTTTTTTAATTCTTTTTCTTCTCAATTATAGTTGGGTAGAATGGTCAATCTAATGGTTACTAAAAAATTTTAATAAACTTCTCAGCTGAAACAAAAACAACAACAGCAACACTATTCAGTATTTAAAGACATTTTTTTTTCATTTTAATGATTCAATTGTACTTAGAATGAATAAGAATAACTGAATTTTAAGCATTTTTTTTTTGTTTAGTAACTTTAGTTTTGAATTGATTGACAATCAACAAGCAAATAAAAATAATGAAACATAATAGAATGAATAAAATAATTAAATAATTTTTATTTTGTTTTGTTTTAATTATTTTACTAATTCATTGTCAGAATGATAACAGCTTCATAATCCTTGAATGTGTTTGAAATTAGATTAAATGAAAATTACTTTTAGGTTACTTATATTATATGTATTTTGAATTTAAATTTGATTCAAAATAATGAATTGATAACGAAAAAATCAAAAAAAAATGTCAATTTTTTTTGCGATAACTCTAATATAAAAGTGAAGTAATATTGAAGGTGTTTTAAAAATATTCAGATTAGATTATATTGTTTAAATAACTATACACATATATAGATAAAAACATAATGAAAATGGTATAATCATGCAATTGGATGACTCAAACCTCTACTTAAGAATTAAAAATCCTAAAAATAAAACCAAAAAAAAATGTTGTATCCTTAAAATACAAAATAAAACAAAAAAATAAATGAAGTTAACATCGAAAACAAAATTCATAACAATTATTTACATGAATAAATGTTTTAATTACCGGTCATTAATGAGGATACCCTAAGTATAGAATTTTTTTTTTTTGCTAACTACCTATATAGTTACATATACCTATATATAAAGCTAGGGTGTCCATTATTTTTAGGGAAAGAAAATATTTTCTTTTTTTAATTTTTATTTGTACCTTTTTTTGTTTATCTTTCTTAATTTTCTTTTATTAAATGGTGCCATTCATTCCGTGAATCATCGCAAAATTTAATTAAAACTCGAAATGTTTCTAATTGATGACAACTCAATTCTTATTGAAAAACATTTTTCCAGATAGAAGAAAATCATCTAAAGAGCCTTCTACTTCTGTTCTAAGTGCCGGGGAGGAACGAAGTGAAGGACTGTGCCGACTTTAACGTACTAAAAACTCACATCCTTTTCTTAAAATTAAAACTAGTCCTTAAGACTAACCATTAATACAATTTTGGCTCTATTACTTCAGATATCTTCGACCGCACAATATTCTATTAGGAATTATTTGAAAGATAAAAGTTTTTATCCTAGCACAGTTCAAACAGTTTCTTCCGTTTAAGTCTTCTAACAAAATTTTGACTGTTAGCTAAATGTAAAACTTCGACATTGACATGTTGAGAGAGACGAATTTTATGACATACAGGCCTTTTTTTTTTATTTAGTATTTTATGTTTCGCAATACTTTGTTTTCGAACGTTTGGATAGTTTGAATGTGTAGTTGTTTAGCACAACCACATATTTGAATACGATATGCCCAGACTAGCTTTGATATTAGATTGTAGATTAAAACTTTGTTATACGCCGAAAGCGTATAGATGTCCGCCCAATTAGCTAATACAAATGTTTGTATTTCAGATCCAGTTCTAGTTTTTTTTTGTTTTAACGTGTTCTTTCCATCTAAGCTTTGTGTCGATCGTCATACCAAGATATTTTGCAGAATTTTGATATGGTATTGTTTAATCTTACTGGGATGTGCCACTCCATTTTTTTATTTCTAAAGTTAACGTGCATGGATTTTGCTAAATTCAGTTTAATTTCCCACCTTTTGCACCAAATGGAAATTTTGTTATTGGCTTGTTGCAATTTATTTGTAGCTTCATTTATATTTTTACCGACTGCTAATATATTAGCCGTATCATCTGCAAAAGTAGCTACAGTCGCATCTTCTATCTCTGGGATACCACTAGTGTATAGTAAATATAATATGAAACCCAGTATACTATCCTGTATAACTCCTGTGTGTATATTGTGTAGAGTAGAGTAATCTTCTCCTTGCTTAATTTGAAATACTCGATTCGATAAATATGATGAGATCAGTTCGACGAAATATGATGTTTGGGATCAAACGACATAGCTTGTAGATAATTCTTTCATGCCATACTTTGTTTAAAGCTTGTGTAACATCAAGAAACACTGAAGAGCAGATGCATTTTTCTTCCAATGCTATGTTCGACAGTTAAATGTTGTTTTCTAAATCCAAATTGAGGATTTGATATAATGTTTCCATTTACAATCACAGGTTGCATTCTTTTAAGGAGTAATTTCTCAAACAACTTAGATATTACTGGTAATAATGAAATAGGTCTGTAAGACTTGGCGTCATTTGAGTGATGATAATCTCAGCAATTTCCCATATACTTGGGACAAATTTTTGTTTGAGTGCTGCATTCATTATTTTAGTTTAAACTAATTAAGCTTTTGGTGGTGTTTTCGTGTGATCAAATCGAATACTGAAGCTTTGTTTGATTTTCTGCTTTCTGCTTCTATTTCTAATATTATTTCCTTTCTTCTCGTTATTTACCCATCTACTTGAGTATTTTCTACCAGACTTACGTCTATATTATCAGATTCTATATTATTTGATTTTTCTTATCGCTACGCACCCACGTTCCGTCACTTTCTCTAAGTGGAGCAGTTTAAGTTTTAGTCTTAATAAGTATTTTCTACTTCCAGCTCAGTCTTTTCTGAACTCAGTACCGCTGAGTAACAATTATAAGTCTGCTAAAATTAAAGATGATTTTAGGTTTGAAACTCTTCTTTAAATATGTATATTATAAAACGTTCTATTCTAGGATACTACCTCACATTACAACTGGGTTTATCTCCATGTAAATTTTTGAAAGTAGTAAAATATAAAAATTGTAAATATTTAGTTTAATATAGTGTCATTAATTAAACTGACGTGTTTGTTTTCTTCTTTTTAGTGTAATACAAATGTGTTTTTATTATTTTACTCGAGTTTATTGTATTGTTTTATACCAAATTTAATATTATATTTCAAAAAGAGGGATTTGTTATCAATAAAAAGGGACACCCCAATATGCACTCGTCATATTTATACATATCGAATACATAATAATGTTTTGCTCGCAAATTTTACACTAATTAGCCAAGTAGATAAAAGGCTATAGTTACAGTTATGCTACATAGAATTAACATTATTGTCTGTAAATCAGTTATCATAAAAACATAAGAAAAGTTAAGTAACAAAAAAAAATTCTTCTAACCTTAAAATTAACTGTTTTCATACAGACACAAAAATACGTAAATAATAGTAGAAAATGATACAAAAACAAATTTTGTGGGAAAAACCAAAAAAAAAAAACAAATATTTTTTTTCCAGATTTTAAGATAAAAGTCTTTTTGCTATTTTTACTAGAAAACAAAATGAATATAATAAAAAAAAAATGCAAATAATAGAAAACACACGCACACTTACGTATACACATACACCGTAAATTGACCTTTCGCTGATCCTTCCGAAACTTAATGGTCATTGGTACTTTTTGTTTTTTTATTGTTTTGGTTATATAAAAAATAAAAACAAAAAATATCATCCGCTCCCTTTGTTTGATTTTTTTTTGTATGTACATTCTCTTTAAATTTTATGGGCAACCCTTTTTTTTGCCATGCTTTCTATTATTTCCACTTAAATATTGGGATCAATCTAACAATCTTTTTTCCCTTTTGTCTTTTTTTTTTGTTATTTACTAACAGGGGCTTTTAGAATTTTTAGGAACTGCTATTTTTCATTGCCTAGATTTTTTTTTTGTTCTTTTGCAGCGAAGTACTTACATCAAATGGTTACTATTATCCTTGAAGGCTATCCTGAATGTTGATTTACAATAAAACCGCATTGTAATTTTTTGTCTAATTTAGTTTTGTTGTTTATGTTGTGTTTTGTTATTTTTTTTGTTTTTTTTTATTTCAGGATTCTTGTTGCTATTATTTTGTTGCCTTATTGTATTTTAAAAACAAAAAAATTAGTTAAGGATATTTTTACTGATAGATGTTCATAAGATGAATAGCTGAAATATCTAACTACAGAATTATAATGTTAATGTGGGTGGTTACACTATTCCATCATAGAATCAAAAAAAAAAAAAAAATTTAAATAAAAACAACAAATAATGATGTACATTTATATAAATTATAGATACATATACATTATACACTCATTTTGAAATACTGGTGGGTATCCTACACATATACAATTATACATAAATTGTATGTATGGGTAATATTCTATGGAAATTGTTAAATAATTTATGGGATTTTTGTTAAAAAACATTTTTGATTCAATTTGTATGTTTTCTTGGCTCAGTTGTTTCTTTCCAATAAAAATGCATGAGTGCTCTCTGATAGCGGGGTAATATTAAATTCTTGAGATTTTTATCTTTTTTTATTTGGTTTTTTGCTGTGGTTTTTTGTTTTTATACATTTATTTTTCCAAAATAACAGAGAAATGCCTTTAAGGAGTTTTTTTCATTAAAATAAAAAAATAAAACAAAAAAATTTTGTTTGCGTACAAAAGGTACATCAGTATGTTTTCAATTTATGGAGGTGGTTTTTTTTGTTTTATGAGTCTTCAAATAGGTTGAAGGGTACAAAAATTTTAATTCGAAAATAAACGTAACAAACGAAAACAAAATAAAAAATAACAAAAAATCATGATGGAGAAAATGAAGAGTACAAAATATATAAATTTATATTACTAAAAAATACTTTTTAAAAGTTATGTCATAACTATTGGATTAATAAATTATTACATAAATCACAAAATAATTTGTATTTTTTTTTTAATTAAAAAAATAAAAAATTAATATTAATTCAAATTTCAAAATTTCAAACATCAATGTCAACACATTTAATTTAGAGGTACATCAGGTGTTTATCTTTGTTAAATCCCGCCATCCAGCATTAACAGTTTGTCAAAATATCTTGGGACAAAGATATTATTCGAAATACCATAGTTTAACCCTATAAATAGTAAAACATAAACAGTAGTTATGAAAATTAAAGTTAAGATACTCCTATGGTTCGGAACCTAGAGTGGATGAAAGAAAATACGTCAGTCAAGGAAAACTTCGAGCTCAGACCCGAAAGAATAAAATGTTAGAGCAGATATTCATTGGAGCAACGAAAAATAGTCCGACATAAAACAATGCCATGTATGCAATGTATCTTCAACTGCAGGGTAGGCGCCTGTGATCGGTAGAAATAGGAGGTGATGATAAATTAGGCTCAGAACTTACATGATCTATCAACCGATCCAGTAATTAACCAAATAGAAACATTTAAGAAATAACACTTAACAGCCGTTATAGGTGAGATGATAAAATCACAAAACTATCTCTTGAACAGTATAGATGAAGCAATTTTTGAAGCAAACTAAAAATATTTTTAAAAAAGAAATAACAACGCTTAAAATAACCTGAAAAAATTCTGGGCCAGCCAAAATAAAGTTGATAGCGGAAAAACGAAATTTTAAGCAATCATTTCCTGAAAAAATTTAGCTAATACAAGAGAAACCAAAAAAAATCGCCTTATATATTTATTATTGAAGAGGTTAAGTAAGTTTCTAAATAAAAAGGCGCTTTTCAGTATTTAGCCCTCTTATATTTTATCCCAAGTTACATGCCTTAATCCAATCTGGAACGATGCTGCTCAGAAATATATTATCAGAATTGCCAACATGTTAAAAAAGCTATCAAAATCATTCATAATTATAATATATTCCATCTGACCCATTTGCTTTATAATAATACCTGTATAAGCTTTCCAAATATCTGTAAACGAGAGTTGTACATTTACAGTTGCTTTTAAAATTATTAATAATAAAATTAAACATAATTTCATTTTAAATAGAAACATGGATATTCATAGTCATGATACTCGTAATAAAGCTAACTTTTATTTGCACTTATTCAGAACAAATAATCAAAAGATGATTTGTGTTTACAATTGTCTAAAAATTTTTAATGAATTACCGAATGATATTAAAGATACAGAAAATATTTGTCTATTTAAAAAAAAATTTTGGAATTCTTATTTAAATAACTACATATTTTTTTATTATAATTTTAAGCAATCATTTCCTGAAAAAATTTAGCTAATACAAGAGAAACCAAAAAAAATCGCCAAAAACCAATGTTCACTCCATTCCTATTGTATATCTTAATTTAATTTTTGATTTCGATTTATTTTATATTTTGTTTTATATAATATTATATGTATATGTTTTTTATTTTTACTATACTATACACGTATATCGCCTTTAATCACCGAGGTAAAAAAAAATCACACTACCACAGATGTGACATAAATTTTACAACTTTTTTCAGTTGTGTTGTTTTGGACATATCAGTTAAGCTAATTAATCCAAAAACTACGTAGGAATTTAAAAAAATTAATTAAAAATAGTTTATTAAAATTAAAATTCTATTTTTTTTAGTAAAAAAACAAAAATTAAATTTTTTTATGACGAGCCTTCAAAAGTTTTAGCATTTTATTCAAACCGATTTTTAGCACACATGATTTAACAAAACCCAAAAGTTTTACAAATATATAAAAAATTAAAACTTTAAATTATTTAAAAAATAAAATAAAAAACGAAAAAACGCAAACCTGACAAGACCGCCGTATAGTTTCAATCGAACCTAAAAAAAGTTACGTAAACACAGAGGTGACATAATTTTTACCCTTGTACGTAAATTGTACGTGACCTCTGCAATCAAATAAAAATTGGTTTTGTTTGAAAAAAAACTTAAAAATCTTAAAAGATATTCCTTTATTTTATAAACTAAAATAGTGTTAAATAAAGATAACATAAACTGTAAATTATACCGTCATAAGCTTTTTAAAAGAGGAAGGAGCCGTTATTTTAGAATTAAAAAAAAATATTAACTAAATCGATGGTGCTCTATTGATTGGTGATATTTTCAACTTCCGGGAAGAACCGCAAATCGGTTTTGAAGCCCAAAAATCGCCGAAATTGGCGGATATTGAGATTTTAAAATGGGAACGGGTACTTTTTAATTTTAATACAAATCCGGATTCTATGTTAAAAAATAGAAAAGTAATCGGTTTCTATTTTAAAAAATAAGACTAAGGCTCTTGAAATCAAACACTAAAAAAAAAATTATCATTGCTTTTAAAAAAAACTCAAATAAACATCGACATGACGTAAATTTTCTCTTTGAAATACTTACATATTTACAGACGTAACGTAACGTAAAAAATCTTCTAAGAATATTCACAGAGGTGACATATTTTTTACACCAATTCTCCGATTTCTCGTGTTAAACTAACAAAAAGAGGTATTAACCAAAACTGACATGTAAAGATAAATAAAATATGAGATTAAACAAAAAAATTCTTGGCTTACTGCGTTTTTTAAGTAAATTTTTGAAAAAAGAAATTTCATCGTCGTAAATTTTACGTTACGTCTGTGATTATAAAGGATAGAAAACAAACTTTTGTTTTGATTAACTTAATTAAATTTAACTGATACTGCTTATGCTAAGGCTTACATACTACATATTTTCACCTAACTGGTTTCATAGACTTGCGTTAATGAGGTCAACATTTTTTTTTCTACACAGTTACATTGTAAATAAGGTAACATTGTTAAGTTATAAGGTAAATAAATATGAATTCAATAACGACAAAAAAAAGGATGTAATATTCCTCAATTTATGAAGTGGTTCTTTATGCCAGACTTTATCGAATGCGTTTGCAACATCTAAGAAGATACAAGATAAAATGAAATTAGTATCCTGATCTACAGTTACTTTATTTATAACTCTTTTGTAGAATACTGTCGTCTAAATCAAAGTTGCTGATTCAGTTTCAGATTTTTTTTGGATCAATTTTAGTTCTAGTCGATAGTTAAATATAAATAGGAAATATAGTTTTTCAAATATTTTTGAAAGAATAGTTAAGAGATTAATTGGTTTATACGATGTTGTTAATGTTAAATGTAACGTCTTTTCCAGGTATTGGTATAGGTATGGGTTTGGGTTTAATATGGCTATAATTTGAGCTAACTTCAAAACTAGAGCAAATTCTTTAAAAACAAAATACTCCTCTAATAATGCGATGGTATTATAATACAGTATTATTGGTGTCAGATAATAGCTCTAAACATAATTTGATTGTCATTTTATCTGTAATCAAGTTTTTAAATATACAAAAATCAATACGGGAAAGTGTTTTCTATGTATCACTTAGCCAATAAGTATACTCTTCAATGCTTACGTGCTTGCAATTATTAGTTTTTATGAATAGTTTCTGGAAAAGTAGTTATAATATATATTTCTATATATTTGTTAAATAATAATAATTTTGCAAATTACGTAATATATTATTGACCAAATTATTTTATTGAACTGGTTTAACACTTTTGCAAGTTCGCATACAATGAAAACCTACACTCCAAACAACATAGTATTAGTTATTGCATTTGCAGTAAACATCACATTTACGAGACAAAAAAAATTACAGGAAACAGAAAAAATATTGAACGAACTGTTTAAACCATCCCAAACGGCTTTACCTATGATACAGGGAATTTGTTGATTAGTAGGGCTAAAAAGTTCTACATCTACCTTCTGACATTTTTTGTGCAGAGTGTTGAACCGTTTTTTTTAGTGCAGATTAAAATCACATATTTGTCTATTGAGAACATATAAAGCAATGTCTCTATGGTGGAAAAAAGGGCGACCCACTGTCCAGGTAACCCTTACTCCTCTTAACATACATCGAAACGTTAGAGCTCTCTCTCTCAAACAACTCCCAGCGTAACACTAGAAAGGCTTCATGTTCTCATTTCTACACAATATATTAATTTATTTATTGTAAAAACAACTAAAATGTGAAGCATGCGTCCATTTCATGTGTTCCCCTCCCGTAGAAATACTCCAATTTTACAACTTTTCAAAAAGAACCTGTTCAAGTTCATCTCAAACTTACCTACCAATTCTCCTCTATCATTCTATTTTCCTCCTAATCTTTTGTTCCTTACCCAAACCTACAATAATTTTGTATAAAGCAATCTTTCCTTTGGGCGGTATGTATAATTTTTTTTTAAAACGAAAAAAAAACGGTTTAGCGCTGTACAAAACTCTTGAAAAAGTTTTTCCTTTTTATCTTTTGCTTTAATTATCTTTGTTTTGAATAAGTTATCTGCTATTAAAAATGCTCCTTATTAGACGTGTGTTAAAAAACGAGAAATCTGTATAAAATTACTTAACTGTAACAACAGCATGTAGTCCAGATATTGTAAATACCCTGTATATAGAATTGACCACTATTATTTGATCCGCTTATGTAAATTATTAGATTATTTTATTTTACCACATCACTTATTCAAATTATTCCGATATAAGTCGTAGTAACAGTAAATTACTTTTAAATACAAAAATTATATACTTTTATATTTTCTTCGAATTGACATGACGTTATTGTACAAATTTAAAAA
The DNA here is from genome assembly GCA_963942445.1 of Argyra leucocephala. Taxonomy (NCBI): domain Eukaryota; kingdom Metazoa; phylum Arthropoda; class Insecta; order Diptera; family Dolichopodidae; genus Argyra; species Argyra leucocephala. The sequence goes on from OZ012680.1 coordinate 75,531,370, forward strand.
CCAATATAAAACTGAAAAAAATATGTACATATGTATATACTCGTATTATGTACACTTCAAGTTGTAAGCTGTGTAAAATAACTAAATATATTCAGAAACTTATATGCAAAAATATATGTAAGCATTTTCTGAAATGCTGCTAAATTTTATGATTGTTATTTGAGGCACAAGTAGTGTTAGCTTTTACTACGACTGTAAATTGTTGCAATAGCCATACACGAAATTATACTGGTATATGTATTAAATTTATGTTTTTCAAAAATTAAATAACAAAAAAAAGGTCCAAAAATTTTCACCATAGGTATATTAAAGATCTAGAATTTAGATATGTTAAAATATACCTTTTTTTATACATATGTATATAATTAGAAAAAAAATCAGCAATAGTTCCGAAATGTTTCAATGGAATTTTTTTAAAGAGACTGAGGAGGCTATGAAGATCTGTGGAGGTCTCTGTAACCTTTGACATTAAGGGGTTAAAAATTATAGACACGTTCAATTAAATTTATATTTACATGAGTTGTCGAAAACATTTGTACACTATAACTGAGAGACAATATCAATATTTTTTTTTTTTTTTTTGCGTGGATTGGTGGGAATCTTCATAGACACAATGAGCCCCGTAGCTTCCATTGTGTCCCAGATTTTTACTGACTAAACCACACCCCTCCCATTAATACTAGTCCGACGGACTAACCATTAATTTATTTCTATTTTGATTTTCTTAAAGAAAAGGTTTACGAAATTCTATCGTATTAAATCTAGTGGCTTAGTTCTTTTAAGCCTTCTGACATCATTTTGATTATCTAGCAGTTGAGTGGCCTCAACGTTAACATGACCCTCCAGACCAACTATATGCTTTGTTGCATATCTTTTTATTTCATTTTCTATGCAAGGAATTTTTAGATCTCTGTGCAAATCACTGTTGCGAACATACCAGGGGGCATTTACTATGTTGCGCAAGACTTTATTTTGGAATTTTTGTGTACAAAGTACATGTGTTTGTTTGGCACATCCCCATATTTATATGCCGTACAACCATATTGGTTTGATTATCTGATTATATAACAAAATCTTGTTATGTATAGGTAATTTAGAATTACGACCTAAGAGCCAATACATTTCTCTATATTTATTTTCAAACTCAAATTTTTTTCTTTTTGACGTGCTCTTTCCATCTATGTTTGACATCTAATGTCATTCCTAGGTTAAATACCATTGTTTGCATTGTTTTCTTGTGGTATATTTACCCCATTCAGATTTACCAATGGTTGATTTTCTAATTTTTTATTTGTAAAATTTACATGTACTGATTTTAACTCATTTAGTTTAATTTTCCATTTCTTTGTCCAGAGGTATAGCTTGTCGCTTGCTCTTTGCAATTTAATTGTAGCCTCGTCAATATTTGATCCTACTGCCATCAACGCAGTATCGTCAGCGAATGTAGCTACAGTTATATTTTCCATTTCTGGTAAATCATTGGTGTAGAGCAAATACAGTATGGGACCCAGAATACTACCTTGAGGCACACCCGTTTTAATATCTCTAATAGTAGAATACTCTTCGTCTTGTTTTATTCTGAATAGTCTGTTTTCTAGATATGATGAGAGTATATCTACGTATTGTTTAGGTAAAATATTATTTAGTTTATTTATTAAGCCTCAATGCCAAACTTTATCAAAAGCTTGAGCTACATCTAGAAATATGGTAGAAAATACTTGCTTTTCTTCTAAAGCTTTTTCTATTATGGCTGTTATTCTATGTATTTGATCGATTGTCGAGTGCTTAGATCTAAAGCCAAATTGATAATTTGGAATCAGATTACTATTTTCTATGATCGGACTCATTCGAATCAATACATAGTAGTTTTTCAAATAATTTTGATACTATTGGTAGTAATGATATTGGTCTGTAGGATTTGACCTCATTTATGGGCTTACCTGGCTTTGGTATCATAATTATCTCTGCTATTTTCCACATATTCGGCACATACCTTATTCTTATAGCAGCGTTTATAATGCGTGTTAGCATTTTAACAGTTTTTTTCGGAAGTTCTTTCAGGACTTCCGATGTAATTAGATCAAAACCTGGAGCTTTTTTATCTCTCAGTTTTTTAATTTGTTCAACTATTTCTCTTTGTGAGAATGGTGATATGACATTTTCTTGCCAATTATTATTTTCTTCAGTGAGATCATCCGAATCTGTCTCGTCTGGACAAAAAATTTCTTCAAGATGATCTGCGAATGTTTCAGCTTTATTTTTATTATCTCTCGCCCATTCACCATTTTTCATTCTGATTGGCGGGATTTGAGAGATCGAGTTTTTTGTACTCTTTGTTGCTTTCCACAACGAGTAGTTATTTTCTCTTTTAGCTGATAAATTTTTTATATATTTTTCAAAATTTTCATTTTTAAGATCTTTAATTTTTCTTTTAAGATTCTGAGTTAACCTATTCACCACAGTTTTGTCTGCCGGATCACGCGATTGTTGCCATCTGCGTCTAGCTCTTCTTTTTATTTTTATCATATTTAATATTTATCTAGGGTAGTTGAATCCTACCGATTTATATTCACAATTTTTTGTATTATTCCATCCAGCATTTTGAATAATTTTAATAAAATTTTCTACTTCAGAATCTATATCACATTTGGAGCTTAGTTTTGTTTTCTATTTCTTGTTTAAAGCTAGCCCAGTCAGTTGTCTTGTTCGTTAGCAGAGGTTTCGACTGTTTCTTAATAACCTTTTCATATAGACTTAGTATGACTGCAGAGTGATCTGAGTCCAAATCATGGTTATCTTCTAGCTTAATATAATTGGGTGAAATTTTTTTTGTTATATAAAAATCAAGCAGATCAGGAGTTTTATTTCTATCAGTTGGCCAATAGGTTGGCTTACCGGTAGATTGGTAAATGCAGCCTTTTTCTTTTATAGCTTTTCTTAGCTCTCTTCCTCTCGTAGAGGTTACTCTAGACCCCCAATCTATGTGCTTGGCGTTGTAGTCACCTCCCAGGATAAATCCTTCACCAAGTAGTTTAAGAATTTCTTCAAACATGTTATTCTTTATGTTGTATTTGGGTGGACAATATAATGCACCGACACAAAGGCTTTGTTTAACAGACATAATTCGTAGCACGATTAGTTCATCTATTTCTAGACTAAGTTCCTCGTGGTGCTTAATATCTTTCTTTATTAAAATTGAGCTACCACCTGTGGGTGTATTACTCGGATGGTTTGCGCTGTAGCATGTATAGTCATTTATTTTAAGCGATGACTTATCTGTCATATGTGTTTCTGTCAAGAGACATAAATCAATATTTTATGTTCTCAATAGAATTTCCAAATTATTTTTCTTGCTCAGAATACCATTGGCATTCCACGTGACTATACCACGTGATATCAATATAATAATATTGTTGTATGTATACCACTTATAATAAGGGCATCAATGTAATATAAACGTGTATATAGGTGCATCCAGATTGCTTCTTTCCAAAAGGATTTCTAATATAGTACCCACTCTAGCAAGTTGATATGCATTGCAGTTAACTGGAATATCACTATGTGCTGGCACCCATCATATCGATATGTGAAACCGATCCGCTAGTTCGTCAGGAGAGCTGCGACAGGCCAACACGGTCTTTGAGTTGATGGTTATCGACTCAAGTGCTTTAATTGCGGCCTGACTGTCTGTGAGTATACAAATATTTCTAACAGATAATACGCTGGATATCAGCCAGTCTGAGGCTTCTTTTATTGCCATCACCTTCGCCTGAAACACACTGCAATATTTTGGTAGGCTGAAGGATAGACTTATATTTAGGCTTTCCAATTAGACTCCACCCCTCACTCCATCATTCTGTTTTAAACCATCATTGTCTGATCTTTGGTCAAAACCATGCTACTCTTCCAGCTTTCCCTAAACGGAATATCGGTCTAATGTGATCTCTCAAAGAAATATCCTGTAAGAGTCAGATCTAGATTTTTTGGGATAAATTTCTTGTATTCCATAATAGAAGAGTGGCCATTTAATTGTCGTTTCCACTGTAAATTGGCTTTAAGCCTGATTACAGTTCTGGATGCCATTTCTTTGCCATCTAGTGTATCCAGTGCAGCGGAAGGAATTGTTCTAAGTGCTCCACTTATGCATATGGAGAATGATCTTTGAACTTATATTAATAAGTTGAGGTTTGTACCAATGTTGAGTGCCGTCCACCACACTACGACACCATACATTAATACAGGCCTGACAACTACTGCATATAGCCAGTGGACAATGTGTGGATTCATTCCCCATTTTTTACTATAGCGCGTTTGCAAGAGTACAGCGCTGTGTTGTAGCTTTCACAGTCATTTATTGCCTCTTAGTTTCTGGACCATGGTGTTTAACTTCCGCTTCAAAAAATTTGTATTATTATTAATACAAATTATAATACTAATTATTATTTGTATTATTTTTTTCTAAATCTGATTGAATACTTAGGAATTTAAAAAACAAAAAAGTTAATAAAGTAATTTCAAAATTGATGCGATATGTTAACTTAAAACATTTTTGGAAATATATGAAATAATAAACCTCTATAAAATAAACTAAATCAAATTATCTTTGTTGAACCTGGTAAAAAGAATGAAAAACTTTAGATATAGCGTGATTTTTTTTCAGATAGAAGAAATCAATTAAAACATCCTACTGCTGCCGTTCTATTTTTCAAGGAGGTACACATACACTCCGTCGGACTAAAATTCAAAAATAATTTAACTTTTTTAAACAAAAATAATAAATATAATATTACAATAAAATTTTATATTTTAGTCAAAATATAATAATTTGGACCTTTATTATTTTTCCAAAATCCTACAAGTATTTATTATAGTTGCTATAGATCATGAGTAGACATTCTAGACATTTTTTCAAATTCTTTTGAAATTCGTGAAGTAAGCGCATAATAATTTCAAATCTTCGCACAATTTCCGAGCTATGTAAAATAACAATTCAGATATAGCTTTCACAATAGATGCAATATAAAATATTAAAGTCCTTTTATAGAGATTTGACTATTTTAAAAACAAACCTCGATCCAAAAATACTACACCATTGCATATTTAATTCATTATTTCAACAAATTCAATGATCTTTTTTTCTTCAGTTATGGTCTCAATTTATTCCCAAAAAAGAAATTTTAAAGTATTTCTTTAAGCAATGCTAATTTAACAAAAATTTTAAAAAGTTATTTTACCTTCAAAACATCGAGTTTTTAGGAACTATTACCAAAAAAATATTTTTTTCCTTGCAATAGTTCAAACTAAATCAAATCAGTTCTTTACCACTACCACACAGTTCTGGTACTTGATATGTTCCAACAAAAAACTAAATAAATAAATAAAAATAAAACAAAAAATATAGTTTTCTTTAGTAAAAAAAATTATTTAGGTACTTAAATAACTTAAATAATTTAACTGAATTGAACTTAATAATATATTATCTAGGAAAATTGATGTTTCTCAAACTTTAAGAAAAAAGAAAAATGCAAAGCTACAGTTTAGTTATTAGTCATTCCTAATCAAATTAGAACTACGCAATAATAATATTTACTCATCCATATTTTATAGTAATTCTGGACTCAAATTAAGACCTTTTAACAATGAGATAAGTTAGGAAAATTAGTTATAAAACCAAGATTTAAAAATTATGAAATAGTAGATAGATAAGAAAAAAAGAAATAGTATTAGGGTATTAGTATTAAAAATTTGGAAAATATGGAAAGTTTAATAGGTAATTGTTTACTCAACTATTGAAAACTTCCAAATTACATTATTGTGTGGGAGCACAAGTTGTTAGGTATTTTTCCAAAGTTGAAAAGTTCGGTTAATGAAAGAATTTTAATCACAATTTTGGTTCGAAGAAATTTGATTACAATTTTATTTGAAAGGATCTATTTTTCAATCCATGGATTGGGTAAATTTCCTGAGCCAATTATTTCGTTTTACTCAAAAACGCAATTTCTAAAGGCGATTAACAATAATTTTTGGCAATCAGATTTGTTTGAAAGTTAATATACTAAATTTAGCAATTAAAATTCGAATTTCCTTTGATTGTAATAAATTAACTTTATTTTGCAAATATCGATATTTGAAAAGCAACTTACAGGAAGTAATCATCAGTGCTTTCGACTAATTAAAACAAAATATTGATATTTGCAAAATAAATTTTTTTAATTATTTTTGAAAGGAATTCCGGGGTCAGAATGTTTGGAAATATTTTATAACTTGTTCATTTTTCAGTCAAAATGTTGATAGATCACCAGTTGAGCTTTTTGATCTAAAATGTAATTAGGAATTAATTATAGTTTCTATAACTTTTGAACTTACAAAATTTAGAAGAATTGACGAGTACCTACAAGGATTGCTAAAGTCATCCTTTTTGGGGATTAGCTGGACAGAAGTTATTTTCCGTGAGATGAGTAAATACAACAAAATTTATTATGTAGAAAAGTTTTCTCAGCGATCTGGCTACAGTTTTTAGATGATTTTTAAGAACTACTGGAAGAATGTTGTCAGATCCAATATATTTATTAGAATTTAAATTTTAAAATTTTTGCAACAACTCAAAAATTTGAGGTCACTTTTTTGAAGAAATATTCTGTTGTGAAAAATTTTGCAAGCAGATTTTGTTTGAGTTCAGAATCTCACATGCAATTCGAGCCTTGGCTTTAAGCAATAATGTTTTTAATTTTTGAAACAACCGCATTTATTTACGTTGTTCGTAACATAACGTTACATTTATTTACAATTATGCTTTATTATTTACAGTTTATTGAAATTCATATTAATCACAAGTACTCAATTTATTGAAAAATATTATTAAAATTTTTCAATATTGATTGACCTAAGCTAAATCACAACATACTTAAAATTATATTTAGTATTTATTAAATTTTGTCACTACGCCCTAAATAATGATAGTCCTTAATAAACAGACTTTTAAATCTTCCTAATTCTAGACCTAATTCATCTATATTTAGAAATTTATTAAAATTCGCATGAACATTCTAAATCAAAAAATGTTCCACTAAATTTAATTTTTATTAATATGTTAAAGATTGAACAAGACTTTTATATTCATTTGACTTTGTCCTCATCAAAAGTGTTGTTGGTTAAAGAAAAAAAAGAAAATATTTCTTTTCTTTATTTCCTAAATAAAAGTTCCCAAAATAGAAATTTTCTAAATATTTTTTTTGTTTTTTGAATTGTCAACTTTTTTGAGTGCTACCCCAATGACAATAGTAGTACGAAACTAATATTCTAATTTTTTTTATAGCTTTACACTTTTGCAAATTTTATTTTTTTGAAGACATTAGTTATATGTATTTTACTTGTAAAATAGCTTTTTTAATATTGTTCAGTTTGGTCATTATTATTGTAACAGTTAATATAGATCACCATAGTCAAAGAACTAACATTTTAAAAGAACAAGAACTATACATATATATGTTTAAACATATATGAAAATATACGTATATGTATTTATATTGCAAACATTTTTTGTTCAAAAACATCCTTAAAACAAGCTATCCCAAAAAATAACAGTTTTCTAAATCAAAAAAAAATGTCTTAATATACTTCGTTTCACTATAATGAAAATATTCTACTTTATCGGTGGTTAACTCTCAAATTGTTATTGTTATGTAAATATATGTACATAATATATACATGCAGAATATATTTATACTATGTATAATCACTATAATATACATATTTCTTTTACTGTTCATTTAATCTAGATAAAAAAATATATTCTGTCTTCCTTGGCAATTTAAGTTTATTTCAAGTAAATTTAGTGGCTGTTTTGATTTTTAACACTTGATAAGAAGCTCTTTTACGAAAGAATTTAAATAAAAGTATATAATATACATTTATACAATAAAACTCATTTTTTAACACTCAAAGAAATTGTTCCAACTCTATGTACTTATACGAAAATTAAAGAATATTGAAGAATAATAAATAACAATCAAAAACTAAGAAAGTCTCTTTTTTATTAAAGTATTATTTTAAATTATATTTTATTGATATAAATTGATTGACAAAATACTTTTCAATAATAGTCAATAATCAGGATTTTATAATATTTATATTACATATTCAAATACATACTATAATTTGATATATTGGAAGCATTCATTTAAAAGAATGTAAAAAAATAGAAAAAAAAACAAAAGCAAAAAAAATCTGTTCTATAAGACTAATATCATTGATTAATAATACTATAAAGATAGACATTTTCATACAACAGAAAATGTTCAGCTCAATTTTTCCAAGTTTTCTTGATTATATATATTTTCTGGGATATAATCAATGTGTTGGTGCATTTTCTATATTCAATTTGAATTTTTAAATTTTTGAGCGTTTTATACGACTTTATTCTCTAAATAATTTGTATGTGTTTAGTTTCTCTATACTGTTCTTGAATATTATTGTTTTTAACTTTTTGTTATTTGAATTTGTATAGGTAATTTGAATTTTTTTTTAATTGATAGGTACAAAAATTTCAAATTGGATAGCATTTTTATCGAGTAGTCTTTTAAGAATATTTTTTTTTTATTTTTCTCTCAATATACATTGTAATACAAGGATTTTTATAATTGTTGATGTTGTGCATGTATATTATTTGTAATAATAAATTATAAAATTATAATATAATTTTATAATGTTTAGGAAACGAAAATATTTTTCTTGTTTTAATTGAATAATTTTCAAAAATAAAACAATTTCAAAAAATTCAAATAATAGTGAACATTCATCCACGTAATGATTTCTAATATATATTCATACATACATATACGTATGTATAAATTTACAAATAGAATCAAATTTTTATTTTTAAAAGGCTTTCTTTTTGATTTTTTCAATATGTGGATATGTATGTACGCATGGATTTTAAAATTATAACAGAATTTAAAAATATTTGAAAAACTCATCATTAATTTTTGTAAAATTTATAAAAAATCTTAACGGTAGAGTAAATTGAAAATTATATTTAATATGCTTTTTTGTTGCAGTAAGCACACAATTTATTTTTAAGATAATTAAAGCTTGCAACGCACAATTTTACAATGGTATTTTTCAAATTCAGAGTTTTCTACTTTATCATTATTTCATAACAAGAGCATTAAATATCAATATCCAAAGGCTTGTCATGATTTACTCCAGCTTTGAAAATATATTGTTGTTGTAAATGAAATTCTTCAAATTCGTAATATATTTGTAAAAATCTTATTGTGCAGGTGGATTTGTTTAGAACTTTTAATTTTTTAAGGTAATCTAACATTTTCTCTACGAACAAATATGGACAATTTTTAATAGTTGTTTGTACGTATTTTTAGTATAAATATTTGAAGAATTTAAAGAAAGACCAGCAGTGTACATATTACTCACAACAGCAGGTTTACTTTATTACTCATTATTATTATTATTAATTGAAAAGTTAAACAGCTAAGTTTTTTTTTGATTTTTTAAGATATTCTAGCCTTTCTTCTAAGAATAAAAACGGAGAATTTTTAACGGTTGTGAATTCAAAATTTTTAATTTTTTGTGTCAAAATTTGAAGAATTTGAGTAATCAATTAACTAGTTAACTCTTAAAACAAAATCAACAGTCAGATTGGCTTTATTTACTCAATAAATTTAAAAAAATTCGATCAGTATTATTTATTGCTTTTATGGCTGCATATGTACTATGACTAAATAATTGAAAAGCTGATTTTACTGACATTTGTTCAAATGTGTTAGAATTAATATGGGTGCTACGAACTTTATGGAAAATTGTTGAAAGCTAATAATATCATTATTCCAGTTTTCAAAATCGGGTTTTATAAAAGGATTTCTGACAGATTTTATAAGATGCCATATCAAACTAAGCATAAATTTTATTTCCATTCCAATCATAAAAAAAGAGTCTACCTTATTGACACCAAGTAATTCATAAGTATTTCGATTTGTACTGCATTAGTCACAAGCAGGTGCAACAGTTTTAGAACCAATCTTTGTTAGCTCCTTAAGATATTTTAGTAGTAAATTGATAAAAAAATGAAAGGTTTTAAAGTTACTCTTTTCAAATTATTTTTGGATAAATTGTAACCCTATGCGTACTTATAACTTTCATGTAAACTTTGAGTCATAAAGAAATGTGCTTCTGTTGCTAGCTTTTGTTTTCTATCCCCATCTAAATCTTCCACACCATCTATACAATCCCTTTTTATACTGTAAGATGTTTCTTTTCCTTTATAAATTCATTTATATAAAAAATGATTTTGGTAACTGGTACATTTTATGAAATTATTAACTGAGATATAATTAAGAAAATTGTTTCCAAAGAGAAAAGTGCTCATCAAAAATATTGCCCAAAACTGGAAATACTCATATCAGTCCCAGTACTTTGCAAAAAATCTTAGCTGTTTTAGCTTTTCAATTAATTACATATGTAAATATGCAGCTACGAAAACAAAATAATTATAATTTTAATTTTTTGATATAATAATGAGTAATAAAGTAAACCTGCTGTTGTGAGTAATATGTACACTGCTGGTCTTTCTTTAAATTCTTCAAATATTTATACTAAAAATACGTACAAACAACTATTAAAAATTGTCCATATTTGTTCGTAGAGAAAATGTTAGATTACCTTAAAAAATTAAAAGTTCTAAACAAATCCACCTGCACAATAAGATTTTTACAAATATATTACGAATTTGAAGAATTTCATTTACAACAACAATATATTTTCAAAGCTGGAGTAAATCATGACAAGCCTTTGGATATTGATATTTAATGCTCTTGTTATGAAATAATGATAAAGTAGAAAACTCTGAATTTGAAAAATACCATTGTAAAATTGTGCGTTGCAAGCTTTAATTATCTTAAAAATAAATTGTGTGCTTACTGCAACAAAAAAGCATATTAAATATAATTTTCAATTTACTCTACCGTTAAGATTTTTTATAAATTTTACAAAAATTAATGATGAGTTTTTCAAATATTTTTAAATTCTGTTATAATTTTAAAATCCATGCGTACATACATATCCACATATTGAAAAAATCAAAAAGAAAGCCTTTTAAAAATAAAAATTTGATTCTATTTGTAAATTTATACATACGTATATGTATGTATGAATATATATTAGAAATCATTACGTGGATGAATGTTCACTATTATTTGAATTTTTTGAAATTGTTTTATTTTGAAAATTATTCAATTAAAACAAGAAAAATATTTTCGTTTCCTAAACATTATAAAATTATATTATAATTTTATAATTTATTATTACAAATAATATACATGCACAATATCAACAATTATAAAAATCCTTGTATTACAATGTATATTGAGAGAAAAATAAAAAAAAAATATTCTTAAAAGACTACTCGATAAAAATGCTATCCAATTTGAAATTTTTGTACCTATCAATTAAAAAAAAATTCAAATTACCTATACGAATTCAAATAACAAAAAGTTAAAAACAATAATATTCAAGAACAGTATAGAGAAACTAAACACATACAAATTATTTAGAGAATAAAGTCGTATAAAACGCTCAAAAATTTAAAAATTCAAATTGAATATAGAAAATGCACCAACACATTGATTATATCCCAGATAATATATATAATGGAAAAAGTGAGCTGAACATTTTCTGTTGTATGAAAATGTCTATCTTTATAGTATTATTAATCAATGCTAATATCAATATTTTTAACGCAATATGAAAAAAAAAAATATTTTATTTTTAAATTTATAATTTTATAAATTTAGGTGGTTATGCTGAAGTCCGAAGCGGAATTTCTCCGAAAAAAAATTCCGATCCGAATACGAATAAATCGGTATGCTGAAATCCGTTCGACTGCAAAGCCTGTACAGAAATCAAAATCAGATGTTTCGGAAGATTTTTTTTTTTTTTCATATTCATTTCAAACATTTTTATTTTAAATTTTTTTTTATTTATTTTGTAAATTTTTATTTTATTTTATAAATTTTTAATACATAATGTATATGACATAATATATATATACAATATGTATATATAAATTAAAAGTAAAAGTTATAACTTTCTTAATTACATATGTAGTATGTATATATATGCAAATTAAAATAATAGTAATTTTTTGTTACATCAGGGAAAATTTAAAATTCTCTAAAGAATGTAAAATATATATGTATCGTTTTTAATATATGTATTTTATTATATGTATCGTTTTTATGTTATAATATTAAAAACAATAGAATATATTATTCTTTTGAAGCACTTTTTTATTCCTAAATAAAAAAAATATTTTTCATAAATGAAAAAAAAATTGAAAAAAAAACTATTATAACATTTTCTACTTCTCCTAATATTCTAAATACAAAAATTGTATGCTTAATAATTCATTTCCGAACCATTCTAATACTTCCGAATGAGAAATTCTGTCGTAAAATTTTCAAATTATTTTCCGTTCCGACGAACTTCAGCATACATAAATTTTAAAATTTCGGATAAATAATGACAATTGATGACTGCGGAATACTTACGAACTTCAGCATACCAAATGCGGAATGTAATCGGAATTTAACATTGCGACGAACTTCAGCATAACCACCTAAAATGAATCAAATTATAATTTTAATACTCTATACGGTCAGACGGCTAAAAGCCAAGGCCTATAAGGTCACTTACTTATGAATAATTTATAATTATAAATGTATTACCACAAATAAATAACGGCGCTACGAAATAAGTTCGATTGAAATAATTTCGATAACTTAAAAGTGAAATAACTTCGATAAAATTCACAACATTTTGTCAAAGTTATTTCACTTTTAATTTATCGAACTTATTTCATTATGAAATAAATTCGATAAATTAGAAATCATATACGAAATGAAATATGTTCGATTTTTTAAAATTTATCGAACTTATTTCATAATGAAATAAGTTCGATAAATTAAAAATGAATTTTGAACAAAATTGAAAATTTTACATGTCGAAAAAAAAACACATATTTGTAACATGAATAACAGATAAAATCCCATCATTTGTGTTGTTCTGTTACAAATCTGTATTATGGCGGCTTCTTTCCACTAGTGGCTTGCTATTTTGAAAAGCATGCCGTGGCTTGTGTCAGAAATTAATTAAATGACAAATGAGATAGCATAGTAATGTAGCAACTAAAAAAGTACAAATATATGTCGTATAATTATTGTAGGTAGTTGGTAGAGTAGTAGCAATAATGAATTATAATGAAATAGCATTAGTAAAGTTAATGTAAAAGCATTGAATGAAGTAGTAATGTAGTAGTTAAAAAGTACAAATATATGTTATATAATTATTGTAGATAGAGTAGTAGCAATAATAAAGTAAAATGAAATAACATTATTAATGTTAATGTAAAAGTATATGAATGAATAAATAAGTCATGGTATTAGAAAGAGGTAGAAAATAAAAGAGCTGACGTGACAGGTTATTAGTTGGTAATGGATGACGAGGATGACGTGGCAATGAAGTTAAGTGAGTTATTCCTAGTAAGATAGCAAGCATAGGGCACTAGTGGAAGTTAGTAATTTAAAAAAAAAAAAAAAGTTACATATCTAAGAAAGAAGATTGACTTGAGGAGTCGTTAAATTTGTATTGCAACCTCAACCGCGACGGACAGCCACAAGTGCATGGGCGTGCGGTGTGACGTGACGACAACGCGGTGGCATTTTTTTTTTTATAAAAATACCTGTTCAAAATATTCAATATGCACAATTAATAGCTGTTTGAAACAACCTTTCATTATGAAATAACTTCGATAAATTTATTAAAATTAAAAATGAAATAAGTTCGATAATTTAGATTTTCATAATGAAATAACTTCGATAATTTAAAAGTGAAATAACTTCGACAAAATATTGTGAATTTTTTATCGAAGTTATTTCAATCGAACTCATTTCGTAGCGCCATAAATAACTATATGCCCATATAAGAAAATTATTGAATTATTTTCTCTGGCCGACATATCTTTAGCTGACAAAAAGCTTTTATAAGAACAAAATCATAAAAAAACAACGTAAAAAAAATAAAAATAGTAGACGTGAAGATACAAATATGGTACTGTACAAATAGTAATACAAACAATAAATTATATATGATATATTATATATAATATATGTATAGATAATATTTTGCCACAAATAAATAACATATTACATATTCGTTATTCTTTGTACCTTTCCTTTATTCTTTCTTTGATTATTACTTGTATGTATGGCACGATACGAACAAAGGCAAATATGATTAAAGTGCTTTTTTGGTGCTGTATTTGTTATTTTGGGTACCTTAAAATTAAATATGTTAAGTTATTGTCACTCCAATGCCTCTATATCTTCTAGCCAAGTCACACGATGATTTTTCCCGAATACTTACATAAATTACGATTCTTTTTTAAATTTTTGTGTATACATTTTTTTTGATAAAAATAAAATTTGACAGAAACTCAACTAACACAAACAAGAATATTCTAAAAAATGTAATACCAAAATACAAACCCCATCAAATGTTTCCCAACAAACCATGAGAATCGCATAATTATCGCGGAAGTATCCCCTAGAAGAATGTATTTGTTCGCGGCGAATTCATATTTTATTCTTCTGCGATTCATTAGTTTTTTTTTATTTGGGTACTTGTGTCAGCATAATTTCATAATTTCTGTATAATAACAAATATAATAACAAATATAAAAAATATAATAAAAGTTACGTAGTACGGTCGGATAAATAACTAAATAAAATAATTAATAAATTAAAATAAAAAAAATTAAAATGGAATTCAAATGCAATATGGAAAACTGTACAGCCTACGATAAGTCCTCAAAAATAGGCGTTTTGTAACAGAAAATTGCATGGTGCCTGTATAGGTGTCTCCAGAGATTGGTACCATACCTCCCTTGAGGAGTACTTCATCTGTAATGATTCCCAAAATACTGATTACTTGCTGCGGAAAATGTACGATAATTTGGCAAATTTAACTCAACTCAACCAGGATAAGGATGGATTAATTTCTAAGCAGCTTTTATCAATTAATGCAAATAGTGAAAGCTTTGATGAAATGGCGAGTTATTTTGACACCCTGACAAATAAAATATCAGAAGAAATTTTTCCAGGAATAAAAGAGTCAACATTAAAAATGGGCTCTCAGCATGGATTCAAAACTTTAAATCGTGAGCCTATTAACAGATACTCAAGTGACATGGATGAGCTAAAAAAAAAATATAAAAGAAGTTACATCTAGTCAACGATTACTATCTGCCAAAGTGGATTCACTCTTCACCTTAACAGATAATGCTATAACTTCTAATCAACAAACAATGGCATTACTAAAAGAATCTGTGTCAGACTTCACCAAGGAAATAAAAATAAATTCTAATAAATGGATGTCATTCCAAAAGAATCCAATAAATTTCGATATTACTTTAACTAATGTTGACACCCCGGAGGTTGAAAATTCACCTACGCTAAATGTTACATCCTCATCCTCACATTCTCCGACGAAAGTAAGCCGGCCGAATACAAAAATAGTCCTGTCTTCTAAAATACACAAATTTGGAACAACTTGGTCCACAAATGAATGGAACAATAGGATCAAGAAAATAAGCGTCCCAAACCAACAACCTGTGAATTCTACTCATTTGACAGCCTATTTTATAAAAGGAGCACCACATTATGCTGATGAAACATGGATATGCAACCTGTTCAAAAAACAATTTAAAATAACAGGTTTAAGCTGCAAAATGATTTCACACAACAAGCAAAAAAAAATCAAATCGTTCCAGCTACTTATGCCAATTAAATATGAATGGCTCTTCTTCCAAAAGAAGAATGATACTCTTATTTGGAACAACATGATGATCTCCCGCTGGAAAAGTAAGACAATTAAAAAATTAAATACAGTCAATAACAAAAACCAGTCAATAACAAAAACACATTAATAAATCCACTGCACGCAAGTATAAACCTCTCACTAAACAAAATAATAAAACAACACCCAAAACAATAAAAACATCTATTAACAACGAGCCGACTAGTTCATCTTCTATAAATAACAGTTTCGTGCCATTTGCCCAAGCGTACCCATCATTTCGTAATTTAGATTCTAATTCAATTTACACCTATTCTCCTATACAGAGATCAAATACTTCCTGTTCAAATGACTCTTCGCGACTTATTCTATCATACCGTAATTTTAATGTTTATTTTCACAGAAAACATTTAAATCAAAAAAACATTTTTGCCGAAACTTACACTGCACCTACTCATGAATCTCATTCTTTAAATTTCTAGAAACCTACTCCATCATGAACTAATCCAAACGTTAGTTTTGGTAATAAATTTACATCATTAACTTCGTCGGCACCTATGTCATCATTGACTAACACAAATAAGACCTTGCGTAAAAAGAACGATGCATTACATCCTAATTTCAAAAAATGGGAAAATCTTATAGATGCTACCATTGGGCATCAGTTAACTTCTTCAATAATTGATCGCCCTGCACCAAGTCCTGTAAATAACTCAGGCAGTGAATTGTTTACCAGCAAACTTGCAATCCCTGCCAATAGTCAACCATCTTCATCGAGAAATTCCTCACACAATTTCGTTAATCCACTTATTCCGCCAATTGTTAGATTAACTCAAATTTTTTTTGAAGAAGAGGATGGCAAATATGTTCTCGGTCGACTGAGTGATCCTAGAATCTATGAAAACGTTAGGTTATATTTGGCTTATCTACACAACCAAGATAATCATGTTTGTATTGATGGGAAGACCAAAACTAGCATAAAAGCCTTAATTCATCAACAAAGCTTGCCAGCAGGGCCTAACGACTTAAAAAAATTATTTATCAGGTATCACGAAGTCCTTGGAATATCGCAAAAAGAGTTGATGGCAGATCTTGCAACATACCGCAGCCACGTTGAAAGTAATATTCAAAAATAATTTCAAAATGGAGAAAACAAAAATAAACATTCTTTTAATGAAACGTAATTCATTCGCTTAATTAATTCTTCCAGGCGAACATTCGCATAAAGTTCACCCGGGGGATTTGTATATATTTCTTCTTAAAGAACACGTTCTTGCTATGGTTTGTAGGGTTTGCTCAGATAAAAAATAATAAACAATATTTACTTTTAATTTCATCTTAAAAATTTTACTGTATCCACCAGTTTTATTTTCAGTGTTTATTAAAACTTGATAGAACGATTGCACGTCGGATAATAAAAAAAACATTTTAAATTGAAAGATTAATGAAAATGTTTTTGTATTTTTTGTAAATTTTTATTTTAGCATAGATAAAGAATATTGAATATTTTTTTACAAATAACACTATATCTTAATAACAGGTTATCCCTATAATAAGATCGCTATACAAAAGACAAAATTTATATGAAAACAAGATTCCATTTTTAAAGTTGCTCTCCCAGAGGCCAGGCTAGCACATATAGACGCATTGGATCGATCAGTTAAATGTATATATTGCATATGTAAATGTACATTTTTTGTTGTTATATTTATAAAGAAGTCTAAGGTAAATAAAAAGTAATATTTATAAAAAAATAAAATATAAATAATAATGAACATAATATGGGTTGCCTAAATTGAACAATTTAATCGATAAATTTTAATTTCTTTTGATTGTATAATTTTAATAATAGTAATGTAATTTTATTAATTATTTATTATCCTTAATGCGATATATAATAATTAATAATGTAAATAATATAAAATAAAAAAATTTCAGGTGTGGTGTATCGATAAATTTTTTGCAGTAAAATAAATGTTTACCCAAGTATTGAGGAATCTCAAAGGGCTAGATTCGTGTAAAACGATAAAATGATAACAATTGTAACAAAAAAGTCATATTCTAATGAAAATATTGTTAATTTATACCGGGACAGAATATTATGAGAAATTAGCACGTTTATTTTATTTTTAGCACATCCATTATTTATTGAATTTAAAGAAATTTCTTGAACATGCAAAGAAAAATTACATTTGTTGAGCGCAAAGTGCTTGCATACAAGATTTTGGTAATTCAAATTTTATATTAAACCAAAGCTTTTGGTTTTTTCTGTTGAACCATCTTATTATTTCTGTCTTTTATTTTATATTTTTTTACAGCTTTTATTATTTTTGTTTTTATTCTTTTGTGAGCTTTACTCATAGAACATCATTTTCTTATATGAGCATAGGACATCTGTATATAGTTATTTATTTGTGATATTACATTTGTAAATATTTTAGATACATATAAGTAAGTTAAGATATGTATAAGAAAGAATTGAAATAAATAAAGAAAAAAAGAACATATAATTTGCACGTAGCAACAATAGGCGAAAACTATAAAAGAACGGATTATAGAAAACTATAATATTTATGGTTTAACTGAAGCTAAGCTATTAAACGGCCAGATACCCATGAGTCTCATTACACCACTTGACTAAGTAAATAAATAATATATATAGCTTATATGTATTCGTTTTTATACCCTATCTATATCTTATCCGACTAATCAACTGCTTTATGAAAATAATAATCACTGAAATTGAAAGACTGTTTTAGAGCCACAATGTTTAAATTTAAGTTATGTCCAAGCTATGGGGTCTAAATCCCCAAAACAAACTCTCCAAATCAAAAATGTAAATACCAGAACACAAACACAAAAGACATCCCCAGACACAAAATCCCCTTTTTCGTCCTTTTGCTCTTTTTGTTTCTAACAGCGGCTACGTATAAAAATAATTAAGGTAATATACTGGAAAAAGGACATATCCAACAACATCTAGGCATCAAAATAGACATCAAGATAAATGATTGCGAAAAAGGAGATAAACCCCTCTTTGTACACATAACTCGTAATTAAGTTTACCTTATACTATTCAGTTACAATTTTAATTTTATAATAATAATTCTGAAATGTTCCTTATCATATTTTCCTTTTGTTACGACCATAGCAACTGTTTGGCATTATAATTTTTTGAATATTGTTTTGAAGTTTGAATATATGTACTTTGTAATTTTGGTTTTTTAAGTTCTTCAAATTTTATACAAAAATTATTTATACAATTTTTGCTGCTTTCACTTTTTACCCTTCCTTCCTTCCTCCACCATCTTATTTATAAAGGGTTTTCCAATAGGGTTGATATGATTTTGAAGTGACGTTTCAGCCATTTGTAATATGTCATGATCTGTCATTTTTTTTCATTGAATTCAGTAATGTTTACAACTTCACCGTAGACGTCGCGAATTTGCTGATTTTGACTTGGAACTAATTGAAAATGATAACGATTTTTTTAGTGGTGTGGTAAATAAAAAAAACTGTCGATTCTTCCCATAGACAGTTTGGTGTGGTTTTTGGTCTGGTGGAATCATCGGTCCGTACTTCTTTCGAAATGAAGCTGGTAACACCGTTATTGTCAATGGAGAGCGGTATAGATCGATGATAACCAACTTTTTATGGCCGAAATTAGAAGAAGTTGATCTTGACTACATTTGGTTCCAACAAGACGGAGCTACGTGCCACACAGCAAGTGCAATAATTGAATTATTGCGAGAAAAGTTTGAAGATTCGATTATTTCAAGAAATTGTGATATTGAATGGCCTCCAAGAAGTTGGTGATTTAACACCATTAGACTATTTCTTGTGGGGTTATTTGAAGTCATTGGTCTTTAGCAATAAACCATACTCTCTTCAAGCTTTACAAGTCAATATTGAACGTGCTATTTATGACATACTACTGGATTTAGTGGAAAAAGTGCTCGAAAATTGGGTTCATCGAATCCGTTCCTGCAGAATAAATCGTGGAGGCCATTTGAATGACGTTTTATTCAAAACTTAATTGTATCGATTGTAACTTCACATTAAATAAAAAATATTTGAATTTCCTTAACAACTAGTGTGTTTTTTTTTTAAAAGAAATCATATCATTTCTTATAGAAAGACTATCCAACCAGATAAACTCAATTCTGGAAACCAATCCCGAGTCTGAGATTATTCTGGGGGGAGACTTCAATATTCATAACAGAGACTGGCTTAATTTTTCTAGTCACAACAGTCCCGAAGGCAAACAAGTTGAACTTTTTTCCAATTTTTTCAACCTTTCTCAACTTGTCAAAAGCCCTACGAGGATACCAGACCGACGCGACCAGAACGGACACCTCCTGGATTTATTCCTAACTACCCATCCAGAGAAATATTCAATCTCTGTTAACTCTCCGCTAGGTGGTTCCGACCACTGTCTTGTAAGCACAAGCTTCGAAGTAGGCACAACAACCAGTTCTTCTAATTCTCCCAAAAGACTAGTTTGGCATTATCACCAAGCTGACTGGGAAGGCTTCAACAACTTTTTAAATGCATCGAACTGGTCGTTGTGTTTCCAATATAAAAATGTCGACTTTGCTGCAGAGGTGATTACCAAGAGGATTCTATTAGGAATGAAAACTTTCATTCCAAATAGCCTTAGAAGTATAAAACGAAATCCCTCAGGTTGGTTCAACGACCTCTGCAGCAAAGCTCTGAAATCCAAAGAAGAAGCTTACAAAAAATACAAGAACAATAAAACAGTCAATACGTATGAGAGTTATAAAGTGGTTAGGAATAAATGTAAAAAAATTATCAATCAGCAAAAATTCCTGCATAACCAAAGATTGAGACGAGAAATCTTTGATCTCCCCAACAACAGCAGGTCTTTCTGGACATTTGCTAAAAATGTTAGGCAAAATTTTTGCAAGTCTTCGTTTCCACCTATGATTGATAATAATAGTACTATTATATCAGATTCTGTTGGAAAGGCTAATCTCTTCGCAAAATTATTTGCAGCTAATTCCACACTCCCTCCTACAGCCCAAAATCCTTCATCAATCCCTGTTCTAAATTATTCCTTCGGAAGGATCTACTTTAGAACAAGAGCTGTAGCAAAAGTCTTGAAGAATCTCGATATAAAAAAATCTACCGGTCCTGATGGTATACCTGCAATTGTGCTGCGACACATTGCCTTCGCTATTTCTAAACCTCTGCGCAACTTATTCCATTTGTCCTTTTCGTCAGGAACTTACCCCTCCTATTGGAAAGTTGCCCAAGTTTATCCTATTCCTAAAAAAGGTGACAAAAGCAATCCTTCAAACTATAGGCCCATAGCTATTACTTCCATTATTTCAAAAACGATGGAAATCTTAATTAATCATAAGCTGAAGAAATATCTTGACAGTAGAGGTATAATTCATGATAGCCAATACGGCTTTCGAGCCCAACGTTCCACCGGTGATCTCATGACATGCCTCTGCGAGAAGCTCAACACCAGCCTGCATCAATCTGGTGAAGCTACTGTTGTAGCTCTGGATATATCTAAGGCTTTTGATCGAGTTTGGCATTCTGCTCTTATAGCAAAATGCAACGCTATAGGCCTTGGTTCAACCTTTTCTAAATGGATTGAAAGTTTTCTTTTAAATCGATCTATCATAGTTTCAGTTGACGGTTCTTTTTCCGACCAACTTCAAATCAATGCTGGTGTTCCACAAGGCTCTGTCCTTTCCCCCACCCTATTTCTCATTTTCATTAATGACCTTCTCAAATTAACTTTCAATCCAATCCATAGTTTTGCTGATGACAGCACTCTAGTAGCATCATATGATTTTCTAAAACAAACTAATGCTACAGCTTCCGCAGTCACCTCCAAAAGAACAATGATGGCCGGCGCGCTCAATCACGACCTTGCCAAAATTGTCGACTGGGGTAAAGCTAACAGAGTCGAGTTTAACACTTCAAAAACTCAAAGCTGTTTTGTTAGTAACAAGCTAACAACATTCGAACCAATTCTCCGGCTTCAAAATGAAGGTATCCAGCGACTCAAAGATCTGAACATTCTCGGAATGCGAGTGAATCAAAATATGCACTGGAATGAGCATATTTTCGATATTGCGAAAAGCGCCGCAAAATGTTTAGGATTTTTGAGCCGCTGCAAAACTTATTTTTCATCTCGAGACCTTTTAAAAATCTATAAAGCATATATACGACCCAAGCTCGAGTATAACTCACATTTATGGGCAGGTGCACCAAAAACCGCTTTAAATTTTTTGGACAAAGTTCAAAACCGCGCCATTCGTCTTATAGGCGACATAAATGTGACCTCATCCCTTATACCACTTGGTCATCGTCGTATTGTTGGAGCACTTACTCTATTTTATAGATATCTGCTTGGTGTTGGCACTTGTTCCGAGGAATTAAAATCACTTCTTCCTCCTCTTAAGCAATTCAATCGCACAACACGAGAGGCATCAAGTGCCCACCCTTTCACAGTGGAAATTCCGAGATGGTTTAAGTCCGGCTATGGAAATTCTTTTATAGTAAGAACATCCCGATTGTGGAACCGCGTCCCAATCGAAGCATTCCCAATGAGAGAAGGATTTTTTATTTATGACTTACAGAGGTTTAAGACGAATATTAACAACATTGTTCGCTCTTTCCCACAAAACTTTTCTTCTTCCTTTTTCTTTCCTTTCCTCTAACTATCCTTTCCTTTTTCAAATAGTCAACGGTACGCAAGTACTTAAAGGTTCAAAACCTAAGTTTTGGCTATAATATAAAAAAAAAAAAAAAAAAAATCACTCTTTACTATATTTATACTTACATATAAAAGAGAAAGTTTGTTTGTTTGTTCGCTATACACGCCCACAGTTTGAAGCATAGAGTTCCGAAATTTTGCACAGTTATTCATGGTCAAAAAACAAAGCCATCAAATGACAGATTTCGGTAAAAAAAACATTTTACAGATCTGAAAATGTACATTTGGGTACTCTTTCACAAATAAAGAAATACGATTGTTACTGATTTCGTATAAATAACATTTGCAATAAGCTAATGAATTTATCACAGCTTGGTGAAGGCAAAATTTCAAAAGACTTAAATGCCAAAATTAAAATATCAACGAACAGTACAACCATACAAAATGTTGAAGAATTTATTAAAGAAGTATTTCTAAAACTCTGTTTCTCTCCTGGACTCATTAACAGTTTTTCTCAAATGTGGGATTTTCACGGGTGGGAGAAACAAGGAACGTGTTTGTTTATACTCAATCAGGGAAAACCTAAAATATTGTATAATTTAAGTTGTAGTATTGCTGATTTTGTTAGAATATGTTAGAATATTTTTGATAAACCAATTTTTTTTAATTCGGTTCATAACTCAAACCTTATTGGAGTAAATTCTATACATTTCGATCGATAAATTTATTAATATTTTTGTTATAGTAAATTGTGTTTATTTTACGTGCAAAAGTTAAAATAAATCAAAATCAATAGGGAATAATAAAGTATGTTATAATTATAATAATGTAATGGTAATGATTATGATTTATAAAAATCGTATGGAAACGATATTGTTGTTGTAATTGTATTAGCAGGTGTGAAAAAATTAAAAACTTATAATGTAATAACTAAGAAAAAAAAAAGAAAAAAAAACAGGAAAAAATGAAACTATTTAACTTGGCAATTATAAATTTATCTACAAATTTGTTTTTTTTTTTTTTTATATTAATTTTTTATTAATTTTATATAATTTATTTTTTCATCTTCTAAATAAAAACTCGTTAGCTTATTTAAATTAAATTGAATTATATACAAAAAACAATAAGATCAGACAGCTTAAACCTAAGCTATGATCAATAAAACTAAATTTAATTATCTATTACGTATTTGATATACATGAATTATAAAACAAAATGTATTATTGAAAACAAAATAAAGAAAAAAAAAAAAAGTCATGCTTAAAACACTATTATTAAATGAATGACTGTATTTGTTAGTGACTGCAATAGAGCCTATTTTATTTACAAATTTTATAAATCATTTTTTTTATGTTTAATTGTGTTTATTACATACACAAAACCAAATAACAAACAATCGAAAAATTAGTCGAAAGCGCTGATGAAGGAAGTAAGTTGCTTCCGAAATATCAATATTTGCAAAATAAATATAAATGATTAATGAAAGGAAACTCGACTTTTATTCCATCATTTAAATATATCGCTAAAAACAAATCTAATTATCAAAAACAATCATATTAGAAAGTTCATTTAATTCCTTTTTCGTGCAAAAATTTTAGCTATCATTCTTTTATCCTGCCTGAGGTCACATGTTTTGACACAAAGAATTTTTTAAAACAGCTTGAAATTAATTAATTATCCCCTTATTGTTATTGGTACACTTAATTTTGCTACCAAAAATTTGTTGTAGCCTTCAAAAAAGGAAGTTTTTCTTTTAATTTTTAGTTATAATCTAAGAGATGTACATTTTTTATTAAATCCGTCAACAAATTTTTAAACAAAAATATTAAGACAGAAAAAAACAAATAATATTTAGGTACCTATTCATTTTCTATTTTTCAAGGAATACACATGAACAATATCAAAAAAAATATTATGATTTATGCATATGAATATAAAATAATAAAAAATAATAATTATTGTGTAGAAATTGCATGTATTTATGCGAAATTTTAGTTTAAAAACTGGTTTCAATTAATCTATAATTTTTAGGTTCTTAATAACTTTGAGAATTAAAATTTCCGCTAAACTTAGGCAATATTTTAAAAAGAAATATTTTCATTCTTATTCGAGTAATAAATTATGACGTAATATTCTTCTAATATAAAATTACGAATATAAATTGAACTCTGGTTCTAGGGCCATTTGCTGATCCAAACTCGACATAAACCATTCTCATAAGCCATAAAGCTTATAATATAAATTTTTGTCAAAATTGCTGCAGTAGTTTTTCCGGAAAATGGTTACAATCATACAGCTTTCTTTTATTATATATAAGATAAGATAAGATAAGATTATTGCATTTGATTTTTTGCACTTTTAGTACGAAAAAAATGAATTAGTAGAATAACATTAATATTAAAAAAGTTTTAAAGGAAAATTTACTAAACATAAGTATTTCCTTTTCAGATAAACGGAATTTATAGGAATTTATATAATTTTACACATTAACACATTTTAAAGAAACATCAACACCAATGCAACAAAGAGATAACTGAAATGATGTGATATTTTATTGTGTGTATCGACAGAAATTATGTATACATAGATAGTTCATCTCGAACAAGTTTTGTTAGACATTTTCAATATGACGAGAACACCCCAAAGAATAATGTTACTCATACTATGAGAAAACAAAACAATTTTAAATTCTCTCATCTCTGAAATAATCATCTCGGTTTCAGTGCTGCTGAAGTACTGCAACCTCAATCTAAATACCAAGAAAGTACTGCAATACTCAATTAAATAATTTTTTTAAATTATTAATTTTATTTTATGTATACTAAATGTTTAGTAATTTTGTGTAGATTTTTTGATTACACAATAGGTAAAATAGAGAACAAATTTCTAGCTTTAATTCAACTAACAAATTTTGATTGTTATTTTGATTGGTATTGAAAATTTGAATTGAAAAAAATATGATAGGCTTCGCTGCTAATAATACGTCTAGTATGCAAAAAAATAATAAGTTTTTCAATTGAATTTTTCATTTTAAAGCCAATTTAAATTAAATCTAGGTTAAATTTTACTTTAAATCAATTAAAGTTTACAACAATAACAATAATTAAATTAAATAAATATAATATAATTTCTTTGAATAGACGTTCCAGGTAATTTCCAAAATTTTGAAGAATAGCATGCTTCTCACGTACCACTAGAACTTCATTATTTTTATTAATAACTAAACCGCCAACTCCTAACATTGTATGGTCATATTTTGGCAAATTATCTGGTGCAGATGGTAATAATTTAAACATTAAAACATATCCATGTTTAGCATGATGATAATCGAATCCATTCTTAAAAAACAAATTAAAAAATTTATTTTCTTTCCAATATTTTAATAAATCTAAAATATAAATGCAGTTCAAAATATCATTAATCCAAATTACCACTAAGTTTTGCAGCAAAATTGATATTTTCGTCAGCATTATAGTCTTTACTATTAATAGTGACACCCAGGGTCGTGCCTGGCCAGCGTTCAGTGCGTGCGCAGCACGCAGGCGGCCAAATTAAAAGGCGGCTAAATCGACAAGGAAATTATTTTAAAAAACTGTTTAGTGAATTTGTAAAAAAAAATTAGTAATTAAAATTTTATATAAAAACTAGCTTTGTAACCCGCCCATTCAAAATGTGCAATTAATATATCCGAATAATGAAATGGGAAGATCATTTAATGGTAAAAAATTTAATCGTGAGTGCACATATTTTGCTTCTATTGTAAAATATTTGGAAAACTAGAAATAAAACTAGCTAATGAAGACTTTAATGATTGGCAACATACTTTTGCAACATACTACCACGAAAAAGATCGCTGCACATTGAAAATTGCACCAAATTGAAAAATTTGGAATGAAATTTTTAAAAAAAATGTACAATTTATAAGAAAGTGCAACGATACTATAACGCCCCGAGAAAAAACAATGGTATCAAATTGTCGAACGTGTGATATTTGTGGTACAATTTTTCGCAGGACAGTGTTTAGGTTTTAGAGGCGGTTCATGCAAATTGTATGAAAAAAATAATGGAAATTTTTTAAAATTAATTGAAATGATAGGGAAATTTGATGATATAATAGCGGACTACATTAACTGTATACAAAAATCAATCTCTTTAAAGAACCACATGCCACATTATATGTGAAACCGCTTCCAAAATTAAATAAAGAAATAATTACTATCCTTGGAAACCAAATTAGAAAATATATTTTAACATCAATAAAAGAGGCAAAATATTTTTTCAGTCATTTTGGACTGTACGCCGGATGCTGGACATGTTGAGCAAATCACAATTATTTTCATGTATGTACATATTCAAAATTATGAAGTTGAAGTAAGAGAAAATTTCATTGGCTTTTCTGAAAGAAGTACTGTAGAATTTTTTTTATGACTTCTTAATACAAAAATTAAAAAATCTTGATCTAAATATTAACTATATGCGTGGCCAATGATACGATAATGGCTCCAATATGTCCAGAAAATTCAATGGATTGCAAAAAAGAATTTTGGACAATTACCCACGAGTTTTGTTTATGCCATGCAACGCGTATACATTACATTTGGTCAATAATGACGCTGCTAAAGTTTCATTTGCAACAGTTGATTTTTTTAGTAATGTGTCAGCAATATACAATTTTTTTTCTAGTTCTCCATTTAGATGGTAAATTTAAAAAAATTTTTTTTGAATCTTTAAACGAAGTCTATTAGACCACTTCGAAATGAATTAGGTGAAATTTATGACAGCCTAATAGAAGTAGCTGAAAATAGTTCAACCGCAATATTTCGACATGGAGCTGAATGTTTGTCAATGAAAATTAAATCTTATAAATTTATTTGTGCAACAATAATATGGCATGAAATCTTGGTGAAAGTAGATATTATTAGTAAAATGATGCAGAATGTTTCTTGGCATAGCAGTTCAGGTGCTGAATCAATTAGGGAGGTTTTAAATTTTTTCAAATATCAGAAATGATGAAAGTTTCGAAAACTATTTGAAGCTTTCTGATGAACTGTATGAAAAACATGAAACTGAACCAAAATTTCCTGCTGATGTTATTGTACGTCACCGACGTCATCGTAAACAATTTGACTATGAAGGAGATGAAAATATTCAATTTAGTCCAAAAGAAAATTTCAAAATTAATTTTTTCTATACAATAATAGATAGAACTAGTTCATCGCTTACCACTCGATTTCAATCTTTATCATATTTTGAACAAACTTTTGGATTTTTAATTAAATTTATTGATATTGAACATGAGGATATAAAACAAAGTTGTTTCGATCTCCAAAATAAATTTAAAGATGGTGATGAATCATATTGTATTAGTTGTGAAGAATTGTATAAAAAATTGCTTTCTTTGAAAATTATCATAAAAGATAGAAAGCAACCCGAAAATTTATTAAAATATTTATATAAGCACAACTTGGCAAATTCTTTCCCAAATGTAGCTACAAGTTTAAAACTTTCGCTAACAATACCTGTATCTGTTGCATCTGGAGAGCGAAGTTTTTCGAAACTTAAAACAATAAAAAATGACTTGAGAACATCAGTGACACAAGAACGCCTCAGCAATCTTTCAGTTGTCGCAATTGAAAATGAAATTGCTGGTTCTTTAAATATACATGAAGCGATTGAAGACTATGCTACGGAAAAATCTCGTAGAACTAATTTTTAATTTAATATACATTATAATATACATAATATTAATATAAATAAAAATGCAAACTTGATGCACAAATTTTATTTTCTAATTAAATTACTTCCTTTATCTTGGAAGCGGCCAAAATACATTGGCACTTAGACGGCCATCACTCAGGCACGGGCCTGGTGACACCACTATATCGAACTTTATATCCTTTAAATATTCCATCATGTATATTACCCATTTTTTTAAATCTAAAAAAAAATTAAATTAAAACACAATTTAAATAAGATGAAAGAATTTTTTTCATAAATATTCAATTATATCACAACTTACTTCAATTTATTTTATTGTTTGTCAAACAAAATTAAAATGTCATGTATCCATAAAAATTTATAGTAGAATGCGAATTTTTTTTTTGTGTAAGATTCACATTTTTACCTATGTGGTAAAAAAAATTGGAGATAATTATAGCAAGTTTAGCTTCAGCAAGCAAAATTTCAATATTTCATCCGATATTATGGCATATTTCGGATATTTTCTGAACGCTTTTACAATTTTATAGTAAATTCTTCCGATATTTTTGTGTTTTTTCTCTGTCACACATTTAGTGTTTTTGTATATTCTGGCTATGCTCTCGCAAATATCGCCTATATTTCTGCTCTATATTTTTTCAAATTTTTGCAATTAGAAATTTCCTTTCACTCTGAAATTTCTCAAAAATTTGTAAAGAGCATGCAAATAAAAAAGTTAACATACAGAAATTTGGATAAATTTAAGTAAATTTATATAAATTTAATTTATAACGAGTTAACATACAGACCAATTAACTCCTGATGGCAAAGGGAAAGGTGATGGGAAATGGCAAATTATTTTTTATTTTAGTTTCAAGAATTAATTAAGACCCAATTAAAAATATATTCTCATTGGTTAGATCGAGAATTTCAAATAAAATGAATCTCACTAAAATATTTGTAAATTTTAGGATTTGTGTACAAAAAAAAAACATTAATTCTACACACACAATTTTATAAAACAAAATAAATAAAATATGTATTTTCCTTACCTGAAAATATTCCAATTTAATCGTACTCCAATCCAATACAACAATTAATATATAAGTTTATTTTAATATATATATATATATATATTTTTATTTGCTTTATTTACCTTTTAATGCTATTTAAATTTCTATATAAAAAAGTTTAAATGCTTTATCAATTAGATTCTTTTACTTTACTTTACGATTTTTAAATTCACGTACACCTTCTATAATGTGTGTGAATTAGTATTGCTTTTTTTAATTATTGTAACTATCTGTTACTCGTGTATTTTTGCATACATTTTTTATTTACATTTTTCAATCCCGATTTTAGAAAAAAAAAATAATAAACGTTACAAAACCATAATATATGTTTTTTAAAGCTACATATGCCATCTATCGTTTTGACAGATAAACAAAGAAATTTTAGAGTAAACAAAAATTAGAACAAAAAAGGTGTTCTAGATTTTTCTGTTCTAAGTGGTTCTAAAATGTTTGACACATAACTGTCATTGTAAAAAACTGTTCTGTCCGATTCTGTTCTAAATTTACTGAACACAACCACACAACTATTATTTGACGATGAAGATGAGGAAAAGGAAAAGAAACCAAACATAAATTGTCAAAATTACGCCGCAGTGGCAGTAATTGTGCCCAGAATTTTGGATTGCGAATTTAAGGCAAATTTTCGAATGCACCCCCAAACTTTCGATGTTATCTGTAGTTAATTAAATGAATTTGATAAAAAAAAAACACTACTCGTTTAAAAATTCAAATAGAAAACAGTTAATTGTTACAATTTGGCAAATGAAGCAAGTTTTAGGTAAATGCCTTTTCTTAAAACAATACTTATTATTCCTAGTTAATGATACTTTGCTTTGCCTTGATTTCAACTCTTCAATTTCAAATTCTTCTAAAAATCCCTCTGTTGACAATCGGTAACATGACACCTGGCGGATTTTGTCTCAGAAAGAAAAGGAAGATAGAATATTTGGCAATTTTTCAAATCGATAAAAATAAAAAATAAAATTGACGGTAATTTAATTATAAATATTGTGTACTTTTTTAATGTGCAGGTTAATAATAATAACTACAATTTAAATGCAAAATTAATTTATAAGAAATAAAAACATATTTATATAAGAAAATAAAAACTAAATTATGAAATAAATTTGATATCAATTTGTAATATAAAAAACAAAATATTTAAGAAAATAATTATATATACATATAGCTATTATAAATAAACATATTTAAGAGATTGTAGATAGATACATATACAAATATATATGTAACAGAAATTTTGCTGAAGCAGTGAATAAAAATGTTGTGTACCAAATGTGTTATCTTGAAATTAACAAAGTCTAATCAAATTTCGCTTTTTAACTTATACTATTATCTATTAAATAATTTTATCTCCTTCTTATTTATTTAAATGCACTTCACTTTAAATGCTCTTCTGGAAGTGTGCCGCAACCAATTTCATATATCCAAATTTAGATTTCAAGCTCAAACTCAGTGACAGCCACAAGGGTATTGCTAAATTAAAAATAAGTAAAAAGTCAGAAAAGCAAAAAACTACAATAAAAACGGTGACATAAATGTTCATACAGTGAATGAAGTACACTAATAACTTATTTTTTCTCATTCAAGAACTTAATTAATCAATTTTTTTCATCTCATCATTTTCTAAATAGATAAAATAAAAATACATCTAGATAGACTAGACACATAACCAATATGTACATTTGAATTATCTAGTATTCTAGTATGTATTTACATTTATGTTTTTGAAGAATCTTTCTTTAAGAATCTAATCTTAATTTCAGATTAGTCGCAAGCACTGATGAAGGAAGCAAGTTGCTTCCGAAATATCGATATTTGCAAAATTAATATAAATGATGAGTGAAAGGAAACTCGACTTTTATTCCATCATTTAAATATATCAATATCACTAAAAACAAATCTGATTATCAAAAACAAATTGATTTTTGTTTATATTCCAAACTTGGTGTTATTTTCTGCCGTAATGTCGCTGAAATCGTAATTGTAATTTGTCAGTTTTTTTCTTTACATCTCCAAGCAAAGGAACTTTTGACTTTACTCCAGCTTTAATATTTACAATATACTATACTACTCCTAGGAAAAAAAAAAAGCACGTGCACCAATTTGACAATACTTTGTTTATCGTTTTTTATTACAAAGAATTTTAAGTTATGAGAGAAAATTTTAAATAGTTAAATTTGAAAATGGACCAATTACCAACTTTGACAAATTTACGTCCTATTTTTAGAGAAAGTAAAGATTCTTTTAATCCGGTAAAGTTTTGCTTTGAATATATTAATTAATATTTAACAATGTGTATAATTTATAGCATTTAGAAAAACTTGGTGCACCTCATATCGAGTCCTTTGATTGCATGTTAAAATATGGATTAAAGGAATTAGCTCAATATATAAACGGAATTCATTTCCAAACTCTTGCTGGTGAAAAAATTACACTAAAAATTGAAGATATAAATATTTCTAAACCAGAAATTCCACAAGATTTTATAAATGTCAGAGGTAGAGAAATATTCCCTTCTGAATGCCGCCAACGTAGAATAACTTATTCTGGTAAATGTAGTGTTGTTTTAAAATGTATTATTGATGGATACGATACAAAAATTTCAAATGCCGATTTAGGAACTGTACCAATTATGCTTAAATCTAAAGCTTGTAACTTGAAAAACTTAAGTCCTAATGATTTAATAGCGAAAGGTGAACACGAAACCGAATGGGGAGGTTATTTTATATGTAAGGGAAATGAAAAAATTGTTAGAATGCTTTTGATGGCTAGAAGGAATTACCCAATAGCGATTAAAAGAAGCACATGGAAAGATCGTGGTAAACTATTTACCGATATTGGTATTATGATTAGAACCGTTCGATCAGATGAACAATCATTTAATAATGTACTACATTTTTTAACTAACGGAACAGCTAAGTACATGTTTTCTCAAAACAAAATTCTTTCATATGTTCCAGTTTGTTTATTACTAAAATGTTTAGTAAGTTATACTGATGAGAAAATTTTTAAAAAAATTATACAAGGATATGAATCAGATCAATATTTTATATCTGCTGTACAATCTATGCTACGTGAAGTTCACGATGAAGGATTACATTCTCATATTGAATGTAAAGATTATTTAGGAGGTGTATTTAGGCAAAGATTTACTGAGCTTCCTGAGTGGTACTCAAATTCTGAAATAGCGGATTATATTTTGAATGAAAGAATTTTAATACACCTTAATAATAATGAAGATAAATTTAATATTATAATTTTTATGGTACAAAAATTGTTTCAATGCGCCCAAGAGAAACATAAAATAGAAAATATTGATAGTGTTATGATGCAAGAAGTTTTATCAAGTGGTATTTTATATCAAAAATTTTTAAGGGACCGCCTAGAGGTGTGGCTTAGTTTCGTAAAAAAATATATTCTCAAAAAATGTGTTAATGATATTTTAGTGACACAATCTATATTAGATTCTGCTACAAAATCTACTGGAATTGTAGGACGATCCATGGAATCATTCCTCGCAACTGGAAATGCACCTTCCAGATCTGGTATGGGATTAATGCAACAAACTGGTCTTTGTATAATGGCTGAAAATATTAATAGAATGCGTTATATGGCTCATTTTCGAGCAATACATCGTGGTTCATATTTTGTTCAAATGAGAACTACTGAAGCACGTCAATTATTGCCAGATGCTTGGGGATTTATTTGTCCAGTTCATACTCCAGATGGCGCACCTTGTGGCTTATTAAATCATTTAACAGTTAACTGTTGTATATCAAACACACCTAAGGAAAAGCAAATTGCTGAAATTCCTAAAGTATTAGTTGAATTAGGAATGATACCATTGGACTCTAGCTTGTTAAATATGTTAACAAAAACTTATATCGTTATGTTAGAAGGAAAAATGTTAGGTCATATTAAACAAGCACATTCTTCTAAAATAATTGAGAAACTAAGATACTTAAAAATTGAAAATAAATTACCAAATATGATGGAAATAGTGTTAGTTCCATATAGAAAAAAGGGTCAATTTCCTGGATTATTTTTATTTGTTGGTCCAGCCAGGATGATGAGACCAGTAAAAAATTTAAGGTTTGGTAAAGTAGAATACATTGGCTCATTTGAACAAGTTTATATGGATATAGCATTAGACGAAGACGAAATTTATGAAGGTTTTACCACGCACATGGAATTATCTAAATTAGATTTTCTTAGTAATTTAGCTTTGTTAATTCCAATGCCTGATTATAATCAATCACCTAGGTAAGTAAAACACACCTAATTTAATTCTTTCAAAGATCTAACATTAGAATTTAGAAATATGTATCAATGTCAAATGGGTAAACAAACAATGGGTACTCCTTGTCATAATTGGCAACTTTTAAATGGTTCAAAAATGTATCGTCTACAAACAGCTGGAACTCCATTATTTCGTCCTGTCCATTATGATAATATTGGATTAGATGACTTTCCGATGGGCACTAATGCGATAGTAGCTGTTTTATCATACACAGGATATGATATGGAAGATGCTATGATAATTAATAAAGCAGCGCATGATCGTGGTTTTGCTTATGGGACTATTTATAAGTCTCATGTTATAGAGCTCAAAGGAACTTCATATTTTGCAAGAGATCCACACAATCATAATTTAGTTAACTTCCTAGACAATGACGGATTACCGCATCCTGGAATGAAAATAGAATACAAATCTGTCTTATATTGGTGAATATTGCTGTTTAAATACAAATATAAAAATTTACATACTTATCTTATCATATCGTATGTTTCAGTTATTTTGATACAGAAGAGTCTATTTATAAAGTAGTAAAAAATGAAGAAAAAGAGGAAGCCATTGTTGATAATATAAAATTCTTAGGAAGTTTTGATTTAGGTTCTCCTAAAAGTGTTAGCATAAGTTTAAGGATTCCAGTGAGTTATACACAAATATTCATTTTTTAATAAAATTTAAGAGCAAACTAATAATTCAATTTTAGCGTCCAGCAAATATTGGTGATAAGTTTGCTTCAAGAGCTGGTCAGAAAGGTATTTGTTCCCAAAAATATCCTGCAGAAGATTTACCATTTACGGAAACAGGTCTAATACCAGACATTGTATTTAATCCCCATGGTTTTCCTTCACGTATGACAATAGCTATGATGATTGAAACAATGGCTGGTAAAAGCGCTACAATACATGGGCTTGTTCACGACGCTACACCATTTCGTTTTTCAGAGAAGTATAGAGCCATTGATTACTTTGGAAAACTTCTTGAAAGTGGAGGTTATAATTATTATGGAACTGAACGTTTATACAGTGGTGTCGATGGAAGAGAAATGATCGCAGATATTTTTTTTGGAGTTGTCCATTACCAGCGCTTAAGGCACATGGTTTTTGATAAATTTCAAGTACGTTCCACAGGAGCTGTAGATATTTTAACTAAACAGCCAATTAAAGGTAGAAAACGAGGTGGTGGTGTTCGATTTGGTGAAATGGAAAGAGATAGTTTGATATCTCATGGTGCATCCTTTTTACTTCAAGATAGACTATTTCATTGTTCTGATAAAATAACAACATTAGTGTGTAAGATTTGTGGAAATATTTTAGCTCCTCTTCAAAAAATTATTAAACGTTCGGAGGAAGGAAATGTTATTTCGACTCCAGCAAATTGTCGAAAATGTAAGAGTAAATCAGAAATTGGTTATTTAGAAATACCGTGTGCTTATAAATATTTAATAACAGAATTAAGTTCAGTTAATATTGATGCACAATTTAAATTTTCTGAGATTTAGCTTAAAATTAAAGTTTTGTATAAAAATAAAATAAAAATTATTGCTTATTATCTTGTTTATTTATCATGTTTTTTTTAATCCCATTTTTAATTACACCTGCCTCAATGTAAAAGACACCCACTAACTTACCCAGTAACTTTTTTTCATTTGTGTATACATTTGTTAAGCTACAATTATTATTCTATAGTAATTTTTCCTTGAATTCATTAATGTATTTTTTTGTTATTTAAAAACTTACTATTTATTTATTAAATCATTTGGCCTGTATTTTTTGATGCGCCTATTTCTTTTTTAGTTGAGATTTTTGTTGTGTGGTCTTTTTAATTCCTTCATTTATTGTCACGGTGTAAATCGTAATTTTTCACATACTATATTGGCTCTCGTTCTAATCGAAATTGAAAAAATTAACATTGGTTTTCATTGAGATACCCCAAATTTCTGCTCTATATGTCCATTTCGTTTTTATAATTGTTTTATAAAGCAGTAGTTGACTGTTTTTTGTCACTTTGAATTTAGCCCCTAAAAATCATTGTAGTTGTCAATGGGAATACCTGGAATATTTAGCTCGTTTTCGGATTTATTTTTATAATTATTGGATCAGGGTCGTATTGAGTTTTAGGTGTATGTATAACTTTGTGTGTGTAGTTTTTTCCTATTTAATTTTAATATTCCAGGCAGAGCAACAATCCATTGTTTTATCCGCTCTTCGTTACCTATAACTATTTAGCAGCTATTTTCATGCAATCATACTAAGCAAGTAGAACAGTATCATTTGCGAATGTTGCTATTAGTGTATTTTATTATCCTGTTTTGATTTGATATCGATCATCTTTTTTAATTCATAAAAAATAATAAGGAATTTAAATAATTTACGTAAATGTAGGCTTAGAAAATAACTTTACTGTTACGTTTGCTTAAACTCACTATTGTTTCCGCCAATCAAAGAGTAATCCAAATTTTGTTTGAGCCCGAATACATTAGAAACAGAACGTGTTAGCTCATTTTATTATTCCATTGTAGTTTTAAAACATTTGAGATTTTCAAATAATTATTTTAATTAAAAATTTATTAAATGACATTCTTACACAAAGTAAATTTTTTTTTGCATTCTCAGCATTCAGCACTCAGATTTATATTGTAGAAATTTATGAATACGTTTTTTACTTTTTTTAAACTTCCCAAATTTTATAAAAAAAAAACTTTAATTTACAGATATCGACCCTACTTGCTCATCACAACGAAATGTAAACTATTTTCATGTATTCAATTCAATAAAATAAAACTGCTATTTACGTTTATTTACTATATTTTTTAATTTTAAATTATTTTTAGTTTTATTTATTGTATCCTGCATGATGATTTATTTTTAATAACTTGTTTTTTTATTACATGGATTTCCATTATTTGTAAATGTTTATTCAAATTAAAATATATTAATCATTACAATTATAAGTAACTGTTTCTTAATATATTTATTTAAATTCTTGTTTTTTTTTTTGCTTTAAGTGCTAATATAAAGCCAAAAACTTTGATAATATCGAAAAATGCTTAAAAAAAATAAAGCAAAATTTATAATTACATTTTTACATTTACCGGTAAATATATAAATTTTAGCAAAAAAAAACCAAATAAATGATATTTAAATTTAATTTATTTATTTTTAAACAAAAAAACGAAATATATTTTTTCAAAAATAATATAAGTGAATGTATATGAATTTATTTATGTATAATCATCTCAGTTATATATTTGCTTAAAATTACAATAAAAAAATTATAATAAAACATAAACAATTTGAAATTTTCTTGAATATATTATGTAATATTTATATAAATGATTTTATCTTACATTAAAATATCATTTTATTTATTTAAATAACTTGTTTGTAACAATTTTATATCTAATTGTAAAATGAGATTTTTTTCTGAACATTATAACTTTTATAATACAACAAATTATATATAATTTATATTTTATGAAATATTATAATATTAAATTTACATTATTTTATATTAAATATGCAATATGACATTTTAAAAAGTTCACTTAAGATTTAATAGCTAGTAAATTTTGTATCTTCCAATTAAATTTTCTCAGATAAAATTTAAAATAAAATATTAGAACAATAATTTCTTAAATTTCTTTAAAATATTTTCAATAAACTTGATATTTTTATAACACTTTACAAAGATTTACACCGTTAAAGGTGTTACCCTAAATGTTAATTTTAAAATTTATGTATTTCGTATAGGAAAATCAAATATATTCAAATTGAAAGATACTTTTAAATTTTATTTTTTCCTTTTAGCATAGTGAACACTTAATTTAATAAAAAATAATGTAAATAATAATATTTATTTTATTTTCTACAACGGGAATAAATTTTTAGTTATAATTTGTATATGATATTTTTTATATCAATATAGTTGGGACTTAATTCTAATATTTTTTACTGTTTTTTTGTATTTTTTTTTTTTTGCTTTATTTTTTTTTTTTTTATCTTTTAGGAAAACATGAATAATTTTATAGATTAAATACTCATTAGAGCTTAGATTAATTTTGCTTTAATTTTCAGAAAAATCAACATAAAAACAATCAAGAACAATGATTTTTATTTATATTAATTTTTTTTAAAGATTTTAAAAAGTAATTATTTACTCTTACTTATTATTTTATCCATTTTTGTTTTAATTTTCTTGAAATATTTCTTTATTGTGTTTACCTGTTTGTTTTAAAAATGATTATATTATTATTTTAATAAATCGAGAGATTTTCAATAATATAGTGTTTGTTCATATTTACTTTTAGATACAAGAAACTTAAATATACATACACGAAATATATAATTCTTATATATTTATCTACTTATATACTCTTATTGTTTTTTCATATGGTTTTTTCTTCAAATATTTTTAAAATTGGTCAACAAGCAAGTTACAAATTTCTCGAGTCACAGTTTCCTTGCTAGCACGAATCGTTAAACGAAACATCTAAAATAAAATAATATATATTATATTTTTTGAATATAGTATTGTATAACTTAAATATTGAAATTTATTAAATGTCTTGTACCTGAGCTTGTTTGTTAGGTTCCAATCTCAATAGACATCCAATTTGCTGAGTTTGCGTATGTATTATACCAGCACATACCATATTATCAGGATTAGGATCTACATTTTCTAAAAGTTGCATACCAAATCCAGCCAACTTTACGCGAGCACTCATTAAGTCAAGAGGAATTTGTGCTTTGAAAACTTTTTGCGCTCGTTGTTGTTCTCTGAAATAAGAGAAAATTTTTATTAAAAAATGTTTAGGTAAAAGGAAAGGTAAATGAAATGTGGATCAATAATGATACCGAAGATTGTATGATAAAGTATAAATTTTAATTTTCAATTAAGATAAAATTAAAATGATTACAAAAACATGTGAAACACACCCTCCTAAATTTTTCCATCTTGCAAAAAATGATTCTGCATTCATTTCTGTAGGTTCGAAGAATTTGTTTAACGTTAGAGGCAGTTTCACATTTAACTTTTGTTGAACGCCATTATATCTAAATGTAATATCTAGTGAAGGTGAATCTGCGTAATCTTCGATGCATTCGGCTGTCATTAATTGCTGAATTTGTGCGCCAGCTTCTAATGTTGGTTCAACGGGTTTTATTTGTACATTTAACTTCAAAGCGTTTTCTGTAGACCACTGTAGTTCTGGAGCAAAATTCTGAATATAAAAAATTTAAATAATTATGAATTTTAGCATTTAATTGCTAAAGAGAAATTACCGTTAGAGGTACTTGCGTTTTGTTCCCGTAAAATAGACCCAAGCGACCTAAATTTTGTCGATATTCGGATTTTACTCCTATTTGTATTAATTCATTTTCAAACAGTACACCATTATTTTTAAAAAGAAATTTCTTAGCATTATGCTGAACTGCATTACTACCATAAATATCGCCAAGAACATCAATCAATGCACCACCACCTGATATGTTATTTGATGGTGGTGTACTTAGTCCTAGTAAATCAGCATTTGCATTACTATTTACCCTTAAAAAAATTTCATATTAAACATATTTATTCCCTTCTTTAAGATCTAGAAATTAAAAAAAAAATACACACTTATGATTAATAGCTACATTATTCTGTGTAGCATTTGGTGCGGGACTTTTCGATTCTCTTATTTCATTTTCCGGTACTCGACCAGGTTTCTTTTTCTTCAAAACAGCTAAAATTGAACTTTCCCTTTCGGGGAACGATGGCATCTCTTCCAGCACAGTAGCTAAGACATCGGTGGAAGCAACTATGCTCAACTGTAAATATTCACTAGCTCTTTGTTGTAATTCAGCATCAGCCGATCTTAAATTACTATGTTGCTTGAATACTTCTTGAATATTGGTACGAATTTCAGGGAACAAATTAATAAACTTAATATAAGTTGAAAGGAGCAAAGCACGTGTCATTGGTGAGCATAAATGGTATTTTGAATGAAGTAGTTTGAATTGAACTATTGGGGCTGACCGAGAATCACCCGCTATTAAATTACCAAACTCTCCCAAAATATATCCGCCAACTTTGACCATGTTTTCGTGACATGCTGGAGCTTGCAAAGCTTCAAAAACTGTTTTAGCTGCATAACCCTGAACTTCTTCTCGATTTATAACAATTTGAATAACGCGATACCAAACTTCTTCCGAAACATAATCGCCAGCGATCCTTATGAGATTCAGTATAACATCTACATACCTTCAGAAATAAAAGTGTTATTATTTATTTAACTATATTTTTGAAATTTACCATGTGAAATCTGTAGCATATTTTTCTGCTAATATGGCAACTTTTAGAACCATTTCTTCACGAATAGAGTAATCGGCTGTTTCCAAATAATTTAACATTTCTTGAACAATTTCTTCAGCATTACTTCTGTCACACATAGCATACAAAAGATCAACAGCTTGTTGTCTTACAGAGACATCTTTTTCCATCTTTAAATAAAGTATAAAAACTTAATAATTTATTCACTGCAAAATATATTTAATTACTTTCATTGAAAGAATCACTACTTCTTGGTGTTTCTTAACTTCTTCATGTGAAAATTCTGAAGTAGCTAAGTGACACATAGATTCCAAAGCCAAATAACGTAAATTAGTTTCTCTATTGCTCAAAAATTGTCCAAGTTGATTGCATGCTCGAACTAAAAGATTCGGTTCGCTATCACTGTGTATTATTAAGTTTATTGCTTCAAATAAAACAGCATTTTTTGCGTTTGAATGTTGAACTTTCTTGCTTTTCGGTGGTTCTTGTGCTTTGTTCAAAATAGTTTCTAATGTTTCATTTAATCGTGCTCGAACTCCTGGTTCTTCAGTAACTGGATTATAGTTTTGTAGCAAACGAAGTAATTTTACAGATAACCATGGAGCTGGTACAAAATAATACGTATAATCCTGCAAATCTGTATAGCTCGCTGTTACTATACGAGAAAGCCTTGACACAGCTAAATTTACACATCCTTTATACTCATCAGGATTTTTTTTAACGAGCGCATCTATTAATGATGTAGCAGCTGTTACAACTCCCATATGTTGATCATTCAGCAAATGAATTATTCGACTCGTCCATTCTCCACCAGGAATAACTTCAGGACTTGTTCGAAATAATCGAAGTAAACAAAGAGCAGCTGATTGTTTTACAACATCCATAGTATCCCTTAAAAAATAATTACATTATATATCTGATAACATAATATGTAAAAAACAAAAATGCAAATAAAGTTCGATACATAGAATATGGTATTATAAGATTATAACTTACCCAGATACCAATAGTTTCGGGATCTCATTTGTAAATGAATCTGCCATATCTCGACTGCCAATATTTGCAATACATTGTAAAGCTAAATTAACGTGAACAGGATTCCTGGACTGCAAATCATTTTTGATCGATTGTATAATCAGTTGTATCAAATCACTTTTTGTATTAACTAGAACTGATATAAATAAGTAACCCTAAAAAAAGGAAAAAACCAAAAATATTTATAAAATATATATTATATACATATATATTATTATTTGAATGAGTAATTATTTTAAATACTAACGATTTGTTTCTCTGAGTATTTGTTAGATGAGAGCAAATTCACCGCTTCCATATGTCCAAAGTCAATGTCATGACCAAGCAAAAATATAAATAGAAGCTTACAAACATATTTTTTCTTTTGGTATCCATCTAATGTTTTATCTCCTTTAAATTTACTTCGTATATTAGCAAGCTCTTTATTAATTCGTTTTATTTCAGCCTCTTTGCTTTTACCTTAAAAAATTTCAAATTTAATTAAGTATATATCAGCAAGTATGCATACTAATGTAAAATGTAAATTATTATAAGAATTACGATATATAGAAAAGTAACGAAAGCCAAACCAAAATTCTGTGTTTCATTGTATTACTGACTTTCTATCTTTTACAGAATTCAGCTTTTAATGTTTTATCATTGATTTACAAAACGCCTCTTTTTAAAACAGATTTTAAATTCAATTGTTATAAAATGATATTTAAATTAAGCGATTTTCACATTTTCTATATTCTGTTGGCAATGTGCCCGCATCTATTATAACACCAAAATAATGTAACTAAATTAGCATTATAATTTTAAAGTATTCTAATATCAAACGAAAAAAAATTAATATTGATGTATTATCTCACTGAAGTTTTTTTTTTATAAACATCGTCATCTTTTAATACCTATTACATATGGTTAATTAATAAATTGCATTTCAATACCTTCTTTATGGGGTAATTAATAATAAATAAATTCATAAACTTACAATTCCTTATATCCGATATAAAAACAGCAAGTCCTCTCATTCCATCGCCCCTTACAGGTGCCATTGTTGGTTTTTTGATATTAATTTTGACGGTTTTTTGTGTAACTTTCCAAACGAAAAAATCTTTTGTATAATTATTATTTTAAAATAATTCAATCACTGATGATTATTTAATCACCTTAATGTCAATTTTTTCTTTGCTTTTAAATTGAATGAATGATAGTGGAAAACTCCTAAAATAAAAAAATTCATTTGCGATTAACTCAGTTGTGTATAATGTCAACTTGATAAATTAAATGTGTATTTGTTATTTTTGTCGTGATTTTTTAAGTTATCAGTTTTGAAAAATGTTTTATTTATATATATTAACGAAAGGAACTTGATGTGTATAAAAAAAATATTGCAACAATTTGATAACTACAAATAAAAAAATAAATTAAAATTATGTACCGCTTGTACAACTAACAATTATGAGAACAAATAAAACATAAATTTTGAAAAGCATGAGTTTACAAAGTTCAGGAAATGACAAAAGAGATTTTTTTTATCAATAAAAAATATATTTACATGTTGGCTTATTGCAAGTGAAATAATACAATTAGAAATATCTTTACATATATTTTTTAATAAAATTTTATATATACTTATAAAACCAATTTCACATTTTCTTTATTGTAGAAACATAACTTGTTAAATTTATACATGTACTTATGTATGTATATTATTTTTAATTTATTATACTTTAATTTAATTTATGTACTGAAAATTATTTGATTGAGTGTACAGTATACTTATTATTTAAGACTTTTATCAATTCCGAAGGGTATGATGTCAATTAAGAGAAAGTTTAAGATTGATAATTCTTGTCGGATTACAAAATAAGACATTAATATTTTAGCTAAATTCAAAATATTTACACAGTTAAATTAAAATGTTTTGTAGGTACATTTTAAGAATTCACATCTAAATTTAACTTTTTTCATTAGTTTTTATTTTTTTATATGTGAATTTTGCAAATTTCAAAATCGATATCAGCATAAGATAATACATAAGGCGTATACACAGAAGTGAATCATATTTACTTTTTGGAATTTTTTCATAACTTTGTTTTTAATAAAATTCTTAGCTGCTTTTGGTTCAACTTCAATTTCTTTTTAAATTTATTAAAAAATTAGGTTTAGTTACAATAACACCGTTAAAAATTAACAATTTTAAAAACTAGTTAGAACATTATATTTTTTAAATTATAAAAAAGATCAATTTGCTAATAAAATAGTGATCGAATCAATATTTATATTATTATATATATTTTATTTAATTTGATTAAATTAAATAACTAAATTTTTGAGAAAATTTTTTCCACATTGCAAAATTGTAGTTTTTACCCATGGTTTTTACCTAAGTCGGAAACATTCTTATTAGATTAATTAGGCCGGTCATTAATAGCAATTGATTTAGTCAAAATATTCAAATTCATTTAAAATATTTAATTAAATTTACAAAAATACACGAAAATATTTTTTAAAAAAAATTTAATTATAACTACTGATCTACTTTTTGGGATCTATTGATTTTTTCTATTGGAATAATTATTATTTTTTAACTTGGAAACACATAATTTAAAGCAAATTACCTTCATAAATTCTAAAAATTAATGAAAAACAAAAATTATGCTTTGGCTCAAAACGAAAAATTTCAATAATTTTTATTAATACTTTTCTTTTTCTATTTACAAAACTTTTAATTTTTTTATTTCTTCTACTTTTGCAAAGAAATATATATAAAACTGTCTTGTATTAGCGCATATATTCCACGATTGATTTGACAACGACAAGACAACTAACTACCCGTCTCTAATTCTGATGTAAGAAGAGGACAACGCAAAAAAAAACTATACCTTTACTGCTTTAGTCAAGAATGAGTCTGCTTCTTCTAGCTTCTTTTCTTCACCTACTTCGGTGTCGGTCATAAGAGCATTATCAGAGACATCTCTTGTTTTTTATATATATATTAAGCAATAAACATTCAAATATGTAATCTTTTTATGATCTTACTATTATCTATTATCTTACTATTATGATCTTATTATTTCTTTATTATGCCTTAATTAAATTATACAGTTGAATTATTCAATTACCTTATTAAGAGCTTATACTAATGTATTTACACCTATGACTACTGTATTTACACACTATTCTATTTATAATATATTTTTTTTTAAGGGAAAATGGCAAGCAAAACCTTTTTGATCATAATTCTCTGATCTTACACATCAAATTTTGTTTGATGTTTACCAATCAACATTTCCAAATTTTATTTCAAAAGTTACATTATGTGAAAGATGTAAATAAAAAAAGTTGAAAATAAATTCAAGGTGTGCACCTAAATGTTTGTATAAAGTTCAATACAATAGTCAACGAATTAGAATAATTCTAATTCGTTGGCAATAGTACATGTATTTTTAGACACGATGGCAATACTTTTCTTTTTGGGTATAGTAAGGACCAGTTTTCAGGTGAACACTTAAGTATCAAATCAAACTTAAGCTACACTTAAGTCAAAAATTGTGTTTTTCAGTTGGTACTTAAAACAATACTTAAATGGCACCTAAGCTTGGTAAAATGACCGTTTAAGTTACACTTAAAATTTAAATATTTTGATAATCTTTCTTACACATCTTTATGACATTTACACTTTATTTGTCACTTGTATTGCATTTTAACAAGTGC
Organism: Argyra leucocephala; assembly: GCA_963942445.1. NCBI lineage: Eukaryota > Metazoa > Arthropoda > Insecta > Diptera > Dolichopodidae > Argyra > Argyra leucocephala. The sequence goes on from OZ012680.1 coordinate 75,576,065, forward strand.
TGCCATTGCAAATAACCGAAAATGACAGTTGAAAATCAACACTTAAGTTTTAACTAGAAAACTAAATTTTTTTAAGTGGAGCTTAAGTATCGAATGATAATGCGCGATGTTATCAAGTAAAATTTTATTTCAAGTTTTAATTAATGTCGAAAACACAATCACATTCATGATGAATTTTTCGCCTTCAAATACATGAGATTATATGTAAATCGTGACGAATGACGAATAACCAAAATTTTGCGTTCAAAAAATAGATCTATTTCTATTTTAATCGTCGACGAACGCGAATGAGATTCATTGATACCAACATAAATTAGTTAAAATGGTTTTAACAAAATATTTCTAAAATTCAAATTCAAATAAAAAAAATTTTAAATTAATTTTTTTTAAATTTTTCCTACATTTTTTTTATACCCAAATTTTGAAATTTCAAAAACACAAAAATTTAATTATTTTAAAATTCTAATTCAAATAAAAATTTTTTAAATTAATTTTTTTTTGTAATTTTTCCTCCATTTTTTTTATAAACAAATTTTGAAATTTCAAAACAAAAATTTGTTCGTCGCGAATAGTTCGTCGTGATTGTGTTGTGTCTCTAAGGGCGAATTTTGGTCATTCGACAATCGTCATTCGTCGTGATTGTGTTTTCAACATAATCCATAAAAAAAGTTTTGGTCATGGCTAGACGCAACGCAAGACCGTCTAATACTGACTTATTATACTGTACTTTTGACATACCAATGAGTTGAATGAGCTATTCTTCTATTCATGGATGTATTCATATCATCATATATGTATTTATAAATTTTAAATTTGAAAAGACTACTGAGCACAAAAAAGTCTTCCTTGTTTACTTTAGATTGTTCTAGACTAGACTAGTTTAATGAACACACCAAATATGAAAAATTATACAGCAAAATAATTTTAAATTTAAAATATTTTAAGAATTGAATTATTTTTAACGTAAAATGTCAATTGATTTAATGGTGAATTCTATTCTCTAAAACAATATTTTTGACGAAGCACTATGTTTTGCATTCTATTCGTTCTCGGAAAAATGTTGAACTGAAATAAAAAACGTTCTATTCTAAAAAATTTTGTCTTTAAAACTAATTTTCTGAGTATATATTGGCAGTAAGAATACAAATTTTCAGCCACTTTTGATCAGCTGATTTGGAAACATTTGTTTACATATAAAACGGAAATATCTAATTTGTTTAGATACTTATGGTAATTGGTAATGCATTAGAGAGAAATAGAAAGCAATACCAAGCTGCCAATTTATAATAAATTTAGTTTTCTGATTCCTTATTTCAATAATAATATATTTTGTATTTACATTATTTTTTCCCATATTTCACGTATTTTTATAATTGACATTTATTGTGTGAGTTGGTATTTTTTTTTATTGTTAGTTTATTAATTTAAGTTTTTCAAACTCAAAAACAAAACATTTTTTGTTTATATTTCTGGTTAAATTTTCGAAATCTCTTCTGATTTTTTTGCAATTTAAATAAAAGATAAGATAACCCATTTCATTTGTTATTTGTCTGCTTTAATTTAAATTATAAAAAAAATGTAAACGATCTGATCAGGTCAATATTCTATCACTCTTTTTTTGCTGACGTAAAATCCACCAGGTGTAGTACCGATTGTCAATTTTCTTTAATATTTACTGGCAGCACTTAAACTTAAATTAACTGCTTGTAAAAATTATTATCGCTGTCATATTAGTTGACGCTGTGTTAAATATTTAGAATTAATTTTATCAAGAAAAGTTTTTAAACAAACTGTATTTTTTTTTCTAAAACGAAACAGTTAATGTACCAAGATATTTGAAATAAATTAATTATTAAATTTAGTATTTAGCAGTGAAATTTAAGAAGAAAAATGAGTTTTTCCAGCGATGAAGTAAATTTTTTAGTTTATCGCTACTTACAAGAGTCTGGTATATGCTTCTACTATGCTTTGACTTTAATAAATATGTTTGATATGTATAATATTATTGTAGGTTTTCAACATTCAGCTTTTACATTTGGAATTGAGTCTCATATATCGCAAAGTAACATAAATGGAGCTTTAGTGCCACCCGCTGCTCTTTTAACTATAATACAGAAAGGACTTTTATATACAGAGGTTGAATTAAGCGTTGGAGAAGATGGCGATACTAGGCCTGTTGAAAGCTTAAGTTTGATTGATGCTGTTATGCCGGAAATAAAATCACAAAAAATGGTCAAGGCGGAAGCAATTAAAAACGAAACTTGTACTTCTATAAAACCTGATGCCATCAAAGCAGAGCCAGCCGTAGAGACAAATGGAAATGAAGATAGTGCAGTTAATTCAAATTCGACTACAACAACATCGTCAACCACAACAAATTCCAATACAACTTCAAACGTTACAAGCAATACCAATTCAAATACAAGTTCCACGACAACTGGAAATCCAGTGACTACTTCAACTCCAAGTACTCAAACAGGTTCTTCTAATACCACAACAACCGTTGCTTTACCTGAAGCTATGGAAGTTGATCAGAGTATTGAAATACCAGCTTCAAAAGCGACGGTTTTACGGGGCCATGAAAGCGAAGTTTTTATATGTGCCTGGAACCCAAGCACCGATCTTTTAGCTAGTGGTTCTGGTGACAGCACCGCAAGAATATGGGATATGTCGGACAATACTACTAGTCCAAATCAATTAGTTTTAAGGCATTGTATTCAAAAGGGTGGTGCGGAAGTTCCAAGCAACAAAGATGTGACATCTTTAGATTGGAACGTTAGTATATTATATTATTTATTGTTAGATAATTTATATAACTAGCATATTCATAAAATTTATTTTCAGTGTGACGGTACTTTACTTGCAACTGGTAGCTATGATGGTTATGCTCGCATTTGGACAACAAATGGACAGCTAGCATCGACTTTAGGTCAACACAAAGGTCCCATTTTCGCCCTAAAATGGAATAAGCGTGGAAATTACATACTTTCTGCAGGAGTTGATAAAACAACTATAATTTGGGATGCTTCCACTGGACAATGTACACAACAATTTTCATTTCATAATGCACCTGCCTTAGATGTGGATTGGCAAACGAATATATCATTCGCATCTTGTAGTACTGATCAAAGAATTCATGTTTGTAAATTAGGAGTTGATAAACCAATTAAATCTTTTCAGGGGCACACGGTAAAAAAAAAAATTACATTTTTTACAGCAAATCTCAAGTTATTTTCATCTACATTTATTTTTAGAATGAAGTAAATGCTATAAAATGGGATCCTCAAGGCCAACTACTAGCATCGTGCTCCGATGATATGACGTTAAAAATTTGGTCAATGAAACAAGATACTTGTGTTCACGATCTACAAGCTCATTCAAAAGAAATATATACAATAAAATGGTCACCAACTGGACCAGGAACTCAAAATCCTAATACTAATTTAATATTGGCAAGTGCTTCTTTTGATTCAACCGTACGACTTTGGGATGTTGAACGTGGTGTTTGTATTCATACTTTGACGAAACATACTGAACCAGTTTATTCAGTTGCTTTTAGTCCTGATGGCAAACATTTAGCATCAGGAAGCTTCGATAAATGTGTACATATATGGAGCACACAAACGGGACAGTTAGTGCACAGTTATAGAGGAACTGGTGGAATATTTGAAGTATGTTGGAATTCAAAAGGCACAAAAGTTGGAGCAAGTGCTTCAGATGGTAGTGTATTCGTTCTTGATTTACGAAAATTCTAGCGATTTTAAGTCAGTGGTGGGGTCGGACGATATGTCCTAAATATTGAAATTTTTTAAGTAAATTATTTAATAGTTCAATAAAAAGCAAAAAAAAATGTTTTCTCATTGAATTTTATCATTGTAGTTCTATAATAGGACTTCCGTAGAATATATTCCAAATTGTTTTTAAAGTGTTTGTATTTTTATTTTATATAGTTTACTAATAACTCTTCAGAATTTTGTTTTGTCAGTAGTTGTCATAAACATTTTTTTGAAATTAACATACATACATACATTTATTTTTAATTTAGTTAAGTAAACATTAAAAAAAAAAAAAGAAAATTAGTATATGTATATGAAAAAGTTAAGGGTGTTTTTCAATTTATTAAAAATTTGAGAAAAATCAAATCAATATTGCAAGTAAATTAATGTACATAATTCAGTACATGCATTTGTGTAATCATGACTTCAAGTGACGTTCATCGAATTATGAAAAAGTGCCAAGTACATAAAAATTCAATTAATTTTCATCAACATAGAACAATATAAATCTCTATTGTTTTACTGCGCGTTATAAATAGACTGAAAAACTAGAAATTCTCAAATAAAATAAATTAATATTATGTAAAAATATATATTTTAAATTTTATTATTCATAGTATAAATAATAAAAATTTATACGAAAAAATGCTTTACCAAAATCAATAATAATTTGTCTTTCTAAACTTATTTTCTAGCTAAACAGCAAATATTATAAAAATTTTCTTTAGTTAAAAACATATTTTGCATTTGATAATTTAAGTTACAATTCAGTAACTTCATTTAAAAATCTATCTTTAAAAAATGAATGAAGTTCTCTAATAACTTTTCCATTCTTATCCTGTCCTTTAAAAAATTTTTTTAAATTGGAGCTATTGTATGTTAATTTCAAGTTTTCATCTTCCGGGTTCTCAACAAACATATCGAAAGCTTTTCCGTACAAAGCTTTTTCTGATGTGGACCAACTGAAGCGTACAATTCGTGGAAATCCAAATACTAAATCTAAGTTGTCTACTAAAAATTGCTTAGTAACAGGATCTCCTGGATAACCACTTCCAAACTGTTCGTATGTTAGGTCTAATTCTTCTTTAAATTTCCAAACTTTTAAGGAATGGTCTCTTGTTACTTTAGCACAAATACTTGCAGCAGAGACTATCGGATAAGTTGAGTCGGCTTTTTTTGCTACCGTTATTTTAAAATATGGAAAAATTTTCTTCAATTTTGCTTCATATTTCTCAGGTGGACCAACTGTATCTACATATACTTCAGCAATATTGACTTCAACATCAACTGCACGTTGAATTAAACAAATTGCTGAATCCATAGAAACTTCATTTAAAGAACATTTTGTCCTGCGATACATGCTCTCACTAATCGTACATGGAGAAATTATTTCTACAGCCCAACCTAGACCAGATTCAATACTTGTCTTTTGTTGCATATCGTCAAAAATTTTTTCCCGTTTTTCTTCTGTCAAAGATTTTGAATCCGCACATCCCAAATCAACTAATAATTCAACATTTTTTTTTGGACAAAAAGCTATACCGTAAACCCTTAAATTAGTTGACTTATATTAATTATATATTTTATCAAATTCTAAATTTACTTACATTGGGCCTAAGACTGGACCTCGGCCAGCTTCATCAACACCAAGTATGCAAGGTTCTGTTTTACATATTTCAGGAACATCTAACAATGTGTTAAGAATTATAAGAAATTAAAATTAAAGTATAATACATTTATACATATACACTAAAGTATTTATATACCTTGAAAATACATAATATTTTTTGAATTGTCCGTCGATGAAATATAAGGTCCAAGATCCGCCAATGATTTAATTTTGTTGTCACACATCTTAAAATATTTTTTTAATTTTGATTTGATTCAAAAATAAAACAATTCTGTTAACTTGAGTTAATTAAAATGCCAGAAATATTGCTATTTGAAAATTTGAAATGTTGATTAACTTATGTTGCGAAACAAAATTAACAAATTTTCTTGATCGATTTAGAAGTTATTTTTCTTGACGATTCAATTTTTACAATATAAATTTTTTGACTTATTAAATTTTTAATTACAAAATTATTGTTAAATTAGAAAGATTTTTCTTATTTCTATATCTATAGTTTTTATTTTCAAATCTCATTTCATTGTCATACATAATTACATAAATCAGAAACTAATTTCAATCGATTTGTTTTGTAATAGTTCGAATTCGATTATTATATTGGTTACTGGTTACTGTAATTCACATTCCACAACTACACACACGAAACAAAACAACAACAAAAATGAAATTCACATTCCACATTTGCTTTGAAGTTTGAAGAACGAAAGCCAAAATGTCATCAAACATCAACAATTGTAATTTCTTTCTTTTTCTTTCCGTTTTGAATTTTGACAAGTGTGCTTGTTCTCAATAGAGCTAAGGCCTTTTTTTTTGTGAAATTTTGGCGACTTGCACCGTTTTATTAATAATAACATAAAAAATAATTATGTCTACAAAGGCTGAACTTGCTTGTGTTTATTCTGCTTTAATTTTGGTTGATGATGATATCGCCGTAACTGTAAGTTAATGTTTGTACAATGTACATGTACCATACTTTTATTAATTTTTTCAAAACTATCCAAAATTAATCTTTTTTAATTTAACCATCGTGTAAATATTTTTAAAAGATTTTAACTTCAAATAAAAATAGGGCATTATTTTTAAAATTATTACATTTTATTTGTAGGGAGAAAAAATCTCGACAATTTTAAAAGCAGCAAATGTTGATGTAGAACCTTATTGGCCAGGACTCTTCGCTAAATCTTTAGAAGGTGTTAATGTAAGAGATTTAATAACAAATATTGGTTCTGGTGTAGGTGCAGCTCCAGTAGGTGGTGCCCCAGCTGCTGTTGGTGCAGGCGCAGCACCAGAAGCTGAAGCAAAAAAAGAAGAGAAAAAGGAAGAAGAACCTGAAGAGTCTGATGATGACATGGGCTTCGGTCTTTTCGACTAATAAAACTCTGTATATACATAATAAGTTTTTTCTGTACACGTTTTAATGTACAAATAAAAAGCTACAAAAATTTAATTATGTACAAAAATTTTTGAATTGATTTAAAAGTATTCTTCAGTTTTTAAGTCCTTGGAGATTGTTTTTTTAGGTGGCTCATAGTTTAGTCGAATAAATCATACATTTTTATATGATAGATAATTGAAATACCATACACCTCTTGAAAATTGAAAATTTGTTGATACTAGTGGAGTGAGATTTATAAAAAATAAAATGACAGTTGAATTCCATAAATGATGGATAAAAGTAAAAAACTTATAAAATTGGGTTGAGAAGTGGATCAAATAAAACATTTATATTTAAATCATTTTATAAAGTTATCTATAATTTCACTAATTTCTCTCAAAATTAATCCATTAACATCTTTTAGACCAATATTAAATAAAATTTCTTTCTCACTATTTTTTAATTTAGTCTTGTTTACTAAAAATTCTATAACGCTCCGACATTCATCTGTGTCAGCACCAAAATTATGTGAAATGGTAATAGGGGTCTTGAAAACACCTGAATTAACTGTATTCGTGTTTGCATCAAATATTACAGTATATAAATTACATATGTTTTTAAATTCTGTGACTATTAGAAATATCTTATTCTCGAATTCCTTGTAAACAAATTCCAAAACTTTTCCACTGACTTTCTTGCTAAATTGTATATCAAAAGTTTGTTGACACATCCTGATAAATTTCTATAAAAAAAATGATAAAAACATTAATCGTGATGCTTCTTAATTTAATATTTATTCCAATTACATACAATTATAAATTAAAATATTTGAAAATGATTTGAAAACTAGTAACTACACTTATTTAATAATAATAATTGATATTTGAATTTGATACATATATAAAAATGATATATCGTTTTTAGATTTTGAAGGAGGCTAACAAAACAAGTGAAGTACTACATACACTACATACATATATAATTAAATTCCACCTCTTTTGTCATTTTGACGACCTCTTGTGTTAGACACCATTACTAAACTTTACTAAATTAAAAAAAGTGAACTAACTTTTTTTATTGCTACTTTTGTGATGTGATGGATGTGATATTCAATCAAACCAAGCCAACTGACCTGACAGTGACAACTACAGCTTTAATTTAAGAAGATTGAAGTTGTTAATTATTTTTAAAATATAATTTGTATTTTAAAATTGTTTTAAAACTCTGCGCTTCATATCATATCATCAATGAACTAATAAATGCTTCCTTAATTATATATTTTTTTAGAAAAAGTAATCGGCGCAATTTCTTGTATATTTACATGTAGTAACAGCTATGAAATGACAACAAATGCCATTTTTTTTTAAATTTGACATTTAGATATATTTGAAAATGTAAACAATAATAATCAACAAAAACTATAATAAAACGTTTATTTATTTTGATTTGACTTTGTTTAATATTTCCATGGATAAGATAGAATCACTTGATGTATATTCTAATATTGAATGTTATAAAGTTGTAGACTGCGGCCAAGGTTCTGTTCGAGCTATCAGATATAATAGTAATAAATTTATTTAAATTTAGCTTTATAATAATATTTATTTTTTTAGTTGATGGTACTTACTGCCTGACTTGTGGTTCGGACAGAAAAGTTAAACTTTGGAATCCAAAAACGGGACTTTTACTTAAAATATATGGTGGACATGCAAATGAAGTTACTGACGCAATGGGAAGGTAGGCGTATGGCATAGCTATTATCTATTAATCTATTTTACTGTTATTCATAGTTGCGACAGTTGTCATATTGTTTCGTCCAGCTTAGATAAGTCTATTATATATTGGGATGTTACTACTGCACAACCGATTCGACGTTGTCGAGTTCACGCAGGTGGTGTTAGTTGTGTACGTTTTAATGAGGATTCTTCAATAGCAATATCTGGGTCGAAAGATAATTCTGTTATGTGTTGGGATATTCGTACTCGTAAATTAGAACCTATACAAGTTATGAAAGACGCTAAGGATTGTATTACATCGTTAATTGTAAATCAATCTCAAATTGTTACTGGATCCTTAGACGGTTGTATCAGGCACTATGACATAAGAATGGGTGAATTAATTTGTGATAATATAGGTGTTCCAATAACATATATTGTTGAAACTAAAGATGGACAATGTATTGTTGCTGGATGTTTAGATGGTAGAGTACGTTTGGTTGATAATGAGACTGGAAATGTTATACAAGAATATGAAGGTAGAAAAAATGACGATTATCATATAGAATGTGGAGTAATGGCAGATGATAACCATATTGTGTCCGGTTCATCTGAAGGTTTGGTTTATGTATGGGATTTGCTGAATGGAACAATTTTGCAGCAATTAAAAATTGGTAAGTTATTAATATTTGAGTATAATCTGGAAACAACTTAAATAAAGTGAAGGTGTTCTATTTAAGGAGGCTGACATTAGTAGTATTTGTAGTAGTCTGATGTTTCAGACAATAATAGTAGATTTCCACATTTAATGAGTTGATAAGCCAGAAATTTGATAATTAAATACTAGAAAAACATTGTAGTAAAATATGTAGTAAAAACTTGCAGTACCGTACTTAATTAATAAAGCACGAAAAGGTTATTGTACCTAAGTTACTGTTAATAATATAAAAACAGTAAAACTGTAATTCATAATAGTTATTTAACGAAAAATTATCATGTTTCTTCAATTTATAACAAAACTTCAATACAAATCAGACTTTAGTGAAAACTGTTTTTATCAATTTGATATTTTAAACATACTTTGGACTAAAAAAGTTATATTACTGATTTTATTAAGCTCTACCTGATATTATAAATTCTAATTTAATTATCTATTTATATTAAATATTTAATTTTTGTGCTGATAAAAATATTTTGAGGAATAATTAATTATACAGGTACATATTAACCATTTTCAACCTTTTGCGTATTTTAATGAAATAATTCAAGTTAGTAATTTTTTTATAATATATATATAATTTCTACTTCTTTATCTCATAATTCCTTTTTTTGAAAAGAAAATTTTATTTTCTTTTTCTTAATTACAATAATCTTAATCATCAATTCTTTTTTTGTATTTCCTTTTAATACAATAAAAAATTAAAGTAAAAACAAAAATTATTACATAAAATATGTTTCTGTTATGTTTAATATAAATTTATGACATAGAGCTGCATGGAAGTCGTGGAGATCCCATTTGAGTTAAAACTCGGTCCAACCATTGTAGTGGACCATTTAAATGTAATTCTATCCAACATGGTGTCGATGTAACTGTTTGCCGTCTATATTCAGCTCCCCAACCTTTAACAAATGACATTCTTATAGTACACATTCGTGTTAACTGATATACTGCTTCAAATCCTTGAGACACGGATTGTGACAAGAGTGCCGCAAATTCTTGATTATTAAATATTTTTAAATTACATCCAGGTGGTATTTTACACACAGTTGCTGGATGCCAACCATATCTTTGGTTACAATTTGGACTTTGAACAAATATACTAGAATCACTTAAACATTCTGCAAATACTTCACCACCTATATAATATAACCGAACACCTTTACCAATATGACGACGGGTTTGCTCTACAACTTCATTGCGATTGACATTTGATAACAGTCCCAGGCAAAATCTTTCTGAATTGGATGGATCTGTAAAACCATCCACAGTGATAGAAGGTTGCGAAGCATGGAATGTTTCACCAACTCGTATATTGAGTTCATAATAACTTATTGAGCACCAAAATGCTGGTTCACGATATAAAACTGGTTGAGCTTCTAATTGTGGACTAGGTGTTAATCTTGATGAATTCAGATTATCATTTTGATCGATCGGATCACCATCTTCTGACATATAGCCTGGTGGTGGGGTATCGGTATTTGGAATACTTCCAATGGATAAGCCATTTGCATCCATATTTATTCAATTTATATATTTTTTTTTATTTGATTGAAATATTTGTAATTTGATGTAAATTTGATATTTTATAAATATTTTAAATTAAATTTTATTTTTGCACTCTGGATTTTGTTTGTTCAAATACTTCTCAGAATATTTTATAAATGCTTAAGAATAAAACAAATCTCTTAAATTGATAATAACACAGAAATATAACAGATTTATGATCGATTCTTTAAATTAAATTTTACAAATCTCTTTATTGAATATAATTTTGCGAAAGAACTATTCAATTATATTTTAAAATTAATCTTAATTCCTTCTTCAGAATGGTGCGCCTTCGTAAAAATTCTAACATCAGGTAAAATTTTTTTATAGAGCTTTGCTCTTAATTATTCATCCAATATATTTTAAAAAGTAACACGTTTAAAATATTTTATTAATTTTTTGTCACTGGCAGTTGTTTTTTTACAATCTCTATGTTAATTTATTCATTTAATTTTATAATTTGCGAATGATGAATTATCGTTGTAAAAATATTTGCCTATTTTAAGACAAATCATATATTTCATATTTAATCTGAAAGTAAAAAGTTTTCTTTAATATTTTTAAAATTAATAGAAGTAATATGTCAAATTAAATTTCAAATGTTTTGCCTAGCACTTAATTAAAATAAGTTACATAGTACATTTAACTTATAATTTATATATATATAATACATAATAGGTAGATACTTATTAAATTGTTTGAAAGCAGTGTTCATGACCTGCGCTTATATTTTATTTGTGCCTAATAATTTCTAAAAATACTGAGTAATTTAATTTAATTTATAATTTTGCATTTATAAGAATATTTACAAAATAAATCATGAACAAAGAATACAAAAAAATAACATTAGATTATTTTCCACTTTTTAAAAGCCAGATAATTAATTATGTAGGTATCTTTCGTCGGCTTACTGTAGGTCAGTTTTGTTAAGAAAAAAGTATTTAATATTATCTTGAATTATGTATTTAGAAAAAGTACCACAAGCTAATTTTATATAAGCTTTATCTATTTTCAATAATTTTCATGATTTATTTTTAATTATTGCATTTACTTATTAGATCAATAAAAAATAAACATTTACAACAAAAACTTATTTCACCTCAACTTACCGAAATGGTTTGAGGTATATTTGTTAATTTAGTTATTTGAATAATATCTTATATGACTAAAACATGCACACTTATTACTTATAACATAGAATTAAGTTTAAATTATTGGAGAAAAATTTATGTTTTAATTTTTTATGTTTATTTAGATTTTTCACGGCTACAGAAGAGAGTCCATATTTTTTTCGTTTTTGACATATAACTTCAATTTTGTTTCATAATTCACATGTTCTTTGAAAAAATTTGGCTGTGTCTTTTATTAAATGTCAAAAACCTTTTTTGCAATGTTTGACTCCAAGGTGCCTAGGTTCCTTACCAATTACACATCAATTTGACCAATTACTACGTTATCATAGCTTGAGTACTTGACTTGAATTCTTATTGAAATTTGAAGTAAGAAAATTTATGTGATTTACCCCGTATAAATTACCCCACATGATAACTTAAAGTAAGTTTCAAGTACGCTTGAACATCATTTATACGCTAGTTTCTTGAAATCAGCTTCAGTCAAGTCAATCACAAAAATTTATTTACATGTCAAAGTCCATATATGGACTATAGTAATGAGCGATTACACACTCATCAATATTGCACTAATCAACTTTTTTATCCATATTTTAACATTTTGCAATGACTTATTAGTTGTGTTCAGTAGATTTGGAACAGAATCGGACAGAACAGTTTTGGACAATGACAGTTAACTGTCAAGCACTTTAGAACCACTTAGAACACAAAAATCTACTGAACACCTTTTTTAATCTTTTTTTTACTTTTTTGTTCTAACTTTTGTTTACTCTCAAATTTCTTTGTTTAGCTGTCAAAATTTAAAGAAAAAACAACAACAAAAAAAGTTGCTCAAAACTGTTCTAAAAAAAACTCAGAACAAAAAAGATCAATTTAGAACAGTTTCGCACAATCTAATGAACACAGAACAGAACACTTTCGGACATAAAAGAACAAGTAACGGAAACTAATGAACACAAGTGTTCTTTTTTACTCTAGAAAGTTTTAGAACGTCCTAGAACAGTTTACTGAACACAAAAGTGTTGTGAATATATTGATAACTTCGAAAGATATACTAATTTGAAAATATAATTTCTGGAAGAATGCTTAAATTGAATTTTTTAAGTAAATAATGTTGTGTATAAAAAACAACAAATTATTTTTTTTGGCACATTTTAATAATTATGAATTGTTTTATTACAATAATTGCTATGATTATAATTGCTAAAATTAATATAAAAATGTTCCTTTCAAAATTACATTACAAATTAACATTTCCCAAAAAAGTAATTTTTTTACATTACCTGATTTATTGATTATGCTGAGTTTTATTGATGATAATCGAACCACCAAAAATATTTTCTCATCAATATATGGACAATATATTGACAATATATTGTCCATGGTAAAAAGAATTAATAAGGTAATATATTGCGCATGTATGTAGTAGTCTCTTTCTACATTTGTAACGCCATTCGACGACAAAAATATTATTGTTTACATTTTTACGTATAACATTATAAGCAATCAATTTCAAATTATACTTTTAAAAATTAATTTTACTATGTAAAAATGTTCAAATAGAGATTTTTCAATTATTTTTTTTTTGTAATTGATTTCCAAACTTCAAAACAATTGCTAATTAAAGTATGATAAGATATTAAATTGTATTCACATTTCAGAATTGAAAACATAGGTATTCCTTATTATCTTGCATAAATTTAATTTATTGTTTTATTTAACTTTCTTTTATGTCCAGCTAAATTACAACCAATATTTGAATTTAAAATTCTTATACTAAAATACAATTTACATTTATTAAAAAGTGTTTTTAATTTCTGTATGTATAGCAATATATCCAAATGCATATACTAATTTTTTTATATAATTTTCATTAACTAACAATTTATTTCCATTATATTCAAACTATTTTCTAATTTATTTAATTTAAGAGTAAAAATATTATTTGGTTTTTGGAGTCCTACTTCGTTGATATGATCCGTCCAGGAATATTCACATGTTCCATCTGAATATTGAGTGACTATTTCTGGTAATTTCAATTTAAATCTCTTTAATATATATCCAGCTAAGTATTCTAAAGCATCGTACTGGAGGTCAGGCATTTCCTGCAAATCGTTAGGCTCATTGTTGTTGATCAAAATTTTAACATCTGATAGAGATGATAATAAATCAACGTAGCATCAAACTCACTCTCGTGATTGAAATTATTTTCTTCTCCATACAAAGGTATATTCATTTGAACGCTTTCTTCTTTATCTGCTTCAATATTAGCTGTATCTGATATTATTCCTTCATTTTCGTGTAGAAAGCTGCGTAATCTATATTTGAACTCTAGCGCACTTTGGTGATCATGCAGTCCCCCTTTTGCTCTAATTACTCCAAAAAACATTTCCAAAGGATTCTGATTTAATCTAACAAAACAAAAGTTATTTGAAAAAGTTATGTGTAAAATAAGTATATTGTCAATAACTGTGTTACCTGTAAGTTAATATATATGAAATCCCGTAATTCTCTTTCATACCGTTGAACATCATTTTTAGTGAACTGTTGCTTAATAATATTTCTTTTTGAAAAGGTAATAGTGTGTTTCTATCATCGACTCTGTGTGCTTCTGCCTTTAATTTTTTACAACTTTTCGGCGAATAATTTAACAGATCGTGTTGTAAATTTCTCACATAATCCTCGGGCTTAAAAGGCTTGGAACAAATATAAAATGTTTTTTACATTAAAATTATATTTTCGTTGGCATTTTTTTTCCAAATCTTCCCTATATTTTCATCTTTAGGAAAATAAAAATGTTTAATATAGTCTAATAACTAATATAGTATTTAAAGTTTTTAAGTTTCTTGTTATTGTTACTATAACAACTAAATACAGCACAATTAACCATTGCTTTGTAGTTTTTATTTATATATATAATAATATATTTATTTTTATTAATTATAAGTTCAATATTATTTATTTAATAAACTTTTTTATTTTTACTAAAATAACTAAAATGTCGCGATTTTGTTTTGAATATTTGAATATAAAGTTCAATCAACTTTCACATTATCTGTCGTCGAGTGACGTACATGCGCAGTAGAATTCAAAATTAACTTCTGAATATATTAATAATTACCTTATTAATTCTTTATACCATGTATATTGTCCATATATTGATGTGTACTAGAGGTGTTAAGAGTCCAAAGTTAAGAAAGAATTCTATTATATTATTCTTATTCATCATGTTACAAAATCTTTCAGTTTCCGTGTCTGTCTACACTGTCTACCTCTATGTTTAAAGAGATATTAGGGCTCTATTGCCCCTATTACACATCAATCATTCGTCAATCATTCATCCATATATTGTCAATCATTGACCGTTGATTGATGAGAAATGATTGATGGTGGTTCTATTCTCATCAATCATGCCATCAATCATGAAAGCAAAATTCCCATCAATCATGCTGTCAATCATCCCAGAATCAGCAGAATTAAAAAAATGGCTTTTTGGGGAATGTTCAGATATTATTTTTTGAGAATGTTCAGATAAGGTTATAATATTAATTTGTGATGTAATTCTAAAAAGAATAATTTTTATATTAATTTTAATAATTATAACAATTATTGTAAAAAAACGATTGATATATTATTCAAATGTGCAAAAAAATAATTTGTTGTTTTTTTTACCCAACATTTACTCAAAATTTTAATTTAAATTGTAGTTAAAAACATTCCCCAAAAAATTATATTTTTAATATTCATATATATTTCGAAATTATCAATATATTCAGAACACTTTTTTCATCCATATATTGTCAATAATTGTATGATTCTTTTCATCATCGAAATGATTGATGAAAAGAATGATGTGTAATAAGCACCTAAGGAGTAAGGATGCATTAATGAGAGAAATAAGGGAATATTGCTATACTTTGGCAAAACTCTATTATACATATATGTAAATAAAAAAATTCATAAAATTTTTGCAAATAGTTTATTTCAATTTTAAATCACTTTTTAATACAGTTTTCTTTAAGTTTTTGATTGTTTTTAATGAAAAAAATACGTTACGAAAGGAATTACCAATACAAAAAATTGTGTTATCATTAACATTACAATTAATTAAAAAAAACTCTGTAATTTACTTCCGTAAATTCAAATTATTGTTTATCCCTGTGTTCACCACATTGTATTGCAATTGATATCTTAAAATATTCTTTCTCTTTCGCACTTATGCGATTCTCCTAGAAAAAGCCTAGAAAAAAAAGAAGAAGCACGCGTATCTGTATGATAAGCACATCAGTAAAATTAATAGGAAAATATTCGACTATATTCACTATTATAAGAAGAAAAATGCTTGCAAATTTAAAAAATTTTCAACCAACACTTAGCTGCCTTGCCAGCTGCATTGTGAGGCATCACAAAATGTAAATCACTAATACATACAAGTGAAACATCAATAAAAACTTTTAGCAGGTCCGAACATTTTTTATTTTATACACGAAATCGCATTCTCATATTGCAAATTGAAGAATAAATATTAAATCGGTTGGAACAAAGCGGAAAGAAGAAAATTATTCGTAAATGAAAACTTTAATATTTAATATCGAATTAAAAATTAGGGGCTGTGCAAAAAAAAAACAAAACGGTAATTGTAATTTTGTTTCTAATTTGTATACTAGTGAATACCCTGTGCAATTGCAGAAGTAGTTCTTTCAGACACGGTTTTATATAAAAAAAAAATATTTGTTTTGGTATAACTGTTGTTGTTTTCTGAATCGCTTGATTCTTGAATATATATATACTTTATAATGAAATCAAAGTTTCACCTATACTTTATAACGAAATCAATACAATTTCATTATAAATAAAATAGATCGATAAATTAATGTTAAAGTGCGTTTTACAATTTTGTTGTAGAATATATTCTGAAGCGTATTTAAACAATTAATTCATCAGATTTGGTTCTTTATATAATAAAACAATATTCGTCTTATTAAAGACAGCCATTAATTTAAACGGACTAAGATAGGGTTGTGATTATGTCATCCACTATGTTATGTAATAGCAAAAGGATAATTTCGAGTGCGAATCCCGCTTATGCCATTAGAAGGCAAATTTTTACTTCACAGTAGATAGTTTTCCACATTTAAATTGGCTGCTATACCAAAAATTAAAAAATTGATAAGTATACAATGTTATTGTCTATTCTATACCATGTCTTGTAGATATTATTGTAAATATCAAGCCGTTGAAGCAGTTAGGATGTCAATCTTTCAATCTTGAAATTATAAAAATAAACAATATGATCATTTTAATGTGCTCGTACTTTATTTATCCCATATTTTTTAACTTATTTAGTGAGCAAATTTACTTGTACTTTTGTATTACCTATGTACCACAGAGCGTTAATATTTCATTTTTAAATATTTGACAACCCCCTGATTTCAGTATTTGCCACCGTTTTATATACTTTTTATTTTTGGTCTGTGATGGTGGAATGTGTAACTATTTTAAATGTTTTAAGTATTTATATTTACCACTGTTTTGCATTTTTTTATTTTTGGCTTAAGAACTTAATAAAATTCCAATATTTTTTGTGGTGTAATTTACTATTCAACTATTCTTGCTTTTATACTCCCCACGTCGTCGATTATTACGTGTGTATTATATATAATATATTTTATATTACTTACATATTAATGCTAAATTATTATAATTACTACATTATTATATATTATATTGAAATAACTATGGGCTTTTATTTCAATACAAGTATTTTTAAAAATTTATTTTTTAAATATAAAAAGATAAAATTATATTAAAATTGATATTAATTTATATAAAAAACATTTTTATATCTGGCCTAATGCCAGAACGTATACATTTAAAACAATCTTCGTTCATCCTCAAAAAATTTCGTAAATCAGCTTTCCCGGTACATATTCAATTCTTTCATTAAATTGATAACAATCCTCTCATATTTTCTGGTTCTCCTGTATGCTTTGATTCAGCATATTTTTTTCGAGTGTCTTCCGTCTGCTAACATCATAGTAACAGCAGTTAATACAGCTATAACAATATTGTGGAAGTTTTTCCACAACAAAAATTCTAAAAATATGTTCATAAGTTTCCAGTTAAAACAAAATTTCGAATTTATACATATTAAGCAAGACTAACACTAATTAACAGGCTGAGACACTCGGAGAAGAAAGCTCAATAGAAGATCTCTTTTTTTTTAATTACAGCAGTCTTATGGGAAAAAATAGTGGGCCACTTACAAATCGGATTATAACTCGAAAACTATTACTGCCTGTATTTAAAAAAAAAAAACAGGCCTACTATTGAGCTTTTCTTTCCGAGTGTCTCAGCCCTGTTAATTAGTGTTAGTCTTGGTCTTGATATTAAGTATGTACTTATGTACATAAAAGTATGTACTTATATATCTTAAATTTGAAAATTTTATTTTTTAATAAAAACCAAATAATAAAAATAGGTATCGATATCCAAATGTAAATCTGAAAAATCTAAATTATTTTTGCTTAGGATATGCTTAATCTATATTTAATATTTACACAATTATAGTAAAAAAAACTGCCTTTTTCTATTTTCTCCTTCACACAACCTTCCATCAACAAACATAAGAGTTTTTTTTTAAATATGAACTTTAGTGGAAATCAAGAAATTTTTGGTCATCTCCCTTGTTGTTTACTAATACCAAAGATAATTTACAAGTAGATGTCCGATCGCCTAATAAAATAAAAACCAGAAATTTAAAAGCTGTTTTAAAGCTATTTTTGAATAGCTTTCATTTTCTCTTGAAATTTTTAATTGAGAAATGTATATTTGCATTATTTTTTTGCTATGTTTTTTATTTATTTTTACATACTCTACTCCAGCGAGTGCAAACCTTTTTTTTCGTAGTGGGTCATAACTAAAATAGTTCGAAGTAAAAATGGCGGGTTATTGGATCTGAGTTATTTGAATATTTTTTTACAAATTTTAATATTTAACTGTTTAGGTAATGTCTCGTCATTTAAAAATAACCCAAAATCTAAGTTAAATATTGCTATCATAAAGTATTTGTATGAAATTTCTTGCTACTTATGATATAATAATTGTTTAATATCAAGATTGTAAGTTCTTGTCCTTAATGTCCAACATGCAAAAATCATATTCTCTTCGAGTCGGTTTTAAGTAGATCCAAATATTTTAATAAGAAATTTCCCAAATTTTTCATACAAATAAATATTTTTACATAACAATTTCATCCATATTATTATCGGGACTTTTATTATTAAACCTTATTTATTTTTCTAGTAATAAAATTTTCTCATGGGGTCGCACTATTACAGATTTACTATCAATGCCAACTCAATATCAATCAATACCAAAATATTTTTTTTTAAAAAGAAAAAAAATTTTTTTATGGTTAGTTGGTATTGGTTAAAATAAATGAGAGAATAAAAAAAATCTTTTAGATGCCGATAACCAGTTTCCAACCAACACATATTTTTTTTGCATGATTACCAAATTCTGATGGTAAAATAAATATTATATGAAAAGAATCTAGTAAAAATTTGAACCGGAAGATATAGCAGCAGCTTTTTTATCTAAAAATGCGATTTTTTATCTAAGATACTTTGCCGGATTTTTAATGAAGAAACTTTTAAAAGATCGAGAAATACTGTAGTAACTGTGCTAAAAATTTACTTAACATTGAAATGGCATCAATGTCAAATGAAAGTGAATACTTAATATATTTTAAAAATTTTAAAACTGATTCTGATTTTGGGTCACTTCGAGCTCCTTCAAACAAATATTTTTGAAGTCTGCAAACGTTTTGTCTATATTTTTAATTTAATTATGAAAACTCGAAGTCATGAGGAAGGAATGCTTTTAAAAATTCAGTCTGCTTGCATTAGCGATTTACCAAATTGGTTTGAGGAAACAAATGATTGCTTTAATCATAGAATTAAAATATTACCATATTTTATATTAATTTCAATCAGACGAAATTGTTTGTAGATTTTTGAAAAAAATTATGTAAACAAAAATTTTACTGGTTGCTAAAAATTTTGAAGGAATAAAGTGTAACTGATTTTGTAATATCTTATGTGAAAAACCCATTAACCAATCTACGTAGAATGGTCATGGTAAAGGGTGGGTAGTTTTGGTGGGTTAAAGTCCCTCGTTACCAATATAGTGTACAAAATTTTGTGTCATGGGCGTCTTTCGAGATTTCCACCATTCCCTCGTAAAACAAAATAATAAAAAAAAAAACACAAAAAAACCTTTCCATATCCAATATCCATATCCAATTGATAATGTATAAATTATTAGATAGTTGTTGAAGAAATAAGTAACTAAATAAATAAAGAATTGCAAGATTATGGCCACTGGAAACTAAAAAAATTTATTTACTAACAAAAAGCAAAAAAAAACCACAACATTTCTACCAAATTTTTATTTTACTCTAAACTACTTTTTAGAATAATTCAACTTCATTCAACCATACGTCCATACTTACACTACATTGTTCCTTTTCAAATTTTTGTTTTTTTTTTTCGTTTTCTTTTCTCTATTTCTTACTTTTTTAGTTGACAAAAAAATCCTCAATCTCATTGAGTTGTCAATCATAATCAAAATGAATCCATTATACAATTATTATTTTTTTCTAAGTATCAATTTATTTATCATATTCAAATACTGGCGTTTATTTACTTTTTAAATTATTTAAAAATAATTTGATAAAGTTTATTGTTGTGTTATAAATAGAAGGAAATCGAAAATTAGAAAATAATATATGTGCTCAATGTAAATAAAGGCTCAATAATTTCTTATATACGCCAGTATTTCGATACGATAAATACATTGATACTTAGAAAAAAAATAATAATTGTATAATGGAATCATTTTGATTATGATTTTGCACTGCTTTGTTAAAAATATATTTATTCAATATGTTTTTTAAACCAATGTATTACAAGTACGTATATTGGCACCCTATATTTCTATTGCTATTTCTTCTAAAATTTTATCTTCAAAATATACTATTTCTATACTTATCAGTTTTCTTCCACAAATAGTCACTACTTGAAACTAATTCCATCCATTTTTCATCAAATAGTTAAAAATAATAATAAAAAGTAATAAACTCAAAAATATTTCAAAAATACTGTATAGTTACGTTATAAAACTTAAATAAATAAAATTTTGAATTTCAAAAAGTCTATTTATTATTTATGATTAAATAATGGCAATTAAAAACATTTGCAATTAACTTAATTAAGTAATTTTTTTGTACACTGTTCAAAGATGGAATTTTAAATGTTAAGTTTACATTACGTGTATTTCGGAATAGTCAAAATATTATTAGACAGAAAATAAACTTTTTTATTTAATTTGAGTACTACATTTCAAAACTATTTTCGTTTTTTATTCATTTAAATTAAAATAACGGAACAAAATTTGTTTTTTTAGAACATCTTTTACCATTCCCATTATTAATCGCGTAAATTTCGAGTCTATAGCTGAAATAAAATTGTAAACTAAAATTTTTACATATTATTTTACGTATCGCTACTGCAGTATAAATAAAAATAATATCTTATACAATTCTTATACAAAAATAAAAACGTTTTGAACTATTTCAAGCTAAATAAACGAAAAAAGAGTGATTTACCTATGCGAAAACAAAATCAAAAGTAAATTTAAAGGGCCATATACTTAAATTTAATTTAGCTCAAGTGAAAAAAAAAAAACAAATAAAGAAATAAAACCAAAACAGAAAATTTTTCATAAATCTACAACTGCAAATAAACCATTTCAAATATGATGCCCATTGCCCATTTGTATTAAACGATCTTTGGCAGTCTACCCTATTATATTTTTAATAAAAAATATGCATAGAAAGACAGCGACAAAACACACATCTTCATTGTCGTAACTCAATTACACAACTCAATGAGATTGAGAATGAGTATGACTATTGAATTGACTACTATTGAAATTGAACTCATCCAAATGTTTTTTGTCAACTAAATAAAGTAAGAAATAGAGAAAAGAAAACGAAAAAAAAAACACAAAAAAATAAAAATTAGAAAAGGAACAATGCAGTTATGACAAAGAATATCCATAATAAGAAGGTTCACTGGAATAAAATTTTATAATTTGTCAATGTGTTGGTCACCATTTTTCCAGTCGATTTCCAATATTGTAAGAAATAGATAGTCATAAGAATTTAATTTGTGAGAGAGAGATAAAAATTCAAAATACAAAGTGGGAAAAAATGAACGAACAATTTTTTTGTATGAAAAAAATATTGTCTTTATTTTTAGTTAGTTAGTTTAATTCCAAATTAAAAAATTTTTCAGCACCGCACACCAAACACGTAACAAGATGATGTTTTCTCAATTTCGAAACATTTTTAAAAAATTGTGTATAGAATAGTTTTTATAAAAACTTTTTTTAAGCGTTAGAGTTGATTTATTTTTAAAATATAACATACACTGCTTAATTTTCATATATAATCTGCATTTTTTTCTAAGTACTTTCTTATATACTAATTTTTTGCATATCAGTAAAAAATATTATTTATTCAAATTTGAAATGTTTATATTATTAATATTCAACTTTGTTACCTATTTATAAAATTAACAAGTACCTAAATGCATTATATTACTTATAATGTGTTCATTGATGATTAAAATGCACAATTTAATTTTTCAGAAACTAAAAAGGCATCGAGTCATTCATAAAAAAAAAAACCGCTTGATATTCTTTTTAACTAACTGTTTCAATACCTGAAAAACTGTGTGTATTGAAAATACAGGAATGATAAAAAATGTACTTCCCTTATAAGCCAATAAAATAAAATAATATGATATTTAAGAAATAACATATGTTTTTGAAACGAATATTATTTTATATAGGGATCTGTAAAAAATCAATCATTCAAAATTTATTTATTCTCATACTCTTATAAATTTAATACGTTTATTCTAAAAAAAATTCGTACACAAAATTTCAGACGACTGTACACATGAAAAATCTCTAGTGAGCTAAATAAATAAGCAAAAATCTTCCGTGGGCTATTTAAAATTACATTGCAAAAATGAAGTGGTTTTTTAAATGGTTTATATCGCGCTCTTTCTTTCTCACAACTTCTTACATAAGAAAATATTTACAATAGTTCTTTGCTTCTTTAACTAATGGTTTTTTTTTTGTAAATGTGTTTGTAAAAATATCTTGACTTCCAGTGAACCTTCTTATTATGGATATTCTTTGCTATAAGCTCTTGCAAATAAATTTGAAAATTAAATTCTTACGCATACATTCAAACTTTCAAGCTTTCGCTCTCATAACAATAACACAATGTACGTTCGAGCGACATTGGAACAACACGTAGTGAAACAACAAGTGTACATAAGGCCTTTGATTGTATTCTAGTTGTTTGGCTATCTGAAAATTCTTCGAAGTGATGACAGCTCAATTCTTATTGAAAAACATATATCAAAAATGAAAATTATTAATTTAAATTGTCTATTTAATCTATTTGGTCTTTCGGAATAGAATTGGTCTTGAATTAAGGTGGGTTTTTACTGGTAAAGAAAAATATTCCCGACATTGGGACATTATAGGATCTGTTTAAAAACTTGTTTCGAAACTGGTGAAATTCCATTGGGTTCGTTCAGTAGCATTAACCGGTAGATCTGGAATCCATTTTGGATCCATGTACCATATACCTGGACACTGAACGCAATTCACCACAAAAATTTACCACAATACTAGCGCCATCACCGGAAAATATAATGAGTACTTTTAAAAATAAATTAAATTTGAATGGAATAATATTTATTATCATACATATAATATATTTTATATAACTCTTAATTTAAGTTTTATGTACATAAATCTTCCTTAAGAACTTAAATTTCACACTAATTCAAAAAATAATGGCGATTTAAATTTAAAAACTTTCATAAAAAATATAAACATTTAATTTTTCTTACGGTAGATGTCACAACACTCAACATAAAAATTGTTGTTGTTGTTTTTACATATAAAAAGTCAGATCCATGAAATGTATCTAGAATTTTTTCAGATCCATTTTCATTAACCGCGATACATTAACTGGTACATTTACCACACCGTTCAGTAAACAGATCCATGGATCTGTGGATTTCACTTCCAAAGGTTAATTTCACTGAACGCTACCATTGTGTGTGGAGTTGTTTCGAAACATTTTTTTTTGATTTTTAATGGGCGGAGTCATAAGTTTCTGCATATGTTTAAATGTGTATGGTGTAGTTTTGGAACTAAAATGTAATAAAATCAGTGGTTAATAGTTTCTTTATACCGGCAACACATTTTTAACAATTTTTTGAATAAATGTACATAAGTAAAGTAAAATTATTTTTTTTAACAGATAATTTTGAAGGTTTATCAATGTTTCTTTGTGTATAAAATGAATGTCACTGTTTGTTTGTTGTATAAATTCAATGTCCTTGTGGTAAAATGTTTGTCAGCTTAAACCCACCTTTAAGAATGAATATATTTAAAATTACTTTTTATAATCAGATTTGTTTTTAGAGATATTAATTAAAAATCAAATTTCATTTCACTAATAATTTCTTTTTATTGTGCAAATATCGATATTTCAGAAGCAAAGTACTTCCTTCGTCATTACTTGCGACTAATTGCAATATAATTAATTTAAAATTTTGAGTTGAAGTATGATATTTTGATCTTATGGGAAATTATAGTGGTAGCACTATAAATATTGAAATAACGCAGA
Organism: Argyra leucocephala; assembly: GCA_963942445.1. NCBI lineage: Eukaryota > Metazoa > Arthropoda > Insecta > Diptera > Dolichopodidae > Argyra > Argyra leucocephala. The sequence continues at coordinate 75,600,741 of OZ012680.1, forward strand.
ATTACCGATTTTTTTCAATTTTGTTCAAAGGGGGTAATAAAATTCCATCTTTTTTACATCATTTAGTTGAAAAAAATTTCAAATTTAATTTTTTCATTCTTAAATATGCATATGAAAATATGTCTCCTGTATCTAAATCTAAATTAAATTAATTATATCTTTGGTGTCATCAATTAGAAACATTTCGAGTTGGCTAATATCAAGGCAAAAATCAGGAAACTTCAAATTAGTCAATTCTAATTTATGTAGGCCATACAACCATAAGAAAATGTTTACCAGAAAATGTTTTATGAAAAACTTAAGAAGCTATATATAAATAAATTAATATTTTTTTTATTTATTTTTAGGAAACACCAATTCTGTAATTCATTCTTTAACAACACATCCCTTAACAAACGAAGTGATATTTGCAAAAGGACGTGATTTACATGTTTGTGGTTCTTCAAAGGATCAAATAATTGAAGAAATTCTTATTAATAATTCACCTTAATAATGACCAAGACAATAATTTGTAAATCTTTTAAAATTTATATAAATTTCGGATCTATTCTTAATTTTTCTTAATTTTATTAATAATTGTTTTTATTGTAATACGCTGGTTAGGTATCTACATATTTTATATTATATTAGCTAAACAAGTTTTTTATGACTATAGGACTAAATGTGGGGTTTAGTTTACAAATATTTTATTAAGTGATATTTAATTGGCTCTAAACACGAAATGAATTTATTATGATTTTCCTTTATTATATTTTATATGAGAACTCAATTTGTAAGACAAGAAGAGAAAATATTATTTACTGGAGATATTTTTCATGCTAGTTTGGGATATTATACTTTGATGAAAGCTGTGTGTTTTCAATGATCTGGAATTTTTACTGCCATTTAGTGGTATGAAAATATAATTTTTAAAAAATATATTCCAGATTTTCGATTACATACCTTTCAATTTTTCAATTAATATATTAAAACAATTTCACGAATAAACGTATAATCGTAGATAAAATCTGAGAAAAAATCTGAAATGTAAACACTCATCCGACTTTTTTTACGATAAAATCATTTTCATTTTTTCATTTTATTCATTTATTTCTCAAAGAGCTCATTCGCTCGTACAGAGTGTATATATATTAAAAAAAAAACAAGATAACCAAATTAATAATTCAGTCCAGTAGAAAAAAATCAACTTAATAACTAAATGTATAATAACTTAAGCTAACTACACTTGGTTTACAACAATATCCATTAATTGTACGAAAAAAAGGAGAAAAACTAAAAAAAAAAAAAAAAAAAAAAAACTTATCACTAGAAAAAAGACCCAAAAATCAACACTATTATTTTAAATATTATTAACTACATTGATTTTTAAATTTAAATATAATTCATTTAATTTTTTCTTAAATATGTCTAATCTACTTATTATTTTGATTTCATTTGGTAAATCATTATAATTTCTGTATCCTAAATTGTATACTGCATCAAGCCCATCAAATCTGATTTTTGATGACATTATTCTAATCTTAGATTTTGCCTGACGTGTAAACGCTGTCTATGGGTACCATACACGTTTATATCTGTTTAAAAACTTGTGAAATTTAATCGTGTGTGGGGTGGAGTTTGTTTAATCAATAAATTTTGATTTTTAATGGGCGGAGTCATGTTTCTGAATATGTTTAAATGTGAAGCTTCGAAACCAAAATGTAAATAAAATCAGTTGTTTATGTTTTTTTGTTATTTAGGAGTAGTTTACATTTTTCATAATATTTATAACCAATCTTATAATCATTTCCTTTTTTTTCTATTTCTACTTAACTGTAAAAAAATAGTGCGGTTCTGTGTTTGTTTAAGCAAGAGTTTCGTTAGTGTGTGACGAACAGAAAAATTAGTTTCGAAAAATTATGTTAGAACAAGTTTTTCAACAGATTTAATCGTGTATGGGCCCATTAACACAACAGAAAATTCAATAATGAAAGTAAAAAATAATATTTACAACACTTCCATATAAATCAAATGCTGTTGTACATATGTACTATGGTACTATGCAACGAATTAGAATTAAATGGAAGTGGCTATCCATACAAAAAAGTGTCCAATGTTTTGGGTATATTCCTCTCTTTCTTTGGTATTTCCGATTGTCAAAAAACAGAAATAGAAGAATATATTTTCTCTCTTTTTAATGGAAATTATTTTGATAAATAAACAGGATAGTGCTCAGAATTTAATATGCCTCAATTTGTATGTATTTTGACTTAAATTTTTTTTAAAAATATGATGAGTAAAAATATCTAACAATAATGGATAAATTAATCAAAATTTATTATTAATACATATATGAAAAAAATATGAGAAATACAGCGCTTTCTAGTTTTGAATTTTAAAATATTTATTCTTTTTTTTAGATTTTAAATTCTTTTCTATAAGTTTTTTCAATAGATTGATTATAAAATTTTTTACATATTTGATATTTATTATATAAAATTATATAAACTTATTATTGCCGATTGTCTATCCTATACTTATAAATATGTAAATAATATGTTATTAATATATTTGTATCAAAACATTTTCTTTTTTCCACACCACCATTGAGGTAAAGAAATAGGAGCGTTTTTTTTAAATTCCACTTCATTTTTCAGATTCATCAACAATTAGCTGAAATATATTTAATAATTTTTGTTAACTTCATTATATTTACAAATTTCAATAATATACTTACCATCGGCTCCTCTGTCATTATCGTATCATACGCTAGATTTATAGGGTCTGTTTCAGATTCATTAACAATTAGCTGAAATATATTTATATTCCTTCAATCCATCGTTGTTTCAAACCATCGTCTTTTGGGAAACTACAAACATATATATACTTTTTTTAAAATTATATCCAATATATTCAAATATATATATAATCCAATATATTCAAAATAAATATTTAAAATGATATTCAAAAAAAAAATTTCTTTGTCCGGATATTTAAATTATCCTAATACTACACTGTTTTGTTTAGAAGTTTTTAAAAATTCAAAAGATGTAAAATATAATACTTACATATGTAAAGACACGTAATTTTCTTTTTCCAAATGAGACTTACAGCCTGGAATGATACAAATCTTCCTTTTACGTTCCATTTTTCCTTAAAATTTGTAATTTTTTAACAATTTATAATAAAAATCAAAAATTTTATTGACTTTTTTTAATATTTATTTGACAATAACAAATTTTATTTTTGCCTACTTCATTGCTAGTGTTCGTACTTTTTGAAAATTTCATATATCCATATATTACACACTACTGCTACATTTTCAATATTTCAGAAACATGAATGATTTTTTTTTTTTCAAATAATTTAACAGCAATACTTTTCTGTGTAATAATAGAATACGGTAATAAAGTAAAAGAAAGTTTAAATTGAAAAAACATTGTTATTTTTATTAAGATTATATTTTGATACCTTTTATTTTATTCATACTCAAAGATTTTACTAATTTTCTACTTAAAAAAACTATATTGGCCTAACATTGAAAAAATTTTTTTTTTGACAATTGGAAACCAAACAGAAAGAGAAGTACTAAAAAAATATGGACAAAATGTTTGTATTTTTGTATGGGATAGCCACTTCCATTTAATTCTAATTCGTTGGTACTATGTATATTATATGCTGTTCACACTACGCTCTATACAAGTTATCAGCAAATAACTAGACAAGGTGTTATAACTAGATATACAAAGTAGTTATACAAGGTGTTAAACTAGTTATACAAGTTGTTATAACTAGTTATACAAGGTGTTATAACTAGAAATTTTATACCTATGTAAATGAGGCTATCAATAGTACCGGCGACACTGTTTTTAACAATTTTTTGAGTAAATGTTTGTATATAAAAAAAATAATTTTTTTCAACAGAACGGGTTTTGACGGGTTGAATTATTGTTTTATTGGTATATAAAATAAATTTCCCAAATAGAAAATTAGAGAATTCTTTGCAACGGTCTATTTCGAACTCATTTTCACCATATAACTACTTCCATCTTCAGTTTAGCAATCCATATTCCATATTAGTTTTCTACACAAATGTCATAAGAGGCTAAGCATTTCCTTGTACATTAAAATCACATACATGCATTAAAGCGAATTGCTTATAGTTGGTTTTTGTTTTATTAACGCCTCTACTCTATATTTAAAGAGCCCTGATCCAGAAACTAATTTTTGCTTCGTTAAACAAATTATTTGTATGGAAAAACGAAGATTTACGAAATTTTTTCATACAAATAAAATCTTTTTATCTTTTAACGAAGCTAAATTTGTTTCGTTCGCTTTTCAAATATAGAGGCGTTGGCTCTATATACCATTATTATCCCGTTTACATGATAGTTTCACAAGTAAGCAAATACTTAACTAACGCCCTGGGTTGTGCAGTAGGAATACAGAGCGCAAAAATCCCAGATTCGGCTCCCGATGAAAGCAAAATGCTTTATATGTTTGTCGATCGGTCCAGTGCTGTATGTGAAAGTTCGGACCTGAAAGTTTGGCTCTGCATATTAATATGCAGATAAAGGGAATTAAAAAAATGTATTTGAAATAAATTCGATCACCATTATGTTGTCCAAAACAATTTACTTTATTTTATATTTTAACTAAAAATATTTTATTACTTTTTCCCTTTTGTTTTTTTAGCATGTTTTTTACGTTTTTCATCCTTTTTCAGTTTATTGATTTTTTCTCTATTTTTAGCTATTTCAATACGTATTCGTTCTTTAATTATTTGATCTGAATTTTTCAATTCTCGATCATTATTATCACCAATATATTGTTTAGCTTCTATTTTCGCATTATGCCGAGCATGTCTACTAACAGGATAACGCTTAGCATGTGTTAATGATCGGTTTTCACCTTCTTCTTTATATACTTGCTCTTCTATTTTAGTTTTTTGCTTCCATTCAGTATATCTGCCTGTTTTGAAACTTGAAGGTATCCAAATACCTGATTCAGTCCTAATTTTTCCATTTCTTGGATCTTGAACTGGAACCATTTTTTTTTTAATGCGGTCCCATCTCTTCATACCAGGCTTAAACTTTATATCACCTTCTTTTTTATCAATGACACTAAATTCGGCATTAGCTACTTGTCTTTTGAATGAATTAATTGCTAATCCATCTTCAGTAACTTTATCAGCTGATTGATATGAAATGTAGTTTTCTTCATCTTTCAACGGTTTTTTATTTCTTTTTATTTTTTTTGGCTTGTAAAGCTCATCTATATTTTTTCTCTTTTTTGACTTTACAATATGAACAAATTGATTTTCAATTTCATTTTCTGTGTAAGCTTCTATTTCAGTTTGATTTTTTTGAATTTCTTTTTCATTTTCTTCACGATCCAATTCCTCTACTTTAGCGTGAAATTTTTCAATAACTTCAGAATGCTTTGATCGCTTTTCTTTCATTATTTTGAACGGCATCGATTTTTTTGTACAGCTCAATTCAAAAATTGTTCCTGTAGGTCTAAATGCACGCATTTTCATGAAAATGTCATTTCTTTCAAAATCATTTCTAAAATTAAAAATTATTAAGGCACATTGATTTCTTTAAATTACTACCTACCCTATTTTTTTTTGTTTTGAAGTGGCATCGTTATCGCTTGAATCTAAAGTAAAATCGCTTAATTGTTTTAGAGTATAAAATTTAATCATTTTTACTCGTTTATTTGAATCAGTAGAAGCAACTGGTCTTGAACTTATATATTTTTTATAAGCATTTTCACTTGTTTTATAAATACTAGCAATTAAATGGCTTTTTAAATAATTCAACACGCTTAAATGTTCTTCTTCTAATATATCTTGTGGAACAATACCTATTGAGTTATTATCATTTATATCAAATTGACGATTTAAAAACAGATGCAAATCTAAGACATGAGCTTGATCATCGGTGGAAAAAATAGAATATGCTGTTCCTTGTCTGCCAGCTCTAGCACATCTTCCAACCCGATGTACAAATAATTTTGGTTTTCCTGGAAAATGTAAGTTGATAACATAATCCAAGCTTGGAATATCAATACCTCGAGCTGCTACATCTGTGACAATAAGTGCCGACACCTTTTTATGAACAAATTTGGCTGTATTAATTTTTCTTGCAGCAGGATCTAAGCTTGAATAAACCGATGTATTAGAAACTCCAGCTTGAGTAAGAATAAAAGAAATTAATTCCACGTGATGTTGTGTTCCAGCAAAAATTACCGTCTGGGCACCTGAAGGAATAACATGTTTTAGTAATACTACCAAAGATGTATATCTTTCGCCTGGTCGACAAAACAAAAATTTTAAAGTTAAACCTTCAGGTACCTTCGTATCAACATCCAAACGTATTAAAACAGGGTCACTTAAATCAGCTTTTGCAAAATCAATAAGAAGCTTAGGTAACGTTGCACTAAACATAACCAATTGCTTAGACGCAGGTAATCTATTCAAAGTTTCGTTTAATTGCTCTCCAAAACCCATTTCAAACAAACGATCAGCTTCATCAAAAACTACATATTCAATTGAACTTAATTTTAAATCCATTTCAACGCATAGATGAAGAAAACGACCAGGTGTTGCAACTATAATATCTGGACATGTATGAATCGCTGAAAATTGAGAATCCATTGAATCACCACCTAACACTAAAATAGTTTTTAAATCAAGAAATTTCCCAATTTCTTTTATAAATTTATAAGTTTGAATGGCCAATTCACGAGTTGGCGATAAAATAAGTGCTCTTGCACCTTTAGTGGGATCCCTTCTCTTTAATTTTTCAAACATTGGTAATAAAAAGCAAGCTGTTTTGCCAGAACCAGTTTTAGCCATAGCAACAACATCTCTACCTTCGAGAATTAAAGGAATTGTTTTTCTTTGAATCGGAGTCGGCAATTTATAGCCTCTTTTAATAATTCCTTTTAATACATCTTTACTTAAGCCCATGCACTGGAATCCTCCACCTTTTTTATTTTTCACTTTTTGTTTTTCTTTACTTTTATATTTTTCGGAATCAATTGCTGGAAAGCCCGGTATTTCATCTGGAATCATCGTTTTATTGTATCTTAGACAAATTTATCAAAGTATTAATATTTAGTTAAATTACACTGATTTAACAAAACAAAGTGCACATGTGAATTTTTTCATGCACAAACTTCAAATTACAAAGTGACAGTACAGTGTTAAAAAACCAAAAAACCGTCTATAGTGTGTTCGTGTGTCAATCCAATTCGTTTCGATTCGATCTTATTCGAAATATCATTTCGCACACCGTTGCTTTCGTTTATTTATTCCTATTATTCAAAATATTCAAAATATGTCAAATTTGCTCATTTTTTCCGCGTAGTATATGTACGTATTTCGATTTCCGACCATCCATTTACACTCAAGCTGCAGTAAAATAACAGGCAGTGAAAATACCAATATACAGAGACACAATGGAATACAAATGTGCAGTCAAACATTTGCAACATTAAAAATTGAATGTTTTGTTTGAATTGGAAGAAATAGAACACAATTGTATCTCCACTTTTTTTACATTTTATCTACATTTAAATGATTAGTGATGACTGATGAGATATACTTACAGTCTAATTCATTTGAATTTGGTTTTTTGAAATTGGATTTTCTTTGTGGTGGACTTATCTATTGTAGAGTCAAGGCCTCTTTACAAAAACTTTTAAAACCTCCAAAATTCTTATATGAACTGAAAAATGTAATATAAGAAATTTCTTTGCTTACATTTTCTTGTGACCTTTAAAACGCCATCTTAACTAAAAAAAGTATGAAGTGTCATGCCTGTATATTCAGGATGCCTTGGTAGAGTAGTAATCATTGGTAGCGTTCAGTGAAATTAACCGATGGATCTGAAATCTACAGATCCATGGATCTGTACACTGAACGGTGTGGTAAATGTACCGGTTAATGTATCGCCATAGCGGTTAATTAAAATGGATCTGAAAACATTTTAGATATATTTCATGGATCTGACTTTTTATATGTAAAAACAACAACAAGAAATTTTATGTTTAGTGTTGTGTCATCTTACTTACTTACTTACTTGTTGGGCGCTACAGACCTTGAAGGTCCTGGGCCTGGCGCAAAATTGTCCTCCACTGATTTCGGTCACGAGCGGAATCTCTCCAGTTGATGATTTGTAGTTTTTTCATATCTGCCGATACTTCATCTCTCCAACGAAGGTGTGGCCTCCCTCGACGACGCGTTCCCTGGGGTTTGGATTGGAAGAGTTTCCTAGCCGGAGCATTTTCATCCATACGCTCTACATGGCCTAGCCAATGAAGCCGTCTTATTCTGACTTTTTTAGCTAGGTCCATGTCGTTGTACAGCTGGTATAGTTCGGCATTGTATCTTCTTCTCCAAACCCCTTCGTCAGACACAGGACCATAAATGCGACGAAGAATTTTTCTCTCAAAGATACCAAGTGCATGCTCGCTTGCTTTTGGTAATGTCCACGATTCAGAACCATATAGCAGCACCGGAAGGATGAGCGTTTTGTATAATTGTGCCTTGGTATTTTGGGATAGGAGCTTTGAACCCAGTTGTTTCGACAAACCGAAGTAGCAACGGTTTGCAAGGGTAATTCTTCGCCTTACTTCAACATCGATGTTATTGATGGAGTTGATGTTGGTTCCAAGGTAGATAAACTCCTGAACTACCTCAAAATTATATGAGCCGACAGTGATGTTGTGTCCTATATGATGTTGTGAGGACATTTTATTTGTCGACAGCATATATTTTGTTTTGTTCTCATTTATGAGAAGACCCGCTTTACCTGCTTCCTCTTCAATCTGTGTAAAGGCTTCGATGACTGCTCGTCGTGATGTTCCGATAATATCGACGTCATCAGCGAAACCCAGGAGCTGCACCGATTTGTAAAATATAGTGCCCTGCGTGTTCACACCGGAACGTCGCACTATATGCTCCAACACCAGATTAAAGAAATTACATGACAGCGCATCGCCTTGTCGAAATCCGGAGCACGTTCGAAATGAATCAGAAATGTGCCTCCCAATGACCACAGCACACCGGGTGTTTTCCAAGGTCATTTTTGACAAACGGATAAGCTTGGCTGGGAAACCAAATTCCGACATTGATTCGTAAAGCACTGATCGATGTATGCTGTCATAGGCAGATTTAAAATCGATAAAAAGATGGTGCGTATCGATTTGAAATTCGAGCGCCTTCTCCAGGATCTGCCTTAATGCGAACACCTGGTCGGTGGTTGATTTACCAGGACGGAAGCCGCACTGATAGTTTCCTATCACAGCGTTACAATGGGGCTTCAATCGTTCGCACAGAATATTGGAAAGGATCTTATACGCAACGTTTAATAGGGATATTCCTCTATAGTTGGCGCAGGACATGGAATCGCCCTTTTTGAATATTGGAGATATTGAACTTAAATTCCAGTCATCAGGCATGCTCTCCTCGATCCAGATTTGTTTGATGATTTGGTGCATGAATTCAATCATCACTTCACCTCCTGCCTTAAAAAGTTCAGCTGGCAGGTTATCTTGTCCAGCAGCTTTGTTGTTCTTTAATTTTCGGATGGCTGCTTCCACTTCTGCAGGACTGGGTGTATCTGTATCTTCGGAGTTGACTGGGTTAGGGCGAGACGTATCTGTGTTTTCTATGTTTGCGCCATTCAGCAGGTTCTTAAAATGCTGTTTCCATGTCTCTAATATCCCTTGCGTATCGGTTACCAAATTTCCCGAATCAACCCTCAGCGCGTGTGTACGGGGCTTGAAACCAGCTGCAAGCTGCTTGGCTTTTTTATAAAAGCTCCGTACTTCGCCTCTGTCTCGGTTTGATTCTATATCCAAAAGTTGAGACTTTTCGAATAAACGTTTTTTGCGCCTTAAAATTTTCTTCTCGTCTCTTCTTTTCGCTCTATACTCTTCTTGAGCTGCTCTTGTTTTACGTTGCAGCGCTTTCCTGTAGGCCTCATTTTTCTCTACCGTCTTTGCTAAACATTCATCGTCGTACCATGGGTTTCTCACGCGAGGTGTTTCAAAACCCACGGTATGTGTAGCAGCCATCGTGATGATGTTTGCGCATTGTTTCCATTTTCCGTTGACGGAGAGATTATGTTGTAGAGGTGTGGTATTGAGTAAATCACTTAATCGCTCCTTGTATGCTAAGGCTATCTCAGGTGTTTGGAGTCTTCCAATGTTAAACTTCCTATTTTGGCTGGTGCGTCCTTTTTTAACATTGGAAATTCGTGCTCTGAACTGGGCGACAACTAGGAAGTGGTCAGAGTCGATGTTAGCTCCTCGATAGGTACGTACATCCGACACACTGGTAGCATGTCGGGCGTCAATCATAATGTGGTCAATTTGATTCGCTGTACGTCCATCCGGAGATAGCCAGGTAGCTTTGTGGATATTTTTATGGGGGAAATTTGTGCTACTTATAACCATATTACGAGCTGCTGCAAAATCGATTGTTCGGTATCCATTATCTGTGGTGGTGGGGTGAAGACTATGGTTACCAACAGTTTTGCCGAAAATTCCTTCCTTACTGATTTTAGCATTGAAGTCTCCAAGCACGATTTTCGCATCGTACTCAGGACAGGACCCATATGTTTTATCTAAGATGTCGTAGAATTCATCCTTCATTGAATCCTCCTCTTCGTCGGTTGGTGCGTGCACACATATTAAGCTGATGTTGAAGAATTTGCCTTTGATACGGATGACGGCTAGACGTTCATTAACCGGTGTAAAATCAATGACGTTTCCTCTAAGCCGTTTTCCCACTACGAATCCGCATCCAAATATGTGATGTTTTTCGTGGCAGCTGTAATATATATCGCATGTTCGTTTTTTTAACATGCCAGATCCTTTCCATCGGATTTCCTGAGAGAATATTTTCAATTTTGTTAGATGCAGCTGGATGATACAGTGTTCTTACATTCCAACTGCAAATTCTTAAATCGGAGTCCTTTAAACGTTTGCCGGGTCTGTTTCCAATAATTTCGATCGTATCCGAGGCTTCAATTGCGTCTCTCAAAACTATGTAATTTTTACGGGTAAGGGAGTCAGCCTTACGCCAACCTCAAAATTTGAGGATTTTGGCGCACTTACAATTTTGGCCTGCTTACTAGCGGATGCTATGTAAAACAGTTCCCAGGGGTCACCACGTGGAGGTAGTGTAAGCACTTGAATAGGAACTCGACAGTTGCGCATCTGGGTCAGCGACCGATCAAATTTTTCCCTGTCGATCCCAAACCAGACCCGTCATCATCTACTGTTGTGTCATCTACTGTAAGAAAAATTAAATGTTTATATTTTTTTATGAAAGTTGTTAAATTTATATCGTCGTTATTTTTTGAATTAGTGTAAAAATTGAAATTCTTGAGGAAAATTTATATAAATAAAACTTAAATTAAGAGTTATAAAAAATAAATTATATGTATGATAAAAATTATTATTTCATTAAATTTTCATTGATTTTTAAAATTGCTTGTTATATTTTCGGGTGATGTCGCTAGTATTGCGGTAAATTTTTGTGGTGAATTGCGCTCAGTGGACAGATACATGGTACATGGATATGGACATAGAGTAATCATATAAGTAAAGTATTCACGTAGAACAATATTTGTTAATCATTTTCTTCTAAAAATGCCGTCCCATTTTTACTCAAAACACGAAAATGCCGTCCCATTTTCACTCTATACCCCAAAACACTCAAATATAATTTTCGAAACTCAATTATTTTTACTCAAAATTTTTTATTTATTGAGGAGAATATTTCATACAATGCCTCTATACTTCTAGCCTATTCACAGAATGATTTTTCCGGAATTTTATCGAATTACAATTTCGTTTTAAGTTTTATTTAGTTTTGTGTGTAAAGTTTTGCTCTCTCAGTGACTACGTTAGCAGTATAGAGGCATTTTTTGATAATTTGAAGAGTATACACGTACGTATGTACTTTTGATTTATATGAGGAGTGTATATCGTATATGGGATGGAAGTGACTATCCATACAAAAAAGTGTCCAATGTTTTGGGTATATTCCTCTCTTTCTTTGTTATTTTTTATGTCAAAAAACAGACATAGACGAATATATTTGTTCAATATATTTTCTCTCTTTTTAATGGAAATTATTTTGATAAATAAATAGGATAGTGCTCACAATTGCATATGCCTCAATTTGTATGTATTTTGACTTAAATTTTTAAATATGAGTTTTAATATTTTTTTAAATATGATGAGTAAGAATATTTAACAATAATGGATAAATTAATCAAAATTTATTAATACATACATATATGAAAAAAATATGAGAAATACAGCGCTTTCTAGTTTTGTATTTTATAATAGTTGCTCTTTTTTTTAGGAAATTCTTTTCTATAAGTTTTTTCAATAGATTGATTATAAAAATTTTTACATATTTGATATTTATTATATAAAATTATATAAACTTATTATTGTCTATTGTCTATCCTATATTTATAAATATGTAAATAATATGTTATTAATATCATAGAGTATTCATATAAGTAGAGTATTCACGTAGAACAATATTTGTTAATCATTTTCTTCTAAAAATGCCGTCCCATTTTCACTCAATACCCCAAAACACTCAAATATAATTTTCGAAACTCAATTTTTCAATTTTATTACTCAAAATTTTTTTTTTATTGAGAAGAATATTTCATACAATGCCACTATACTTCTAGCCTATTCACAGAATGATTTTTTCGGAATTTTATCGAATTACGATTTCGTTTTAAGTTTTATTTTAGTTTTGTGTATAAAGTTTTGCTATCTCAGTGACTAGGCTAGGAGTATAGAGGCATTGTTTGATAATTTGAAAAGTATTTACATACGTGTGTACTTTTGATTTATATGAAGAGTGTGTATCGTAATATCGTATATGTGTTCACCATACATTTACATATCTAATTCAATACAAAAAATATATGTATATAGAAAAATGTAAACAAAAAAACACAATTAATCGCAAAGACAATGAATGAAATTCTATCCATACAATAATAGGTCAATGATAGAATCACATAATCCAGAAATTTCTTTTAAAAATAATGGTAATAAAAGAATAAAATTTATTAGTTATGCATTACAAATCGTGAACTTTGTACGGAATACCGTTTTGTTTTCTTTTCTCAGAAGTTGGTTAAAAATCGTATTTCTATTTCAGATGAAATAATTTTTGAAGAAATAAAAACAGCCAACAATCCATATAAAGAATAAAATGTCCAGTTTTATTTTTTTTACTTACTTTTTTAAATTTTGATAGCTTGTTTGTTTGTTTGTATTCATAATTATATTATGTATTCATATATATACTATTCATATTATTATTTTTCAGTATACTTTTCAATAGAAATTAATTTGAATTATTTTTAATTTTACAAAACCAATATTAATTTTTTTGTCCCTTTCTTCTATAAAATTTGAAATCACATTGGCCAAGTCCAAAACAAAATATTAATTCTTCAAATTTTAAAAATGAAAGCAAAATAACAACAAATCCAGCAATAATCTTGAATTCTTTCAATTTCTAAAAAAAAATTCAATACTTTGATTTGTAATATTATTTGTGGTCTATTGAAAGGACTTTAAATGCATGTATATATATTTTTATACACATTTTTAATTTTTATCACATAAGTAAAGTAGAAATGCGAGCAGCGAAATAAAGAAGTATGTATATACTGTAGCTAGCATGCACATTCGCATATAACTATACAATTTTGAGTACCTATACATACAACTTTTATATTGTTGACACTGTTGGCAGCATAATAACAAATAAATATGTTCATAAGTAGTAGGTACACAAAATCTTTTTATTTATGAGTACAAAATACATTGCGCTCAACTTATAAGCAGTTAAAAATTGAGTAATATAATTTTGAGTGAAAAAAGAATTTTGATATTTGAAAAAGTGACTAGCAAATTTTGTTCTACGTGAATACTCTACTTATATGATTACTCTATGTTAATATATAGTTATTTAAAGTTTCTTTTAGAAAATATAGGTGCCCTTTGAAATGGATTAATTTTGTTAATTTATTTCTTACACTGTTTCTTTCATTGAGTAGTTTTAAGGAATGATGTATTCGTGTATTAAAATAAATTTCTGCAATACTTTTTATTAATAAACAAAAATGATTTTCTAAAGGTGTTTGGTCAAACATATGATTATATAAATTTTGAAAAATTTTAGAACCTATAAAATTTATAAGAACTTTAGAAATTAAATTATATAACAATTTTGTTTTTTTAAAACTATTCGTTTGTCGAAATAATAATTCGCAAAATTTACATATATCAACTACATCTTTAGAAGGGTAAGGTAAGTAACCTTCTGTTTTATATGAAATTAATGAATATTCCATTGTATTCATTTCCACGTTACGTGCTATGATTGCAGAAATACATATTGCACATTTCAATTTTGATTTCAGCTTATGTACAACAAAGTCAGCAATATGTTCTACAATATGTTCAGCACAAGCAGAAAGTGGTTGAAATACTTCTACATTTTCTTCAAATTCAGATTCATTAAATCCATCGTTGTTTCAAACCATCGTCTTTTGGGAAACTACAAACATATATATACATTTTTTAAAATTATAAAGTCCAATATATTCAAAATAAATATTTAAAATGGTATTCAAAAAAAAATTTCTTTGTCCGGATATTTAAATTATCCTAATACTACACTGTTTTGTTTAGAAGTTTTTAAAAATTCAAAAGATGTAAATTATAATACTTACAAATGCAAAGACACGTAATTTTCTTTTTCCAAATGAGACTTACAGCCTGGAATGATACAAGTCTTCCTTTTACGTTCAATTTTTCCTTAAAATTTGTAATTTTTTAACAATTTATAATAAAAATCAAAAATTTTGTTGACTTTTTTTAATATTTATTTGACAACAAAAAATTTGATTTTTCCCTATTTCATTGCTAGTATTAGTACTTTTTAAAAATTTCATATATCCATATATTACACACTACTGCTACATTTTCAATATTTCAGAAACATGAATGATTTTTTTTTTTCAAATAATTTAACAGCAATACTTTTCTGTGTAATAATAGAATACGAATACGGTAATAAAGTATAAGAAAGTTTAAATTGAAAAAACATTGTTATTTTTATTAAGATTAGATTTTGATACCTTTTATTTTATTCATACTCACAGATTTTACTAATTTTCTATTTAAAAAAACTATATTGGCCCAACACTAAAAATTTTTTTTTTTTGACATAAATAAACCAAACAGAAACAGAAGTACTAAACAATAATGGCTCCTCCTCTTGGATTTCACCTTGTCGTGGTGAGGGGGCGATGGCGATTAAAAACCAACAGCGGCCACAAGGGGAGGAAGGAAAACCAAGAAAATCCAAATACCAAAAACAATTATGAATCTAAACAAAAATGAAGAAGAGCGCGTAGGGATATATACGCAAGCGTCGGTAGCGGCCGCAACTACCGGCGGGCCTGGCCACAGCACTTCTGGGGATAGGTCGCCAGCGGATTGTTTTTTTTTTCATTAATTATAGCGCTAGGGAACGGAGGGCAGCACGTGCTTGGAAACTGGAGGGGAAATCTGATGAAACCATCAAGGCTCTAATCGTCAAGAGAAGAGCACTGAAGGTAAATCGGAGGAAACCGAAGGGAACCAAGCATTTTACTAAAAAATCAATGGTAGGATCCACGGAGACGAAAGCCGAGTTACCGGAAGGTATTTGCGTGACAGTAGTTGAAGGGATCATTGCAAAAAACGTAATGATTCCAGATACAAAATCCGATTTACCAGAAGGTATCTGCGTGCCAGTAATCGAAGGGAACACTGCCAGCATAAGATACATTGAACACCACACACCGAAAACCGAATGCGTGCCAGTACGTGGTGGCGATTCAAAAACGATAAATTTTAATAAAACAAAGAAAATAAACCCTGAACGCATTTTGAGACCAGGTAGTGCGCCAAAATCGCACGACCAAATCTCGAAAATGATAGTTCAGAGTTATAAAGATACACCAAGTTCTGCATATTTGAAAACGGACGAAAGGCAATCAAGTGCGGTATCGCAGACTTTTGCCGGAAGGAAGCAAGTAGAAGAGCAGGGCTTGGGAAGACAAATAAATGTCTCAGAAAAAGAGACTACAGGAAATAAAAAGACAAACACCTCCTTGGTGAAAGGGACGGAGAATCCGAAAGATTCCCCGAAACTGGATCCAACCGATGTCAAAAAGAGAATCAGGTCAGATGACAATACGCCACCTGACCCGAAAAAGAAAAAGCAACGGAGACTGTATCCTATAGCCAAGCAGCTAAGGAGCACCTCAAAGTTGCTATCATTGATAAAAGCCATCCTGCAGGTAAAATACCAGTGGAGGCCAATAGGCTGAACCTGGCACAAGCCTTTAGAGGATGGCAACTATCAGAAGTAAGGAAACGAGCGGTGATTCCCAGGTTTGAATGGAGCCTCTTTGATGGTGACATTTTTAAGGTAACCTGTGAGAATGAATTCGCTCTCAATTTCCTACAGAAGAGAGTAGAGGAAAACAAGATGATGTGGGAAGGTGCCAATCTACAGGTGGTAGATAAAGCATCGGTTCCAAGACTGAGGAGAATATCAATGTGGTTTTCAAATGAGTTCATGCCATCCGAGGAGATACTTGGGACCCTGGGCATCATAAATGGTGACCTGGACCTCAAGATCTCTGAATGGAATGTACTCAGGAGAGAAACACAGGATAGAGGTACCTGGCTAGTACTTGGTGTTCCCGAAAGTGCCCTACAGATTATTAAGGATGCCTCATGTTCACTTTTTTACCTTGGTAAAAGAGTGAAGGTGATAATCCCTGAATCGAGGGCAAATAAGGCAACACCAGGGGTAGAGGAAGTAGTAGCTGAGGAGGAACCGATAGAATCTGACACGGAAACGGGTCTAGAAGAAATCGACTCCCTCTTCAATGACAAGACCGTCACCAGCTCGCTACTGAAACAATTAGAGGAGCTGGAAATGAGTGAGGAAGGAGGTTCTGAAGTCGAGAATGAGTCCATAGCTTCCTTCAATTTCGACGAAGAGAACGTATCGGACAACGAAGGGTTGTTGGACTATGGACTCACGGACGACTCCTCAGAGGACTCACTCGACTCCACAATTGTGGCAGCCAGTATTGAGCTACGCAGGAGGGAGTTGAGTGAGCCCCCGGAGGAAGAACCATCCTCCCGAGAATAAAAAATAAAAAAAAAAAAAAAAAAAAAAGAGAAAGCATGAACACAATAATCGTTCAAGCAAATCTACACAGAAGTAGTGTGGCAATGATCACACTCATGGAAAGGATGGAAAATGAAAGCATAATCCAGGAACCTTGTACTAAGGATGACAGGATAGTAGGATGGAGTACCAAGAGGCTTAACTGTTTCTATGCTACTGTTGAAGGTAGGCCAAGAGCATGCATAATAGTGAACAAACTACTAAAAGTTGTATTAATCCCGCAGCTTATCAGTAAGGATTCAGTTGCGGTACAACTTGAAGTAGCCATAGAGAATACAAAAATGAAGATAGGGATGGCATCATCATACCTTCCGTATGACGACATAGCCAGCCTTCCGACTGAACAATTCATAAAAATAATAGAATATGCGGAAAAACACAGGATGGAACTGTTGATAGGATGTGACGCTAACGCACACAATAAAGTATGGGGTAGTACAAACGATAACAATAGGGGTAAGTCTCTTTTAGATTATTTAAGTACTACTAACATGAATATACTTAACAAAGGAAATAAGCCAACTTTTATTAATAAGAATAGAAGAGAGGTAATAGATATAAGTATAGCAAGTAACAAACTAACACGCATGATAACAAAATGGCAGGTATCCGATAAACCTTCTTTCTCGGATCACTGCCACATAATCATTGGTATAAATCTGGATAAACCAGAAGAAAGCGATTTTAGAAACCCAAGGAAATGTAATTGGGATCTATTCAGAAACAGACTAAGGGGTAGACTGAGGACATTCAATCAACTCAATTCTACCCCAGAGATAGACAAGGAAGTAAGTAATATAACACAAGCTATTACGAAATCCTTCCAGGAAGCATGTCCAATTACAAAACTTAAGGCAAACGTTTTTCCAAAGTGGATGAATCGGGAAATACGAAATCTCAGACAAAAATCTAGGCAACTATATAATCGTGCCTATAAAGAAAATAAGGAATCCCAATGGGAAAGCTACAAAGTAGTTCTAAGATGCTACAAATCTGAATGTAGGAAGGCCAAGAAGAAAGCCTGGAAAGAATATACGGAGCAAATAGAGAACACGAGAGAAGTGTCTAGACTTAAACAAGTCTTATCCAAGACACACTCACAACCAGAACTGATTGAACGAAATGACGGATCAATGACGACAGATATGAAAGAATCACTGGAAGTGCTGATAAACAGTAGTTTTCCAGGTAGCGTTTTTGTGGAAAGCTCAAACAACACAAATGCGCGAGACTCTGAACCATATATAAATATATCGAACACCGAAAACGAAAAAGTAAAACGGATGATAACACATGAAAGAATAAAATGGGCAATTAACTCATTCAAGAAGTATAAATCCCCAGGACTTGACCAAATATACCCAATAATGCTCCAAGAAGGGTGTAACTGAATGTGTAATTAAATCGCAAAGATAATGAAGAAAATAGTATATGTACATACAATAATAGGTCAATGATAGAATCACATAATCTAGAAAAAAATTCTAAAAATAATAGTAATAAAAGAATAAAATTTATTAGCTATGCATTACAAATCGTGAACTTCGTACGGAATACCGTTTTGTTTTCTTTTCTCCGAACTTGGTTAAAAATCGTATTTCTATTTCAGATGAAATAATTTTTGAAGAAATAAAAACAGCCAACAATCCATATAAAGAATAAAATGTCCAGTTTTACTTTTTTTACTTACTTTTTTAAATGTTGATAGCTTGTTTGTTTGTTTGTATTCATAATAATTATATTATGTATTCATATATACTCTATTCATATTATTATCTACGGTAAGAAACAGACAAATATACAAAATCAAAATTGCTGAAAATTTAAAAATAGATGTAAGTACTTACTTTTCAATATACTTTTCAATAGAAATCTATTTGAATTATTTTTAATTTTACAAAACCAACATTAATTTTTTTGTCCTTTTCCTCTATAAAGTTTGACAAAATTAACAAAATCAAAATTGCTGAAAATGTAAAAATACATGTAGGTACCTACTTTTCAATAGAAATCAATCTGAATTATTTTTAATTTTACAAACCCAGCATTAATTGTCCCTTTCCTCTATAAAGTTTGAAATCACAAATTTCATAAACCACATTGACCAAGTCCAAATTAAAATATTAATTCTTCAAATTTTAAAAATTAAAGCAAAATAACAACAAATCCAGCAATAATCTTGAATTCTTTCAATTTCTTAAAAAAATATTGAATATATACTTTGATTTGTAATATTATTTGTGGTGAATACTTTACCTATTGAAAGAAATTTAAATGCATGCATAGTTTTTTATACACACATTGTGTAATTTTTAATTTTTATGAAACAAAAATTAGAACAAAAATTTTTATCAGATAAGTAAAGTAGAAATGCGCACAGCGAAATAAAGAACTATGTATATACCGTAGTATGCACATTCGATATATACATTTTGAGTACCTATACATACAACTTTTATATCGTTGACACTGTTGGCAGCATATAATTACAAATAAATATTTTCATAGGTAGTAGGTACACAAATTTTTTTTATTTATGAGTACAAAATACTTTGCGCTCAACTTATAGGCAGTTAAAAATTGAGCAATATTATTTTGAGTAAACACAGAATTTTGATATTTCAAAAAGTGACTAGCAAATTTTGTTCTACGTGAATACTCTACTTATATGATTACTCTTTGATATGGATCTAAAATAGATTCCTAATCTACCGGTTAATGCTACTGAACCCACCCTATCACATGTTCAATTGTCACTTCCATGGAATGATTTCGTGAATTTTAGATCCATCGATTAATGCCACTGAACGCAACTAATGTCAAAAAAAAATATAAAATCAAAATTCAAATTGAAGGCAGGGGCAGGCACCAATACCAATTACCATTGCGCCAAAAATAAACACGTCTGATGTTTCATAATTAAATTTATGTAGAAATATATTTTAGCTTAAATTTATAATCTTTTACAAGCAAAATGGATGTCCATGTCCAATGTTCATTTAAAGAAGGAAATCAAGAAAATCAGGAATTTTTTAAGACATCAAATTTAAAAAAGGATACTGAAAGTGAAATGTGCACAGTGCCTTTAAACACTAACCAGATGATTCTGAGCAACAGTATGTTTGCTGAAGAAAATATTGCCCCAGGAAGTTTGATTTTATCGGATTCTGATGATGATACCAAGATTAGTTTATTCCTCAACGAGTCTGATAATGATGAAAAAATAAACGAAATAGATGAGTTAACAAGGTAATTGTAAAAATCAAATAAAAAACAGTATTTTCAACATTATGTACATATATCTTTTTAGTCCGGTTAGTTTAAATTCAAAAACAACAAAGAACAAATTAAAAGAAGATAGTTCTGATTCTGAAAAAAAGAGCAAAAGTAATAAGGAATATGTTCAGAAATTCAAAAAATGTTCTTTGATTGATTCCGATACTAGTGAGGATGAAAGGAAATCAACTGAGGGTCCTTATGAATTTAAGTGTTCAAGTGATGAAAATGATAATAAATTTAAAAAAAATGAAAAAAGTCATAGTCCTACAAAAAAAGTAGTTCGAAAATCAGCAAAAGCTGCTATGGATACAATTAACGCTATTAAAAGTGAAACCCAAAGATTACATAGAGAAAGTAAAGTTAGTGTTCCATATCACCACCCGAAAAGTTGCACTTTAAAAGAATTCATGTCGCGAAAAACGGTCCTTAAACCTACTGTTGGCTTCGAAGCTGCCAAACGATTTTCGTTAAAAATGAATAAAGAAGATCTTAAAGATTACGCCGAATTTTTGAAAAAACGTGAAGAAGAAGCTGAAAAACTTTTTGTAAATATCAATAGAGAAATATCTCCAATAAAAGAAAACTCTCAAAACGTTGAAATTATGAGTAATCAACAAACACTTTGTATAAATAGCAATGAATTAATAAAAAATTCTGTAAATAAGAATTATGATTACCACAATAACGAAAAAATTGAAATAATACTTGAAGATAACTGTGAACCTACAATTGAGGATAAAATTGTACCTGAAAATGATTTATTAGAGAAAAACACCTCTCAAATCACTTCAAAATGTGAGAAACAGAAGGAAGAAAGTAATAATGAAAAAACGAATGATTTAAAAATTAAAATAATTTCCAACGTTCAAATCTCTCCTGCTATTGTTAAACCAACAAAAGAAACTGTCAAGCTTTTTAAACAGCTTATTACTGAAGCAGCATTAAATTCAAATATTCGTCCGAAATTGAAAGGCAGTCCGACTTCAATAATTGATTTAGAAACTGGAAAAATATGTTCAAATTATGAAGATTTATCAGGGGTGAATAAACTTCTTAACAGATATGTTAACGCAAATTGCAAGCAAAAAATTTTAACAAACGGAAAGGATGATGAAATGATTGGTAAAAAAAATATTTTATGAATTATGAAAGGGCTTAATAATTATAATTTTTTACAATCTTACAGCTTTTAGGAAATGCAATAAGGAAAGACCTACCAATAATTATTTTGAATTAAAAAATAATTTAATGCGTAAAATTAAGGAACAAAGGAAAATTGAAATTAACAAAAAGTTAAAACATCATAGAGAGGAGGAAGAAATAGCTATTAAAATTTTTGAGGAAGAAGATGATGAAAATGTAGTAGAAGATACGTCAAATGAAATTTCTAAAAATAAAGAAAGCTGTAATCAAAATAAAAAAACAATTTATTCAGAACAAATAAATGAAGAATATGATATGAGTCACGAAAATATTAATAATAAAGATTATAAAGAATTAAATTATATAAATTATAAAAATACAAATGATGAAGAAGCAGACGATGAAAGTGACATAATTGAAGATTCCTGTACTTATCATACAAAACGACATAAAAACAAAAGAATTTTAAAAACATTTGATGATAGTAGTTCTCAAGACGAAGAAATAAATTTTTCCTTAAAATATCCTTTAGAAATAACAGAAGTTGAAAATCCTGAATTAAATAAATTAAAAGTTGTAGACAGTGATATCAGTTGTATAGAAAAGCTGTGCAATTTTAAAAATAATTGTGCGAGCAATGATGAAGAACTTCTCGAACTATGTTCAGGTACATTTGAAACGCAAAACATTCATTCAAAAACCTACAATTCTCAAATAAAAATTAAGAATACAGTAAACACATTGGATTTAGAAAATAATATGCTTGAAAATGCAACATATGTTTTAAAGGTATATGCATAGTTTAATAATATATAAAAATAATATCTATATTATTCAAATTACTCAATTTTAGGAAAATATTGCTGATGTTAGTTATGATGCTGGCCATTCATCAGAAGACGAAATTGTATCTAGACATAAATCAAAATTTAAAGTAAAAAATAATATAGAATATTCAGATGATGAATTTAACAATGATAATGGAAATAAAATAAATTTAGAGTATTCTGATTCAGATATGGAAGCGCCTAAACTAGATGAAGATGCCCAAATAGCAACTTTTATAGATTATGATTCTGATGAAAATGAAATACAAATAGCAATGACTAAGAGTGATATGAATAAAAAAGTAAATGAATATTTTGAAAAAGAAGCTGAACTTTCTGAATCTGATTGGGGTTCGGCTGATGAAGACGAACAAAATTTAGATAAATATGATCTTGAGTTAGGAGATGAAGATGAATTTGATCAAGAAAAACTAAAAGATGAAATTGGTAGAATTCATATGCGTAAAATCTTAGATGATGACGCTAGGGAAGTAAAAAAAATGCAAGAACTTCTTTTTGACAATGAAGAAAATGATGGAATTGGAAGACAAAGACAATTTCGATGGAAAAAATCTGAGTTTGGTTTCAATCTTGATGAAGTCAGCGCTGAAAAAGGTAATGAAGTTTTACATGTAGAAAGCAATGATGAAGACGACGAGGAGCTTTGGAGAAAAATGAAACATGAAAGAGAAATTATTTTAAAAGAACGTAGGGAATCTAATATTTCGTCACCGTCAGAAAATCAAATAGAAAATGTTTTTGAAAATTCCGTTGAAAACTTAAAAATGACAAAAATTACAAATAAGTCAATTTCCAAAGTTAAATTAAACGAGTCAGAAAGTAAAATTGACTCTCCATTTCTAATTTCAAATTCTTCAAATAAGTCAATTCGAGGGTCGTTTTTGAAACGAGATGGAGCTATTTTAACAAAGGTAGCTAATATAACTGCACATGCTTCAGAATTTGAAGGAATATCTACTGTTCAAAGTCATACAGGAAAAACTAAAAACTTTGTGTTTTCTATTCTAAATGAGAAGCATTCTGAAAATAATAATGATAATAATAATAAAAGAAAATTATTATCTGTTCAAGACTTAAATTCTAATAAACTAAAAAAAATGAAGCTGCAACCTGAACACAAAACTAAAAAACTGATTGACCATTTAAATGATTTTTAATTTATATGATTTAGGATAGATACTTTTAATAAATAAGTAATTTAGAATAAAATGTATGTTTTATATAATCAATACAGAAACAGATCTTAAAGCCACATTTTTTTCTGTAATTTGCATATATGTAATCATATTTTAATTATACTATAATAAAAACAAAGTGATAATTTTATCAACATTTTTAAGTTTTTTTTTTTAAATAATTTAAATAGATAGTTCTTCATTCTGAATGTAGTTGTACATTAATTTAAATAGTGAAATTGCTTTAAAAGTTGTCTTCTCCAATAGTGTATTCATCTCGTATTTTATTTAATTTGATAACTAAATCATCAAGTGAAATTTCCCCATGAACTTTATTGTCACGTGTACGTACGTTAACAGTATTAGATGTACGTTCTTTTTCTCCAACTACTAAAATAAAATTAAATTGAGCCAATTGTGCATTACGAATTTTTTTATTCATGGTATCGCCAGCATCAAGATCAGCTTCTGCCATAAAACCTGCATCATGAATATGTTTTCTAACTGCTTCAGCGTACTCATCGAATTGGGGACCTACAGGAACCACCATTACTTGACGAGGTGAAAGCCAGAAAGGCCATTTTCCAGCATAATTTTCAGTTAAAATAGCTATCATGCGCTCGACAGAACCGAGAATAGCCCGATGAATAATAACAGGACGTTTTTTATCGCCAGTTTCAGATACATAATGCAAATTAAATCTGTAATTAAATAGTTATGTACATGTGTAGAAAATTAAAATAGGTATTACAGTACAAAAGAGCATTTACCTTATTGGCAACTGAAAATCTAATTGAATTGTAGCACACTGATGTGCTCTTTTTAATGCATCTAAAATTGTAATATCTATCTTTGGTCCATAAAAAGCTCCATCGCCTGGGTTTTCTTGCCATGGTAAACCAAATTCATTAAGTGATTCAGCTAAAGATTTTTCCGCTTCATTCCACTGTTCTACTTCTCCTAAAAATTTTTCGGGACGGGTAGACAGAACCAGATTAAATGAAAAACCAAAAATTGTATAAACATGTCTTAAGAAATCTAAAGCTCCAGTAATTTCTTGTTTAATTTGTTCAGGGGCACAAAATATATGAGCATCATCTTGTTGAAATCTTCGCACTCTTGTTAATCCTGTTAGAGCTCCAGACAGCTCATTACGGTGTAACACTCCAAAATCTGCCATACGTAAAGGTAATTCTCTCCAGGATCGGTTTCGATTATCAAAAATTAAACTAGAAAATAAAATTTATATACAAATAAAACAAACAACAATTTATGCAAATTGTTACCAATGTCCAGGACAATTCATTGGTTTTAAAGCAAAAATTTCTTTTTCGACATCAAACTGAAACATATTTTCGGAATAATGTTGCCAATGACCTGAAGTTTGCCATAACTTGGAATTATAGACATTTGGAGTAACAACTTCTTGGAAACCTCGTTTTCTATACTCATTTTTTACAAAACTGATTAACGTATTATATATGTGAGCACCTCGCGGTTGAAAAAAGCATGAACCAGGAGAAAGCTCATGAAAAAAAAAAAGTTCTTGTTCCCGACCAATTTTTCGATGATCTCTTTTAGCAGCTTCTTCTTGCAACTTTTCCCATTCCTTTAATTGCTTTGGATCGGGAAATGAAATACCATAAACACGTTGCAATGTCTCTGCATCAGCTTTACCTTCCCAATAAGTGGATGAATTCTTGGTAATTTTCACAGCTTTGACTTTCCCAGTATGTCGTACATGAGGACCTCGGCAAAGATCAATCAAAGGTCCACATTTATATACCGTTGTTGTTGGAGTGTTTACTTTTTCATTTAAAATGCGACATTTGAACTCATTATATTTAAACATTTCAAGCAAGTCAACTTTTTTCATTTCCAATCTTTCGAATGGTTGCTTCTCTTTAACAATCTGCTTGATAAGATTTTCCATTACTGGATAATCATTAGTAGATATCTGTAATATAAAAACAATATCAAATAGCCCTTTACTTATGAATATTAAAACATATGTAATTCACATGTTTTTGATCGAAACTTACACCCTCTCCTTCTAAAAACATATCGTAATAAAAGCCACTTTCTATGGGTGGACCATAGCACAAATGACCACCATAAATTCTTTCCATAGCTTCTCCCATAATATGAGCGGTACTGTGCCAGAATACAGCTTGTGCATCTGGATCGTCAAATTTCAGCAATTTAAGAATGCAATCGGATTCGAGTACTCGATCTAAGTCCCATACTTCACCATTAACTTTTGCAATGATTGTATTGTCAGCCAAGCCTTGGCTTATTCCTTTTGCTACATCATAAGGTGTAGTTTCATATGAAGTTGCATCAATTTCTTTTCCATCTGGCAATGTTACTTTGATTGGAATTCTCGGTTTTTTCGCTAATTCTTCCATGTATTCCTCTTTACATTTCTCCCATAATTTATTTCTTTCCTCTATATATGTCGGCCACGGTTTCAACTCTTTTACTAAAATTATACCTTATTAAATTGCTAATTTAAATTTAATATATTAAACTTACCAGTTTTTCCTCCTTCCGCAACTATGGCTGAATTTTGAGTTTTTTGCTTCTCTTTCTTCATTTTACCTGCCTAAAACAAAATTAATTTTATAAACCATTTTAATTTGGAGGTAATCACCACACAACAAACTAATTTAAACCAATTTAAAATTAATTTTATTTAAATAAATATGGGACTATTTTTTTCTTTAAATAAAAAATTAAAGAATGATGTAATATCAAACAGAAATTGGTGATAAAAAAAGATACCAAAGTAGCATAGTTGTATCTATTAAAGTTGTGCGGATTGGATGTACCCCCTAACAAATAGCTGCCAACAATACTTTTTTCTTCAATCAATATCTTACTACAATTTTTTAAAATTTTAAAGAATTTTTTCATATCTTGTAATAAATTAAGTAAAATATTATTAATATAAAGGTTAATGAAAATTCATGCCTGTTTTGATTTAATTTGCAAATTATTTAACTCCGGCACCAATACCACGTTGTCAACCATTTTTCACAAGAAACAAGAAATAAAACTTGAAAAAAACCCATACAATTTTGATTTTCATCAAGTCACGGAGAAAAATTAATGTCAATTTAATTCAATTTTTGACATTCTTTTTTTTTTTATAAATAATGTGCATAAATTTAGGAGAACTAATTACTAATTAATTTCTTCTAAAAATTTAAATAATTACCTTTTTATTTTTTTGTGGCATATTACTGGAATTATATATTAAATCAAATTGATGGAAATTTAAAAAAAAAACTTTTTAACTCAATAATACCGCAACACAATACCCTAGATGCATAGACTCTTTGAATATAGGCAACATTAAATCTTATATGTCAAACATGCTGTATCAAGTAATAGAATTTCGTGGAATTATAGAATCGTTAATTTATATTGGAGATTTCGATTGTTGAATAAAAAGATAAATAAAGATATACATACATATTAAATTTAAATCATTTAAATAATTAAGTATAAACATAAAGGAAATATATATTTCCTTTTTAATGTAAATCGCGTTTGTAAGTGATTTCTTTTCGATCAGTATGGTGCTATCTAGTAGTTACTAGTAGTGATTATATTTTCATCAACTACAATTCAACTACGTTCAATCATTGCTACAGCAAATGAAACTCATCTATTCTTAAATAAATTGAGCTGTCAATAACGTTGTTGCTGTTTTTGCATTGTTGTTTTATTTTCTCCGTATTTTTTTCTAATTTTCTTAAAGAAAATTACGAATAAAATTTATTGTATTCTTTTCTATCAAAGTATTTTATATTCTTAAGATCTTTCACAAGTAAAAGGTAAGAAAATATTTCTTTTACATATTCAATAAAAAAAAATTAAATTCAGGGATTACTCTCTAATGCTAATATAATTAAAACATGCATATTGTATGTACATACTTTGAAATAAGTATAATTAATTATGTATGTATATATGTAGGTATCTATTTGCAAAAGTGAAATTGTAAAAAGTAGGACGATTTATCTAAATTAATATAAAGAAAGTAAAGAAAATAAAGTTTGTGTATTCCCAATGAGTGTGCAAGTAATATTTTACGTGTCACTTTAAATAATAAATTTATAAATGAAAATTGAAAAGCCACTCCAATATTTATAATTGCAATTTTTTAGTAGGCGTGCTCGGATACCTGTATTGTATAAGTTTATATAATAGGTGCTAGGTACATAGTTATATTTCCATTGTCCATACATAGTGAAAATTGGAATATTTTTTTTTCAAAAATACTTTAAATATATTTTTTTAACATCCTATAATTTTTCATCTTCATTTTCTTGATTATACATATATTAATTTCCTACAACATTAATTTTTTTTTCAGATAAGGTAAAATAGTTCATAATAATGTCTACAGCAAAAGAGAATTTAGATGAACGGATTGAAAGAATTAAGAGACAAACTGAGGAGATTGAAAAAAAACATCGGGAAGCTGAAGAAGATAGGCTGATGGCATTAAAAATGAATGCGTTAGTTACAAAACCAACTTTAGATGATGATAATTGGCCAAAAGCACATAAATATGATAAACTTGATTTTACCTATGACGTAGCTCCTGAGAAATTAGAAGAGTCTAATAAAGCTAGAGAAGAAGAAAAGTTAAAGCCAAAACGAGATTACAAAAAATTTGCCGAAGGAGAAGGTCCACCTCCAGATCCAAAATATAATTTTTTAGCCGATAATGAACGAGATGGAATTATTGGTCAACAAGCATCACAAAAAAATGAAAAATTTAAGCAAAACTCTATAAATAGCAATAATAGTTTTAACAGAAATAAAGATCAGTTTAACAAACGAGGTAGCAGCCAAAACAACAGCTTTCGTGGAGGTCGCGGAAATAATTTTAGTAATAGTAATAAATCTCAACAACAGCAATCACATTACAATCAATCGCAAAATCATAAATCGCAAAATAAATCGTCGCAGCCTGAGCAATGGAGAAGTAATAATGACAAAATCTTAGGAGAAGAATTAAAATGTAATACTAATCGCAATCAAAATCCAAAAAATAATGAAAAGTGGAAAAGAGAATGGGATAATGACAAAATGGAAAAAAACAATTCTTTACAAGAATTACATAATAGCAATGGTATAAGAAGCCCAAAACACACTGCCAATAAAAATTTTTCCAATTATCAAAATCAACAAACAAATGTACACCAAAATCAGTATGTTCATCAACCTAACTCTTATAATCAAAATGAATATATGGTTGAAAAAAGAGGTAACATAACAGTATCTGTTTCGCAAACAGGAGAAGTAAAAAGTGTTAAATGTGCGTATTAATCTTGTAATATTTAATTATAATATAATATTGTAATATTTAACGGGAAATTTAAAATAATCTTACGTGTATTTATTTTTTGTAATTTTAGTATCATCAGCACCAGCCATAGGCACTGGACGTGTAGGTCCTAGACAATTATCGAAAACCAATTTTCAAGTACAAACGAAAACTACACTTGATAATGATTTGGGTCAAACACAATACCAACAAAATTCGAATAATAAAATAAAAGGTTTGGATGACCAAGAGCTTATGAATAATAATCTATGTAAAAATATGGGTCCCTCTGGAAGTCATAATGACAAAATTACAGGATCTCAAACACCTGTTACTGAATTGCAACAATTTCAACTTCATAATATGTTACAACAGCAACAGCAAATAAAACAACAACAAATGTTATTACAGCAACAGTCACATTCACAAATGTTACCACAGCAACATCAAATTTTTCAAAATAAATACAATTTACATGATTCGGAAGTGCCAAAATTGTCACAAAATCATTTGCTTCAACAGAATACACAAGAATTATTCATTCAAAAACAATTGCAACAGCAGCAACAACAACAACATCAACAGCAAATTGAACAACAACAACATCAACAGTTGTTATTACAGCTTGAAGAACAGAACCATCAGGAAATGAAAAGTCAACAGCAAGATCAACTAAAAGAACAGGCATTGATCCAACAATTGCATCATCAACAACAAAAAGAGTTGAGGCAACTACGACAAAATTTGTTAAAACATCAAAAACAACAACAGCGAACACAGTCTTCGACAATTTCGAAATATGATAACAACAGACAATTAAATGAATTTGACAAGGCCAATGCAAAAAATGTAATTATAAAAAGTCCTAAAAAAGAAAGGAAAATTTTAAAGAATAATTTTGTTCCAAAAAACGAATTACCATCAAAAATAATAAATGTGCAGATGACGGTTGGCACATTACAGGTTGCAGAAGGTAGTAATTCTCAGAATATCGCTACTACTGTTATAGATCCTAACGTTTTGGATACAGTTGCTAAAGAATTGTCTGCTAAACCTGAATTTGCAAAAAAAAGTGTTCAAGATAGGCTTTTACGAATTCGTCAAAATTCAAACATTAACAATTTAATTTCGTCAAATTCTGAAGGGATGGGTGATAGTAATGATTTAAAAACTGACATTTTCAATATAGATTCTAAAAATGAATTGACAGAATCTGAAACTATCACTTGTAAATGAAGGTGAAATAGTTTCCAGTAACTTTATTTATATATAAAAATATATTTCTAATCGCAATTAATTAATTATTTGTTTTAATTATATTTTAAATGAAAAATTGATTTGAATTCAAGAATTTCAAAATACTTAAAATTAAATTTTTAGAACGCTATGTACTGGATACTGATACAAACTAGTTTTATTGTAAATGGGATCCCGTACTATTTTTTTTTATTGAGATTCATAAATGTATAGCATTTTATCTAAATGAAGCACGATTTTATTTTTCTTTACAGCACTTATTATATTCATCAGTTTAATATTAAAATTAAAAAAAAAAATAAAACCGTTAAAAATATTTATTTATGGAATTTTAAAACCAAGTTGATCACTAAAAAAAATTGAAGAAACACCATTTATTTCGTATAAACATAAAAATATGTATGATAATCCAAAGTTTACAAAATTTTTTAAATAGCAAAAGTTTATTTAAAAAAAATAATGGTTTTTTGTAAAAATCGAAATAACTTAAATTTCTTAAAATTTTAAATTTACTCTGTGGGAAACATTATTTTAATTAAAATTAATTTCTCAATTATTAAATTTAATTAGATATTTTATTTTAATTGAACATTTTATAAATTTAAGTATTTTGAAGTTGAATTTTATTATTTAATAATTTTATATGTGTAAGAAGTTATTTTATACTGGAAAGTAATTTTTCTATTATTTTAATTATATATTGATTAAATATGAAAAGTTTTTGTTTAATTATTTAATGTTATACAGTTTTTTTTATATTTAATATTATTATGAATTTTGTATTACAAAAGTGATTTGAAATCATTGTCTCAATAATTAACCAACTTCATAATTGATAAAAATTTGATTAAAGATTGTGCTGACAAGAAAAGTAAAAATTTACAAATGATGTTTTGTCCAAAATAAGTAAAAATCTTAGTTTTCAAATAAGTTTAAATTATTAAATTTGTTTATTTTTAAATTTTCTTTTAGTAAAAGCAGAAATAAAATTATTAAAAAATTTAATTATTAAATATAAAATAAAATTTGATCAATCTGACACTAAAAACTGGAGATACATAAAAATCCTAAATAATATAAAATTGTTTTTTTTATTTAAAATAAATATTTATCCAATAATTAATAGTAAAGTTTCTGTGGTTGATTGGCCTATAGGATGGATAAAAAAAAAAATAAGCATATTTAGTAAGTAATTTCGGCTTCTCTCTTTATTGTCATGATTTCGTATTAGATAATCGTGACTGATGTTAACTTATTTGCATTTGCATTATCAAAGTAAATACATATGAAACAACACAGCTTGTCATTTTATACTTTTGTCTTTTTCGAATTAGAAAAAACGGTTGATAGAAATGATTCATTCAGAACTATCTTCCGAAAGTTAAAAAAAAAAACAGATAAAACATGCACACTAAAATTATTCAAGCAAATTTTCACAGAAGTAGTAATGATCACACTCATGGAAAGTATGGAAAATGAAAACATACTCTTAGCCTTAGTGATGAAGGATGACAGGATAATAGGATGGAGTACTAAGAATTTTAACTGTTTCTATGCCACTGCTGAAGGTACTCTTGGCCACGCATAATAGTGAACAAACTACTAAAAGTTGTATCAATCCCGCAGCTTACCAGTAAGGATTCAGTTGCGGTACAACTTGAAGTAACCATAGAGAATACAAAAATGAAGATAGGGATGGCATCATCATATCTTCTGTATGACGACATAGCCAGCGCTCTGACTGAAGAATTTATAAAAACAATAGAATATGCAGAAACTAATTAACATGAATATACTTAACAAAAGAAATAAGCAAACTTTTATTAATAAGAATAGAAGAGAGGTAATAGATATAAGTATAGCAAGTAATAAACTAACACGCATGATAACAAAATGGCAGGTATCCGAGAAACCTTCTTTCTTGGACTACTGCCACATAATCATTGATATAAATCTAGCCAAACCAGAAGAAATCGATTTTAGGAACCCAAAGGAATGTAATTGGGATCTATAGAGAAAAAGACAACTCAACTCTACCCCAGAGATAGATAAGGAGTAATATAACATAAGTTATTAGGATATCCTTCCAGGAAGCATGTTCAATCACAAAACTTAAGAAAATGTTTTTCCAAAGTGGATGAATCGGGAAATACGAAATCTCAGACAACAATCAAGGCAACTATATAAACGTGTTTATAAAGAAAACAAGGAATCCCAATGGGAAAGCTACAAAGCAGTTCTAAGATGTTACAAATCTGAATGTAGAAAGACGAAGAAGAAAGTTCGCAAAGAATACACGCAGCAAATAGAAAACACGAGAGAAGTTTCTAGACTTAAACAAGTCTTATCCAAGACACACTTACAATCAGAACTGATTGAACGAAATGACGGATCAATGACGACAGATATGAAAGAATCACTGGAAGTATATGTACTGATAAACATTAGTTTTCCAGATAGCGTTTTTGTGAAAAGCTCAAACAACACAAATGCGCAAAACTCTGAATCATATATAAATATATCGAACACCGAAAACGAAACTAAGACAAGAGCAACAAGATCCTTAAAGACTATGCTGAACATAACACCTATTGAAATTCATAAAAAACGTATGGCAATGGATACAGCAATACGTTTACGTATAACAGGAGAGTGGAAGGTCATAAGTAGGAAGACACCACATGAGAAAATAACGGACCTCAACGTAAACAAAGAGTTCCGAAAAATTTTCACAGAGGAAGGACAATGGAACTACAGTAATGTAGAACAATGTCCAGATAGAAAGTTTAAGATCAAAATACTACGAAACGGTGAAAGTAAAATCACCGACGCAGTATACGAAAATCATATAACGATATATACAGATGGGGCTAAGAAGGGTGAAAATTGTGGAATTGGTATCTACTGTGCAGATCCTTTCTTAGAAAAAAAAACAAAAATGAACAAGAATGCCACGATCATCCAATGTGAAATCATGGCAATTAAAAGAGAAGCAGAAATACTTCTAAACAGAGGTATAAACGCAGAAAGCATAATTTTTTGCTGTGATAGCCAACAAGCAACAAGGAGCCATCTAAATATGAAATAACGAAATAACAATAAATAACGAAAAACGAAAGCAGCAATGACTATCTGCTGCAGAGAAGCACTAAACTCTTTAGAAATGTCGAATGAAGTTTTAGAGGGAAACGAAAAAGCGGACAAACTTGCAAAAGAAGGCGCTAGAGACAATGAGTCTGAGAAGTTAGTCGTTGGAATGACAATGCAGACCATAAAAATAAGCACGATAAAGTGGGAAAAAACCCACAACTGAATGCCTGGAAAAGCTCAGAGGGGGCGATCCAGACGAAACGAGGAGAACAGAACGAACAGAACGAACAGAACGAGGAAAGCAAACATCTTGGAGGGTTACTATTGGGAGGACTTCTCGGAAGTGAAAAAGGAAAAACCGGCAGAAGTTGTTAGATTTATAAGAGGTATTAATTGGTTCAGTGATGGAGTCTGCTGAGAGGCGGAGGTGAAATTGCTGAGAGAGGGTACAACGGACCGCGAGGTCTAAGTGAGAAGGGGATAAGACAGTGGGTTGACGATTTCTTATTTCCACCCTAATAACCAACACCAAAGGTAAATTAAGAAATTATCTTGGTGCTTAAATATATTATAACAAAGAAAAAGGTACATTAAATATTAAACAAATATTAATATTATCATATTAAAAAACTAAGAAAATTTGGTTTTGATAATACTAAACGGTTACGTAGATTCCGATTGGGGTCAAGATATAAATTATCTGATCTGATCATCAGCATCACTTAAACGACATATATATACTTGCTCTGCTATCAAACGAAGTACAGATTATCAGTTTATGTGAGTGTGCAATTAGAAGATCTGTCTGGATCCTACGTGTATGTGTAGTTGATATTTGGAAAAAAAAGTCATGTGCATATATCGAGTTGAAAGGATTTCTTTATATTATTGAAAGCTCTTTCGATATCGATAAAACATACCAGTGCATATTGCATAATAAAGAGCAGATACATCTAATATAATTTGCCCCTTAATATATATGTATATGCATCTTGAAATCCGTTTATATTTTTGCCAATCTTCATTCTCATTTTCAGTTCTACGACCCCTTCTAAACTTTTAAGTAGAAAGGAGTTATCTGTTTTATGTTTTTGTTTTCTGTATTCCATTGTATTTGAATCTAGAATGTATAATGTATTGTGACTTGTGATTATGATTGTGTGTTTATTGTTTTAATTTCATCAATCAGGTATGTGTATGTTATTCGCCTTTATGCATTCAGATTTATAACATTTCAATACTCATTTGTAGTTTTTCATTGGAATTCCTAATTTTCCGTATAAGCTCGGTTGTATAATTGCCTCGTTTTTTACTTGAGATGTAGTATATTGCGATTCATCTATTTTCGAAAGTCGTCTTCTTAAGCATCGTGATCGAATGGAAAGATCTTCAATTGATAAAAAACATTTAAAACCCTTATTACTCCAGCCTATTATTAATTCTGTCATCTTTAGTAATAGGTTCTTGGATTAAGAAAGACAAGGAATATATTTTCCAAAAATGTGGGCGATGCCATACTAATTCTATGTAGATTAGCCTGAATAATTGGAGTTTTTACGCTCAATCTTTTTTTTCTTTATTGAGGAAATTCTTTCTCACGAAGTTATCCTATTTCCCACCTGTGATGGTCAATACTGGCCACCCAAACTGTGGACTGAGTTGACTAAGTTTTCCGGAGAATTGCCAATGAGTCCTTAGTCCATTAACCCCTCTTTGTCAATCGTGCTTTCTCTCTTGAAATCAAATGATATTATGGACTCGATCTCGATGTTGAATAAAAACCCACCACTTATTTGCAGCTTTTTCACTTCGATCAGTAACGAGCTGTTTATCATCTTCTCGTTGCAGAGTTAACCAATATCCTCCAAACACGTTTTCGTGTCAGAAGCCACAAGTTCCTCCACATCTTCGTTTTTTTTTCTCTTTTTGAGGTGCCAGATTTACCCTATTTAAGTAAAAGAGTGAGCATGAAGCTTTGTTGATAATTTGGCACCTTCTAACACCTCCAATAGCAGCAATATAGTGTGTGGTGCCCAGAAACAGCTGAAGAAAAATAACAAAATACATATTTAGATAATTTAAAACTAATTAAAAAAAATTCTGTTTAATAAACCGTTGAACCTTGTTCAAAACGAAGATCAAATTATTGCTAGATTTTGAAATAAGCATTCGAAGTTTGTGTTATAGTTAGTTATACACTATATTATTATGTACATATGTACATCGGGTACATCGCAAGTCGAAGATGCAGTATATGAAATGAATATAAATATTCTGAAGTAGAAAATGGAAGCTTTGAAGTAAAAGCAATAGTTTTTACATGTTTTTTTTTAGTTTTGTCTAGGGGAATGATTTGTACTACATATAGCGTAATTATTGTACATATGTATGTATAAAATTAGTTTTTTATTTTGTCAACTCTATCAAATGATGATGATTAGAATGGATTATGAAAAATGTTGTGAAATTATTCCTTATTTTTC
This sequence comes from Argyra leucocephala, assembly GCA_963942445.1. Lineage (NCBI taxonomy): Eukaryota > Metazoa > Arthropoda > Insecta > Diptera > Dolichopodidae > Argyra > Argyra leucocephala. Next base: position 75,636,662 of record OZ012680.1, read on the forward strand.
GAAATAGGGTTCATTTTATGTTCATTTCGAAATATAATTTTTAATATTTCACTAACTTTTGTATAAGATTTTTTGTAAAGGAAAAAAGTTAAAAGTGAATGCTGCTTTATATTTTTATACTAATGCCTTTTCAAAATTTGAGTATTAATTTTTGTCAAGGTATAAATTCAAGATTTCTAAATTGTGATAAAAATATCAAAGTTGAAGTAACAAACAAAAGTATAACTCAGGGTGTTATAAACATAAAATCAGATAAAATCTTTTTGGCCTCATATGTGAACAAAGTACAACCAAGTACAACTTCTCACAAATATTGTGGTTTGATTCATTAAAGAAAATAATTGAAATAATGCAATAAAACTATAAATTTGTAGGTTTTGAAGAATAACATTTATTTCATCATTTTTATTGAATATTTTGTTTTTATTGATAATGTAAAGATTTTTACAATAAAATTCAAACTATGTATGTAATTCTATTTATTTTACTTTTTAATCTGTATTATTGATTAGAAACAGTAAGAATAGCAAGTGTTAAACACATTTAAAATTTACTTTTTTTTAGGAACAGTATAAAACATATTTAAAGATAATCCTACTCATCTTCATAACGAATCAAAAAATTTATAAAAATATATTTCTCACACTATTCTGTACAGAATTTTCTAAAAACTAAGATAAAATAATATAAATTAAGTTTTTATTTTTTTGTTATAATCTTACAAAAAAAAATTCCACTTTTACATTGAAAGTAACTATGCACAACGAAAATATAAAATTTAATTTGATAAAAATAAGAAAAAAACTTTTTTTATAATAAAGTAGCTTTATCTTTCATGCAAATTGTGAGAATTATTTTTGTGGAATATAAATTGCTTTCCAAAAGCATAAGGTAAAATTGAAACATGCAAATAAATTTTAACAGAGTAAATTTAATCCAGTATTTTATGTTTAATCAACGAAAAAGAAATGAAGCATTGAAAATAATAAATATTGTTCATGTTGCTCAATTCTTACTTATTTCTAATTTGTTTCATTTTTGTTTTAATATATGTAAATTTTTAAATTTAACCATTTTTCAGCTTCAGTAAAAAAATATAATATTTTTTAAAATTTTGAATAATGTATTTAATTTTGTAAAAATATGTTCCAAAACGTTTTTTCTTTAGCAATTTAAATATTTTTTTTTGTTAATTGTATACATTGGTATTTTATACTTTTGTTTCACAAATTATTATCGTAGTTACTAAAGCCTTAATTTTGATTAAATACATGTATTTATAAATATAAATTCTCTTACTTTTAGAACGACAAATAAATAGGCCTAATTTTAATTTTTTTATAATCAATAAAAGCAAAATAATAAAAATCGAAAACGTACATATGTATTTGAAGTATAACTTTTAAATAGTTTTTAATTTTAATACATTTTTTATAACTATTACAATTTGTAATTTTTTTATTTGATTTGTTTTAATTAATATTATTAATTATATACCACATTTAATTGATTTGCATCACAGTTTACTAAAATCTAATGAAAAACTTCACATATACGGAAGATTTTTTTTTTAATAAAATTTTATAAATTAAATTAAAAAACTAATATATATTTAAATATTATTAAAAAAAAAATTGTTTCGATCAAATATCTAAAGTAACATAAACACCTACAAATTTTTTGGGTTATTTTTTCTTTTTGATCAAAAGAAATATATTTATAACTGAAACTTTCTTAGACATATATATAAAAATGAAAATAATTAAATAATTAAATCATAAATAATTAATACTTCAAGCACATGTAACTAATGTTTTCATCTTCTAATTTTTACATCTAAAGTACAAAATATTATCGTTTCTTTTTAAACTTAAGTTAAAAAAAACTTATTTTTCTTTTCATTCCAGCACAAATTTCATAAGGTTGACCAAATATAATTTGTATGATTTTTTATGATGATTTTAGTAAACTTGGGAATAGTTAAATAGTTTTAATTTCTTTTGTATTCTACTATCCTCAACAATTTTTACAATATTTTAGTATAAATTAAGTTTAAATATTTACTTATAGAAAATTAAAAATTTGGAAAATATTTATTTTTCTTGAATTTAATTTATAAGTTAAATTTATAAATTTATAGTTAACTTTACCATGTACAATCTACATTTTTTATAATTATAAATACATATACATATTAATATTTTGAGATATTATATTTGTGCAGAAATATATATAAATGTACTATTAATTAGACTATAGAATTAAGTTAAATTTCTAATTTTCTTGAAGTATTTATATATTGATGAAAATAATAATTATTTAATAATAATTTCTTGTACTATCTTTACATATTCTTATTGATAATTATATTTCAATAAAATTTTAAATTCTTATAACTTTAAACTTTAATATGATTGCAATTTCTATTAGAGAGATAGATTCATATATATAGATAAAACGTTGTTTTTCAGGTTTAATATTTTAAATATTATAATAAAATGCCTCAAAAACATATAAGCGTTTAAAATAAAATAGCAAAGCATTTTTTCAATTGTACTTTTACACTTAATTTTTAAAAATAAATATGTAATTTAAAAATTAACATTATTACTTAAGAGTAGTTAATTTAATATAAATAAAAATTTGTAGCTTTTGTTGTTAAACAACAATTATTGATAAAACAGATTTATTGTTAAAAATACGTTTGAAACGTATTTTTAATTAAAAAAAATAATAAAAATATTTTTTTAACCATTCACTAATGTTTTTAAAATGTTAAAAGTTAATATGACGTTTGTACACAATTAAAATTATAATAAAATTATATCAAATCTTAAAGCAACAACATATGTATAGGAAAAAACATTATATAATACTGAATATGAAATTTCTTTCAATAACGTAAATTTTTAAATATCAAAACAGTTTATTATTTTTGAAGTTAACTTCAACTATAAAAGTTACTGTTTTCTTTTCAAATATAAAAATTAATAAATGTGATCTTACTCCATTACGCAGAACAAATAGATAACCTGCTTTTATATAATAAAATGTCACAATAAATTTAAATTGTTAATATTCTCATAATATTTAGTCTCTGCGACTTCGTTTAGGTCTACTACCAGTTTCTATTGATTCGGAATTAGATGTTTGTTGATATGAATGTAATTTATCCGTATTATTGATATTGCCGGTCGTGTTTTGTCCTGATTGATTACCAATTCCCGAAGTACTAGACCTCACTTTTTTTCCAGCTACTTGGGATTGTGCTGTTACCTGCAATGAAATTGCATGCGTGTTCAGTTTTTCAGCAATTAATAAATCTTTTAATCCCTTCATTTTATAACTGTACAAGGTTATTATTGGATGTTTTTGTTGATATAAAAAGCTTTCACTGCTTTCAATTTTATTTAGTGATAATTCGGAATCATTTACTAATGATTGTGTTAAACTATGATCCATTGTAAATTTTTTTTCATTACGAGTTTCATCCTTATTATTTTGCTTGTCTTTATTCTGTTTTTGGTCAGTGAATAATTCACCACCGCCTTGCAATAAAAATTCGGGATTAATTATTTTTTCTCCACATGCAGCAGTTATGTCCGCTATAGTTGGTATATCATTTTTTTTCACAGACGAAATTCCATCATTAATTTTTACCTGAAATACAAATAAATTAATTTTCAATTTTCAATTCAACTCACGATTTACACACCTCATCTTTTTTAATTATATTGTTGTTACCTTCAACAAATTGTATAGCAGATGTCGCTGTGGCATGAGATTCTTTGTTCCTATCATCTGATTTATCAGTGTTTTTTTTATTAGACTCATTTGCTTTTGTACTGGCGTTTTGAAAATATTCTTCTTCTTCTTTTGCACAATAAATAATTACCTGTGATCGTATTTCAAAATCAAATTTTGAAATAGTGTTGACTAGTGGTTTTGCCCAACCAATATGTAAAATGGGAGTCAAACTTCCTTCTTCCCATTGACAAATCCCATCGTAAAATCGCAGCAAATTAGCAAAACACTCTGAATCTCTAAGAATACTTCTAGCCGAATGTCCGGAACTTTCGGTTTTCATTATATAAGGAATCATTTCGTTTGCTATATCCAGAAATTCTTTATAAATTTCTTCATCATCCCTTGAATATGTGTATAAACGTATAACATCACTTGCATTTGCCCATGAAGCAAATGCTTCTCTATAATTCATTTGACGATAATAGTAATTGCCTTGATAAGTATATGGATAAACATGATTATTTTCATAATACTTTCTAGATGATTTAATGGCTTCTTTGTAAATTTCTCCACAATTTGGACGTTTGTACGTTGCTGAAACTTCCTCCAATTCACCCAAATTTCCAAGACTCATAGGATATTTATCTAAATGATTTAAATCATATAAAAGCCAAAGAAGAGCTTGTTGTAATTCTGCAAGTTCTAAACAATCACTGTTAGGAGTCAAAGCTATATTTATAGCTGAAACTATAGCTGCAACTTCCATATATCTATCGCAGACGACGGCATGCCCGTTTAAATATAGCCAAGTTCTAGATTCTACAACAGCGCTTATATCTTGACCTCTTTTATCTTCATTGCCTTTCCCATGCCACGTTACTTCAATTGTCTCATACACCGCTGGTGTTCTAACCCGGCTTTTATTCCCACTCCCAGATGTTCCTGAATTAAAAACAACCCATGCATGATCTTCGGAAATTGCCAAATGAACATCTCTGTATCCAAGCATTTGCATCCCAGCAACAACACCTAAAGCTACACCGAAACAATCTAATTTATGACTTGATAAATAGCTATAAAGACTTTGTAAATGCGCTCGATCTTTGAAAGTACTTCGTATTAATGAATAATAAATTATGTCTGACACTTTCTTAATTACTGTTCTATTTGCGAATCCTCCAGAAATAGCACCAGATGCATTATGACGTACTTTCGGTTTTTCTACAATACTAAGCTTTGCCTGAAATTTTTTATACAAATCATTTACCGTATCCAATGTTAAAATTGGAAAGGAATTAAGACAATTATCAATTCCATCACCTCCAGAATAAAATTCAGTTCCTGAGGTTGGAGCTCCGCCTGACGTTAAGTTTATTTCTATATATCCAGTAATTATAGAAAGTAAAGTTAAATCTGGTTCTGAATTTTTTTGAAGTTCATATTGAAATATTTTAACAACATCTGCAGTGCTTTTAAGTGGAAAAAATGACTTCAAATAGGTGTCCACTAAGCCGCTACAATTATGTTGAGATTGTGACGAAGAAACTGATGCAGATGCCGCCATCTCATTGTTTTACTAAAAAAAAATTTCAAATAATTTAAAATAGATTTCACTTTTAACGTTTTGAAAACAATTCAACAAATATTTATCAATTTATTTCAAACTGGCTATTGCTACTATGCCAGAATTAAAAAAAATATTTTGGTTTTTATAATTTTTCATTACGTCTTAAAATTGCATTTGTTGGGTTCCAAAGCAAGCAACTAATTTGATTGAAAATGACTAATGAGGAGATATCAAGCGTAGCTATAAATCTTCAATTGATTAAAAAAAATTCAAATTGAAGCGGATCTGGTGGCAAAATATAGTACCCTATGAGAGTTAGAATAAATTTGAATTTTTGATCTGATCTTAAGCAATATTGTAATATCAATACTACATGTCTGTCACGTTACGGATATAATAGAAATAGGTTCAAATAAGATAAAAAAAGTAAGTATTGATTGAAGATTCCACGCTCGTGGCGTGGCAACCAGTGAGAACAATCAAGAAAAAGATAAAATATATAACGAAGATCTCCATGGATGTGTCGATATTCGAAAGTATGAAAAAATATAATGTACTACTAGCCCTAATTCAGGAACCCTATACAAAGGATGATAGGATTTTGGCTGGGGTTACAAAGAATATCAATGTTTTTATGCTGCAGATGAAAAAAGGCCTAGAGCATGCATCGTAGTGATCAAGTTATTAAAACTGATATCTATTTCACAGCTCATTAACAAAGATTCCGTGGTGGCACACCTGGAGCTATCTTCAGCCGGCACATTTTTGTATTATGAAAATAGGTTTGCAACCAATAACAATACTTTAAAAACACAATTGAGTGTGCGGAAAGGAACAGGGTAGAACTTTTTATCGTTTGTGATGCAAACGCAGATAACAGAATATGAGGCAGTACAAAAGAAAACAACAGGAATAAGTTCTTACTTGATTATCTTGGTATTACTAACATGAATATATTAAGTAAAGGTGATAAGCCAACATTTATTAACAAAAATCGAAGGGAAGTCATAAATACTAGCCTTGCTAGCATCAGACTTGCACAAAAAGTAAGTAAATGGTATGTATTATTGTATCAGAAGAGCCGTCATTATCTGATAAATATATATTGGCCTAAAGCAGGTTACTCACCCACTACCAGTTTCAGGTTTACTACGTATACATTGAGTACTTGACTTGAAATCTTTTTGAAATTTCAAGCCGATATGTATTTTTGGTGACTTAAATTTTTCGCCTAAAATTTGTAAAATTTTCTATAAATTTAAAGATATAAAAAAAATATAAAATTACATTTTTTCTCTTTTCAATCTTCTATTTTGTAAGTTCACTCTAAATATTAACAAACCATGAATTTTTGACATTAAATGTCAAGTCAAGCTGCGTATTCGATTGAAATTTTCAAGTCAAGTAGTAACAAAAATTTTGTGATTAACTTGAATGAATCTGATTTCTTGAAGCTTACTTCGAGTTATCATGCATACGGGGTGCTGGAACTTAATTTTGAGTAATGAAAATTACAGTTTCAGTACTATGTTTCAATGGCCCTAATTAGATGCTGATGCAAATACATGCGGGTGCAACAATTTTGTAATAGACTATTGTTGCGTCCAGTCGTCAGAACTTTGAATTTTTCTATGGATTAGTGTAAAAAATTGTTTATTCTGAACTTTATAAAATCGCGCATGCTATTTCGTATTTCTTATTTCTAATACAAAAAATAATCCGAATGTTTTTTTATTATTTTTTGTTTTCTTTTTTTAAACTTTTTTTTATTAGATACTATAAGGATATTACTATGTATTTGTGAATTATAGCACGTGAAGCACAAAATTTTTGATGAAAAACTCTCCACGACGCTACAGAATTGTCTCCACATAAATAAACATTAGCTTTTAAAGAATGGAATGAAAGACGAATGAAAAATCATGCATATGCATCAGCGTCTAATTAAGGCCTATGTGTCATGCTTGTCTATTTACGATGCCTTGGCCAAATACGACAACAATAATTTTTAGTCTATTATGATAGAGGTTATACACAAAAATTATTTTATTTAAGTTAAGGTGGTTTTCCTCTTGATGGACGAATGTCGAGACAATTTTTTTTACACTATAATTGAAACACAAATACCATTAAAGAAAATTTTATGATTTCCTCTCAGTGCGCGAAGGACTGACATTTGTTATGTAGTCAAAAACGGTTGTCGTTTGAAAATATGTTTACATGCGTTGATATTATTTTTATTAAAAAAATTTAAAATTTTGTTAAGAGTAATAATGGATAATAACATTGTAATATTCGAAAAAATAAAATATAGCGCTTTGCTTTTATCTTAAAATATAAATAATTTGTTAGAAACAAAATAATCTTATACTAAACAACAAAAAACAAAATAAATACACTTCATATCTTTTTCTTAAAAAACATTTGAAATTCTATATGTGAATGCGTTCATTCATAAATCGAGATAGCAATAAATATTTATCAAATAATTATATATCTATCCTTTTCTTTTTCTTCGTCCTTCAGCCAAAAGTTAAAAATATTTTAACTAAGAAATTGGATGAAGAAAATGCCCGGAGAGGATTTTTTGTGTATGTGTTGGTAAAATAAAATTTTTTGATTGGTTCAAAAATTTGTCCGAACGTTCGTCCATCAAGAAGAAAACCACCATTAGTGGCATTTCTTCTCTTTTAAAGTTTTTAAATTACTTACTAAAAAAAAGAAAATGATTGAAATACAAGTGCCGTAAAGCGTATTTTTTATTTTAATTTTTTCGTAATATTAATTAAAAATTTAAAAAATACTTCTGTAAGGAAATACGCATTATGAATGAATAAAACAGGTTTCAAGATAAGTTTCTGTGGGTATGTCGAAATATAAACTTCGACATATAAATAAAAGAAAATAAAATTAAGAGTACAAAGGAAAATTGGTCCAATTTTTTATAATGTTGTGTGGGATAAGAACCGATAAGTTCTTCCATTGTATTCTAGTTCTTTGTATATAAATTCTTTTATACGATCAGCTGGCTAATGTTCTACATTTCTTTTCTTCCTACAAAATTTGCCGCTTGGTGCATGAAAAGCGAATTTAGATTTTTAACTTGTTTTTGAAGTTGTCAAAATTTGCGATGCTAAATTGTTTATTTTTTAAATGATTAGATTCAAAAGAAATTGTAAATAATCAAAAATTAACACACATTTAATATTATTATTTTGATCCAAAGATGGGTTCTAAAAGAAAGAATATGGAAGATGAAATATCGAGGTAAGAAGTATTTTACATAAAATTAGATTTATAGGTTACAACTGAATATCTCGATTCATAGATTTGAAGCTGAAATATCAAAAACACAGAGCACTATGTTCGTTCCAAGTCAGTTGAGACCTGTAATTGGTTCAAGTACCTTTAATCAAGTGCAACAAAAACTAAATCAACAGCACCATAATTCTATATCAAATTCTCATACTACAAATTCAACTACAACCACTTCGACATCGGCTAGTAGTAAAAGCTCTTCAACTTCTACTCCTCCACCGCCTATGCCACCAGCTTTTTTATCAACATTTGTTCCTAGTACAACATCTGGTACAATTGAATCATCCAGTAAATCTTACTCCTCAGAACCTACACCAGTAGTACTTGCTTCTGCTCCTAAACTCTATACAAGCCGACCTCCAAGCATGTCTGCTAGTCATTTATCTGTACCAGCTATCGACATTTCTACAATACAATTTGATGTAACACAAAAATTAAAAAAATTAAAAGCTGAAAAGCTCGGTCCTAATCCTATAGCAGAAGAAGCAATTAAAGCTGCCAAAGCATCATCAGCGTTACAATCGTTTCAGGTTAATGAAAGACGTAAAAAGGACCGAAAAACAGTTAGAATAGCGGGTGGCCAAATATGGGAAGATACGTCTTTAGCTGATTGGCCGGATGATGATTTTCGAATATTTTGTGGTGACTTAGGTAATGATGTAAACGACGAAGTTTTAACTAGGACTTTTAACAAATATCCTTCTTTTCAAAGAGCGAGAGTTATAAGAGATAAAAGAACTGGTAAAAGTAAAGGTTTTGGATTTGTCAGTTTCCGAGAACCTCAAGACTTTATTAAGGCTATGAAAGAAATGGACGGTACGTATATTAAAAACTAATTTAAGCTAAATGCCAATTTTTGAAAAATGTAAACATAATTTTTAGGTCGATATGTTGGAAGTAGACCTATTAAGCTTAGAAAAAGCTCATGGAAGCAACGCAGTTTAGACGTAGTAAGAAAAAAAGAAAAAGAAAAACAAGTTTTGATGCAAATGTTTCAGAAATAAAAATAAATATGTAATTTTAAAATTTCTATTCAATTTATTACTGAAACATATAAAAAGATTAAATCAAAATTTAATAAAAAAAAATTTGAGTGAAACCATATTTTTTTGTTTTTAACTTTTAACCATATTTTATTAATGGTTTTTATTTTTACAAAATAACTTAAGCTTAAGACCGTTTTGATGTTTTTATTTCTAGGCTTCAAGCATCATAAAAATATTTTGCCAACGGATATCTTATTGTAAATGCTATTATAGTACAGAAAATTTGTAATCCTAATAACATTTTGGTTAAAATTTTTTCATGAACTGGTCCAAACACATGCAAAACAAAATTTATTAAAGTAAAATTATTAGTGGTAACTGTTCCATCTTTGTTTTCTTGCCATTTAATTAATTTAAAATAACGAAAAATGGCAATTGACGTTCTTCCTAATATTCCTAAGCTTTTTATGTCGAAAATTGTTGAACTTGTATCCAATAAATCCGTGTTACTATTATATTTAGGTAAGCGATGTCGTGGACAAGGCACAAGATGAAACAGTTGTGGTACTGAATATAGAAAATTTACTATCTGCGGTATAAAAAACAAAAGTAAAGTTTTACTAAAATGACCTAATATTCCAACCACTGCAAATGTCATTCCAGCAAAGTAGCAAAATGTATCACCAATAAAAATTTTAGCAGGATATCTGAAAAAAAGTAACATTTTTAAATTTTTGCAAATATATATTTAAATTTGTAATGTTAGGTGAAGTGTATGCAATCATACCATTTCAAAAATAGTGTATCTCTAAAGTAGTTTGAAACCCTAAACTTTTAAAATAACACGTACATAACTTAACTGTAATCTTAAGTTTGTTGAAAAGGGGTTTTCCATAATTCCTTACAAGAAGGACAATCAGAAAGATGTCGCAGTCGTTCTTTGATGCAACCACGGTGGAATATTGTTTCACAATTTACGTTCCCACATTTGATTCCGTAAATTATAACAGTTTTGCATTGTAAGCAAGTTTTAACTTTGTCTGGAAACTGTGATTTTAAGATTCCACCAAATTCAACTATCATTCGCGGTCCAAATAGAATATATTCGTCTTTTGTAATGAAATAACCACAATTTTTCCAAATTTCCAAAAGATTTTCTGCTTGCGCTTTAGAAAGATTCTTCTCTTTTACATAAGAAATAATATTGATAGCTACTATACTTCTTAAATAATGATCATCTTGTTCAGCAATTTCTCTTATTACTAAGTTAAAATACGTACGTTCAGCATTGTTAAATTGAGTTTGGAATTCATTAATCCCATCCTACAAACATTCAATAATTACTTATAGATAAATATTTATATTAGGGAAAAAATAAAATATATGTATGTATGTACTTCAATAGTATTGAAAAACACAAGGAAATCTTGATTTAAGATTTCATGTTTAACTATTATAAGTTTTTGGTCCATGTTTGATATATTACTGTTTATTTCATTTATGAATTGATCAAGAAGTTTCTTAGGGTCTTCTTCTTCATTTTCTTCATAATCTCTACTTTTTTGAATAGCTTTATTCAAGATTAGTAGTGCTTTCTCAATTTCCAAACAGCCGTTATTTGCTACAGCTTGTAAAATTATTCGATGAACATCAGAGTACATTATATCTGAATATTTTCGCTTTATTATAATAATAAAACCACGAACTAAAATTGATTTGATTCAAACGAAAAGTACAATACGTATTGAATAAATTAAAAATATAAATTAGAAAAATGTATACATATATCAATATTTATTTACCTAAATACTGAGGTTTTTACAGATGATACAATAATTATGGTTTGTATTTTTACAGGTTTAGCTTTATTTGAATGGAATTCGCTTCGAGAGTCGATACGAATATGAAATTCAGAAGTGTTTAGCAGTAGCACGTGAATAAGGAAGGATACTGTAATACCGAACTAGTGAATCATTTTTATAGTGCCAAATCATACTACCCATTAACTATGGCCTATGAGACGCATATCTCTTTATTAGACTCTGTTTTGTTGTTATAATTATTATTTTGTTATTTTTTGCAGAACAGCTGATTTTGAAATTTTGATTTGAAATCTACGATGAAAATGACATATGTTTGATTCTTAAACTGTCAAATTCAAATTACTATACGAGAAAAAACAAAACAATAGTGTTATATTCGAAATTTTTAAGTTGAAAATAAGTTAGAAGTATTTAAATCAAATATAAATTATAAATGTATAAGTTTTTATAAATAAAATGATTTCAGCAGAGTTAAATTTTACAATTTCTGATAGTGCTGAAAAACGCTATCAAGTATCAAATTGCAGATTAAAAAAACAAGCGAACATATTATATTTGGGATTATTCTAATCCACTGGATTTGGAAGATTATACGTATGTTATTTACACGTGAAGTTGATGAGTTATTATTAACATTATTGAAACTTTATTTTATTCTTAACTTTGTTTTGATCAAAATTTCCTGTTAAACAACATTACTTTTATGGATTGGTATACTTATATAATTGGCCAGTGTATTGAGATTCTTGCGGTTTGTATCAAGGAAATGATTTTCAGCGTAGGAAATGATTTTCATGTAGAACTATCACAGCTAATTTTTTCTGTTGGGCTAAGGAAGTTTTATATGAAATTTGCAGTTTATACTCGAAGAAAAAAGTCAGACAATCACTATTTTTATGATTAAAGTAGAATTACTTACTTACTTGCTGGGCGCTACAGACCTTGAAGGTCCTGGGCCTGGCGCAAAATTGTCCTCCACTAATTTCGGTCACGAGCGGAATCTCTCCAGTTGGTGATTTGAAGTTTTTCCATATCTGCCGATACTTCATCTCTCCAACGAAGATGTGGCCTCCCTCGACTACGCGTTCGCTGGGGCTTGGATTCGAAGAGTTTCCTAGCCGGAGCATTTTGATCCATACGCTCTACATGGCCTAGCCAATGAAGCCGTCTTATTCTGACTGTTTTTTTAGCTAGGTCCATGTCGTTGAACAGCTGGTATAGTTCGGCATTGTATCTTCTTCTCCAAACCCCTTCGTCAGACACAGGACCATAAATGCGACGAAGAATTTTTCTCTCAAAGATACCAAGTGCATGCTCGCTTGCTTTTGGTAATGTCCACGATTAACAACCATATAGCAGCACCGGAAGGATGAGCGTTTTGTATAATTGTGCCTTGGTATTTTGGGATAGGAGCTTTGAACCCAGTTGTTTGGACAAACCGAAGTAGCAACGGTTTGCAAGGGTAATTCTTCGCCTTACTTCAACATCGATGTTATTGGTGGAGTTGATGTTGATTCCAAGGTAGATAAACTCCTGAACTACCTCAAAATTATATAAGCCGACAGTGATGTTGTGTGTGAGTGTTGACAGTGAGGACATTTTATTTGTCGGCAACATATATTTAGTTTTATTCTCATTTATGAGAAGACCCGCTTTACCTGCTTTCTCTTCAATCTGTGAAAAAGCTTCGATGACTGCTCGTCGTGATGTTCCGATAATATCGACGTCATCAGCGAAACCCAGGAGCTGCACCGATTTGTAAAATATAGTGCCCTGTGTGTTCACACCGGAACGTCGCACTATATGCTCCAACACCAGATTAAAGAAATTACATGACAGCGCATCGCCTTGTCGAAATCCGGAGCACGTTCGAAATGAATCAGAAATGTGCCTCCCAATCACCACAGCACACCGGGTGTTTTCCAGGGTCATTTTTGACAAACGGATAAGCTTGACTGGGAAACCAAATTCTATGCTGTCATAGGCAGATTTAAAATCGATAAAAAGATGGTGCGTATCGATTTGAAATTCGAGGGCCTTCTCCAGGATCTGCCTTAATGCGAACACCTGGTCGGTGGTTGATTTGCCAGGACGGAAGCCGTACTGATTGTTTCGCATCACAGCGTTACAATGGGGCGTCAATCGTTCGCACAGAATATTGGAAAGGATCTTATACGCAACGTTTAATAGCATTTTTTTATAAACAAAAAATATCATTTCCAATCTTGTTCAAAAAATATCATTTCCAATCACTTACAATCCATTTTTCTTATTGAACAATTGTGTTTTTGAAATTTCAAAATTTGTTTATAAAAAAAATGGATGAAAATTTTTAAAAAACTTAATTTAAAAAAATTTTTATTTGAATTTAAATTTTAAAAATGTTTAATTAAAATATTTTAAATTTTTTTTCTCAAATCTTTTTTCAAAAAAATAAATATAATTAATTTTTGCCGAATACTTTGCGTCAGAATAATTTTCAAAATTAAACTTTGACATTCAATTCCAATCCGGTCCAATGGATTGTCCGATGGTCCGATCCAATGGATTCCAATGGATGGTCCGGCTTGGGATTGACAGGGTAACATTTGACCGGTCGCTGACCCAGATGCGCAACTGTCAAGTTCCTGAGCAAGTGCTTACATTACCTCCACGTGGTGACCTCCGGAAACTATCCTATACAGCATCCGCTTATACGATACGCCAAAATTGTAAGTGCGCAAAAACAACCCTTCAGATTGAAGGTTGGCGTTAGGTTAACTACCTAACCCATAAAAAAAAACATAGTTATGAAAAACTTAAAACAAGCCTCGGATATGGATGGATTAATTGGAAACAGACCCGGAACTCGTAAGGATTTTGATTTTAGAATTTGCACCTGGAACGTTCGAACACTATACAGCCCAGGTGCATCTAACATATTGGAAAATGTCCTCACGCAGTATAAAGCTGACATCACTGCGTTACAGGAATTGCGTTGGACAGGAACCGGAATAATAAGGAAACAAAAATGCGATATATACTATAGCTGCCACGAAAAACACCACATATTTGGATGCGGTTTTGCAATCGGAGACAGGCTAAGACGAAATGTTATTGATTTCAAACCAATTAACGAGCGTCTGGCCATAATCCGCATTAAAGGCACCTTCTACAACATCAGCCTAATATGTGTGCACGCTCCTACTGATGAAAAAGAAAAGGCATACGCGTTAGAAAAGGCATACGAAGCTTGCCCGCAACATGATGCAAAAGTTGTGCTAGGGGATTTCAACGCTAAACTCGGTAGAGAGCAAATTTTCGGCAGAACATTCGGTAAACATAGTCTCCATCAACACACCACCGATAATGGTTACCGATTGATCAGTTTTGCAGCGGCGCATAATATAGTTATAAGCAGCACCAAATTTCCCCATAGAGATATTCATAAAGCCACCTGGCTATCTCCAGATGGCCGTACAACCAATCAAATTGATCACCTTATGATTGACGCACGCCACTCATCGTGCGTGCTGGACGTACGGTCATACAGAGGGGCTAACATCGACTCTGATCGTTTTTTGGTTATAGCACTTTTCAGAGCCAGAATATCTAATGTTAAAAAAGTGCAGTCACATCATAATCCCAAATTTAACATTAGTAGCCTGCAGTCGCCCGAGATAGCCAGAAGCTTAAGAGCAAATTAGCCTAAATTTAACAGCCACACCTCCTTCAAACCATTCTTCGATTGATGATCAATGGAAAAACTGTGCCAGTATCATCAAAGAGGTAGCCGCAAACACAATTGGCTTCAAACCACGAAATACCAGAAATCCATGGTAAGACGAGGAATGTGCATCAAAAACGTTGAAGAAGAACGAGGCGTATAAAAAAGCGCTGCAACGGAAAACAAGAGCAGCGAAGGAAGAATATAAGGCTAAAAGAAGAGATGAGAAGAAACTCATCAGGCGGAAAAAACGGGACTTCGAAAAATCTCTGCTCATAAATATCGAATCTCATAAAAATAGAGGCGAAGTGCGGAACTTCTACAAAAAAGCCAAGCAACTGGCAGCTGGCTATAAACCCGCTACACACGCGCTAAGAGATAATATGGGAAATTTGGTTACCGAAACGCAAGGGATATTGGAGACATGGAAGCAGCACTTTCAGCAGCTGCTAAATGGAGAGCAACAACAACAACAAGAGCTAGCAACACCAGCACCAGTCATTACCAGCAATCCCCCACCACCCACTGTAGAGGTTGTTGGCCAAGCCATCAGCAAGCTGAAAAACAACAAAGCTGCTGGACCTGATGGACTCCCACCTGAATTATTTAAAGCTGGAGGCGATGTTTTGGTTAACTGCATGCACCAAATCATTGGCAACATCTGGAAGGAAGAAAGCATGCCTAATGACTGGAGTACCAGCTCTATATCTCCCATTTTCAAAAAGGGCGACGCCATGTCCTGTAAAAACTATAGAGGAATATCCCTCTTAAATATTGCATAAGATCCTGTCCAACATTTTGTGCGAATGTCTGAAGCCCTATTGTGACGCTGTTATTGGCAGTTATCAATGCGGCTTTCGCCCCGGAAAATCAACAAGCGACCAGATGTTCGTACTTAGACAAATCCTGGAGAAGACCCATGAGTTTCAAATCGATACACACCACCTATTCATCGATTTCAAGTCTGCGTACGATTGCATATACCGCAGCGAGCTATATGCTGCTATGTCGGAATTCGGTGTACCAGCCAAGCTCATCCGATTGTCAAAAATGACACTGGAAAACACAAGATGTGCTGTGGTGATTGGAAATAACACTTCTGACTATTTCCAGACGTGTACCGGATTTCGACAAGGAGATGCACTATCATGCGACTTCTTCAATCCAGTACTGGAACGTATAGTGCGACGAGCGGAAGTAAACACGGCCGGTACTATATTTTTCAGATCTGTTCAACTACTAGGGTATGTCGACGACATTGACATCATCGTCAGATCACAACGGGCGGTCGTCGAGGCCTTTACCCAGATTGAAGAAAAAGCGAAACGAATGGGTCTCAAAGTAAATGAGGATAAGACAAAATATATGTTGCCGACAAATAAAAAGACCTCTCAACATCATATTGGTCAAAACATCACTGTCGGCACATATAATTTCGAGGTAGTTCAGGAGTTTACCTACCTTGGAACCAGTG
Source organism: Argyra leucocephala (assembly GCA_963942445.1). NCBI lineage: Eukaryota > Metazoa > Arthropoda > Insecta > Diptera > Dolichopodidae > Argyra > Argyra leucocephala. Next base: position 75,653,283 of record OZ012680.1, read on the forward strand.
TTAATCCCACAAACAACATCAATGTGGAGGTACGGCGAAGAATAACCCTTGCAACCTGTTGCTGCTTCGGTTTGTCAAAACATCTCGGGTCAAAGCTCCTCTCTCGAAACGCCAAAGTACAAATCTACAAAACGCTCATACTCCCAGCTTTGCTTTATGGATCAGAATCATGGACACTGCCTAAGGCAAGTGAGCATGCACTTGGTGTCTTCGAGAAGAAAATTCTTCGTCGGATATATGGTCCTGAAAACGACGATGGGGTCTGGAGGAGAAGATATAATGCCGAAATCTATGAGCTGTACAATGAAGTGAACGTAGTCACAAAAATTAAAGTCAAGAGACTACAGTGGCTCGGACACCTAGAGCGAATGGACGAAAATGCTCCAGCCAAGAGAACCGTCGATTCCAGACCCGAAGGTACAAGACGTCGGGGCAGACCAAACCTTCGTTGGAGAGACGAAATATCGGCGGATTTAAAGCAATTTCGAATCTTCAACTGGAGAGAATCCGCCCGTGACCGGCAAAAATGGAGGATGTTGATGAGTCAGGCCCAGGACCTACATGGTCTGTTGGCCACCTAAGTAAGTAAATATTCAATTCCAATCAATGATTGTGATTTTAATTCTGAGCGCAATCAGAAAATATCATTTTCAATCACGTCTATTGAACAAAAAAAAATCAGTTTCAATCACAAATTTCCCCTCCAAATCGTGATTGAAAGTGATTGAAAAGTTATTGAACAAAAAAACATGATTGCAAGTGATTGCAATCGAAAACAATTTGCTATTGAATGAACCTAATGGTTTATTATTTATTTAATTATATTATTTAGTTATGTGCCAATATTTATTTATTTATTTTAGCAGTTGATCCTACAGATAAATCTGTAGGCCAACTTTATAGGTCCTTTTCCCTTTCGAAATGTGGGCCTTTTTATTAAATTATATTAATTATTTGGAATATATTTTTGTATATTATAAATTTATATTATTTTTAATTTTTGTCAATATTATTATATTCAAAATTATATTTTATTGAATATTTAAGGCCGTTGAAAATGTCATACGAAAAACAAAGAGGTGCCTTAGAAAAGTTGTTTACTGAAGTAGATTCTTGGGAAAGATACTGAAAGTATTCCAGATTATTCGTTTGATAATAATCAACCTGGAATAAAAAGTTATCTACCAGAAAATCTATTACCCTTTGACGTGTTATTAAAGCTTTGAACACCTGAAATCATAACAACTTTTGTTGAGTGCACTAAATATTGCAAGAATTTGTTTCAAATCGTAGGAAAAAGGACAAGAAGCTCTCGTTTTAAATCATTTGAAAACACAAATCAAACATAAATTGAGAAATTGTTTGGTTTGTTTTTATTACAAGGACAAATCAAGTTTCCTACAATACGTAAAATGTTTAGTAAAGATTCATTGTATTATCATCCAATTTTGTCTTCTTTTATGTTGCTTAAATTATGAGAGATATCCAAGTGAAACTGATAAGCTGTCTAAAGTGTCCGAATTGATGAACATTAGTCAACGTATAACGTATTTTCAAAATTTTCGAAATCGTATAATCCAGAGGAAGCACTTTCCTTAGATGATCAATTTACTTTAAATTTGGAATTATATAAAGGAAAGCAACATCAAGAATCTGATTAAAATAAGAAAATGCATTCTTTGGTATTTCGATTAATGCCCCCTTACTTAAATAAAGGTCACCATTTATTCATGGACAACTTTTATAATAGCGTCGATTTAAATCAGGATCTGCTCAAACATAAGACGCACTCTACTGGAACGTTAAGATCTAATAGGAAAAGAAATCCTTCTGTTGAAAAAAAAAAGTTAAAAAAATGAGGTTACATATGGAAGAGAAATAAAAAATGTATGTAAGTAAATGGAAAGATACTAGAGATGTGCTATGCATACCAACAGCTAACAAGCCTGAATTGAAGGAATACAGAATCGATATGGAAGAAAGAAAATCAAACCTGTGGAAGTAGAAGCATATAACTCCCACATGGCAGGTGTTGATAAAAGTGGCCAAATGATTAGTTATTATTCCTGTGCACGACAAAACAGAACTAGAATAAATATCTGTGTATGTAATTCGTATGACATATACAAAAAACATACCAAAAGAAAAATGACGTATTTGGAATTTAGAGAAGAAATAATTTATTCTTTATTAGGATCCAACAAGTCAAGGTCAGCAATAGAACAAACACAACCAAACCAGCTAAGTGAAAATCAGCATTTTCAAGAAAAAAATCCGTCTAATACAGAAAGCAAAAAAAAACAATTTCTTACGATGTATATGGTGTTACAAAGAAAATATTAGACAAGAAACCGCATACCGTTGCAAGACCTGTGTTGATAAACGTCCGCTTTGTCCTGGCTTATGCTTTGAAAAATGGCATACAAATAATATAACAAACTAACTTAAAGCGTAATAAGTAAATCCTTGAAATGAATTTGAAATATAATAAAACTTTTGTTTTTTTCTGTGTTTTTTAATTTTAAGTTTTTTTAGTTTTTGAATAAAGACTGAATTTTATTAATTAAATTTTTTTTTTTTAATCAAATATATTTTATTTTTTAAAAATTCGTGAAAACTTTAAAATATGTTTTGACGTGTATAAACGTCATGATGGTGCACATATTGCTTTTTAAGATTTACATGTGCCTAGGCGTATATATCCGTCTGACGTCTATTAACGTTATGACGCAGGACATCAACTTCAAGACACATGACGTAAAAAAACGTCAAAAATTAAACCCTATTTTTTTCCTTTAGATAGACTCTTAATTTCCCGTAGTTTGCTGTTTTCAGAATTTTCCTATCTTGCCTAATAACGGAGAACTAAAAATATGGTGTCCGCGAAAGGGTTAAAGACAGAATGAAGGGAATTCGTTCAGAACGTACAGAATGAATAAAAAAAACGCGGAATGGATGGAAAAATTAATAAAAAAACGCATCAGATAAAGAATAGAATATAAAAATAAAAAATTATTCGGTTAATTCTGGACGAATAAAAAAACACTATACTTTATTATATTTGTTGACATGACATTAACTGTCAACAATACAAAAATATGAAGACATGAAATCAAAATTAAATAGCTCTGAGGCACCGCTTGATATTTTCCTCCAATTTGTATGGAAAACGTAAAATGTACCGTCCTCTATTCGTTTAGTCTGTTTTTAATTAAATATATATATATTTTTTTACAAAATGAAAATTTGGAGTTTTATCTTACAAATTCAGAAGAACATTTTTTAAAATAATAATATTTTCATATATAAATTTTTGGTTAAATTAGATGTTACAATTTTTCAAAATTAAAGCGACGTACATCCATTCTCATAAATCATACTGGAGTGGAGTGGAGAGAATTTAGAGAAATTGAAAATTGATAGTGTATACACGACAATCGTACAAACAAAACTTACAAAACAATAATGTAGTTGACAGAAAACAATCAAAAATAAAGTCATACATGAACCTCCCTTATTACAATGAGCCGTACACAACGACGAATATTGTAGGTAACACTTAAAATGTTGTTAAATGAAAATGCAGTGCAAAAATAATGAAAAAAATTTACGATACGAACATACAAAAATTTAGCATTTTTGCTCAATTTCCGAAGATTATTTTATGAGCCGGCTTTTAATAACCAGCAGTGTTTGAGGCTTCTTTTTTCTTGTGTTGAGGACTCTACACTTATCAAACATTTCATCAAATCTGACTGAACTGAAAAGTGTGCGCTGTTGACTGACGGGTTGTCAAACCGTTTGAAGCAAAATAAAATTTTTTTGATTTTCCTGATAAGCATGTTTGAAAACTGACAAGCATGCTTGATAGTTTGCGGGTTATTTTTCGTCAGTCATCAGTCAACGAATTTGTTTTTGTGAACCGTTTTCAAAAAAATTTCAGTTTAAAAAAAGAAATCAGTTTTGAAAAAAATTTAAACATTTTTGAAGATAAGATAGCTCGATATTTCGGAAGGTAAATATATACATATTTTACTTTTATATTGTTTTTTATTTATTTTAGATGAAGTTACATTATCTAATGATAGTTGAATTTTGTATATACATAACATACCTGTTTATACATACATACATTCATAAAATAATGAAGTGAGTTTTAATAAGTGAAAGTTTTTGTTTTTTTTTTAGATGGAAAAGGATTTTTTATTAGATTTCATAGAATGCTATAAAAGCAAAAGGCTCATAGTTCTCTTTGTTCATTCTAAAGTAGTTCTTATAGTTTAAAGGTTCCGATATTTTTATCTCATTCCACAAATTTATATGAGAAAATTTTGGTTACTTTCTTAACCAATCTTTTGCCCATTTTTTCTATGTATTTTATTATTACAGGATAATCCCATAATAATGGCAAGACACGCTTTTTACTTGTCATTCATATTTTATTATTTTTATGTGTATTACTACGTTTAAAAATCAAAACCATACTAAATTAAAAAATTCAAATAAAAAAAGGAAAAAGCTGACAGTCAGTTTGATAGATGAAGTGCGCCTTTGTTTGACAGTCAAGTGTTGGATAACAGTCGTGTTGTCAAACGCTTTGATAAGTGTGCAGGCTGCATTATTTACGATTTCGTATTTTATCAACCGTTCGTTTTTAAATCTTCATATGAAATGTCTAGCAAACTTTTTATCAAAATGAAGCAATTTGATTGACCATCGGAAATACGCACCCAGCGGATTTTATCAACACTAAATGGAAGGTGTAGAACGTGGAACAGCTGATCGTATAAAAAAATTTATATTTGTTTTAAATGGAAGTTAACAATAACAAAAAAAACACGTTAACTTTCATTTAAATTTCTAAAAAACCAAGAGATTTTGGCAATATTTTGTCAGAAATGAAAAGATGAAATATGTAGCTTAAAAACGTATATTAAGGTTTTGTAACGTTTATTATATTTTTTTCCCTAAAATCGGGATTGATAAATGTAAATAAAAAATGTATGCAAAAATACAAGAGTAACAGATGATAGTTACAATAATAAATAAAAGCAATACTAATGCAAACATTATAGAAGTTAGAAGTTGTAAGTGAATTTATAAATAGTTTTTTTTTATTTAGAAATTTAAAAATTTAAGCATTTAATCAAAGTATAGCAAATATTAGAATGATAAAATAATATATTTACGATTTTTATCAAATTAAAAGAATTTCTTTCAGACCCTTGGTGGTTTCAGTTAGATTAACATTAAAATGTATCAACCATGTATCAATTTAACTAATTTAATTTACATAATTCTTATCAAGAACATTAATATATATGTATAAAAATATATTTTTTTGACTTGTTAATCAGTTTTATTTTGAATTTTGTGTGAATATGCACAAACACATTTTTTATAAGAAAATTTTAAAATAATTATTTAAATTAATTAAATAATTAGGTTAAAGTAATTTAATTACATATTAAAGTTATTCTAATTTTATAATTATTCTACTCTAAAAATGTTCATATTATTGATGCGAAGTTTCCATTTTCAGGGGAATTAGCAATCAAATGTTCAGATGATTCAAAGCAGCTAACAAGTGACTGAAAATTTGTTGCCTTGCTGCGGCGAATCTTTATTTTATATATGAGACTATCTGAATTCTGATGAATTCTCATGGTTGAGACTATCTGAATTCTGATGAATTCTGATGGTTGAGACTATCTGAATTCTGATGAATTAGTAAAATATACCTTCAGATGACACTATGATAGCTAAGTATATCACTAGAGGAAATTTTGCTGGAAAACCATCTTAAATTCTTGTTACATATTCATTTCAATCATAGGTCAAAATGTTGAAGAAAAATAAAGTCAAGTCAAATAAAAATTATTAAATGTGGAGATTAGATATTAATTTATCGTTAAGTACGAAACGCAAGAAAAATATTTGAAAGATTGACAGCTGTCAACAACATATGTGATGTAAGTGCTGAAGTTTTATTAATTTGTTTTTTGTTTTTAAATGTCAGCTGTTTAATCGTATATGAATTATGAATAGAACCACTGGTCCAGTGTATTTGATAAATCAGAATCAGTCAATCTCAATCAGTACTCAGTAGTATTATAATTTCTATCAGACTTTGTAGGGAGCAAGTCTATTTGATCTTTTTATTTTTTACGTTTATTAATGGTGTAACTTTCTAGTCAATTTTAAATTTACGGTATTTAACAAAAATTCAAAATTTTATAGAAAAAATTTATGTTAGACATATTATGTACATAATTATATGTGCACATATCTTAAAACATAAGTCAATGTTTCTAATTCTATAGCTTTATATATCGACTTTTCGAACGTCTCATTTTTTTGGGTGTGTTAATTTAAAAAAAAATAAAAATTTGATAAAATAACAAGGAGGGATAAGAATGTAATTTTTTAAAATGTACCTTCAAAAATTTCGTTCAGCAACAAAGATTTTATTTTGGTGCCTATTTTTGCTGCAAATTATCCTTTTTGGAATATATTGGTTTTATCAACAAGAGAATGGTGCTGCTACTGAAGGTTACCTAATTGTTAGCAGTAGAAGTGTAATTGATGAGAAACAAAAAGATTTCGTATATTTTATTACGAAGAAATTACGAGAAAATCAGAATTTAGATATAAAGACCAGGACATTCACCATAAATTTGGAATCGCATGCAAGTTTTGACGATGATTTTTATATTTTTACAGAATCCGGCCAAAAATTCAATCAAAATATAACATGCTTTCGTCAAGGAACAGCTATCGACGAGTGAGTAAATTGTATTTAAAGACTGAAACTTTAAAATATTAATTTGTAAATTTAAAACATTTTTCATTTTAAGCGAGGAAGATAACAATTTAACACTTTATAAAAATATTCAAGAATGTCACTGTAAATTAGAATGGCACGGAAAGAACTGCGCTCAACCTGAAATCATATGGCGCGCTTTAATGACCTCGAAAGTAAGATCTTTAAGAAATAATTTAGGATATTCAGAACAACAGACAAATAAAATAATATATATGATTACCGGTCATTTTATTAGTATAGATATTTTAGAAATTCAATTATTACAATTAGCTAAATCAGTTGACTTTTTTATTCTTTGTCAAAAGACAGTAAAAGCAAAAAATATAGTAACATCAAATAAATTTTTTAATAAAGAATCAATAGGAAAAAAACTAAAATTGAAAATTTCTCCAGAGCTTTATAAACGAATTTTAATAGTCGATGATTTATTGTTTATGAATAATAGTAATTCTATGAAATGTTCACCAAAAGTAGCTTATAAAAAATTTAAATCAAAATTATCAAATGTAGACAATTTAAAACCAAATGATATTTTTATATTTAGTGAAGATGATGAAATTTTAAATAACAAGGCTATTAAATATTTTCAATATGGAAATGATCGTCCTTTCGGTGTAACACGTTTTCGTTTGAAATATAATGTTTATGGTTTTTTCTGGCAGCACCCTGTAGGAACAAAAATTAGTAGTGCATTATGTTCAATAAAAGATTTAGAAAAAAATTTTAGAAGTGACCCAGAAAAATTATTAAATATCAAAAAACCAGCTCTCTTAATAGGCGATTTAAATCATATTGGTGGTTGGTATTGTAGATATTGTTATCAACCTAGTGAAATTGTTGATAAATTAATGATAGAATCTGCAATTAAGACTGATTTGAAAAAATCTTTAATCTCTGAACTTTCAAGAACAAATGCAATACTCTTTCCAAAACAAATTAAGAACGGCCAAATTGATTCGAATTATATACAAAATTTGATAGCTAGTGGATTGTATACAGATGGAAAATTAGGTTTAACTAAGCAGCACAAATATAGTGATAAATATTATTCTCCAGATTTTGTTGAAAATAATTCTTGGAGATTTAATAATATTCTCATAAACATGTTTGTTTCGTTAAATGATGATTATGACTATAGGAAATAAAATAATTTAAAGTTATTTCCATTTACGAATATAGGTAATTTAATTTAAAAAATTTGTTTATTCATTTTATATTTATAAAATCATTGTCAAATATACAATTAATTTTAAGAGTTAATTTTTAATAAATAATTTTTGAGGTAAAAATTAAATTCTGATTAAAATAGGAACAAAATTAATATAAAATTTAATTAAATTAAATTATAATTAATTTTAATGAACTGGAACATATCAGGAAATTTTATTTTATTGTTGTAAATTTCTTTATATAGTGTAGCAAATATTTGTTTCGTATATTAAATTAAACCAGAAGTTTTACTTAAAGAATAATGAAATCACATTAAATATTGTAATATCATTTCAAATTATAAAATATTACACTGAAAAGACTGCGTGAAAATTTTATATTTCTAAACTTTTCACAATAAAGGGATTTTATTGCCTAAGCGCAAGAACTGAAGCATTTAAAATGCAAAGAAAGAATCTTATGTTTTGTAACAGAATAAAAACTCATAATGTATATTTAGAAAATCTTAAGAATTTAAAATGTAACAAATATTAGAACGAAGTTAAAAGAAAAATTTGAATTAAATAATACTCTACTATTTTTTGTTAATGTATTTAAGGTATTTTTTAAAAAATATAAGTTAGTTTAATTTTATAATTATATTTATAATGTAATAAAAATTTATGTACGCAAAAAATTGCCTTTTATTTATTTTTTTAAGCAAACAATAAAATTTTGGTTATATTAATATTTGAAAAAAAAAATGTGTGGTGGAAGTTCATTTAAAAAATTTATATGAAAAAATAGTACTTACTTATTGTAATTCCATAGCGCAAAAGATGTAGCCAAAAATGGAGTTATTAAATATATCGAAAATAAATGCCCTTTAATTTGATTATCATTCATAATTTCAATTATATTGAATAATAATATTGAAATTGAAATTATTATAGATTGCCCTACTTCTAATCCGTTGATTCCAGCCAAAATATTAATAGCATTTGTACAAAACACCGCTAACATTCCCATATAAATGTAATAGAATATTCCTAAGGATTTTAAATTGATGCATATTTAAAACAAATTTACTAAAAATACTTGTATGAAAAACTATTTTTACCTATGTTTACAGAAAGCCCAATCAATGGTCTTATAAATTTCGGCATTATTATAGTAGTTGAATTGAAATTTACATAATATACCATTAAAATAGGTAACGTGGCAATAGTTGGTAATAAAAGTTTATGCCTCCAACGTAAATTCAAAACATCATCAGCAAATCCTAACAGTATCATGCAACATATAGAAAGTAATGCGGCAATCAACTCAACAAACTAAAAATTGCATTTTAATTTAAATATTTTTAATATTTTGGTTCTTCTGTCTTTCAATTTTAAATTTATTGTTACCTCTTCATGTGAAAATTCATTTGGTCTATTACTTTGTTCTTTGAAACCAAATGGTATTGGGATAAAAAGGAATAGTCCAACAAGAAATACACAACCAGCTACAACACCAAGTGATTCTGGTCTAAAAACAAAAAAAATATCACATTAATTCTATTTCAAGGAAATCTTATTGATTTTTTTTATTACATTTTTTCTGAATTTCGCTTGCACAAATCTTTTCCATACAAATTAGCTGATATAAACATTTCTTTGAATCGAGGTACTATTCGTAGAGTCATTAAATATGTACCAATTGATATAATTATATTAATTACTAATGGAATGTGTACCATTTTGTCAGTTTCAATTAAATACACTCAACATTTAATATTTAGTTTTAAAATATAAATTAAATGTTGATGCAAAATATTACTTCTACGAAAAAAAACATAACTGAATATAATATACGTAACGTATTTTTAATTTTAATATATTATGACAGTTGAGTTGACGGAATTATTCTTTTTTCTTATTTTGTTTGCAATTATCCATATGATTCGCATTTGTATGCATTTCATTTTGCCTGTAAAACGTGGAATTCATATGGTCAATGACGTCATAGTTTGTTATCGATTCCAAATAATGTCAAAAATTCTTCAATAAGCTTGCGTCAAGTTTCTGATATACATACATATCTATCTATTTAGAACGAATTAAACCAAACAAAAATATAACAGTTATTTCAATATTTTTATGTGTATAATGACCGTATAGTTATAATGTATGCGAGCATAAGATTAAGAACTTCTAATTCCAGTCGTGGTTGTTTGAAAAAAAATCGGGTACTTTAACTTTTTAATTTATTTTGCAACTTTCTTGTGAAAATAATGATTGCTAATTAAAACTTTTTTAATTTTAATATTGTAAAATGATTAATTCAATATCTGCTTTGTTGGCGTTCTTCATTGTTATACTTTTATCAATTCTAATAGCTAATTTTGCGAGCAAAATATTTATTAATGATGAGATATTTCAAAAATTGAAAACCGATGCAAAAAGTGTTGAGCATAAAGACTTGTATATGAAACAAAATAATATTATTCTGGATGACAAAACAGATCATTTGATGTGGTTTTTACAGGTATAAAATTGATATACATATTTATAAATAGAGTATTTTCTCAACGTTTGTTTCAGATATCAGATCTCCATATAAGTATCTTTGAAGATCAAACAAGAATAACAAATTTTCGAGACTTTGCAAAAGGAACAGTTGATGTGATCCAACCGAGAGTTGTTTTAGCTAGTGGTGACTTAACTGATGGAAAAGGTAAGTAAAATAAAATAAAAAGTTTTTTTTTTTATTTGTATGAAAACCTCTTAGACGAAAACAAAATTGGCAGTAGAACGTATGAAAGGGAGTGGAAAATTTATTGGAACATTTTAGCTGATGCTAATATTACTCAAAAAACTGTTTGGTTAGACATTCGTGGAAATCATGGCATGTTTAATAATTTATATGTTATTTCACATATGTATGTAACGAATACTTTTTACATATTCACAGATTATTTTAATGTTCCGCATAGGAAGTCTAACAAAAATTTTTTTGTTAAATATTCAGTACAAGGGAGGAAACATAATCGATCTTATATGCACCAGGTATATTTAGATATTTTTTAGAATTACTAAATCTATTCGACAATTTTAAATGAATGTGTAGTAATAAAGAAACTGCCATATTTCTGAAATATATTACTAGATAAAAGATGGTTTGGATAAATATACATTTATAGCAGTAGATGCTTCTTTAGAACCAGGACCAAAACGACAACTTCATTTTGTTGGAATGCTTGGTGCTAGCGATATTCAAGACTTGATTAATATGGGGAAAGCTGCAATAGATTCCAATTCTAATTATACAATTCTCTTCGGTCACTATCCAACATCATGTATTTTATCACCTGGAGGTGAAAAAGGATTGCGAGAGATAATTGGAAGTTTTGAAGAAAATATTGCGTATATGTGTGGTCATTTTCATACTCAAGGCGGATTTATTCCGAGAATGTATACATTACATAAGAATGGATTTTTGGAATTGGAATTAGGAGACTGGAAAAAAAATAGATTGTACATTCATAATTTGAGTTTTCGAATTTGGATTAATAAAAATTCCCTAATTTCTAGATTTCGTGTGGCGGCTTTCGACCATGGTTTATTTTCATTTGTAGATGTTCATTATAATGAATGGCCAATTATTTTAGTCACGAATCCGAAAAATGCTATGTTTAACATTCCTCATAAAGAAAATATTAATATTCAAAAAAATTCTAAATTTATCCGAATGTTAATATTTGCTCCAACAAAAGTTGAAAATTGTCGAGTAAAATTTGATGAAAATACAGAGAATTGGACGAACTGCGTGCAGGTTAACGAAGTTCTACATGTAGTACCGTGGAACCCCTTAAGATTTAAGCATGGATTATACAACTTGTACATTCATGTTAGAACAACTGATGGGAACGTGAAATTTGTAAAATTTTGCATTTTTAAATGTATTTAATGTAATTGTCTTGTTTTTTGTTTAGGTAAAACATACTTTTTCGTTAAATGGAAAACGCGTTGGATTTGATTTTTTAGCAAATATTATTTTAACTGTAGATATAACACAAATATTTCAGATATGTTACGGGATAGCAGTCGCTGGTTGTGTTATACCTTTATGTGGACTTCGTATTCTTCATGAATTGGTTCGATGTGGTAAAGTACCAAAACTCAGAATAAAAAATAAGTGTTTACGATGCGTTCTGAGAAATGTTTGGCTTTTATCGACAATTGATCGTCTTTTTATGCCTTTAGTGTTTTATTGCGTATACATATCTATTGGGCCGTGGTGCTTTACAGAAATTGTAGATGGATATAGGGGAATACTTTTTGTATGGGGATATTTTGTAAACAATAGTTTTACACCAGGCACACTTACATATGCTTATGGAACTTTTCAACTAACATTTTGCCAATTTCCACTTCTTTTCATATATGGAAATGAAGTTGAAAGACGTTTCAATTTTATGAAAGATAATGCGAAACCATTGAACTCCATTCATCAAAGAAAGTTTTTTGGTAATTTGTTTAAAAAAGGTTTCACAAATTTGCCATTTTCATTAATTATACTAGTTGAAATTGTGCTAGCATTAATTATTTTATGGATAGAAGGTTTCATTGCTTTTATCTTGTGTCCATTTAGAACATGGTCCGTTATTTACCATATAATATTGTATTACCTGGCAAAAAACATTCCGAAGAAACTATTTGAGTAAGTTCAACTTTAAATACATAATGGGATATAAATAATATTATATATACATACATATTTTGAATTCATATGTTTGAGTACATGTTTTTATTTTCAGGTCAGTAATCAATATTGGGCTTTAATAATTTCGAACTGTTTACTAAATTAAATTATTTATATATAAGGAGCAATACCAAAGTCATTTGAATTTTAATTTTTTTTATTTTAATAAGATAAACAAAGGGAAACTTCTTTTTAGTTTAGTTTGGTTTTTTAAAAGACAAATATTCAATTTATCTATTTAACTGTAACACTATTTAATGACGAAATAGACTGTTTTATTATTTTAAAAATGTTTTGTAACTATGTAATTCGGCTTTTTCTAAACATTGAATGTACATAAATGTCGTATGATTAAGTAGGTATAAGTATACTGAAAATTTATTTTTTTGTGATGTTAAATTGGCATTTTGGTAATTTAAATATTTGAATGTTGAAATAAATATGTACCTAAGTATGTACTAGAAAAATAAAATATATGTATTCTTCTTTAAATTTCAATCTTGGTAATAGATTTATAAATAGAAAACTCAAACGAACAATAACTTATAAAAGGTTCTGAACAATAACTTATAAAAGAAAACAACTATTAATAACAGAAGAATGCGGATTGGTCAGTCAGTGCGGATCGTGGTAAAACATTTTAGTTGGGCACACAAAAAGAAAAAAATTGTACAGGTTTCCACTTAACACAGAGGTACTGTATTCAAAGAGTTAACTACTAGAAATAAGTGTCCAGTTTATCCTAACATTAAGAACTTTTGACAGATTATAATGTTTATGTTAGGCATATCGCAATTTACAAAATACATAAATATAATCCATAATAAAGTATTGATTTGTACATGTACAAAAGTATGTGCATATGTAGACTACAAAAGTATCAGATCAGAAATTTGTTCAGGATTTTAAATTTGTTAAACAATATGGGTTTTCTTCTTGGTCTTTCAATATGGGTATCGTTATGTGACTTTTTTCCATGTTGTAAAATAAAATATCACTTGAATGACCAATTGAATGAAAATAAAAAGATTTAATCTAGGAAAATAATTTTTTTTTTTTTGCGTGGATTGGTGGGAATCTTCATAGACACAATGAGCCCCGTAGCTTCCATTGTCTGCCAGATTTTTACTGACTAAACCACACCCCTCCCATTAAAACTAGTCTGACGGACTAACCATTAATTTGTTTCTATTTTTATTTTCTTAAAGAGAAAGTTTACGAAATTCTATCGTATTAAATCTAGTGGTTTAGTTCTTTTAAGCCTTCTAATATCATTTTGGTTATCTAGCAGTTGAGTGGCCTCAACGTTAACATGACCCTCCAGAGGAGCTATATGCTTTGTTGCATATCTTTCTATTTCATTTTCTATGCAAGGAATTTTTAGATCTCTGTGCAAGTCACTGTTGCGAACATACCAAGGGGCCTTTACCATGTTGCGCAAGACTTTATTTTAGAATTTTTAATATAATATACCGAGTACGTGTGTTCGTTTGGCACATCCCCATATTTGTATGCCGATTTGACCTCATTTAAGGGCTTACCTGGCTTTGGTATCATAACTATCTTTGCTATTTTCCACATATTCGGCACATACCCTATTCTTATAGCAGCGTTTATAATGCGTGTTAGCATTTTAATAGTTTTTTTCGGAAGCTCTTTCAGGACTTCCGATGTAATTAGATCAAAACCTGGAGCTTTTTTATCTCTCAGTTTTTTAATTTGTTCAACTATTTCTCTTTGTGAGAATGGTGATATGACATTTTCTTGCCAATTATTATTTTCTTCAGTGAGATCGTCCGAATCTGTCTCGTCTAGACAAAAAATTTCTTCAAGATGATCTGCGAATGTTTCAGCTTTATTTTTATTATCTCTCGTCCATTCACCATTTTTCATTCTGATTGACGGGATTTGAGAGATCGAGTTTTTTGTACTCTTTGTTGCTTTCCACAACGAGTAGTTATTTTCTCTTTTAGCTGATAAATTTTTTATATATTTTTCAAATTTTTCATTTTTCATTCCTTAATTTTTCTTCTAAGATTCTGAGTTAACCTATTTAGCAGAGTTTTGTCTGCCGGATCACGCGATTGTTGCCATCTACGTCTAACTGTTCTTTTTATTTTTATCACATTTAATATTTCTCTAGGGTAGTTGAATCCTACAGATTTATATTCACAATTTTTTGTATTATTCCATCCAGCATTTTGAATAATTTTAATAAAATCTATCTACTTCAGAATCTATATCACATTTGGATCTTAATTTTGTTTTTATGTTTATTTTGTTTTCTATTTCTTGTTTAAAGCTAGTCCAGTCAGTTGACTTGTTCGTTAGTAGAGGTTTCGACTGTTTCTTAATAACCTTTTCATATAGATTTAGTATGACTGCAGAGTGATCTGAGTCCAAATCATGGTTATCTTCTAGCTTAATATATGTCCCAAATTTGAAATATGCAATTTTTTTGTTATATAAAAATCAAGCAGATCAGGCGGAGTTTTATTTCTATCAGTTGGCCAATAGGCTGGCTTACCGGTAGATTGGTAAATGCAGCCTTTTTCTTTTATAGCTTTTCTTAGCTCTCTTCCTCTCGTTGAGGTTAATCTAGAAGAGAATCTAATCTCCCCAATCTATGTGCTTGGCGTTGTAGTCTCCTCCCAGGACAAATCTTTCGCCAAGTAGTTTAAAAATGTCTTCAAACATTTTATTCTTTATGTTGTATCTGGGTGGACAATATAATGCACCGACACAAAGGCTTTGTTTAACAGACATAATTCGTAGCACGATTAGTTGGAATTCATCTATTTCTAGACTAAGTTCCTCGTGGTGCTTAATATCTTTCTTTATTAAAATTGAGCTACCACCTCTGGGTGTATCACTTGAATGGTTTGCGCTGTAGCATGTATAGTCATTTATTTTAAGCGATGACTTATCTGTCATTTGTGTTTCTGTCAAGAGACATACATCTTTTTATGTTCTCAATAGAATTTCCAAATTATTTTTCTTGTTCAGAGTGCCATTGGCATTCCACGTGACTATACGAAGTGCGTTCTTAACCATGCCTTGCGGATTTATTTTTTGGTGTATACATATATGTTTCATTATGTTTGTTTTCTAATGTGCATAGTCTTGTTGAGATTTCATTCATTGCTTTTATCATATTTTGCATCATCTGCATAATGGTATTTTCAGTCAACTTTTGTGTAGAAACATTATTTTGTTCTTTCGGGTTTCTTTTTTGACTTAGGTTGTTTTGTATTACCTGTGAATATGATAAGCCTTCTACGACTTTTTTCGACGTAAAAGTTTTAGGTATCTCTGGAGTTTCAATGCAAATCTATCTCTGTGTTCGAGGTTGCCAAGTTTTTGTCTTTTGTTTTTCTTGTCTATGTTGCGTTTGTTTTGGAGCATTCTTTTGTAGCTTCTTTCTTTTTTGCAACTCTCTAGCCACCTGGCAACCACGATAACTCGCTGGGTGTGCCTCAAGGCAATTAGCACATTTAGGCTTAATATTTTTTTTTCTTTACAAGAAATTGTAAAGTGGGGACCAGCACATTTAACACACTGAGCTAGACGCTGGCAAAACTTTTGTGTATGGCCAAATCTTTGGCATCTCTTACATTGAGGAATGGTAGTCGCTTTACGAATAGCCTCCATTTTAACCCTCATGTGCTGCATAAATTCAATTTTGAATATTTTGTTTATATCTTCGGAGTTTTCGAATGTTAGCATAAAGAGAGGAAGACGTACCGTAGATTCTTTGTTATTTTCCTTTTTCTTTATTATTTTATTTGTGACTTCTAGAATCTTGAAGCCTCTATCTTTCAATTCATTTTTTATATCTTCAGGTTGGCATGACGGATGTAAATACCTAACCATTACTTTAATAGACCTGGTGCTCTTATTTTCATAAGTGTGCCATTCAATATTGGCTTCATTTATTGCCTTAGTCAACTCTCTATATTCTTTTTCTTCTTCAACATTAATTTTTAGTTGTTTATTGTTAAGCATATTAACTTTATATTTAATATTGCTTTCTTTTAATTTTTTGCTTATTTGAGGGTATTCCACTACATTACTAAGTATAACTGGAGGAGGTTTACCTTTTCTTTTACTTTTGGCAACTTCATTTATTTGCACATTTTTCTCTACTTTGGCCGCAACATTTTCTAGGTTTAAAGTAGGTGATTTTTCTGCTTTTCTTTTTTTACAGATTCTTTTTGTTTTAAATATCCAGTCGGTTTCTCGACTAGTTCTTCGTCATCTGTATAAAATTTTTCAGAAGTTTTTAGTACTACTCCTTTAGTAGACATATTTTGTGAATTTGTTAGTTTCTCATTTTCTTCTTTAATTATGCAGAGTTCATTTTTCAATTCCCTGCATAAGATTTCTAATTCTGTAACTCTGGCATTAAGTTGATTATTTTTTGCCTCAAGTGCCTTTTCGTTATTATTACCCTCGTCGGGTTTTCTATAGCTGTCTTTTTGGGACATGTTTTCGTAAATCTTTTGAGACGCTGCTGGAGGTGCTTTCTGGACCACAGATTTTCTTCTAAATGGGTCAATTAAATCAGCTCTGCTTTCGTAGTTTTGCAATAAGTTGTCTCCCCCAGAATCCGTGAGACCTGCCTCGAAAGAGGGTGGATTTTCCAGAAGATCTGGATTACCACCTGGGGTATACAATCCTTGAGTTTTATTCATTGCATACTTGGTTTTTTTTTTGTTTTAATTCGGAGTTCCATCTCCTAGCCTAAGGGTAATATTTCCCTTGTACAAGACGGTACCTTTTATTCCTGCCGTCCCTCTGGGATCAGTCGCAGACCAGAAAGCCGCCCATTCTGGGTTTTCTAGGATTTTAGTGGACTTTTACCACAATCATGCCTTACTGCGTATATTTCGTACCCCAACCCACCGGGGAAAAATGGAAATCTTTTAAAGTGTCAATTTATATTTTAAATTAATTTATTAAACTTGGCTTTTACACGGTACAATATTATAAAAAGCACTTTTATTACACCCAATTTACATAAACAATATATTATCTTATTACAAAAAAAAAAAAAAATGTGATTTACTTTTACTATCCCACCCACAATCAGGGATGCCATATTTGAAAAGTGACTCGGCGGGAAAAAATTATTAAAAGGCTAGAGTAAAGTAAAATTTTTGTAAGACAAAATCTTTTTCTTATTAACTTATTTATTATTTAATATAAATTCATTTTATAATATCAGAATATCACACTTCCTTCTTTTACAAAAAATAAACAAAAAAACAACAAGAAAGAATATTAAAAATATTCAAAATATTTAAATATATATATCAATATATGTGATTTAATCTAATACTAGATTTTATTGCATTAATAAGAGAAGAGCCTTCATTTATTAAGAATTTTTTAAATTCTAAGCATGTCATACCAAAATTTTGCTTGACCATCAACTCGGCCTTCAAATTTTTAATAAGCAGTCGGTTTCTTTCTTTCCGCCAAGTGATTGTCATAAGGCTGAAAATCTTCTCTGACATTGCATTAGAATGCGGGATCGAAAAAATATATTGCACTATTTTTGAAAAATTTGGGGACGCTGATTTTTTAAAAAAATGTACCCATTTTATATCACAGGGTACTGTTTTTTCATCATCTTTTAAATCCGTTGTATACTTTTTCAAAAGTATATATTCTTCAGAAAGCATGCCTTCATTATTTTTAATTTTATATGTTTTAATAATAGCAGTTATTTCTTCAAATTGTGGTACTGCATCCAACTTTAAGCTCGTTCAAATTTGAAGTTTTTTATCATTGAAATCAAACCATTTTGCTATATATCTAATTGCCGCATCAAAAAAATTGTCAACATCTATTTTAAATCTTTTTACCATATCTAAATTATCACATTTTTCAGTAACTTGACGTGCAATAAATCCATAAAAATTTGAAGCTGAAGCCTGATATTATTCATAATTGCATAGAGATCTAAAATTATTAGTTCATTTCCTTGGAGTTTTTTTAGAGCTGGTTGAAAAATCGAACAAGGATTCATGACTAATCTAAGATATGCTTGAGTCACCTCATCTTCAAAAAACATTCTTAATATAGGTGCAATACTGTTTTAACTCAAAAAGTATGCTTTTATTGGTTCATAATTAAGCAACAACCTTTCAATAGCCGGTGCAAAAGAGTTAGCCACCTTGTAGGCACATGACGTAGCATCTCGCTCCATTCGGTATCAGTCCACTTAAAGAATTCCTTCAACTCTGTTGTCTTTTTTGTTGAAGAACTAAATTGAATATTTTTATAACAATAAGTTCAACATCAATTTTAAGGAAATGGCATGCTTTATTAGCAGTATTATGCAAAATATGAAGATTACATCCGACGGCTACAATATTTTCGTTTTGTTTTTTTAAAGTAGTAAAAACGCTATTCTTCTTAGCAAATTAATGTTAGCATTATCTGCACCGTAAGCGGTTGTATTCTCTAACGATAGTCCATTTCGGTTAAGTTTATTATAAATTTCATTTGCAATTGTTGCAGTATTCTCTGCTTTTAATGAAAAAATGAAAGCAAAGATGTTTGTATACCATTACAGTTACCGAAATATCTTATCATTAATGGGAATGTCTTTAAATTTCCTTTATTTGAAGCGTCAGTACTTATTCAAAATGGAGACTTGTCGCTTAATTTTTTTAAAACATATTCTCTTGATTTAGGTCCGAGAACTTTTGATATTAAAGCTGCAATTTTTGTTTTCCCACAGGAATATTTTGCTGCTCTAGCTGAATCTGGGAATATTCCCTTAAAGAAGGAACTGGAGCTTCCAGCTGATACATAACTGTGTGAATGAATAAACGTGTGGTACCAAAATGCTGCCTCCGCTAATTGCACAGAATCCTGCGATTTGTCTTGCTTATTTGAAAAAAAATTTACAATTTTAGATGATCCAGCAACTGCTTCGTAATTTTTCTTATGATTTGCCGATTTAAAATGTTTGGTAACATCGTTTATACCACCATGACCTATGGTGGAGTTAAGATTATTGCAAATAGAGCACTTAGCATTAAAATCATCATTGTCAGGTTTTAACCAGTTACTTGTGTACTTTCTCACTGTTTCTTATAACAAACCAAATGTTTAGGTTCTTTTACTGGTGTTGATGGTTCACTTTCCGAAGAACTTGAAGAAATGTTTAATATTTTCTACACAATACATAATTTTATACCTATAATAATCAGACCAGAAAAACGTTCTTTTTAAAATTACATGTATGTCATTAATTTTAATACCTCACTACAAAAAAACAAAAAAAAAAAAAAACAACAACCCCACGAGCCATCAATCCTTTTTCAACAGTTTCTTTTCAAGAAAATGAAACCTAAATTTTCTTGAATGCAATATAATGATTCATTTTTATTTTCTTGTTTTTGGTTAATCCCTCTAGAAATTCATTTCCATAAAATAGGGTTTTTTTCTCAAACAACACAACAACAACAACAACCAAAAATGAAGCAAATTTAAATTAAATTTTTTTTTCATATTCACAAATCACAATCATATTTTACCATTTGAATATCATTTACAAATAAGTAGTTTGTTAATTGTAAATTGTTAACCCAATACGATTTAAAATAATATAGTGTGTTGAAGGAAACACAGTATTTTAACTAACAATATTTCAACTTGGTTGGTTATTAGGGTGGAAACAAGAATTCGTCAACCGACTGTCTTATTATATCCTTCGCACTTAGGCCTCGCGGACCGTTGTACCCCCTCTCAGCAATTTCATCTCCACCTCTCAGCAGACTCCGTCACTGAGCCATTTAATACCTCTTATGAATCTAACAAATTCTGTCGGTTTTTTCTTTTTCACTTCCGAAAAGTCCTCCCAGTAGTAACCCTCCAAGATGTTTGCTCTCCTCGTTCTCTGCGTTGGGCATATGTACACCGTTTCCACCTCTTCTCCACATCCTCTGCACATGTTGTTTTCAGATCCTATGAGAGTTTTCAGCCCTAAAGAGTTTAGTGCTTCTCTGCAGCAGATAGTCGTTGCTAATTTCGTTTTTCGTTATTTATTGCTTTGATGGCTCCTTGTTGGCTACCACAGCAAAAAATTATGTTTTCTGCGTTTATACCTCTGTTTAGAAGTATTTCTGCTCCTCTTTTAATTGCCATGATTTCACATTGGATAATCGTGGCATTCTTATTAATTTTTGGTTTTTTTCTAAGAAAGGATCTGCACAGTAGATATCAATTCCACAATTTTCACCTTTCTTAGCCCCATCTGTATATATCTTTATATGATTTTCGTATACTGCGTCGGTGATTTTACTTTCACCGTTTCGTGGTATTTTTATCTTAAACTTTCTATCTGGACATTGTTCTACATTACTGTAGTCCCATTATCCTTCCTCTGTGAAAATTTTTCGGAATTCTTTATTTACGTTGAGGTCCGTTATTTTCTCATGTGGTGTCTTCCTACTTATGACCTTCCACTCTCCTGTTATACGTAAACGTATTGCTGTATCCATTGCCATACGTTTTTTATGAATTTCAATAGGTGTTATGTTCAGCATAATCTCTAAGGATCCTGTTGGTCTTGTCTTAGTTGCACCAGTGTTGCCTAAACAGCATTGGCGTTGTATCTGTGTAAGTGTTTTTATGTTTTTTTTCCTCTCCAAAGCGGTCCACCAGATTATCGACCATATGTCTTATTATACAGGTGTAAATTCAGTGCACTACTTTTGGAGATAAGTCCCACGTTTTTCCAACTGCACTTCTGCAGAACCAGTAAGTTCTTAGTGTTTTTTTTCATTTCCTCTAAGTGTTCGTTCAATTTTAGTTTTACATCTAAAATTATTCCTAAATATTTAACTTTCTGTTATAAGGTAAGCCGTGTTCCCCCTATGTTTGGGGTATTCATATTGCTTACTGTCCTTCTTCTGTTAAAAATAAAGACATAGTTCTCTTTTCTCTGGGTTTATCTTGAGGCCATTTCTTGTGTCCAAACCGATACAAGATTTGTGGGCTCCTGCATCTTTTCTCCTAAAGCTGAATCTTTTTTGTTGGTTATGATTATAACTAGATCATTAGCGTAACATGTAATCTCAGCTCCTTGTTCTGTTAAGGAGTCTTAAAGTCTATTGCTGTAAGCCATAGTAATGTTGAAGGAATGCCTCCTTGAAGCGTGTTGAAGGAATGCCTCCTTCTATTGCTTCCATTTTTGCGCTACCAAAATTTGCTTGGATAATTCTGTCCCTTAGTAGAGAGTTAGTCCATCTTACTAAGTATCCTTCAATACCTTTGTTGTTTAGGCTATTGATTATGCTCTCCCTTTTTATATTATTGAAAGCTCCTTCGATATCGATGAAGCATCCTAGTGCGTATTACCTTGTCATGAAGGCGTTTTCTATTGTACTCACTACGCTATGAAGTGCAGAGCCTACTGATTTGCCCTTGAAATAGACGTTTTGACATACGCTGATGTTTTTGTCAATCTTGGTTCTCATTTCCAGTTCAACGATCCTTTCTAAGCCTTTTAGTAGAAAGGATGTTAAACTTATTGGTCTGTATGCGTTAGCTTTACTATAACTGACCTTATTTGGTTTTTGTAGGAATACTACTTTGGCTTTGCTCCATTCCTTAAGTGTATATTGTATAATCATACCTAAGACATGCTTTGTAGATTTCCGACAGTTTGTTCAGTAGAAAGTTACACCCTTCTTGGAGCATTATCGGATATATTTGGTCAATTCCTGGGGATTTATACTTCTTGAATGAGTTTATTGCCCATTTTATTCTTTCTTGTGTTATCATCCCTTTTACCTTTTCGTTTTCGGTGTTCGATATATTTATATATGATTCAGAGTTTCGCGCATTTGTGTTGTTTGACCTTTCCACAAAAACGCTATCTGGAAAACTATTGTTTATCAGTACTTCCAGTGATTCTTTCATATTTGTCGTCATTGATCCGTTATTTCGTTCAATCAGTTCTGATTTTAAGTGTGTCTTGGATAAGACTTGTTTAAGTCTAGACACTTCTCTATTTGCTCCGTATATTCTTTCCAGGCTTTCTTCTTCGCCTTCCTACATTCAGATTTGTAACATATTAGAACTACTTTATAGCTTTCCCATTGGGATTCCTTATTTTTTTTATAAGCACGATTATATAGTTGCCTTGATTTTTGTCTGAGATTTTGTATTTCCCGATTCATCCACTTTGGAAAAACATTTGTCTTAAGCTTTGTGATTGGACATGCGTCCTTGAAGGATTTCGTAATAGCTTGTGTTACATTCCTTACTTCATTATCTATCTCTGGGGTGGAGTTGAGTTGATTGAATGTCCTCAGTCTCTCCTTAGTTTGTTTCTGTATAGATCCCAATTACATTTGGGATCCATACAGAAACAACTTGGGTTTTACTTGGGTTTCTAAAATCGCTGGCTATGTCGTCATACGGAAGGTATGATGAGGCCATCCCTATCTTCATTTTTGTATTCTCTATGGCTACTTCAAGTTGTACCGCAACTGAATCCTTACTGAGAAGCTGCGACATTGATACAACTTTTAGTAGTTTGTTCACTATTATGCATGCTCTTAGCCTACCTTCACCAGTGGTATAGAAACAGTTCAACCTCTTAGTACTCCATCCTACTGTCCTGTCATTCTTAGTACAGGGTTCCTGGATTAAGGCTAGGAGTATGTTTTCGTTTTCCATTCTTTCATTTCAACTTACTTAACGTATTCGTGTGTACATACATATATGTACCTTCATAACGATGAAATTTATATTGTGGGTTGGATTTTTTTGTTTTCAAAATTCGTAAAAATAATAGACAATTTTTAGATATTAGCAGAGATAGACTTAACAATAAATGTTGTATTAAATAAAGTTTTGAACCTTCTGAAAAAAGCATAAGTTTTGTCTTCTTCTTACATACGTTTTGTATTCTTACATACGTTTTTTAAATTATATACAAACGAAATGTAAACAAAAGCGATAAATTTGATCCTTTTCATATTTTTCAAATATTTGTGTTGTATTTGAGATGAAAAATTTCAATAGTGTAACTCCAATTTTCATACAAAGTTTCTTGAATTGTTTCTTCTCGTTTCTTTTCTATAAAAAAAAAACAAAATATTAATCAAACGATATCAAAATAAAAAAAATAAAACTAAAATTGTCTGAGATAAAGATTAAAGGGGTCGTTTTAAGACGACATTTAAAACTCTTAAGTTATATTTAAAATACGAAAAAAAAAATAATTTTCTAAGTCGTTTTTCTATAATAAGAGTTAGAATATTCATGATACTCATTAGAATATGATTGATAAATTTATGTTAAATGAAAATTGTACTAATAATTTTCCATTTATATAAATTTCGAATTTTGTGAAAATGTTTTTCTTTACCTCAAATTTTTTATTTAAGAAATTTTATTTTATCTACTGTGTTGTGAGTGTGACTGTTAATATTAGCTAATATCATTAAAATCTTAAGCATCATTGCTATTAAAATCTCCTAGAATTTGATCGATAACTGGTGGTATTTAAAAAATGGATTTCTTCAGTTTATTAACTAAAAATAAAGTTATATTTTAATAATATATTTTTTTTTGCTTTTATTTGAATCATTTTTTAAATACTTTCACTATTGATACATATATATTGTTCAATTTTCTTTTATATAAATAGATAATAACTAGGGGCCCCTGTTGAGTAATTATATTTCAAGTTGAAGTCAAATTTAAAGTTTTTAAAAAAACAATAATATACGAACTGACATAGACTTTTCATTACAAAGCAGAAAACACTCATGTTTTAATGAATAGCTTTGGAATTAGTATGTTTTCGTTAAAAAACATAAATACCTTACTTCTCATTTTCTGTTTCGTTTCTACCAGTTTCTTAATGTATTTGGCGAATAATAAAACCATATATATGATGATTAAAAAAATTTCAACTGTGTGCGCGTTATTGTTTTATTTACAACTTACTTATTATATATTAAGAGTTCATTATGGAGAGGAGAGATTAATTTTTATTTGAGATGAATTTGTTTTTTTGTTTTTATTTGGCATATGTACACAGATTCATTTGCAAGTATATAATGTAAATTATAATAACTGATTTGTTTGCTTTTGTTTATTATTTTAATCAGATCTCACATATGCATAATGTATTTGCTGAATAATAAAATCATAGGAGTAAAAAATTTTCAACTGTGTGCGCATTATTGTTTTATATGCAATCTAATATATTACATATATTAGAAGTTCATTAAGGAGTAGGAGAATCGAAATAAAATAAAAAGGTGTCTACTGCGCAGGACCTTAAATGCTTATCAATTACAATTACAGATAATGTGATTGTTAATTCTCAAACATTATTCTATACCAGAATACTCATTTCTAATAATGTATGTACCTACATAAGCTTAATAGAATACCAAAAATCTATATAATATAGTATATAAATGAATGCATGTATGCATGTATGTATGTTTGTACAATTATGTTTACTGTCGAAGAGGATGTTGATTCTTGAGGTCGGTGTGAATCTAGATTCTCTAATTCATTTTCCTGTTTAATTACTGATGTACTAAATATACTTCTTTCAGATGTTGTCAGATTAATAATGCATATTTAATAAAACGAAACGATAGATTGATTCAAATTTGAAAATAAACGCATTACAGATCTATTGCAGCAATCAATTTTTCAGTCACTCACTTTTCTGTCCATATTCATATAAAAAAGTTAGTAAGTTGAAAACAGAATGCTATACTATTAGACATAACAATTTTAAGCTTTCTTACATTAATTACATAATAAATTTTAAACAAATCATAAAAGAGAAATAAAAATAATAAAACATAGTAATTACTCACTGACAATTTCTCCAGTATTTTTTTTACTCCAATTTGGATTTTGATATCACACTGTCGCGTAGACCTAATTTTAATTCTTGAATTTTTTAGATTTTCAATTTCTTTGTTTTTTTCTTCAAGAATTTCTTTTGAATTATTACGTATATTACGTTTTTCTATTTCTCCCTCCAAATCCATATACTGCTGTTCTAACGTATATTTTTCTTCGATAAGTGGTAATCTGCCATCCTTACTTTTTAAACCTTAAATTTTTCTTCATATTAACCTACTTTTTCCATTAGTTCGGTGAGTTTTTTTTATCCATTTCATAGTGTTCATCTTCGTAAATTAAACTTTTTTTTTCAAATTTTTCTCTTTGATTGTTTACTTTATCTTGACAATAGTGAGATGATTTTTTTGATGACTTTTTTAATTTATTTAGGTCCATATTAATATTTTGCAGTTTTGCTGTTTTCAAACTCTAAACATTCGATCGTTTCCATCAGATCCCTAACTTTATCAGATTCCTTTAAATTTGCGACATCCATGCATTTTTTATCGGCAACTTCATTGTTGAGTTTTATGTTCTTCTCAATAATTCTGAAATTTGTTTTTTTTTTGTGAGCTCATTTGTGATGTCAAATCACGAATTATTTCCGCATGCTTTTGTTCCAAAATTCGAATCTAAAAATAAAATAAAATTATTATAATAAGGAAATGATAATTATTTACTTATGTGAGTTGTAATTATATTATTATTATTATTTTTTTTTTGATACAATTTAAATTCTATACAATATTAATTTGCAAGCACTAGCTACCATGGCTATCGGTTTTTTTTTGTTTTTTAATAGATTTCCTTATTTATCAATTATATATCAATTTTTAATTATTTAAATTTATTACATATCATTAAAACAAGTTAAAATTATATTAAAATTATATTCTATTTTCTTATTGGTAATTATATTAAATTATGTGAATTGAATTGTAAAATATATTACATATAAGAATGACAATAATATAAATTTCTTTGAAAATTAAATAAATCATCTCAATTAGAAGTAGTTATACTCTCATGAATGAATTCATATCACTATATATATATATATAACTTAAATAGATTTTATAAAAGTATGCAAATAAATTATTTTACATCTAAAAAAATATAATAAAATCAATTTTATAAATACGATTCAAATAAATAATAAATACACACCACTTAGTTCAAGCAACATTTATACTCCCAATCAATGTTTTATAATATACAAGATATCTAGTCTTTATATTAATAATTTTTTTTTGTTACTGCAGAAGATGTTTAAAAAAAACATTCAGGCTTCTCATCATTTTATTGAAGACTAAATTAAGGCTCTTCTAAAATTCTTCCTACAATAATCTGAAACTCTTCCTACAATTATTCAGCTCACCACAAACTATTGTAAATAATTTTCCTACAAAAATTAAAAAAAAATTAAGCTTAAAATACAACAAATTAAATTAAGAGTAAAAATAAGTAAGTAAATGCATCAGACATTTTGATAGCTTGTTTTTTTTTTTTTTTTTATGTATTTGACAGTAACTTAGGTAGAATCACCTTTTCATGCTTAATTAAGTACGGTACTGCAATTTTACACTACAATATCTACAATATTTCGAATACTTATTTATCAAATTACTGGCTTATCAACTCATTAAATGTGGAAAACTACTACCATTGTCAGGAACTAAGCCTTCTTAAATAGAATAGCTCCATTTTATTTAAGTTGTTACCACATTCTACTCTCAAATAAAATAAAATAAAATTAAACTCATACATTCAATAAAAAAAAAAAAAAATACTTTTCTAAAACTGTCATTTATTCTACATATTTCCAAATTTATAATAATTGCATGTACATATATATTTAAATAATATATAAATGTATAAAAAGTAAATATCCATATCTGCTGATACAAAAAAAAAAAAACCTCAATAGGCAACTGATTAAAATATGAATATGTATTTTAAAAGACTTACAGTCAAATTCATATCATCCTTTGGGCGGTATTGATTTTTAGTTTTTTGCTTTCGTGCCCAAGGAAATAGATTTCTGAGAATTGAAAATGCTCGACGTAATTTTGTTTTACTTTTTTCAGTCTCTTCAGCCATTTCTATTACAATATATTTGTATTTTTTTAAATATTTTTATTAAATATTTTGTTCAGAATGAATCCAAAAAATTCCAAATATGTATAATTATTATTTATTTTGTTATTATTTATATTTTATTTGTAATTTGATTTTTCAAATTAATAGTAATGTTCTCAGCAAATTGATTGATAGAATGAAATCTAAAAGCCTACTTATGACGAATTTTTGTTTTTCTAATATATATATATTTTTTTGCTTACAACTTACTCCTTTATTTATTTTAACAATGGATCGTACAGATAAATCTGTAAACCAACTTTATAGGTCCTTTTCCCTTACGAAATGTGGGCCTTTTTATTAAATTAAGTATATTAATTATTTGGTATATATTTTTGTATATTATATTATATTTATTTTATTTTTATTAGTTACTAGCAAAGTTACCCGACGTTGTCCGGGTCGACCACAAAATGAATCGAATTTATTTCAATGAAGTTTGATTTATGAATCGAATTGAAAAAAATTGGTTTATCAAAAATATTCTAATATTTTTTTTCACTACGATAAAAAAATATCAACAATACTCCAACTTAAGCTATACTTATATTAAAATTATTTCTTTGTAAACAATATTTTGGTGATCTTTTCTGATGAAGTATAAGCAAATACGCTCCTTGCTGTTGAGGTATTCTTGAAATAAAGACATGTTCGTTTTTTCCACAATCAATTGGAATTTGTACTTAAATGAAATGAGGATGCCAAGTTCTTATTCTTAATCTAGTACCATAATTTTGGTTTCTTCAAGTTTCGTAGAAGCAATATTGAAGCTACTACTTTTAATTACAATTGATGAGGAACAACAACTTCATTTTCATCGATAACTGTATCTATCGATTTGTACACATGGACCCCCTAGAACACTGCAGTATTTTCTGATTAATAAAACGAATCGTCACATTTTTGTGGCTAATTTACATAGCCATGTCATGTAAAAATTTTATACTGATTCCTAAATTCGAAAATACATTTTCAGGAAAATACATGTTTTTTTATTTTTCATAGAATACCTATGAATAAATTTTCAAGTCTGTAACACAATTTTTTTTTTGAAACATTTCTGATAGAGTATGTAAGTGTAAATTTTCATGCCTGTAACACTATTGGTTTTTATTCCTGAGACATACATGCTAAGAGTTGTGCGGCAGCAACCCGAACCAGTCCAAATTTTTGAAATCGGTAACAGTCGAATTTCTGTATTTGTGAAAGAGTATCTAAGTGTAAGTTTTCATGCCTGTAACACAATTGGTTTTTGAAATATTCCTGAAACCTACGTGCTAGGAGTTGTACGACAGCAACCCGAACCAGTCCAAATTTTTGAAATCGGTAACAGTCGAATTTCTGTATTTGTGAAAGAGTATCTAAGTGTAAGTTTTTATGCCTGTAACACAATTGGTTTTTGAAATATTCCTGAAACCTACGTGCTAGGAGTTGTACGACAGCAACCCGAACCAGTCCAAATTTTTGAAATCGGTAACAGTCGAATTTCTGTATTTGTGAAAGAGTATCTAAGTGTAACTTTTCATGCCTGTAACACAATTGGTTTTTGAAATATTCCTGAAACGTCCGTGCTAAGAGTTGTACGACAGCAACCCGAACCAGTCCAAATTTTCGAAATCGGTAACAGTCGAATTTCTTTATTTGTGAAAGAGTATCTAAGTGTAAGTTTTTATGCCTGTAACACAATTGGTTTTTGAAATATTCCTGAAACCTACGTGCTAGGAGTTGTACGACAGCACCCAGAACCAGTCCAAATTTTCGAAATCGGTAACAGTCGAATTTCTTTATTTGTGAAAGAGTAACTAAGTGTAAGTTTTTATGCCTGTAACACAATTGGTTTTTGAAATATTCCTGAAACCTACGTGCTAAGATTTGTACGACAGCAACCCGAACCAGTCCAAATTTTCGAAATCGGTAACAGTCGAATTTCTTTATTTGTGAAAGAGAATCTAAATGTAAATTTTCATATCTGTCACAGACATGGTTTTTAAAATATTCCTGAGTCTTGGTAAGAGTTGTACGGCAGCAACCCGAACCTGTCATCTGATGGCTTTGTAAAGTACCGCGTTATTTGCATACCGGTACCATGAATAACTGTGCAAAATTTCAGAACTCTATCTTTAAAACTGTGGGCGTGTATAGCGAACAAACAAACAAACAAACAAATAAACAAACAAACAAACAAACAAACAAACAAACAAACAAACAAACAAACAAACAAACTTTCCCTTTTATAAGTATAGATATTATATATCTTTATTAATTTATAAATTATATTTGAACCGATGTGGTTGTATTGAAAATTACATTTTCAGTAACTTTCACCATTTAAAATTTTTTTCGGTTCTCACGGGTTTTGAACGCGTGCTCTTCGGTCGTTACATTACTACACTCGAGTGCCTTACCATTCGGCTACCGGGCCCACTAAGTATGTGTTTATTTAAAATTACAGAATTTTTATGAAGTCTTTTTAAAAATTGTCTGTGGTTGAAATTTATTTTAGAGTATAGTTGTCGCTCAACTTGGAAATAATAGTTATTTATTTGGGGTAACTATTTTAAATGTTTAAAGCACCACCAAGAACTTGCTAAATTTTAATATTTTTGTGGTATAATTTACTATTCAGCTATTCTTATTTTTTTAAATTTGTTTAATTTATTTAAATTGTGGAATACTGTCTGTCATATTCGACTGTCGGTTACTTCGACTGTTACATTTTAAACGTAAATATCCACATTATATTAGCTTAGATTTTTGGTTTTCGTCTATATTATCCCTGATCTTGTAATAAATCTTGATAGACTTTTCAGTAAGTTGTATAGGAGTTCTTCTCGTTCAATGAATCTCTGTCCAAGAAGGAATAATCTTTTGTTTGGTAGCGTAGCGTTCACATAAATTTCGTTGTGTCGTTTCTTTTACTTTATCAAATCGTCGATACTTTTAAAAGAAGTAAAGTAAAATTAAAATTTTTTTTATAAAAGTAGAAAAAAAAAAATTGTCTGTAATAAAATTGTAATAAAGCAAAATTGGATAGTTATAAGTATGTACGATTTTTTATTTATAAAAGAAATGCGAGATGAACACGATATTACAATTTAAGTCTTTCCATTTAAGCTCTATTAAATTTTACATAGCTAAGCTATATTAAATAATATCTTATAAAAATATATTTACTTTCTTTTAAAAATTATGTTTAGTTACACTTACTTTGAAACTATTGGCGTTAATATACAGTTCATCTTAGTTCAGCACATAATTGAGCTATAAATTTGGGTTACATGACAAAATTACATATGGACAAAATTTCATATTTAAAAAAATTACTAGATAGTGGATATGATAAATATTCATAATAAAAATGTCTTGTAGCCAGTTTTTATCAATCAACCATCAGTATCTGAACTACATCTTCTAGGTGGTGACTGGTGTTAAGGGTCAATTTCAAGAAATTGAGCAGCCTTAAGCAAAAATAGTTCCGGGGCCTGTTTCCCAAAACTTTTTTAACTGGTCTTTAGTACATTAGCTCTTATGCACACAAGAGTTCCGACGTCCCAAGTAACAGTACCGAAGACCTTGATTTTTTTTGTCATCAGTACACGTTTTTTTTTTGTTAAAGGTCTTTGGTCCCGACTTTCGTACCGTAGAACCAACCCGAAATTTTTTTTAAAAATTATTTATAATACTTATTAATACCCTTTTTCCACAAAAATACAATTGAAACATGTGATATAGAGTTTCGGCTCCAATTCCTTGGACCCGGACCTATTGTCTTCATTATATTTAGGGGCTATTGCACTGATGACAAATTCTCGCTTTTCATTTATTGGAACCCTGTTTTTGCCGACGGCAGGTAAACGTATACGGCACAGTAATTTTTATAAATATGACATTTTGCCTATATGTAATTTTTTTTTTATATTATTAGCTAAAACTTAGGTCAGCAAAATTTCGTACCGTTGGGTTTTGGAAGAGAAAAGAAAAGGTATAGTTAGAGAGAAGAAAAGGAGAAAGAAGTAGGAGAAAGGTTCGACGGGAAGTTGCGAACTATGTTATTGATATTCACTTTAACTTTTTGTAAATTAAACAAATAAAAACTAACCCAGTAATGAACCATCTTGGTATTTCCACGGTGTAGGGGTGGGCATTTCCACGGTGTAGGGGTGGGAAGCCTCTCACGTTCCTCGACGGAATTGCTTAAGATGCGAAAGTAGTGTTTTTAGTTCTTCCGAGCATGTGCCTACTCCCACGAAATATCTATAAAATAGGATTATGCTCCAACGATACGACGATGACCAAGTGGAGCAAGTGTTGATGAAACACTTACATCATGAATGAGGCGAATAGCACGTTGTTGTTTTCTGTCAAGAAAGCTTAAAGCAGTCTTTGGGGCATCCGCCCATAGATGCGAGTTGTACTCCATCGTGAATCGTATGTAGGCTTTATAGATATTAAGCAGATCTTTAGGTGCAAAATATGCCTTACATCGATTTAAAAAACCCAAACATTTTGCGGCAGTTTTGATTTACTCGCATTCCGAAAATGTTTAAGTTTTCTAGTCGCTGTAAGCTATTACCAATTCAATTTCTATGTTATTTTGTCTTGTGTAATTTTGTCTTATGTAATTTTATATCGACACCATAAATTTGATATTTAAATTGTGGCGTTGCTAAACGAAAATTTCTCACAATACCGTTGACACAAATATAAATTTAACATAGCTTAATATTTCAGCCTCGGTATGAATGTAGCAAGTAAGAAAGTTGGTTCTGAAACGAACTTGTTTTCCCCCCATTTGCATAATCTTTATAAAAAATTTCGAGTGCGTAGGCAGAAAGATTTTTGCTTATCGACAATCCTCTTTTGTTTGCCAATGATGGTTTGATTGAGTTCTCAAGCGAGCCTATCGGCCTTAATTTAATTGTAGATCGTAGGTAATTGATACACAAAATTGGTTTCATAGAGTTTCTTGGCAAATCTATTCACAATTTTGCACCCACATGATTATAAGTCGGTTTGATTGTACCAGTTTTGAAAATAGTGATATGCTCCTAGTCATGTTTATAGATTTTAAAAGTTAAAATTTCATCATTTCGTGTTCATACAAGTAAAAATATTATAACGATAAGAAGAGATAGCAATCAATATTTATGTGTTTTATAGGATGTTTATTTTTGTTTACCTACTTGGTTTTACTTGAATGGCAACCAGAAGGCATTCGGGTCTGGATTCGAAGATTCTCTTGGCTGGAGCATCTTCGTTTATCCGATCTAGTTGTCCGAACCACTGTAGACATTGTATTTTTGTTTAAATAATACAAGTTGCATTTTCATAATTATTTTAATTATAATTTAAAATTTTTTTTATAAAAATAATAACAATTGTAAAATAAAATCAGGTTTGCATTGAGTCTTTTGTTTTAATTAAAAATAAGTTTTGTAACAATTTAATTTTGCAATCACTAAAAACGTAAATGCGATACACTCATGGAAATTTAAATTATGACAGTAAGACACTCATAAAACTTTTATTTTATATTTTAAAATAAGTTGTTTTTGTTTTTAGATTATTATTGCCAAAATATTGCTATTTGAAAAACAAAAAGACCAATAAACAATTTAGTAAAATAAAAGGAAATTATGCGTTTTTCTTTCTTTTTTAATTTATGAATTTTACTACAAACTCAAAAAACTTAAATAATATAATTTGGGTGCTTTTAATAACATGTCTATGAGTGTATTATATGAATGAATAATGTCGTATTAAAAATATATCGAAATTTCCGTAATTTTTATACGTCATAAGAATTATTTTTATTTGGTATTTATCTATACAATGTATATGTATGTATATTTTTTTTTCTGCTTTGCTAGATGAAAATATAACAAATAACAGATGAAATAAATGCATTTATTTACTTTTTGCAATCACAGTACCTTCATAATACCTACAGACAGTGCCAATATAATAATATGTATATAGTAATCTTAAAAGTAAAAATCATGAACAAATCTTTTATCGGTAAGCAGTATTTACAACTTTTAATATACATATTTCATAAAACTGGAAAACTTACTTTTTTTATTATTATTGTTTTAGTGGTACGTACGGGGTTGTTCTCTTATTTTAAGTCAAGGGAATTTTAATAATTGAAGATTGCTTTTGCTATGCAAGTACATAATAATGGTAATATTATTCCACACAAATATATATATATACATATATATATATATATGGAAATGTGTAGATATTACTGAATACGCTATGGCTATACTAAATTTAAATCAATAGATACTTTTACTAAAACAAGTTTTGACTTTATATTATACATATATATATACTAATATATAATTTTTAAAAACATTTCTCGTCGTTTTTCAGAAATAATTAACAACTAGTTATTTTTTATTCTGCAAGTAGATTCTTCAAAAATAATTTTACATAAACATTTTGATTGACTCATTTTGGAAATAACCGCAGAAACATGTGAATTAAAAAAATATAAAAAAAATAATTATTTTAGATTTAACTTAAATGAACAGTATAAGTTTAGTTTATATTGAATGTTTTAAGAATTAAGTCGCAACTTTTATGTTCTTAAAATATTAAATGTATAGATTTATAAAAATAAAAAAAAATAATATCAAGTGATTGAAAGTGTTAAAATAAAAAGAAACATGATTAAAGTAATAAAATTTATTTTTATTGTTCAAAAATCAAAATTAGCTATGAATTTTATTTTAATTTTCTATAGTAATTAATAATGTGTATAATTAACGGATAAATTGTTTTATAAAATGCATAATTTAAAAAAAAAATTGAATAATTATCTTATAAAAGTTATAAAAAATAATTTTTGTTAAAATAATTTATTTATATACATATAACTTATGTACTTATATAGATAATTTTAATGAATTAAATTTGATTTTTTGGATCAATGATGAATTTTATTTAATATTTTACTAAAAAAGTACTAGCATTGATTGAGAATTAATACTATAAAAATAGGAATGTTCTTTTTATTGAAAAATAAGTTTTAAAATTAAAAGCTTACTGAATTTAATTTTTAAAAATTTTAAATTAACTTAATTAACAATGCAATTTCCCAGTAATTGATATTTAAATAACCTTTTTTTTTTTAAATTGATTTTTTTTTTTAAATATTTAATATGCAGTTTGTGTCTGAGAATCATACCAGAGATAAGTGATTTTATAAAATTAGTACATAATACATTAGTAGAACATTTTGTTGGAAGTAAAATGTTGGAATTGTAAACAAAAAGACCTTATGTTATTGTGGTATTCTTTCGAGTTATAAAACGTTGAAGATTATTGTCATTCTTAGAGTAAATAATTTCTTTAAAATTTAATTCGAATGTATTGAGTTTTAATTAATTTAAATTTGTTTTTAAAAAATAATTAAAGTAGAGGTTAAAATATAATTTATATCGAATATAATGGATACATGAGCCAAACGTTCTGCTGTAATATTGTTGGAAATCTATTATCAGAAAGTTAAACAAGAGTTCGTAGTTCTTTTTATATTAATATCGGTAGATTTCGAGAGCATAAAGTTTTGAAATCGCGAAATATTTGTTAAATTACTAAGACGTAAGATTATCATTAGTCTAGGCAAATTGTGGTATATTCAATAATAGCGATATAATAACAAGGATATTCAATAATAACCTTACAATTTAACGAACTAATCTTTTTGATTTTTATTATATATATAGGTATATTAATTATGCTATCCAATAAAATAAACTTTAAAAATTTAATAGTCGTTAACTATTTGTAACAGAAAAGTGGATTAGAATAAAGTTAAATTACTTAATAAAAATATGTTTCTACTTGGAATAAATTTTAAATAAACGGTAAATGTAAAGTATTCCAAAAATATAAAGTATATCTTATTAATATATTTTATTTATATTAACATATTTATTTTACACTCAGTTATAAAACCTCTATCAGTTTAGCTGCAAACATTTAGGTAGCGATTATACCGAGACATTGTATAATTGGTAAACATACCAGAAGGCTTCCCTCAAATAACTTTTACAGAAACTGTAGATATGACCAAGGTGATCAAACTGTACTAGATCTTCTCTATATACCCGACCATGCCCTATATTATTAAAATCCATCTAATAAATTTTTTACTGTATTCACTGAGTAACTTTACAGGTACTGTAATTTAGGACCTCTAATACCTCTACCGTAATGATGTTGACAAAATATTTTTGGCTACAGGCTTGTGTGGACCATGGAGAGTTGGGAAATATAAATATTCTTTTTTTTTTGTTTTAATTTATTAATAGGATTTTTAGTTTTTTGATAATTTAAATTAAAATAAATAAAAAAAATAAGGAAACTAGACACATATCAAAGTTTAGCAATTTCGAGAGAACTGGTAGATAACAGATTGAATAATTATTTAGGGAAGGAATGCTCACCGCTATTTAAATTAATAATATAAATTGCAAAAGTACTGGTAAAATAGATAGCTGAGCGGAATTAGGATATAAAATGGAAAAATAGAATTAAGAGATATAGTTAGTCACAAGCATAGATGAAGGAAGTATGCTGCTTCCGTAATATCGATCTTTGCAATCAAATGTTAAAAATTTTTAGTGAATGGAAACCTGGAAACAAATATTCTATTAATTAATTATTATATTTTGTTAGGTTATTAGATTATTAATTGAACTGTGCTATACTAACATTTAAAGACAGAAATAAAATTTGTTCTATGGA
Organism: Argyra leucocephala; assembly: GCA_963942445.1. NCBI lineage: Eukaryota > Metazoa > Arthropoda > Insecta > Diptera > Dolichopodidae > Argyra > Argyra leucocephala. The sequence continues at coordinate 75,689,809 of OZ012680.1, forward strand.
ATTCTATTTTAAGAATGACCCACCTTTTTAGAGAAAGTGAACTAATATATTGAATTGTGTATTTTCTGATATTTAGTGAAATATGTAGGAAAATAAAATAAAATAAAATTAAGCTTCTTTTGAACATCACTGTCAGATAGGTTCTCTATATACCATTGAGATAAATAAAATAAATGACAATAAAAAATAATAGGCCCACATCTCGAAAGCGAAAATGGCCTGACAATTTGTGGATGCATATAAGTATGTAGATAAAAATTGATATTATTTTTTTTTTTTTTTTTCTTCTACGGAGGTGGCTCTAATATGTCAGAGCCGGCATGTAGACTTTTTAGCCTTAATTGATATTATACTCGTAAATAAATAAATTACATAATTTTTAGTTTCTTCTCTTTCGTTTTTAGCTCTTTCATAAGGTATATTTTGTTTCTTTTACAATTTCCAATAGTACTTTGATTCTATAGTTAAATCTGTAAGAATTCTCACCCAAAGGCACACATAACACATATTCGTACTTAGTAACATTATTTTTATTTTTTTTAAATATTTAATTACTGGATTATTACACAATCATTTGATTTTTTTAATTAAAATTTTAAATTCGATTTTATTTTTTCATTTATTTTTATTTACGTACATACATACATACATATATATGTACTTACTTAATTAAAAAATTAAATTAAAATTATAATAAATAGCTAGTCATAATACATTTTAATATTTATATGAATAATAATTATATTTATTTTTATTTGTTATTAGTTAAGTGTTCTAAAATATAAATGGATTTATATTTTTATTCAAGTGTTATACTATATTTCTATTGTTGGTAAGTACATACATACATGCTACTATTATTAATAATAATAATAAGTAAAACCAGTAAAACAACGAATGATTTTTTTATTTTTTCAAACACTGTACTGGAACTTATGAGTAGGTAATGCAGTGTTGTAATGATGAGTTCCAGTAGTGTTGGATGAATATAACATAAATATTCCTTCACTGAAAATATAGTACTTATAATTTAAGTAAGTAGATCATTGTAAACATAATTTTGGCATAATAACCTGATGTACCAATTTTTCCCCTAAAAGTAATTTTTTGAATAAATATATGTTTTATTTTAATAAATAAATTAATTATGAATTATTATACTAATTATCTTTGGACTTATACGATGCGTCATTTGATATTTTTTTCATCTTTATAACACCTTGGCATTGGGTTTTTAATTGATTTGTCATCGATAAATTATGTTAAAATTGAATGGTGACGAATATTATGAGGGAGTTACATAGTTACATATTTTGATAACACTAATTAGAAAATCTCCGGTTCTAATACCTCAAGGAATGGATATTGTAATTTTTTTTTTGATTTTTCTTTGAAATTAATTGTGGTTATTATTAAAATAAATATTAACTATTAGAAAACCTATTCTTTTTTTAAACGTAGGTATATTTTTCTAAAGTAATAAATAAATATTATTTTAGTACAGGCTACTTTTATTACCGCATTCGCATACGTATACGCTCATACCGCACTTGGGTTTAAGCTTATGGTGTGGAGATGAACGATACTTATACTTAATTATTAAAAAAAAAATATATCTTTAAAAAAAAATTTAATACCAAGCTATATAAAATCGTTTTATTTATAAATATAAGTACGTATAAGCTTTTTATTTTTTTTTATTACGGGTTCAAATGTCCTTGCATCCGCAGTCAAACCGGTATTTTAAAATTAAGATAAGTTTTCATAAAATAAAACATTTGCAACATAACAGTGAAAATAGTCGAATATTTTCCTTTTAATTTTACTGATATGCTTATCATACAGATACGCGTATTTCGTCTACTACTTGCAGACTTCTTCAGTGTTTTGTACTCGACTGAGGAAAGAAATCTAAAATTGTCTTATTTATTTTATTCGTACAGGTAACAATTTGATGTTTCTCGCAGCTTGTAAATAAACAACCATGCAGCTTGTAAATAAACAACCATGCAGCTTGTAAATAAACAACCATGCAGCTTGTAAATAAACAACCATGCAGCTTGTAAATAAACAACCATGCAGCTGCGAGAAACATCAAATTGTTACCTGTACGAATAAAATAAATAAGACAATTTTAGATTTCTTTCCTCAGTCGAGTACAAAACACTGAAGAAGTCTGCAAGTAGTAGACGAAATACGCGTATCTGTATGATAAGCATATCAGTAAAATTAAAAGGAAAATATTCGACTATTTTCACTGTTATACCAAAATTTTACTCTAACGCTGGAAAACAAGTTTTTATAAAAATTTGCAACATTCTTTGAAAAAACCATAAAACAAAATGTTCATCAATAACCGTAATTCAACAATTAATACATATATGATAACAAATATGATGTGATTTTTGGGCTTTTTTATTTCATTTTGATAAATATATATATATATAGGTATATTTTAAATTTAAGTGTAAATAAGTTAATTTCGAATGTTTGATTGTATTTTTTTTCATTGATTTTCCCATTAATTTAATGGTCTAAATTTTAGTTAATTTCGACTGAAACTTGTTATGTTCATTCAAGTTTTGTTATTGTCATAATAAACTACACTATGTGTCTATTTATAGAAAATTTAAGAAGATAGGTAATAAATTATTAAACAAATCATGTATGTATTGTCACATTGGATTTAAATTACAAAAAAATTATTTTATTGGTTTTATAAAAATATTTAATTTTTAATATTGTTTTTTTCAATAAAAAACAAAATTTTGGATTTTATTTTTGAAAAATTCTTATAATATATGCGTATATGTATGTAAAATGTACGAGTATATAAAATTATAAAACTACGCTTGGTAACCGGAATGTAACCTCGGAGATGAATTTCAGGATTTTAATATGGAATTTTGTTTTCGATTTATTTTTAAATTATCGGTATGAAAATTTTGTATGATGAATTCTTTAAGGTATTAAATTAATTTCAATTGTTTTAGTATTTATACTATAATTGAACTTCCTAATGGTATTCAAAGATTAGCTCTTGTAGCTAAAAACTAATTTTACTAAACATTGAATTATAAAAAAACTAAGAAAAATCAATTATACAAGGGTGGCATTATGTAACTTTGTTTCAAACATTTCGGTCGAAACAAAATGTTGTCGAAACAAAATTTGGATGACATTACGTAATTTGAAACGTTAATTTATTTTGAAACGCTCGAAAAAACAGTGAAACACTTTACATAATTCCATTTTTGATTTGTTTCGTTAAAATTTCAACAATTACTGCTAGAAAACAATATTAAAAAAAAAAAATGGAACTAAAAGAAATTGCAACTAGATACAAGTAAATGAAGCTAATAATAATACCAACATTTTTTATTTTTTTTATTCTGAAATTTTTTTTTCTTGAAAGAAAATCATTATAAATTTACTTAATTTTTCATTTTATTGGAATTTTTATTTCTGTGCGTTTCTAAAATAAATATCCCAATAAAAATCATGTATTAATTTATTATTTTTTTTAAAATTTACCTAAAAGCGTCAACTATTTTTCAATCGCCAAAATTTGGTCGTATCAAATGTAAAGAAAGTAGCGTTTCAACCTTACGCAATACCAAAACATGTCGTACCAATTTTGAAAAGATTGAAACAAAATAAAAATGGTCGAAACAAAATTATGCAATGCCACTTTTTGAAAATAGTCGAAACAAAACGACGTTTCAAATTACACAATGCCACCCCAGTTTTAACTACAATTTTTATTTATAAATACAGAGAAAGATGCATTCAACGAATTATGCAGAGTTTCCTATATCAGCTTTCATTCATTGTTTATAGCTTCAGTAGTTGGTAGTATATACAATATTTGCATTGAAGCAATTGAACATATAGGTTCAATTTTGGATGGTACCTCATTTGTTTAGGAAAAAAATACTCTACATATGTCACAAAAATGTTATGCTTAAATTGGATGATATAATAAGAAAAATTAATTGTTTTGCGGAAATAGAAAACTCTATTTTGAGTTAAATATTTGAATGAATAGGAAAGAAATATTTTTTTAATGTTTGAACGCTAATATATAATTTAATAGCTAATATATATTTATTATAATTATAGATCCAAAACTACCAATTCTACCAGTCACACATTACATGTCTTCTCTTCGAAAAGAAGATCATATTTCATTCAAACCACAGGTTTCAAAAATAGGCTTTATTTATTTTTTACTTCTAAAATTCTAATAAAATTAAGGGTAGAAACTGATAGATCATGAGGCCGCAACTTATAGAGATCTGTTGTCCTATTGTACATGTTGCGAGTACTATGTTGATTCAGGCTCAAGACCTACATATGGTCTATTGGCCACCTAATTTACTTACTTATAATTGTTAATTTTATAATTCTCACAAGGCAACGTTATTTTATAACAAAAATATATTTCTGATAGCTATGATATACTTATGTAGAGTTTTAGTACATAGTTCTTTGATGAGACTTTAAATGCAGATTATCATTATAAAATTATACTGCATAGTCGGTTTCTCTCCAGTGAAGATACGAAATTGTTTCATGAGATAGGAGCTTTGTTCCGAGATATTTTGGTAAAACAAATTACAAAATATATTTACAAATTATTTTAAAATTTCACGAAAAAGTGTTTTAGACATTCTTCGTTTTTTATGTGATAACCAAAAATAAGAACCAAAATAGTGCATGAAACGGTGAAAAAAAAAATGTTGATTAAATCAGACAAATCCAATAATTACTCAAATTAATTTAATAAAATATTTTTTGAATATAAAACATTAAATTTAAAATTCTAATTATATAGATGGAAGCGATGGAAATAAAAAAAAAATAATTTGTTATTTGGATAAAAATAGTTTGGAATCGAAAAACCATGTCAAATTTGATTTGAACAGTATTGATTTGGACTTGTGCACTCATTTAATTTATTCTTTTGTTACAATAAAAGATGATGATTTGTTTCCATCAAATGAAATTTTTGGTATGTATTCAACATTTAAAAATCGAAATTATAAGGTAGATTTTGTAATTATAAATTTTGTATATTTTTAGGAGGAAATCATAGTTTCAATAATTTAAAATTAAAAAATCCCGAATTGAAAACAATTGTATTATTTAAAGAAATAGAAAATGAATCATCTGAATTATCTTCTGTCTTAAAAAGTAGTAGAAAACGTCGAAATTTCATACAAAATATTTTAAAATTCATTAAGAGATTTAATTTTGATGGAATTGATATTGTTTGGCAAAATCTGGGATCAACTTATTCTCAAAAATGCGACAAAAGAAATTATTTGAAATTCATAAAAGAAATTCGTAGGATGTTTACTCAGGATGCAGGAAAATTAAAATATAATCCGTAAGAAAATAAATATAAAATTTGAATATAGCTATATTTATTTGTAAATAATTTGTTTTTTCTTAGATTTTCAATTTCTCTTGGAATACCATATGATATAAATGAGGCGAATCAAAATTATGATATAGCTAATTTAAATCAATATGTAGATTGGTTCAATTTAATGAGCTATGATTCTAAAGAATTATTTTTAAATGAGAAAGCTAACACAAAATATAATAATATTGTAAGTAAAAATAAAATCTTATACATATGTATATTATATTGTAAATCTATTTTTTTAATTAAATAAAATTATTTTGATAAATTTAGATTAATTATTACTTGAATGCTGGAATATCTCGCGAAAATATTATTTTAGGACTTTCTACATATGGATTATTATTTACAACTGACCCATTTGTTATTAGAAATTATAAAAATACGAATTTCTTAGAAGATACATACAAAATTTTTGAGCTAAATGAAAATGTTGAATATTTGTCGTATTCACAGGTAAATAATTTTTTTATAACTTTATTTAAGTGGCTTGTCAACACAATATAGTTTTTTTCAGGTCAGGTCTTTACATTATTTTTTTATTTTTATTATTTTCTAATTACATTTTTATTCTTATATAATACATTTTTAATTTTTTTTTTTTGCTATATAAAATAATTCAATAGTTCAATTTTTCTTATACATAATAATTATATGATGTTAATAACTAAGTTAGGCGACGTTGATCGGGTCCAACACAATTGTAAAATGAAAATATTGTATCGGGTCCAATTCAAATGTAATTCTTATATAAAATTACGATTTATGAAATATATAAAATATAGCAAATTCCCAACGTGCCCTGCTAGTCCCATGTTCTCCAAATGGAACTTTGCATGTTCACCCAAATATTCTCACAAGCAATTGGCGGTGTGATAAGATAAAGTAAATTTACATGTTATAGTAAAACTAATCAGACCTATTGGATCAAATAACAATATTTGTATAAATAAGTTAGACACGACAAAATTTTGTTGCCTGAAGTTTATTAAATGTGACTAAGCTCGTAATGCATATATCACCCTATGTGTATGTTGTGCCTTGCAATTATTGTTGCTTCAATAATGATTCTGTCAAATTAAAGCTTCTTTATACACAATCTTTTTTGTTTTATTTGCTGGGGTTAAAATAATAATATTTTTTTTTGTTACTCACTGTCGAGCAAGCTACATAAAATTGGCATAAAAGTGGTGGATGTTAAAGCAAAAGTATATAACGAATCTTGCTGGAAATAAAAAATTTTATTTTTAAACTATTATTTCATTTTATTTTTTTTTAGTTTTAAATAAAACATTTAGGCATTATAATTTCAGAAAGAGTATATAAGTGTAAACTCTAAGAACAATATTGGTTTTTGAAAAATTCCTGATAGGTGCTAGCAGTTGTATGGCCTGAACCTGTTCAAATTTTCAAAATCAGTAACAGACGAATCGCTTTATCTGTGAAAGAGTATATAAGTGTAAATGTTCATGCTTGTAACACAATTGGTTTTTGAAATATGTCTGAGATGTGATAGGATTTGTACGCAGCAACCCGAACCTGTCATTTGATAATGAGTCATTGCACAAAATTTCAGAACTCTATCTTTAAATTTTTTAAACAAAATTATTTTTTTTCTTTTTGCGTTTGGTTTTAATGTTAAAAAACAAATTCCAACCTACCTACCAAATAAGTAAACCTATAAGTAAACCAACATATAAAAAAAAATAGACACTGGCAAGTTAACATAAAAGTATATAAAATAGACACCCATATTTTTAAGGAAATTGAATTAATTTAAATTAGAAAGTGTAGTCAGATTTAATTAATGGTGTTCTAAAAATAAAAATATTACTCCCAGCAGAGTATTCTTATACATGTTCCTAAAGAGCATCTTTACATGGTCATAAACAACGTACTCCGATTGTAGTTTCGTTACACAAATGTGAAATATTTAAGCTTGTAAGCAACATAATGGGTATTCCAACTATTAACTTTAATATATGGAGTGGTAATCCAGAAGGTTGAGGGGACTCACAGAATTCTGTCGGATAACTTATAGTATCATCATCATTTAAAGGTGTATCGACAGACTCATGTATTCTTTCATCACTTTTCATTTTATTCAAAAGAATTTCGTTTATTTCAACCGCAGTACCATTTATTGATGTTAGATCCGCACGCTAAAAAATTCAACGGGCATTTTGATTTGAATTTATTAATGTTTGTATACACATTAGAAATTACTTCCTGTAAAGTTTAAGACATATCATGTCATTGGTGATCTCAATTTCACCAGCAACTTCCGCTATGATTCCATCACTAGTTTTTAAAAGAAACACAGCAAAAGCTCATTCTAATGTATCACCTTTTAAATGCAGTCTCATTTTTACCCATAAAGGTATGTGAATATAATTCAAATTGCGAGAACATTTAACTGAAGCGCTTACTTCATCAGCTCTCGTTCCTTTCTAAACCACTTGAATAATTTGCCTAAAATCGAGAGCAAAACTTTACTCCACCCATAATGTTGTTATTATTCCGCAAACAATAATCTATTAGCCATTGTACACTCGTCACAAGGCAGTTTCTTTTTTGATTCTACAAACTCACTTTCGGAATTCGAATGTTTTTATATATTTATCTCACCTGAACAAATTTATTATTATTTTTTTTTTGCATCTTTTCGCTATCCCATACATTTTTGGCATTTTTTTTATCGTATTCTATTTCCTACAGTATAAAATAGGAACATTTGTTTGTTTTTTTATATGACTAACATTCAGTTTTACAATTTTTGACAAATAGCAATGCAAAGAAAGGGAGAATGTAAACTAAAACATTGTTCTCTTTTTATATAAATAACAATTTCATTGTTTCTAATTCATTGTTAATAACCATGATTAAAAACTTTAAAGCATAAGACTAGTATGCGTAAGACTATATGTATTGCTATGCTAGGCAATATAAACCTGCACTGATTATGTGTTTGCATCTGTAAAAAATATAAAAAACATAGAAACAAATATTTGCGTTTTTGTTTTTGTATTTTCAATTCCTGAAAGCAAGTGAAAGGAACATATGAATCAAGGATAAACAAAAAATTTGTTTTAAAAAAATTGGTTCTGTTTGGAAAGAAAAAAAAACAAAAACAATTCTCATCACTCTAAAATCGAAATTTTAATAAAAATTGTGACGAAATTGGAATTTCTTTTAACAGCAAAAAAACAAATCAGTTTCGATTTTGCATGTGCATTTGAAAAAAAAACAAAAACAAATCAAGTACAAAAGTAACGTACATAAATTATAAAAAAAAAAATTATGTTCATGTAATATGTTGCGTACTTAACTTACCTACCAAAGAATATCGAATATTGTTTGATGATAAATATTGACACTATTAAAAATAAATGAAAATAAAAAAAATCATTGAAAAAAAGCAGGAAGTGTGGGGGCAAAATAGGTCACAACTTCTAATGTAATGATCGCCGTATAGCGTTTCGAGGATTTTTTTGAAGAAATTAATTTTTTTTTAATTAGGTGAAAAAAAAAATATTTTAAGACTTTCGCTATTGAATTATAAGTTTAAAAAGAAATAAAAAATAGTATATAGTATAAAATTCATTGGTTTGTGTAAAAAAAAGTATGTATATAAAAAAATAACAATAAACAAAAAAAAGGAAAAACAAAACAAATTTCATTATGATATGATGTGACTCTGTGAGTAAGATTGTAGTGTGGATATATATTATACCATTTACATATTAATATACAAATTGTATCATAGATACATTGTATATATTATGAATAAATACCAGAGAGAGGTACAAAAATAAAAAAAAAAGTTATGAAAATTTTTTTGAGAATTATGTTTTGAATAAACAAACACACAGTGACGTCATAAAAAAAAGAAAATCTAAAATAACTCCCTCCCCTGTTAATTTTATGGAACTTTTCGATTTTTCCCTATATCACGGCCCTACACAACCCTATCTTTGTGAAAAATTTCAAATCTCCAGGTCAACTGGAAGTGGTAAATACTTTCGGGGCATAAACATACATTCAATTTTATAATAGTATATATAGATAGATATAGAAGATATGAATATATCTTATATGTACTAATTTTGTTTTTGTCTGAAGCCTTTTATTACAACAACAATGATTATTGAAAAAAATTTTATTATGAATGAAAGAATGAGAATTGAAAAAATAAATCTACTTTTTTAATGTATTATGAAGGTACAGGTGTAGCGTGTAGTTAGAGTACAAGAAAAATTTAGTGAGCAAATTTTTTTTTTTTTTTATAACTGTTTTTTTTATTTTATTTCGTTTTATATGTATTACAATTAGCAAAAAAGTTTTACAAAACTATTATTGATTCTTAACTACTTAACTAAATATCTTAAAACTATATTTTATTTATTTAGTTTTGGTCGGATGAAATTACTATTACTACTCTGTTATGATATTTTGAGTTGAACATTCATTTTATTTTTTATTCGCTAAATTTTGGAAAAATATAACAAAACCAAAATGTATTTATTGTTATTTTTTTTTTAAAAAACTTATACTATTTAAAATCTTATTTACACCTACTCTAATCCTAAATTAATTAACTCTAATCTAAGCTTAACTAACTTAATCTAAATCTAAACCTAATCTAACTTAATCTAGAGTTACTAACCGTATCTGGTTTTAATTACATTACGAATTATTTAGCCACCAAAAATTATTTTTTAATCGTTTATCCTTTTCAGGAATAAACATATCATACTTAAGCAAAGTCGCCTCAATACTGTTAGGATTATATTCTATACACTTGCATGTAGCCCTTCTATTATAGTGATATAATAGAGGGACATGACCGTGATTTTGAATAAACCCTTTGGAATCTAGGTAGATAAAATGTTCTGGAGCAATAAACCCCGATTTTAAACTGTTTTTAATATACTCTTCATTATGGTAATATATTTTGGATATTAAACCATTTTCATTTGTGTTTAGAGATCTTTCAAAATGATTGCGAATAATTTTTATTAAAAAATTATCGAATCTTATTATATTTGCTTTGCGGTACAAGCATTTATTGGAATAAAAATGCTTGTAATCCGTTTCTGCTTTCCTATGTAGGTTTATGCAGGCTCTTATACATTTACGTTCAAATTTCCTAATTTTCTCCATTTGGCTTGCGCTAATGTTGAACCAAATAGGTCCCGCATATGAAATTGTTGGTCTGATTAAGCACTGGTAGGCTAAAATTTTTACTCTTTCATTAAGCGTTTTGTTGTAAAACAATTTGTGACATGCCATGAAAGCTTTTGTTCCTTTTTCTAATGTTTTTTGGACATGGGAGGGAAAATTAAGATTTTGGTGCAAATATACACCCAAATATTTAACTGCCTTACTTTTATTAATTTTTATATAAGATGAAGATTTAATTTCGAATTCCTTCCAATGCGTTTTTATGTTATTGTTAACTTTATCTACAGTATCACGGAATAGTATCGTTTCGCATTTATCTATGTTCATTTTTAGTAACCAGACCTTACAGAAATCTGCGGTAAGGTTAAATTGTTTTTGAACATTCTTTTGTACCTCTTTTATGTTGTTTGCGGCTGAATATACTATAAGATCGTCAGCAAAAGCAATTGCATAGTTATCGCCCTTGATGCTATTTAGCATATTTAAGAGATCCATTGTCTAAAGGGAAAATAGTATTGGAGAATTTACTGTTCCTTGTTGCAAACCACTATTAATTTTGAATATTTTCTCGGTATTTGATTCGTTAGAAATTAAAAATTTATTTTCTGTAATCATGTCTGATATTAACCTGATTAATATAATGGGGAATTTTAATTCTATTAATTTATAGATCAGGCCATCTACCCAAACACTATTGAAAGCTTTTTCAAGGTCGATAAGACAAGCCCCAACACAATCTTTTTTATTTATGTACCAACAAACATCCGAAGTTAGTTTGTTGATAGCATGGACTGTACTATGCTTATACCTGAAGCCAAATTGGTTTTCAGGTAATAATTCTTTATCGTTCACAAATTGTAACACTTTATCGTTAATTATAGTTTCATACAGTTTACTAATGTTTGGTAGCAAACTTATGGGAAACTTATAACTGTTGGGCTTAGTAGGATCTTTGCCCGATTTTTTTAGCATTATTACTTTTGCCACTTTCCATGCTTTCGGAAAGTAGCAGTTATTTAATGCGTTGTTGAATAGAATAACATACTTCTCTATCATCTTTGTGCTCAGATTTTTTAGCACTATGTTTGGAATGCCATCGATACCTGCAGATGTTTTATTATTCAGTTTTTTAAATCTGGTATATAGGTCATTATAGTTCGTAAAAAATAAATTTCTGCTTAGACAGTTCGCGGAAGTATTTGATAAAGTGAATCTAGTCAAGGGTTCATTATTTTGTTTTTTCTGTATGTTCATGTTCTTAAAACTTTGAACTTTATTCACCACCCTTTGGTGAAAGTTGTTGTTGCTTGGTAATAGTATTTCGTGACTGTTCTCTAAGTGTGTTCCTAGAACCTCAGTTATTTGTTTGTTATCCTTAATTATAAATTGATTCAAACTGCTTGTCTGTAGTTTGGTGATATCAATGTTGTTATTAATTAGTATGTTTACATCTTGTGTGTCTATATTTAGTTGTTTAATAACTCCAGAATACTTTTTTCTAAATAATTTATTTATTTCTGGGAACATGTTCCGACTATCTTTTTGAGAAATATTTTTTATTCTATTTTTCCAGTAATTGTTGATTTCGAAGTTGAGTTGTTGTCTTATTAATGAATTAATATTGTTCAGAAGGCTTCTAAGTGTACCTATTGCTTGTAAAGAGAAGTCCAAATGTCTTTTATATATTATATGAATATCGTTCAGTAGTTTACTTTTGTGTTTTAGTAAATGTTTAAGCCTGCGTGAGTAGAATTTATTTAAATAATTTTTTTTTTTTGCTGAAGGTATAGCTTCATTCATTGTGTCTTTAATGACTTTATTTAATGTGTGCAAGTGTATGTCGATTTTGTCGATAGTGATGTTTTCGTGTTCTAGTATTTGGTCGTTGCAGGATGAATATTCCTTAACCAGATTGTTATCCAACTTTCTTTTGAATTTACTCCAATTAGTTTTATGGAATAAATATTTTTCATTGGATAGTAATTCACTGTTTGTTAACTCATTTACAATATTTAAGTTAAAGGTACCGCATATAGCATTGTGAACACTGTTGTATGCTAATGTTGTCAGTTTATTGTTTGCTGTTTCAATATGTACATCCATTAATTTAGTGAGAAAATAATAATAATGCATTATGATGAGAGATGATACATTATTTACATTGTTGTTGGTATTTTCAGTTACATATTACATTGTAACTCGCATTTTATATTTTATTGTTGTTGGTATTTTCAATTGAAATGTGCATAGTTTTTTAAACTGCACCCAAACTAAAGATTGGCAATGGCATTATACTACTTCTCTACTATTTCTTTTTATAAAGATTTGATTTCTACATATTCTTAACGTCTTCTTAAGGTGGATTTTAATTGACCAATTTTTTAAAATCTTAAAAATTTTATTGGCTCTAAAAAGGGAGATAAAATCAAATGACATTATTTTATATGAGAGTTTAATGCGTATGACAAGAACAGTAAATATCATTTACTGGGAATACTTTCACTTGATATTATACTTTGATAAAGTATATTTTTAAAATATCGGGGATAGTTTCTTTATACCGGCAACACTTTTTTAACAATTTTTTGAGTAAATGTATATAAAAAAATATTTTTTTTCAACAGATGATTTTGACGGTTTAACAACGGTTTTTTGTGTATAAAATAAATTTGAAATAAGAATCCGTGACCAGAAATTTAGATAATTCTCTGCAGCGATCTATTTTTTTCTAACATAAAAATTCTATAAGCTATCTCCCTGATGTTTGGAGCCAATAAAATTTTTTAGATTTTAAAATATTGGTCAATTAAAATCCACTTTTATTCGTCTTCCTTTTCTTCATCGCTTTTACATATTTATTTGCAATCTTGATGCCTTCTCGTAAGTATAGCCTTCTCATAGAATTTTTGCAATATCAAATTTCATATCAAAACCGTAATTATATCAAGTCACGTAATATTATGTCTAATTGAATATCAAAGTTATAATTGAATTTTTTATTTGGATTTACAAGTTTCATAGTAAATTTAATTGATGACATTGAAATTCCATTCTTGTTATTTCTGACATTGTAGATTTAAATTATGTATTAGCATTTAAGCTAGTTGATACAACAAACTTGTGACTCAATATTTCTTATCACCCTTAAGACGTACAGTTATACCATATCTAACAGTTTTACAAAGAAATTGATAACTTGATAATATTTAAAAGAAAAATCTTACTATTGACCTACTAAATCTCTTTGTTTGTCCTATGTATATCTTTTCACATTTGTTGCATGATATTTTGTAGATTCCGCTTTTTTCTGGTTTTATCTTTTTGTCTTTCGTAGAGCCTAGCAATATTTTCAATTGATGCCGCCTACTAGTACTTATGATGTCTATGTTGTGTTTTATTAATTTCTTCCCTAATGACTTCGTATTTTATTATCATATGTCATGAAAATTCTTTTGGTGTCTTCTTTTATGCGTTCCTGTTGGAACAATGTAGTCATATCATCCCTTCTCATATACCTCCTTTTCTTGTTGATAATTCTTGTAGTATAAATTGAATATTTGATAATTCTTGAAATATAATTTTTTTCCTCATTATATTTATCGTTTTCCATAGGAACTGTCACTAGTCTATGGATCATTAAATAAAATGGAGCCATCTTTTGTTGGAAGCTATGATTTGATGTACTTGGGGTTACTCTTTGGGTGTTCGTCGATTTCCTGTAGATTGCGAATTTTATTTCAGTATCTCTCTTAGATACTAAAATATCTAAGAAAGGTAGTTGATGATTCTCTTCAATTTCTGCTGTGAATTTGATGTTCTCGTGAATATTGTTAAGGTTCTTCTGAATCTTGTTTAATGCATTCCGGTTGATGGTAGAGAACACGTCGACTACATACCTTATCCAATATTTTGGTAAATTTCTTTTTTTATGTAGTTTATCTTCTATTTTTTGCATGAATATTTCACTTATAAATGGAGACAGTGGATTCTCCATTGCGACTCCTGTTTTGCCTTTATAAAACTTTCCTCTAAAAGTTAATTAATCCTCTGTCATGCACAATCTTGTTAGTTTCATGTATTATTTAACTTTTTGATTCCATTGTTGACTTGATTGACATTGGTCAACATTGTTGACTAATACATCTGTTCCTTTGAAATTTTTAAAACTTTGCACTCTTTTAATGAATTACGTATTCTTTTTTTTAAATTAAGAATTTTACTACAAACGAAAAACAAAGTTTAAAAATTATTTATAATATTTATTACATTTGCCATTTAGTTTTAGTTCTAGTTTTAGTCGTAGGCTTACTTGTACCTTTAAGTAGTTTAGATTAGGTTAAGTTCTATAATAAAAATAAAATAGCACCGGGTGTAAGTGCGAAAATATAAAATGAAAATATTTAAAATAAGAATTAAAATAACAGAATGTCCAACAATGGTTGGAATCAGATATGTATAGGGGTATCAAACCAAATCTTAAAACTTGATAGATTAAGGTATAGATAACTATATTTGTAAATATAATTATAAGAAACAATATATGAAATGTTAATTTGATACAGGCACAACAAACTAAATGAAAATGAAACGAATTAATTGTAAATATAGATACTTCGGAAGTCACGTACCTCTTATCAGCTCTTCCATCTAACTTAGCTGTTAGTATTTAAATTTTTTTATATTAATTTATTTTTTTATTCTTATATAAAGTTTTTTAATAATTAAATTCATTAAAATTATTTTTTTGTTTATATTTATGACTAGATTTGTAAGACAATAAGGAATAATCCAGAATGGAAGCTTTTTAAACAAGTATTTGGAACTCTTACAAGAATTTTTGCTGTAAATGAAAATCAAGTAATTGTTTTCAAAGATGTTACAGTGATAAGAGAAGCAGTCGAAAATGTTGTTGAACTAGCATTAGGTGGAATATCATTTTATACAATTGATCAAGATGATTTTAATGGTTCTTGTGTTGAACAACCTTATCCATTAATTGATACAGCTAAGAAAGTGTTATTGCAAGACATTAGGTAAATTAATAAGTAATTAAAAAATTAAAGTTATAAGTAAGTAAATATTACCGACCAATATGTATAGTGTTTATGTCAACTAACTACTAATGAGAATTTCCAGTGATTTCGAATATTCAGGACATGTATTTGATAAAAAGTTTTTTCAATTATTATTTTAGAATAATTTGGAATACAATTCGGTTATTATTTAAAATAGGTAAATTTACTATACAATAGATATAGTTTTCTATATCTAAATTAGTTGATATGTCGTTTATTTTGATCATTAAAAATAAATTAAATAATAAAAAAAATATATCATTACATGTATGTGGTCGTATATTACTGGATATAAATGCTTGAGCACTATTCCTTAAATTTATATATGAGATTTTTAAATTTGTAATTTTAAATTTGTAATTTTTAATTTTGTATGAAATAAATAATAATAATAATGATAATTGTTATTATTATTACAAGTCTATGCGTAAAATTAGTTAGGGATCATTTTCTTAAGAACTATAAAAAAAAACATTAATGTTTATACTTAAATAATTATTATTTTTTTTTTAAATTATAGTCTCAGAAATAGTAGACAAACAACTCCTTTAAGCAATGAACTTGTACAAAATGCAACTGAGATTGCTAATAAAAGAAGTATGTAATTGAATTAGGTATTTCTATAATTTGAAAATAATGTAGTTTTATATTTTTTAATTTATAGAAATATCAAAAGATCGAGTTGTATGTTATACAACAAGTTGGAGTGTTTATAGAACAGGACCAGCTAAATTTGATCAATCTCGAATTGATCCAAATCTTTGTACTCATTTAATTTATGCTTATGGTACTGTAAGTAATGAAACAATACAATTTGCAGATGAATATTCTGATATTAATTTGGGTAAGTATTATTAGTGCATATTATAAGTGCATGTTGTAAGCGTTTAACGTCCCTTAATAACGTCACAAATAAAATAAATAATATTAATTATTTAACGTTATTTTTCAGGTGGTTATGACAATTTTATTAAACTTCGATCAGCAAATCCAAATCTTAAACTTTTAATTGGATTACGTGTTGTTGATAAACAATTTTCAGGTGTTATTAATATGCCTGAAAAACGTACAACATTTATTCAGAATGTATTGCAACATTTACAACAATATGGTTTTGATGGTTTGGACATAGTTTGGAGGTATCCTGGTACTGAGGATAAAGAAAATTTTGTACAATTATTAAGTGAAATGAAAACTAAATTTATTGAAGATAGTGTTATTAGAAATCGATCAGAACCGTAAGTTATTTATCAAATTTATTTAAAAATTTTATTATATATACCTATCTAATATTTTATTTATAGGTATATTATTTCGATAATTATTCCATCTGAAATACAATTCATAGATGCTGGGTATGATTTAATAAAATTAAACGATTTAGTTGATTGGTACAATTTGTTAAGTTATGATTATCATTTGGCAAAAGAATCCATTGTTAATCATCATTCACCACTTTATGAAATTAATGAAATGACCCCCGATTCAATGAATGTGGTAAGAAATTAAGTTTACTAAATTATTTTATTAATGTTAAAATTAATTATTAAATATAAATTAAATATTGTCATATATCAAATTATTTCTCCTTTAAATTTTTAAATTTCCTGGGGCGACTAGTATAACATAAGAGTTGTACATTAACGTGTATATAAAAAATGTTATTATTTGAAAAACAAAAAAAAAATAATTCTAGTTTTTCTGGTTTACTTTAGCGAAATATTTTTTAAATTCTTTTTGATTTAAGAATTCAAGTGTAAATTACTATTTAAATGCTGGAATCGAACGTACTCAATTAGTTGTCGGAATACCAACCTATGGTATATCATTTACTTTGAAAGATTCCAATAATAATAATTTTGGAGCTGCTGCAGATGGTCCGGGACTTCCTGGAAAATTTACAAATATTACGGGTGCAATGGCATATTATGAGGTTAAAAATTTTTATTTTAATTATTTTTCTAATTTTTCATTATAAAATTTATTATTTTAGATATGTGAAGCACAACTAAGCTCTGCTAACTGGCAAATTTATAGACCATTTCCAGGAAGAGTTGGACCATATGCTGTAAATGAAAATCAATGGGTTGCATATGATGATGAAATTATGGTGAAAAATAAAGCAGAATATGTTGCAGATATGGGATTAGGAGGTGTAATGTTTTGGACAATTGATCAAGATGATTTTAGAGGTATTTGTAATTCTCGACCAAATATTCTGATTCAAACAGCAAAGGAAGCTCTTTTGACAAAACTTAAGTAAAATAAATCCATTTTAATATTATAATTAAAAATGATACCAATTGAATTGTTTAGTTTAGGCAGTTTGATCTTAATCTCTACTACACCAATCCCGAACTTTCAACAACTGCCATCAAGAGAGATGAATTTTGTGATGGTGCTGGAATCCGGAACGGAACCTGCGCCAATAGCTCTCACTAATAATTCTATAGTTATTGCACCAGTTTCTATGGATCGAACCAATGTGAATGTAAATAACCGAATTGTTTGCTATACAACTAGCTGGAGTGTTTACAGAACTGGTGCAGGAAGATTTACACAAAATTTATTCGATCCAAATCTTTGTACACATATAATATACGCTTATGGAAATATAAACGAAAATAACACTTTCACATCATATGATCCAAATTCAGACTTTAATTTGAGTATGCTTCAAAAATATTTTTGTTTTTTATTTAAGCTTCTATATAAGTATTTCTTTCTTCTAATTATTCTTCCAATAGACGGATTTTCTCAGTTAAATGATTTAAAAAAACTAAATCCTTACCTTCGAAATTTAATTGGTATTCGTGACTTTAGCGAAGATGCTTCCATATTTCCTGCAATTGTTGCTTCAAAAGAACGTCGTCAATTACTTATACAAAGCATTGTAGATTTTTTAACCGAAAATAATTTTGATGGAATTGATATTGTGTGGAAACACCCAAAAGTAAATGAAAGAGATGTATTTGTTGAATTTGTTAAAGAAATCGCTGATAAATTCTCTGAAGAATCTATTCTTAGATCTCGCGAACCGTAAGTGTTATATTTACTTTTGGGATTACATAATAAATAAATATGCTAAAATGCAGTTTTCCATAGTTTTCTACTTCTGATTGCTTTGCCAGGTAAAAAGGTGGAAATGCAAGGTTATGACATAGCAAGACTAAATGAATATGTTGATTGGTTTAATGTTCTCAGTTATAATTACCACAGTGCAACAGAACCAGAAGCAAATCATGCCGCAGCCTTATATCCATTTCCTGAATTTCCATCTGGCGAATTGAATGTTGTGAGTATGAGAACGAAACGAAAACATTAAAATTTCCTGGTAAATATTAATCAAGGGTTTTGAGTAGAATTTTACAGCTACTCAATATTTAAATTCTGGTGCAGATCGAAGTAAATTAGTAATCACTATTCCAACATATGGTCGTACATTTACTTTGGCTAATTCATCTCAAATGGGATACGCATCACCAGCTATTGCTCCAGGAAATGGAGGAGAAATAACTAAATTAGCAGGAAGTTTAGCTTACTATGAGGTAGAGAAATTGTTACGCTAGTAAATTCAAAATTCATATAAATTTTATTTCTAATTGAAATTTTTTAAGAAGCTTTGACTATTTGTTTTGGTAATTAATTTATAAATAATATTCTATATTAATTTGTTCATTATTCAAATAGATTTGCAACTTGTTATTACAAGACTCAGGTTGGAATTCTTATCAACCGTACCCTAAGTTAGTTGGACCATACATTGTTAAAGATAATCAATGGGTATCATTTGACGATGAAAATATGATGAGAACCAAGGCTGATTACGTTGCGGAAAATGGTTTTGGTGGTTTGGCATTTTGGTCGATAGATCAAGATGATTTTCGAGGAAATTGTGGTGGAAATCCGTTTGCTTTAATAAATACAGCAAAGAATAGGCTATTTGAGAAATTAAGGTATTTAAATTTTTTAGTGTATATTTTTTAAGTTCTATTTTTTTCTATTATAAAATTACTATCTTTTACTATGATTTTGTAAAATAAGCACCCAAGATGGAGCGTTACCAACAATAAATTCAGCAAATTCAATGATACCAGGAAGAATAACAACGCCTGCAGTAATTACACCGACAACAAGTATAATACCAACATCAACATCAACCTCCACAACCACATCTACATCCACTTCACCACCCACAACAACACCAACATCATCAACAGCTATTTTCGCAGCTCCTAATGCAGGAAATTCTGTACCTGAAGGTACTTACTAATTACACTTACAATTTTTTATGTTTTTGAGTATTGCATTTTAATTTTATTGCAGAAAATACTAACAACAGAATTGTGTGTTATGCTACAAACTGGAGTTTTTATAGATCTGGAGTTGCAAGATTTGTTCCCAGTGAAAGAAATCTTAATCCTAATTTATGCTCACATTTGATATATTTTTTTGCAAAAATAGAGAATGACACTGTTTTACCTCTTGATGATAATGTAGATATAGCTAATAGTAAGATTTTTTATGAGAGTTATTAATTTTGCTAAAATTAATTTTCAATATTATTAGATGGATACAACCTGTTTACTGGTCTGAAAAATAAAAATCCTAATTTGAAAACTTTAATCAGCATTTCTGAATTACAAAGCAATGAGAGTTTATCGAAATTTTCCCAAATTGCAGCTAATGAAACAAGACGTCGTTTATTTATTGAAAATGTATTGAATTTTATAAAAGAATATAATTTTGATGGCATAGATCTTGTTTGGATGCATCCTGGAGATTTAAAAGGCACTCCCAATGATAAAATTAATCTTGTAAAATTAATTGAAGAACTTCGAACTGCATTTGACACAGACATTTTATTAGCTGGACATGCACCGTAATATTTTTTACAATGTTCTTTACATTTTTTTTATTGAATAATTTTATCCTATTTTACAGTTACATTATCACATTGGCTGTACCTTTTGATACTGAAATCATAAATAAAGGTTATGATATTTCAAATTTAAACAATTATTTAGATTGGTTTAACTTACTAACGTATGATTATCATCTTTCAACTGAGCCTGTAGTCAATCATCACTCACCCTTATTTCCATATCAAGGATCAATTTCAGCTGAAAACAACATTGTAAATTGATTTCGATTAAATTTATAAGATTTATTTATTTAATTTAATTTATTAATTTTGTTTTGATTTTATAGAATTTTACAGTTACAAAATATATGGAGTTGGGTGCAGAACGTAATAAAATCGTAATTGGTACACCAACCTATGGACGTTCATTTACATTAGCTGATCCTTTAAGAACTGATTATGGTTCACCAGCAGCTGGGCCAGGAATGAAAGGTCCTTTAACTCAGTTAAATGAAAGTTTAGCATATTATGAAGTAAATTAAATTCTTATTATGTTAATTGTATTAAATATCAGTTTTATATAACAGACTCCTAAGCTATTCTCATTAATTTAATTTTTGATTTTAGATATGTCAAAATATCAATAATAATGGATGGAATGTTGTACAAAATCAGTCTGATCTTGTAGGACCATACGCTTTTCAAAATAGAAATTGGGTTGCTTATGACGATGAAATTATGGTTGGTGTAAAAGCTGAATATGTTGCTCTTATGGGTTTAGGTGGAATGATGTTTTGGACAGTTGATCAAGATGATTTTCTTGGTGCATGTACAGGTCAAGCGAACTTACTAATTAGTACTGCTAAGGAGATGCTAAATCAAAAATTAAAGTTAGCGTTAACAAACATTTAAAAAAATTAATTTAATATTTTTTTTTATTATAGTATAGGAATAATAAAAGCAAATACAATTGATGGAACAAATAATATCATTAAAGTAGAAAGCACAACTTCTTCAATTTCAACAGATATCAATATTTTAACTCGTCCTATGACTGATGTTATTGAAAACAATCATAATATTGAGACAAATAGAAATCGTATTGTTTGTTATTCTCCGAATTGGAGTATATATCGAAAACAATTTGCAAAATTCGATTCTTCTTTAATATTACCCGATATTTGCACTCATTTGATATATGCATTTGCATATTTAGAAAATGATACAGTTGTATCGTCAGATCCATTTGCAGATATTACTCAAAGTAATTAAAATAAATTAAAAATTAAATAAAACTTAATACTCATTTTTATTTTTAGTGGGATATGAAAATTTTAATAATCTTAAATTAAAAAATCCTCAACTTTTAACTTTAATTTCTATTAGACAGAAAGAAAATTCAACAAAATTCACTGATTTAGTGAGTAATGTACAAAGGCGTCAGATATTTGCTGATAATATTTTTAACTTTACTCAATCGAATGGATTTGATGGTGTTGATATTGATTGGCAATATCCTGGAGAAAATCCAAGTGATAAAAGTAATTTTATACAACTTTTAAGTGAAATTAACTCAAGATTCAGACAAAATTCCGATCGTAGATTTTTACTCACAATTACTGTTCCATCAGATAAAATGAATTTAGATAGAGGTTACAATATTGTTGAACTAAATGCATTGGTAGACTGGTATAATTTATTAAGTTACAATTATCATATGCCAACCGAGCTTTTTGTTAATCATCTTGCTCCTTTGTATGCTCTACAAGGATACGATAATACTGAAAGTAACGTGGTAAGTTCTAAGGTTTATATTCTTATATTTACCATACTCTAATTGTTGTTTTTTTGTAGAATGCTACTGTTAATCATTATTTGAATGCTAAAATACAAAGAGACAAACTTGTAGTGGGAATACCAACTTTTGGTATATCATTTATATTAGCAGATGAAAGTTCAACAGTAATTAATTCACCAGCTGTTGGACCAAATATGAAAGGAGAATTGTCTGGAAATGAAGGTGCTTTAGCATTTTATGAGGTAAATCTATTAACTACAATTTCATTATGATATTAATTTAATATGTATGTAAAGATTTGTCAACAAACTTTAAATGACCCTGCATGGAACATTGTGCAAGTTGAACCAAGAGTAATGGGACCTTATGCATTTAAAGGAAATCGTTGGATAGCTTATGACGATGAGGCAATGGTACGAAGAAAAGCTGATTATGTTGCCGATAATGGTTTAGGTGGTTTAATGTTTTGGTCTATTGATCAAGATGATTTTAGAGGCATTTGTTATAGAAAACAAAATGTATTAATACAAGCGGGAAAAGAAGCTTTGCTGGCGAAATTAAGGTAAATAATAATCTTATTAAAATTATATATTTTTGATTCGTGGTTCTTTTTTAGTGTGACAGCACCTTCCACTTCTAAAGATATTTTATTCAATTCTTCTATTTTATCTGATAATCGTGTTCCGTCATCAGAATCAATTTCTGCGGGATCTTTAACGCTAAACAATGGTTATTTTTAATATTGAAATAAGTTAGTTGAAATAATAATAAATTAAATTTTTTTTAGGTTTTAAGTGTCAGGATTTTGGATTATTTGCTAATCCAACTGATTGTAAATCTTTTTACGCTTGTGTTGATTTAACTAACGGAGAAATGGTAAATCAATTGGTGTCTTGTCCAAATGGGACTTATTTTGATCCTGTAAGATTAAATTGTACTGCGATGGAGGGTAATGAAGATTGTAGACAGCAAAATATCGATTTGATAAAGTAAGTTCTTATTTCGATAGTTAAACTTATAAGTAGTCATATATTTTTGTTTTAAAGCTTAGGACTTCGTTCTAATTTAAGTTAATTATCATCTGAAAATTTCAAAATAATGTTGACCTTTATTAAATATTTTTTTTTGTATTTTCCAAAATGATTGAACGATTGATACTCTAACCGCTTGTGCAAGTTTCAGTAGTTTGACCCAAAATTGAATCAAAATTAGATCAGTTTTGAACACGAAATCGAACAGTATTCAAAAGATTTAGGTTCATTTAGATTTTCCTATCATATCTTTATTAGATCCAAATATATCAATAATGTACATACTTTCATTAGATCCAAATATTAAGATATAGAAAAAATTTTAAAGTACAAAATAAGTTACAAAAATAAGAGAATTAAGAAATACTCTGCCAGTCTAAGCATTGAATTGACCAGAATAAAACTAGATTAGTGTTTGTCTTGATTTCTCTCCTTCTCAGGAATTTTCGATAACCATTGAAAAAGATCCATAACCATTGAATCCGTATTTTGTATAGGCATAAAATATATGATTGCAGCTTTGTTGCATTCTTTTCTTTTTTCAAATTTGAGAATAATATTTTTTATATTATATTACAGATCTTCAACAACAACCACAACAACAACAACCACAACAACAACAACAACAACAACAACAATAAATATTCCACCAGTTACGTTCCCTTCAGTAATTCAAAGTACAGCAAATTCATTGACCAGTGTAGCTCCTCCCGTAATACAAAATACAGAAAATTCAGTAAAAATTCCTCCTTCTATAGAACAAAGCACAGTACCGTCCGTAAAGGATAGTAACACTATAAATCAAATAACAGAATTACTAAAATATCCTGGAGCAATCGAAAAATTTGAAGAATTTTTAAAAACCTTTCAAACTAGTACCACACCTATTCCAGATTCATCAATTATAACAGCGGATAACATTAAGAAATTATCATTAAGTACACAAATAAATGTTGCAGGTAATACAGGTGAACTTATTATGTCCAATTTTGGATTACCAAAAGGAAATGGTCATGGTAACAAACATGTTTCATCTAATGATTATATTTACCAAATTAAAGAATTACATATTCATAATTATGGAGAATCAATACTTGATGAAAGATCACTAAGTAGTGCATTACAACGAACTAATGTAAATAATTTTAAAAAACAATTAACTAAGACCGAGGATCAACCTTTAATTGTTCTTGCACCAGTACAAGTAATCAATAAGGTTTATTCGTAGTATGATTTTAATTTTAAATAAATAAGCGTATAATTTAAAGTTTGTTTGTTTTATTACAAAATAAAAGTAGACACATGATTTAATTAAATTAAATTTTATTTCTTATCTATATTTTTAATTTATATTTTTTACACTATCTACCTGCAAATACCAAGTAATGACAAACGGCATATTTGTGTCTCAAATATCTTTTTGTATACCCATATTTTTTCCATTAAAAAGGTAACTATAAAACTTTATCTTATATATGAAAATGTATGTATGTATGTTTGTGACAGAACTCCTCCGAGACCCATAGACCAATTTCAACCAAATTTTACAGAGATTTTGTTATTTGGAATCGAACCCGTAATATGTTGTATTCCAAAATTCCGACTGGTTCCGGTAGCTGCTACACAAATCCTTGCACCCGCCAAAAATATTTCAGAAACCAAAGGTGTTACAGAGCTGAAAATTTTTACACAGGTACTATATCAAAAATAACCAAATATACCTTTTATGTTTTTCCAAAATTTTGACTGGTTCGGGTATCTATCTGTCTTGCAACTTCTAGCATCCGTCAAAAATAATAATAATAATTTGTACTCAGGTACTCTATCAAAAATAAACATATATACGCCTTTTACCAGTTTTAAAAATTTAACTGGTTTGCGTAGTTGTAATAAAACTTCTAGGCCACTTCATATATTTGAAACGGGAGTAAATACACTTTTATTCTGAAATTATTTATTGATGTGAATAACTTTTTCATTCGGAATATAGAAATAGTAAATTCCGTTAACCCGTTTCGGCACGTCGGTCGACGTATTTTTCGTTTCATTGTTCTGTTTAAGCAATGTGACCAATTGACTTGAAACTTTGTAGAAATATGGCTTCTTGACATAGCAGACCACTGGTTTGCTTGGGTTCCGATCCATTAACCCAACACGTCGATCTGTAAAAAAATTTGTTGCAAGAAAATTGTATTCAATCTTAAGAAGACTTTCTATGGTCTTTAAGAATGCGAAAAACAAATTTTTATTGAATTCCGTTAACCCGTTTCGGATTTTGGCATGTCTGGCTAATAAGTTTTTTAATAATAATTTTTTTTCATTTTTTATTGCCCTGTCACACAAAACTTGAACCAGTTGCAGCAGTAATTACTGAAATAAAGAATTTGGTCTAAAAAAAGAGCAGCGACGGGATGCACTTCCTAAAAATTTTTCTAATAAGAAAAAGAGTTTTCAACGGAACCCAACATGTGTCTTAAATCTGAACCGAAATGTACAATGTACAGAAGTAGTTTCTGAGATATGAATTTTCGTTCAAATAAGAGTTCCGACGGAAGCAGGTTCAACAACTTTCGAAGAAAGTGCTGACATCAACATCCAAGGTTTGTTAAAAATGTTTAAGTTCCTAGCTTAACAGGAAGTGGGTCTAAAACGCATATGAATATATTTTACACGTTGTAACATTTACCACGGTAAACTTATAAAAAGCTGTAACAAAAATATTAACTTTATTAACTATATACAGTATTTGGTAAAAACTTGCAGTACCGTATTCAATTGTTGTCGGAACTGTCATGAATATAAAAAAAAGAAAAAAAAGCTGCCGCAAACTTTGGTAAAAATCTTTTTTTTTTATTTACTTAATCGAAAATAAGTAAAACTAAATTCGAGCAAAGTCGGAACCCAAAAGAAAAAATTACGGCACGTTATATTTAAGCTTGCCATTGAGTAAATCATTGAGTAAATATAATATAAAGAGTGCTAAAGTATAGAACAAAAAAAAATAGAAAACAAAAAAGAAAATATATCATAAAAAATGGGTGAGTTCAGTGTAATTAATCGGTGGATCTGGAATACATTTTAGATCCATGTACCATATATCTGTCCACTGAACGCAATTCACTACAAAAATTTACCACAATACTAGCGCCATCACCGGAAAATATTATAAGTACTTTTAAAAATAAATTAAATTTGAATTAAATAATATTTATTATCATACATATATAAATTATTTTTTATAACTCTGAATTTAAGTTTTATTTACATAAATCTTCCTCAAGAATTTCAATTTTCACACTAATTCAAAAAATAATGTCGATTTAAACTTAACAACTTTTAATAAAAAAATGTAAACATTTAATTTTTCTTACAGTAGATGTCACAACACTCAACAAAAAAAATTGTTGTTGTTATTTTTACATATAAAAAGTAAGATCCATTAAATGTATCTAGAATGTTTTCAGATCCATTTTCATTAACCGTGATACATTAACCGGTACATTTACCATACCGTTCAGTGACCAGATCCATGCAGATCCATGGGTTAATTTAATAGTTTAACTTTTAAGAGAAAAGAATAGAAGTTAACAAACTCCTCTTTTACCATTTACCGCTTTCCGAATGTTCTGGTAGAATAATAAAAAATATATCGGTTAGCACGAGCACATTTCAAAAACTAAAAGTGTTACAGATCAGATTATCTTATCGGTACAAATTAGAAAGAGTAAAATTGATATATTGTCTTAGAGGCATTTAAAGAACTTTAATGCAAGTGTGTTTTAGTGAAATTCATCATTTAGGTATGTACGTAAAAAATTTCACAGTACCTTTCTCTATATAAATATAAAAATAAATATATTTAATTTTTCTGAAAATATTTATATAAATACATAAATATGCATATACAAGTATATATATGTATTTAATATAAATATTTTTAAAAAAATTGATATAAATCATTTCATTTTATCAAAAGAAAACCAAACCAAAAAAAAGTAAGAAATTGAAAAAATTATATATTAATGTACGAACATATACATACATATATACAATATAAATCAAAAATATATAATTGAATCATATAATATTCAACAATAATCATTTTTTCGATATCCATCTGTAAGATTTCTCTTGATCTAATTTTACACTCTTTGAAATTGCAAATGTAACATCTTATTTGAACATTTTTTTCTTCTATATTTTTTTATTAATGTACCTATGCATAAATACAATCTTAAATCTGTATATAAGTACTAAGTACATAATATATGAATGTACATTTGTACTAGTTAAACTTTATAAAAAGAAATTTTAAGAAATATAAAATCATATTTCTTGATATTATGTGTACCTAGATATATCCTTTAAGTAAAACTAAAACAACTTTATTGCAACAAACTTTCTGATACATTATTATACTAACATAACTCAATATTTAATAAGGATTGTAAATACGAGTTATATAAAGGTGATGGCCCAATGAATACTTTGTTTCCTTTACTTCAAAATTACATTATTTTCTATTGTACTTGACCAAATGCAGTAGTCAAAGTAAGCAAAGGCAGCAAAGCAACGAATTGACGAACATTTCAATACTTTGCTTTGCTTACTTTCACAGTTTGTTGAACGTTGATTTTTAAATTTTTGAATAAAAATGTTTGAAGAGAAATTAATAGAGGTTTATAAATATAAGGAAATTTGGGATAAAACCAGCCTAAAATATAGAAATAAATTATTAAAAGATAAAGCTTGGACTGAATTATCAAAAGAATCTGGTAAATTTCTACATTGTTCCAAAAAAATTTGTTTCGAATATTTTTATTCAATTTTAGTAGAGAATTGCAGGAGAAGATGGAGAAGTTTGCGAGATAAATTTGTATTAGAAAGCAAACTCAAAAACAAGCATATATAACAACGAATAACAGACATTATAGAAAGGGCACTGGAAAATAAACAAATTTGTTCTTCAGTATTTCTAGATGTAGCCCAAGCTTTTGATAAAGTTGGCATGAAGGACTAATCAAAAAGCTAAGTTGTTTGCTCCCTAAAAATTATTTTGAATTATTTTCATCATATCTCTCAAATAGAGTTTTTCGAGTTAAAAATGAGAATGAATACTCCTCTCTAAGAGATATAAAAGCTGGAGTACCGCAAGGTAGTATACTGGGTCCAATTTTATATTTGTTATACACCTGTGATATACCCGAAGTAGAAAATATAAAAATAGCAACCTTTACAAATGACACAGCGTTGATGGCAGTTGGTTCTACTATAGAAGAAGCTACAAACAAACTGTAAAAAGCTAATGTCAAAATTTCCAACTGGTGCAAAAAATGGAAAATTAAATTAAATGAAGCCAAATCTAGTCATGTAAACTTCACCTATAAAAACATAGTAACTCCTTTCTCAGTTAAAATTAATGATGTCGTGATTCCATACGAGAATAAAGCTAAATATCTTGGCATGACCTTGGATGCAAAACTGAAATTGAAAGAGCATGTGAAAATCAAAAAACAAAAACTCCAGTTCAAATATAGAGAAATATACTGGCTGATTGGGCGGAATTCTACGGTCTCGACCTATAGGTTTGTTTCATACAAAGTTTTGATGTATAATCAAATATTGAAGCCAGTCTGGGCATACGGTATTCAAATATGGGGATGTGCTAAACAAGTCCATATTCAAATTATCCAAACGTTCCAAAATAAGGTACTGCGCAACATAGTCCACGCTCCATGGTATGTTCGCAATGCCGATATTCATCGAGATCTGAAGATCTCATGTATAAAAGACGAAATAATAAAATGCGCTGCACGGCATAAAACTCGTCTGATTCAACATGTCAATACCGAAGCTTCTAACTTAATTGACAATCAAAACTTTGTGAAGCGACTAAAACGAACAAGACCACTTGAGTTAGGTTAAAACCTTATTGAATTTTGGTAGATCAAAGGTATCTTAGTTTCTTTGAGTTGAATGTAAATTAATGGTTAGTCTATAAGACTAGTTTTAATGTTGCAATAATGATAGAAGTTTTTAGTGGGTTCAAGTCCCACAGTCTTTCAAACTGCCTTCCCCGGTAATAGGTAGTCTCTGAAGCCTCTTTCAATGATTTACTACTATCTGAAAAAAATAATGTAACAAAGCATATATAATATTAAAAACAATACTAAACACGAATTGTTGACAAAATTCTAATAAGCAAATTATTAAAACCGAAGTGTTTACAAAATTTTGATATATAACCTATAGTTAATTTGATAAATATCAAAGCACCTTCACAAAGTTTCATTTGGTCTACGCTGATTTCGTTTACTTTTTTGAGGTAAAGGAAGTAAAGGAAGCAATGTATACATTGGGCCATCACCTTAAACAGAATTTCGGTTTAGCAAGATTTTATTGTAATTTTATAAGAGTTATGCTCTTGAGAATGCACTTTCATTATATGAGATGATAAAGAGATTCGACTGTTACTGATTTTCGAATGTTTCAAAAAACAATTGTGTTACAGGCATGCTAAATTTTAATTATTGTTAATGAAAATTTTAAATATTTGAAGCTTGAAAAAAATCACGAATATTAAAAGAACATCACAAAGTGTGGTTCTTTTAACGTTCGTGTTTTTTTAAGCCACAAATATTTCAAATTTAGATTAACAATATTCCAGCAAGATTCATTATATATTTTGTGTTTTATCTTATATTAGTTCTAGATGCTCTACATCCACCACCACTTGCTTTTTTCTATTTTTTAGGGGGCTAGTTTTATTTCGATAAAAGTATATTTAAAACATTTTTATTTTTACATTATTATTTTTAGTAATATAGGGAATGAATATGTCGAAACGAAACAGTATATGAGGGAGGAGTATTTATGTTTCCTTAAATTTTGCTTTATCTTGAATTATAATTACTCAACAGGGGCCTCCATGTAAAAATGTAAAATTTACAAATAATCTTATAAAATTTACCTTAAAGCATACAAAAAAAATATTTATTTTTTATTTTTCCACGCACATGCACGTATACACAATATGTAATAAAATTATATTTATATCCTGTTCTTTATTTTTATTCAATACAGTTACCTTATTAGAGAGGAGTTGACATGTATAATCTAAACCAAGAACCCAAAATTTCTCAAATAAACCCGATTGTTAAATTTAGCGAACTGAAAGGTTTTATTCAACGCTCGTTTAGTTCTTCTGGTCAGATGAGGCGTAAATTAATTTGGATAGATAAAGAGTTGAGATTAATATTTTTGAACCTTCTTTTTTGACGTTAACAGATGATATATTTAAGGTGAGAACCGAGCTTTGAGGTGGAAGCGACCGATGTTGGACTTATTAGCGGCTCCTCATAGGTCCAGACCGTTGTTCCAGATTGGTTTGATTATTGCTGTGTGCAGAAATAATTTACATTTTAAAGAAAAAATTGAGAAATCTCAAACCGTATTATACTTTGTTGTACTTTGATTTCAATTACTTGTTTTTGTTAATTGAGTTTGCACAAATAAAGCGCCAGAAAAACTACGAAACAGTATTTTTTGTTATCAAGTGGGTTGTTTGTTCCAAAAGAACATTCGGAAATCATAGCAAGCTACCCGTCAGAGAGATACTTTTACATAAAACAGGAAGGAGCATATTCCGATCTTAAAGAAATTAATGCCGGGGTTTCAAGGAAGTGTACTTGGTCCGGTACTGTACCTGCTGTACACTTGTGATTTTCTTTGTTATGTGATTGAAATTGTTGGTTTTTATTTAGTTCTATATTATGTGCTGATCTACGAGTAAATGTCATGTGGTTTATAAACTTTTTTTTAAAAAAATCATAGAACAATTCTGTGTATTTTTCCATGTGGATTCATATAAGTACATTCTGTAAATTACTATTTTAGGTCATTTCAATAAAAAATTATTAATTAATATTATTATTATGTATTTACCCAAATATTTACATTTATATACAAGTACATCTTGTAGACTTCAAATTTGATAATAATTAAATATACAAAAATATAATTTAATGTTATAATATTAATATAAAGTTTTATATGGGAGTATTGTGAGTCCTAAACATAATTCATACGTTTTTCATTTTTTGTTTTCATCCATAACATTTTTCTATTTATATCAAAAAATTAGGTTTAGTAATTTTTTTATTTGTTTTTCTTTTAGTTTTACTTATATATGAACTATTAAACTTCTTCAGAAGATATCTGCCAGAGTTGCTTGATTATATTATTCAGCAACTCTGCTTAAAATTGCTGTGTTATTAATTATGTAACTCGTAATTCTCTGATCATATTATAAAAATAAATCAGTTCGATAAATATTGTATTACTTAGATTTGTTATGTTGACAACACTATCTTTAGATGCTATTCCTTTAAAATTATACGCAAAAGAGGAAGTCGAAAATATTAGATTTTAAATTGGTTTGGATAAAACTAATATTAAAATCGTTATCTAATTCGTTATCATAATTATAAAAGTTAATATTTATTATTTAAATCTCACTTTTTTCTTCACTCATTATTTTTGCTTTAGATTTCATTTATTATAGATTTTCACAGAACTGAACACACATAATTGATTGAAAACAAACGAAATTCGAATTAAATGAAAACTAATCATAAATTCCAACATTAGTTGTTGCCGAATGCCAATCAATGTTGTTATAACTTGACATTTACTTAAATTTATAAATTTATACATTATTCGTTGTAAAAATTAAATAAAAATATTTATGAATTGTTTTCTAAAATGGATGAAGTGATCTGATAACCCTTAAAGCTTAGAAATGGCCAAGTATAAGAACACTGGTATTCTTTACCAACATTTTCAGATAGGTTAACAGATGAAAGTAAGAAAATTGGATATGAGAGACGTAATGTTAATAAGCAGTTTTTTTAAATTTTTATATCAATTTTTCGTTAATTGAAGTAATCTAATTTTTTAGTATCGTTTATGATGTATCGGTTCGGTTATGAATGTGATGTTGTTTTTGATTAAATAAATATTATAGTCGAGCTATTTTCACACATGACGAGTATTTTATAATTGCCTTGTTTCTTAACTGTAGTTATTCATTTTTTCACTTCTATTAATACTTTTTTTTATTTAAATGATTTGTAATTTTTTTTTGTGTATTTTTCAGTACTCTTTGGCGAATTAAATAATTTTTTTCCCAAACCATAGTCTTGAAAGCAATTTTGAATGATAAATGCTATTTTATTTTATAATTTTCGTTCATAAAAATTTTTGATGAAAAATATAATATTATGATTTTTAGTATAGGTACATATGCACATACATGGTGTTATATTTTTAACAATTTTTTGGAATGGATTAAATTGAATAAAAAAATTTGTCGAGAATTAGTTTAAATGTACATTTTTTATAATAACAATACTTAGTTTTAGTCTATAAGTTGTTTCGTTCATCATAACTTGAACTAATCAATAGGTATTTATAGTGTTAGACTACCAATATATCTCCTTTTTTATTTTGGTTGATTTTATAACTTATTAAAAAATGTTATTAATACATCTGAGAGTTAATTGCAATGTAAAATCAATTATAACAGTATAAAAATAAATTTATATAATTATAACATCACCGCAAAAAAAGAACAACTTAAACTCAAGACGAACAGCATTTATTGGCTTATTGGGAAAAATTCTACAAAAGAACTACTGGAACAACGAGGTGCTGCTGTACTGTAACTGAGTATAATAAAATATTATTTTATTTATTTAAAATAAATACAAAATAATATAAGTGATAAATAATATCATATATGCTTGAAACACCCTGTTTGAAATTTACTTCTGATATATTTATGTATGTAAGTTTTCTTTATTATCTATCATAATATCACAGTTTTTAAACAACTATTATTATATAAGTAATTATGTTAAAGTTGATGATGCTGTTGTTGTTGCTGCCAGCTATTTCTATGAAAAATTATGTTTTTTCGTGGATATATTAATGTTTTGTTCCTGCATATTTTGTACATATATGAAAATATATTTATATGTATGTATGCATGTCTATCCATTGCAATGAATATTTTTATAAGTACTTACTATTGGGTATATAAGAAACTTGAAAATTTGAAAACAAATTTAACTCTATTTTACATAGATTTGTATTGTATATATATATATATATATAAATATAAACGATATCGAACGATATTGAAATTGTGCTTCGTACGCACGTTGTATGCGTGGAAAACACTTTTCCCGGAACTTTTATTTTTTATGTTATTTTAAATTTATATTTTATATAGTCTTATATATATATGTAGCTGTATAAGTACATAATAGGCATGTTGTAAAAAAACTTAAAATTATAAAATTTCCCACACCCAAATGCCATCATCACACTATATACCCTTCCCCCATTACCATTATTCTATAAAATATATTCCGTGATAAGAGAAGAAAAGAAGTATTAATGCAAAACTTTTAGTACTTCTGCAGTTTATTTGTTTTTTTTTCTTTTTATTTTTTTTTTTTAGAAAAATACATTTACACTATTTATTCAGTCTCCTATGTATTATAACTACCATCAAAAACGAAAAAAAACAAAACAAAAACGTAAACAAAAATTAAAATCATTATATTAGTTGAGTTGCGTTCTATTTTACAAATTTATGTAGAAAAGAAATATTTTCATTTTTAGTAAAAAAAAAGTTTTTTTACATGAAAGTGAAAGTCAGACAAAGACAACAAACGCTCTAAATGGTATCTATAATCTCTTGCCTTGCCTATCCAAGGACATTTAAGCTATATAAAATGAATTTAAAATTTTCCTGTAATTGTTTTTATAATTTTTACTTTCACTCTTTAACAATTTTTTTTTGGTAAATGAAAAATATTACACTAATACTTAAACAAAAATTTACTCAATTTTTCTCCTATTCTTAGTTAGTTACCGTTATTATTGTGATTGCGTATGTGGGTTTTAAACAAATGAAATTGTGTGGAAGATAGTATAAAAGAAAACGTATACTCTTAAATTGGGTTTAAGTTAAGCGAGAGTTTTCCGTAAGTATGTGTTTTCTAAATGATTTTCTTTTATATATAAGGGGAGTTTTAATGTTTTATATAAAAAAAAGTTCATAAGGATTAGTCAAGTCGTGTCTCTCATTTATGTGCGAGAAAATTTGAGATGAAAATATTTTTATATTTACAAAATATATAATTTGAAAAATGTAGTGTAATCATTGCATTACCCCTTTGAAAGTGGAGCCATATATATATATATATATATATATATATGTAAATATTGGTATATATAATTACATATTATGTGTATATATGCATATATGTATATATATTATATATCAATACATTTGTCTTTTTGTTTTTGTAATTTAATTTTGGAAAATTCTATTACATACTAATAAAAAATTTGCATTGTTCAAGTATTGCATGTGTAGGATTAGAAATTATATAAGAAGCTGCCTAACTTCTAAACAGTATTAGAGTGAGTTCAGTATCAGTACTGAGTAATATGTTATATATTTTTATGTATATTAGATAATAAACTATGTGTGAAAATTTTCAACTAGTTTTTTCAACTTCCAGAAACTTAAATTTTTGTATTTTCATTTTCATTTTTGTTTTTAGTGCGCATGTTTACTTTTACTTTCATTTCGTTTTCCGGTTGTTCGGCATGTTACCATGAACCTGAACAATTCTATATATAATATAATGGTAGCACATATTATGTGTGTGCATGCATATTTTTTGGGTTTTTCTTACTATCACTATGCAATTGAAGGACATCCATTTGTTTTATTTATATTTTGTTGTTATATAAGATTGCAAAAATAGAGACAGAAATAAAAAGAAAGAGAGAAAAGTGTTACGGAGTAAGAGAGAGGAAATGCAAGATAATTTTATTACAATCCGTAAAATTTTATATACATATTTGCATTTAACAGGAAAATTATCCTTATCAGGAACATACATACGTATAATATACATATAGATCATGTAACATATTGTTATACGAAATATTATTAAGTATGTTTTATTTTTACGAAAATTAAAGGAAAAATCTAAATTATTAAATTTAAAAAACTTGGTGTATTCAACACCATGGGAGAACTTTAAAATATTTAATTGCTACTAAATCATTATTATATCTACTATATATCTACTAGCTAGTTTTCTTTTGCTGCCTGAATTTTTATTTTTGTCCGAAGGCTTAGCAACCAAATATTATACATTTATATTCGTAGCAACCAATTTCTTTAAATTCATATTCGTGAATCGTGATTCGTGAATCGTGTTCATATATAAAATTTTACAGTAAAGAATATCAATTCCAACGCAATCATAACAACAACATCAATGATATAACAAACAAATTTCAATTATCTGAAATGATTCATCTGTGATATATGCATACGAACAAATGATAAATAAAAATAAAATTTCTAATATAAGATCGTAACAACATTTTTTTTTGTATTTATCCAATTTTTTTATCCTCTCTTATTTACAAGCAGTTGAAATTACTGTACAATACAGTAATTACTGTACGGTTAACACCACTGGATGTAGGTTCAAATATAGTGAGAAGAAATAATATTATGTATGTGCCCTGTGTTTAGACTTTGATTCTTGATTTTTGATTTTTACTTCACTTACGTTTAGACTTTGATTTACTTAACTTATTTTCCTTTACATGCTTGTGTAAATATTTGAAGAAATTTATGTACCCAATAAAACTAAATCCAAAAGAAATATTTTATTGCACTTTTCTACTAAAAAAATAATTTTTAAATCTAAGCACAGGCAATGCTAATATTTGCATATTATGTTAATATATTTACTTGTTGTTTAATTTAAGATAAATTAATATAAATTTAATTCTTGGTGATTTTTTTTTAATTTTTTTTACACTCTTTTGACAGTAACTTAGGTAGAATCACTCTTTCGTGCTTAATTTACGGTACTGCAAGTTTGTACTACAATATGTACAATGTTTTCCGAGCATATATTTATAATATAAATTACTATGGCTTATCAACTCATTAAATATGAAAAACTACTGCTATTGCGAGGAACTAAGCCTTCTATAGCTCCATTTTATTTAGAATTTAAGTTACCAGATTATACTCCCAATTATTGTTTTTTGTTTTATAATTTATTTTATCCTAATGACCAAGGGACCATTCAAAAGATGACCAGGTTGATAAAGCAATTTTTTTTCTTTACCGGGAATTGAACCTGGGACCTTTCGGTTGAAAGGTAGACGCTCTACCTACTGCACCACTCAGGATGTATTATAAATATAAATATATCTCACCATATTACTAATTATATTGTTAGAAATTAATTTAATACTATTAGTAATACATTTTTTATATTTAGGTATCTTATTTAACAATTTGTAGGAACTTATTTTCAATAAGTAAAACTTCTTCAATAGCAAAGTTATAAATTTATTTTTATTACAATTTTTCTACCTCCTTTGAACATTCATGTCTGAATCAGAATTTAAACCTTTTTGGTTATAGTACCAACTGTACACTTTTGTAAATTGCACCCAAACTTTAATACAGTGAGATTATACTGATAATTAGAAATCATCTAGACCAATTCAAATCTCTCAATGATCTTTCGAACATTGACTTATATCAGCTATAGATATGACGGCACCAATTAACAAATGATTTTATATATTAAGCACGTATGTCTGAATTTACGAGACATAAGACCAAGTATATAGTTTTAGACACATCACTAATGCGATAATACTTTCGTCTATTCGTGACAAACCGCGTAAAAGTGTTGAAGTTAATTTGCTATCTATTCAATTCGCCAGCGTCCATACTTGAAAGGACAACGTATAGAAACGTATTTTACACAGTATGGGAAATGTGGCATAATTAGAGCTTGAACGAGTCTTTTTTTAGTTTACTCTCTTGAGAAAAATGAAAGTTATAGTCCATAGTTTACGAAGTGTGTTAAAAACTTTTTGGGAAATGAAGTTAATATGGTCATTTCATCAAGGGGGTTTTCTTAATGACTAACCCAAGACTATCAACTTTATCCATTTTAATCTACGGTAGCATTGCGGTGGCTATAGTTTTAGGGTATTAGGGAAATTTTTAAATATTCAACTTTACCGTTTTAAAAATAAGTCAGATAATATCAATTGCATATCATATAATGCTTGGTGTATTGTATAAAATTACATCTAATAATGAATTCAATGGAGAGCAAACACAAAAAAAAATAGTTACAGTGCTTATGATTAAATTATAAATTTGCGAAATTACTACTGAAAAGTAATTTTAAGTACAACCACCTCGGTTCAAATATAATAATTAAAAACTAATAAAAATAATATAATATATATACAATATACAAAATATATACCAAATAATTACTATATAAATTCGGAAAGAGAAAAATACTTGTAGTTGGCATGCAAATTTATCTGCAGCAACATTGTTAAATAAATAAATAAATAAAAACAAAATAATTTTTATTGGTAAAGAAAAAAACAATAAGAAAATAAATAAAAACATTTAATTTTATACAACAAAAATTGTAGAATTATTCTTACGTAACCATACCTCGTCTATCACCATCTATATAGGGTAGTTAAATTTAAGGTAAAATTATTGTCGCAACAAACCCACTTTCATTTTGTATGCCATCATATTATTTAGTGCTACATATATATATATATATAATATATATTCATATATATATATATATATATATATTCCATTCGAATTTTATTATAAGTATATATATGTGTAATATTATAATAATTTATATAATTGGAATGAGAATTCAAACGATAGTAGTGAAAATCAAATATTCGTTCTTATATTTTTTTGTGTATCAAAAATGCTACAGATGCATGTCATTTTGTCAACTCAACTCATTCCAAAATTGCCTCACTTCGATACTTTTGTATTCCTATATGTATAGATATTCTTATACATATTATTTTTCTCTTTCGTACTTTCAAAGTACTTCCATCTATGTATTTTATGTTTTGTTGTGGACATGATGAAAAACAATGAGTTCTATAAACATAGGAAGTTAAGTATATGACAGTTATATGCAAGGACTAAAGGAGCACAGGATAAAATATAAAATAGAAACAATAAAAAGAAGAAGAGCAAAACAGGAAAAAAAAACTTTAAAAGCCCATCTAAATCAAAATTCTCATTTTTTAACTTTTGCTGATGGTATTGTGAATATTGTTAAAATTTCTTAACAGTTATAAATTTTACTAAAAAGAGTATGAGATGAGGGGGATTTCTAAAAGTAAAAGAAGGTAACAAAAACAACTTGTAGTTAAGGTTATAATGATTTTTGCTAGTTGTACATGGTATTGTATTTATAATGTTTGTTTTTTATCTAAAGATATTTTTAGTAGCTTTGAATAGCAATTTCTGTTGAAAGAAAATGAAAAAATTTTACCAACCATGTAAAAGTAAAGAACAGAAAAGCAATTGTCATAAATATTTTGGTTTTGTTGGTAAAAAAGCAAACAAAAAAGGAAAACTTCGAAGACCAAAGGGACTTTCTCTTATAACTGAGATATTTTGATTTTAAAAAGTTCTTCTTTTCTTGCTGTTAGAAGTTAAAAAATTTATAGAAATATATATATATACATGTGTATTATGTGTGATTTCAATTTCAATAACTTATTTATTTTTAATTTTTTTAAATATCAAATTTTTGACAATGTGTGTGCATAATGGGGAAATAGGAAAAAAAAGTTTAGAAAATGTGTGAAAATGAATACAGTTGCTCCTGACATTGCTAAATCCTGAAATCCTGATCCTGAAATGGCTATCCCATTATCCGGAATCGGAATTGCTCTTAATTTAATGCTGAGATATTGCATAACCTTGTAAAGACTGGTGGTAGGTTCTTCTAATTTAAATTATTTTTCCGTCCCATAACTATTAACAGTATTTCAGCTGACTCATAGAGTTTACGTACAACATACAAAGCATTTAAGTGAAAAACATTTAAATTTTTAACTCTAAGTAACGCTATAATAAAAGAAATTAGCTTTTTTATGCTATTTGCAAAATATTGAGAATACGTGCAGATTGATTGCTGTTTTTCAGAATTTGAATTTCAAAAAAATTATTTTATTTTTATTTTAAATGAGTTTGTTGTTTGTTCATTTGCAGCCAGAAAGATAAAATATTTTATGGCTCTTTAGCAAGTGGAATTCTTAAAAGTTTAAATAAAATAGAATAAAATAAAATTAAATTAAGCCTTATATAAATTTAGAATTGTCTTAAAAGTGTAGAGACAAAAATATTTTAAATTTTCAAAGTGACTTAAGAATTTCCTAATGACAAGACAAGAACCATCACAATTCGGAATTTAATTTCACACTATGCGATATTTCATTGGAGAAATGAAATATCGCCAGACATAAAACAATTTTGTATCTTCAACTGGAGAGATGTCACCCGTGAACGACAAAAATTTTTTATTTTTTTTTTATTTTATTATTATTTATTTTTATTTCGTTGTTTAATTAATATATAATAACTGCTCTATAGACAAGAGATTTTTAATATATGTAAAAAAAATATACATAAAATAATTAAAGTGATATTTAAAACAATTTAAGAGAATAAATAAAAAAAAATTACAAATTAACATATTTTATATATTAAACAAGTAACAAAATTAACAAATTTAAGTAAGTATTTTAATATAACTATAAGAACAGAAGAAAAAAAGAAACTTATAAAATTGTATTCAAAAATAAAGTTAGAGATTAAAATATCAATTAAACTTATAATTATATATTAAGAATTATAAAATAACGAAAAAGAAAAGTGTTCTACAAAACTAAGGCAAAAGATATTAATTACTAAATTAAGCAAACATTAAAAATAAAAGTTAAAAACACTTTATGCAAAAAGCATGCAGTAGCGAGTGTAGTTATAAAAAAAAAATATTTGACCAAAATAAAAAAATAGAACAATAATAACGAATAAAAACCGAAAATAAGAGCTTATAAACCTATTAAAAATAACTAAAAATAAAAATCTATATAAAAAAAAACAATTAAGTTTAATTAAATACAAAAATTTACGTAACTGTGCGTATACTAAGTCCTTTACTTGATCATGATTGAAATTAAAAAGCCAGAGTTTAATCAAACTGAGTAATTTAGAACCATAACAATTTTTAGTTAAAGGTGGAGGTAGTAAATTATAAAACCGAAGTGCAATTGCTAAAAATGAGCGTAAAAAATGTTGTACATTATGAGGGGGTATGAGAACTAATCTTCTGTTGTTGATTCTCAGATTATATATTTCAGCATACCTACTTCGTAAGTAACCACTTCTATTAAAGAATACTTTGAGGACTTGGAAGTAAAAAAGATGTTTCAGAGGTAGAATATTCAAACATTGAAATAAAGGGAAGCTGTTTTCCCTACAATGTTTTTTTAAAATTAGTTTGATAACACATTTTTGTTGTATTAACAAAGATTTAAGATAATTATTAAAAGTACCACCCCAATTAACAATTGCATATTATACCAAACGATACGCGATACCAAATGAAACTGATGTCGAAAAACTTATTGTAGACTTAGAAGCAGGAATCAACACGTACAATCCAACGTTGCCCATTACAACAGAACAAAAGGAGCTTATAAGAGCCACCACAGCAAAAGTCATTAAAGAAAAGATGTCGATTGACTATGAGAATAAAAAGGTAATCAGAAATGAGAAAAAAGTCATCAGAGACATCAAGGCGAAACCAGTATACTTTGTCAAGGCTGATAAAGGCAACGCACTGGTAATTTTAAACAAAGAAGATTACGATAATAGGATGCAGGAGAAGATCACGAACGGACCTTACAGGAAATTAAGAAACGATCCTCTTCAACAGTTCATCAAGCGAGTAGACAGCACTATCAAGGAATGCCGACAAGTAATAGGAGTCAACAAACTTAAGGTCCCCAATCCAGCACTTCCTAGAATTAAAGGACTTCCTAAAATTCACAAACCAGGGAATGAGATGAGAGAAATTGTGACAGCAGATATGTCTCCAACATATAAAATAGCCAAATGGTTAGTGGAGGTGTTTCGTAATATGGATAAGCAGTTCGAAACCCAATCAGTGAAAAACTCTAAGGAACTTGCTCAAGAATTACAATCAATGGGAGGACTTAACGAAGACGAGGTCATGGTCTCTTTTGACGTAAAATCGCTTTTTCCCAGTATCCCAGTCAAAGAGGCTATTATTCTGGTAGAAGAATGGTTACTGCAACAAGAAACTGGACCACAGTGGAGGACAAAAGTAAAACAGTACATAAAACTGATCCGGCTTTGCATGGAAGAAAATTATTTCACCTTTAGAGGAAATTTCTACAAGCAATTGAAGGGAGCTCCAATGGGAAATCCCCTTTCTCCATTCATCAGTGAAATTTTCATGGCTAAATTGGAGTCAGATTTAGCAGCAGAAGAACGGTTACCAAGATTTTGGAAAAGATACGTAGATGATATTTTTGCTGTAATAAAGGAAAGGGACTTAGAATCAACCTTAACTACTCTTAACGGGCTCCACAGGAATATACAGTTTACTGTCGAAGTAGAAAAAGAAGGCCAACTACCATTCTTAGATCTACTGTTAAGTAAAACAGGAACATCTCTAGAACTAGAGATTTACAGGAAACCTACAGATACTGACAGGGTCATCCCGAATACCTCTAACCACTCCTATCAACATAAGATGGCATCGTTCAACCACATGATCCATCGAATGTTAACACTTCCCATCTCCCAAAAAGGTTTAGTAAAAGAAACTAAACACATATTTGAAATTGCGAGAATAAACGGATATCCGGAAAAAACCATCACGGCCTTACTTAGTAAACGGAAAAGAAGTTTACAACGGAATTCCCTCACTAACCTACTGACTGATCAACAACCCATAAGAAGAGTAGCATTGGAGTTTAGCAAGATTTCTCTCCCACTCAGAACGAAATTAAGAAAACACGGGTTAGATATCGTATATAGCAGTAGAACTAACCAACTCAAGTCTGTTCTAGGTTCAACTAAAGACCCAATCGAACAAATGGAAAAATCAGGTGTATATAAGGTAACTTGCAGTCATTGCAACAAAGTTTATATTGGGCAAACTAGGAGAAACATGCAAACGCGACTCAATGAACACCTGAAAGAAGCAGAACTG
Source organism: Argyra leucocephala (assembly GCA_963942445.1). Lineage (NCBI taxonomy): Eukaryota > Metazoa > Arthropoda > Insecta > Diptera > Dolichopodidae > Argyra > Argyra leucocephala. Next base: position 75,732,418 of record OZ012680.1, read on the forward strand.
GCTAAAAAGAAGAACTCAACAGAGTTCCGATCCAAAGTAGCAGAACACATCATCCAGGAGAATCATAGCATTTCGAAAGAAGACATTGTAATGATAAATTACATTAGAGATTCTAGGAAACTAGATTCAGCTGAAAGCATCGAAATTTACAAAACTAAAAATGACTCACTCCTAAATAAAGACCAAGGCAATGGATATTCTTCTTTATTTAAATTTTTAGTGAAATACATTAAAACAAATAACACCACCCCTACCTGACACCCTAACGTCGAAAAAATTATTTTAAATACCAATAATAAAATAAATAAAAATATTTTTATTCAACCCCCTACCTGTGCTAATTCATTGGATAATAAACAACCATGCAGCTGCGAGAAACATCAAATTGTTACCTGTACGAATAAAATAAATAAGACAATTTTAGATTTCTTTCCTCAGTCGAGTACAAAACACTGAAGAAGTCTGCAAGTAGTAGACGAAATACGCGTATCTGTATGATAAGCATATCAGTAAAATTAAAAGGAAAATATTCGACTATTTTCACTGTTATACCAAAATTTTACTCTAACGCTGGAAAACAAGTTTTTATAAAAAAAAATTGCATATTGTAATTTAGAATTAAATAAACCATAGTATATAGACGTAAGCAGTTTAGAAGAACAGAACTGCTTAAGGGGATAAAACTGTCTAACAACTAAATGAAAATACTTATTTAAAATTCGTGTAGAAGAAGAACAGAAATAAAGAAGATTAAAAATATTGTAGGATGCAATATTGCACCCAAAGAAACACTTTTAAGATAACTGATGGTGTCATCAATTTTCACTTTCTGGGTTCGACCCGTTAAATACGAAGAAAGTAAATCAAAAAATTACATCGAAAGCCAGCTTTATACAATTTGTCTAATAGAATTTTATGATCCACAGTATCAAATGCTTTTTTAATATCAATAAATAACGCAACACTTTTTAGTTTATTATTAAGAGCTTCATAAATACGCGAACAAAAATTAGAAGTGCATCTTCAGTAGATCTGACTACGAAAACCAAATTGCTTACAACTTAAAAAATTAGTAAGATCTAAAAAGTGCATCAATCTTTTTTTTTATCACTCTTTCAAATATTTTAGAGAAAGAACTTAACATGGAAATGGGACGATAGTTATCTGAGCAATTTTCTTGAATAAAGGTATTATCTCAGCAATTTTTAGAGCATTAGGAAAAATTCCAATTTCAACACAGCAATTAAAAATATGGGCTAGCACATCCACTATATTAAGACTAATTTTTTTTAAAACAAAATTTGAAATACCTAGCGTATCGAAATTATAATTATTTAATTTCATTATCAGTCTATGAAGTTCAAGCGAATTTATTTCTTCAAAGTAACAACTTTGCTGCTGCCAAACATCTTCAACTACATTCAGCCGGTTACTGTTACAAATCTCAGCACTAAGTTCTGCAGTAAGATTATTCATATCGGTGAATTTTTCATTAAACTGGTTTGCAATAACTTTTTTATCACATACAAGAGAATCACCAATAGATAGTAATAGAATTACTAGAATTTTTATTTGGATTAAGTAAATTTTTTACAACTTTCCATTCATTTTTTGCGTTACCTTTTGCATAGAGGAATGTAGTATAGAGGAAGTGGATGGGTCTACGTAAATCAGCTATTAAATACAAAAACATATTACAACAGCACATCGGTGTAAGCCTATATACCTATTAAGCTATAAAATATATCAAATAACATAAAATGACGGAAACGCCAAAAAACCACGGTAATTACATATCTAAAATCATTTTGAAATGTATAAATGAATCGACATGTAAGAGTAAAAATTATTTGTATAAAATTAAATTAATTCAAATAAATTTTTACAATATCTTCAAACGAAGTTACATTTTTATTACATTCCTTAAAAGTGGTACGAACTGAAAATTGTTTAAATGTTTATGTAATAAAAGCTTTTATAACCAAAAATATCCGGTGCCACTTCAAAGTATATAGTTTATAATAAAATATAAAAATCATTTTAAAATAAAATAGATAAAACCTTATCAGATAATTATTGAATATAAAAGTATGAGACCGGAAATAAGGAAATAAATTCATTAAAAAAAAAAAAAAATTAATTTATTTTAAGTTTAGAAACAGATTCTGACAACATATATTTTTAAAGAAGTTATTATTTTTAAAATATTCGTAAGCCTTTTGGGTTACACCATAGATTAACAGTGCCAAAATATAATACACAATACGAGGATCTACATATTGTAATATTCTTATTCAGTTGGTAAATATTTTAGAAAGTTTGCAATTAGTTAGTTAGTCAACAGAAGGTGACAACTGAATTAATCACTGGTACGTCCAATATTTTCAATATACAATATTCTCTTGGTATAACGATAACAGTTTGATGTTTACAAGTTCACAAGTTTTTTTAACCTTTAAAGCAAATTTTAAGATCAGTTGGAATTTACCTGAAAATAAAATGATTAATATTGATATTACATTGGTTCTGGCCTATCTGGACTAACAAGATTATTCACCATCATCATTATTTCAGGAATACTTTATAATTATTTTGATAAAATACTACTGTACCACAATTAAATAGAAGTGCTCTCAAACTAGCTTTCATATAAAAATCATTTGCACAAATATATATATTATGACCACTGATGTAAGTTAAAAAATATTAAATTATACATATATGTATATGTATATACATCAACATCTATATATTTCTATGTTTAATCTTTTTTTTTAAATAAACACCTGCTAAAATTCTTTAAATTAAAAAATTAAAGAGGACTAAGTAAATTCAATCAAAACATGGGGACAATTTGACGAAAGAAAAGTCATTATAAATATTTGTAAACAGAAAAAGGATTTTACGATAGAAGTTTCTAAGTTTTTAAGTAGAAATATTTAAGTTCAAATTCTATGAAAGTTAAAAGTTTTCTTTTAAATTTTTTTGAAAATCTTCAACATAAGAACTTTGGCAAAAAAAAAAACACAAATAAAAAATTAATTTGCAGAAATTCGTTCTGTATTATATGAGAGGAAATGGAATTTCAGTCGTAGATATATTCGGGTGAGGTAAAGTAAGATTAAAAAGTGGTCTTAAGTTCTTAATTTTACAGACTTTTGAAATATTCCTCTTCATATGTCAATAACAGCAAGCACATATATGGTTTAAAAGTGGTATAATATGTGTAACTAAGTGTCGGGACAAAATTTCATAAGACAAAATTGCATATGGACATCATTTCATATTTAAAAAAATGAAATATTCAAAATTTTATAAAAATTTAAAATTATATATTTGGCTTTGTAATCAAGGTATTTTTTTCTTATACTAATTCGTTTCTTTGGTTACATGGTTTTATTACTTATATTTTATTATGGTTTTGTAATTTTAAATTAATTAAAGTCAAAATATGAGCTATAATTTGTATATGGTTTTTTTCTATACATTTTGTACTAAAACTTTGCCGTTTGCGTTTACCTGTCGTTGGCAAAAACAAGATTTCAATAAATGAGTAGCGAGAGTTTATGGGCAGCAGCCTTCGACTGTAAAAACAAAATTTATATTTTCTTTATAGGTTTTACCAAATTTACGCTTTTACTAAACTTGGGAAAAAATATTGTTAAATATTATTATAGAAAAATCGGTAAAAATTATTATTAAAGAGAAAATTTATAAAAATTATAAATTAATATAAAAAAATAAATAGTTAAAGTTTAATTATTGAACAACATCCAGAATTTTACCTGTATTTTTTAAAATTTTAAGAAATCTTAAAAACGTTTGTTAATTAGTGCATGTGAAACCTAACGACTTCCTGAATAGTATAGCCTTAAAACAAAAAAATTTAATAAATGGAAAATTATAAGACCATTAATAAAATATAAGTAATAAAATATAAGTAATAGATCATGTTGCCAAGCAACCAAATAAAAGAATTAGTATTTTTACTTTTTTACTTAAATGAAAAAGTCCCTTCATTCGAAAACCTAATAATTTTAAATTTTATAAAAATTTAAATATGAAATTTTGTCCTATGTAATTTTGTCTTATGGAATTTTGTCATGTAACCGTGTAACCAATAAATAATTTAATTGATACATTCAAATTATAATATTAAATTACTTTTTTTAATTTGACTACTAACCAGCCATTATCCTGGCAGTGGAGTAAGAGCCATTAGGGTTAATCAGCAATCAACTGCCGCTAATAATTTTATAATAGATATTTAAAATTTTAAAATATTTATGAATAAAATTGAAATTTTTTTCAAAAATAAGTTTGAAGAAAACTTTCTTAGCATTATACATATATATTTTTTAACATGTGTTTTGAAATATAACTATATGCGTCATTTTGTGTTGGATATTAAGTTTTAATCATATGGGTGCCCAATTTGGTTAAATTAGTCGAACGAAAATATCTAAAACAATGTACAAACTTAAAAACAACATCAGAATCTAACTATGTTAAATTTTATTCAAACAAAAAGCTTTACGATACTGCAGAGATAATTATAAAATAAATGCTTAGGACAAAAAAATTATAGTAAACTTAAATTCATATGAATGCAATAATAGTCAAATTTGCCAGTTTAATAAATGTATTCATAACAAAAATAAATTCAAATATAAAATTCATTATTTCTGAAAAAATGTAGCTAACCTCTTGAACAGAATGAGTGCAGTCATCACGCAACCAACAAAGTTTCTAAATGTCAAAAACGCAGCAATTTAACTTTGTGCACAGAATGCAAAACGTTGAAAGCGTTAACTGAAATTGTGTTGTTTACGTTTTCTTATAAAATAAACTTTCAAGAAAATTAATAAATGTTAAATATATGTTATTAACTTATAAATTAATTTTATTATATTATATCTGAGCTCTGCCGCTTAATTTTTTTATTTTAAAATTGATTTTATGATTTGATAACATGATATGGAAATTAATATAAAGAAAACAATTCAATTTATGTTAAGGTGTTGTACTACAGTCACACAATAATTTAACTTTTACATACACATTCAAAAAAAATATTTTTATTAGTTGTCAAACTAGAATTCCTGCGTTGAAGTTAAAACTTTTTTTAACTTCTGCGCGATGGCTGCGTTGACAACTTTTCATTCTATGCATTTGCATATGTTTTCATATGTTTCAACTTTCAAAGTAGTATTTCTGCGCGATGACTGCGTGATAGCTGCGCTCATTCTGTTCAAGGTATAAAGGTGGATTTCCTCTTAATGGACGACCATCCGGACATTTTTTTTAACCAATCAAAAAATTTTATTTTATCAACACATACACAAAAAATCCAGGAGGAGTTACAACCCTTATGTAATGCTGTATTTATAAAAGAATTCAGGCCGGAAATAGATGCTATTATGCAAACAAAAAGTTGCTTCAATCAAAATTAATTTCAAGAAAGGCCAAAATGACGATATATAAAACTCTCATACGACCCATAGTGAAGTATGTGCACGAGGTATGGACTATACGTGGCCGAGGAGAATAGCCTGCGCATATTTGCAAGAAAAATTCTCCGAGAAATACTCGGCCCAAAAAGATTACAGAGTAGAGAATATATAGTCAGAAGCAACAGCGAGCTCAATAGTATGATTGATAGTAAGGACATTGTACGGTTTGCAAAGGCCCAAAGACTAAGGTCTGGCCACGTAAGTCGAATGGGCGAAAGCCGAAAGCAAGCAGTGGTGCTGAATAGAAAGCCCGATAGCAGCCGTAGTAGAGAAAGACCAAGAAGCAGATGGGCAGACAACGTGAAAAACGATGCTCAAACCCTACAAATCCCAAGATTGGAGACAAGCGGCACAAGATCGACCTTTTTGGAGGAGCATAGTGATGAAGATCAAAGCTCACCCAGAGCTGTAGCGCTATAAGATGATGATGATGATGTATGAACGCATTCACATTTAGAATTTCAAATGTTTTTTAAGAAAAAGACATGAAGTGTATTTTTTTTTGTTTTTTAATATAAGATTATTTTGTTTCTAACAAATTATTTATGTTTTAAGATAAAAGCAAAGTGCTATATTTTATTTTTTGAAATATTACAATGTTATTATCCATTATTACTCTTAACAAAATTTTAAATTTTTTTAATAAAAATAATATCAACGCATGTAAACAATTTTCCAAACATCAACCTTTTTGACATTATAACAAATGTCAGTCCTTCGCGTATTGAGAGGAAATCATAAAATTTTCTTTAATGGTATTTGTGTTTCAATTATAGTGTAAAATAAAATTGTCCGGACGTTCGTCCATGAAGAGGACGTTATTCATTTTAGGTTAGGTTAAGTATAGTTTTACTTCCATATTTAAAACAGAGAATAAATAATTGGTTTTTTTGCAAAACATTTTTTACCAAAACACATAATAAAAAGTAATAACAATAATTTGACAATAATTATTAAATCACTAAATTAGCCATCAATGTATAAATTAGATTTAGCTATACGAACAGTTAAAATATCGGAAAATAACTATAAAAATAACGGTGATACATTAAATTACGGAATAGAAGAAAAAACATTTTTTTTTATATATTAATTTTTTATTAATTTTATATAATTTTCCTTCTCGTCTTCTTAATAAAAACTCGTTAGCTTATTTAAATTAAATTGAATTATTATACAAAAAACAATAAGATCAGACAGCTTAAACCTAAGCTAAAACTAAATTTAATTATCTATTACTATTACGTATTTGATATACATGAGTTATAAAACAAAATGTGTTATTGAAAACAAAAGAAAGAAAAAAAAAAAATTCATGAAAATAAAAATATAAATTTTTTTGTTATTGAAATTATAAAATTGGGATGGAAAATTGTGTTTCATTTTGTTGCCAATTGCTCGGACCATGTAATAAATACTCTAACTACTTTGTGTATAGTCTTAGTAAATTGATACGTATTCGTTGTAGTTGATGGTGTATTATGTAACGCATGCATTTCTAACTTCAAATTCAAATTATAATGAAAAAAAAACTTTTACTATATCGTGACACATGTTAAAACTCACGACCTTTGTCAAATGACTTAACGACTATATGATGAGGAGCAGGCCCGTGCCTGAGTATATGGCCGCCTGAGTGCCAATGTATTTTGGGCGCTTACAAGATAAAAAATAGAAAAATAAGTATTTTTAATTAGAAAATAAAATTTGTGCGTCAAGTTCGCATTTTTAATTTTTATTTATATTAATATTATGTACCTTATAATGTATATTAAATTAAAAAAATTTCCGCAGCATAGTCTTCAATCGCTTCATGTATATTTAAATAACTAGCAATTTCATTTTCAATTGCGATAACTGAAAGATTGCTGAGGCGTTCTTGTGTCACTGATGTTCTCAAGAAATTTTTTATTGTCTTAAGTTTCGAAAAATTCGCTCTCCAGATGCAACAGATACAGGTATTGTTAGCGAAAGTTTTAAACTTGTAGCTACATTTGGGAAAGAATTTGCCAAGTTGTGCTTATATAAATATTTTAATAAATTTTCGGGTTGCTTTCTATCTTTTATGATAATTTTCAAAGAAAGCAATTTTTTATACAATTCTTCACAACTAATACAATATGATTCATCACCATCTTTAAATTTATTATGGAGATCGAAACAACTTTTTTTATATCCTCACGTTAAATATCAATAAATGTAATTAGAAATCCAAAAGTTTGTTCAAAATATGATAGAGATTGAAATCGAGTGGTAAGCGATGAAATAGTTGTATCTTATATTATATAGAAAAAATTAGTTTTGAAATTTTCATCTCCTTCATAGTCAAATTATTTATGATAACAGATTCGGCGACGTACACTAACATCAGTAGGAAATTTTGGATCAGTTTCAACTTTTTCACACAGCTCATCAGAAAGCTTCAACTAGTTTTCGAAACGTTCATCATTTCTGATATTTTTAAAAATTCAAAACTTTACTAATTGATTCAGTACATGAACTGATATGCCAAGAAACTTTCTGCATCATTTTACTTGCTTACAATTTTATTTTTTTTTATTTTTATTGCAAGTTGCAAGTGCAAAACCGAAACTGAATTACTAAAATTGTTTTCGTTCAAAGTTGTGGCTCATTATAAAATATTATTTGTTCGCTATAAACCTTGACGCTAAACTTACGCAGCGAATGTTATTGAATATTAACAGGATTAACTTGATTCTGAATTATACGATAAATTTTCAATGTTGACAAAAAGGATGTCGCTAAAATGATCGAGTAAATTACCGTTAGAGAATAAAAATTTTTGCACCTTACTACAAAATATTCTGTTTATATGGTAATTAAAAGCGTCCAAAAATAAAGGTATGATAAATTAGTAAGCAAATACGTATTTTTCTTAAACTTGAAATGAAAACTCTAATGAAGGAAAGAAATGCTAGAATTTATTTTGCTTCCGTCATTTATGGCGGGTTATAAAGCTAGTATATAAAATTTCAATTAACTAACTTTTTTTTAAGTAATTCATTAAACAATTTTTTTAAAATAATTTCCTTGTCGATTTAGCTGCCAGCGTGCTGTGCACGAAATTAATGCTGACCAGGAACGGCCCTGATGAGGAGTGAGAAAACGATAAAAATTTTAAATTTTATTCTGCTGTGAATTAAATTGAAAACTAAATTTTAATTTGGTTTTACTTTGACGTATTAAAAACTCCTACTTTTTTTTTTTTTTAAAATTAAACTAATAAAAACTTCAGACTAATCACGATTACAATTTTGACTCTATATTACTTCAGATGTCTTGATCAAACAAAATTCCATTAAGAGTTATGGGACATGAGAATTCTTAGTTATTTGTTTACGCCGTCTAACAAAGCTTGGCCAGCTAAACGTAAGACTTCAATATTGACATGTTGAGAAAACGAATTTTCTTAATTTTTTTTAACTTTTATGATAAAGATCTTGAAATCTTTGTGAATGTCAGTAGTGTATACCGGAGACATACAGGGAAGTATTGACAATGTTTTGTAACACTTTGTTTTGGAACGTTTTGATAGTTTGGATATGAAGTGGTTAACTCAACCACTTTTTTAAATACTGTCTTTATATATTGTTATGTTGAAATCGAAAGCGTACATAGATGGCTCCAATCAACCAATATAAGTGGTTTTATTTCGGTTCTAACTAATGTTTTGTTTTTTTCACGTGTTCTTTACATTTGAGCTTTGCATCAAACATCCATCACATCAATATATTTTGCAGAATTTTGAATAACGACATTATTTATTATGATCGAACTGGTTGATGATATTTTTATATTTATGCCATTAGCGAATAGGGATTTGAACTCATTTAGTTTAATTATTCACTTTCCTATCATATAGAGATTTTATATATTAATATAGCAGGTCTGTTTAAATTTGAAACTAGCTACATTTCATTTAATATACATTTAATTTATATACTACAAAAGGAAAAATGTTCATAGCAAATCGTATTCTAAAACATTGATTGAAACGTATATGTGAGTTCATTAGCTAACTTAATATGTGTTATTAGATTAATAATATTTGTATATTTTTTAATAATTGAATTAAGATGAGCTGATGAGAAAAAAAGTTATATCGTAATTTATGGGACAACAACAAAAGTGAAATATTTTGTTACCCCAATCTAAAATATTAGAAAAAAATTATATTAGAAATCTTTTAAAATTGATGGAAATGTGTCCAAAAAATTTCTTTTATGCTCACAATTTACCTTGTTGTACCTTCTTTTATAATTCTATTACTATCATGGTCAAATATACTTTACTCTAAACATGATTATCATAAGAACATCATAATATCTATTTATTGAGACTGATATGTATGAGTATAATATGTTTTTTAACATTGTTCCTATATGGTTTTTTTTTTAATCAACATTTTGTTACTTCAATTTTGCATTTGATTTCAGATGAAAGTTCATAACTATTGTCAAATAAATTTTGTAGAATATCTGCCAAAACAGAATTTGAAACATATTACCCAGAAATAAGTTATAGAAAAATGTATACTCGAGTGTTATTACTAAAACCCGAATGCCGACTTTTCCAAATCCCGCTTTTTCAAAAGCTCGCCTTTTAAAAAAAAATCACGCTTTAAGTGTATTTATGACAAGATTCTTTATTTTAATTTATTGTATGTGTAGCTGCTGTTGGACCCAAAAAAGTGAATATCTGCCTTTTCCAGAATATTTATTTTAATTAATTGTATTTGTATAGCCTGTTGTTGTATACAAAAAAGTGAAAAAAAAACAACTAAAAAGTAGGATTCGAAAAAGTCGGCATTCGGGGCAGACTCCTAAAATATTATATAACTCACAGTAATTTTAACTCTTACATGAATTCATCCATCAAAATAAATAAATCAACTGAATTTCGTCATTATAAAATAATTAATTGAACTGCTCCTCATTCCTGTCTATGTCTTTAATATCCCTAATTGCGTAAATTAAGTACAAAAACAAAGGAAATATAAAACAATATATAATAATTTTTGCATTTAAATTGTTCATATATGCTTGTAATATGTATATACATATTATATACAATTACAGTTTTAAGGAAAGAAAGAAAAATAAAAAACAAAAATTAAAATCCTCCTTGCGTAAGCAACAAAATTGAAAATAAATATGGACAACCATAACTAGAACGAGAAGAAAGTAATAAGCAAAAGAAAATAATTTTCTTAATTTTTAGGTCATTGGATAAATTTTACAGACCGGAATTGATTTTTATGAATTTATCAGATCAAAAGATTTCATAATATTTTTAATCAAATAGTTGAGACCCCTTCCAATCTTCAAAAACTTCCCTATCCTTATCTTATATAACTGGAATAATTTTGGCCCTGTTTTGTTCCAAAAACTCTATTTATATATATATATATATATATGTAACATATATTGTATATAAAATCATATTATATATAACAGAAGTATTATATAAATATATTATATGCTATATTATATTTAAAATTTATAAATTGTATATTTACAAAAACAACGACATATGAGACAGGAGACGACAGGACACGACTCAAGATGATGAAAAGGAAAATTTTCGAAGAAAATTATATTGGAACTTTCAATCGTTATTGTCGTTCTCTGTCGGTATGTACATACACATATCGTAGATTGCATGGTTTTACGTGTATAAATTTGTATGTACATACATTTATTATATTGAATATATGTATAGAAAGAATGAATGTGGCTTAAATAAAAATTTTGATTCTATTAAGTTTTTATTTTGTTGGATAGAAAATCTTAAAAGAAAAAGAGCTGACAAAAACACTTTTTTTTCAACAACGTCCGCAATGATTTCTTCGTCTTTAAAATAAAATCAGGTTAAGGAAGTATTTTTCATTGAAGAAGTAAGTATATGAGGAAGCAATATGATGGTAATGCAAAAAAAAAAAACGAAAAATCCAAAATAAAATAATAAAGTAAATACAATATAATATACATATAGTATATTGTATATTAGAAAGAAGTTGTCCTGGAAAACTCGAACTTATTTTTATGAAAAATGTTAGTGGAACAATTGAGTTTTATGTGCTTCTTTGTATTTTTTTCACAAATATCTAATTTTTAAAGTAAGATACTCCGAATTTTTACCAGCATTTTCTGGGTTTAACAACTCCAAAATTTTGCAAAAATTTAAAAATGCTGATCATAGAAACTATTTTAGTGCATCATAAGATGTGAAACAATGGTTGAGGAACATTCCTAAAAAAAAAGTTGAATGAAAAAGTTTATCATGCGAAATAACGAATATGGGTCAGTACTCAGTGATAGTATGAATTGCAATAATAAGTACAATTTGCTAACATAAACTTCTGCATAGAAGATCAAAGTTATAAGAGTGTAAAATTTCGAAATTTTAGAATTTATTATTTGCTCAATTTACAGGTAGCCTTTGTGAAATATAAAAGCAAAATCAAAACAAAAGAAAATCAAATTATTTAAAATGCAATTGTATGGGGCAGGATGAATATTAGGTTATCTTATATATTTATCTTATATGTCAACAATATGAACTTGGAAGGCAGTACAACAAAATTAATGTTCTTTGTATATGATACGAAAATTAATTCTGAATTATAAAACTCAAATACGTGGCTCAGAATGAATAATCTAAAGTGAATGAATAAACAAAAAGACCCAAAATGTTTGGAAATCAAGAATAAATAAATAAAAAATAACGTAGATGTGAAAATAGATTTATTAGAAATTGAAAACGTAAATAAAATCAAATATTTAGCATAGAGTCATAGAGACGCATTTAGAATTTAGATGCTTTTATGGATTTACTATTCAATCAAATAGCTAAAATATACACTTTCAGTTTCACTCACAAATTTGGAAAAAGAGTAAACATCTACTTTAAAATTTCTTATATTTTCATTTCTTTCCTTTCTTTACTAAATCGATCGCACTTTAAATGTAATTTTAATTTTAATTTTATTTTTAATGATTCAGTCTATACTGATGCGGCTATTCCTGAAGTTAACAGAGAATGCAAAATGGAGTGTGCGAAAGCTCTGAAGGTTGCTTACAATAAATATGTAGGTATTAATGTTAATGGTATTAATAATAAAGAGAAAGTAGTTTCAAAAAATAATTCAATATATATAAAAAATATTAAAGACAAATTAAAAAATGAGAATTTAATTTTGTATAAAGCAGACAAAGGTATAATACAATTTCTATTATGGACAAAAAATCGCATATTGAGAAAATGTTAAATACTATAAAAGATATGAATACAATAGAGTTACCATATGACCCAACTCAAACATTCGAAAAACTAATTACTATTTCAATTAACAAATCTAATCTAATATTTGACGTAAAAGAAAAAATTAAATTTAAATCTCATAAGGCTATGCCTCAAATTCTTTACGGATTACCTAAACTACACAAAGATGGTATTCCACCACGTCCAGTAGCTGCTGCTTTTAAGGCTCCAGCACAAAAAGCTAAAAAATTGTGTTCAATGGTACCTGATCTTATTAATTTTAAACCAAAGTATTCAGTTAAAAACTCTATTGAATTAATTAATAAGCTGAAGGCAGTAAAAATATTGTCCAAAAATGTGAAATTAGTTTCTTTTGACGTATCAAGTTTATTTCTTTCTATTCCTATTAATAAATTCAAATATATTTTGTACTCAAAAATTATAAATAATATTTCAGAACCCTATGTCTGGTTACAATTAATGGACTTGATAAATTTATGTATTGACCAAAATTATTTTGAATTTGACAACAAATTTAAAGACAAACTGATGGTTTAACCATGGGTTCGAGTTTTTCTCTACTAGGAGCTGAAATTTTTATGGACGATTTTGAAACTACTTTATTTAATCTCCAATATTACTTGATGAAGAATATCATATTTTGGATAAGATATATAGATGATGTGTTATGTCTATGGACAGGCACTGAAAGATATACCTACATGTTTTTGTTGAAAAATGTCTGAACAAATTGGATAAAAACATTAAATTTACTGTGGAATATGGAGGGGAAAAAATTAATTTCCTGGATTTGACAATAAATATTTCTAACGACAAATTGTTTTTTGAGATTTTTCGAAAAGAGACTTTTTCCGATGCAGTTATTCTCTGTCATCAAATCATCCTTGGTCAACAAAAATATCATCTTTCCATAATTTAATATTCCGATTAATTAGCATACCATTAACTGACGATAAATTTAGAAAGGAGCTTAGTATTATAATTGACATTGCAACAAATAATGGATATAAAAAAGACTTGTTTTACAAGATTTTAAAATCTAAATCTAGAAAATACATTTTTAATTTGATATCTCCAAAAATTGACGATGATAAGGAAATAATTAATTTTAGAAAAATACCGTATATCAAAAACATTTCCGAATATTTAACGAAACCACTTAGGGCTGCTAATATACAACCGGTATTTTTTAATAACTACACTTTAAAAAATATATTTGTTAATAATAAAATAAGACAACCGAAGCCAGAAAATATTTTAACAAAAAGTGGAGTTTATAAAATTCAATGTGGAGGATGTGATGGCAAACAGTATATGTTAGCAAAACAAAACGAACCCTCCAAACTAGATTTACCGAACATATAAAATCTGTATCTTCTCCTTATCCGTCATCAGGCTTACCTCAACATTTAAAATCTTCAGACCACATTACCGATATAGACAAATTAGAATTGGTAAATTCTAATTTGTCTATATCGGTAATGTTAGTAAACGAATTCTTAAAATTTTTTTTTTTATTGTTATTATTTTACAAAAATTTAATTTTAATTCGCATCAAAGATGCTTCGAACTACAGATGACCAGATAGACCAGACTGCTACATCACCAAGCAAATCTGGCCTATGTTGAAGTTGAAGCGCTCCCTTAACCTACTTTGAAAAGATGTGACAGCACTATGGTAACAGTTAAGACAGAAAACTTGGATATCTCTCAAGCGTCTTTTGCAGGACGTATAGAGAGGAGGAAGAAGATGAAACTGGTGTCCAAAATATATCAAGATTTCTCATTACTCTTGAACACACTCTTTCATTGATTGATATTATTATTTTTTTTATGAACCTTAAAATGACTTTCATAATTTTAGAAGTAATAAAAATATATTTAACTACATAAACTAAAGGTAGATTTCATACAATATGTTTAACTATTTTTAAGTTAACTTGTAATAGAAGAAGAACATTTAAGCGTGTTGAATTATTTAAAAAGCCATTTAAAAATTTTCTATACCAGGGATTTAGTTCTGCTTTTGTATTTATGCTTATCCAGTTGAAGCATTCTAGCATAAATTTTACTGATGTATAGATCGATCGATTTTGGATTTTTTTGTAGCCTCTCACTATAATATCAGTCTTTGAACATACCACGCAACATATTACGCAATATATAATTCTTTTAAAAAATGCAAATTATTTTTTTTACAAGTACGATGATTTTTAAAGTTGAATTTTTTGTCAATTATTATCCCTAAATATTTAATCTTTGCACTAATTGTATAAAAAATGGTTTTAAAATTTTTTTTTTATTTTAAGACTCTAAAATTTTTGAACTAAAATGTATAATGAAAATATAGAGACAGTGGTCCGGGACTAATAGAAAAATTTAATTAAATTATCAAATCAATTGAAATATTCAAATTATTTCAAATAAATCGATTTTTAATTCTCATTTCAAATAGTCGACTCATTTATGACAAAATTTTATCATTAAAATTTTATTTGTTTTGTTTTCATATGTGATTTTTTTTACATTTATCTTTCTTTGATTTAAAATATGTATCTTTCTTGGAAAATTTACCTAAAATCTTCAGGGCAATCTCTTATCTATTAAATAAAACCATTAGGACTTATTAGTTTTCATGTATTAATGGTATGTTACAACATAATTATTACAATTTCGCATTTAGGTCAAATAAAATAAAATGAAAACTTTAAATGTACCTTTTCGATAATTTCAATGAATTTTATTTAATGTGGCGAATTATATTGTATACAAAAAATATTATATGATTACCCTTATTCATATTTTGTTTTAACTTTTATAATTTTATTTTAAATCAAATAAGAATCACACACCCACATATAGAATTTGTAAAATATTCCGACCCAATTCACATGTTCTATTTTTCGTACATATTTAAGTATATATTTTATTATTATTTATGTGTACTAAACATATATGTGTCCTATTATATATTATATAATATGTAGATACATCTAGATTTAGTAAAGTAGATTTACATATGTATGTAATAAAAAGGATTCCCGGCGTATTGCTGACGCTTTATTTATTTTTTATTTGTTTGTTAATTTAGTTCGTAATATTTTTATTTTATTGTATTTCTCCTCTTCTATATACTATATATATATATGTATATATATATTATATTATATTACATATTTAGATATGATATATATATACATATATATAATATTGAAAAATTAAAAAATATGAGTATTTTTCAAGAACAACTTGTTTAAGACATTACGATAATTTTGCAGTTTCTGTTTTTTTATTTCATGTTTTGTTTTGTTGTTTGTTCAAACAATGTGACTTTTAAGATTAAGATTTATTTTTGTATTTTAATCCTTATTTAAAGGACATAACGAATAAATTTTGTTTGAATTGTTTATAGAAGATTTGGACCTAAAGGCGTCTAAAAGTTTTTGTAAGAAAAAAATTGTATGTCCTAAAAGGGCAAGATTTCGATGCTTATTAATCTGAATTTTATAACCTGCAAGATTACATGGTGAGTTCAGAAAGAAGGCTGCAAGGTTGGTTTTGCTTTTATGATATAAAAGTGGGGGAACGGGGAGAGTGTAAGATAGTTTTACTACAGAAAAGTGTAGGATAGTTTTATTCTCTTCCTTATTTCTTTTTAGCAAAAATAATTTGAGGCGAGTTATTCTACCCGATTTTCCAATAAGAAACGACCCATTTTAAATTCTACCATTATGCTAATATTATGTTCAATGCCACAGGTTAAGAGAGTAAACAATTCGCTCGATAAGAAAAGTATAGCTCTGCAGCTTTTAGAGACTTCTGCACAAGCTAAACAAAATTTCAATTCCACCACTATCATAAAATTTTGGCAGTCTATCTCTAAAAGACAAGGTTATTTGTTAAAATACAATCATGAACAAGCTGCACTAAAACAAATTCCTTACTATGTTCCTTAAAATCTGTTATTAATTAGGTTTCTTTCTATACCTTATTTTCACATCAAATCTTTGAAAATAGTGTTATCACTAGCTACTCCTGCTGATAACACACCTTTTCTACCGACGTATTCCGACCCATGCTTAGCTACCGAAAAGCTTACACGATATATGATACAAGTTTTCTTCAATTTTTCATCATTTGTCTTGATCCTCCATATCTTTAGTTATTTTGTTTTGTTTTTCTTTAAACATTCCTGGCAAAGAGCTTAAAGCAAAGGTTGGGGTTCTATTTATTTTCAATACCATCATGTTGTCAGCAAAAGTTGCGGCAACCACAAAGAGTATAATATATAAGAATATATTAATAAAAGATAATATTATTTTTTACATGAAAACTGTAACCTCGGTTGTCGCTTTATTGATTTGTGCGATATGAATTAAACAAATTCAGGAATTGTACGTTAAAATTTTGTGATGTAATAAATTAGCATAAAGAATTGGGCAATTATATATATTTTTTTGCTAACGCCGCAATTCAATAAAATGTAGAATTTATTGACTTTTCTAAATGAGGATTTGTTGTAAAATTTTGTATAAATAGAAAGAAGTTCAGTTGGAAAATAAAATCACTCTAAAACACAAATCCAAAGAGTCTATTTAATTAGTAAGTTTCAAGCCTCAAGCTCGTTTATTATTGAATATAGAACTGGTAATACCATTTAATAAGGCCAAAAGTAGTATTAGGAAAAAAGCATACACAAAGTCTTTAGCCTGAAAACATTCCTGATTTATACCGCAACCGGGTGTTCCAGAGCATGCGTATCAGCTTTTTAAGAGAGGAAGGAGCCGTTTTTTAAAAAAAAATTTACTAACTAAATCGAGAATGCTCTGTTAATTGGTGATATTTTCAACTTCCGGAAAGGACCGAAAATCGGTATTTTAAAACCGAAAATCGTCGAAATCGATGTTTTCAAAGGGGTACTTTTTTATGCAAATTCGGAAAAGAAACTATTATCGTAAAATTTTGCATTTAAGGTAGTGACCAGCTCGTTGGATTTCTTTTAAGAAGAATTGCTGCCATATCCGAGTTCACATGAGTTTGCAGTCTCTGCTCGTATTTTCCTGCATGTTTCTTGATCTCATCCGTGACTGTTTGAATGTGCAAGTCACAGTGAAGATCTTTGTATACGTACATATACAATAATATTTTATTCGATACTGATAACTCAGAACAACGCCCAAGTAACCAGTAAAATTTTTTGAGTCTAATGTTTAGCTCTTCTTTTTTGTTTCTTATATGTTCCTTCCATCTTAGCTTAGCTTTGCTGTATTTGCATATGGTACTATTTTGTTGTTGATTGAGATAGGAATGGTTACAATCTTTTTATATCCAACAATTATATGAGTTGATTTGATTTCATTCAGTTTAATGCGCAATCGTTGGGTCCATAAAATAATGTTTTTTATTCACTGCATTTTGAAATTTTGCTGTGCAGTTTTCGACAGATACGTCAACTGCAAGATTCGCAGTGTTGTCTGCAATGGTAGCCACAAAAATGTTGTCAATTTGGGAGATAATCCAGCAGATTTTATTTCTGAATGTTATTTGGCATAACATCCACGAAAGCATCTATTGGTTATATATGATTTAAGTATTTCATAAAATTATCTTGGCAAATGTTTGTTTCAATAATCGGGGAAAGTCTTTTGAGTAGCAGTTTCTTAAATATTTTTGATATAATAGGTAACAGCTATATTGGTCGATATGCCTATGAAGGCGGTTTTTCTTGTTTCGTTATTACATACTTTTACTTTTATTTTCCATTGTCTCGAAACATATGTGAACTTAAAACATTCAATAAATAAATGCTGTAGCTTTAATAAAGCTAAATTTGGTAGTTGCCGCATGATTTGTCCATTGATGAGATCTTAACCTGGTGATTTTTTGACGTTAAGGTTTTGTTGGCATATTTGATTAATTTCTGTTATAAAGAGACGTGAAATTTCCACTTCATCTATTTTACCTTCGAAACTTATATTTTCATTTGCAAGATTTTGTGTTGGTGCTGTGCCTATGCCAAGTGGTCAGCAAAAATTTTAACTTTTTCTTTTCGGTTAACGGCCCAGCTGTCAGCTTGGATTTTCAATGGTGAATCTTGCACCTATGGTCTATTTATTCATTTAGCTGCGTGCCAAAGCGAGTAGTCAATATGAGTATCGGCTGAAAATTATTTAAAAATTTGTTAAATTAATTATTTTCTATATTTCTGATTTGCTGTTTTAGTTGTTTATTTTGGAGATTAAATATAACTTTATCACCTGGATACCTAGTTGATTGCCATTTTCGTCTAGCTTTTCTCTTCTCCATAACCAGTGCTCTTATTTCTCGAAAATAGCTTCCTGTCGAATGATATTTCGAGTCAAAACATTATGTGCTCTCCTTTGCTGCTTGCTGCACGTCTACAATGAATCGCTCGACTTCTGCATCAATTTTGTTTCTTGATCTCACGGATCCTAGAGTAATTAATTGCTCAAGTTTTTCTCTAAGCATATCAAAAATAATAAATGGTTGTATTTATTAATTTATTTTATTTTGTATATTAACTCGGCATTACCCTTTATTGAAAGTAACGAAATTTTTATTTTTTTTATTTCGAGTTAGGACTTTTGTCATCATCGAAAGAAGCGCACGGGTTTCTGTCAGTATTATATGAACATTGTAGATCTCTACTCTGTTAAATACTCTTTCATATATCTCAATTAACAAGTAAAATTAATAAAATATAACTAACTTAGATTTTCCTTCATTATTTAAAAATAATAATCATCCGATAATAACAACGTACATAATTTCTAATATAAAGTCAAAATATTAAATGCAACAGTAAACGTGCAATACACTTAATATAAAAATAGCGACTAAAAAAAGATGTTGATAAATGTGAAGAAAACTTATTTAGATATATTTTCTAAAGACCATTACAACTCTAATCTCTACTAAAATTAGTTTTTACCAGGCTGTCTGTATCGAATGGCTTAATTATCCATTATATTGGTTAGGCTATCCATTAATTTGTCTGCATAATTTTTATTGTTATTAAAATATTTACTATTTCGCACTCTCCACGGATGTTATGTCTACGAGGAGGGCCATGAGATAATAGAAGTATGTTATTCCCAATTATATTGGTTCGAAAGGCTTAATTTCCTTTTAGTTGTGTGATAATTAAATACATATTATTGTATTAATTATTGTAAAGACCATTTAAAATAGAATACTTAGTTCATTTTTATTTTTAGTGAAAACTAAATAAACTTTGAAGTAATTTTTAATGAAAACTATAAGAAAGAAAAGAAGCTAATTAAAACATTCAACATATCTCCAGTGGGATTCGATATAATATTTTTATTGCTAGTCAGATGTTATAATACACTAAACAATATTAGGAATAAAAAAACTGTTGGAGACAAAGATAATATGCCTCCAGAATAAATAACACAATACGTAGTTGTATGTATACATTTTCTTTAAATTCATTAAATAGGACTGCTAACAGATTATCAAAAACTTCATCACCTAGTGGTTCTATAGTTCGGACTCAACCTCATTCACATTTTTTCTCCATTCTGTTCTATCTTGGAATACTTTCCTTCATCTTTTAACTCCAATCTTTCGATAGTTGTGCTTGAATTTGTTCAGCTGTCGAGAACTCCAATCAACTCATGTAATATACTTCTATTATGTCATACTGTTCCACATTTTTGGTATCACTTCAATCTCAAATAAATAACAAATGATCTTTACACATCAATATTCATTTTGACTTTCTATACCAATTTTAATTGTTTGAACGATTTTCTTTGACTAAATTCACAACTATCAGTTTTGGGGTATTTTTACTTCCAGCTGCTAAATTTACCTCACAAAATTGAAACTAAATCATTATGCTTTACAAGATTTCCTTGAACTATTTAAGGAATCCTTCAGATTTGAATAAGTGTATTAAACTATTAAATAATATAAAATGAGAAAAAAAAATAAAAAATTGTTTTTAATGTGGAATGCTTAATATGTATAACTTTTGATTTATCAAACGTACATCAGATTCACAAATTGCGTATTTTTTTTTCCGTATATTTTAAAAATAAAAAAAATTAAAGCATTTCAATTTTGTTTGATTATTATATTTATTATATTATTTATATTCTATATATACAAATTTAATATTTAAATTTATAATTTTCTTTTATGTTACCGCAAAAGTGTGAAATTTATAGAAATAAAATTATCTGGAGAAATTTGTACATAATTATTGTAATATTGTATTCTAAGTTAACTTGCTACTTTTAAGTTGTTTTGCCATTCAATTTCGGCAATTGGTATTTCTTTTTTATCAAAAAAAAAATCTACGTAACTTCGTCATAATATATTGTTGACATATTTCAATTATGTTACGAACTATGGGGATTCCGAAAGAGATGGTGTACCCGTGTAGGTCCTAGTGACTATATATATCTCTTATATATATACAAAAATATATATCTTTAAAGTCTTTATCCTTTAAGGACAAAAAGGACATTTAGTAATATCCTTGTTGTTTTGATGCTTTTGTATATAAAGCGTTATATCTCTATTTTTCAATTAACACTAATATCCTAGAGCTTGTATCTCTATTTTTGGTCATACGCTGGTCTAACATTTATTTTCATTTAATTTTTTTTTAAATAAATGCTTATATCTTCTAAACTATTTGATATAGACATGAAGTATGTATGAAGACCTTTCCAACTGTGTATAAAAATTTTGGGGGAATTTATGGTAAAATCTTGAGATATTTGGTTTTTAAAGAAAGATAATAAAACTTAATTTTTTTCCAAAAATGTTCTATTTTGAACTACACTATCTCCATAACGCCACACCTATCCTCATCAAATAAATGTTAAACGAGTAATAAGCATGCGCTCACCACACCTACGAAGTATCTATAAAACAAAGAAAGCGCTTCTAATATGGGACGATAAGAGAAGTTAAAGGCGAAGTTACAGTTGGATCACCATTTAAACGAATTTGAACGCGGTTAAGGTAGCCTAAGGTTGAAAAAAGCACCAAATATGCGAATAGATGTATTCCATCTGGGGTTGTATAAATGATTTATAGGTATTAAGAAATTCCATATATGAAAAGAGAGCTTTATATAGACTGAAATATCCCAAACACTTGGATGCCCTTTTTGTTATGTCAAAAATAAGGTAATGTTAGGTAACTCCTTGGGAATAGAGATTTAGTTCAAATTTTAGTAGTTTGCGGAAAATTAGACCATTAGAGTTAAATACCGTAGATATTAAAGTTGATATGGTATTTAAATCGAATTTGGACTTTTAACCGTAACATACATTAATGTATCAATACAAAATATGTATATATATATGTACCTAACTGTATTTTATTAAAAAAATTAAATAAGTTTTTATGAAATATCTTTAATAAAATTCTCAAATTTTTATTCTTTTTTGTTTTTGTTTTATTGTTTCTTACTGTTTTTATTTTACCACATTTTCTTATTAAAATAACATTTCAAGTTTGTAATTATATATATATGTACAATATATAATCATATATATACACATAGATAGATGTACATAAAATATTCAAATTCTCTATTCAATTTTCATGGAAAATATAATTCATGAAAATGATAATTGAAAACTAAGTAAAAAACGAGCTCCTTTTATGTAAAAAATTCGCTGTTAATGAAGACTTTTTAATACATATTAATAGATTTTTTTCTTTTATTATTATTATTTGGTTTTTTTTTTGTGTTTTTATTATTATTTCTATTCTTTTTGTTTAAGAACAACACAGAACACAACCCATTCAGTACTCCCGCTACTAATCATCTTATTTTATTCGCCTCGATTGCCTTTATTATTATGGAATATTATTATTTTGTTGTTTTGCTTTTAACTCATAAAACGTTTATATAAATCTTTGATGTTCATTATTATTACCATAGCTACTACTACTACTGCTGCTACTACTACTATTATTTCTAATGCTACTAAAAAAAAAAAAAAAAAAAAAAAAAAATCAGAAGCACCCTCTTTAGTGTTTGATGAGCACATTGGATACCAAATAATTATTAGGTAAGGTATTTATTTCTATATTTATGTATACATACATTTATAGATACATATATACATAATATCTTTATTTAGTGTAGTATAGTAACTATAAATATTGTTGTTCTTATGTTATTCTTTACCTAATTCCTTACTTTTATACTCACGCATTTGTACCCCGTTAAATTTTATTCCTTGTTAAGTTTTCTTCCTATCATTACATTATATATGTATAATATATATAAAATAATATTAATGCGTGTATTTTGGTTCTATAGTCCTGTGAAGTATATATATATATGTGTATATACATATAATGTATATAATATTATATAAATGAAAATATTTTTTAATAGTAACTCCATCTTCATCATCATCATAAAATCTCGTACGTCATCATAATCATGAATATTTTTTTGGTAAAAATTTCAAGTACTCAATCTTAACTATTAAAATATTGGTTTCATGAAATTTCATAACAAATGTTATAGTTACCATTTATATGAATATATTTTTTTACGATGGGGAGTACTATGTAGGTGTGACCTTTTCAGATTTCGTTTGATTGTTGAAACAGTTCTATTTCTTGGTGAATGCTATTAGCTCATTACTGACTTCTAATGTTAAAATGTAAAATTAGACGATGTGTATACTATATGGAAATATTTATAGCTATTTATAGCTATAGCGTCGTATAGAATGTGAGAGGAGGATTTCTCTTCTCAGGAAGCAGAATTCGATTGTGAAGAATCTTTGTTAGACTTACCAATTTTAAACACATGTTTGTTGAATGACTGAGACTTGTGATAAATTATGTCAGTGTTTTGACATTAGATCTAATCTGCCTTATTATCTGTTTTAATCTGCAGAGTTATCCTTGGCGACTATCGAATATGTTATTAATGCCATTTACATTTACGTATTTTATTTATAATTATCATTAACAAGTTAAAGACATTTGGTGTAGATTGGTATGGTATATGTATCAAGTCAAGAGGCTTTTGGTAAAACAATTTTAACTAAATTGTGTATGTATAATTAACATGTTAATGCTTATAGCTGAAACTGAGGCAGATTGAGAAGACTTCACCAGTTATTTGAATTTACTAAGGACTCTTGAGTCCTAACATCAAAAATGTATGCAAGTTTGTACAAATTATTTTTTTTCTTTAGAATTAAATTATTAGTGCAATGCATAAAAGTTTTTATGTTATCACTTATATGAGATTCTGTTATGGTTAAAAGAAGGATACACTATTATAGTAAAATAACTATAGTTTAAGTAATAATATGTATACATATATTTTTTCTATTTTATCTTAATTTTACTCACTTCTTTTTTTACTTAATTTTATGTTCTTCTACAGTAAAACTTAGGTAGGTAAAATATAACTTTTTGTACATTAAATATGGCACTGTACTTTGTTTTTTTAAAATTAATACACTAAAGACCTCGTAAAGATCATGATCTTTCGAAAGATCTCGGTCTCTTTCTCGGTCTTTCCATACATTTTTTAAACGTCAAAAGAACGAGGTCTTTTAAAGACCACCTAGAGACCATGTTCTTTTTAAGGGTTTTATCAAAGATTTTTTATGATATCGACGTTTTTTTCCGAGAGTCGAAGTTTTTTGAAAGAAAGAAATGAAAATTTTACCGAAATGATGGAAAATAACAAAAATTTTAATTAAATGTTTTTACAAACATTTGCAAGGAATAAATTTTTTTTTTGAAATTGAAAATTCTTCACAAATCTATCTAAACATGGGAACGGGTCAACCCGTCCGTTCACCAGTCCGTTCACCAGCGCGACTATTCCTCAAGAATGTGGGTGATTATTGCTGCACTAACTCAAAAGGTTTTACTCTTTTGAGTCGTCTGGCTATATTTCTATTATCCAGGAGCTCGACTACCTCCACATTTACATGGTGCTGAAGCCTTTCGTGACTTCTTGCAAAATTCTGTATTTCTTTATCGACAGATTATTTTTTAGAATTAGTATTGTTTATTTCTTTTTTTTACTTCAGCTGTTGTTAATGCGATTTATTCTTCTTCCTGAACTGATTCTATATTTAGGTTTTCACCTTCTTCTCCGTCGTATGTTTGAAATATGTTTTCTAAGTGTTCCGCAAATAATTTAACATTTTCTTTATTATCTCTTGTCCAATTTCTGTCAAATTTCTTAATTAGAGGAATTTGTTCAATAGGTCTTTTCAGATTTTTAGCTGCCTCCCAAAGAGAGTAATCAGTGCTTTTGTCAGTTGTTAATTTTTCTAAATATGTATATATTAATCGATTTGTTTTTCACTTCCTTAATTATTCTTCTTAGTTGTTGCGTGAGATTATTTAGCCTAGTTTTATCTTTTGGAGCTCTAGTTTGATGCCATTTTTCCCTTGCTCTGCGTTTTGTTGCAATTAATTCTAAGATTTCTGGTGAATATTTATTTCCTTTTACTCTTGGTTTTAATACTGGAGTATTTTCCCACGCTGTTAGCTGGATATCTTTAATGTATTTCTCCATCTCTGAATCCAAGTGTTCTTTGTATTGTAACTGTACAGCTAGTTGGATTTTTCCTTCCAGACATACTTTGAAGCTTTGAGCAAGGAATAGTAAATAATATTTTGAAATATTTATTTTTTTTTTCAAATTGAATTGTTTTAAATTTCATGTTGAAATGAAATGTTATTTATTTTTTACCATATTTATGTAAAATAAAAGCAAATTTCTTACCAAAATAAGAAGCTATTTTTTTTTTTGCTTGTAAACAAATTATTTTTCTCGACAAGACATGAACTGTCAAAATTTACCCACTTAAAACTTTCTTTGTAGTGTGAACGCTATTTTAAAGACCTCGTAAAGGTCTTTATGTGGTCTTTAGTGTAATGTGAATAGCATATAAGTGGGAAGGAAATATCGATGTCTTTTTTCGAGTATTTTATTTGTTAGTTTTTCCTAGCCAATTAAATAAGGAACCAGGACCAGAGATAAACAGAGATGTTTAATCACGAA